>CM043016.1:188599975-190026407 GCA_023690525.1 Holotrichia oblita | reverse complement strand
TATATCCCGTTTGAGCTAATTAATGGCCCCAGAATGCCAAAACTGTTCTTACTGTTGATGGTTTGGTAGATCGGTTCATATCGAAGGTTTAGGTATTGCGTTGAATGTTGGTCCACGTCTTGAGATAAATGTTAAGCTAGTCAAGGTGATCTTTGTCTTACTCTTGATGGTTTGGTAAGTCGTTTCGTGTTGACTACTGGTCGGAATGGTATGTTTGCTCTAATCTGGATTATTTTGGTATTAATCGTTTCTTGTATATCTACTACCGTCTTGCAAACGACCAGATATTTTGGTCGCATACTGAGATTTATCCGCGATGACAGCTACGTTTGTTTCGTCTGCGTTCTTGCTGTTGATGCTTCGGTAGAAGGATCTCTACAGAAGATTCGAGCTTGCGATAAATTGTCAGCATCCTATGCAAATGCATCTTAATCTTAAATTATTTTTTTAGATGTAATAGTAGAATCTATCGATTTGAACTTTATTGCAATGAAGTTAGCTAACGCTAAGTTTCATTTTCAATAACATAGTTCTCCAGACAAATCGATAGATTCTACTAGTTTTTTTTTTCCAATTTAACAATAGGATCTACCTGATATGAACGCTAGTTCGAACTCAAATTCTGTTTCGATGCAACGAGATATACTTTAGTGCGAGTTGTACCTCTACACCTCTTGTATTCGTCAGATTCTCTCTTTTCGTTTTGACACTCGGATTCTGTCCGGGTGGGTGCTCTAATGGCATAGTTCCGCTGACGCCGCATACCCTCGTGAGGGTCTATCAATCGATTAGAGAGGTTGACGTCTATGAGAGTCGCAAGAGGTCAGTCTCAATCTAATTTATAATTTATATCTCGTTTGGATTAACTAATGGTTCTGCAGAAAGCCAAGAAAATGCGTTCATATTGGAACTGTTCCGATTATTGATGGTTTTGTAGGTGATATTCTGTTGAAGATGTAACAAATTGACAAAAAAAGACAGCTTACGGTTAAAACAAACATGAGGTCTCTCATCGTAATATTTGTTATGATAACCTTCAATCTGTAGCTCTGCCATTTTTTAACTATTATTTTAGTATTTAGCGCAAGGTATTTCTCTATCTAGTCGTGTCCGGATACCTTTGAAGGTCACTGTACATGGTTTAGTAGTAAATTTAAATTCATGTCGGTGAAGAAGGAACATAATCTCATTCTGTATCTAATTCTTGTTTCGATATAAAGTTAAAAAAGGAGGAGGTGTAATTTAATATTAAAAAATGTACGCATGCGTTCGTGCGTACCATTTTTTCATCCTTCTATTTTATTTATACGGAATTGTAAACCGCGTAAAGATGAGGGTACATACCTATATAATGGACGTGGATCTCGTAACTATACCTCGCAATCTACTTTGATATGTAAAAGGTGGTATCCATCAGATAATTTTCGAGAAGCATAAATGAACTTGTAGATTAAATGAAACGTTTATTACGGTAATCATTTATACAACGTAATATAAATATTGCAGACACAGTGACGACTAATATTGCTAATATCAGATTTTACTGGCAATAAAGGAATTTTCCGCGCAATATTAGCAATTTTATTTATCAAGGAAATCGATAATCCGTATCATATCTATAGCACAACGTAATACATACCTTGAGCTGGGCGAAAAAACTATGCGCTTTCTGGTACACGGAGATGTGAGTGTGTTCCGGTGGGGCAACCGATCTGGGTCTTATCTCCGTCATCTCTTCGCATCTCGGACTACAGCTCAGTTCCGAAGCCGACTTGCTCAAGTGACGGCCTCGTAGATTCGAGGATGAGAGGAGGATATGCTCCGGATATCGCATATTTCTAAAGCTCTTTCTGGAAACAAAAAAAAAAGGAAAAAAAAAATCGTGGAGCAAAGCATCAGATGGAGTAAAAGTAAAGCCGAAATAATTTATTATTCTGATCGTAAAGTTTGTTATTTTTCTTTGGGATTACCCAAAACATTGATTCATGTCGGTGAGAAATTTATTAATTAATACATCAGTTGTATTTGATTTATTTAAGAGCGAATATTAAACCGTGTTTTAAATTAGATAAAAATAAAGCACTCGCACTGAAGAAAACGTCGAGAAACTCGAAGAAATTCTATGTCTACGAGATTTAGGTTTGTGCACGCTTCATACCTCCCTCTGACAGACTACCTAGACAAGATTGGAGAGCTCAGCATTGGAAAGACATGTTAAAAATGTGCCGAAGAAATCCGGCAAGCATGTCAGCCATTGTAACTTGTGATGATGAAACGTCATGTTTTCAAGACGAGTCAAAAACAAAACGTAAGAGTGTGGCATGGAAGTCACCCCGGAAGAATTAATAGAGAAGAGCAAAATGAAGACAATGCTGACCGTTTTTTTTTTTCGATTCAATCCGCAGTGAATTCGTCTCAGCAGTTGGTTTCGTCACACGACAATAATCAAAAAAGGCATCATTGTTATCAAACTGAAATTGGCGATGGAAGGAAATCTCGTTTCAATACCATCCCTGTCATTCAAAAGACTTCGACGGCCATACTAAAGGCCCTTCGATTTCGAAAAGTTTGTTGCACATTTCCTTCGCTCTATCGATTCAGAAGGAGATTATTTTGAATAAAAAAGAATAAAAATCAAAATAATAAACGCTTTGTATTTTTTCGTTAGACCAGTCTCATTGGATCTGGGACAGACTGTATATATGTACCACCTAAAGCAATATTGAGTCATCATGCATAAATAATCTACAGTATAATTACCATGGATAAATTGGAAGAAGCAATACAAAAACAGAAAAATGGAAAAGCGCCAGACTGCGTCAAAATTACGGCAAGAAATGATAAAATATACAGGACAGAAAGGAAGATAATTAATGTTGAAAATACATGATAGAATATGGAAAGAAGAGGAAATACCAAACGATTGGAAGAAGTCGTTGATAGTACCAATATACAAGAATTAAAGAAATAAGAAAGAATGCAATAATTACAGAGGAATATCCCTTCTAAGTACTGTAATGAAGATTCTTGAGCAAATAATAGATAAGTCACAAAGTGGGATTAGAAAAGGAAGGAGCACACAAGACCAAATATTCTCTGTGAAATAAATAATACAAAAAGTCTCTAGAGAACAGAAGAAAGTATTCTTACCATTTATAGACTTAGAAAAAGCTTTCGATAAAGTACCTACCAAGAGGAAGATTATGGAATATATTAATAGAAATAGGAATCAATGGCAAAATAAGACGATTAATACAGAAAATATATAAAAACAATATTAATTCTGTAATAGCTAACAATTTAGAATCGGGGATATTTAAAACAAAGGAGGGACTGCCCCAAGGAGAAGTCTGAGCCCAATGCTCTTCATTATTTATATCAAACAATGTACAATCAAAAGTAAAAAGAGGATAAAAGAAGAGAGTTGGACACCTTAACTTGAAAGCAGTCGAAGTTTCGGAAGGGGCATTCGCAGACGATATAGTAATTATAACCGAGAATGAGGAAGATCTGAAACGGAGCAACATGGAATATGACACTAAAAGATAGTGGAATGACAATGAATAAGAGCAAAACTAAAGTAATGGTAGTGGGAGATGAGCAGATAGCTACGAAAATCGAAAGGAATTGAAATAGAACATGTAAGAAGATTAATCAAAGATTAGAAAAAAACAACAAAGCTGTACCATAGCATGAGGAATAATTTCATTAACAACAAAGAGATATCCCGAGAAACAAAACTAAAAGTATACAAGACAATTTACCTAGCGATATTAACATATGGCTGTCAGTGCTAGAATACATTGAAGAAAGACAGCTAGGATGGTGGGGACATTTATATAGAATGGAAAATATAAGACAAACAAGAAGGATATGGGAAGCAAGAATAATGAAAAATAAAAGGAGAGAGAAGGCCAAGGACAACATGGAATGATGTCATAGCAGAAATACTGGGAAGGAAAGGCAGAATGTAGACAGAAGCGAAGAACATGACAAGGAATAGAAATGAATGGAAAAAGTTTATAAAAAGCTAGAAGAAGATAAACGTCCTACACCATTTTTATGGTGTTGAGTTATCATGCATAAATAATCTACAGTATAAAAACTTCGTTTTAAAAATAATGCTTGGTCGATCAAGCAAGGCATCGTGACATAAATATATCAGATGAAAATATCAACACGCGTTACTTTTTAATAATACCTCAAACATAAAGATCTTTCTTTTAATAAGCTTCTTTCTAAATTAATACATATTCATGGAACACCCTCAATACTATGAAAAAAAGCTCATCCGTTTAAAACTTAAGATACGATCTCGAATGCAGAAGAAAAAGACCTATTATTGCGATCATTACATACTGAAATGAATGGATTATTATTAACGAGAATCGATAGTATAATTTATGTATTTCATTTTATATTCAAGAATAACCGGTTTATCCACGCGTTGTGAACGGGAAAGTCTTAATTATGATGATTACCGCGAGTACAATTAGAAAACACATCGGCCAAAACGTTTTATACTAGTAATTAGTAAGAAAAAAACATGCAGCAAAAAAAAAGGTATAAATGGAAAATATATGGGAAACATAAAACTACTAATTCAACTTTAACAATTCAGCGTAATTTGCTGTTGTGTTAAGTGTAGAAGTTTTGTGTGCTTTAGTTAGGCACTCACTTCTAATAGATTCAATTTAGATGGTACTTTGATGGTACACACAAGGAAATACTATACAGTTACAGGGATAAACATTGACTACATTAGAAAATATAATAGGGCTTCTTCATTGGGCTTACAATGCCCCAAAACGGCAAAAATTGTATAAAGAAAATATGAGATTGAAATTTGAAGAGTAGAATTCTGCTTCGATATGGGAAATGAAACTGCTTAACATGTCAGGGAAATGCAGTTATGTTTTCTTCGTTTTACAATTGCAAATTTAAAAAATCTAGTTCTTACATTTTTTTTCTTGTCACTGTCAATTTGTTATTTATTTGTGATATTGTTTTATTGTCAATATGGCTATTACGTACCGATTTAATAAGATTGAAATTATTTATATTCTTCTCTATTTTCGACTATAGTTTCACATATAAGTACATAACTATTCATGCTTTAACAAAGATTGCATACGATAGTTACACAATTGTTTTATTTTTATTTTGGAAATTTGTTGCCCAAATGATACGAAATTATCGTGTGAACATAATTCTAATTAAAATAAAAAAGTAGTAGCAAAAATGTTAAAGTCAAGGTTTAAACCAAACCTTAAAACATCTCTAATTCAGTATATCACGCAACGATGGAACAGCAAAAGAATTTAACGGAGGTAGAAATTGAAAACCTAAAACTTCTCCATCAAGAAGGCTATTCCACAAGAACTAAACAAATTAAAAATTAGAAAATTATGGCATACTTTTTAAATGGTGAGCAGAATTCCTTGCAACTAACACAGAACGTCGAATCTGGTGTGAATGGGATGATGAATCTTGAATAACCTACATGTCTTTAGTTGGTAGGGCTCGATTTGAGCCAGAGCGTCGAAAGCAAAACAATTCTTAATACGCAACGAACTCCAAAACAATAAGAACCATATTTTTTATTTAGAGGACTTATTTGGAAAATTTAATGACATCCAAACAAAGCTAGAAGGAAAAAATTAAACAATTGTCTCAGCTCGGACAATACTGTTAGGCTTCCAAGTAAAATTAAATATATGTAAAACTTTATTGCTACAATTAGAAATAAAAAAAGAAGACTTGAAAATACAGGGTTTTCACACTTAAGTCGGCACTATTGCTAACTTTGTTATTATTGCAGCTACAAAGTTGGTTAAATAGGCAAACTAGTGTAGTTTTTCAAGCAAATTACAATTTTTTAAATGGGACACCCAGTATACAGTTCTCACGGTCGACAGAAAATTTAATTCTGAACAAAAACTTTCCTATGAACTTTTATCCTAAAGTCAATAATAACAGAGTTATTGATGATTATTTTTACAGAAACTAAAAACAGTATTGTTTATTTTAAGTTATTTTATTAGTTTCGAAAATAAACAAAACAAGAAATTTTAAATTCAGAGCAGATGCTCAAAAACATCACCCTCTTGCTCCAAGCACTTTTGAACCCGCCTGTTAACGCTTCTAGTAGCCTTAGCAATGATTCTACCATCAATATTATTAATAGCATGGCTGATGCTTTGCTGGAGATCTTCAAGAGTATCATACCGTCTTTCATACACTGCACTTTTCACAAATCCCCAAAAGAAGAAATCCAAAGGTGTTATGTCCGGTGATCGGGAGGCATACGAATAGGCCCGTTAGTTGATAGATATCGGCCATCAAAAAGGTCATGTAATAAGTTATGAATTTGGCGAACATTATGGGCAGGAACGCCATCTTGTTGAAAGAATATCTGTTGTCTATCCATTAAATTCAGGTCATCCAAGAATTCTCCAAGGGTAGCGGTTAACATTTCGACATACCTCCCGCCAGTTAATGCACCTTGATAAAATACGGGGCCTACAATTCTTGAATCAATCAAGCCACACCAAACATTAACACTACAACACACAGTCTGCGGATTACAAGGACGGAAAAGCATCGGGTTTTCTCGACTCCAATAGTGGCTGTTCTTCCTGTTATACATACCCCTGTTGGAGAAATTTGATTCGTCACTCCAAAGAACCAAACGCCAAAAATTATGGTTAAGTCTAACTTGATTAATGTACCACTGACAAAACTGAGTCCGTCTTTCTTGATCTCCCGGTACCAGCGTCTCAATAGGTCTGTATCTGAACGGCACAAACTTATGTTTTTTTAGAATATTGTGAATAGTTCCCAAAGATAGTCCACTTTCTTCCTTTATATGATTAATTGCATTATTAGGATTAGCTTCAAAGAAAGCTAAGACGTTAATTTCAGTTGCTTCACTTATTATAAATTGTTTTTTGGTTCTAGTTTTCTTGAACACATTTTCATTTGATCGAAACTTACGGTACAAATGTAAAAAGTACCTTCGATCTGGCAAGTTGCGCGTAGGAAATAAAACACCGTAACGTTCACGAGCTTGCAGGGAATTTTTATTACAAACGATGTAACATTCCATCATATCACATTTTCTAAATGCGTGAAAGGCATTTTTTCATCAATAAACACAAAATGTTAATTGCTTACTGACAGAGGTTTAATGCAATATTTCAATGTTGATGACATTTGCAAAACAATCGAATTTTGTTTATGAAATAACAGCCACCTTGGCAAATTTGAAAAATTATCAATAACTCTGTTATTCTTGAGTTTAGGATAAAAGTTCATAGGAAAGTTTTTGTTCAGAATTAAATTTTCTGTCGACCGTGAGAACTGTATACTGGGTGTCCCATTTAAAAAAATTACATTTTTCACAATATCACGTGACCCAGTACGTCAATTATTTTTTTTAATGCCATTGTAATTTGCTTGAAAAACTACACTAGTTTGCCTATTTAATCAACTTTGTAGCTCCAATAATAACAAAGTTAGCAATAGTGCCGACTTAAGATTGAAAACTCTGTATATACAAGTCATCTTCAAAAATTAAGCGACGAATGAATGGATTATTGTGCCATTTTCCGCTCAAATTGAAAATGTGAACATCAACCTGCAACATGAGCTTGCTGAATTATTATCGGATCTTGAAGCAAAGATTCTCTTATAATAAATTTAACAATAAGCGAATTTTGGACAAATATAAATATAATGCAACACAACAGGTACAAATTAAATGTGGATTTTCGAGGGGATTTAAGATTAAAGAAATACCAAGCACACCATCTCGTTGATTACTTAGCATTTTTATTTATTTATAATTACTTATTATTTAATCAAATTTAAGGTATTTAAATTTCAACATCAAGATATTTTTTAGACTATTTTGTGGCGGGTCGATGGAGATTTCGAAAACTCATATAGGGGTCGATGATCAAAAAAGTTTGGCGATCCCCGGTTTAAGCAAAGATGGCGTAGATAAGAGAATGGCAAACTATTATTTTTCGATGACAAGAAGAAGCTTAACTGGGACGGTCTGGATTGTCTCGATGGGTTTTTTCATTATTACCACGAATTACGTCAAAAAAAATGTTTCTATCACGATGTTGGTTTGGTCATGTCCCACGTCATTATTATTATTTCCGACAAGAAACTTGTTGATTTAGTAATAGTGAAGGGCGCCTAGAATGGAGAACATTACATCCAGTTTCTAGAACAGGTAAAAAACAAATTTTCCAATGTTCTAGTAGGTCATGGTATGATTTTTAAAACAAAACTTGGAGTTCATCGATTGATCGTCACCCTCTCCCAATATGAACCTCCTTCACATTTTTGAAAATAAGAATTTCAACTAACTACCTACTAATGCCATGTAGTACATCTTTGGTCGTATTCATGTTGAGTGTATACCGGGTGTTCCACAAAAATTTCCAAACGCTATAACATCTTTATTTAGTATCTGATTTTACTGATCTATACATCAAATTAAACGGTTTCGATAGTACTACATGTTGCAGTAGAAATTATACTTTTGACACAATATAGTATAATTTTAATAAGAAACGAAAATTGACTTGTTTCCTTTAAATTGAAAATCACACAATTTCAGTTTGCCAGAATGTTCCCCATTAGGTTCTATACGGTTTGATTAATTTCCAGCTTATATAATAAACAAGTACAAATACATAATATAATTTATTCGGATCATATAACAGTCTAAAACATCGATTTAACGCTCAATAGATTTCCATAGGTCAAGCTTACGAAATAAGCGTAGATAATTTGTTAATACAAGAAACATTTTAAATGTCAACCGATAAGAGGAAATAGAACATTTTCTACAGAACGTACATACCTGTTTTACGGCATTTTTTCTTCACAGGCGTACACCATACCAAACACTTAAAACACATCAACGATTTAGCAAATGGGAAATGTGTGTCGTTAATTTAAAATTATTATCGACAGGGTCGCCGAAACCTCGTCCCGTATGATAAACGATCTTATTATTAAATACAAAAGGTGGAAGTGACTGGCGATAAGGGCTCGATTATCAACGCGTTAATCGCGTTTCTTTTATCGTTTGTGTGTGTTAGAGTTCTCTTCGTATAGAGAAACCGCGATAGGTAACATGTTAGATTATTTATCGACTCAATCGACTGGTCGTTCGGAATAACAAAGAGACAAATAAGTAACAGTTCGGAATCTAATATATTTGGTTAATATTAGAGATGATGATGATGATGATGGAAACGAATTAGGCGCATACGTCCTTGAATTCCTATCTACATATTATGTTTTAGGCACACCTATACATAGTCGCTTCGATTATCGTTCGTTGAAATTGTGTTCATTTCTTTACCTATACATACATTATATGATTAATAATAATTAATAAATAATAAAGCTCCTAAGGTGACACTTTTCAATCTACCTGTTGAAAATGGAACGTTTATTCGTATACATATATTTTTATCGTCAATCGTCATACAATAAGGTTCGTGCTGAACTCTGAAACGATGCCGGCACATAATTTATCACGAACAATGCAGGAACGACATCAAAGGTGTACACGGTGCGCGATGGATTGCCCCTCTAGGTACGCCAAAACGCAATCGATAATAATGCACAAGTATATTTTATACAAGTTATCGTGAAGGTACAATTGAAGGTCAAGGTATTGCAAGATTCAATGGTTAATAAATCTTTGATGATCGATGATTAGAAAATTGAACTTGATATGTCAAGATTTATTAATTTCCTATTCATCCCATATTCGTATTTTCACCTGTAGGTTAAATAAAATAGGAATTAATTAAAAAATAAATTTATTCAAGAACATGAATTATTATCTTCTTATATTGAACAGTTTCAATTTGTTCCTTTCATCATAAAAACGCACTATATACAGGATCATTCACAGAACTGGTTCGTTAGCACTTTTTGATGTTCTTTAAATTCAACATTTCTTAAAACTTGTAGTTAGTAGAAGTTGACGTCAACCTTCTTATTTTAAATAGCATGGTATATTTTTTATGAGTTTCTTGCATCGGGCATACAATTCTGCATCAAAACTTACTAAAACACCCTATGTCAAAAATCAGCTTTTGAATTATTCATTTTTTTCAAATATAAGGTCAATTGCAACATTATGTTCCAAATTCTGTACTTCTGAAGGCATTGCACCTATAAAGGCCTCACATTAGCATACATCAAATTTACGTCCTAAAATTTATCATCATTTATACAGGGTCGTCCAAAATTAACGCTCATTTCGATGAAAGTCACATTTTTTTATCTATCATTGATTACACTCTCCAACACAATTTTTTTCTTACATGCACCATTAGGTGTACTACCAAGTAGTAGTAGTACCAAAACCTATAGGTGTTTTGAGTGAAGAATATGCCATTACAGATGCAGAAAAAGAAATTTCCATTATCGACCAGCGATGATGAATATTTGCAATATCTACAGAACAGACTTTACTTAGTAAATCAGTCAGATTTAAACGACTTTATTCAAGATCTGAAATTGTCAAAAACTCCAAAAAATGGAAGCTGTTAGCTTGTGCATCGTAATCGCCAGAAAGAACTTCCACAGTATTTTTCAATCGAAGAAGGTCTTTCATTCTGCAATAATATCGATGATTTGATGTTGACATTTGATCAACAACACACCCCAGAAGAATGGCAGCTTTCTATCGATGCTTCGAAATCGAGTTTGAAAGATGTCCCTCTTCACATAGGAAACATTTATCCATCCGTCCCCGAAACTAGTGAAACCACTATTCGTCCGGCATATCAACGCTGACCTCAAAGTTGTAGCAATTCTATGCGATTTACAATTGGGGTACACAAAGCATTGCCGTTTCCTTTGTGAGTGGGAGAGTCGATCGAGAAATTTCCACTAGATTATTAAAGATTGATCAGTCAAGGCTCAGTATACTCCTGAAGCCCTGCCCTTAAGGCACTAGTGGAATCTGATAAAATATTTCTATCACCACTGCACATCAAATTCGGTTTGATGAAAAATTTCGTCTAAACAATGGATGAGGATGGCCGTGGATTCCAATACCTTCAACAAAAGCTTCCTAATATTTATTTATATTTATATTAAACAAGATGCACAATTTGAAGAGACTTTAAATGACTTGGAATGCCTTTAAGAGTGTGACCCGAAATTTTCTAGGAAACACAAAATCTGACAATTAGGGGGCTTGTAGCATGAGCCTTAAAATGCAATTTTTATACTCGCACCTGGACCCCCGAACCCAAGTTTGATATCAGAAAGTACCGAAGAACAATATAAAAGAAAAGCAAAAAGAAAAACGTTTTAAGACAGAACTTTAATAACTAAATACATTTTTATTGCTATTATTGAGACTACAAGACGAAGTAGAACTATACATAGTTACTAAAGAAAAAAAAAATTAAATTTACTGCCTAGTGTTATTAGACATCTTTCACGGGTTATCGATTTATTAGAGATTTCCTGATGAAAGTCCGAAAAATACGCCTTTTTAATGCATTTAAATTCTCAGTAATCCTTGAATGTCAAAATAATTGATATTGTATTTGTACTATAAATACACATAGTTGATATTTGTGAATCAAAATGGCAAATGAAATATTTTACGGAAAAGAAATGATATTTTAGATTTATTTTCCATTCATGAAGACTGTAGTAAAATTGTGAGTAGCAGAAGAAGCTAAAAAAGAATGTTAAACAGAAAACCTTTGCAAATTAATAAATTAAGTGTGTTTTATGTGTTATCGCGATCTAATCATATTGAATTTTGTTTTTTGCAACGCTATTTTGTTTAATTTTTTTGTTTGAGTTTTTGTAGTTTGACTTAGTTTGACATTCAATGATTACTAAGATTTTAAATGCATTAAAAAGGCGTATTTTTCATGACTTTCATCAGGAATCTATTCATTCTCCAAAATCGTAAAAAATACAAACTAATATGTCTAATAAGGAATGATAGAGAATTGTTAAGTGTATTTAAAAAATGCAATAATATATAGGATGTTCCATTTTACTAAGATTTTATCATTAAAATTGGTATTTTTGAACGTTAATAATCTATTATTACCCATCTTCTTATAAAGTTGGAAAGGCATAGTTTCATCCTACATTTTTCGTATGCTAATTCGGCTAATTTCATTTTGTCAAACAAAATGAGGTTTTAAGCTTTTTATGCATCTTGTGAAATGTTTCTAATTTTAAAATAACGTTTCCTATTGACCCTTTATTCGAAAATAGTTGAATTACCTCTTAAAAAAGGCAGATTTTTTATATAGGGTGTCTTGAAAATATATCTTTGCCATGCTATTTAAATTCAGCAAGTTGACGTCAAAACAAATTGTTTTCATCCGTTAAACGAGTACAGATGATATCAGTTATAAGTACAAGATTTCAGAAATGTTGAATGACCCTGTATGTATGTATTTAGATGAAAAAACAAGTTATTTAACGATCACAAATAAGCATCATCAATACCAAGTTGGAGCAAATGCAATATTCTATTTTTATAGAAAAGTACGTGCAAGTTTAGATCTGAAAAAAGATTATACATGATTGAAGTCTTCAGGGATTACGGTGTCTGTATTGTCCCTATTTCTTGTTCTTCTATTTTGATCTACACAATAAAATGTTTCGTCATTTTTTTCAATAACAAACAGTGTTATTTCCTATTATTACCCATCTTCTTATAGCAAGTTGGAAAGGCATAGTTTCATCCTTCATACTTTTCAGTCAGAAATCTTCAGGATCCATTTCATTTTTGAGCCCCTTCAAAAATGGTTGTTTTTTAATTTTTGTAGTGCATCTTGTGATAATAGTTTCTATTATAGTTTATAATAGTTTCCTTTCGCGCACTTGTGACTTTTTTCTCCTTGTCTACAATAGAATCTAACATTTAATCGTGAAATAAGGTCCCTCTAACTTATTTAACTCCGCAATTAATGAAAATATATCTTTGCCAAAACTAATCCATATTAATTCACAATGTTTTTTCGAAACTCATTTGTATTTCATTTTTTAAACTAGTAAATATAAGAGTGCACTTATATGATTACTATCCAGGTGAATTGATTTGATTTGGTTGAAAATTTTTACATTAAAAAAATTTTATTTTAGATGAAACCAAACAAGTTATTTAATAACATCATTAATATCGCTAACTGTTTTCTAATAATTTCAATATTCTATTTTTATTTAGAAGAATGTGAATAAATATTATTAAAATCTGATTAATAATAGGGAATACCTATTGTATCTTATAAAGTTTCAATATATCTTCTGTAAAAAATGCGATCCTCAAAAACACTTTCTTATAATCTACAAATTAAACGCTGGAGGGCCACGCTTCACATTTACAGGTGTTTCCAGTATACATAATCTAAAATATTATATGGGGCGCTTCGACTCATTTTAGATCAAAAGTTCATATAAACAGTGCATTTCCTGGCGTTAATGAGATACATATATTTCATCAATATCTAATTTCAAATTATTTTTCCTGCTGATGCTACTGGTTTTTAGAAGAATAAAAAACATGCTTATTATAAGTGACGTTTGAAAACACCTTCAAACTCAAAATGCAAACAACGAACAATTTTTGATGCTGTGGCACAATGAAATTATTTGTAAACTCTAGGACAATAAACATTTTCGGTCAATGTTTGGATTTGAGATTATTTAAAGGACCATTTTTCCTTCCCGCACGGTTGACCGGATACCTTTTTTCTCCTGAACTGTACATTCTTTTACAATCTAACATCTTAATCGTAGAAGGCGCTGTGGTTCATGCAATGAGTAACTCTTCCAATTTTTCATGTAATGTAAATTTATTAACTTTTTCTCGACAATTTTTTTCGCTCGATTTGCATATTCATTTTTTTAGCTAGTAAATATATAGATTTTTGTGTAATTATAATGCTCATTTACATAACAGGTGAATCAAACGTTTTGTCTTTGGTATGAATTAATTTTTCTGATTCGTAACAAAAATATTATTTCGCAATAATTACATTCGATTAGATGTTCATTTTCTAACTTGTCACTTTAAACTATCTCTAACTGTTTTTTTAATAATTTTAACAATTTGTTGCTTCGATAATTAATATAATTTAGTATTAAAATGACTTAATAAATATTATTAAAATTTTCGTCTTAATAATTGAGTGAGAAATCTAAACTATAGGCGCATCAGACCAGTCAATCGACGTGGAAAGTTTCAAGTAGTAGTTTTCTGCTAAAAAATGCAATCTGTCAAAAACACTAACAAGAATTTCTTATAATCTACAAATTAAACGCTGGAGGGCCACGATTCAGCGACCTATCCATTTTCTTGGTTAATTTATATTAAACCGTTGTCTTTAACTACAGCAAGACAGTGACAGGGAGTCTCATCTTGGTTGCCTCATTCACATATCCTGACGAATTAGCAAAGGAACATCTTCTAATAAAGGTAATAACGGTGAGAAACATCTTCAGAACAAATCTTAAACTGCTTTCAGTAATGTAAAGATCTCCGTTGTATTTTTGCACCTGCACAGTACGAATTAGATTATAAACGAGTTCATAATTCGGCTGAAGATATCAAAATATTTACATTGTACAAATCATGATATTAAAAAAAAATCTCCTTTCTTGATTTTTAAGTTATTATTTTGCATCCTTTTTTTATACTGAAATATCTCGGAGCTATAAACGTGTCTAAAGAATATTATGAAGAATTGCTTCATGTGTTCTCGCCTGTCAATTATGTGTTGGCGATAATGTAATCGTGAAAAATGACCTTTTTCTCCGTATAATCTTTTAAAAAGCTGCTGCGGCACTTTTTACGATTTCTTTCGAATATTATATAAGTGTTATACACGTCAAACGTATCCAGTCAAAAATCAGATATTGCATTTATTATTTTTTTAAATTTTAGGCGTGTCAAACCCCAAAAGCATGTAACCGTGTGATGATATAAACGTTTTATCCAACTATTTTTGTATTATATTCTGATTTTTATCCTCCACACCGCAGAACCTGCAGTCGCCTATTCGGTTTCAGACTTATCCTTCATCATCTGTTCCCCTAGATAAAGAAAACCTGTGATTATGCGTATAGTCTGTTCCTACTTATAGTTATAGAAAGGTTTTTGCTCTATACTTGTTGTAGTTTCCAAGGAATATCTTGCAATGTCTCAGATTGTTTAATCTGTTAAGGCACTCCCAGACTAATTTCGATCTGATGGTGTTCGAACTCAACGCCATTATGGCTGCTTGACTATAGGAGAAAATTGCAATACTTTGCTTTCGATAATTCCTAACCAGACTTAATTGAGCATTGATCTACGCTTTGAAAACGTTAGGGTACATCTCGATTGACTCGGAGTATTTAGTTCCTGGCCCGAATACTCCTGTACCTGTTTAGTATCAACTGAAACTGTGATTGCAAGATTTAATTTAATTTCAATTTATTACTTTTATTTCGTAAAATGGATGGGAAAATTATTGGACTAGCAGCTTCCAGAAGCTTAATAATTAAGTTCAGGACGTGAATGACCAATTTGTGTCATATCAACGAAATTAAGATTAGCATGGGATCATGCAAGATCGATGCAAGAACTGAAGATCATAATACTTGTGCAAGTTTTGTGATATCTCTTAATGCAATCTTTGTGATCGTGGTAACAGAATCAAATAAAAAAAAATAATTCGTTATATCTATTTTCCTCATTTCACAACATTCTGAAGAAGCTGACAACAAAATGAGCGAAACGTCAAATGAAAACAACCCAGGACGATTTCAAAGTAAACAATGCTTGTGAAAACCACACATTTACTAAATCTTTTCCTTTAGATTCATGCACAATACTAACTCTCCAGTTAATGCTTTTTTGCACAAGCTATTCCTCCTTTCAACAGTACAAAATTTATCGAGTCAGTAGGTATATAGAACAAAAATAAAAAACTCGATGTACATCATCATAGGATAAGCAGCACATTTATTTTTCATTTAAAAGTAGTGTAATCTCATATAAAAATCCTTCGTTAACGATTATAATATTAACAAATTTGTTTTAATCTCTAGAGTCGTTAGTAAGTTCGATTATTGAAATGATGGTAAATTTGCCTTGATGAAGTAAAGGAAAATCGCCATTAATGTATATTTTTAATAACTATAACTAATAATTTATATTAATGTCTGACAGAAATAAAAAAAAATAGTAGACCTGAACAGGACAATTAATCTTGTAACAAAAAAAGGAAAACTTAAATCAACTAAACATGTTTCTTTTGAAATACATACTTAGAGTTTTTCTCCGTTTCTCTCTTGATATTAACACTTAATTTTTATTACCGTATGTGAAGAATAATTATCGCCCTTTATCTTCAAAATTGAAAATTTGAAAATCATAAAAAGAAACAGATAGATGAATAAACAACACTGCTTTTCTTTCCTCTTGGTCGTACAGCAATCGAGAAATTTAAGTCCTTTTCTTATTAACGTTTATTCTATTTATCTTTTATTAAAAAAAAACTGGAAAATTATCTTTCGCACTGATTTTTTTTCATATTCTTTTACTATCATCTGTTTTTTTTTAATTTTTTTCCGTAACTAGATTTCTTAATCTACTTCTAAAATAATTAATCATAATTAACATCCCATGAGTGAGTCAAGAAAACTTTGAATTAGAAAAGAATAGAATATTTACGATAGCGGTTAATTATGAGTATTCGATGGACATGACAAAAGGCATTTTAACTAAACAACTAGAGTCAAAAACACTCTCCTTAATTTACCCCAAAACAAAAACCATACCTTCTAATTACAATCTTATCACATTTCAAATAAAGTAGTGACTATCATTAAAAAATCAATCTCTTTTAAAACGTATAACTCTTTAACAATAAGAAAGATAAAACAAACACAAAATTGAACTCAGGAGTTTATAAGTTTATAAGTGAAGAATGTAGACAGCCAGGGAGGACTTTTGAAGCCAGGATAAAAGAACATGAAAGAGGCTATAACGATAAGAAAACAGATTCGACCTTTGCTAAGCACTGCCTGGAATTGAATCATAAATTTAACAAACAATTTGAAATTTTACCTATTCAAGAAAAAATTAAAAAACTTAACTTACTGGAAAGTCTAGAAATAAATTTAGTAAAATAGGTATATAATATTAAACGATCAGTTGGACCTAAATAGCCCCCTTCCTTCTCCCACCCCCTCCCAGAAAATTTAAAATTGTAATTGAATACCCCTGCCTAACAACAATAATTGTGTCATCTATTTTGACATTGTAACAGAAATTGAATTTGTATATTTTCATCACCTGATTAAATATATTTTTGAAACTAAAATTTGTTTTTTACTATTAATTATTAAAATGAAGTTTCAACAAGTAACCCTCCAATCAATCAAATACTTCTAAAATCCTAATCACCAATGACATGACATACTGTCAATAATAATTAATGTCCTGTACTTATTATTTTATTTTTGAAATCGTAACTTAAAGAACAAAATAAACTCGCTCCAAATTTTGACAAAATTTCCATATCATGTCACAAAAATTGCACGGTTCCAATTTAAAATTTTGAAGTAAGGTAAGATTTCTAAAACTTTGCTCAAAAGAAATTTGTTTTATTAAGTGTCAATGAAAGTATTTAGATTACAATTTAAATTGCTTCAAACCGCATCTTAATATCACAAGTAACAAAAAAGGTAGGGCAAATTAAAGAAAATAGAAGATTTCAGTTTTTCTTCAATACTAAACAAATGAAGTATGACAAATAAAATATGAGCTTTTCAATCTACACCTTTTTGCTAATTTAACCATCTATCTATGTCTTCAAAAAAAAAAGTTATTCACGTTGTCCCTACGAAATCCGGGCACCCTGTATATTACAGTAGGTTTGAAAATTTTATTTCCTAATTTGAAATTTGTTAATAGTACAGTGAACGGCAGTATACCCCAAATTATCGCTTGTGTGATGGTTTTTTTTAATAAAAACATGTTTCCTTTTAAAATTGATAACATTTAATAAACTTATATTTATTTCATAACCAATTTATATATGTAATAAATTCACATTTCTCAATTAAATAACCTCTCCAGAAGTTAAATACGAGATCATTAATATCCGTCACAAAACTGAAGGTTATCATTTAATTTTTTTTATAAAAATTGTCACAACTGTTGCTGCTATAAAATCTCACATTTTATTACAATGTCATCAACAGCTCATCGCATTAGGATTGAGAAAAAGAAAATTATTTAGTTAATGTATTTGGGTGCAGAATTTATTTATTACCTACCCTTACAAAATACTCTCTATAAGAGCTCGTTATTAAAGAACATAAAACAAACATATAAGGTTTATATACTATTACATTAAAAAAAATACTATACAGGATGTTCAAAAAATTAGTTGCATATATAAAATGGATGAGGGTGTAAACATCGAAATGCAACACTGAACAGATAAAAACACACAATTCACATTCAAGTGTGATGTTTTAATTACAAAAAATGTTTTGCTGTGGTATATTAATTTATATTAGATTGATTAGATTGATAAGGGGTGACGTATTAAAGGAGCACATCAAATCTTGTTTGTTACAAACCTGTTAATTGATAAATGTATCAAAGATGATTATGGTAGATAATCTTGCAAAAAAATATACACACGTCTTTTTAAATACTGTTTAGTTTGATCGAAATAACAAATAAAAATGAAAAAAATTAATACATTTTTATTCTGATATTAGATAATAAGCTTACTGGAAGTGGGGTTGATCACAGTTTTGAGACGGAATCATATTGAGGAAGACCAGAGGACTGGTGCCTTCTCGCCGACTAACTATACACACAATAGCAGACAAGAAATTTTATCCACCACAAAATACGACCACCGGTATCCCGATAATTTTGCAAATCGCAGTAATAGCAGTACCCATCCTGATAATTGACCCAAATTGCGAGGAAAATTTAACGTTTCGTTTACGTGTAGGTACTCGACGCCCGAAAATCTCTTTCGATTCGATCCGAACTCGGATGATTTTTTTTCGACGTCGTCGTCGTCGGCAAAAATCACACAGAGGAACACGTTTTGTAGGTTATGTGGCGTCGTATTACGTGCGACAACACCGGCGTGCGTCTCCAACTGGCGCTTGCAGTCCGCAATATCGATTCTTTTTGTGTTTGTCCGACGTTGTAAGAAGCATTTTGCAATAGCTGGTGTAGCGATAACGAAGCGACTATTCAGGTTTTTTTTTCCGAATAAAAATAAATGTATGTACTTATATACATGTATGTATATATACATAATATATACATACATAAAAAGAGCAATTATATACGTCACACTTATTACGTAAACATATAATGTATATGGTTACATCTGTGTTAAATATAAGGATTTCAGTGTTATCATCGTGGATGATAACAGATACTACGGAACTATCATCTCTCATTGTTTTGCGCTCGCTAGTTCGGCCGGCCAGCGGCAGTTGAATGAGCGACGGAACAATTTCGGGTGTACCGGAGTCACGTGACGACTGCAGGATCCTGTCAGGATGGTGGAACAACATCGGCCAGCATAGCTTATAGGTGAAAGAGGGAAATAGGATGTTGCGTCGCCGTGTTAAAGCGTCTCACCCACATACCTACATATATATATACATACCTCCTACTGATCTAATATTCTACGTTTTACATACATAAGTATACATACATAGTAAAGAGATGCGTTTCATTGAAGAATAAAAGCATGTATAACTCTGCTACCTACCTACATGCATAGCTTGCGGAGAATTGAATGGAAATCGTTAGCTCTCTCAGTTTAGTGTCACTAGCATCACTTAAGACAATATTGACATAAACGTCGTCGTCGCGGTTATTCTTGAAGTAACAAGGGTTAGGATTTTAAGGAAAGATCATCGAAATTTAAATCGATAAAATGATTTTAGAAATATCTAATGGGAAGTCATGACATTTATCAAGTTTTTCACTAGCAAAAAGTGAAGGAATGAAAATTTATTTTGTTCGATCATCCTGAAAACATCTTTAATGTGGATGAAACTGGATTCTAATTAAACAACGAAGCCGGGACTGTCATAGCAACGAGAGGGGCGAAGGACATCCATACACTGATTTCTAGTGAAAGAGGGGAAAATATTTCTACAATTGCTTGTTGTAGTGCTGAAGGACGATTCCTACCACCTCTTATAATTTTAAAAGGAAAAAGACGAAAGCATGAATTTGGGATGGTTTACCAAATAGTTCTAAGTTTTCATGAACCAAAAATCTTCTTTCATAACTTCAGAGCTGTTTTTTAGGTGGTTAAAAGAACATTTTACTCCACGCAAACCACCTGGAAGAACAGGTTTGATTCCTGACGGTCACTCGTCACATCGAAACAGTCTTGACTGTTGGATTATGCTGAAGAATATGCGATATCCTTAGTTTGCTTGCCTAGCCACACCACACAAGCCCTTCAACCTCTTGACAGAGCTTTTTTTAAATCCCTAAAGCACAATTTAAAAAAGGAAGCAAGGCAATGGATTTTTGACACCGAAGTGTACATAATGCAATTTTTTCCAAACGCCAATTAAATTAAACATATTTTTATATAAAAATATGTCGTCTGGAGGTGGAGTCGAACCACCAGGTATAGCTATCACGGCCTACCGCAACACCGTTGCGCCACCGGGCGGCTTCGACACCACTAATAATCTTCACAAATATATGCGAACGACATATTACTACTACTGTACTAGGGGCGGCGGTGTTGCTTTTTATATTAGTCATAAAATACCCTACAAACTCATTCACGTTTCAGATACAATAGAGCAGTTGTGGATTTCATGTACGCTCGATAATGCGAAGTTGGCAGTTGGTGTGACATATAGACCACCATTCTTTGGTTATTCTGATTATCTCAATGAATTCGAAAATACACTTTTAGATATAATACCTCAGTTTGATAATATAATTGTTCTGGGTGACATTAACATCAACATGTTAGCTGATGCACCTCCTTTTAACGCTTTTCAAGGCGCACAAACTCGATCGGTTTTTGTTCAAATTATTAATGCCCCCACCAGGGTGACACTACTACTGCCACTATAATAGACGTTATATGTGTTTCTAACTTGGATTTTGTGCAGACTGCTGGCGTTGTGTTAGTTATTGCATGGAATTTCTGATCATGAACTAGTTTACTGTAATTTACGATTTTCTTCTCCTAATTTGTATCCACAATACAAAACAATGCGTTATTTTTAGGTATTTCGACTATAATTCTTTTTTGGGTCATTTGTATCAATTCATTTTCATGTTATTTGATATGAATGATGTTGACGAGAAAGTACATTTTTTAACTACAAACTTAATAAATCTAGTAAATTTTCATGCTCCATTTAAACGATTCATTTACAAGGCCACTAGCGCCTTGGCTTACTGGTACTATAAAAGAAATGCGGAGACTTCGTGATAATGCGTTAAAGCCCTTTAAAGTTACTAGAACACTAGAGAAATGGAATTACTAAAAGCAATTGAAACATCACTAATGATGCTGTATGTAGAGAGAAAAGGCCTTTATGGAGTACCGAGCGCGTGGCGGCGGTGAAAACTTTAATGGAAAGCTATAAAGGCTATAGGTGTTGCAGTACAAAAGCGGTAACCATTCCTGAGCATTTGCGCTGTGCGAATAAAATAAATGATTATTTTCTTAGTTCTGTCCCAAATTCTCCAATTGATCATAATCTCTTGAATTTTTATAGTAGCGAACAACTCAATGATTTTAGTTTAACTTTACTCCAGTTAGTGACGCTGATGTATTTGAAGCTATTAATTCTATCAAAGTAATTGCTTTGATATTGATGGGCTAAATGCTCACATAATAAAACTTACTTGTCCACATATTGTACCCTATCTGAGGGACGTATTAATACCTGTATTATTGACGGTACCTTTCCAGTAGCCTGGAAGCGCGCTATGGTTAAACCGTTACCGAAGGTTAATAATCCTTCTAAGTTTTCAGAACTAAGGCCTATTGCCTGAGACACAATCGGGCTTTCGGTCTGGATACAGTTGCACAACTGCACTCTTAACAGTAATTGATGATATTGTTTCAGAACCTGATAGGGTAAAGCTACCATCTTGTGCCTCCTTGATTTTCAAAAGCGTTCGATACCTTAATCATGGTGCTTGCATCTATTCTGCATTTTATCGGATTGAGTGATACTTCCGTACGGCTCTTACTTTCCTATGTCACTGGTAGATATCAGACCACTGTTATTGATGAACAGTTTCCGACCCTCTTATATAATGAGTCCGGTGTACCACAAGGATCTGTACTTGGTCCACTTTTATACATTGTTACCACTCCCAATTGATGAATAATATAAAGTTTTGTAGGTCCCACCTTTATGCAGATGATACACAATTGTATTATTCCTTTATGCCGGCAAATGTCCGTGCAGCCTGTGCAAACATTAATATAGATTTACGGATTATTGTTGATGCAGCCACTCGCCACGGTCTGAGGATCAATAGTAGTAAAGCCCAATAAAGCCAATAGTTAGTAAGAGAAAGTAAACGATGGCAGGTACAACACAAACTAAACAAAGAGCAACGCTCAATATATATTCTTTCTTTTTAAACCAACAACCGCTGCAGAAATTATAAATATAACGACACAACTAAAATAAAAAGAACAAAAGACTGTTACGACATTGACACCGAACTGCTTAAATTCGTGATGACAGCAATAGCAAATACCTTGGAACATATATTTAATAGCTGTATAGCAACAGGACTTTCCGGATAAACTGAAACTTGCCAAAGTTAAGCCAATTTTAAGAAGGCTCCCCGAGGACCTATCAAATTATAGGCCTATCGCGATTCTCCCCCGCCTTTTCCAAGATCATTGAGTCAATAATAACTACGAGAATGTAGAGATTCCTCGAACGCAATAAATATGTATATCAGTAAACAGCAATTTGGCTTCCGACCTGGGTTACAGACGTCAGATGCAATAAAAGAACTACTGACAATGGTGGCAAATATAGCCTGGAGGTAGGAAATGATATCGGGGCTCTTTTCTGACCTCTCTAAGGCGTTTGATTGTGTCTGCCACACAACTCTACTGGGGAAACTGGAATATTACGGCTTTAGAGACTACCCTTCAGCTCATTGAATCGTACCCTGGAAACCGATACCAATATGTCAACGATAATGATAGAAATAACCAACAAATTACCCGAATTAATACGGAATAGCACAGGGCTCTATCATTGGTCCTTTGCTATTCACAATATACATAAATGATTTACGAACGCTCTGGACTTTAACACGTTATTATATGCAGATGACACCACAATAATAATCCAAAAAAGGTGAATCCACAGATTTGCTAAACAACAGGCTAAAGAATGGTTCACTTCTAACAGACTTACCATTAACATTAACAAGACTGCGAAATACAGTTTGCTGGTAACAAAAAAGTGGCCTCGGCTCAAAAAGTGAAATTCCTAGGAATTTATCTGGATCCACTACAGACCTAGCGCTCACATGTTGACCATATGGTACAAACGCTTTCCTCCGCTGTCTACGCGATACGACGAATTTCCAGAGCAGTTAACAAGGAAGCTATCACTCTTTCTGCTGTATTGCTGCCTCAGATGAGCCTGGCCTAACACTATGGGAGGATCTGCACACATCGAAAATACTAATCTTACAGAAAAAAGCCCTTCGTGCTATGAAAACGTTCCCAATACATGCTCCTGTAAACCTCTTTTTCTAAAATACCGCATCCTCACCATAACGTCAATATACATTCTTCCGGTCTCGATTTACCAAAGCAAATCCAGCATCATCCGTGTGTCAGAGATAAGCATGAACACAATACAAGAATCAACAAACAACTCTCTATCATATGTAAGATTAAAAACAAGCGAATGGACAACAATGGGTATCCGTGTCTTCAACAGACTACCATCTGGTGGAAGGAGCTACCCTTGGCCATATTCATAAGAACTCTGAAGAATCCACCTGCTCGAAAAAGGTTTGCTATACAATACAAGATTTTATGGAGTCACTACCATGGCACCTAAACCTGTATACACATGTATGTACATATTATATTCATTGCCTATTCTTGACATGCTGTATTTTCAGTAATGAATTTATTATTATTATTATTATTATTATTATGTGTACAATAAATTAAATAAGGCAAACAGGTGAACGAAATGTCAGATGTAAAGATTAAAAGTAAACTAAAACTAAAGCCCAATCGAACCTCAGGTAGGGGATCTCAGAGTCATTGAGAGATTAGAACAAGTGGCAATGATTTAAGATGAGTAGGGAGATCATTCATAACCTTAGCACAGTTATGTGTAAAAGATCTTTTAAATTGTTGGGTACAAATAATTGGCCAAATAAGGTGATGAATCAGAGCTTAAAATCATAAAACGAAACAAAAGAAAGTGCAGCTTCCTACGATTGATAATGTTCAACCAATGAACATCCATAAGTTTATGAAACCCTGTGCCCTCTCCTAATTCCAAAAATAAATCTAAGGTATGAATTCTGCATACGTACATCAACTTGATGAGCTTTTCAAGTGCTTTTTCCACGTTTAACATGCATTCATTATAAATTTTCGACTTGTCGATGTTAATCTTAAAAATTTCTACTGCTTAATGTAGTTTATCGAGATAATTCATACACTACGTAATGTTTTATTTAAAAAACAGTGGGTTTAAGGTTGGTGATATGAGACAACTTTAATTAGGTACAGAAATTGACAAAATTTAAACCAATAAAGCTGTGTTAATCGGTTCAAGTGCGTATCATTAACTTCAGGTAATATTATTAAAAAGGCCGTGACATTCAAGAATTAAACTTTCGGGTCAAAATATTAAAAAAACATAATTCTATAATTAGATTATAAGTTTTTTATTACATTTTCAGCAGTTGATTGAATAAATGTGCAAGTGCTTGTTAAGGTTAAGCTGTGGATAATAAATTGCAATTTTCTTTTAAATAAACTTTATCCCTTACCTTAACATCTATCTGTCTTTAAAAATTATACTAATATGAAACACAAACAAATATGAAGAAGCACCCTTCTGCGCACTCAGCTAGAAATAATTATGATTTCCAACGCATTTTCATTACCTACATATTATGTATGCATATACATCACGCACAATTATGTACTTTGATTATATATAACTAGATTGACCAAGTCCATTGCGTGTTACAATAACCACAAAAGTTACTAAGAGATGTCGCATAAATAAACAAATTGCTCATTATTATATATTTCAACAGCATACAACCGACATACCTCATGCGCTATCTATTAACAAGTGCTTATAACTAACAACAGTAATATCGCAGAAAATGATTTTCTCCCATGCATTAAAATCACAATAGAAATACGAAAACTGTGACAAAATTACTACACTTATAAGTGATGTAAAATATGCTTGGATTCATATATTTTGTGTGGATTTCACAACTGCAAAGCACTTGTTTATATTAATGTAACTCAATTATTGATTGATTGCATATTTCTCGACATACGTAAAAAAATCACTGCGATAGAAAGCATGAAGAGAAATTTACAACTATGTTGATTTTGATAATTGGTATAGTGAACTTTTAAATAGAGGTGGTGCAAACGGCCTAAGACAATCATTTGTAGAAATACTAAAACAATATATAGTAGTAAGTATTTTATAAGTATACATCTGAGAATAGGAAATCGAAAAGTTTCTAGAATAAATATGAATATGTCCTAAAAATATCATTGTGACTTACATATTTAGCTTGACTAAAGCTATAAGCAGAGACTACAGTGTCACAACAACAATAACAACAAATAAAGATTCAAAGCATGTGATGAGACAATATAAGTAACTAAGATGTTAAAACTTGAACATGACAAAAATTCTTCACACATGCATTACATTTTGAGTTTTATTTCCTGTTACATCGCGTGGATACCCAGAAACAACTTTACACTGTTTAAATTTCAAGCATGTAAACCGTGATTTAATGGTAGCAGGCGATGAAAACTGCAATCTCCACTAATGAAAGACACAATGTCAGGAATCTTTATAGCTCTATATGCAATGCTTTGCCATAACTTCTTCTTACAGTGGCTCACAGCTTATTTGATGCAGTGCCTATTTTAAAATATGACTCCCAATAATTTAAAAAATAAAAAGAATATTAGCACAAAATTGCAACATTTATCAATAACATATCTATAGTTTAACAAGAAACTTCTTTTATTTTACACAAGTGCTGTTTAACAATATAAAAATTAGAAATAAAAAATACTGCTAAATATTATGGCACAGCTTATTTGATGCAGTTCCATTTAAACTTAAAAATAATATAGGTAATCTATTGATTTTGCACTACTTTTAATATTTGGGATGATCCCTTTAGTTTTTTATAATAATTTTATAATAATTCCAGCGTCTTCTTCAACTTTTCGCGGCTGGAAATGTTGTGTTTACGGATATTTTTTACCAATATGGCCAGAGATTTTCAATTATGTTCACCCATTTTTCTGCACTTTGCAACAAATTCTTGTTGAGTATATTGAGGTATATTTTTGTCCATTATTATTCCCTCAAGAAATTCTAAAATTTCCAACACCGGATGCATTCATACAGGCCCAAACCATCACACTTCCTCCGCCATGCTTTGCTGTGGCTTTGAGGTTCTCCTTCTTTCATTTGGTGTTGGGTTTCTGCCACGTGTAGGACATGCCATCGGACTAAAAATGTTGAACTTGTAGTACTCCCTCTGCGAAAATTACAGTGTTCCAAAAGTCAGCGTCCTTGCTAACATGCTCGTTAGCAAGTAAGACCTTTGTTTACAGGCTACTCGGCCATTAAAGTCATAGTGCCAAGCACGATGGATAGTTTCAGCGCACGCAGCTTTCCCTAATTCATGTTGAACTTCAATAGCTAGTTTTGGAACCGATAACTTCGGGTTTGCTTTGATTTTCCGCACAATGTATCGCTCGTCGATGCATTGAACATTTTATTTGGTGCACTTCTTGTATCTTTCACGATTATCATCTACAAAACATTCAATAATATGCTGCACTGCAGACACTCAGATTGACCATCTGAGCAAATTTTCAGAACGATTGCCCCAATTTATAATGATATAAGAGCCGTTTACGCTGTTTTTACAGCTGTACGGCGATCATCTTTAAATTTAGAGTGTATATTAGCTAAGAAATTTAATTACTTGTTATTTCTATTAATTATAATTGCAACCTCCCATTGTGCTAAACGTGGTAGTGTATATTTGTGAATACGTTTACAAACCCTGCATCAAAATTTTATCGATACTCTTTTTATTTTTTTTAATTGTGGGACTTATATGTATTTTAAAATAAGCACTGCATCAAATAAGCTATGAGCCACTGCATGTTTAATGCGATCAAAGCAGTCTTGCAAATTTTTAATCAAAATATAAACAGCATTATTAAATAAATCTGTAGGTGCGAATAATGTATATATGTTCATAAAATGGAATATATAATTTATGTATACATAGAATTAGTAATTCTTCGGTATTTTTAAGAGTGGACGATCTATCCACAGAGGCGGGCATAGTTTTTTTGAGGGTCCTGTGCCAAATATCCAGCAAAGTATCGAACACTGCAATCCTCTAAGTAATTATTTCTGTAGATTTATATAACATTAATTTTGTATTCTAACTAATATATTTACTGTGCATTTTTATTTTTTATTTTAACTCATACATGTAGTATTGTAATCTACAAATGATATCCCAAAGCAATTTTTCAAATAAAATATCGAAATATTAGAAATCGATATATTTTTATAGCTTACCAACAATTTATGAGCAGGTGTTCGCCTAAAAGCGACTAAATAAAACACCGTCATATATCTATATCACTCTGAACTTACTACGTTTTTCTCATTTTCTCATAATTCTATCAATCATAATAACGCCACCTATTAGTAAAAATGTAAATATCTAGCTATTCAATGAGATATCGGTTTGCCGCCTAACTAGACGAAAATGTTTTGATGCAAAGTACAAGTGTGGGCTCTGGTGTACATCAAAGCTCGACTTTAAAGCGCAACTCTTTTCTTATGGGAATGGTGAATCTAGTTATATATAATCAAAGTTCATGTATACCAACATAAGTCCAACGTACTTTTTTTTAAAGTTTGCTTATTCGTCAATCCTTCCTTCTGACCTTGATACATAATTAAGTCAATTAAACTAAAACTTATATTCTGTGTATTATAGAATTAAAATTTCATAATTTTAATTGTTTTCATATTTTATAAACGCATTCGTTTTGATAGGAAGCTTAAGTTAGAATAATGGTATCAACCAGGTTTCTTTTTCTTGTCGATAGAAGCTAACATTCTTGTTAAAAATAGAGACATTGTATAAAGATGGCGCTACTTATAAAATAAATAATATATGAGTATAATAAATTAAAATTAAAATTCTACAGCACGTCAAATTTTATCCTAATTGGATATTTAAAGTAAATGATTAATAATTTTTTTATGTGGATATAAAGGTAAATAACAGCGCCAAAATATCTACTATATACATATACATATGTACCATTACCTGGTAAGAAAACGTGAAAACGTGACAAGTTAATAAATAAGCCACACATACATAAACGCGCGTTTATGTCCCTGATGGATAACTGAAATGAAACTCTCTTGTAACAATTTCATACTTTTAATTTTCTGTACATCTCAGTATGTTGCGCATAAATAATTCCACAATAATAAAGTAAATAAATCATAAAACTCATTAGTAAGACAATTTCGTAACGAAAAAAAAACACGATAACAATACGTCGTGTAGAGTGCAACAACGTTATTAAAACGGAACTAATTTATACTTGTAACATATAAGTGTACGTAGATCCAATTACCCGGCCGATACGAAGAAGGAGACGACGATGCGTTTTCAAAACCTTGAATAGAAAATAACATTCGCGGTGGAAAAAGAAATAATAGAATTTATTCCGCTTGTGTGTGCAGAAGTAAGATCTTCACGTTTTACAAGCGTCGGTAACAACAGAATGGATTTATGTGATTATTTGTCGAACGGCTCACTCCTATATACAGCTCGTTTTGTCACATATTTATGTATACAACGAGATAGCGGCGAATGAAAAGTAAACGTTTCGTGTTAGATATTGTTATTAACGGGGCAATTAGCGTGCTTTAAGTGAAAATGTATTAGGTACGCGACCATCTCGTATAAATGTTGCAGTGATTGTAAAAATGAAGAAATATATACTGTGATAATCATTGGCGTTTCCTAATAATATATATTTACTGTGGACTTTTATTAAAGTGACTCGCTCCTTCAGGTACAATAAAATAAGTTAAGTATTTGATTCATCTTTACAATAATATAATAAATATTACGCGGGGATATTTTAAAACGTTAAAGATTAATAACTCTCTCATTTATAATTTTTATTGTTTTAATAATGATGCTATATAAAGATGTTTGTAACGATCGATATGTGGCAATCGTCGAAAGCAAATCTTGCTTCATAAACGTGTATCTATGCACAAACAAAATAATATAATGATTCATTACCAGTTGATCATGAAAACTAATTCCTTCATTAATCATATATGTTAGTAATAAACATCTTCATACAAAATGGAATTAGTAAATGACGACTTGTTTTAATACACTGACGGAGCTAGGTCGGGACTAGAAGGTAGTGCCTTAACTCTATAAGCAAGTCATTGATTATCTGCTGAACTTTGTTGCCTTATGCCCATATGAACCGCTTGGTGTCGTGCAGCAACAAATTCTTTTGTGGATAAAAAATACGAGTGTTTTTTCCCCCTAGAGCAGTTCTGCTGGCCTCTCTCCGATTTATGGTGAACCCTCTTGACATATACATTCAATAAGCAAGACTACTTCAACATTTGAAAACAGTTGCCATCAGCTTTTTTCCAGAAAATTCTGTCTTGGCCTTTTTTGCTGGTGAAGCCCTTATAGGTATAGAAATGTTTGGCCGCTCTCAACTCGGCCAAATTTTCTTCTCAAAACTTCTTTTCTGTACAGTTTTTGTTCAGGTGTAAGCAGCAATCTGGGTATCCACCGTGCAAACACCTTCTTCATACTAATCGTCGTGTAAAATTTTGAGGACACTTGCTTGTCTCCGGTTCCGAGCTTCAACTGGTATCCGGACTTTAGGTCATCATTGATCGACTCTCGGCCCCATTTAAAGAGTTTAGACCAATATCTTACTTAAAAAATAAGATGGTACATCTACCCCCATACACACAGCAAACATTCTTTCGCGAATTGCTTTTTGGACCTTCTTCTTTTGTCAGGAACTTTATTATATATACATTTTATCGAAGTCGACCGTCTCAAAATCTAAACAGTTTCTAGGTTAGGTTAGATTAGGAGTGGGGTGGCATGCGGGCCTGTTTTACCGCGACCTTTACGGGTCTATTGTGATCCTTTACCTTGAGGGGCAACTCTCTGATTTCGCCTTCTTAATCAGACTTATCATTTTGAGAGCGGCTCTTTTGTGTAGCGGGTGGCTGTAGGTTCTCTACCCCATTTACAAAAACCTTGTCCTCGCTAGGCCATCACAGTGGCACAAAACATGAACTGGGGTTTCTTCTTCCTCTTGACAGAATCTGCAGAGAGCGTTTCTACCAGGCTATGTTAAACATATGCCTATTCAGATATGACAGAAGCCGGTCATCAGACTTACTATCCCATTTTGACAAGTCTTACTGTCTTTATAAGCAGGTCTTCAGTAAACTTAGGCCTCTGTTCTAAAAACTCATAACCTAAACAGCTTCTAACAGTGACAACAATTTTTCAATAATTTGTTTGACATCGTCACTCTTTTGTTCAGAGCTAGGTAGGTAACATAAAAATGAGCCCTCGTATTATATCAAAATGGTTTCGTTAACCACGTCAGTAGTAAGGCTATAGGCGTACGGACACCAGTCACTCGTCGTGGACACGCTGTATAAGCTGTATTTTGACAGCTCTAGAAACCTAATAAAACTAACATAATTCTGACAATTTACTGGTTTTTACACAGGTTTTTAGCTGTCAAAAAATACGGCTTAAGCGTCCATACTATATTTACTACTCATGACTAGGAAAAATAATTACGACCCAAGAACAGTACCAGCATGATTAGCTTCCTGGATCTACATACATATGTCGGTTGTTCCCGCGTCGTTGAAATCATTAATCCCACAAATACAACTACGTTTCCCTTAGAGGACAGCACCGTTTTTAAAGGCTGTAGTATTTTTCCACCACCCTACCAGGTGATATTATTCGGCTATCGTTTGTTAGAAAATCCTGAATGTTTGAAGCAGTTTGCATTTGTTGCTTATAAAAGAGCTGTCGTATTTGGCGGCTGAACAGTATTATATAAATACAGAGTGAGCCAATAAGTTTGAGGACACGTTAAATTGCCCACCACTTTTTTTTTTTAATTGGTGAACCGGTCGTAAACTCGCGGCGTCTCAACGAATATTTCAAAACGGGTGCTAAGGTTACTGTATTAAGAAAATATTTAACTGGGCAAGATTCTATATCACACTGTTTGTTTTTGAAAAAAGCAATTATAACAAAAACACTCGAAAAACGCAGAAGAAACTAAAGGAAAAACAGGATTGAACAAAATTATTTATAACAATGCTGCAAACACCTCTAAATACGAGCCAACTATGACATACGTTTTCAGATGTTTTACAGTCATTGTGACCAACCTAAAATAACAAATAAAAAGCGGGAAATTCAACTTGTCCTCAAACTTATTGTTTCAGTCTGTATACATTTAAACAAATTCAAATATATTGTTCTGGTACATAATCATCCTCGAGCTTTTCATGTAATTCTAACATTTAATCAAATCAGTGCTGAAATACAGTTGTCGTATACAATTATTACTGCTTGGATTAATTTGCCGAAACATGTATTTGTTCCCGTTAAAGCTTAAAACTCTTAAAAAGTGAACACTCAAAATGTTCCGAACGTAAGTGCAACACAAACAAGATTCCCCCAAGGATATCACTAGTTTTAAATTTTGTACAAAATTAACGAAAACCTGGGATAAACCTGTAAAGGATCTGAGATTAGCTAATGCAGATTTCTGTAAAATTTTTCTGATTAATCAGATAAGCTTATTACGAGCTTGCAAATTAAGCTTGTCAGGTGTAAAGTAGGATGTTTGATTCGAGTTGGACAGCTTTTCCGAGACCGGCTAAAACCTAAGCTTCCATCGTTGTGATTCCAGCTTGTATTGTTTAATTCGTTTATTTTTTATTTTACCACGTTCGTTTTGGCTACACTGTAATTCGCTGCCAGCTGGAAGTAGAATTAAACTTCCCATTTTGGCATATTCAGTTTTAAATGTCAATCAATTGAAATTAAAGGAATTTAGGTTAAGTGTCCAAAAATGACAGAAAGAAAGATTTACTTGTCATTTCAAATTTTTAAAACGTCAAATTAAAAATCAGCGCAACCAACTTTAAAAAGTCGAAATTTCAAGTATCATCAAAGTAGCGCAAGCTCAATTTATATCATATTTTAACGCCCGATCCAATTGGTCTAATTTTCAGCAACCGAACCGTAATTGGCGTCCCTGGAATTTTAAAATCGAACGCGACCAAATTGGGCGCAAGGAAACACATCATCGGTACGTATTCGTACAACAGAATCATCATTCTTTTTGATGACGGCGATCGCCCGTTGATTTGTATGCAAACTATCAACGTTTTGGAAGTATTTATAAAAATACCTGTGTCCATATAAGGATCATCGATATAAGGGGCACGGCAGCCCTTCCGCTAGCCAGACCGAATGTACCGAGCATTGATTGCAACTCTATATACGAAACAATGCCCGTCGACCACTAATAATACCAGTGGCGTCGCTTTAAATCTGCATCCAATCATATTTAAATCAAACATTAAAAAATTTACTAAAATAAATACGATAACAGAAATTTAAAATAAATCTAAATAATTATTTTATCCCAAAATATTAAGACGTCTTATTTTACGTGTATTCAGGTGTATGAATGTTTAGATTAGAATTGCACGCCTGCGATATATCATTAGTTGTGCTTGTAGTATGACTCGACGTTGTGGCACTCGCGTTACATCCATCTGACTAACAAATTAGCGAGGTGTTAACGGTCGAGGGCCGCCCACACAAGCGAGCTGCCTGCTAGGCCATCAGGAGTCGTCGGATCCTCCAAACGATTTTTTTCATTAACAGGTAGTCAATGTTCTGGTCAGATACGTATAATGTCTAACTGCATTTCCTTTTCTAGTGTTGTATAGGTATTTATCACTTCACTTTCCACTTTTATAGAGACATGTCGGATTTATTGCTTGTTCCTTAACGTGAAGTCGTCAAAGGAATATTTTTACGATCTCTATAATTTATTTCTTGTTTATATACGATCGGATTAGAGCTCTTGGAATATAACTTTAAATTTAATATATGGAAATAAATCGCATAAGCTTTTATTCTAACATAAAATAGTATTTTTTATCGAAAGTACCAGTGATTGATTTAGAACTGGCACTTCGAGCTGGGTTAGTTTTAAAATGTTTGCAAACATTTTCTGGAAATAAAAAGAATGAAAACTACCTGAAAAACATCGTTCCCTGTTTGCATCGGTCACATTTGGACTTCTTTCCTCTGTCTTGCTAATTTAGGAAGGATGAGATGATGATGAGCAGGGGGAAAGATTCATCAAAATATTGAGGAAACGGAAGAATGGAATATCTGGAGGTAATCCACCTCCCCATCATGATGGGAGATTAATGCTGGTGTCTCATTAAAAAAGGTGACAAACAACATAAAATTTATTTATGCAAAACTTTAATGTAAAAATATTTCGTAAAAAACCACGTCAAAAGCTAGAAGACAATTAAAAAACTAAAGAAGAAATTAAAGAAAGGGCAGAAAAGAAACCCAAAAATAATATTCTTATTACATGACTAAAAATAAAGAAAGTATCGAAACAGCTAAACATAGTATGAGTAATGGTCCTTATAAGTTAATTTCAAAAAAATCCTTTACCGAAAATGATTAGAGACGTCAACAATGTATTTTAAAAAACTTGTAACAACCTGGTTGCTGCCGATGTTAGACGTAACCTACATGTTTTAATCCGTTATCCTAAATTATATTGTTTACCTAAAATTCACAAACCTGGCAAGTCGGTAAGGCCAATTGTTTCGGCAATTGACGCACCGACTTATAAGGATTTCAAATGGCTGACCAATGAATTTAATAATTTGCCAATACAACCTAATTTTGCAGTCAAAAATTGAATTTAGAATTTATTAAAGGAATTCAAAATATTCAGTTGCTGGAGGGTGAAAATATTGATTTCATTTGATGTTAGTTCTCTCTTTCCTAGTGTACCGATTCCAGACACCTTGACGTACCTCGAGGACTTGTTGCTTCAAAATAGTTTGAGTCAACAATGTGTCCGGGTATATTCGCTTCACTGACATCTCTATGAAACAGAACATTTTCCAATTCAACGGGAGTTTTTATGAACAGCTGGAAGGAACGTGAATGGGTCGCCCTTTTTGGCTAACCTTTTGATGAGCCGTTTTGAAAAGGACTTAGAATCTGAGCGAATACTTTCTAGGGTTTGATTTGAGGTATGTGGATGATATTTTCGCTATATTTGACACAAAAAAATGTAATATTGACGATTTTCTCAATAGATTAAATAATCGGTTCAGAAACACTAAAGTTCACTTGTGAAAGAGAAGAAAACGGTCAGCTACCTTTTCTAGATACTTCAGTAATTAGAAATAAGAATAGATTAGAGTTTGACGTGTATGAAAGGAAACCAGTACACTTCGCTACATTCCCTTCAGATTCCCATCATTGTGTCACAGACTTCTCACTTTTCCCATAGACAAAAGCGAAGCCTATAAGCTTAAAATTATAAAGATGCGGCCAAGTGTAATGGTTTCCAGCCTCAGCAGCATATCTATAAGTTAATTAGGAAGTTTAATTATGAGAGAACTGTGAAAGAATCTACGACTTTTCGAGAGGATGTTAAAAGCTTCACCCGTTGTGACCCTCCTTACTCCTTTATCACTAAAGGTTTGAGGAAGGTTTCAAAGAGCTCTAGATCTCCAGAATAGTTTACAGTTCTGGGACTAGTTTACGAAGTCTCATCGGTAACCCTAAAAGATAAAATACAACCTCTAGAAAAGTTAGGTATTTACGAAATCAATTGTAAAAGATTTAATAGAATTGAGAAATCGACGTTGCCCAACACATTTTTGAAACAGATCACAACATCGATCATACGAATGTTAAATTAATTAGACGAATAAACAATTGTAAGTTTCTAATGTTTTCGAAAGTTTAGAAATATTTAAAAATAAGTCATGTGTAATGAACTGTGACAACGGACCTATCCCGCATTCGTCAATTGTTGTCGTTAATCGGAAATTAATGATGCATATCGGATTGACCGTGCATAACATTGAGTTACCTGTATTTGTAGATTTTATTTTAATTTAGTTTATTATCGCCTTGATAATGACAGCATTGCTGTTGAAACGCGTCGGTGTTTTAGTTAAAACTTGTTTGGTGTTTAGTGGGTTAAAGTGTTTAGTGTTGAGGCTAAACATAGACTGAAACAATACGGTAAAAATAGACTGAAATTAGAAGAAGCATAAAGACACATTGATAGTAAATTTATTGCCACTCAAAGAAATAGAAACAGATAGAACAGTGAGAAAAATCTCATAATTGAGCAAGGAAAACAAGGAGAATTAATAGATAAAATGGACAGAAAGAATACGAAGGCAGAGAAGAACAAATCAACACGTAAAATTTAAAATCAGTATAAATGGAAGTTAAGACAATATTAGTTACAGGGGGAGGTAGAAAAGGAGTTAAAATTGAAGTGGAAAAATAGATTAATTTATTATCAAAAGGATAATAAATGTAAAAAAAGAAGATATTATTGTAGTGTTGAGAGATTTCAATGCGCAATGAAGAAAAAAACCATTGATGGAAAACAGCAGATGAAATGTGTCAAACACAAATCGATCATATTATGTTTACAAAAAAATAAACAATCATAGATCTCCAGACCATTTTGTGGTGAAACGAAGAAAGCACTATAGAAAGAATAGGAAACTTTAAATCATGCATGAACAAAGAATAATGTCATAAACCAATAAGGAGGATTAAAAGGCAATAGATAGTATAAATAAAACGCAAAATACTTTGGCTTGTGTGGTAATCAGTTTACAGTCCATGGAATTTCTTTTAACACTCTATGTTTATGTATAGGTGTTGTTGATTAAATTTAAATTTTAATTCCATTTTGATTAATGATCTTTATCTCAAATTAGCTAAAAATGTAAAATTGAATTAAATTTATATTATCATATATAGGTAGGACTAATAAGTTTTAAAAGCAATAAGTGACATATATCAGCACCTTCATGTATACCTACTTTCGTACTACAAACATAGAAACAATGAATTAGCTGGTAACTAGCAGGTGTGTTGTTATAACTGAAATCAATAAACGACTTTGTAAAAGTTTACCCGTATATCTTTTCCTGTTGTGTTGCACATGAAATAATTTTTCAGTAGCTATGGGCTTAAGCTTGAGGGGCGGATATCGATCAGATACTATCATCATACTTTTTTTCTAATTCTATATAATGCATTTCTGAAGTTTTAAGTTATTTATTCTTCAGTTAAAATTTTATATATTTACTTATTATCATTCTTAAATATAGAATAGCAAATTCTAAATAGATCTTATACATACCTAAAATATTTCTTTATCAAAATTGAATACAACATTGGAATATGTAAATAAGAGTTTTAAAAATATAATGTAATATCTTAATCTTAGAGTAAGCAGATCATCTTTTATTGATATAATTAGTACCTATTGTTGAAGCAGCAACAATGCATGTTAAAAAACTTATTGACGTACAGTCCTGTGAAACGTAAAGGAAAGATCAATCGACTGATATATTAATGAAATTAATATTTTTATCGACGTTTGAAGAATGGAGAACGATAGAGATGGGGGAAATGATGATTGAATTAAAAGAAGCATTATATGATTAGATAACGAGAAGAAAGATTACGTGGCAGCTTTGAAAATCTTATAAAGTCTATAATATGATAAGGAAACGTTTGTGATAAATTCCATTTCAAATTAAAAAAGAACGCAGAGGAAGAAATAAAAAGGAAAATAAATAACTTGATAGAGCTTTAAGCAAATTAAAAAAAATTATCATCTATTCAACTCGGCTAATAAGTTCATACGATCATATCGATTTTGATTTCTGATTCATTTCAAGCTTGTGTGAAGTTAGCCAATCATTTTTCGGAAATTAAAATGCTGATAGTTGTTTCGGTTGTTCCATAATCTTAAAAGGGAAAATAAACAAAGAAAAAACGACCGAAAAATGTCATTTAATCTAATCAGTTTGTTTTCGAAAATTGAAGTTCTTATGGTTGTCAGAAATTGTTCTGAAGATTGTCCTGGAAAATAACGTTCTTTAAAGAACACAATTTTTGTTTACTGCATGCGTAGTAAGCCCACCATACTACAAAATATTTAATAGAGATTTAGTTAGCTAAAGGTAGGAACGTCATTTTTGAAACAAAATGACAGAACAATTTGAAATTATCATCAAAATTTCACTTTTCAAAAAATAGATTAGGTCAAACGTTTTTACTTGGATTTATTTTTGATGCTTTTCTTCTTTTGTTGCTAATATTCTATGCAGAACAAATCTAGAACAATTTGAAACAAGCCATTAGAATTTTGAAAAATGACGAGTTAGGTCATGTCAAAGACGTTCTTGTTTGATTTTTTTTTTGCTGTTTTTTCTGACATTCCATGCAAAACAAATCTAGAACAACCAGAATCTTAATTTTTCGAAAAATGTTGGGTTAACTTGACACAATTTTTTTTTCAATTAGTACCTATACGTGTCTGCAAAATTCTAATTCTATTTAAAGTAAGCTCAATTTATAGTCAAAAACGTTTCTTAGAAAACCAATTTATGGCAAAATTCCATAATTTTTGTCTTTCCTAGTTAGGAGTTGACAAGCAAAAATAACTCTTTAAGAACTATTTGCACATAGATGCATATTTATCGATACAAGATTCTAATTGTGTTTAAAAATAAGCCCAATTTATAGTCAAAGACGTTTCTTAGAAACTCAGCGGAGACAGAACCCAATTTTTCGACAAAATTTGATAATTTTTCCTTTGTAGCTGCTTTAACGAGTAAAAATATCATTTTAAGAACTAGTTTGCACATAGAGGTGCATATTTATCCAAACAAAATTCTAAATGTGTTCAAAATAAGCTCAATTTACAGTTAAGGATATTTCTTGGAAATACAGTGAGAACAGAATCAATCTTTAACAAAATTGGATAATTTTTACATTCTGATTTGTCTATGTTTCACCGCGACCTTTACAGGTCTATTGTGATCCCCTTTACCTTAGAGAACGCTCTCTAGTTTCGCCTTCTTAATCAGACTTATCATTTTTGAGAGCGGCTCTTTTGTGTAGCCGTTGGCTGTGGGGTTCTCTACCCCATTTTACTAAAACCTTGTCCTCGCTAGGCCATCACAGTGGCACAAAACATGAACTGGGGTTTCTTCTTCCTCTTGACAGAATCTGCGAAGGCGTTTTCCACCAGGCCTATGTTAAACATATGCCTATTCAGTCTGCAATGACCGGTCATCAGACTTACTATCATTTGACAGTCTTACTGTCTTTACTCAGTAAGGTCTTCAGTAAACTTAGGCCTCCTGTGCCCTTAAAAAACTCCTTAACCTAAACAGCTTCTAACAGTGACAACAATTTTCAATAATTTGTTTGACATCGTCACTCTTTTGTTTCAGAGCTAGGTAGGTAACGCAAAAATAGACCTCGTATTATATCAAAAATGGTTTCATTAGCCACGTCAGTAGTAAGGCTATAGGCGTACGGACGCAGTCACTCGTCGTGGACACACTGTATAAGCTGTATTTTGACAGCTAAAACCTGTCAAACTAACATAATTATGACAATTTACTGGTTTTACACAGGTTTTAGCTGTCAAAATACAGCTTATACAGCGTGTCCACGACGAGGACTGCGTCCGTACGCCTATAGCCTACTACTCACGTCTAACTAGGAAAATAATTACACCAGAACAGTACCAGCATAATTAGCTTCCTGGATCTACATATGTCGGTTGTTCCCGCGTCGTTAAATCATTGTCCACAAATACAACTTCATTCCCTTAGAGGACAGCACCGTTTTTAAGGCTGTAGTATTTTTCCACCACCCTACCAGGTGATATTATTCGGCTATCGTTTGTTGAAAATCCTGAATGTTTGAAGCAGTTTGCATTTGTTTCTTATAAAAGAGCTGTCGTATTTGGCGGCTGGACAGTATTATATAAATACAGAGTGAGCCAATAAGTTTGAGGACACGTTAAATTGCCCGCCACTTTTTTTTTAATTGGTCAACCGGTCGTAAACTCATAGGCGTCTCAACGAATATTTCAAAACGGGTGCTAAGGTTACTGTATTAAGAAAATATTTAACTGGGCAAGATTCTATATCACACTGTTTGTTTTGAAAAAGCAATTATAACAAAAACACTCGAAAAACGCAGAAGAAACTAAAGGAAAAACCGGATAGAACAAAATTATTTATAACAACGCCAAACACCTCTAAATACGCGCCAACTATGACGTACGTTTTCGAATGTTTTACAGTCATTGTGACCAACCTAAAATAACAAATAAAAAGCGGGAAATTCAACTTGTCCTCAAACTTATTGATTCAGTCTGTATACATTTAAATAAATTCAAATATATTGTTCTGGTACATAATCATCCTCGAGCTTTTCATGTAATTCTAACATTTAATCAAATCGTGCTGAATTACAGTTGTCGTATACAATTATTACTGCTTGGTTAATTTACCGAAACATGTATGTATTTGTTCCCGTTAAAAGCTTAAAACTCTTAAGTGAACACTCAAAATGTTCCGAACGTAAGTGCAACACAAACAAGATTCCCCAAGGATATCACTAGTTTTAAATTTTGTACAAAATTAACGAAAACCTGGGATAAACCTGTAAAAGGATCTGAGATTAGCTAATGCAGATTTCTGTAAATTTTCTGATTAATCAGATAAGCTTATTACGAGCTTGCAAATTAAGCTTGTCAGGTGTAAAGTAGGATGTTTGATTCGAGTTGGACAGCTTTCCGAGACCGGCTAAAACTAAGCTTCCATCGTTGTGATTCCAGCTTGTATTGTTTAATTCGTTTTATTTTTTATTTTACCACGTTCGTCTTGGCTACACTGTATAATTCGCTGCCAGCTGGAAGTAAATTAAACTTCCCATTTTGGCATATTGAGTTTTAAATGTCAATCAATTGAAATTAAGGAATTTAGGTTAAGTGTCAAAATGACAGAAAGAAAGATTTACTTGTCATTTTCAAATTTTTTCAAACGTCAAATTAAAAATCAGCGCAACCAACATTAAAAAAGTCGAAATTTCAAGTTTCTTACAGCTAAAAGAATTAATATCAAAGTAGCGCAAGCTCAATTATATCATATTTTAACGCCCGATCCAATTGGGTCTAATTTTCGGCAACCGAACCGTGATTGGCGTCGCCGCGTTTCAAAATCGGAACGCGACCAAATTGGGCGCAAGGAAGCACATCATCGGTACGTATTCGTACAACAGAATCATCATTCTTTTTGATGACGGCGATCGCCCGTTGATTTGTATGCAAACTATCAACGTTTTGGAAGTATTTATAAAAATACCTGTGTCCATATAAAGGATCATCGATATGAGGGCACGTAACGGCCGCTTCCGCTAGCCGAACCGAAGATGTACCGAGCATTGATTGCAACTCTATACGAAACAATGCCCGTCGACCACTAATAATACCAGTGGCGTCGCTTTAAATCTACATCAATAATATTTAAATCGAACATTAAAAATTTACTAAAATAAATACTATAACAGAAATTTAAAATAAATCTAAATAATTATTTTATCACAAAATATTAAGACGTCTTATTTTACGTGTATTCAGGTGTATGAATGTTTAGATTAGAATTGCACGCCACTGCGATATATCATTGGTTATTGTATAGTATGACTCGACGTTGTGGCACTCGCGTTACATCCATCGACTACAAATTAGCGAGGTGTTAACAGTCGAGGGCCGCCCACACGAGCGAGCTGCCTGCTAGGCCATCAGGAGTCGTCGGATCCTCCGAGCCGTTTTTTTTTTTTCATTAACAGGTAGTCAATGTTCTGGTCAGATACGTATAATGTCTAACTGCATTTCCTTTTCTAGTGTTGTATAGGTATTTATCACTTCCTTTCCCTTTTATAGAGGGGAACATGTCGGATGATTGCTTGTTCCTTAACGTGAAGTCGTCAAGGAATATTTTTACGATCTCTATAATTTATTTCTTGTTTATATACGATCGGATTAGAGCTCTTGGAATATAAGCTTTAAATTTAATATGTAAAATAAATCGCATAAAAACTTATTTTTATCTGTTAGCAATAGAGAAAGAAAGCAACTGTTTTAAAAAATACTTAAGAGATAAATTTCCAAGTTTGCGAAGGAATATTTATCGGCCCCCGGAAGCTTTTCAAAGATTAAAATATCGAAAGTACCAGTGATTGATTTAGAACTGGCACTTCGAGCTGGAGTTAGTTTTAAAATGTTTGCAAACATTTTCTGGGAAATAAAAAGAATGAAAACTACCTGAAAAACATCGTTCCCCGTTTGCATCAGTCACATTTGGACTTCTTTCCTCTGTCTTGCTAATTTAGGAAAGATGAGATGATGATGAGCAGGGTGAAAGATTCCATCAAAATATTGAGGAAATGGAAGAATGGAATATCTGGGTAATCCCACCTCCCCATCATGATGGGAGATTAATGCTGGTGTCTCATTAAAAAAAAGGTGACAAACAACATAAAATTTATTTATGCAAAACTTTAATGTAAAAATATTTTGTAAAAAACCACGTCAAAAGCTAGAAGACAATTAAAAAACTAAAGAAGAAATTAAAGAAGGGCAGAAAAGAGAAACCCAAAAATAATATTCTTATTACATGACTAGAAATAAAGAAAGAAAGTATCGAAACAGCTAAACATAGTATGAGTAGTGGTCCTTATAAGTTAATTTCAAAAAAAATCTTTTACCGAAAATGATTAGAGACGTCAACAATGTGTTTAAAACTTGTTGCTGCCGATGTTAGACGTAAGCTACATGTTTCCAATCCTGTTGTCCCAAAATTATATTGTTTACCTAAAATCCACAAACCTGGCAAGTCGGTAAGGCCAATTGTTTCGGCAATTGACGCACCGACTTATAAAATTTCCAAATGGCTGACCAATGAATTTAATAATTTGCCAATACAGCAACCTAGTTTTGCAGTAAAAAAATTCGTTAGAATTTATTAAAGAAATTGAAAATATTCAGTTGCTGGAGGGTGAAATATTGATTTCATTTGATGTTAGTTCTCTCTTTCCTAGTGTACCGATTCCAGACATACCTCGAGGACTTGTTGCTTCAAAATAGTTTGAGTCAACAATGTGTCCAGGAATATATTCGCTTAACCGACATCTGTATGAAACAGAACATTTTTCAATTTCAGTTTTTATGAACAGCTGGAAGGAACGTGAATGGGTCGCCCTTTTTGGCTAACCTTTTGATGAGCCGTTTTGAAAAGGACTTAGAATCTGAGAGCGAATACTTTCCTAGGGTTTGGTTGAGGTATGTGGATGATATTTTCGCTATATTTGACACTAAAAAATGTAATATTGACGATTTTCTCAATAGATTAAATAATCGGTTCGAAACCATAAAGTTCACTTGTGAAAGAGAAAAACACGGTCAGCTACCCTTTCTAGATACTTTAGTAATTAGAAATAACAATAGATTAGAGTTTGACGTGTATAGAAAGGAAACCAATACACTTTGCTACATTCCTTCAGACTCCCATCATTGTGTTCAACACAAAATGGCAATTTTCCTTCAACACAAATTTTTATAAAAGATGGTCCACAGACCTCTCACTTTTCCCTTGAACAAGGCGAGGTATGAGAAAAAGAGCTTAAAATTATAAAAGATGCGGCCAAGTGTAATGGTTTCCAGCCTCGGCATATCTATTAGTTAATTAGGAAGTTTAATCATAAGAAAACTGTGAAAGAATCTACGACTTTTCGAGATTTATGTTAAAGCTTCCCCAACACATTTTTGAAACAGATCGCAACATCCATCATACGATTGTTAAATTAATTAGACAAATAAACAATTGTAAGTTTTTAAATGTTTTCGAAAGTTTAGAAATATTTAAAAATAAGTCATGTGTAATGAACTGTGATAACAGACCTATCCTGCATTCGTCATTGTTTTCGTTAATCGGAAATTAATGATGCATATCGGATTGACCGTGCATAACATTTAGGTTACCTGTATTTGTAGGTAGATTTTATTTTAATTTAGTTTTATTATCGCCTTGATAAAGACAGCATTGCTGTTGAAACGCGTCGGTGTTTTAGTTAAAACTTGTGTCGTGTTTAGTGGGTTAAAGTGTTTAGTGTTCGAGCTAAACATAGATTGAAACAATACGGTAAAAATAGACTGAAATTAGAAGAAGCATAAAGACACATTGATAGTAAATTTATTGCCACTCAAAAGAAAATAGAAACAGATAGAACAGTGAGAAAAAACATAATTAAGCAAGGAAAACAAAGAGAATTAATAGATAAAATTAACAGAAAGAATGAAGGCAGGGAAAAGAACAAATCAACCCAACAAATTTAAAATCAGTATAAATGGAAAGTTAGGACAATATTAGTTACAGGGTGGAGGTAGAAAGGAGTTAAAATTGAAGTGGAAAAATAGATGAATTTATTATCAAAAGGATAATAAATGTAACAAAAGAAGATATTATTGTAGTGTTGAGAGATTTCAATGCGCAATGAAGAAAAAAAACCGGTGATGGAAAACAGCAGATGAAATGTGTCAAACACAAATCGATCATATTATGTTTACAAAAAAATAAACAATCATAGATCTCAGACCATTTTGTGGTGAAACAGAAAGAAAGCACTATAGAGAAAGGATAGGAAAATATCAGATCATGCATGAACAAGAGAAGAATGTCATAAACCAATAAGGAGGATTAAAAGGCAATAGATAGTATAAATAAAACGCAAAATACTTTGGCTTGTGTGGTAATCAGTTTACAGTCCATGGAATTTCTTTTTAACACTCTATGTTTATGTATAGATAGGTGTTGTTGATTAAATTTAAATTTTCAATTCCATTTTGATTAATGATCTTTATCTCCAAAATTAGCTAAAAATGCAAAATTGAATTAAATTTATATTGTATCATATATAGGTAGGACTAATAAGTTTTAAAAGCAATATTGTTATATATCAGCACCTTCATGTATACCTACTTTCGTACTACAAACATAGAAACAATGAATTAGCTGGTAACTAGCAGGTGTGTTGTTATAACGAAATCAATAAACGACTTTGTAAAAGTTTACCCGTATATCTTTTTCCTGTTGTATTTGCACATGAAATAATTTTCAATAGCTATGGGCTTAAGCAGGGGGCGGATATCGATCGAACACTATCATCATACTTTTAAGTTATTTATTCTTCAGTTAAATTTTATATATTTACTTATTATCATTCTTAAATATAGAATGGCAAATTCTAAATAGATCTTATACATACCTAAAATATTTCTTTATCAAAATTGAATACAACATTGGAATATGTAAATAAGAGTTTTAAAATATAATGTAATATCTTAATCTTAGAGTAAGCAGATCATTTTTTATTGATATAATTAGTACCTATTGTTGAAGCAGCAGCAATGCATGTTAAAAACTTATTGACGTACAGTCCTGTGAAACATAAAAAGGAAAGATCAATCGACTGATATATTAGCCGAAATTAATATTTTTATCGACGTTGAAGAATGGGGGGAACGATAGAGATGGGGGAAATGATGATTTGAATTAAAAGAAGCATTATATGATTAGATAACGAGAAAGCTTACGTGGCAGCTTTGAAAATCTTATAAAGTCTATAATATGATAAGGAAACGTTTGTGATAAATTCCATTTCAAATTAAAAAAGAACATGAAGGAAGAAATAAAAAGGAAAATAAATAACTTGATAGAGCTTTAAGCAAATTTAAAAAAAATTATCATCTATTCAACTCGGCTAATAAGTTCATACGATCATATCGATTTTGATTTCTGATTCATTCAAGCTCGTGTGAAGTTAGCCAATCATTTTTCGGAAGTTAAAATTCTGATAGTTGTTTCGGATTTGTTCCCTAACATTAGAAGGGAAAATAAACAAGAAAAAGCGACCGAAAAAATGTCATTTTAATCTAATCGGTTGTTTTTCGAAAATTGAAGTTCGCATGGTTGTCCGAAATTGTTCTGAAGATTGTCCTGGAAAATAACGTTCTTTAAAGAACACAATTTTGTTTACTGCATGCGTAGTAAGCCCACCATACTACAAAATATTTAATAGAGATTTAGTTAGGTAAAAGGTAGGAACGTCATTTTTTGAAACAATGTTCAGAACAATTTGAAATTATCATCAAAATTTCACTTTTCAAAAAAAATAGATTAGGTCAAACGTTTTTACTTGGATTTATTTTTGATGCTTTTCTTCTTTTGTTGCTAATATTCTATGCAGAACAAATCTAGAACAATTTGAAACAAGCATTAGAATTTTTGAAAAATGACGAGTTAGGTCATGTCAAAGACGTTCTTGTTTTGATTTTTTTTTTGCTGTTTTTTTTTCTAGTATTCCATGCAAAACAAATCTAGAACAACCAGAATCTTAATTTTCGAAAAATGTTGGGTTAACTTGACACAATTTTTTTTTCAATTAGTATACGTGTCTGTACAAAATTCTAATTCTATTTAAAGTAAGCTCAATTTATAGTCAAAAACGTTTCTTAGAAAACCAATTTATGGCAAAATTCCATAATTTTTGTCTTTCTAGTTGAGGTTGACAAGCAAAAATAACTCTTTAAGAACTATTTTGCACATAGATGCATATTTATCGATACAAGATTCTAATTGTGTTTAAAAATAAGCCCAATTTATAGTCAAAGACGTTTCTTAGAAACTCAGCGGAGACAGAACCCAATTTTCGACAAAATTTGATAATTTTTCCCTTTGTAGCCGCTTTAACGAGTAAAAATATCATTTTAAGAACTAGTTTGCACATAGAGGTGCATATTTATCCAAACAAAATTCTAAATGTGTTCAAAATAAGCTCAATTTACAGTTAAGGATATTTCTTGGAAATACAGTAGAGACAGAATCCAATCTTTAACAAAATTGGATAATTTTTACATTTCTGGTTGTCCTAACGAACAAAATAATCGTTTTTGGGGAACACAAAACCTTTATCTTCTTCAAGATACCGTGCAGTTTACTGTGCTGCAAACGAATCTTTTTTGAAGATGCCAAGGCCAATCTAGATGCCTCAGTTTTTTTTTTTTTTTAGTTAATAACGGGTCGATGGCCGCAGTGGTTAGGCGGCGGACTATCGTTGTGAGAGGACGATAGGGCCCGGCGCCTATCGTAAGCTTGCAAGATCGAGCAACATTATTACTCCAGAAATTGTCAGGCCGTTTCCCATAGCAACTATAAAGAAGGCCAAGAAGGAAAATAGTAGAAAAGGAAAATCTAGTTTTCACAGACACGCCAGAAAAAATCGTTTAGAAGAAATGGAGCATGCCCGGGAGAGGCGTAAACAAATTCAGTGTGAACGAAATCAAAAACCACTTCTAAAGCAAGTTTTTCCAGATAATAAAATAGCAAGAAGATGAGCACAAGTAGTTCTGATACTGAAGAGTCTATTGCTCTGGAAGCAGATGAAATTTCGGATGATTTTAGTTATGTAGAAAACGTACATCTTATAACAGACGATGGCCAAATACATCAGAATGACTTTGTTCTGGTAAAGTTTCCCACAAAAATGACTGCAGTTTATTACATAGGAAAAGTCCTGGAATGTTTGAACCTTAACGAATTTCAAATTAAATACTTGAGACGTAAGACAGTAATCGTTCTGATCTTGTTTCGAAGTTACCAGCGCCCAATTCAGCTAAAACTGCCAGAACTTCTTCTCTGTTAACTTTCAACGTCAATTTATCTTCATATAATGTTAAGTAACGGGTCGATGGCCGCAGTGGTTAGGCGGCTGACTATCGTTGTGAGAGGACGATAGGTGCCGGGGTTCAATTCTCTGGAGGGACGGTGACATTTTTTCAGAGAGTTTAATCCCGGATCGACTTGCCATTCGCTGTTGGGAGCAAAGGGATTAACAGCGCGTCATCATAAAAGGCGATATGATGCTGTCACAAAGCCAATTGAACACATCATACACACACGAAAACTACACCGCGAGAGTTGCAGTGATAGCCAGACAAGCGATACAGTTTACGGAGTCACTGCAACTAAGCAACCACCACATTAAAAAAAAATAGAGAATGGTACCAAAGAATAATTGGGATTTTGTAGACAATCACAGCTGCACAGTTAGAAATTTAAGAAAGTTTTGATGGTTGTTCCAAGTTGTTCTGAAGATTGTCCCGGATAATTACGTTCTTCAAAGAACACAGTTTTATTTATTGTGATGTAAGAGATTTAGTTTTTTTGTGAGTTATCTTCGGTACTATGAAAGGTAGGAACGTCATTTTTTGGAACAATATTCAGAACAATTTGAAATAATCATCAGAATTTCACTTTTCAAAAAAGATGGGTTAAGTCTAACCTTTTCATTTTGATTTATTTTTGACTGTTTTTCTTGTTTTGTTCCTAATATTCTAGGCAGAACAAATCTAGAACAACTTGCAACAACCACCAGACTTTCAATTTTTGAAAAATGACGAGTTAGGTCATGTTAAAGGTGTTCTTTTTTGAGTTTTTTTGCTGTTTTTTTCCTAATATTCTAAATGCAAAACAAATCTAGAACAACCAGAATCTTAATTTTCGAAGAATGACAGATGCTTCATCCAAACAGTTTCTTTCGTTTTCTCATAATTTCTTTTTCTTCATATATTTTTGTTGTTTGTACCGATAATAATACACTCTTATTTCGTTCTCTCAATTTCCACTAAATAGAATCACCGAAATCAAAGGCCTAAATCACAAACTCTGACAGTTTAAGAACTTAAAGGAAAATAATATTTAGTTGTAGCTGCTATTTTGATAAAAGTCAAAACTTTAAATCTTTGTTCTCCATATTTATCTGCTGCTTAGCATATCGGACAATTCCTTTACAATAGTTCTCTAAATTGTACAGGAGGTAATAATGATTAACGAAGTCGAAGGTTAAGTAGGTGCCATTCCAATTTTTTTACATTTAATAAATAGAAACATTTGTAAATAGGTTTTAAAAAGATCCTAATATTTTGATCACCTACATTATACTTCAAAAGAAATATATTTTATTCATCGGATCATTCTTTAACGTATTCAAATTTCTCGCTCCAAATTCTAAAATAAACTCGTGCGTACGCCCATCATAGTTAAATATAACGTAGACCTAAGTAAGTACAACATGCACATCGAATTTTTTTTTTCACACCTTCCAATTGTAAATGAGATTGTGTAATATCTCACCGGCAACATACAGACATATATGTACATATAGGTATCTTTACTTACATTAGTAGGTACGAACTTATTAGTAAAGAGCCAGATACGCATATTTTGTTTACATTTTTGATTATGGCATCCGTCGAATACTCCTACCCTAGCGCAAAGTGGGGGTCATTACTATGGCAGTCACGGTGAAGACACGTCAAAAACTTGGCGACGTCCGCGATAGAGCACGTGCCTTTTGGAAGGAAATACCGGACGATGGGGGAATGCTCCTGAAGGGTCTCACCACATCAACCAGTAGACGTTTGGTGCCCGCAGAAACGATGAGTCGGAACGAACAAAAAAAAATCAGCTCAACTCATTCAAACATATACATACATATCTATATATATATATGTAACCGGATTCCAACAAGTGCTAACTGACGTTAATAGTGTTTACCGATTGCAAAACCGATCCGAGAATAAGAGGAGAGCCAGTTTTCGAAATTTAGAAACGGTAGTCGTCGTCGTCGTCGTCGTCGTGGAGAGAGAGACGACGATTCCAGTGTTGAAAACCTGAAGAAGAACTGAAAAATAGAGATGGCAAGATGTCGGCATAGCTGACAGTATTTGCATGACGGCTATGTTGCATCGAGCCAGCTTATATTTTTTCAAAAATCTACGACGATCTTCGTTATCTTTCTTTTTTTTCGTGTAATAATGATGTATAATGCTACATGTGAATCTTACTAACAATAAGTAAGTATAAAATGCATTTTGTAAGTTTTATCCGTAACCGTATATGTATCGCAGTGTCGTAAACTTGCTAATTGTTAACGCTAATATTAACCAACGTGTGGCGTAATAATTTCCATGCTAACGTGATTAGGATGATCTGTAACAGATTCTTTGATTTTTTTTAATGAGTTTAAATTTTCTATTTTTGCTTTTCTAGTCGGGTTCACAACCAAAAATGACACTTTAAGAACTATTTTGCATATAGAGGTGCATATTTATCCATAAAAGATTCTAATTGTGCTCGAAATAAGCCCAATTTATAGCCAAAGACATTTCTTAGAAACTCAGTGGAGACACAGCCCAATTTTTGGTAACAATTTGACAATTTTTGCTTTACTAGTCGGGTTCACAACCAAAAATGACACTTTAAGAACTATTTTGCATATAGAGGTGCATATTTATCCATAAAAGATTGTAATTGTGTTCGAAACAAACCCAATTTATAGCCAAAAACCTTTTTTTAGAAACTCAGTGGAGACACAGCCCAATTTTTGGTAACAATTTGATGATTTTTGCTTTTCTAGTCGGGTTCACAACCAAAAATGACACTTTAAGAACCATTTTGCATATAGAGGTGCATATTTATCCATAAAAGATTCTAATTGTGTTCGAAACAAACCCAATTTATAGCCAAAAACCTTTTTTAGAAACTCAGTGGAGACAGAACCCAATTTTTGGTAACAATTTGATAATTTTTGCTTTACTAGTCGGGTTCACAACCAAAAAATGACACTTTAAGAACTATTTTGCACATAGAGGTGCATATTTATCCATAAAAGATTCTAATTGTGTTCGAAACAAACCCAATTTATAGCCAAAAACGTTTTTTTAGAAACTCAGTGGAGACACAGCCCAATTTTTGGTAACAATTTGATAATTTTTGCTTTTCTAGTCGGGTTCACAACCAAAAAATGACACTTTAAGAACTATTTTGCACATAGAGGTGCATATTTATCCATAAAAGATTCTAATTGTGTTCGAAACAAACCCAATTTATAGCCAAAAACGTTTTTTTAGAAACTCAGTGGAGACACAGCCCAATTTTTGATAACAATTTGATAATTTTTGCTTTTCTAGTCGGGTTCACAACCAAAAATGACACTTTAAGAACTATTTTGCATATAGAGGTGCATATTTATCCATAAAAGATTCTAATTGTGTTCGAAATAAACCCAATTTATAGCCAAAAACGTTTTTTTAAAACTCAGTGGAGACAGAACCCAATTTTTGGTAACAATTTGATAATTTTTGCTTTTCTAGTCGGGTTCACAACAAAAATGACACTTTAAGAACTATTTTGCATATAGAGGTGCATATTTATCCATAAAAGATTCTAATTGTGTTCGAAACAAACCCAATTTATAGCCAAAAACATTTCTTAGAAACTCAGTGGAGACAGAACCCAATTTTTGGTAACCATTTTGATAATTTTTGCATTTCTAATCCTGTTAACGAGCAAAAATGACACCTTAAGAACTATTTTGGACATAGAGGTGCATATTTATCCATAAAAGATTCTAATTGTGTTCGAAATAAGCCCAATTTATAGCCAAAAACGTTTTTTAGAAACTCAGTGGAGACACAGCCCAATTTTTGGTAACAATTTGATAATTTTTGCTTTTCTAGTCGGGTTCACAACCAAAAATGACACTTTAAGAACTATTTTGCATATAGAGGTGCATATTTATCCATAAAAGATTCTAATTGTGTTCGAAATAAGCCCAATTTATAGCCAAAAACATTTCTTAGAAACTCAGTGGAGACAGAACCCAATTTTTGGTAACCATTTGATGATTTTTAACTAGTCGGGTTAACAACAAAAATGACACTTTAAGAACCATTTTGCATATAGAGGTGCATATTTATCCATAAAAGAATTGTGTTCGAAACAAACCCAATTTATAGCCAAAAACCTTTTTCTTAGAAACTCAAGACACAGCCCAATTTTTGGTAAAACTCAGTGGAGACAGAACCATTTTGCACATATTTTTCCATATTTCTTTGTGTTCGAAATAAACCCAATTTAAGATTTTTCTTAGAAACTAATTTTTGCATTTGATGATTTTTGCTTTCTATCCTGTTAACGACCAAAAATGACACTTTAAGAACTATTTTCCATATAGAGGTGCATATTTATCCATAAAAGATTCTAATTGTATTCGAAATAAGCCCAATTTATAGAGAACAACGTTTTTTAGAAACTCAGTGGAGACAGAACCCAATTTTTGGAAACAATTTCAAACAAAAATGACACCCTAAGAACTATTTTCCATAGTGGGCATATTTATCCATTAAAGATTCTAATTGTATTCGAAATAAACCCAATTTATAAAGAAAAACGTTTTTTTAGAAACTCAGTGGAGACAGAACCCAATTTTTCCTAACACTTTGATCATTTTTGCCTTTCTAGTAGGGTTAACAAACAAAAATGACATTTTAAGAACTATTTTAAAATATTTTTTTTGTGTTGGCTTGATTGCAATTTCGTTGCATATTTCTTTTTCAGTAATTGGCTATCATGAAAATATATCTGACATAACAATCGATGATGACAATCCCGACATTATTTATCTAATTTTCGGCCAGTTCTCAAGTAATGACATTTACGTTAAAATAGCGTGCTCAAGCATCGACAGAACCTCAAGCATGGACTATAAATATGACCCTTAAGCTCTCTACCATCGTTTTACTAGCTTAATCAAGCTATATTGAAAAATAAAAATATTCATCTTTCCAAGTCGTTTCATTCTATGTTAGGACCAATAATAACTGAACTGTCCTCGTAGAGCCGAAAACTTTGATCGCAAATGGTCAAGATGGCACGAAAAATGTACGTTTCTAGAATTGTTGTGAAACGGCAAAGTGGACTTGAAATTATCATTAGACATAATTTGTCCACCCATGTAAGCTTGCATATACTTTAATGTAAGATTCGTTTGTTCCATCCAACTCTGCACATGTCAGAGGAATTCTTAATCAGTCTCCAAATTTGCTGCAATACTAAAATAAAGTGATGTTTTTAACTTTATTGAAGGAACTCCGGGTCAGTTTACAAGTAAACCAATCGGAAATTGGCGGTGATGACGAAAATTACAAGAACAAACTATTGGTGCGTCTAATAGAGTATCAACTTGCACTGGCGATTCGAATTTGGAGCAATTGGAAGAGGAAGGATTAAAGCATTACTATTGAAGATGTTGGCAACAGAATTGAAAGCGAACAAACAATCAATATCCAAGTAAAACTTGAAAATGTCTTAACTTTTTAAAACAGGAAAGAAATGGAAAGTTTCATCTTCCTCAATGGAAGATGATACTGGAGTCTGATGGTAGATATCAGTAAAACCTTTTGTAATTTGGAAAATGCTATATTGAAGATTCAAAACATCCAATTTTATTGTTATAAATTATAAAGGCGGAAATTTTACATCTTAATCCATATATGCTTCTTTATTCTTCTCCGAGCAGATCCTGAATATTGTGTTCAACAATGGAGAACAACAACATTTTTCAAATTATATATAATCACATAGACGAATAAAAAGAAAATGGACCCGTATTTTTTTTTTAGTATATCTTTATTATTTATTGTAATATAAATATTTCTTTTTCAGCTATTGGCTGCCATGAAAATATATCTGACGTGACAATCTACGATGAAAATCATCACTGACAACTGTCACAATTTGAAGTACAATTAAAAACTATCGCAGTGTCCCCAACCCTGCTAAAGGAAATACTTTAAAACTTTATGTTGACATGCCTGATTTTTAAATTCAAATTTGACAGGATAAAAGTCATTAATATTGATTCATTTAAGTAATTCTAATCTAAAACTGTTTGAGGGTTGCCAAACTAAATATTTACTTTAAATATTTATACCAAGCAGTATAGCTAACCTACTACATTGTCCCCAACTGTTAATAATAAAATATTCCAATGGTTTTTGATAAGTGACGTGTAAAAATGGCGCGATTATTTTTCCGTTTGAAATTGTGAAAAAATTAATCTCTAATTAATATATGAATTAAAATGTTTTAATGCATGTAATGTAATATAATTTATAAATGACAGTTTAATAACTCATATATCAAAGTAGGTAGGTAATCTTCCTTAGCAACAATTGGTGTCACTGGTGTATACCATAGGTAAGTTAACAACATTCGCAGCGAAAGAATCACACCTCTTAACGCGTTGGGAGATCTCAACGGTGGCTCATTTGGTGTGCACGGTAGGTCTCGATGAGACCGATTATACTATCCGTCTGTCGCCATTCTGGAATTCATTCCAACGCCAGTCACCGCGAAAGCTATATTATATTAATGATTTATTGTTTTGCGCTGTGGACATTTCTTACATTATAAATTCCACGATGGTTATTTAGTATGTGTTTCCCATACTTGTATATATATGTACACGTCATCCATTCATTGGTCTCTCCAAAATTCATATCCCCTATTAAAATAAAAATATCGACTATCGTACTTCGAACGAATCAAAACTCAAATAACTATTTCGTATAAATTTATTAATAACAATACAATATTTACAAACTTTTATTTATATATAATACTGCAAAGTTTGAAAAGTGTAGAACGTTTTAAATATATTATAAAATTTGGTGTCCTAGAACTATCACAATAGCCTGCTATTCCATCGAAGCAGAAGAACTGAAAAATTTGCAGTTATGCATGTTGTTTATGTATATATAATGTTACGTTATATAGTTAAATGTTATTTTGAGCATGTACGTTCTAAAATTGTCTAATTAGACAGCAGCAGTGAAACCTCGTTTTCAGTGTTAATAAATAGTACAAATCTTACGCTGGTAAACAATTAAATTCGTTGTATTCAAGGTGATATAACAGATCGGCTTAAAAATCAGTTATGCAATGCATACATACACATAATATACATGTGATAACGTTTCAAGGTTTAAAGTTCGAATCAATTATTATGTATTATTAAAAAGCATCCTTATACTTTCTTCTTCTAAAACTATTGCAAAAATATATATTATACGATAGATCATACAAGCATTAAATTAAAAAAAATATAGGTATATAACAATGTTACGTATATATATTTCTATGATATGTCCTATATAAAATATTAATTAGTAATTATCTACATATCTAAACTTTAATATCTCATAAAAATATGTTGAAAACACATGCTTAAATATTGCGTATTCTATCATAGAAAGTCACCTGTTAAAATGGACGCAATCCAGTTAAATAATGAGCTTTTAAAATGTATCTAAGCATCGCTTATTTGTATCGGTAATAAAGCAATACTCTACATTCAGTATCTACCATAATCTAATATTTAATTAAGTACCTATAGGTATGGGTATATTATTCGAGGATAATCTTGCGTTTCGAACATTCCAATCACGTACAGTTTCAGGAAATCTCTTAAAAAGTAATATGAAAATTGTGTGTGTGTGTGTGTGTATGTGACAGAAAGAAGGAAGTGTTTCCTTGATTGAACACAGTTTGAATTTGAATATTTATCGTTTGTGTTGATTCATACGTTGAATTTCTATATAAGGAAAAGCTGTCTTCAATATCTTTTAATGTTCATTTTAATTAAAGGTCTGCATCGAGGAATTAAATGTTATTAATGTTTTAGAATCAATATTCGTTTTAATATTAAGCAAATACAAGACCCTTTTTCATAATTTGACATTTCATCTAATAATGACATTGACACTAATGACATTTCTAAACGAGTTATCAGTCAATGTTTGTTTATCTGTCAAAATTGCCACCTTTACCGACGACGACGAAGGTCTTCCATCTCCTTTCTAGGGTTGGACTTTAGCCCTTAAACCCTTTAGTCCTCCTAATAGTACACCATCCCCCGTTGGTTGAAAAAAATTTTGAAATGTATATGGGACTTCACACAAACAGAGAGCGGACTAGATCAGTCTAAAAATGTGTTGGCTTAGGTCATTTCGGTGGTAGTTGAAATCCGAGCAACCCTCACTTGAGGAGGGGGTCTGTCGGAGTCGAGGTGAGCCAGTTCTCTTACCAGAGGGTTGTCAGAACGAGAAACTCTAGCAAATGTCTTCTCGGCCAACGCTGCTGCGTGCTGAAGAAGAGTAGGAATATTCAAGTCCTGATGGATCTGAACATTGCGGACGTACCAAGGCGCGTTGACTATGTATCTCAGGGTCTTATTTTGAAGGGTGTTAAACCTTTTCCTATGGGAGAGTGCAGCACTAGACCAGACCAGGCTAAATGCTTAATTTTTAGGCTGAGCTGGCTTTTGCTGCATAGGAAACACAGCTGACCTCGCATTAAATATTTGGCCGCTGTCTCAAAAGTTTAAAGCCTGGAGTCCAGAGTCATGCCGAGATATTTGACGGTGGAACTCCAGGGCAGACGAACGTCCTCTACGAAGATATTTACTGGAGGAGCAGATCTTTTCCTCGAAAAACGTAGGGCTACACACTTATCGTGGTTTATGGCTAATCGCCATTTGGTAGACCAAGAGAGGAATTCGTCTACTGCGCTTTGCAGCTTCGAGCAGACAAGGGCGTCAGATCTAGACGACGTGTAGATTGCAGTGTCGTCTGCATACATGGCGAGTTTAGTGTCCGCAGTCTTTGGTACGTCAGACATGAAAATTAAAAACAACTCAGGGCCGAGAAGCGACCCCTGTGGGACCCCAGCTAGGATGGGTCTAGTAGAGGAGACGGAAGAATCGATTGCTACATCGAAAGAACGACCAGAAAGGTACGACTTCATGAGATATATTATATTGGGATTGATCCCAGCCCGATGCATCTTGAAAAGAAGACCCGAGTGCCAGACGGAATCGAAGGCACTAGCAACATCCATGAATACCGCTCCAGTAGACTCACGTCTTTCCAGGGAATTTCTAATCTCCTCTGTAACCCTAAGGAGTTGATACTCAGTTGACAGTCGTTCGTAAACTTAGTTTCAAAGGCATAGCACTCAAGTGATATTAGCAACAGACTATAATGGATGCGTTCAGCGAATAAATCGCCGCTAGAACGCTTTAGGCAGTCTTTTTTTCGGCAATATGCTCGGATACGTCGATTAGTATTTTAAATTGTCCACTTTTTCATCTGGCAAAATTTTATACAGCGTGACCCAAATTTGAGATATGACGTCATCGATAATTTTTTAAACGACAGCCCTAATTTTTTAATAACTATTCTTCAAGGGTATATCAAATTGCACATGCGTACCAAATTTCAAGTTTTTATTCCTTGTCATTAAAAAGATATTTAACAAATTCGAAACTAATTTGAAAAATGAAAAAATCTGATTCACCTCAATCGTATCTCTTCTACAATAAGTGTTCAAAATGTTGTCCATGTATTTTTCCTGACAATACCCTAAACGTAATTGAAACTCATTTTGAATATTTCTAATTACTTCAGCGGAAATTAGCCTGCACTCCTGTCCTATTTCGTTCTTTCAACACCTCAATATTTTCCGGTTTGGTTTTAAAAACTGCCTTTCAAGTATCTCCTTAAGAAATAGTTCAATTAATTAACAAACATTTTCTGCCCTTTCATCGAATAATTACGTCATGTTTTAGAGCGTTTTAATTTGCTGAACGCACCCATTATCTATTGTGGTACCTGTCTAAATGCCACCACAAACATTACTGTCAAATTATTGGTGTTTGTATTGTTAAATTCCCATAATAATACTGACTGATACTGATGACATCCCTTACACTTTGTATTAAAAAAAAACACGTTAATTATTTTAAAAACTTTTTTAACCTCTTATATAATAGGGCAAAAATCCATTCCATTTGGGAATGCTGCCTCTGGAAAAAAATACTATATCTTGTTCTGTGTTAATTTCAAAAATAGAATGCATGACATTTTTTTCGAATCATATTGTATATCACAATAAATTACTAAACTCTAACGAAAGTAGCGCCATCTATTACATACTAGCCGTACTAGTTGGCGAATAGAAGTCGGTATAAAAGAGAACCTTACATGTTCGTTATAGGCAACTTAATATACATGTCATCTAACCACGCGGTTTGTATCTCAGCTATCAACTAAAAAAGAAACGATTCTTGTTATCGATTAGAATATCAAAGATTAATTAAAGGATATTGAAAACATACCTTTTTTATACTTCAAAAAAACCATCATTCCACAGAATTGGCACGATTTAAATTTGATTAAAACCCAACACAATCACAATAACAAAATAATATAGAAAATAAAAAAAAAAACATGTATTTCAAGAAATTTTTCTACATAAAAAAAAAAAAAAAAAAATACTTTACATCATAGAAAATCGAGATAAGAATACTGGCCGTGTTACTTTCGAAGTACAAACTAACAACAAAACTTTCAACAACGAACTAGAAAAAAAATCACAAAAATGGCAATCAATTTTTTCTTTTTAGAGGAAAAAAAAAAAGGAAATTGGAATTTTCTTCGTCTTTACTAAAATATCCAAGATTCATACGAGGATGACCACGACGTCACAGCCGTCCACGATGGGAATTTCTCAATCAACTCCTGGAATTCCGCAGAAGTTTTCGATTTGCCGAAGAAATAATGTCCAGTCACCGCCACGTCAGCAATCGGACCTTTGTGTTCTTTAGGCACCTGTTATATCAATTTAATACATTATTTATTACATTTAAACAAAATAATCTACAATAATACCGTGAAATTCATGGAAAGCTTCAGAGGCACCGACTCGTACCCCGTCCCGTAGAAAACGAAATAAGTCTTCCTGTTATTCCACGGCACCGTCGTCACTAAAGGTACGCTCGGCAAACTCCAATTGTGCAAGTCGACTCCTGATACAGGAGAGAGCATGAATCCCATGTGAGACGGTCCTACAATTGAGTAGAATAAAATTAAATTAATATTAAAATTAAATTATACAACCGGTCAATTCTATAGTAATCCTTTCACCGATTTTAATCTTGTCGCGATTCAACACTTTCATAACAGTCGGTTTCTCGAAAATTGGCGGCGGAGCCGGTATAAAATGCGTCTTCCAGATCATGCTCAATACAGGAACTAAATACGGAAGACCGCAGTAGAGATAAGCGGCGCAGTCTTTATCGATCAATTGAGCGGTGGCTACTTCAGGTACGAATCTATCGACGGTATGGGGACTGTTGATATCGAGATCTATGATCCAATATCCCGACGATTCATGCATCACGTCGCCGGCCGCGCTGTGGAATGTTCTCTTCGTATGCTAAAAAAAAACAATATATATTTAAATCAACTACATATTGATTAGGTAGGTTGCGATAGCGGACTTACCGATAACATAAATTTCTGCGGCGCCGGCGCTCTAGGATCGCCGGAATAGGGGAATCCCAACGGCGTGAGCAGCAACACCCCTACCGATATTAGAAACACGCCCAAGAGGAGATTGAGGACTTTATACGGATCCATGACGAGGAGAATGAGTGGCACGGCGAAGCTGACTTGCAACGCGAATAAAACACTGATCATCAACGATATCAATATCTCCGAATTGTTGCCGGCCCCTGCCCTACCCATTATCGGTATGAAGAGATATAAAGCCCCGATGAGCAAGTAGAAACCTTGGACGAAAGGCAATCCCAGAACGAGAACGTGAAATATTAACCACTTCCCATCTGTAAACAATCAATAAAATTAAATAAAACGACTAATTTAATTAATTAATCATCGGACTGACCTCTCTGTTTCTGGAATAATTTCGATTTAAGCAGATTCGCTACCGCCATAAAAACGGCCGATAATAATGCTATGAAACTGGAACGTATTCGCAAGATGGTTCCGATAGTTAACACCACAGTCCATATTAATTGATATGCGTCGTAATATATTTGGAATACAGTCCAGGGCCATACGTTAATATCCTAGAAATAATAATCATATGATTTGCCAAGGAGACTTCAACATTAATCTCCTTGATATCAGTGAAAATAGAACAAAAAAAAATTAATCAGCCTTTTACAATCATCAATGAACTTACCAAACAATAGAACAGCCTATTCGCAATAAGGAATATTAGTAACGGAGGTGTAGTTATTAATTGTACAAACAAAGATTCTAAAGATAAATTAAAAAACGGTTGCAAAAGAACTAGAAAATAAATACCAAATAATAGAACCTAAACCTCATAATTCTAAAATAATTATCTAATAGAAAAAAAAACTTTCCTAGTAACAGAGAAATTATATAAAAAATTAATCTAGAGACCATTTTAAAAAATCAACTCTGGCCGGAAGACGAGAATAGTGACGATACATTAAATAGAGTTCATCAAAATATTATCGAAATACTAGACGCAATCGCGCATGTAAAAATCGAAACTATAAACAGACCAATAAACCTTCATTTGAACGCGATCTTATTGGAAACTCAATCTGGCTTCAGAGAAAAAAACATTCATATGAATCAGCCTTAAGGTCGTTTCACAAGCAAGCGTTTTAGCAGATTTAGATCTAGATTTTTGCTTCTAGAACTCCTTTGAAAATCTATATGCTATTGGTTCTTCAATGTCCGCTGTCTGCTAAAACGCTTGCATGTGAAACGACCTTTACAGTTGGTTTTAGCACAATGAAAAGAATCCGTGGATGTCGGTGATGCAGTGGTGGTAGTGCTTTTGTATTTCAAGAGGGCTTTTGAATGGTGTTAGTGGTGAGCGAAGTGAATAAATGATTCAGAAGTTACTTAAGTAACAGATATCAGTGTATAAAAATTGACAGCACGACATCCAATAGGAAATCTGTTAATAATGGTGTGCCACTAAAGGCTCAGTTTTGGGACCGCTATTGTTTTTACTGTATATTAATGACATTGAAGAGTCCATTGCAGATGAGACGCTTTTAAATTTATTTGCAGATGTTACATTGCTATGTGCATGTGGTAAAAATTTGGATAAAACAATTTCAAAAATGCAATTTAGATTAAGTAAATTAGAAAAATGGCTAGAAATAAATAAACTATTTTTAAATATTAAAAAGATTAAAATTGTCTGAAGTGGAATTAGATTATAACAAGTAATAATTTATCACGCGAATCAAAAATAATTGTATTATAAAACGATTATATAAATGACACTTTGAATATTGTCCATCTATTTTGTATTTTGGTAATAGTACGGAGAAAAACAGCTTACACCGATTGCAAAACAGAGCTATGCGCATAATTTTAAATGCCGATCGTTATACACCTATAGCCTAGTATTTTACAAACTTTCCGATTCATGTCTTTTAATCAAAGATTAGCCATGCTGAATATGTTGTTTATTTTCAAAATACTACATAATTTAATGCCTGCTTATCTACTAACACAAAAATCATTATTTTATACTGGTCTTGTGGAATATAATAGCATACCATTGTATATTAGATCTGTAGTAACAGTGTTAGGGGAATTTAGACGATTGTTGGTTAGTTTTGTAACAGATAAGTTTTACTGTAGGTACATAGGATACATTTAATCATGATTTTTATAATATTTATTGTTGTATTGGATTTTGGATAGCAGAATGTTGCTAATGCATGTTTTTACAACTGTTTAGTGCACACTTAAGAATAGATAATTATAGTTTTTCTTGTTGCTATATTTTCTTACGTCTTTTTGTTTCTTTTCTACGGGTTCTTGTATTTCTGTTTTATTATATTAGTTAGAGACTAACGAAAGAGCGCTTAATGAGCATTGTATGCTCAGGGGCGATTTAGACTTTTTGACTAAACAATTTGCATAATTTTAGTTAGATATATTAGATATATAGATTGTTTGTTGTTTTCCTTCTTGTAATTCTATATGTATAGTCAATAAACTTCCATTATTAATTATAATAAAGATGTTGGGGACACCCTGTATATTACAAAATTATTTTAAAGTACGCTACTTACAATTTTCTCTTATAAATATTTTCGTTTTCTCTATAAACCAAGAGTACATCGAGCTTTATCGCATTAACTAATCTACGAGGGTCCCGCGTTAAGTTTCGCGCGAGTTTAATAATAAACTGGTAGATGTCACTTACCTTATGACTATATTTCGCGTGCATATATATGACGAATTTCGATGCCAAAGTCGTCGGCACCATATACAGGAAGAACACCCATAAAGGCCTGCCGTACCACGCCATCGTCCTATCCAGCAGATTCAAACTTATCGCTATGGCTAAACAGAAGAGGGCGGAAGCGAACCACGTGCCGACGACGGCTCCCATCGCGTTAAATAATCTCTTAAAATAGTTATGTTTCGAAACAACTGCAAGAGAGAAATATTTCGTTAATTTTATTTATTTATTTATTTATTGTTAGGGGGAAGGGGATAAACGTACCATTCTTATTCTCTTTGGAATTTTCCATTATCGTATAAATGGAGAATATCACAGATAAAGTATTAATGATATCGGAGATCAGCATAGGCCATCGTACGACGAACGCCCCTAAAAAATCGAAGAAAACGAGGTTGCCAGCTCTATGATTCTCGATATCCGCTAGCTGGTGACCTTGCGCCATCCCCCGCGCCAACGACAGGATATTATCTCCGGTTCTCTGTAAGGATCCGAGCGGGACTTGATCTAGAGTATCGAATTTCGTATGATAAACGTATCCGTTAGAGGACCAGGCGAAATCCAAACCTAAAATCGGGGATTTAAATTAATCTCCACTCTTTTTTCTGTGTTTGAATGTATTACCGGATAAATTTCCAAAATCCCTGAAAATTCGATAATCGGTATCGCCGGGGATGACGCCGCTTTGGAAGATCTCCTGCGCTAGAGACGAAGCGTACGGGTAAGGCACTTCTTCCGAATAAGTTTCCAATATCCACGGGTGATTCGGACCCGCTTGGAATAGGATCTCGCGACCGCCGGCACCGCAAGCCTCCAGATTGATAAAGGCCCTCACCTAGAGCATTAATGTAGTTATATTGTTTTTATTTCAAAAAATCACTAAATGTAGAATGATTCGAACAAGAAAAGACTCTGTATACAGGGTGTAACAATAGCACGAAATACATCAAATATTTAAATAAAAAAGTTGTTTAGTTTTACGAAATTCACAACGTAAAATTATTCTACGATATACAGGGTGTTTAATTTGCATTTTTCTGAAGAGAGTCAAAATTTTTAAACAAATGTCAATATCTTATAAACTAATGAAAATAATTGAATATGATCCTGTATAAAGTTGCCTTAAAATCCCCTAGGCAATTCGAAAATGTGATCATATATAGGGTGTTCCACTTAAAAATGTAAAGATACTGATGATTACTGGCAAACTAAACACCCTGTATATCGTAGAATAATTTTACGTTGTGAATTTCGTAAAACTAAACAACTTTTGTATTTTAATATTTGTATTATGCACTATTGTTACACCCTGTATATAAGAAAACTACGCGATGAAATCATTGATCGTCGATCTTAATTAGGGCGGTTATGAATATAGATACAAACTGTGTATGTATATATATAGACATAGAGCTTAATAGTTACCTCCTTGGCCCATTTATGTTGTGTGATGAAACCGTGCGATGCCGGCAGAAAATTCTCCTCGCCGCCGTTGAACAGGAAGATGATGTTGTGCCGTAGCGTGCGGTCGGATCGCGATATAACCCTGAGAATCTCCAGCATGACGGCGCAGCCAGCCCCGTCATCGCTTCCGCCTGTAAAATTAGATTCGAGATTTTAAAATCGTCCGCTTCTATTATTGTGAAAAATAGCAGTCTCGACTGTAGCGTAAAAAATGTACATGCGCGGCTAAAAATAAAAATTCACGCTTGTGTATTCATTTTGGAAGCGGCACGATCTCAATTAGTTTTATTTTGTAATAAACGTTCAGCGCCAAAATGCTCTTTTTTACTTTTAGATTGTTTCTTCATTAATTTAAAAGTGCCCTAAGAAATTTTGAATATCGAGTGTTCCATTAAAAATAACCTAACTTTAATATGCTGTACTTTTTTGAATCATCCTGTATACTTGCAAATAATTTTAAAATTTGCTCCTTATCGTCCTAGATACTTGACTAAAATTTGAAACTCATATCGTTTAGCGTTTAGACACAAGAGACCGAGGGAATAGTCGTGACTCACCCTGTATAGAAAAAATTCAATGTGTTTAAAAATTGGAAAACGATCATATTTTATCTTCAATTTGGTATTCTTTTTATTAATAATTGTAAACTGACTAAATTGACACATCTTTTCGAAGGTTATAATAACAATGCATATTAAGTGTCAATGTCAATGACACTTCGAAGATTAAGGTCAATTCTCTAAGCTGAGACGTAACTTCTATGTCAATTTCGATCGTTCATGGCCTACATAGGATAAAAATTTTATTGTTCGCTTAATTATTTCATCGATGTAGACATTTCGTTAATATCCTGAATGAAGAAATTCGATCTCGCATTCGGAGTTGCGCTGACGCGACCCAAAAGGTCGAAACCTCGTGGTCCGCTTCTAATGCGCTTGAGATCTATTTTCATTGCACTCAATAGTGACACCGATCATCACTTATGGGGCAATAGTTTGGAGTAAACGAGCCAATCTAACCATAACGAGGAAAAACTGACCGGCTGTTTTAGAAGTGGTATTAAATCTCTTGTCTTGTCACATCTTAATTGAGAGCGCGACCAAATAAACCACATAGAGACTGATGAGAGAAGGCATCATCAAAGAGAAATCGAAAAGTCTACTTGGAAACGATCCCCCACGATGGGATGCCGAAGAAATTCACCCTTGCTAAAAACTTTACCACGAGGCTAGGCTTCAGGAGTCGATGGAATCAAAACACCATCACGAAAGTGAGCAGGAATGCTATATTATGGTCTATATAGTATAATATAGCATTCCAGAACAACAAGAGGGACCGGAATCGGAGTAAGGCAGAAATACACGCTATAGAAAGAAACTACAGGAAACAGACGAATCAAGGAGCAATTATTGACTTCCTACACAATCAGCTCAAAAATGGCTTGGAAATGTTTGAGCTACGCAAGAAAAATGAACACCAAACTAGATGGACATGACGAAGCAGAAAAACTCGTAAAAAAGAAGCGAAAACACCTTTCACAGTAAAGCTGAAAAGGAAAATCAAACACTGGCTTGAGCAATATAGAATGCCACAAGCGAGAACAACTCTGAGAACCTACAACCTGAACAAACTTCGTTTACTGATATAATAGAAGGTCTATTTAACTATTAAACCTTCAGAGTGAGATTAATGAAACTAATTCAACTTGCAAAAAACATTTGAACAAACAGTCAAACCTAAATTTGTATAAAAACAAATTAAAAAAAAGGAAAACAATCCGTGAGTAAGTGATCTAAAAATATCAACGAAATGTTTAGATTTCCAAGTTTATCATCTAGTAAATAAGTAAGTAGAAATCACTTTAATCTATCGGGAGATAAACACGATCGAATCGCTACCGTAATACAAACAAACACAAGTTTTAGATTTGCTGAAAAGTGCTAAGTAAGATTATATTTTTAAATTGCCACAACTTATACGTGTACAATCACATCAAAATGTAATGTCACCCCTTACGTAAACATTAATTTTTTTTTCGATGATTTCGATATTTGACGATTTCCTCAATATTAATTATGTGGCTTCCTGTATATATATGTATATATAACTACTATGCGTGTGTCGCTTCGTTTCTTGACCTCAAATTTAAACCGCACATGCGACGATAATACACATCATCCTCTTTTGTAAAGCAAAAACAAAAAATTATTCATCGAAACCGGATGTTTTCCAGCGATTAACGTGACGAATTATTTCTACCACGAAATTGTGAAGAAAGGAGCTTACATACCGAACCTTGCTTCAATAATCCATATCTAACAGTTTTACACCATATTTGCATTAAAAGTAAACGGATCGAACAAAGGTTCACCTTTTACGAATTAACAAATTACAAAACAAAGTCTAAAGTCAATCTCTCTCTCCTTTGTCCGTTTTAATCGCATTCTTTCGTCATATTTAACCTGAATCGCCTTTCTCTTCGACAACAAAGAAAATTGTTCTAAACATATGTATGTATTAAGTATACATAAGTGCGTAATTCATTAGATTAGTCCTGCTTGCTTATACATAAATGTTATTCGTGAAAAGCTACGACTATGAGTCGCGTAAAAGATAACAATAATTATACGACCATGATACGTAATAAAATCGGCAACAAGTGGCCACAAGGCTGTTACGAATCGACCACCAATTAACGTCGAATAACACACGCACACATATAGATTACGTAGTCAAATTGCTTGCACTTCAATAAAAATCTTAACTGACCTAATAAAACGACCGGTTATGAGGATAATTTGTAAACTAATAATAAACTCGAATTAATTCTCCTCCAATGTCTCACGCTGACAGTTCATAGTTTTTTTAACACGTTCTGAACAGAAGTTATTTTACAAAAACATTAAATCTAAATAGAGAATTTTTATCTAATCAAAAATTTAATAACTCAACCGATACTAGTTTATCAATCGTATCGTCAAGAATCAGTGCGAAATATCTGCAATCCCTTAAACTTCTATTACAAGTGCTTATTAGTTAATTGATAGATTCCCCAATATTGTTGAGTAGAATTGGCGATGCTACAATAGAAAAAACAAGAGTAGAGATCCCAAATGATAACCTTGCGGTACCCCTAAATAACACGATAGTAGGAACGATTTTTAAACAAACAATAACGTTTTAAAATGAGATAAAAATTAATTCGAGATTTATCGCGAAAATTTAAGCTTGAAGATAAAGAAAAAAATTACTTTAATTTTATCGAATTAATGCATTATATAATAATCTGTGAAAATTAAAACTTGTGTTAGGTTAAGAGCTGTTGTTTAAACGATCCAAATAAAGAAATAAATCTGCAGTCAAAACTGTCAATTAATCGATAATAAAATTGTGGAAATATGTCTATTCGAATGAAACATGATAAAAAAATGCTTTTACGTATCCATATTGCTTTAAAATTAACGATTTCATTGAAATTTCGTAAAAAGTACGAATAACTCACGTTGGTCGCCAAATGATATACATAATTCATTATTAACGCAACTCTTATCATTTCGCATGTATAGATATGTATGTTTTGATATAACATTAATTATTATGTAAAAATTAAATTGTGCGCATTCTGACACAACGATAACAGCCTTCTAAGTTTAAAAAATCCCAAAAAAATAAATTAATATAAACATATTGATTCAAAACTAACGATTTTATTAAAATTTTGTAAAAAATACAATTAACTCACGTTGGTCGCCAAATTATATAATTGATTAATAACGCGATTTTTATAACTTCGTTCTATGTACATTTTTTTTTGATAGAATATTAATTATTACAGAAAAAAAAATAACAACAAAAAATCTTAAATTCTGCGTTCTATCATAACGATAAGACTCTTTTAAGTTTAAAAAATCCCAAATAAATAAATTAACATAAACATATTGATTCAAAACTAAGGATTTCATTGAAATTTTGTAAAAAATACAATTAACTCACGTTGGTCGCCAAATTATATAACTGATTATATTTTCTTTCTACTTTTTTTTTTTAATAAAATATTTATTATAGAAAAAGAAGATAGATCTTAAATTCTGCATGCTGACATAACAAGACAAAGACTCGTTGAAATTTTGTTAAAAAATACTATTAACTCCCGTTGGTCGCCAAATTATATAAGTAGATTAAACGAAACTCACCTGGACTATCGACGACAGTATCGAAATGGCAATTAATCAACAAACTATGCGGGGAATTAATATGCGATCCAACTCGAACGACGACATTCTGTAAACCGTTGTACACATTCGTCATGCCATCTAAAAATTCCAAGGCGAAGGAGCCGCTAACTTTCTGTATATCCAACTCGATAACGTGTTTCTTCTTGGCATTCTTTATGATCGTTTCGATCTCTTTACGTAAGAGATTAACGGTTAATACTTCATTTATATAACTACCAGCGACTCGTGGACCTAAGCTAGTTAGATTTCTCAGATGATCGTAAGCCCTTTCGGCTATGAACCTGTCAGGATGTTTGTGTTCGTCGATTACTTTTAATCCGGGCGGTAACTGCTTCTCTATCACAATAACTGCAGTAAAAACAAGTAATATTAATCCTAACACGGCTAGAAGGTAATTCGAAGGTAATGGTAATAAAATCTTTGCCTTTACGTCGCTCTCATTGTACGGCTTCGTCGAATTTCTTTTACCCTTGAAGCGTAGACGTACCGTTTCTTCATTCTGGAATGTTTTACATATTAATAATTACGATATTCTAAATTTAAATCAAGGCGCCGGTTAAATTAATGCGGATGCTGCGTAAATCAATAGTTTACATAAGCTCTCTCGGAATCGAAAAAAAATAAATAAATAAACTATGTACTTACACTTGACATTGTCAAAATATCACTTCTTGATTAAAAACCAAATTCACCTCTACTACATGCGATGTTGGGGAGATCCGCGAGGATAAATACGTCGAATACGGTCATGTAGGCTGGTACATTTTCATTCACACATGCGGAAAGGATTCGTACTGTCACGGCCAATATTCATTTGAGATAAAAATGATGACGCCTGAGCACCGGCCAACACTTTATAAAGGAAGGCAATCACTGGTAAATCAAGAATCACTGCGCATCTTCTATGATTGTTGACATGTTTGTTTCCATGACAACTACACCGTTTTTGTTTTTTTTTTAATTGTTAAATAAGGCCGATACTGTAGACAACTATAATAACATCATTATTGAAATGAAAATATAATAAATTGAATTAAATTAAATTAAAAAATATATATTTCTCCTTATATAATTAATTTAATACATTTTTAAAATAAGTTATCGTTTATTAATTTTTTAAATTGAATATATTAGTAATTAGATATACTTAGCGCCATCTTATGCTGATTACTAATACTAATTAATGTTAAAATAGATTTCTACACATTTTATTTTAAAAATACAAAATTAATATATTTAAATATTAAATAACATGTAAATTCTTAATAATATCACCCGGTTTAAATATCTTAACCCCCTTTTCGGAAGTCTTAAAATGATAATTCTCCACCGATGTATCATTCCGTTTTATATTAATGATTCCAGTCACGATAGGGCTACGACCGGCTTTTAAAGATTCGACACTAACAACGATATCACTAATATAATTCATAGCGGTAGCTAAATGTTGATCGTCACTAGTCGCTTGGTGAACACTAACGATAACGTTCACACGATCGTTTAAATTGATGAGCATATTTACGAAATGCATGCAATGTTTAAACTCCCACCCAATATCGAGGAGACAGCTTAGATTATCGATTATAACGTATATTAAACCGGAACACTTTATTAACAAATCCTGCAGTTGATTTTCGATCTCCTTACAAAAGTTATTCACAACGATATTAGTATCACTATTTAAGAGTTTAGGATTTGCCGCTCCAATATCTTCGACAATCGTGGTTAATGGTTCGATGATAGTGGCACGTTTAGTGGTGATATTCTCCTGTAGATTGTAATTCAATCGTTTACCTACAGATTGGTAATGTATAAGATTATTTTGAAGCATTACGAGACAAACGCCTCTGTTTTCGTCTTGGAAAATGTGTCTTAAAGCGTGAGCTATAATAAAATTGCCATCGGAATCAGTGTCTTCTTTGATTAAGATGAGTTTATCTTTATCTTGGATATTTAAAATCTGCAGGAGGATTTGCGCGTCTGTTTTTAACATATCCATCTTGGTATATATGAGGATTGATGTTACATTAAGGAATTATTGCAATTAAAATTAATACATACACTATTATAGAAATATCTGCCCTACATATACATAACCTCAAATTTGTTGCTATATCAGTGTTGCCACTCGATGATAATAATAATTTTGAGCATACCTCCAACACTCGAACGAACTGTCATTCTCATTACCGGTATGGCCATCTAGACGTTGCTCCCGGAACTAATGGTAAAGAAGGATAGCTCTAATGGATTTTTCTGAACTGATTTTTCTTGTATACAATTTTTGTTTGTTTTTGGACATACATAGTTTACTTTAGTGTTGTATAGGATATAGTTTAGTTTAGTGTTGTATGGTGTTTATAAATGTGCTTACATCCACTGATGTAGAATCTAATAGACGGCAACAGCTTAAATTATAGGAGGGCGAAATTTCAAAAATATAAAAAATCAACTGCTGTATTGCAGCTATGTAGCAAAGATTTTTAAGTTATGGAATGTGTTACATCTGCAGCAATGAATTTTTTTAGGTATGTTTATGTAAACCATAAATAATGTGGAAATACAAGAATCAATAAATTTTGAGTTTCATTGTCATATTTTACTCCTATGTCACTGATAAATAGAAACTTAGGCATTACTGAATTTTGTATCACATTAAAATGCAAATATTAAATCTTAAATACTTGAATAAAAGTATTTTTTGAATATTGTTTTAGTGTTACCTCAGGTGTAACCATACTCCTTCATTACAACTAATTCGGGGGGCAACGTCTAGATGGCCATACCGGCAATGAAAATGACAGTTTGTTCGAGTGCCGGTGGTATGATTTCGAGTGAAATAAATATGGTAACACTGATTGGTATGCATAATGAAATTATCGACAAATATGAGAGTAGGTAAGTGTAGGCAACATCAATATTATAAAACGTAAAAAATTTCTATTATGTTTCAATTTAAATTAAAATAGACATTTTATTTAGATTAAAAACTCTTTATTTACGCATTAAATAAGAAAATAAAATTATAATAAATCTATAAAAATAAATTACAATAAATATAATTTAACTTATAATCTAATCAGATAATTGAAAATGTACATAATTAATTATGAGTAATTTTAGGTGAAAAATTACAGATCGGTTTTTATAGGATAATAAAATACTCTTTTTTAACAGCCTTTAATTAAAATACGGATTAATAATAATCGTCGTTTGACGTTTTTAAGATATTTTTCCAAAATTTTCGGTAATGGGAGTTGTTTCCGTGGACATACCCGTAATCGAACGGCTCGCAAAATTTTCCTTCATTTCAAACGCACTTATGAACACGTTGACTCCTACTATAAGGGCGTTTATGCCCAGAACTATGTTATTGGCGATATTGGCCGTCTCCTGTTGATGGTCTTTATTGATGTTGTATTTGCTACCCAGTACAACGCAAAACGTTAACTGTATTAACTAAATAGAAACAAAAAATAAATAAAATTAAAATAAAATAAAATAAAATTAAAATAAATAATAAAAATTGAATTAAATAATCCCTTTAATTAATCGCGTTTAAGAATCTTCGTAACATTTACAGCTATCGCAGGATCTAAACCCAAATTCATCTTAATTACATCACAGAATAGGGTACAAGTTACGAAACCCAAAATGACATGATTTAGAATTGCGGCAAGAAAATTCTGTTGGTTATCTTCATGTATCTTCAATGTTGCAATGAAAATCGATAAAATTGCTGCCGTGACCTGCGTTAAAAACAAATCCCAATTAGCTCTCTTTAGTGAAGATCGTCTCTTTTTTGTAAATTAACTCGAGGGGATTATTTGAGTATTGCATACCGAAACCCGATATGATTATATTGACGATAGAAATAAAGAAAATGAAAACGAAAATGATATCGTTCAGAATGAGTGCTAATGTATGGTTTTTGTTCTTGTTGATGTTGAGTCCACCGATTATTACGAAAAGTATGGCAACCAATAACTATAAATAGATTAATTGAATTAGTAGATTGTTTATCGAGATAATCGTGTTTAAAATATGCGACATATTTATTATAGCTGGCAATAAATAAATAGATTATAAACGATCGTAAATAACTATATGTATCGATATGTCTGAAGATTACTATAGGTAACCATGTTGTAAAACATTAAAAAAAAATTATAAACTAGACTTAAATAATTATTATAAATCTTTAGAAATATCCGGTGCCTCGTAAATTGTATATTTAGCTATAGTTGGGTCGAAGCAGGATATTAATAAATTAAATAATGTAATGACTAACGCACAAGCTGTAATGAAATAGTTTAAGATTTTAGCTGAATAATGATATTCTTCTAAATGTAGCCGGCAATCTCTCATCAGAAGTAATGAGAGGCACAGTAGTCCAACAATTACCTAAAATAGAAAGCAGCTTGATAGAGAATTAAATCTCCTGTTTAGTAATTCAAGTTGATGGTAGTTTTAAATATTTTTTATGCGGTAATTTGACGTAAAAAACTATAAATTAATTAACGCAAAAAGGAGAACTAAATTTTGGAACTTTCAATTGAAAATAATTTCCAAGATCGACTGATCAAAATCCACCAACACTAAACTTTTGAAAGTCACAAAATAAATCTTAAAAATTAAAGGATAAGCTGAAACCAACCCTCTACAAAAAAAAAATTAAAAAATCATCAATCTAAACCTCTCTCAATTTGCATCTTTCTAATATGCTAACATTAAAGCAAAATCTGAAATTTCAATTTTTGTAGAATAAAAATCGAAAGCCTGGTGAAAAGGAATCTGTAAATAAATTTCACCAAAATCGACTCTTAAAATCTGTAAAAGCTTCTAATTCAGCTCAAGATAAAATTTTCTAAATACCTACTCCCAAACATATCCATTAAAAAAAGCTAGCAAACCACTAGGTTAACACGGTGTCAAAGAAATTGATGAATAAACTGATAAATTTATTCATGCAAAAAATTCATAAATCATTTTATCAGCTTTCGCGTTTATTTAGTAAATTTAGTGATGATCAGTATTTGGTTTTTTTGAAAAAAAAGTTATCAATTCAGTGATGGATAATCTTGATATAAAATTTTCATTTTTTGACAACTAAACATAATAAGAATGAAGTTAGCCAGTCAAGGCAGGCAATATTACAGTCTCGCCAAATTAAATCTGGCGTTGTCAACCTGGTGCACTTGACCTTGGAATTACAAAGAAAGCAAAAACACTCCGACGACAATATCTGCACATTTATTGCAATATAAGAAATCAACGTTGGTAGGTGAGGCCTTGGTTACAACGAAGAGAAAAAGATAAATCTAGTTAATAAGGACTCAATCAGGAATCATTTTTATGAATGTATGACAAATACGATTTTAATACTTCCTGAGCCTAACAATGTTTTATAAAAAGAACACAAACATCAAAACACTTCAGACATCATGAAAGTTGGGAGTAAATTTTAATCTGAAATGTAACCATAACTCCCTAGAAAATTGACGAAAAATTAGAGCAGGTTCTAATTCGTCAATTTATTTGACAAGCAAAGTTCACGGCGATTTTAACGTTTACACATTCCAATAAGTTCAAAAAATTAAAATCAATCGACCAAACAAAAGTAAAATAAAAACTGAAATTTTTGACAAAGAAATCTTAACTCGAAAACAAAGTTAAGACAAACATACTCCAAAAAATCTCGGAAATACTGAAAAAGGCTGAATAATCATGGTTAAATATGGCGTTGAAATTCCAAAAAGCGTTATAGACTTTCTTCCCAAACCTAACTAAAAAAAATTTTAGAATTTAGAAACGATGAACTGTTAAAATTTCAAAAAGAAATCCAAAGTTTATTATAAAACGTCGTACAAAAGGTTCTAAAATCAATCACTAAAAATAATCAAAACTTAGACGTGCAACACTCACTAGATGTCAGGATTAGATTGAAATAATGGATCATTTAAAGCATAACAACCACCCCCTCTTAAATTTTGAATAAAAGAAAACATTAATTTCAAGTTTTTAAAGAAAAAAAAACCCATTGAAGCTAAATCAAAACATTTTTAATCGAAAACTTTACTACGACCATTGCCATTCGACGTAGACACGCTGTATATGATGGTCAATAAAAAACCTATCTTACAACAATAATAGCCAAGTCACTCATCTGTATTTATTAATATCATTTTTTTTTCTTTCAAATTGACATTAAACATTTTTATTAATTAAATATAATTCGTTAAAATGCATTCGGTCAGAATCATCTGTCCAAAATCGACGATTAAAATTTTTCATTTCAATGCCAACTTCAGGTCAGTATTGGTGCAACAAAGTACTGTCACAATAGGTAAAAAAAGGTGTCCCTTTTTCGTTTTTCTTTGACCAATTTCGTGGTCGAGGTAAAAGAAAGATATTACCTTAATAAAAATAAGTAAAATTAAATTTTTGATTATTATTTCCAACTTTCGGATGAAGACTAGATTATGATTAAAAAAAATTAATAAAGCAGCTTTATTAGTTGGGGTTGTGAAAGTGGTCTAGTTGGTTTAGAGCTTGTAGAGACCTAGCTGGGGGTGATAGCAGTTCTACACAAGCTAAGCTGCCTTAACAATAAGCTCGAAACCGACTAAGGTAGTTTCTGAACGAGATAGGTTGGTTTCTAAACTAAAACGGCTTATACAGAGTGTCCACGTCAAGTGGCTGCAATCGCAGTAATTGTTTGCCTATTATACAGTCTCAAAACCTGTCAAAATTCTGATCCAGCCCCATGAATATGTTCGGCTAAACGTGCTAAACCACAGCTCATGTAATTCTAAAAAATGCCTGACTAAATTCCCAAAATATATCCAATCAAAATTTGGTATTTTAGATCGAAAAACCACGACCTTAAATATACAACATTAAAAAAATCATAGAAATTAATAGAAAATTTGAAACTAACCAATAAAAAAAAGAAGATAAGGAATTATCAATACACTAATAATAATAATAATAATAATAATGATTTATTGTCCAACAGAAGTAATTCCAATAACAGGACAAAAATAATACACATGTATATATACATACATACAAAAAAGTAAATAAATTTACATCTCATTAATGGTACCAAAGAAGATATCATTGTAATGGAGGTCAGCAGAACGACACATAGTAGCAAGTGGTGAAGCAGTAAGGATGTTAGATCTAGAGAGAGGAAGAGAAAACGAAGTGAAGGAACGTGAGGTAAATCGGGGAATACGAAAGTTAAGGGAAGAAAGAAGAGGCGGGCTATCAATAACTCCATGGACCAACTTCCATATGAAACGGGCACCTTGGCATTCACGGCGAAGTCCCAGAGATGTCATATCATGTCTATGGAGTAGCGATGTATAGTCAATCCCACGTTCCGGATACACTCCATCGGCTTTGAAGGATAGATATTTAAGAAAGCGACGTTGTACTTTCTCAATTGAAAGCTGAAGGTAGATGTAGTGTGGTGACCAGACTTGTGACGCATATTCCAATTTACTAACAACGAATGTAAAAAATAACGTCTTTAGTAGTTGGTCGTTTTGAAAAAATCGCGAAGCACGTATAACGAAGCCCAGTGTTCTTGATGCAGACAAGGAAAGATTTGTAATATGTTGAGAAAAGCTCATCCTAGAATCGAAGAGTACCCCAAGGTCATTGAAGGTGTCGACCTTCTTCAACAACTGGCCATTAACAATATAAATAGATGCAGTTGGATTCCGTTTGCGAGTGTAGGAAACAAAACAGCATTTGCCAATATTCAATTTCAACCTGTATCTAGTACACCAGTCGATAATGTATTGAATATTGTTCTGTAAGTACAGAACGTCATCCCAACTAGCTATAGACCCATAAACTTTTATATCGTCTGCATACGCAAGTACAGGACAGGATAGGTTTTCTAAAAGATCGTTTATGTATAAAACAAAGAGTAGAGGGCCTAAGCTTGAACCCTGCGGCACACCAGAAGATGGAAAAAAGGTGAACGATTTATAGCCATTATAGTGGACATAATTACATCTACCGATTAAATAAGACTGGATTAATCGTAAAAAGGAGGAGCTTAAACCAAAGTCAGAAAGCTTCTGAAGTAAAATCATGTGGTCAACAGTATCAAAGGCGCTACTAAAATCGGTATACACAACGTCAACTTGTCCTTGCTTATCTAAATCTTGACAAATGTATTGGCAGACCGTTACGAGGTTGGTGACTGTTGAACGTCCACGTGCGAAGCCATGTTGATGAGGCGATATAAATGACCTAGTGTTTTCATATAGGTAAGAAAAAATCACATTCTCATACACTTTGGCAAAATTGGACAGAATGGATATAGGTCTGTAGTTGTTAATTTCAGATTTTGCACCTTTCTTGAACACAGGGCAAATCCTGGTTCGCTGCCATAAATGAGGGAAGGAAGATGTTTTTATCGACAAATTAATTAGCATAGTTAAAGGTTTGGCAAAAACTGTTCCAAGTTTGCGTAAAATAAAGGACGGTATCAAATCATCTCCAGCTACAGCGTTGTCAGGAAAGGAAGCCATAATTTTAATTACATCCTCTTCAACTATAAGTGGCAAAGAAAATGGTATACGACTGGTCAAAGACTCAATATCAGTCAAAGATGACTCAGAGATATAGTTAGAATAAAATTTAGTAGCAAAACTATCAACAATTGCCTGAGGTGTATCTACTACAGCACCATTAAATGACAAAATACCTGGAATCCTAGTTGTGCCCTGTCTGTCGCGGATGTAATTAAATATCTTTCTAGGATTAGATGTAATATCGGCCTCAATAGACTCCATATACGAGGTATAAGCCACCGAAATCTGTGTTTTACAAAGTGAACGCAGTCTCTTGAATTCATTCTGATAGTAAAGCTTTCCTGTAGCAGTCCATTTACGTCGGTAATATGATTTAAGCTTAATATTGGCTATTATATTCGGGGTAAACCATGGTGGGTAATGTGCCTTCCCAGATGTAGAAGAAAACTTCGGAACACATTCATCAAAAATGCCGTAAAGATTGTAATAGAATTTATCTAATGCATCATCAACATCCTTCATCTCTTCCAGACAGGACCAATCCATGTTTTTAAGCTGAACGTGTATTTGTTGAAAGTTTGTACGTCGAAAATTGTACCGCAGATTTGAGTTAGATGGAAAGGCTGAGGGTGAAGACTTATGAAAATTTAAAGTAACAGCTAAAGCAGGATGATACGGATCCGTAGGTACAAAAGGTAAATCATCACGTTCTATATCGAGATTACATTCAACATTCGAAAAAGCCAGATCTAAAAGTCTTCCATCACAATTTGTTATAGTATTAAACTGTTTCAGATCAAGTGAGTTAGAGCAGCAGGAGAGCGTAGTGCATTTAGAACAATTCAATGTTTCATTGTTAAAGTAGGGAAGATTAAAATCACCAACAATAATAATTTGATTATCCAAGAGAAATATTTCAAGACACTCGCACAACAACTCAAAATCATGTGCCGATATACTGGGAGGTATATACAAAACTGCAACGTAGAAACATATTGCATCAAGAAAGCATTTGCAGGCAACAATATCAACCATAGGGACAGTCGAAGTAATAGTAGTAGTATCAAGAACATCATACTTAATTAAGTGAGATAAAGCTAGGAACACACCACCACCAGTAGAACGATTAACTAACTCGAAACGCCTGTCATGCCTAATAAGCTACAAATAAATTATCATCTAAAAACGTTTCTTAACTGGAGCACCTGAACACAGTTATGGATTTGTCAGCGTCCTATTTAAATCGCACATTATTAAAAATATGTCATCACCCTCTTTATTATCAAACTTGAAGAAAACCAAATCAAAATCTGCCAGCATTTCCTAAGTGAAATTAATACGTCGAAAAATTTAATCTAAAAGTTCAATTTTTTGGCAAAAATCACATCAAACCCTAGTAAATCAAAAGCTGAAATTACATTTTCCGAAAGAAAAATCTTTAATTGAAAACAAAGTTATAATTTTAAAAGAATTTCGATAAAATCGAGTCCCAAACTTGAACTTTCAAAACTTGGAATTCAGGACAATTTTAGCGTTTCACTTTTCAATGAGTTCAAGGTCAGAAACTTCATGAATTACCTCGACCAACCTCAACCAAATTTGATCAAAAACAAATCCAAAAAAATTAAAATCAATCGACTAAACAAAAGTAAAATAAAATCTGAAATTTCTGACAAAGAAATCTTGACTCGAAAACACAATTACGGTAAAAACAATCTAAAAAAAATCTCTGAAATACTGAAGTCCGAATCGCCCTGGTTAAATATGGGTTTGAAATTCTAAAAAGCGTTATAGACTTTCTTCCCAAACCTAATTAAAGAAAATTCTTAAATTTCCAAACGAACTGTTAAAATGTCAAATAGAAATCATTTTTTTGGATCTGTCAAAAGTTCGTCTTGTTTTCCGTACATAGAACATCCTAAAAACCAAAATCCGAAATCAATCCACCAATTCCAACACCAAAATGTCGATCAATGTAAAAAGAAATTTAAAACTGCCTTCGTCACTTTACTTGAAACCAAAATTAGTAGCAAGTTTTTTGACATTTATCACGCAAGGAGGACATCGTTAATAATTCAAATATGTACCTATAATAACTTAGCTCTATTGATGTCTTATCGATTGTATAAATTATAATTTTAACTTGTCCTTACCTGCAGCGCAATTGACGTAATAATAAGTCCTAACATCAACGAATAGAAGTCGTGGCTTTCCCCAACTTGAAGAACGTACTTTAATTGTGAAGCGTTCGCTGTTAATAGGGCAACATCCAGCAATCCTTGCGCTATAGTCTTCTTCGTAGCGTAGGAATTGGCGTCCAAACCCTTTTTTAAAACAGAAAAACGAATTAATTCTAATCTAGTATAAACATGGAGTTTCTAAAACGAGCACAAATTAGCACGAACAAATATTTAAGTAAAACTTACGATAATTTGTGAAACGATGTTACCATCGGGTGCCGTTTCGCTTTTATCGCTTTCGTTTTCTAACTGTTTGTTACTCATTTTAACGTTTAAAGTTTTGTGAAAGTACGGACACAATATCGCGTAAAATAGAGGCAACGCTTCAGCGAACCTAATTGAAGTACTAATAATGGAATGAAGGTCCCGACTTCCTTTTTAAAACGATGTATCTTCGCTCATTAACCGCGGATTATTAATAATAAATACAGAAAATTTTAGTTGTAAATATATCAGGCAGATAAATATTTAATTTTCATAGATAATAACGTGCTGCCTTTCCTTTTCTTTATATGATTTTTTTAAAAAGGTGATTGTTGATAATAGCTGCTGATAACGTTAATTTAAATGTATAAACAATTATTATTTGGTACGCAATAATAATAAAATTATTTATATTAATTTGTTTAAAAAAAAACAACCTTTACTCGAGTAGTATTGAAGTGCAAGTATGAGCGATAAAGTAGGTTACAATAATTTATAATTATCTTTGTTGTTCGAATGAAATCATCAGGATATTGACAAAGCAAACTTAATATAAGTACGCACGTGTTAATTTAAGCAACTTCTGGTCTTAGTTCTTACTTCTGGTTTTGTCATCTTATATTACTTCAACTTCAACATATAATAATATAAAATTAATTTCCAAGAAATTTAAATTGATATGTAGTACTATGGTTAATTTCCACATCTCACACAACATAATTATGTTTATTCTTGATAACATTTGTGGAAATTAAATGCAACATCCATATGTTGAAATTAAATCTTTATTTCACACAAAAACTATACTATAATATGCAAGAATAGATTTGAGATTACTCACAAGAAGCCACAAGCTGTTGATAAACCCAAAGTTTGCCATAATTTTTGCATTAGATATCACATCAATCGAGTTTAATAATTAACTCACTAATTGACATTTAATTCAACTCGATTTAAATATATAAATTTGCGTAATATCCCTATATAATCTTTCCTGATTGTGAATATTGCAGAAAAAGAGGATGAAATCGTAAATAAATTTTTACAAAATTCAAGGATTGAACGACACGTGTATAAAAGCTAATTTCCTCATCCACCCATTTAGTATGTTTACATTATAGAACGATGGTTCCTATTATCTCCGAAATTTTGTAAATAAATTCGTGTGTGTGAAGTGTTTTCAATCATCACTGATTTATATCTGATCTAATTTGACCAATACAGATTTTATATTATTGTGCAATTTTATACAATTCTGATCAAACCTTTAAAAAAACTCTAGCGGTTAAGTTCCAAACTAATTTTGACAATTTATTCCTGTCAGTTCTAAAACAAGACCAACGCTGGTTTTGACGAAAATATGGAAGATCTGGTTAAAGAAAATAATGATTTATATGTAAAAATAGAAAAACTAAAAATTGTGATATTGTGGGGTGCAAAAGGGGCGGTTTTTACATAATATATGTGCCTTACTGTCTAACGTGTTTTGTGCTCTCGTGCTTAGTGAGTGTGTGCATGTATTAGGGATGAGCGATATATCGATACCGGTTACTAAGAACCAGTTATTGCCAAATCACCGTTTTCACCGGTTATCTTTTTTAAGAGCTACCAGTGACCAAAATCACTGTTTAATAATTTACGTTCGCTTTTAGGTTTTTCTTGTAAACGACTTTTTCATTTTATATATATTTCTTTATTTATACAAATATTATCCGGTGATGATTTATCTATTTCAAGAGTCTTTTTTTGATGAAATTAGATGAACATTAAAAAAATAATCTAAATTAATTACCTTTGTTACTAACTAGCTTTGCAATACAATTTACTTCATGAAAATATTTTTTAAGCAAATTATTTTTATTTATTATGTGATTTAAATAATTTTATTTTGTTATATTTTTATTAGAAAGCTGCAGACAAATAAAGAGCACCATACCGCGCGTAAACTACTGAAAATGTTATGATCAAACTGCAGCTTACAGTCGCTGCTAAGAATATTTTCAGATATGAGGTTACCAGACAGCGACCGCGAGAACTGTTAGCTGCTTAATAAACAGCGACTTCGATCTCTGGCAGGTGCTTAATAAACAGCGACTTCGATCACTGACAGCTGTTTATATCAAACAGCGATCAGTTATCGACGATAACTGATAGCTATTTAATATAAACGGCGACCTCGATCACTGATATTCCAATAGTTGAAGATATTCTTAACAGCGATGTCAGTAAGTTCGATTACAATATTTCAACTCTATTCCGGATGTACTGATACGGTCGCTGTGAGTCGCTGGTAGCTGTTTAGAATCACTGTTATTTTAAAATCACTGTCACTATTATAACGGTTACTGGCAAATCACCGTTTAGCTCATCCCTAGCATGTATTTGATTTTATGCATCTTCTCATAGCTTATAAGGTAGGTGTAATGGCATTATTCTAATTAAAAATCGCAAAAAAAAATTAGAAATAAGAAAGAATAAAATGTCGACTCTTGTTTATCGTTGCTATGGTGATTTATTATTATTCATTCGGTTTTTAATTTCTAATCTAATTTAAATTTTTTTACTTTTCCATATATTATAACCTTCAATGCAATGTTTCCTTATTCAGTTTTGGTTTTCTAATCATTTATTGTTTCTATTTAACGTCCTATTGCAATGGGGTTACATATCAAAATACAAACATGAAATAGAGAATTTTGACGGGTAATGTCAGTGTGACCAACGTTTCCATTACATGATTTTTAAAAAAATTAGGAAAAAATTGTGTCGAAAATTAGTTTTTTTTAACACGTTTCGTCTCATTTATTGGGTGGTAACATAAAATCGCCGTTTTCTAATCCACTATTTTTCTATTTCGTTGTACATATATTCTACATTGTAAGTGCAGCCAACTTCAAAATAATATTTCTAAAGTTTTCCGATTAAAATGGCTTGGATTTTGCTGGATTTTTGATTATTTTTTTTTAATTTAAATCTATCAATACGAAAGCAAAGGATATTGCTTTTGGGCAAAAATTGTAATAAGAAACAAACACTTAAAAAAAATTGTAACGATTAGAATTGAGTCATACAGGCTAACCTTTTTGACTTTCTGTTTACTAATTTAAAGAGCATTGTATCGAAATTGACTCAACTACAGAAGTACAAATGTGATTTTAAATAGTTTCAATCAAGAAACCAACGCTAAACTGAATGATTTCTGATTGAGGTACCTATCCAAAACGTTTGGTTCCTTTAAAATAATGTTTAAGTTCCTTTCTTTCATTATATTTATCTTCTTTTGACTTTTTGTACAACAAATAATATGAAAAAGCAAAAGACAAATTATATTTCTATCAATTCACATCATAAGCTTTGCCGTCTAATTGACACATTTTTGACAGTTTATGTCAATGTCATGTGTGTTTTGACGATGACAGAAGGCGTATAATAAGTGACAAAGAAGTAAAGATCAAATATTCCTAGACTAGAATAAACGATAGATATACAGCGTTAGTAAAAAGTCCCGGAACGGTCGAATAACTTTGTTATTTGAAAATTATGATTTCTGAAATTTGGTATGGGGGTATAGTTAATATAAATGCATTTTATGCAATACAGTTTATATTTTTTTCACTTCCGGTTTAATCGGCAATACGTCCAACTTTTTTTTTTTAAACGGAACGCCCAGATTTTTTTAACACTTTTAAAAAGTGTTTAAAAAAGTGTTCTAATACAGAAAAAACAAGGTACCTTTGAAAAAAGTTGTTGTTTAGTGTTTGCATTCTTTTTGCCGTCACATTTGACAATTTTAAAAGCGTTTTAACTTTTGCATCGCTATAAATTTACTTATTTCTGACATTGACACATTTGAAAATGGCAGTAAAACTTACTGAATCAGAACGAATTGAGATATTAATGATGCCGCGTGGGTACGGTGATCGTCAACGTTCTTTTGAAGAGGTTCGTATTTTGTTTAATACTGTTTATCCGGATCGTCACATTAGTAAAAGTACGGTATGCCGAACAATTGAAGTTTGAAGTCTTTCGTCAGGTGAAGGATTTACCTAGAAGGGGACGTCCATTAACAGCAATAGATGAATAAACTAGTTTGAATGTGTTACTTACAGTGGAAGAAAATCATCATCACGTGACCACAACAGAATTAGGTCAAATTCATGAGATCTCTCAAAAATCTGCTCATAAGATTCTTAAATCAGCAAGAATGAAAGCCTATAAAATAGATGATCCAGATCGTAGACTACATTTTCGCGAAACAATGACGGAATTGATCGAGCAGCAGCCTAATGTTTTAGATCACATCATTTTTTCAGATGAGGCAACGTTTTGTCTCAACGGCACTGTGAACAGACATCATTGTCGCTACTGGTCAATAGAAAACTGGCAACGTCTACTTAAATTTATTGCGAAATGAGGTTGTTCCGGCCCTCTTTCCAAATGCAAACATAGGTGATCACCCTAATGCACATTTTTGGTTTCAACAAGATGGAACTCCCACCCATTTTGCCCATAATGTCCGCGATTATTTGAATGAAATTTTTCCGGAACGTTGGATCGGACGTAGAGGAGCAAACGAATGGCCAGCACGTTCGCCAGATCTCTCGCCACTACATTTTTTTCTTTTGTGGTCACTTGAAATGTCAAGTGTACAAAAATCGTCCCCATAATCTTGAACAATTGGAAGAGAGAATAGTTCAAGAAGCCAATCGCATCACTCCAGAGCAAATACAAAATTCAATAAGAAATTTTACTGACCGTTTACATTTTTGTCAAATTGTAAATGGAGAGCATTTTGAACAATTATTGTAATCGCAACCTGAATAGACAGGTATCTTGATTTTTCTGTATTAGGACACTTTTTTAATTTTTTAACTGTTTTCTTGTAAATAAAAATAAACATCTTAATACTTCCTGAACGTAGTTTTTTATTTTGCATTCAAAAGTGTTAAAAAAATCTGGGCGTTCCGTTTAAAAATAAAGTTTGACGTATTGCCGATTAAACCCCTATACCATATTTCCCATACCAAATTTCAGAAATTATAATTTTCAAATAACAAAGTTATTCGACCGTTCCGGGACTTTTTACTAACGCTGTATAAAACTATAATAAGGAAAATTTTTCAACAATTTTAAAAGTTATGTTAAACACGTTTTTCCTAAAAATGTCTGTATAAACACAATGGGTAAGTTTCCCGAGGTCAGTTTTATCTTTCCTTTTTTTTTTTTGAAAAACTAAATATAACAAACATTTGTTAACCCGCATTATAAGTTCGGTAAACATGAGATAAGCTTAACAATAGTAAAAAATGAAAATTAAAGTAACCGATAAAAGAAAACATATTGTTAAACTCTATACAGAAACGAAAGATATTTAATAAATATACTTACTTTATCCGATTGGGTATCATTTTGAACTGGTACAACCGACATTTTAGTTTATTTCAATTTATAACTTCTTCGGGAACATCGACCAAACAAACAAGTATATGAAGTAAAACACTCTATTTACTGCACGCGTTTCTGTCGAAATAAACATCAATTGCGATACCTACTTCAATTTAATAGAGATAATACACGATATCAGACATTTAAATCTAACACCATTGCATGATTTATTTAAATTGTAATAACTCAACGTGTGTAATACTACTGTTAAAGATGTTATTATGAGGCAATTCTACGTGTGTATGTCTTCTTTATACGCAAGTCCTCTTTTAATACACTCATCGCTACCGCATGCATGTGGACACCTCCAATAAATTGGTGTCCGGAAAAGAATTGATTATTTTCTAGCACTCGTTATGGGGAAACCTTTCGGCTATAGCTATAGTATATGTGTTGTGTTGTGTTGTGTTGTTGAATACATATTATGCGCAAATTATTATTATTTTTTTGAGTGTTATGGTTAGAAATTTTAAGATTGCGTTGATGACGGTATAATGACCAATAAGTACGTAAAATTAATTTGGTCTGGTTTCGTTAGGTTTAGCCTTGAACGTGTTTCGAAATTTCTGTACAATTTCCCAATAAGTAACGTTAGAAAAATGTGTATTTAAATTTCATCCAGTCTTTGTTGTATTTAACAATAAAACAATCTATTATCACGTTACCAGGTATATATTTAATTAATGATCATGTAAATTATACATTTATTTATGTATTAGATATGTATCCAAATTTATCACAAGGAAATTTAGATGATAGATACTCTAATTTGACACAATTTATTTTTTAATTGCGTTTAATCGTGAATAAAGAAAAAAATCAATAATACGTCGAAATATATGTAACAACAATAGAATTAAAAGTCAGATTGACCGATAATAAAGGAGAAAAAATAAAAGTCAGTATATTGTTATCGGTAGTCAAGTATGTACTACATACATATGTACAAGTATGTATGGCTAATATTAGTCAGAACGTTGTTTATTTGATTGCATGAAGAAACTTGCTTTCGATCGAGATAACATCTGATTTATGCAGAATTTATCATTTTGCTCGTCATTTTTATTAATATAATTTATTAATTTAATTATATGTATACACATAGTATCCAAAATTTGTAATTTAATTCAGTTTTAGAATCCTTTATATTTAAGTTTAATTAACATAAGTTGTAATTGGCATTACATGACATAAGATACTTTAGAACTGTCAAATTTGACATTTAATATATTAAATGTATAATCTATACTATATTAATTTATATTTGAAGCGTAACTATGGTAGCGAGTAAACAACAGTGTAGCCATATTGCAAATTTAAATGTTTCTATTAAGTACATGATGATATGGTTTGACGCTTTATTATAGCCAGTGTTGTTGGAGGGAAATTCCAAATAACCGGAGGGAAAATTGAGGAAAATACGTTCAAAATCGGAAATTTGTGATTTTCGACATAGGTACTTATCACTTAGAACTTATAAAATAACCTTACTAAGTTGACATTTGTTACAAGTAAAATGTAACTAATAAACCTAATCACAAAATATAGATAAACAGGTTCGCCAATTACACAGTGTTACCATATTAAAATAAGTATGACCAACTCAGGACAGTTCAAAATGATCGCAGTGTATGTTTCTGTATGTAGATAAAAATATCTAGTAACTTTCGTTTTTAATAGTTTGTGTTGGTGTATGCTTGAACCACACTTCTGACGATAATGAGGAAGAACATTCGTTACTTTCTATGTTTTAGTTGTAGAACTTATAACTTCAAAGAGAGAGACAAAATTCTGAACAGACCCAAATGGCACTTGTTTCTTATCGGCTGAAAACAGTGCAAAAATCACATTATGCAACGTTCTGTTATTTCTGTTCATTCTCAAACATTCTGACATTGTTTATACCAGTTTTACTATAATTATTACATTAGTTAATCTATTTTTCGGTGTAGATTAGTTCTCTTTTACCTTACTTATCAGAGAATGTCACATAAAATTTATTTTGAAAATTATATATTGTAATTAGGGCTGGGGGTCTGTTCCTCCCGTGACGTCACTATCTGTTGTTCGAGAAACTCATTTTTGTTAAATTGTCAGATACTGAACAGATATCTGATGTTTTAACATTCCAGAAATATCGGACATTAAAGAGAAGTAAACATTTGATTGCTTATATTTGACGTTTAAATGGCTACTCGGCCACATTTGACGTTTATCAAACTTTGTATGCGCAGTGATAGACGCAATTGGTTGCATCAAACCTGACCGTTTACATTGTTATACAATACGATAACTTTCAGCTATGAAAGATATATTTTTAGCCTTTATTTTCTAATGTTTATCCACATAAATATCAAACTTTTCCATTTTTTACCGTTTAAATATCAAAATTGCTCATGTTTAATATTGAAATAGCAAGACATCGGAACTGTATAGATATTTAAGATTTCACTGTCAAACTTGCTCATATTTAGGCGACGAAGGTCTTCCATCTCCTTTCTAGGGTTGGACTTCAGCCCTTAAACCCTTTAGTCCTCCTAATAGTACGGGACCATCCCCCGTTGGTTGTTACTAGTGATTATACATATTATGTCGTCAATAGCAAAAATAGAAATTTGAGACTAAAAAAAGAAACGTAGCGAGTTAAAAGTGGTTAAAACAAACAAGAAGTATAAATAAAACAGGCTTAATATTGTATAGATAAAAATGTATATGGGACTTCACACAAACAGAGAGCGGACTAGAATAAATCAGTCTAAAGAATTCCGACCAATGTGTTGGCTTAGGTCATTTCGGTGGTAGTTGAAATCCGAGCAACCCTCACTTGAGGAAGGGGTCTGTCGGGGTCGAGGTGAGCCAGTTCTCTTACCAGGGGGTTGTCAGAACGAGACACTCTAGCAAATGTCTTCTCGGCCAACGCTGCTGCGTGCTGAAGAAGAGTAGGAATATTCAAGTCCTGATGGATCTGAACATTGCGGACGTACCAAGGCGCGTTGACTATGTATCTCAGGGTCTTATTTTGAAGGGTGTTAAACCTTTTCCTATAGGAGAGTGCAGCACTAGACCAGACCAGGGATCCATAGGTGAGTATTGGCCTCAAAAAAATTGTGTAAACTAAAAGCTTAATTTTTAGGCTGAGCTGGCTTTTGCTGCATAGTTACTGGGACACAGCTGACCTCGCAGTTAAATATTTGACCGCTGTCTCAGCAAAGTGATGTCTCAGTGTACGCCTGGAGTCCAGAGTCATGCCGAGATATTTGACGGTGGAACTCCAGGGCAAACGAACGTCCTCTACGAAGATATTTACTGGAGGGGCAGATCTTTTCCTCGAAAAACGTATGGCTACACACTTATCGTGGTTTATGGCTAATCGCCATTTGGTAGACCAAGAGAGGAATTCGTCTACTGCGCTTTGCAGCTTCGAGCAGACAAGGGCGTCAGATCTAGACGACGTGTAGATTGCAGTGTCGTCTGCATACATGGCGAGTTTAGTGCCCGCAGTCTTTGGTACGTCAGACATGAAAATTAAAAACAACTCAGGGCCGAGAAGCGACCCCTGTGGGACCCCAGCTAGGATGGGCCTAGTGGAGGAGACGGAAGAATCGATTGCTACATCGAAAGAACGACCAGAAAGGTACGACTTCATGAGATATATTATATTGGGATTGATCCCAGCCCGATGCATCTTGAAAAGAAGACCCGAGTGCCAGACGGAATCGAAGGCACTAGCAACATCCATGAATACCGCTCCAGTAGACTCACGTCTTTCCAGGGAATTTCTAATCTCCTCTGTAATCCTGAGGAGTTGATACTCAGTTGACAGTCCTTCCCTAAAACCAAACTGCTCATCCTGCAGGATGTTCGTATCAATTATTTCGGCTCTAAGTCGATTCAAAAGGATGGCCTCCGCGATTTTCGAGATATTGGAGAGCAAACTTATTGGCCTATAGTTTTGAGGGAAGAGACTGTCCTTGCCCTTCTTTTGTATTACCCGGACGCGGGCATGCTTCCAGATGGACGGGAAATATCTCAAACGTAGCATGGCGTTGATAATGTTCAAGACGACCAGAAGGACCCTATCCGGCAACTTTTTCAACGCGGAGTTCGAAATTGCATCATAACCAGGGGCTTTACCACTTTTGCGACTTTTTATGTGGAATTTTATCTCGTCAACATTGGCAGGTGGAATGGGATCACCAGTAGCAAAAGACAAAGACTGGATAAAAAGATCGACCTCCTCATGAAAGACATCAAATTCATTATTACTCCCGACACCCGCAAATACGGTTTCTAAATGCTCGGAAAAAATCTCCGCTTTACCCTCGCTCTCATACGCCAGCCCATTCGGCCCACGAATAGGTCCGTAAGTGGAAGGAGTTTTGCTTCTCTTAAGGGATCTCGCCAGTTTCCAAATGGAGCCGTCGGAGACAGAGACAGATGAAACCTTGGCCCACCACCTCTCACTGTCAAAGTCGCTGAGTTCGTCTCGCAGGGTATTAGATAACAAGTTGGCTCGGGCGATATCTAAGGGGCAGCAAGTGCCTTTTACGAGTCTTGCGCTTCTCCCTCACTCATATTTAGACGTTCAACATTAAACTTGCTCATATTTGACATTCAAACATCAAACTTGCTCATATTTGACGTTTAAATGTCAAACTTGCTCATATATGACGTTCAAACGTCAAAGTTTTCGATCTTTGGCATTTAAATGTCAAAATTTGCAGATATTTGAGTATCACTTATATTCTTAAAATATGAATAATGTGTGATAATATTGATATAGTAACTGGATATTCCGCAGTAGTTTGACAGACAAATCAGAAATGTCAGAATACCCCATACAAAAGCGAATGTTAGGTTATAGAAGATATAAAGAAATTAGCCAGAATTTAGCCAATCAAAATATCAGTAGGAATATACTTATGTGGTATACAGAAAATGATTACATCCAATTAACGTTGATCCTTTGACACTTATTTGACGTTGACAGTTAGCAGCCATTTTTAGAATGACTGCAACGAGTGTTGTACCGAAGAGATTTCTGTCATATCTCTCTTAATAGCTTAATAGGGCAAGTTGGTTCGTCTTGTTAATCTAAACGAGAGGACAAACTCTCAGGAAGGCACATTAACTCGTTTGAGAGCTGTGACAGTTACATTTTCATAAATTTTTCTGGACAACATTTTCATCATATAAATGTTACCTAGCTCGATAACCGTTTCATGTATCTGCTTCCTCCTCGGCAAGTAGGTTCACCTTGTTAATCTAAACGAGAGGGCGCCTTTGATTTCGGTCTAATCTCTTTTAATGGCCAAGATATTAGAAAAAACCGAAAGATTTCTAGCCGGGCATTTATCGTATTTTCGATCTCCGAGGGGTGGAAAAGACTGTACTCATTTTAGAAATATAATATAAAAACTACAAGGGACTCGATACAGTGCCGTGCGGAATCCTGTACCTAGAAATAGCTTTAGAACTTTTGCCATTTCGAATTTTAACGAATTGTGTTTCCATTGCTTACCTTTAATTCAATAAAAAATTATATATAAAATACATTAATTAAGAAAAAATATAGTAGGTTATGGTTATGTACTAATGACAGTTCTGAACTGGAAAATCTAGTTATCACCCAATTATTACTCTCGTATTTAAGATTAAGAAATCTATCGATTTATTTCGCGTTTCTGCAAACCGCAAAAAAGCCGTTTTTAGTTCACATCGATTATCGCAACCGTTGAATGTTCAGTTTCGTATTGTCATGTAGTATTTTTATCCGCGAGTTTGGAATTAGTGACGCAGAAACGAAATATCTAAAAGGCCAAGTATTAAACTATGATAGAAAGTGTCTTATAACTTTAATCACCATTAAATTTAGAATAATACAATTAAATTTATAAGTTAATTTAATTAATTGTGGTATATAAAGGGGGTACACTATAATATGTGCTATATATACTAATCGGAACCGTGTATGACCGCACGTGTAATAGTAATATCAATATTTACGGTTCGGAAAAAGCAAAAAAAATTACAAAATCTATTTCGTCATCTCGTTGCAGTATAAAATTGCAAAGAAAAAGCGTAGCTCCAGCAATTCGGTCAAACAATTTTAAGATGCAGTCACCAGTAGTACCACTAGCTGCTACTATCATTTCCGTTATCGCCTTCCTGTGCTGTATAAATTCTATTTCGTGTCAAAGTTTAGATTTTATCGAGAAACAGTTATTGTGCGCTTTGGACAAAGCTCCTTGTGACGCTTTAGGACGACAAATCAGAGGTAAGTCGAGCAAATTTTATTCTTCTTAAATTCTCTTTTTTTTTTGTCTGTTTATTATTTACAGCTGTTTTACCGGAAATTATCCAGAAACAGTGCCGACAATGTAGCGCCGAACAATTGGCCTACGCCAATATCGTTTCGAAATATATCCAAACTAATTTCCCCCAAGCTTGGGGTGCTTTAGTACAAAAATATTCTTAGATTACGATTAAATTAAATTAATTTTACGTTTTTGTTAATTATATATGTTTGGGAAATGGAAAAAAAAAACAATAAAAAAGACGACTGGCCCATGGGGGGATCGAACCCACGACCTTCGCGTTATTAGCACGACGCTCTAACCAACTGAGCTAATGGGCCACGTTCTTTAACAATTTTTAATTCTCACCTAAAAATGTTCTTATACATTATTTAGTATTTAAGAATTAGTGATAAATTATATTGTTATAGCAGCTAAAATAAAGTATTTTTAAATGTTAAAAAGGTTATTTTTTTTGTTTTATAATAAAATGAAAAATTTACACTCAATACTTTCTTTTTTATATCATTTTGAATCGACCTGACACACATTGGATGGCCAAATATGTATTCATTCATCGAAGGCAACCGAGTTTCAAAACGCAAATGAACTTTCAACCTTTCAACTAAGCGCAAGCTTGTTATATAGTAAAATACACCAGAAGTCGCGATTTCGATCACTTTGGGAATACCTGGTTTAAGAAATTTTAAAATATTTTTTGTTTCATTACTAATAGAAGGTTAAATTGCAGTTTAAGTTCAATAGCAAACATTTATTTAAAAAAGAGAACTCCAGAAATCAATTTTGGCATTTTCAGCCACACGTTGGGCGCCAAATATTCCGCTAAAAATTTCTTGCAATATATATTTCTTGCATTATTAAAAGTTTTTTCTTCACTTGTAAACTTTGTTTAAAAAGCCTACTTAGTGGTAAAGATTGTGGTTTCAAAATCTATATTTTCCTTTAATCAAGGTAACTACTAGGCAGGAGGTGGTTAAGTCAAGGAACTCTTCTCAAGTTTAGATTGAATTACGGTTGAAGTTCAATGGTGTTTATTATTTAAAAAAAAAGTACAGAAATCAATACTGTTTCTGCTATAATACACGTTGGGTGTCAAATATTCCACATTCTTGATGAATTATTACAAGATTTTTTCCAGTTGCAGACTGTCGTTTGCAAAGCCTACCTACCTAATGGTAACGACTTTGTTTGCTCGAGCTGTTTTGGTGTGAAAATCAGGTTTCTTTTTTATAAATGTTTTTTAATCAAGGTAGGTATATGAGATAGGGAAGGGGACCAGAAACCCGAGAAAAAATAAGAAAGTCGAGGAATTCAAGTTCAATTGAATTAAATGATTATATAAAACAAAATAGAATTACAGAAATCAATTTCAGCATTTTCGATCTCACGTTGGGGGCCAAGTATTCCCTCAATACATTTTCTTATTTCTTGTCTTATTATTAAATTTTGTTTAATGTGTTTAAAAAGTCTAGCATGGTAACTACTAATAGAAGATACTAGATAAGAAAGTTTAAGTTCAATAACATTTATATAGAAAAAGAAATTAATGTTGGGCGCCAAATTTTTCGTTAAAACATTTTACATTTCTTAATTAGTACAAGGTTTTTTTTTTATTTGGCAAAAATTGAACTCTTGTGGAGTTTAGGTTGAATTACAGTTTAAGTTCCATGGCATTTATCATACAGAGTGTCCGGGAAAATATGGGAAATCTCTTGGATGCAGATAGAACATGAACAAATAAGATGACAATTTCCTATAATTTTTTTTCATGCAGGCCCTTCCTACGCAGATATGCGTCCCTGAAGGAAATTGATTTTCCTAAAGTATTTAGTATAAAGGCAGTTGTGTCCCTGGAGACGCCTATGTGAAGTTAGCCCCCCCTCCCCAAATTCAAAATTTTGACAGTTGTTCCAGGTTGTTCTGAACATTGTTCCAAAATTTGAACCTTCTCACATTAGCAGCTTATGAAATAATTAATAAAAATTAAATTTCGCTACTCCCCCTCCCCGTTTTTCGAAATTCAAACTTTTGAGAGTTGCTCTAGTTTGTTCTAGCTATTCTAAACATTTTTTCCAAAATGTGAGCCTTCTGTCATGTGTAGTTTATGAAATAATTAAAAAAATTAAATTCTTTTTCGAAATTCAAAATTTTGAAAGTTGTTCCAGGTTGTTCTAGGTTCGTTCTAAATTGTTCCAGAATTTTAGAGAAAAATATTAAAAAATTGGCCAGGAAAATCGAAAAAAACCATTTTTCTGGTCAGCTCAAGCAAAATTCGAAATTTTGACAGTTGTTCCAGGTTGTTCTAGGTTTGTTCTAAATTGTTTCAGAATTTTAGAGAAAAATATTAAAAAATTGGCCAGGAAAATCGAAAAAAACCATTTTTCTGGTCAGCTCAAGCAAAATTCGAAATTTTGACAGTTGTTCCAGGTTGTTCTGTACATTGTTCCAAAATTTGAACCTTCTCACATTAGTAGCTTATGAAATAATTAATTAATATATGTATTTTTTGACCTTTATGTACTTATCTTTTATTTCCTGATTTATTTCCACTTAGAGGTCAATAAAGGAAATAAAAGAGAAATAATTAATAAAAATTAAATTTCGCTACTCCCTCTCCCCGTTTTTCGAAATTCAAACTTTTGAGAGTTGCTCTAGTTTGTTCTAGCTATTCTAAACATTTTTTCCAAAATGTGAGCCTTCTGTCATGTGTAGTTTATGAAATAATTAAAAAAAATTAAATTCTTTTTCGAAATTCAAAATTTTGAAAGTTGTTCCAGGTTGTTCTAGGTTTGTTCTAAATTGTTCCAGAATTTTAGAGAAAAATATTAAAAAATTGGCCAGGAAAATCGAAAAAAACCGTTTTTCTGGTCAGCTCAAGCAAAATTCGAAATTTTGACAGTTGTTCCAGGTTGTTCTGAACATTGTTCCAAAATTTGAACCGTCTCACATTAGTAGCTTATGAAATAATTAATAAAAATTAAATTTCGCTACTCCCTCTCCCCATTTTTCGAAATTCAAAATTTTGAAAGTTGTTCCAGGTTGTTCTAGGTTTGTTCTATATTGTTCCAAGACTTTACCTTTCTATTATGTATCTTGTAGGAAAAAATGTTATAGAAACTTGCCATCTTATTTGTTCATGTTCTATCTGTATCCAAGAGATTTTCCACATTTTCCCGGACACCTGTATAAGAAAAAATAGAACAGAAATCAATCTACATTCAACCACACGTTGGGCGCCAAATTTTCCTCTAAGAAATAGTATAATATTTCTTGAATTATTACAAAATTTTGTTTAATTTATTTAAAAAATCTAGTGTGGTAACTGTTTCTGGTTGCAAATGCTGTCTTGGTAAGAAGATCTGTTTTTTTCTTTTTTTATAAATTTTCTTTAAATAAGGTATAGGTAGGGGGCAAAAAAATTAATTTCCTGTCTGAACATTTTATTGTATTACCTTAAATTAAACAATCCTTATATATCAAATTAAAACACAGGCATATTTATATAATTAAACATTTAATAATAAGTTAAAGAAATCTTTTTCTGAAATAGAACCGAATCATTAATGTTTTTACTATCACAATAATATTTTAAAGAAGATTTGAAATTGCTTATACATAAGATTAAGCTTTGATGTTGTATTGAGCCTCGTACTTCTTGCGATATTGTCCAGATGGATCGTACTTTGCGGTTAAACGTTTCCAATCGTTGCTCCTATTTTTAATGAGATGTCTTATCACTTTTTCGGCCGAAGATTTCTGCTTCTCGTTACATTTACTACAGCCGTTCGCCAGGGCGTCAGGTAAAGTCTCTGGAAATATAAAAATTATTGTATAACTCGAATATTATGTTTAGTGAAAGCTATTATAAGAGAAAGTTAACACCAAAACATCAACAAAACTGTTTTTGTAAACGTAATCCAACTGGAAGATTATGTAAGAAATTATACTTGTTGTCTTGTGGTACACGTTTATATTTATTGCAATATCTTTCTTCATTTGGCTATAGCTAGCGCCCAAATAGAATTAATATTTTCAATTGTTCACTCTAAATTTGGAATAATTGTCCCTCGAATTGGGCTTGTTATATTAAAATTAAAATGAAATGCCATCATGTATTAAAATATTAAAAAAAAATAACAAAAGATACTCACTTTTTAATTCCCTTCCTTCATTCGTGCAAGGACCCTCATCCATAAGACATTTCAAATAATTCGTAAGTATCCTTCGATTGGACAAGATACTATCAACATCGATACTATCATACCTTGTAGTGTACCTATTCTGAGCTTGGATTGCCACTACAACTAAGCACAACACGAAAATAAAACTGAAACACTTTTCCATCTTCTATTAAATGCACTTCTTATTATTCTATTACTATGTACACTATATGGTATACGACTAAGGATGAAATAACGGTAGTTTTGGTGAGGTTCTCGAAGGAATGCGTCTAATAGGTAGGAACTTTACTTCTTCTATATAACTACGACACACCGTCCGATGGTTTATAAGGAAAGTAATCATCCGGCGACACGTGATTGGACTACGAAAGAAACTTCTATATATACATAATATGGCTATACCGTCTGGAAATGATTTATATGTCGATGATGACCCACATTTATTTCTGAAGAAATGCTCGGTAGATAACGAGAATCGAGGAAATGGTCGAGCGGATTTTCCTTAAAAGAAACCGATAATTTCGTTTTTATTCATAATTTGATTAGTCAGGTTTGGGGCTGGATAACATGATAATACGAGATTAAAACGAATTATAGAAAGTAAAAGTTCTGACCTTTCTTAACCTCAATCGGATGAGAAATCTGGAAATACCTGGAGCATTTCACGAAAGTAACGATACAATGATAGAAGTACTCCAAAAAAATATCCTCACTTTCTATTAAATATCCGTAAGAATTTCTATTTTATTTACTAATTAAATAAGACTGTATTCACACCTGGCACTTCTACCTAGCAGGACGCGTTTTAAAAATGTTTGCGAAGATTTTCTGGGAAATCAAAAGAACGGAGACAACAAGAAAACTAAAAAATTTACGGTGGCGAATGTAGATCAAAGTTCCCTTTTTTTAATCAGTCACATTTGGATTTCTTTCCTGACTTGCTAATTTAGGAAAGATGAGATAGTGATGAACAGGGGAGAAAGATTCCATCGAGATATTGCGGAAATGGAGGAACGATATCAGGGTAATCCTGGTTATCGTCAGTTGCAACCCTATTAGAAAGTAGGGTAAACAATGAAGTACCTGTCATTAATCTGTCATAATTTGAAACGACTTCAGATGGACAACAAAATTCAATTTAGTTCGTGCACCTGCCATTACCAATTATATTGCAATATCAGCTAACTTGGGAAAATGCACGGTAAATTATTGTACATCTATAAATGCATACTATACTCTATTCCATAGTCGTCATTGGTTGTCGTTTTAATGAAAAGGTTCCTAACTTCATTTATTATCTGGTTATTTGTCAAAAATTGTTATTTTGTGGAAATTTTTCGAAGAAGCCAATTATTGCTACAATAATGGGTAACAGATTAAATAAGTAAATGTAAATGCAAATAAATACAATAATCAAAACGTCTATACTCAATACATGTCAAATGACAGTGACAATTCATTACGATAGCAGTGGTACAAACTGTATAACTTTTTACAATTTTTTTTTCAAAGGAACTTTGTGTTGTCAACCTGGTGTACTTACAATTGGACACGATGATTTGATTGACATAATCTCTATTTTAAATCTATTTAAAATCATTTAATCATCATATAGGATTAATTTATACCTTGGATAGAAAAAACTATATATTTGAGTAAGATATGGCTACATATATTCAATTATAAAGAATTATTATCGTTGGCTTCATTTAATTAGGTGTCATCGTGCGGACATAGATTTACAACTCTTTGATAAATATGTGTAATTGACAAGATACACTCACATCATTTAATACATAATATTTTAGAACGCCGTCCAAAATTGATTACAATCATAATTACAATAAAAGATAAATAACTTTTTAAATGTAATGATATAATATTTATATCATATTCGTCAGCCATATTATATTACAGCGACGCCATGTTTTATATCGGACGCAATTTCGCGAGGTAATGTAGAGATGTCACTGCTTACATGGTAAACGTATAGAATCATTATATTATTATATTTTTTATATCAAATACATTTAGTTTGTCTCTCACATGTATTTTTCTTTGATGTTCTTATTTATGGATACCATTAGCGGAGGAATTAAGTGCAGGGTGAACAAAGACGAGTGAAGGGTAAGTCATCTAAAATTTTCAGTTGGGAACCAGTGAGTGATTGGCAGCAATAAACGCGCGAACTAACTTGTACATAAACTGTTTAAAGAGATTCTGTATGGCTGCCACACTCCCTCCGAGAGCTGTTGCAGAATCCTAGAAGAGCGAAGAAAAGGGCCCAAAGAACTCGCCACCCTGTCGATATAGCACATGCAAACGCGCTCTCTAGTGAACCCCTTTAAGAGAATTCCGAGTCCAATGCCGACGTGGATTCCGGCGACGAGACGGCTGACATCGTGGAGGAGTGTCTTCGCGGCCTCCCTGCTTTAGAGGGAGAAGATCTTGCCCTCACTTCCCAAGATGAGGTAAAGTCCATCATTCAACGCCTCAAACCCGGCAAAGCTCCTGGTAGCGACCAGATTTCCAACACAGCCCTCAAAAAGCTGCCCCTTGACGCCATATCCTCCAGTTGGTCCGTGTCGTAAACTCATCTCTTCGCCTCTGTCACTTCCCATCTGTGTGGAAACACACAATAGTAGTCTCCATTCTGAAACCTGGGAAAGACCAACTATTCCCGGAGAGCTATAGGCCTATCTCCTTGATCTCCTGTTTGGGAAAGATTGTCGAATCCGTAATTCTCGCGAGACTCAGGGAAGAGCTCTTCATCACGGAAATCATACAGGATGAACAGTTCGGATTCAGAGAAGGTCATTCGACGGAATTTCAATTGTTCCGCCTGACAGAGGCGATTCGAAACGCTCTGGAACGCCGCGAGGTCCTGGGCGCTGTTTTCCTAGATTTAGCCAGGGCCTTCGACACGGTCTGGCATGATGGTCTGGTGTACAAGATGGTTCGTGGAGGAATTAACCCCAATCTGGTCCGCTTAGCCAAGTCGTACCTACAAGGTCGAACATTTGCCGCTAGACAGGGAGTCGCTCTTTCCTCTGGAAGGCCTGTCGCTGCCGGTGTCCCGCAGGGGTCCATTCTCTCCACGAGCCTGTTTCTAATCTTCATGTCCGATCTCCCGAGATTTGAAGAAGTGGAAAATGCCATCTATGCCGATGACACCGCCATATACACGGCATCTACGAGCGAAGAACTGCTTCGCAACAGGCTCCAGCTCTCACTTGATGGGATCCTCCGCTGGGCCTTCAAATGGCGTCTACAAATCAATAAATCCAAATGCGTCGCTATTCGTTTCACGAAGGGGCTTAGACCGCCGCCAAATAATATTATCGTGGATGAATTTCGGTCCTTCGGTATTGTATTTGGGGATGAGGTTGGACTCACGACTAACCTTGCGGGCACACGTGAGCAGATCTATTGAGAGGTTCTATGGCGCTAGGAGTTTCCTCCTTCCCCTGCTGTGTGCGAGGAGTGCGCTGTCATTGAATATCAAAATTCTCCTGTATTTAACGTTCTTGAGACCGATCATTACATATGGAGCGCCGCCGATCTCTAGCTTGGCGAGGACGAACTTCAAGAGGCTGGAAGTACTACAGAATAGGATGCTGCGAATGATTGCGGGGGCCCCGTGGTTCGTCCGCAATCAACAGATTCGTGACGACCTGGGGTTCCTTTCCTCAAGCAATTCATGCTTGGACTGGCCGAGAAGACGTTGGAAAGGATTGATAGATCCGAAAATCCATTGATTAACAGACTATCAACCTTGGATCCGGACAGACCACCTCCCATGATCCACGTCAGGAGAGCCATGGCACTGGCTGAAGACGCCGCAGCATAGCGTAACAACAACCGACGCAAGAACACCACCATCTATCATCTCCTGCCTTGAAGCAGCGAAGACCTAGTTACCTATTCACCCAGCCCTTGAAGGGAGTCCATGAAGAATAAAAGGCTCAAGAACCTTGTTCGGCCTTAGCAGTTTGACGAGATGGTAAAGGTTAGGTATACTGCTTCAGTAATCTACAAATATATAGACAGGAGTAGGCTGATTGACCATAATGACATTTATTCCTTCACATTTAATTTGAGGTTATAAATTTGGTTACAATAAAATGTCAAATAATGGCTACAGCAACGATCAAAAGCATTTTCATAGCCTACACAAATATTACAACTAGAAATGACAAAATGACAGCAAATGAAAACAACGAAATAACAGCAAACGAAAACAATCTAATGAGAGTGTGAAAGTACATATTTATTCAATGTAGCTAACTGTAGAATATAAAAAATCAAGCAAACCGGGGATTTTTTATTACCACTACATTTCACTTGAGAATGCTCAAATTGTATTAGTAATGCTAAGGAATATTTGCTGCCACAGTATTATAAGTTCCTCTAAATTGGCAGTCATTTTGACGTTTAATGATATGTTGTCTAAATTCACATTCACATATTATGAACCAGTCTTTAAATTTAGGATTTTTCAGTATTTATTAACTGTCAAGGTGACAGCGATGATTAACAATTCGTATGACAGATCAACAATAATTTTACTATTCAAAAAATGAGTAGGACACACAGGAAATGAGAGTTTACACTTGAGAATGACGAAGTAGAACAAAAAAGATTATTTATTTTTATTATCGTTATTAAAGTTATGCGTTTATAACTTATCATAGATGTCAAGCTTGACATCTATTGAAGTGGATTCGAGATGACACAGAAGGGCATTTTAATTTTCTACTATTGGCTACCTTGTTGCTACTTGTTTAGAAATCGTCATTTGTATTAATTTCCCCTTATTTACTATTTAAATTCTTCGTTATTTTTGCTATTATAAAACAGGACTAGGGTTTTAATCTTCACTATACTAAAGTTAGTTAGTAAATAAATCTATATTAGGTATATGAAGCTCCTCTAAATTTGCTGTCATTTTGACGTTTAATGAAATGTCTAAATGTACATATTGTGAACCAGTCTTTAAATTTAGGATTTTTCGATATTTATTAACTGTTAAGTTGACAGCGATGGTTAACAATTCATAATGACAGATCAACAATAATTTTACTACTCAAAAATGAGGACACACAGGAAATGCGAGTTTACACTTGAGAAAGATGAAGTAGAACATAAAAGATGACATTTGTGGCGCCAAAAAATGTGTATTTTGCTATAATAACGCTATATATTTATAACTTATAGATGTCAAGCTTGACATCTATTGAAATGCAGTATCACCAATTAGAGATGACCTTTAATAGTGACGCACTATTAGGGCATTTTAATTTTCTACTATTGGCTATCTTGTTGCTACTTGTTTAGAAATCGTCATTTGTATTATTTTCTCCTTATTTACTACTGAAATTCTTCATTATTTTTGTTATTATACAACACAACTAGAGTTTTAGTCTTCACTGTACCAAAGTTATAGTTAGTAAATAAATGCATATGATATGTCAATGTGACAGCGATGATTCGCAGTTCATATGAAAGATCAAGAACCATTTTACAATAAAAAAATGACAAGAAGAAAAATCTTTTTTTCTATTTTGCGTTCATAAAAACGCTATTGTAACACGCTTTTGCGTATCGAAAAGTGCTTCATTGTGATACGCCTTTTTTCATTTCTATAGGTTGGCTGTATTGAATACATTATGACAGAAAGCAAAGTTGACGTTTAATGCATTTTTGATTTTTTCGGTAATAAATTTATGACGGCGTTGTCCGCAATTTCAGGCAGTTGTGGTGGCGTACAAGATAAATTTGTCTCAGTATCACTCATTTTTGACAGTTTACAGAGACTATATTATGAAATATATTGTTTAAACAATTTAAATAGCCGAATGTCAATGTGACCAACTTCATATAAAAATAAAACTTAACATTTTTAATGAGATTTTTATTAAGTATTTATTATCAATTTATAATGCAAAATAGAAAAAATAGTATAAAGGACTCGTTTCATAAGGCTTTTTGTCGCACTCGCCTGCGGCTCGTTTTCTAAACTTGAACTCGTGCGACAAAATCATGCCTTATGAAACTCATTCTTTTAATATACTATTAGACCGCCGCGCCAGCGTCAAAATCGTTATGTTAATTTTCTTTATTTTTTAGCACTCCAATTTTGGCGAGAAACGTTTATCAAATGAACTGTATTTTGGACATTTCTTGTCTTAGTATTATGAGTAAAGATAGATTTTTTTGCTCACGACAGTAACTTTACTCTATTTCGACTAAATTTACACATCGAGAAGCAGGCTTTAAATTTTCGAGGTTATTGTAATGTCAATATTACCTGTCAATGTGACAGCGTTGATTGACAATTCATATGAGAGATCGAGAACTCATTTTACAGTACAAAAAAATGAGATTTTTGCATTGATCTCCAGCAAATATACAACATAACAGAAGGGGACGAAAATTCAGAAAAGAAAAAAAAGAGAAAGGATGAAATTTCACAAAATCTTAGAACGTATCCAATCATTTTGACGTTTAATGAAATTTTGACTAAATTTACACATCGTGAATCGATCTTTATGTTTTGGAGGTTAATCTAATGTCAATATTACCTATCAAGATGACAGCCATAATTGACAATCTATATAGGACTGGTTTATAAATGAAATTGTTTAAAACGGAATTTTGGTTAAAAAAAGCCACGAAAGTGAATATTTTTAATATAAAATTGTAGTAGAATCGTATAATAAAATGTTAGACACTTTATAAGGCTATAGTTATTTTTTTTGGTATTCATACCAAAATATCATACTAGTAAAGTCTTTACTTTAGTTACAACACTAATACCACATTATTATAAAGTTGAATTTATCTAGCCTAGTTAATAACAAATGACTAGAAGTTTCAACCAAATTTTGAGTTTAAATCTGTTTAATTAGACGTTAAATCTTAAAAACTCAACACCAAATTTGTCCAGCATTACAAAATAAATAAATTTGCACAATTTATCGATCATCAGCCTTTAAGTACTCCTGAAACCGTATTAAGGACAGCATCCGCAGTATACAGAACCTTATCTATGATAACCTTCGGATTAAGGATCATCAAATTCGGTCCAATCGAATTAAATGGCCTTGCAGTAACGGGTTTGTATATTGTTCTAAATGTTGTAGTTGGAGGTCTTGTTGTTGTTGTAGTAGTAGTTGTCGTCGTCGTCGTCGTTGTTGTCGCAGAACTAGAACTAGATGATCCTGTACTACTTGGCACGGAAACACTTGATGATGTAGTACTACTAATTCCACCGCCAATTGTAGAAGATGAAGTTGTACTTCGTGTTGTTATTTCTCCAAGATTATTCTGATCTTCGTTCCCGAAACGATCAGCAAGTGACGGGATTCCTGAGATGGGTCTTGGTCTATTCACAGATGCTAATAAACGCTTAACATTCGCACCGGTTGGGTCCCATTTCTGTTCGAGTTGACCCCAAATATCCGGATATTCTTTCGTTAATCTTTTTATGGTGCGAGTCGTGACGATGCGCTGTTTTTCTGTACATCGTAGGCAGTTTGTTTTGATTGCTTCGGGTAAAATATCTGAAAATATATTAAAGGAATATATTAAGTTTTTTGAATCGTTTTTTGTCTCATTTTTTCGTTGTAAGTTATTTTAAATGCAATGACGCTATAGAGCGTTTAAATCAGCGTTAATAATCATTCTAAAATCGTGGATTTTCCGATAATTTTGCTATTATAGCCATAAAAATATATAGAAGACATTTTTAATTGAATATAAGAAGTAAACAACTTATTTTATTATGTAAAAAAGATGTTCCACACATTTTTCCATGAAAGCACGTTTGCAAAACATAAATAAAGATGAAATTTAAACAATTATCTAATATTTAATGATTACTTTTTATTGCAGCGATGTTTCGCATAAATTATCTCATTATATTACAAAGAAGTGTTACCGAAAGTTGACTCATACAACCTCCAAACTTGTAATTATTTCAAATCTCATTTGTACGTACAAGCGTTACGAGATTGTTGCTTGTGAACTAATTTTGATTCATTGTTTTAAATTCGCTCTAATATGTGAATTAAAGAAGCACAATGTTAACCTAATTTGCTTCGACAATTTTCTAATTTAATCTTCGTTAATTTTGTATATTTTTGTCATCGTATTTTATAATTACCATGATAATCAAGTAGCTTTGGAAACGTTTCAAGTTTTAAGCAATCTTTCCCGTATTTATTAGTACAAACATGGATGCTAACCTGCTTTGAATTTTAAAAAGGTACATACATTTCTTAATTTTTCTCTTACATAACGTTATTGCCATAGAATATATCTAGTTTAAAAAGGTAATCATGCAAAAATGCATTTAATGTAAACGTATCATTTTACTGTATCAGATACGAGAAAGTTTAGCTCTCAATTTTGAACATTCGTCAGTAAAAACTATCTTATGTTTGCTAATTCGAAATTGTGTCATCGGGTCAGCCCGAAATATTGTCGTTGTTGTAGGAAATCCAAGTTTGTTTATCTCGCGATCTTCACAGCTGACATGCTTATCAAGCCTAATATAGCTTCAGTTGTGAGAAAATGTGACATTTTTGTACTATTTAACGTATTAGATTGGTTCGAATTTGTAAGCATTACATTGCTGGTTATTATTTATTTTTGGGATACTCTGTATAACGTTAAAACAATATTAATATACAGGGTGATTGGTGAGAATGGTAATATTAGACGGTTTAACGATGGAATTAACGCTCTATTATTTAAGCAGTTAGAGATATAAATTTGCAGATGAGTAAGATTTAAAAGTAGTAATTTTTGCTGTTATCTTAGAATTAAAAAGAATATTTTTTGGATACCCAATTTTTGAAGACGCATGTCATGTGATACAGCATTTAAAAAGTAATTATTTTCTCTTTCAAGCTGCATTAAATACGAATGTGCGAAATGTACAGGGTGTCCCATTTTGGGCACTTTGCCAGGGTATCTCAGTTATTAATAACGATAGAGGGTGGGGGTTTTCGTGATACTGTCCTACTTTTTTGTGAAACGAAAGATGCCGCAGATATAGGGTGAACCCCTATATCTCAAAAACTAAGGGGGATAGCAAAATTCTGTTTGCGGCATCTTTCGTTTCACAAAAAAGTAGGACAGTATCACGAAAACCCCCACCCTCTATCGTTAAATAACTGAGATCAAAAAAATGGGACACCCTGTACATAGAACAAAATAAAAAAAAACCTTCGTATCGATAAAATGTCAAAAGTTGACAGGAAATTATTACTGATAGTTTAGGAGCTGTCAACGTTCGTCAATTTTTGACATTCTATGGATGCAGTAATGCAATATTTGCGTATAATTTGTATTGATGTATTAGGGTAATATGACACGATAATTTTTTTTCCTCCTTCCACAAAAAGGTTAACAATCATAGAATAATAAAGATTGGAGACTACGAATTCGAGGAGGTAGATAAATTTAAGTACCTGGGTATTACGGTTGCAAGCAGTGGAGAATAAGGAGAACAGAGATTGATGAAAGGATAATTGCAACAAATAGGGTATAACAAAACATAATGCCAGTGATGATGACAAAGCGGAAAGACGAGGAGATAAGACTAGTTGAAAGAAAAATAATCAGACTAATATTGGGTTCAACAAAATTTGGAGAGGACGAGTACAGGCAGAAAATGAATCATGAAATAATGCAAGAACTACAGGGGGAAGACGTAGTAAGAAGAATAAAGAAACAGAGAGTTAAATGGCTAGGGCACATATGGACTCAGTGCGCACCGGGAGGTAGAAAGGTGGCTGAAAGAAGTGGAAGAGGACTTGAGTTGAATTTGCATTGTGAGGTGGAAAGATTAAAGTTAGGGACAGGGCACAATAGAAAAGAATAAATGAGAGAGACTTTAATACTGGTTATCTTTTGGAGGAAATTCTGGAATAGGTGGCCTCGATCGCTTTTGCAAGTCCTTGAAGGGGGTCAAGCAAATGGGGTAATATTATTTATTGTGGAAACAGTACTTCTGGAAGCCGTAGGTTCCGTTGCCCTTGTTAGGAGTCCAGACTGAAGCAGAGACCTAGCTGGAACAGCCTTAAGAAGGAGGGAGGGAACAGTATTAAGGGGAAGAGATTAACTCCACAGTTGGGGTATGCTGATGGGTCACTTTTAGGTCTATCGCAAGCTATATGTGTTGGTTGTTGAAATGTGTAACTAAAAATGATGTGTTGTAAAATGCAGTTTTTTTTTTCTTTGAGAACGATTACCGTTTTAAAATGAAAAAATATCGAAAAATAAAATTTGAAAATTAACCTCAAAAATTTTCAATTTGTCAATTTGACAAGTGTCATTTATAAATGACACTTCGGAGATTAATCTCAATTCTTTAAACTTGGACGTCACTTGCATGTTTATTTCAGTCGTTTGTTGCCTATCTAACGAATGAGTTCAATCTTGCGAAAGTACAAAACAAAATTGATAAAAACAATTCTCGCGAAGGTTTTCCATTTAGGGGGAAGAGTGGCACATTCAACCTAAGGGCACATTCAACCACCTGCTCTAAATCCTCTCAGTATTTGAATTTAGCTACAAAGATCATATTGAACTTAAAACTGTGTTTATAAAAAACAACAAACAGAACAGAAATAAGTGAAAATGACATGAGAAATGCGATTAAAGAGGTATTAAATAATCGAATGTCTGAGAGAATGCCTAGTAGAAATGTCAATATAAAAAGAAATACACTACATTCTAGAATTCACAAATTAAAGATAAAGTACCCACCAGAACGATTGATAACCCTTTACAACGATGATTCCGGCAACGAAAGTGATTTTGAGGAAAAAGAAAGTCTTTATTGCAGCAAATACAATGTCTTTCAGGTATTTACAAATGAGCAGGAAAAAGAGTTGGTGAAATACATCCAGACATGTTCAGACATGAACTACCCAATTAGGGTTTTGGGATTATTTTCGGTTTGCCATACAATGGAGGATTAATAGAATAGCTGGAATTGAATGGCTCAAATGCTTCATGAAGAGAAACAAACATAAAATAGCTTTGAGAAAACCAGAAAGTACAAGTTTGGCCCGTGCTACTGGTTTCAATAAAACAAGCGTGTCAGAATTTTTCGAAAACTATACTTTAGTAAGTATTAACTAAACACAAGTTTAATCCTTAGCCTTTCTGAAATCCTGTACTTCACCGCCGTCCACTCCGCCAAGGATGATTCCATCTGTCCACGAGAACAGAGAAGGTACATGACGTAGAGTAATTATCTGCACAAGACGGACATAATTTAAGTTTCAGATAAGCTTGCAAGATCGAGCAACATTATTACTCCAGAAATTGTCAGGCCGTTTCCCAGAGCAATTATAAAGAAGGCCAAGAAGAAAAATAGTAGAATCTAGTTTTTACAGAGACACCAGAAAAAAATCGTTTAGAAGAAATGGAGCATGCCCGGGAGAGGCGTAAAAACGACTTCTAAAGCAAGTTTTTCCAGATAATAAAATAGGTAAAAGTAACAAACAAAATTATAAGGGAAATGAGCACAAGTAGTTCTGATACTGAAGAGTCTATTGTTCTGGAAGCAGATGAAATTTCGGATGATTTTAGTGATCAGAATGACTTTGTTTTGGTAGAGTTTCCCACAAAAATCACTGCAGTTTATTACATAGGGAAAGTCCTGGAATGTTTGAACCTTAACGAATTTCAAATTAAATACTTGAGACGTAAGACAGTAAGGCAGTTGATCGTTCTGATCTTGTTTCGTTAGTTAGTTACCAGCGCCCAATTCAGCTAAAACTGCCAGAACTTCTTCTCTGTTAACTTTCAACGTCAACTTATCTTCATATAATGTTAAGTAACTAAACTTTCACAATACAATTTTATGCTATCTTGTCCTCTGATGGGCGAGCCGAAGAATGTTATTTTAGATATAGGAACCAAATAAAGTAATAATTATACAAAATACAATGAAGTTTTCGTACACTGGGATCTTGGTTGAAAGTGCCCCACGTGGCGGTTGAATGTATTATCAACCGTTTGCAGATATTTTTTGAAATCCAAATTTTTGCAGTTTAAAATAAGTTTAGAAACATTTTCTTATTAGCAATGGTAACAAGAAAGTATGAAGGCAGAAGAGGACCGTTTTAAATAAACATTCTTTCACAAGCTATTTCTGGAAAAATGGTTGTAGGTATGTGCCAAAAATTATTATTAAAATTGCATAAGTTTTATAAATTAATGTCAAATAAATATTTAATTTAGAAATTAAGAAGCGAAACTTTAAATAGATTGACATGTAATAGATCAAACTAAACAATATTTTAATTAACGTTTTTTTTTTCTTTAACAATAATCCTGGTTCTGTTTGTTTTTATAATTTTTAAGTAATTGAGAATTCGCATTAATTTTATTTAATGTCATAATTCGTGTGTAGACAAACAAGAATTTCATCACGTATATGTATATACATGCATATTATATACTTACATAGATATATAGTGAAACAACACAATGAGCGAACACTTCCTGTATTTACAATTCGTTTCGACGTTTCATTTCATGCATTAAGAATGTCATACGCAATGTTAATCTTGTTGCATTCAACCTGCGCTGACATGAATCAAGATATCAAGGCTGTTTTAGTAATCCATTTACTTGTTTAAAGCAAAAATTAGGGCAAGAATTTAAAACACTTTTATTATTAAAATCTTATTAAGAAAAAATAAGAAAAAAAATTATTCAAATCAGAAATCAAGTTCTACATTAGTATACTACATTCCGATCACTATTATTATTATTATGATTGTACTGTTGAAAATAATTGTGTGTGTGTGTGCTAAGTGAAAGTTTTAAAAATGAAACTCACTTTTAAATTCGGTCCCCTGAGGTGTACACGGTCCTTTCTCTAACAAACACGCAGCGTAATAATGAACTAACCGTTTCTGATTCAATATGTTCTCGATATCGAGATGATCGTATCTGGTCGTGTAATATCCACCTGGTGGATCAGCTCCCATCACCAAGAGAACTACCGAACTTGAAACGATCAGAGGTAGGACAGTTAACAGTCGCATTTTTCATGTATCTACTGAAAAGAACCGCGATGCCACAAATCTATATATATATATCTATTGATGAGAGATGTTATACCGAAGAAAGGGGCACTCTATTTAAATATTATGTATGTAATATATACATACGTTGAACTCACTATATAGTATGATTAGCTGCACGAGAATCACTGATGGAAGCACTCTGGGTGGTACTACATTTTACGGGCACCTCTATTAAAACGGCCTTCGTTTATACCGATTGACAAAAGAGCGGTTTCACCGATAACTATCACGACAAACTATGTGAATTAATTAGATGCAGAAAATATAACGATTGGTAATTAGAATCGCAGTACCTAACGACTTGTGTGTTGTCTTTCACTTTATGTACAAGAATAAATTTTTTAATCGTATTCGTTTAAATGTGGATCTACCAATAAGACGAGGTGGACGTCGATGTGTCTATTTATGAGCTAGTTTCTTCGGGCTAAACTGGTTAGAAATTCATAATTGTGTTATTTAGGTATTCCCGAGTAATAATAACGTGAGACATTGCAGGAAAACGTTTATGCATACGTCAATACCACGGTCGAAACAGTATAATATTTTGTTGCTTGGTTGTTAAAATGTCGTTTACATATCACGCATACTTGGATGAACTTTAATTTTATAAAGCTCTAGAAGAAGATGTATCAATTTAATAATATTTTCATAACAATGATTCTTCAGATTCACAGTCGATCAAAACCTGCTTATCAAATTGGTTCTACGAAACGACCTGATCAAGTTTAGATTTCGGAAGCTCTACAAACGGTCGTCAAATTGTGATGGGAATCGTCTTCTGACACCTGTCAAATTATACAAACAGACGACGACGAAGGTCTTCCATCTCCTTTCTAGGGTTGGACTTTAGCCCTTAAACCCTTTAGTCCTCCTAATAGTACTGGACCATCCCCCGTTGGTTGAAAAAAATAGAAATTTGAAATGTATATGGGACTTCACACAAACAGAGAGCGGACTAGAATAAATCAGTCTAAAGAGTTCCGGCCAATGTGTTGGGTTAGGTCATTTCGGTGGTAGTTGAAATCCGAGCAACCCTCACTTGAGGAAGGGGTCTGTCGGGGTCGAGGTGAGCCAGTTCTCTTACCAGGGGATTGTCAAAACGAGAAGCTCTAGCAAATGTCTTCTCGGCCAACGCTGCTGCGTGCTGAAGAAGAATAGGAATATTCAAGTCCTGATGGATCAGAACATTGCAGACGTACCAAGGCGCGTTGACTATGTATCTCAGGGTCTTATTTTGAAGGGTGTTCAACCTTTTCCTATGGGAGAGTGCAGCACTAGACCAGACCAGGCTAAATGCTTAATTTTTAGGCTGAGCTGGCTTTTGCTGCATAGGAACTGGGACACAGCTGACCTCGCAGTTAAATATTTGGCCGCTGTCTCAGCAAAATGATGTCTCAGTGTAAGCCTGGAGTCCAGAGTCATGCCGAGATATTTGACGGTGGAACTCCAGCTCAGACGAACGTCCTCTACGAAGATATTTACTGGAGGGGCAGATCTTTTCCTCGAAAAACGTATGGCTACACACTTATCGTGGTTTATGGCTAATCGCCATTTGGTAGACCAAGAGAGGAATTCGTCTACTGCGCTTTGCAGCTTCGAGCAGACAAGGGCGTCAGATCTAGACGACGTGTAGATTGCAGTGTCGTCTGCAAACATGGCGAGTTTAGTGCCCGCAGTCTTTGGTACGTCAGACATGAAAATTAAAAACAACTCAGGGCCGAGAAGCGACCCCTGTGGGACCCCAGCTAGGATGGGCCTAGTAGAGGAGACGGAAGAATCGATTGCTACATCGAAAGAACGACCCGAAAGGTACGACTTCATGAGATATATTATATTGGGATTGATCCCAGCCCGATGCATCTTGAAAAGAAGAGCCGAGTGCCAGACGGAATCGAAGGCACTAGCAACATCCATGAATACCGCTCCAGTAGACTCACGTCTTTACAGGGAATTTCTAATCTCCTCTGTAATCCTGAGGAGTTGATACTCAGTTGACAGTCCTTCCCTAAAACCAAACTGCTCATCCTGCAGGATGTTCGTATCAATTATTTCGGCTCTAAGTCGATTCAAAAGGATGGCCTCCGCGATTTTCGAGATATTGGAGAGCAAACTTATTGGCGTATAGTTTTGAGGGAAGAGACTGTCTTTGCTCTTCTTTTGTATTACCCGGACGCGGGCATGCTTCCAGATGAACGGGAAATATCTCAAACGTAGCATGGCGTTGATAATGTTCAAGAGGACCAGAACGACCCTATCCGGCAACTTTTTCAACGCGGAGTTCGAAATTGCATCATAACCAGGGGCTTTACCACTTTTGCGACTTTTTATGTGGAATTTTATCTCGTCAACATTAGCAGGTGGAATGGGATCACCGGTAGCAAAAGACAAAGACTGGATAAAAAGATCGACCTCCTCATGAAAGACATCAAATTCATTATTACTCCCGACACCCACAAATACGGTTTCTAAATGCTCGGAAAAAATCTCCGCTTTACCCTCGCTGTCATACGCCAGCCCATTCGGCCCATGAATAGGTCAGAGACAGATGAAACCTTGGCCCACCACCTCTCACTGTGAAAGTCTCTGAGTTCGTCTCGCAGGGTATTAGATAACAAGTTGGCTCGGGCGATATCTAAGGGGCAGCGAGTGCGTTGCGCCCTTTTACGAGCCTTGCGCTTCTCCCTCTAGCAAATCAACAAGATCCGAGGGAATCCACCCATCAGAGATCGGGACAGAAGTTGTTGTTGCTCTCGACGTTGCCTCAGTAATGCTATGAGAAAGCCCAGAGGCCAAACAGATGTTACGGTCATGACAGCTGTCAAACTTATGTAAAACGCAGCAACTACAATCTAGAGGGATCTTAGATGGATTTTCGCTTCTGTTTTACAAAATTGTCGTTGCATATAAGAACTGTCAAATTGCAAAACTATAGTTGCAAAGTTTGCATTCGTAAATAGTGTATCTTCGGTTTTGTGTCTTTGTGCATTGGCGGCATTTTTTGCGACGAACTCTCTTTCACTGCCTTCCTCTCTAAATATCTTTGTTGATTGATGTTGAATACTAGACAACGGTTTACATTTTATGTTTACTAATGGTTGCTTAGGAGTTAACAAATCTTTCACAACCGAGTGTCGGAAATCAGAAATTCCTCTTTTTTTCCCTCAGAATTTGTTGTAAAGGTGATTCAACAACATAATTTGCAAAATATGCAAGCCTACTTTCTTGTACCAGTAGACAGTTTTACAATCACTAGAAAAGTAAAATACCATCTGATCTTGTAGTTCAATGGCTCCCATGTTTTCATTGTATTTTGCAAGTGGATATGGTTTTTCTTCTATTGCACGTTTCTTGAAGTTTTCAAGAATGTTCTGTTGTTTTAGTTGATCTTTCTTCAACTTAGCCGATAAAACATCAATAAGGTTGTTCCAGTACAATGTGTGTTGTTTTCTAGCAATATTTTAATGTTTTTGCCAGGTCATACGAATAATAATAATAATAATAGTAATAATAATAATAATCCCCCTTACCAGCAATCTCTTCATCATTCGCTCCTGTATATACAAGAATTTTTAAGATTGTACCGTCCGGTTCTACCAGCATGCAAATTTTAATACCATACTTACGCTTCTTTCCTTATATGTATTGCCTGAATGCTAAACGACCTTTCCACAATATCATTGCTTCATTTAAAGATAAGTTTTGTCCAACTTCATAGACGCTAGTAGTGCAAAATTAAAAAACAGGGAACGCTGTAAAGTGGATCTGTTTTCCAATAATCAGTAATCCGATTCAGCTCTATATGACTCCATAAAGTCCTATAAAACTATTGAAATCTATTCTTTCCAATCTGTGACTCTGGCTTTTTCACCTAGATCTGGGGATAGAAACGTCTGTTCAGCACAAGAAATTAAAGTAATCGATAGGTTCATCGTCTTCTACATTTTTCAATAATCTCTGCTTACTTTTAAATAATATATTTTTTCTGCTCACATCATCCTTCCACAAAATGGCATCATCCGTATCCCTGCATGACTAGTACGACTGTTTCATTATCAATTAGCTCTTCCTGAATCCTCGATGTATCTGACGATGATTCTGATGGTATATAACTCGTACTGCTGTCTTCAGCTAATAATATACCTAAACTCTTCATCAGTTAATTTCTTCACGCCCTTAAACTTTACAACTTTCGAAGTTGATGGTCGTAGAGCTTCGTCCATCTTGGCAAAAAATGTAAATCAAGATCCGAACACTATCACTTGGTATGTGGACGGTTCTAAAACCGACAAATTAACAGGTACAGGGGTATTCGGATCGCAGGAACCGACGAGGAGATCAACGCTATTGGAAGATGCACCCAACTGAACTGATTAAAATGTTTTGATATGCTCATTCTAAAAACTTAAACAACTCCATTTTCTTCCTCTACCGATAAAATGATAAATAAGAGGCGATTGTTTTGTCTCCTCTTATCTTATTCTAAGGAAAACCAATCCATGATGAATCCAGCGCCATTAGACTGACACCAAAACGTAGAGATGTAAAAGGGGCTGCTTTTCGAAATCTAAGACAACTTGCAACTTTACAATAATAATTTTGAAACCCACCCTCTCTTACCTTAATTATTTGTGTGTGATATGTAAATATTTTTATCCCCAAAACACCTTCTTCTTTCTTCTACTTCTGTTCCTTTTCCTTCCTTTCAACCTTTTCTTCTTCGTCTGCTCTTTTCCTTTTCTCACTTTTTAATCTTATCCAAAATCTTCTTTTTATATTCTCTCCTCCGTCATTTTTTCAAAATCAATTCAAATCTTTTTCCTTTCAATTCTGAAAAACGTTTCTCTTTCTCCTGTCTCTCTAATTGGTTTCAATTAAAAGAAAAACAATGGAATATAAAAACAAATCTCGCAAAATATCTGGACAGGTTAGAAATTTGAAGAACAGTTTAGACGCATGGGCAATAGTTGCAAAAGTAAGCAAACATCCTGCTGTGTATGAGGAAGACCATCAACGTAAAACGAAATATAAAATGGCACTAAATAATGAGATAAAGCAAAACTATATGGAAGATATTGCGAAGTCTCAAAATAAATAGAAGGCCAGTAGCAGAAAAGTATACTAAAAAGTCGTGTAATTTATTTAGGTTTAATGAAGTGGGTGCAATCAGAACTCGCACGTTAGTCTGAACTTTGATGGAATCCATGTGTTCGTACTTAAAAATTCTGGAGAATTCAAAAATTTCAAGATGTACAGAGTGTTCCATTCAAGATAGATGGAGTTCCCTGACAAAACCTAAATCTTAATTCAAACGGTTCAAAAGAGGTGATTTTGAGCAAGCAACAAAGAGCATGAGGGAAGGCCACCAACGTTTAAAGGCTTTACTGGACGAAACCCGTGTCAAACTCAAAAGGAGCTTGACACACAATGAGCTATGAACTGTAATCAAGAGACATCGAAAGGAGCGATTTCGTATATCTGAACGATACATCTTTGCATCCTATCGTTATTGGGGACGAAAAATGGATCCATTACGACAACCCTAAACGCAGGAAATTATATGTGAGGCCCGACCAAGATGACAGATCGAGTCTCAAGCTGAATATCCATGATTCGAAAGTGATGTTGTGTATTCGGTGGGATCCGAAGGATGTGGTGTTAAATCCGGATGAAACCATTAATAGAGGACGCTACCGACAACAATCCATCAAATTGAAGCGAATATTGAACCAAAAATGGCCGGAATGAGCGATCAAACACAAGTCATTGATTTTGCATCGCGAAAATGTTGCAGAGCCCATTAAAACTTATTCGGAACAAAAAGCAGATGGGAAGCCCCTGTATAGTCCAGATGTTGCGCTTTCTGACTGCCATTTGTTTCGATCAATGTATATATTGTACCGATCGTTTTTTAAATAAAGCCTCAAAATCACACTTTCAAAATAAATATATATTAAAATGAAAATCTGCGAGGTAACACTTGATAAAATATTACAATAATTTAGTAATTAATATGACTAGAAACGCATTAGATTTTTTTTATATTTTTTATAGATTTAAAATGCGGTTTCTCCTTGGAAGTTGAAATGTCATTGTTTCATTCTAGATTCGCTTCTGACCTTTGTTCGATCTCTTATTCTAAGCATTGCCGAAAATAAAAACGAAACCAATACCGACGTAGGTGTTGTACATTCTTTACGATTCTGCAATTATTACGAAATATACAAATCATTTTCTATAAATAAATAAATAAACAAATATCTTTTGCTATGCTAGGTTAAGGATACAAATATTTAGTTCTATTGACCTTCCTTTTTAATTTCGTTGACCCTGACATACAAAATTTCTAATAAATTACTCTATCATTGATAATAATATCAAATCGAATTCGTTTCGGATTTAAGTTTGGAATATATCAGTTCTTCATGCGTCAAACGCATAGTTAATTAGTAGAACCATTGAATAATTATCCTTATTTAAGAATATTCCGACGTTTTATGCAGAGGTGAATGTACTAATCATTATACCTATAGCAGGAAATTTAACTTCCTTTATTAATAACAACAACTACATAATTAGCACTAATTTTTCCACTGAAATTAAAGAATTAAGATGATAAATAAAGGACGTGGATTGAAACATTGAATTAATTAAAAAATAACCACAGAAATATTACTGCTGATGGTGTAGGATACATTAAACCTGTTTAGAACTTTATAATTTAGTTTGAATTATACAGTGCGGTTCTAAAGTATGTTTCCCCCTGCTAACTTATAATCGGTTTAATAGAAAGGTTTCAGTTTTACACATCTACTTTAGAATCTTATGTATATCTAACATTTAATGTTATATCAGGGCGAATCAATCTTAAAAACTTAATCATTAGAACTTAGAACTGTCAAATTTGACATTTAATATATTAAATGTGTAATCTACGAGTAAACAACGGTGTAACCATATTGCAAATTTAAATGTTTTATTAGGTACGAGGGAGCGTTTTTATATTCGCGGAATGAGCGGGTTGTAGGGGGGTGATTAGGCGCATTAGGGACGTGGCCTGTGCAGCGACTCATAATGAGTATAAATACGAAGTTTCATTGTTATTAGACAGTTAGTCTTTGAGCTATCGTCAATCAAGTAACATAATCAGGAGTGAAAAGTGAAATATGGAAAAAATCGAATATCGTGCCGTTAGGAAAATCAGTCGCGACCATAATGAATGAGGTGTCATTGGTTTACGGCGACTCTTGTCCAGGAAAAACTATGGTGTACAAGTGGCATAGTTTATTTAAACAAGGAAGGGAATCCCTTGAAGACGACCCAAGGCCAGTCAGGAGCATTGAGGTGACCACGCCAGCACTTATCCAAAAAGTTGAAAAAATTGTACTCCAAGATGCTCGACTAAAGAAGAAACAACTCGCAGAAATGCTTGGAGTATCCGATACAACAATTTTTCAAATCCTACACGATCATCTCGGCATGTCTAAGGTCAGCGCAAGATGGTTGTCGAGAATGCTCACGCCGCCGCAAAAACAACAGCGCGTAGAGTGTTCGCGTGCATTTTTGGACATCTGTAATGAAAACAAGGATGGTGTATTGAGTCGAATTGTTACTTGGGTTCATCATTATGAACCTGAGTCCAAACAAGACTCCATGCAGTGGCATAAAAAGGGCACAGCACCTCCCAAGAAATTTAAAGTGTCACAATCAGCTGGGAAACTCATGCCAACGGTGTTTTGGGACTCGGAAGGAATATTGTTGATTGATTATAAAGATAAAGGTGTTTCTATAACCGGGGAATATTACGCTTCAATATTAGAGCGACTAAAAGAAGCCATTAAAGAGAAAAGACGGGGAAAATTGACGAAAGGTGTGCTGCTTTTGCACGATAACGCGCCCGTCCACAAGAGCCACGTTGCGTTAGCTGCTGTGAATCACCCACTTTACAGCCCAGACCTGGCCCCGAGTGATTATTACGTGTTTCCGAAAATGAAAAAAGAGCTGCGAGGTAAAAAATTTACTGCCGATGATGAAGTCAAGGAGGCAGTTTCGGCGTATTTTGCAGCTAAAGAGAAATTATTTTTTTATGATGGTATAAATAAATTAATTGAAAGATGTGAAAAATGTATCCGTCTTGCAGGTGAATATATTGAAAAAGAAAAATAATTTGGTTTTTTTATTTCTACCCCTTATCCCCCATTCCGCGAATATAAAAACGCTCCCTGGTAGGTACATGATGATATCCTAGTTAGTAGGGGGAGGAACATACTTTAGAACCGCGCTGTATAATTTTTACCAGAAAAAGTTGTTGTTACGTATAAAACAGATGTTATCTCAAGATTTAAATAAAAAATCTTCTAGCGTCACTAATAACGCTAACAGTTAAAAAAAATAGGTGTCATGTAACTCATAATTGATTTTCTTAGTATATTATTATCGTTTACCTATATGATATTTTCGGGAAATCTGGAGGTTAGATTATCTAACTAGTCCTCATTAAAGAAGGTAAGATGCGGTTTTTAATGATATTATTACGTTCTTCAATGGATTAGCATATAAAGTAGTTTTCGGAATTGATTTCGATAGTTATATAGGAGTATGTATTGATATTTAGTTGATGGTAAATGTATCCAATTAAGAGGAGAGTCTGTTGAATAATAAAATATTTTGGCGTTCAAATTTTGTTTGCTTCTATAGGTAGTAGGCTAAAAAATTTTCAATACCTCCTCGTAAACAGTGTTTATAGTTAAGTACACCAACGTGCAAAAGATCATCACAAAAAGAAAACCTCTTGAAAAGCTAAGTTTGCCGTCTCAATTGATTAATTATCGATATGAAAACAAGATTTTTAACAATGGAAAGTTATACTTAAGTACAGAAAATGATATGTTTATACGTTTCTTGTGAATGCTTCTGCATAGTTTAATATCGTAAGCAAACATAAATGTTTTATAAATATTTGTCGATATATAAAGCTCACTCGGTTAAATATGTATACCTATCGCAATATACATATAATACATTCCTGATGAGCTAATATTTTCACACGAGCATTTCCAACGTGATGATTAAGAAAACCGTATTTCAGGTAGGCATGGTATTGTATGCATAGCTTCTAATTAGGTGTTAAAATAAACGTACAAGATAAATATCCCATCACAATATAATATTGTTAATTAAATTTAGAATCCTGCTTGACTATCTATACTTATACATTATTATTTTCTTTATTTAATTCTGTTTCCCTGATTATCACGTTGGTATACATTTTTATCGTAATATCAATTGAATTTTATTGTCAGATTGTGATAAATTATGACACTAATGACATTTCATTGAAACTAATGACGTTTCATTGACATTATAATGACATTTCTAAATAAAACCCCGTTTGGAATGTTAATCTAGACTTTAAAGCCAGACATTAAAGAATAATAAGTGCAAATTTGCTTGATTTGAACATAAAAGTGTTCATAATTTTATAAGTATAATAATTCCTATTTTACGAACAATCAGATTTGTTTGTTTGTTTGTATGACCTAACATTGAGCAACTTACAAAGTTGTGTTTGTGTATAACCTCTAGGTTGTTCTAGATTAAATTCTAACTTGTTCTGCTTGCTCTAGTTTTAAGGTCGAAATGAATCAGAACAAAAGAAATTAATGTAAATCGTCATCTACATCGTTTTAGAACAACAAGTAAATGTTCACTATACTATTTTCTAAATTATCCTGCACTTATGTAGTCATATAAATGTGTTAATAGTTAAGAATTGATGTCAGCTTGTTAATTCCGAAGTAGGTAATATGTTTTCCTTTATCAGAAATCACAAGCGTCGATGGATCAAGAACATTACCTTGAAAGACTCCTCTTCCTGCAATATTAGAGATCGAATCTGACAGAAGAAAACCATTTATGTATGATTTTCCCTCATTCACACCTTTGCATATGCTATGAAGAAACCGTTTAACATAGCTGGAATAGCAAGCTAATTGTTCTAAATCCAAACTGATTACAATTTAATAAAGATTTTGTGTGTAAGTGTTGTTAATTTCTCTGTAACCTTTGAAATATTACTCAATATTGATGATAATAATTATATTATTATTAATAACTTAATTAATAAATTAATTTGAAAGTTGGCAGAATCATAAAACAAACTAGGATTCATTTATTTCCGTGAATTGGCTATACTGAAATTTACATATCTATCAACGTCAAAATCGCATCTCCACGTAACGAGTGCTCCCGATTTGTCGTCGGATCACAACCCCATTTGCATTACCATGGGGGGTGAGCTTCAGTCCGCGGTGGTATCGTCTCGCGGAGCCGTGGACTGGGAGCAGTTCACTGCTAGGGTCAGTCAGTCCGTAGACACTTCTGTCTTCAATATCGATGGTGTCGAGTCGCATCAAACATTCAACTTCCGTCTCCAAGGCACCTACTGCGCCGAAAGCGCAAAGCTCGAAAAACGGCTCAAACAACAGGCAGCCCTAGTGATTATGAATTCTCCAATAATCTCTCTACGCGCTTGCGCGCAGAACTGAAATCGTTTAGGGAGAAGCAGTGGTGGCGTAGTGTCTCGGGGGCAATCCCGAATGACAACTCTCTCTGGCGCCTTTCGAAAGCGCTAAAGAGAAGAAAAGCTAGGGATGGTGCGGACGCTCCGCTCCAAGGTCAGACGGGTCCTGTATATTCCACCGAGGATAGGGCGAATGTCTTCGCCGAGCATCTGGAGACAGTTTCTTGTGGTGGCGAGGGTCAACCTCATACGGCCCTCTACACCGTGAGGTTGACCTTTTCCTGGAGGGTATTGCCGGTGTTGATGCCGATCCACTCCCTTCAGTGGGAAACGAGGAGGTCCTAATATCAATAGCCCTTCGCAAGAACGGGAAGGCACCAGGTGAGGACGGCATAGCCAACACTGCCCTAAAGAGATTACCAACTAGCGCCATCGATATCTTGGTGCGGATTCTGAGTGCCATGCTGGGTCATCGAACCTTCCCTAACATCTGGAAGCACGCGAATGTTCTCATGCTCCGTAAGCGAAGCAAGAACCCTTCTTTTCCGTCAAGTTATAGGCCGATAAGTCTCCTCTCGAACTTATCGAAAATTGCAGAGTCAGTTATTCTCCTCAGAGGGCCTCTAGGTCGGAGAATCCGCTGATCCGGCACTTGGGGGAGTTAGATCCCGGCAGGCCGCCACCTCGTGTCCTGACGCGCAGGATCCTGGAGATGAGGAATAATTGATGTCCGGCCGCGACTTGGCCGTCCACCTGCTGAGGTTATAATTTCCGCGACAGAAATCAAATCCGGGCGGTTAGATGCGGAGCCGCGTTCAAAGAGCCTAGAAGGCTAAAGGACAATATGGCCAGCCTTGGAGCAAACAGAAGCCCTTAGAACGTCAAAATCATCATGTCAAGTGTGATATTAAAATCAGTATGGCCAACTCGGGACACTTCAAGATGATATATTGGATTTTAATCCCACGGAAACTTTATGCGGCAATAATATGTCGAAGAAATTGTATTTTAGTCATTTTAGTGCCGATAATGAATTTGGGCAAACTTTAAATATACAAAATATAATTGCATGTATTATGCCAAAAAGAAATTATTCCAAAAAAAAAATTCAAAAATAAAATACCAACTACTAAAACGTCTCCGAAATTTAAACATTGGTTCACGATGTGCAAAATTAGTCAAAATCTTGTCAGATCTAAGATTATATATAATTAAAAAAAATAAACTCGTACTATTTATTTTGCAATATCTTTATTATTTATTGAGATATAAATGTTTAAAGTTTCGTTTCTCAGCACCATCATGAAAATGCCCCCTTCCCTACCCCCTCGGGTGAGGGTGCTCCGGATATCTACCACCACTTAGCCCGATTTACTTTTTCGAGCTATTTCGGCTGAATTTGCTGCCTTGGCATTTTTCTTGTTTGTGTGAGGTCCCATTTATATTTTTTCTATGCTTTTTTTTCTATGTTTTTATCTTTACTCTCTCCTGTTAGCCCCAAATTTAATTTTTTTGCTTCTACTGACGACGTTCCAACATAATTAGGTAGTTAAAATCAACGGGAGATGGTCTCGTATTAAATAGATGACAAAAGGGTTTAAGGGCTAACGTCCAACCCGTCCAACCCTAGCAATAAGAGGGAAGACCTTCATCGTCGTCGTTGTCATAGAAATGCGGCCAACTCTTGAAGTACAAAGACTACTGACGTCATGCAGTACCATAAGGTATTTTTTGTGTTGGCTTGATTGTAATTTCGTCGTATATTTCTTTTTCATTTATTGGCTACCATGAAAATATATCTGACGTGACAATCTATGATGACAATCATCGATTACAAACTTTTTGCGTTGTAATTCCAACATTTTGAATAAATAATCAAATCTAAGCTTCTCTAATTGAGGTTTGTCACTGATAGCTGTCACAATTTGAAGTATGTACAATTTAAAACTATCGCAGTCGCGTCAATCTTGCGAAAGAAAATACTTTAAAACTTTATATTGACATGCCTGATCTTAAATTCAAATATGTCAAAAATTTGACAGGAGAAACGTCATTAATATTGATTCACTTAAGTAATTCTAATCTAAAAGTGTTTCGGGATTACCAAACCAAATATTTACTTCAAACATTTATAGCTAGCAGTATAGCTAACCTACCACACTATTCCCAACTGTTAATAATAAAATATTCCCATGATTTTAGACCAGCGACGTAAAAATGGCGCGTTTATTTTTTCGTTTGAAATGACGAAAAAATCTAATCAATTCACGATGGTTTTAAACATTTTGATTTTGCAATCTGTGTCATATTCCCGATTGGACTTTTGTATTACAAAACAGTAACGTCATAATTGCAGATTTTTCTTATTTTCCATTTCTTCTGTTCCAAAAATGAAATATGATTTAATATAAAAATTTTAGAACATATTTCTTTGCAATATTGATGTGACACAGTTTCGTTTTTTTCGTTTTATCTGATCTCGCGTGTCGGCTAATGTTTTATCGCATTGGATGCGACACACGCTTAACCTTTACCTCTCTAACCTCAAGTTCAAGGATCCCCCATTAAATATGTAACGATTACAAAACATATTAAAATACGTTCATTTTCATCTATTATAGGATATTTTTTTTTGTAATAAAATTCTTATATTACAAGAAATCTAATCGGGAATATTACGTAAGGATTGTGCGAAAATCGAACTAAATTAGAGAGAACTTCGCATACAAGTTTTCAGTATTAAGAAGTGTTATCGCACGAAGAAGTGCTCATCTTTGCATTAAAAAAAAATAATTCCAGATGAAGATCTTATTCTCGATAATCATCCTAATATGCATCGTGGAATACCACCGTACCACGTCTTGTAATACATCAGGAGATTGCACTTCAAATTGCGATTGTAATTCTTGTGCTAAATCAAACTGTCAAACGCAATGTCAGGGTTGCCGTACAAATTGCTGCTCATGCTGTACGACGACGACGACGAGTACAACATCGAAGACGCCAACGACACTTACGACTACAAAACCTACCCAACCCACGAATCCGACAACGGTATCCCCATCCGTGGATGAATCCAACATTAATATTAACGTGAAGAACGTTATGAATACGACTAGCGATGTTAAAATTCCAATCGAGATATCGCTGAAGAACGTCAACAATATTGTGAATTTATTGAATATGACAGGGAACTCGAATTGTACGGTGAAGAAGGGTTGTAACAGGACGACTACTCCGAAGCCTGTAGTACCAACAACGATCGCTCCATTAATTCGTAAGATTACTCAGAGAAATCCGCTTAGCGATGAAGATAATGAAGATCATTCTACCATAATACCTGAAAGTGAGTATTATTGATTATATGATATCTATTCGTTTCGAAAAGAAAAAAAAATCTTGTTTGGATTTCAGGTGCTACTCTAGATCCAACATGGGTTCGGATATTCGCACCGGAACAGGAAGTTCCGATACCAGATAGTCCGATTTACGCTCAACCCATCCCTTACAATCAATTACAAAATATCTACGATCAAAATCCACCTATCGGCGTAGATTATAACCAATTATCTCGGGTACAATCGGGTTATCCGTACTATGGATCGAATTATAATCAATTTCCAGGTTATCCCTATGGCTCGTCGTATCCAATGGATCCAATGCAAGGATTTCAATTTGGTTCGTGGCCGAGGCAACAATATCCCTATGATACATTAACGGGATGAAGACGTAACAGATAATTCGTTTAATTAGAATAGAATGAGGTTTTAGATTTCTATAGTGTGTTATAAATGTTTTTTTAAGAGTTTGAAATAAATTTTGTGTGTCCTTGATGTTTTAATTAATGAATCTAACAATAATATATTTAATATAACTAACTCTACGAATATTACAACTGTAGTGATTAAAATAGATCATTACATAACTGCAAATGCAAGACAAATCAGCCTTTTAATAATATTTCCTTAAAATGTTTCCTAAATTCTGCACAGCTGCCATTCTTAACAAAAAAAAAAATACTCTGCAGAATAGGATGATGATAACATCTTTGAAGAAGATAAGACGTCATGCAGGCTTCTTAATAAGAAAGACAGAAGCAACCAGCTTAAGCAAAACTACTATAATCTGTCTCAACCATATTATGCAGTAGTACAGATCTTATGGTGGTTCATTTCGTTGTTGCCAAATTGTATTTTCGGTTATTGCCCGTCTTTCTTTCTAATCAAAACTAACGACACACAATTGACACCAATTCTTATTTGACAATCAAAAATTTGCAACATATCAGCTGGATATAAAGATGACACTATTAAGAAACTGGAACATATCGAAACTGTCCATCAAAGACATAGATTATCAACAAAAATTGCAGCATCATGAGATGCTAGACAGGTTGGCAGTATCGTGGCAATGTACAAGAACCCGAGGGATGCAAACATCTACATATATACCAAAGGAAGTGATGTGACGGATAAACTTGTAAAGCAAAACTATGACATGCATTTCTTTGGAAGGCAATCTTTCTCAGTCAGCTCAAGAAGGAAGTAGGAAGTCTAGAATGGGAGACAGAAGAAATGGCCTCCCTCTAGAGCCAAACACAAGCGAAGAAATTTATTAACTCCTCACCAATAAACAGCAACAAAAAAACTATTTGATCGCAGCAAGTCGGAGTTAAGGACCCTTACGGGCCTTCTAACTAGCCATCCTCTTAAGAAAATGGGCAAAGTTGATCAAGACGTGTCGATTCTGCGAACTGTGAACTGAAACAGCCGAGCATATATCCAATCAAACTAGTCCAGAGATTCATCAGGCATGTTGGAATAGAAGGGTACTATAGATAGGATAGGGTAATCACAATAAATCAATAAGTCGCATGGAGGAGAGATGGTTGTAACCTGAACGACCCAACAACAATACAATCGTCGCAATGTTATCAGCAATTAATGCCCAAGACTGAATTGTGCATTAGAGATAATGATGAAGAAATCATCAATGAAGACGTTTCGATCATCTTGTCGTGATCATTTTCAGAAGTGAAGTCGTGCTCTTCTTCACTTTTGAAGAAGATCACGACAAGATGATCGAAACGTCAAGTACCACAACCTTTCTACACGGCAGAGAACCCGAGAAGCGAAGAGCAGCCATCAACAGCGGCCGTGAAAGCCTGAAGACTACATTAAAATGGGATGTTCTTCTAAAAAATCTATAATGACAAATCAATGCTCAACGTTTGCTTTAAAGTCTCGTTCTCTATCTTCAATAAATTATTTTATTTTTACGATTTTTACTACCAAAGAAACTGCATCATTTGAATTGTCAAATACGAATACCTTTTATCAGATTTTACAAACAAACAAAAAGAGAAACAGTCATGCTGCTTATGGATAATCATGGAAAGTACCTGAGCGTCGAAGTACTAAATTTAACTTCTGATTTTGGCGTTGTTATGGTAACGTTTCCGTCACATTGCTCCGATAAAGTACAACCTCTAGATGTTAATGTTTTTGACCGCTTCAAAACTTTTCATAACCGGTATGTTCATATGTAGATGCTCAACCACCCAGGTCAAACGCAGAGCATTTATGGTGCAGGAAGAAAATTTAGGATCTGTTTGCTTCTACCTTTATTGATGTAGACTTTAATGAGAGAATGAGATGAATTTTTGAAACCTGTAATCAATTGAATAAAAAATAAGGGACCTAAAGTAGGAAAAAGTTATGAAATAACCTAATAATAATAAAATCCAAACACAAAAATAAGCAAGTAAGAATAATTTAATCAAATTCGAATGTCCAATATCTGTAAAATTCGAATTTAATGCAATATCTAACGCTACAATTAAAAAATAAATCTAAGCATGCACAATCAACCCGACTAACGTCCACCATAAATAAAAAAGAGACTGATATCTCAAAGATCAAGTTTAGTTTAACCAAATCCTAAAGAAACTCCAAAAATTCTAAGTATCCCAATCCAACCTAAAAAAAAAAAAAAATAGAAATTGACATATTTTTGGTTTCAAAAAAAAAAAAAATCAACCGACCAAATCAACCAAATGAGGCATCTTACACGGGTCTGTTGTTGATCAAAATCGCATATAGCCATCCAAGGGTGCTATGGACCTGTCGACGTTTCTTTTGGCTAAACCCCAAGACGATCTTCTGGACCTACGCTGGTATTGTTGCCAAAAACAAGCCAATTACGAGTACAATTCACGCTACAAAAGATACAGCGACTTGGCTGCAGTGGAGGCCCTATTAAACGTGATTCCCCTGTACGTGCAGGTGAAGAAGGAAGCTATGATGGGCGGCATCAGATTGGAACGAAACTCAACCTTCAAGTTCCTTCAAGTTCGGAGACTTAGTGGGCCATCTCCGAATCTTTAAAGAGAATTGGATAAACTAAAAGATCGTACGACGCCGACTATTTCGGGCATTACGTCTGGAAGAGCTCAGTAAATTGACAATGGATGACATAGAAGGACTGGGAGACTTGTTCTTAGTACACATCTCGTTACCCATCGTCGTTGTTTTTTACTGAAATATTATTGAAAATGTGTTAGATGATCGCTGAGTATCTGAAATTCAGCGGAAATTAGCCTACATTCTTCTTATTCGTTCTTTCAACACCTCAATATTTTCCGGTTTGCTTTAAAAACTTCGCCTTTCAAGCACCCCCTTAAGAAATAGTCCATTGGTGTTAAATCCGGAGACCTGGGCGGCCATTCAAAAGGTCCCCTTCTAGCAATCCGTCTGCCTGGAAACACATAATCTAGATACTCGCGGACAGGTCTTGCAAAATGCACCGTCTTGTTGAAACCAGATATTTCTATTCTGGACATCAGCTTCAAGCAGATTAGGGAATAGAGTAGCCAAATTCGGAACTAGTTCTTCCGAAAATTGATCCTATTACTCGATCGCCAACAATGCCTTCCCAAACATGTATTTTTTCTGGATGTTGAGTAGGTTGTTGTCTGCCCAATAACGACAATACATCCATCATTTGTTCGCAAAACTGAAGTCTTCGATCCGGATCATCTTCGGTGAGTTCCTGGTGGATTGTCAATTTATAGGGATAAAATTCGTGCGCTTTAAGAGTTCTTGACGCCGAAGATTGGCTAATTTCGAGTTCCCTACCTATCAGTCTAGTAGGAGATATTAGGATTTTCTTGAACAGAAACAAGTACATTATGTTTTACTTCTTAATTGAGCGCACTCTGACGATGATTATTTGTTTTTCTTAAATGCACGTTTTCCCGAAACTGTCTTTCAATCTTGCTTACGGTACTTTGAGATATTGGTGGTAAACTCCGTAGCCAATCATCATTAAAATTTCAATTACGTGGGCATTTTGGTCGATTTTTCAACAACTGTTTATTACAAAACGACAAACTAATAAGTGTCCTTGCTCAATACGAGTCGAATACCGGCTTCGCTTCTTACTTATTGTTATTACCTTGTTTCTTGACATTGTGATGAACAAAAACTTTTTGACGTGCCAGTTTGAAACTTCACAAAAATAAAGTTGAATCAGATTTCTTCATTTTTCGAATTCGTTATTGTTAAATATCTTTTTAATGACAAGGAATAAAAACTTGAAATTTGCTACGCATGTGCAATAGTGCAATAGTTCTTAAAAAATTTGGGCTGCCATTTAAACAAATTATCGATGACGTCATATCTCAAATTTGGGACACGCTGTATACAATTTTGTCAGATGAAAAACTGAGCAATTTAAAATACTAAGCGACGTGTCCTAGTATATTTCTGGAAAAAAAGATTGTCTTCGCTTGACTGAATTTATTCGAGATTACAGACTTAATTTGCATTATAAATAGTAAGCCAAAGGACTCAGGTAGATATACCCACACATTTTTAACCGAAAACACGCCACAAATACGAGATTAATGTCGCAAACAAGCTAATAAATCAATGCAATCTATAAATATTACAGAATCTTCAAGTCAACAGTAACAAAAGAAGCAACAAGAAAGTATAAACATGGAAATGAACATTAACTATTACGTTAATTTTTGCGGAAGACCAGTTTTAATATTTTGTTTTTGTGCACATGCATTACACCAGAAATGTATTTGCTAAAAGCAGAGATAAGAAAAGGACCATCAGTTCAAGGATCTAAATTAAAAAAAACAAATTAATTGATTTTTCAACACCTCTTTAAAGATAGTCATCTCTGTATGCATACATACCTGGATGCCGATAAAAACATTAAATATTTACCTGATCTATACTTAGTATCTATAATAATAATAATAATAATAATAATAAATAAGTTTCTAAATTCGGGTTCATCCTGAAAAACCGATTGCAAGTTTGTTTAGATAAAAATGTAACGAAGCGTTGCATAATAAACGTTATATCTTTAATGCGATATGCTCTTTGTTTATATATAAATAAAAAATAATCCGCACACAAGTGCATGGCATTATGACATATAAAATGTCATTTTAGTGAAATGAATAGCAGTACAAGAGTGATGTTTCAGTGAGCACCAAGGTAAGCATTCCAGTTATCATATTTAGCTATTTTTATAAATCGAATTGTTTGATTCGTTTTATTTTTTCTGAATTAATTTTTTTTTAATCTAAAATGAAAATAACATTTTTATTTTTACATTTTTACTTCGATTTATTGATTAATTAGACTTTTTAAATAGTTTCTTTGATTAGCCAGGTAAGGTTTCGTTTTCAATGGGGAAGTTTCTTTTTCTGTTAGAGTGGATAACAACGAATTCATTTTTACAATTTTATTTAAACAATTTTTTATTAAAGTTACTTTTTATTTAAATAAAATCGGACAATAAAAAACGGCACTAAAATCCCTCCTTTGGGACAATTTTTTCACCGAAAGTTTAAGACACTGTGTGGTTACTACGTTTATGTAACTGTTTCACAGCAAAGTGTGAAGTTAGGTTAGCATTAACGTTTGTGTACTATATTCGATTAATTACCAAACTGAAAATTTATCAAATTTGTCAACCTCTTACGTTTGAAATTGATCATGAAATAATAACAAATTATTGTCGATACTGATTATTCCTTTTACTTGAAATTAATTCATTAATTTCATCGTTATCATCATTGTTCTAGATGAAGTTCACAATTCTATTCCTACTCTTCCTAAGCATCTTGCATTACCAACAAGTAAACTCTTGCGATAGCAGCAGTTCAAGCTGTTGCAGCGGTAGCAGTAGCACAAGCTGTTGTAGCGGTAGTAGCAGTTCCAGCTGTTGTAGCGGTAGTAGCAGTTCTAGCTGTTGCAGCAGTTCCAACTGCTGCAGCAGCAGCTCGAAATGCTGTTGCAGCGGCAGCACTTCGAATTGCTGCTCGTCCGGCTGCAGCACATCCCAATGCAACTGTTGCATGAATAAATGTTCGACTTCGTGCACGACGGAGACATGTAAAGAAGATTGTTCGAATAAATGCAAGAAATGCTGCGATTGTCCGCCGATTCTAATTCCAAGACCTCCTGCTGAACGAATCACCGAATTTGGCGGAAGTGAGAAATCCGATATAAGTATAAATTTAGAAAATAGTATACATAATACGAACAATATTAATGTTCCTATTAATATATCGTTGCTCAATCAGAATAATATCGTTACCGATCTTAAAACGTCAAGTTCGGATTGCTGCAATGAAAATGATGATTGTGAAGATGGGCGTCCTCCATGTCCGCCTAATAACAACACAATCGTTGTTCATAATGTTACGAAGCTGGTACCATATCCAGTTCCGGTTCCGGTTCCTCATCCGGTACCCGTACCTCATCCAGTGCCCGTACCTCATGTTATACGAGAACCTGTACCGGTACCTCACTATGTACCGCAACCTGTATTGGTGCCGATAATGCAACAACAAAGTAGTAAGTATTTTTAGTAGATTTTGCATTTTTTTTGCAACTTAACAATGTTCAGAAGAATCTGGAATAATCAACAATTTGATTTTTTCAAAAAAAAGAATCAACAAAATTGACATACTAACATATAAATGGGAATTGTCAAATATGACAGCTCATTTTGAACTGTCTTGGGTTGGCAACATTGAAATGGAACTGTAATCAATGTCTTAACTTAATAATATTTAAACCATTTATAAATAATTTGATTATTATGTTGTAGGTTGTTGCTGCTATCAAGTAACCTCTACGTGCACATCGATGTGTTCTAACTGTCCATTACCCTATCAAGGAGGTATGGGAGGTCTCGGTCTAGGTCTAGGTTTAGGAGGTATGGGAGCCATGAGTGCCGGAGGATTAGGCATGTCGTCCACTAGTTTAATGGGAGGTATGATGATGGGGCAACAAACTATATACGGGAAAAAATGAATCAGTTAATCTTCAAGATTCTTTTAGTTTGAATTTATTCTACGTAGTGTATATATTGGTGAAATAGTGCATTATTAAAAGTGATTCTAATTTATTACTTATATTTTGCATATATACAATTGTTTATCTTCAATAATAGGATATTATTTAAACGAGATGCAAAAGTCGTCATATAACTTTATCTTCCGCTTTTTAGATAAAACTTTACGAATATTTCGACTTTGACACTATATTAAATGTTGGTAAACCTGATGACGAAAGTATTCTTTAACGTCACTGCTGTCATATTAAATTTACTATTAATTAATGTTTACGTTACCACAGCAACAACGTCATTTCAATTTTACTTTAATCGATGTCTGCTACGACTATTAACTATTGTATTGTCGTTTTTGCGCAGCAGAAACAAAAAGTAATACAGCGTAAACAAAGTCAAGTAGAGGGTGAATCAGTTGGGAACACTGAGAAATTGGCAGCAATCATAGCGCGAACTAACTTGCATATAAATTTTGTTTTGACACATTCTATAAAGGTTATGTATACTACGTCAGTAATCTACAAATACGCCCGAAACCCGATAAAAACCGCAAGTAAATAGCAGTATATACATAGACTGTAATAAATGGAATAGAGAAATAACAACAAAATGACAGCAAGCACATATTTGTTCAATGTAGCTAACTGTAGAATGTAAAAATCAAGCGAACCAGGGACTTTTATGCTACCACTACACTCACACCGCTCAAACGTCAAAACTGAGAAACGTCAAGTTAAATTAACAACTAGCTAAGCGGAAATGACGTCGGACGTTTCCTTTCTCACCAAAAAGCTGGAAAAATCTACTTTCTACCTGATATTTAGAGATGTAATGGGTTATACTTTGACGATTGTATCCGTCAAATTGTAAAATAAGTTATTTTTTCTTATTGTGGAAAATGCTTTGCAGCATCGTACTAACTTGAAGTTGACAGACGCATAACCTTTTATTCATGGCTACTATTGATAGACAGGCTTAACTACAAAAAACGAATGCCCCTTTTTTTTCGACGCGGAGAGTACTAAAATATTTTTGACACCTGTCAAACTTCGCAAACGTTTTTTTTTTGTTTTCGAATTTGAAAATTAGAAACTTTTTTGCCATTTCTGATTAGCATACGTTCGACAGCTGTCAACAAACTGTAGAAACAACTGTTTTAAACGGTTTTAATACTAATCTAATTATGAAAATATTTCCGATAGCTGTGAAATTACACATAAATATAGTGTTTTCGTTTAAAATTTTAAAATTGTAGCTGTCAAAATGCATAAATTTTAGTTTTAACAACTGTCACGCTGAATGTAATATTTTTTCCTCTCTGTTTCAATATGCTTAACTGAAAATATTTCTGCAATAAAATCTGGGACAAAAATATTATTTAAGTTATGTAATTTGATCTAGGCATCAAATACTCTTGATGACAATTATCGTATGTCAAAACAATATTTGTTTCAAGATCCGTTTAATTTAGATAAAAACTTTGATTTATGCTCATTTAGAGTTGTGCCAATTTTTTTACACACATCTGTATATCTGATGAATAATAAGAACAGATTTGACAATTATATCTGTCAAATTATGAAACAAATTGTTCTTACAATTTATCAAACTATAAAAAAACGGTTGTGTTCACCAAAAATGATCCCTGATGGTGTATGTAATTCTGGCAGCTGTCAAATCGTAAAAAGGCATTTTTTTTACAGTCTCAACGGATGCAGCGATGACGATCGTATCCGTCAAGTTATTTTTCAACAGTAAAGATAATCATTTTCTTACTTTCTTGACGATGCATACTAGTACAAAAATAATTCTGACACCTGTCAAACTCTAAAAACAATTGTTTTTACGATCCCAACGAGTCTAAATATCAAGATAACTGCCGTATGGTGAATGTAATATATTTATTACTTTCGAATTTGAAAATTGGAGCTGTCAAAATGCGTCTGACAGCCGTAAAATTATAAAATAAGTTTGTTTTTTTGTAATATCTAGGCATTAAAAAAATCTTGACGACAGTTATCGTGTTGTGAAAACAATATTTGTTTCAAGAGTTGCAATCGTTTTAATTTTACTTTTCCATTTGACAATTGTGTAACTTTCTTGCCATTTTTTACGTACAGCTGTCAATAAATTGCGCAGAAACACCTGTTTTAACGGGTTTAATATTAATCTAATCATGAAAATTTATTCTGATAACGGTCAAATTGTAAATACACCATTCCACTTCGAGATTGGAAGATTTTAGCTGTCAAAACGCATCTGATAAATGCGAAATTTTAAAATAAGTGTCTTTTGCAACGCTGACTAAAATATTAAAAAACATGTAGGCAAAGCTGTCATGTTGTAAAAATAGTATTTGTTTTAAAGAGTTGCGACAATTGTATCTGTCAAACTTCATTGCCATTTTCACCGTATGCAAGAGCTAAAGTAGTTTAGACAGCTGTTAACAAACTGTAGAAACAACTATTTTTATGGTTTTAATACTAATCTAATTATCGATATACTTTAGATAACTGTCGAATTGGAAACACAGTTCTTCTCTTTCAAATTTGAAGATTGTAGCTGTCAAAATGTATAATTTTAGTTTTACACTTTTGACAGATGTAATAGTTTTAACAACTGTCATGTTGTAAACATTTTTTATACAACTTTCACTTAAAGTGACACTTTTAATGCAAGCTAACCGGATTAAAAATTGATAGTTACTTTATTGTTTGTAAATATTAATATATATGTATGTACATAAATTAGCATTACAACAATTACTATATTATATGGATTCTTTGGGCATCATCAATAGTTTCAATCAATCTCATCAAGATCAAGTTTTATTATTTTAATGGGAATACAAACGTTTGTAAACAAAAACGTCAACGAAACTTTCTTGACGTTCCTAATACTCAAATATCACTGCGTTATCATGACTGACATTTCTGACTCGTGACATACAAAACAACAAGTATTAGTGGCTTCCAGTGCAATTTACAAACGCGGAAATGCAATATTGTCCTAGAGCGCGACCAAGTTAATCTGGCCCGCGGAAAATACCTTGGGAACTAACGTGCCAACCTCTTACCTCGCACCCCCGCTAACCGTCACTTTGAATGTTTGACAGCAGGGTACAGTCTTGTACTAGGTTGTTTTCTTTAGATTGTGTTATCTCATATAAGATTATATATTTAAATTTTGGCGCGCTGAGTTTTGTTTTTTGGGAATGTACATGACAAATCGATGGTGCTGCTTGAGGGTCACACTCTAGATCATTATGAAATCCATACTACATCTGATGAATGATAAGAACATATTTGACACTTATATCTGTCAAATTATAAAACAAATTACTTACGATTTATCAAACTATCAAAACACTTATTTTTGTTGCCATTTTTCAATCAAAAAAATATAAAAACACAATTTGCTTCTTTTTGACAGGTGTAATAGATGTTAGATGTTTGATATACCTATATATATTTGATATATTTCAAAGTTTTTTAAATTAATTTTGACGTTTGTTTGACATTGATAGTTAACAGTAGATTTTCCATTGACTCAATCAAGATTTAATATGAAAAATATTTATTTAGAACAAGATTATATAACGACTTCCGCATCTATATTATGTAATAAAACGACATCTTCTCGATGTCTGAATTTTATATTTAAAATTTCAATAAAAATTAAATAAACACCATCTGAAAGATTCTCTTACTTCTTAATATTAATTTCATTCGTGACGTTATTTGAATAAAATTTTGCAATTTCTGTTGTCTATCTTTCGCGGAAGTAGTGACTTGAAATGAAGGTCGTTTGATAACTTGAAAATTTCATAAAAAAAACGTGATAAAATACATGACCTGGAGTTCAAGGAATTCCTCTTAAAAAATAGACAATTGTTAATTGTTAATAGTTCGATGTACTCTAATTGATTTAATGCATTTTTTATTGTTTGTTTGCTTATCTTTTCAAAATTAATTTCTATAGTTATGTTTTATTTTTATTTTGAATAGTGTTTTCAAATTGATGTAAATGGTATTCCCATTTATGTATGTAGATACGATAAACATAACAATTTCTTTTCAAAATATTACACAATAACTTAAGATAATTTTTTTTATTTATTTATTTATGTATGAAATAATGATTAGGAGAGAAACTAAACTAGCAGCAGTGGTATAGTGACCTATATATAAAAATTTGTTTCGGGAAGTGAAGCTACAGTGTGCTAGTGATAGTATTTAGTGAAAAGACGTAAGGTAATCATCTTTTTAACATACCACGGCAACATCTTTAATTCTTCATCTCAAATTATTCAAATTCAACATATTTCTATAAATCGTTTCGATTAATTACATTTCAATAAATTCAAATTATTCCAGATGAAATCCTAATTCTCATTTCAATCATACTCTTTTACGTCTTATTGGACAGTCAACATTTGGCGAACGCTTGCGATAGCGATTGCTGCGAAGGGAGTTCGAGCTGTTCGAGTTGTTCGAGTTGCGGTTCATCCTGCGGCAGCTGCAACGTCCAACAGTGCAATAATTGCTGCATGAACACCTGCATGACGACATGCTCGACGCCGATATGCAGACAATCTTGCACGAACAGGTGCGAACGGAAATGCGACTGTTCACGTCCCCCGGCACCGCCACCCTATCCCCCTTATCCAATCCCTAATCCCCCTAGTAGCAAAAGTGACGAACAAATCAGTATAAATTTATCCAATAGCATCCAAAGTACCAATAACGTTAACGTCCCAATTAATATATCTTTGACCAATCAGAATAATATTGCAACCGATCTTAAAACATCGTCTCAAGAGTGTTGCAACGAAGGTAAAGAGTGTCCGGATGGAGTGACATGTCCGCCGCCTGTTGTTGTAACCGTACGTGTACCATATCCGTATCCTGTACCGATACCGCAGCCTGTACCGGTACCGAGACCTGTTCCGGTACCGTATCCGGTCGAGAAACCCGTTTATATCGATCGGCTTGTACCCCAGCCGCAACCGATTCCAATTCCGGTACCACAGCCGCAACCTATTCCGGTTCCGGTACCGCAACCGGTACAGGTTGGACAAGCGATAACGCAAACAGCTGGTAAGAATAATCTCTAACATCAACAATTCTTTAAATCGTCATTAACCGAATTTGTATGCCATAGGATGTGCTCAGACGGGGTACTGTTTACCCCAAAGTTGTCCTACTTGCGTTTGGCCGTACGGGGGATATGCTTATGGTGGACAACAATACGCCTATGGGAAGAAATAAAGCGATGAGTGGATTTGTTCTTAATTTTATAGGAATAAATTGTTATATTTTAAAAATGTAATCGTAATATTTAATAATTATAATCTGTAATATAATATATGTATATATATAAATGATGCCTGATGTGTTAATGTGATAGTTATTTGATATTTCTGAAAGGAATTCCACCCCATCAAAATAAATTAAAAACTTTTTAGCAATATTTTTCAACTTTTAAAATGATGTAATTGGTCATCAAATTTTGGATACCCTGTATGCGATAAATCAGTTGTCAATATGGCATTCGAAAGTATCATTCCTGGTGCTTCCGTCCACCCCAGAAGCGCTTTCCACCAATCGAAATTGGTTAAAGGGCGCAATGCTCAAAACAGGGCTACATCTGTCAAAATTTTCAAAAAAATCAAGATATCTAAGAAAAAATTGAAATAGGTATAGGGAAATTATATAGAACTCATCATGAAATTTCCTCGAGAATTCAAATATGAAATAATATACCGGGTGTTCCATTTAAAATAAGGAAGTTAATTGCAACTTCCGGTATAACCGGAAGTAGTACGATCTTGAAAATATTTTTAAATTAAAGAGAATCTTGAATAACCCTTGAATCCAAAATTTGAGAAATCTAAGTTTTTCTAACCACGAAAACTTCTAACAAACCTCTCTCGTGGAATACCCTGTATACATATAATCCTATGAACAAGATTAAGTGAAGGGTGAGTTATCTAAAATTTTCAATTGGGAACAGTGAGTAATTGGCAGCAATGATAGCGCAAACTAACTTGTACATAAATTGTTTAGACAGATTCTGTAATGGTTAGGTATGATACTACTATGGTCAATCACACTCCTGCTAAGGCCGAACAAGGTTCTTGAGCCTTTTATTCTTCATGGACTCCCTTCAAGCGCTGGGTGAATACGTAATTAGGTCTTCGCTGCTTCAAGGCAGGAGATGATAGATGGTGGTGTTCTTGCGTCGGTTATTGTTCCAACGTCTTCTCGGCCAGTCCAAGCATGAATTGCTTGAGGGAAGGAACTCCCAGGTCGTCACGAATCTGTTGATTGCGGACGAACCACGGGCCCCCCGCAATCATTCGCAGCATCCTATTCTGTAGTACTTCCAGCCTCTTGAAGTTCGTCCTCGCCAAGCTAGAGATCGGCGGCGCTCCATATGTAATGATCGGTCTCAAGAACGTTAAATACAGGAGGATTTTGATCTTCAATGACAGCGCACTCCTCGCACACAGCAGGGGAAGGAGGAAACTCCTAGCGCCATAGAACCTCTCAATAGATCTGCTCACGTGTGCCCGCAACGTTAGTCGTGAGTCCAACCTCATCCCCAAATACAATACCGAGGGACTCCAGGGGAGCCGAAATCCATCCACTATAATATTATTTGGCGGCGGTCTAACCCTCTTCGTGAAACGAATAGCGACGCATTTGGATTTATTGATGTGTAGACGCCACCTGGAGTCCCAGCGGAGGATCTCATCAAGTGAGAGCTGGAGCCTGTTGCGAAGCAGTTCTTCGCTCGTAGATGCCGTGTATATGGCGGTGTCATCGGCGTTGATGGCGTTTTCCACTTCTTCAAATCTCGGGAGATCGGACATGAAGATTAGAAACAGGCTCGGGACGAGAATGGACCCCTGCGGGACACCGGCAGCGACAGGCCTTCCAGAGGAAAGAGCGACTCCTGTCTAGCGGCAAATGTTCGACCTTGTAGGTACGACTTGGCTAAGCGGACCAGATTGGGGTTAATTCCCCCACGAATCATCTTGTACACCAGACCATCATGCCAGACCGTGTCGAAGGATTTCGCGGCGTTCAAGAGCGTTTCGAATCGCCTCTGTCAGGCGGAACAATTGAAATTCCGTCGAATGACCTTCTCTGAATTCGAACTGTTCATCCTGTATGATTTCCGTGATGAAGAGCTCTGCCCTGAGTCTCGCGAGAATTACGGATTCGACAATCTTCCCTAAACAGGAGATCAAAGAGATAGGCCTATAGCTCTCCGGGAATAGTTGGTCTTTCCCAGGTTTCAGAATGGAGACTACTATTGTGTGTTTCCACACAGATGGGAAGTGACAGAGGCGAAGAGATGAGTTTACGACACGGACCAACTGGAGGATATGGCGTCAAGGGGCAGCTTTTTGAGGGCTGTGTTGGAAATCTGGTCGCTACCAGGAGCTTTGCCGGGTTTGAGGCGTTGAATGATGGACTTTACCTCATCTTGGGAAGTGAGGGCAAGATCTTCTCCCCTCTAAATCAGGGAGGCCGTCAGTACGTGTCAGGTCGAATGCCCTCAGACTTGCTTTTGTTCAGGTCTGAGGGTATTCGACCCATGCAGGCCTAATGGCTTGTTGAGTTGTTTCTTTGAGTATTTCACATTAATTTATTAATTTTCAAAATACAGATTGCATTTTAATTTTAAAAAAATGATTTTGATTAATTTTGATTATCAATAAAATAAAACAACACACACAAACAGACACAAATTAAAAAAATTAAATGACATTTAAAATGAGTCAAATGAACAATTTTGAATAATACAAGGTATGGTAAAATAATAGCTTCGGCAATTTTTGAAAGATTTGAGAATAGAGACTTATGGGCCTATGGTTTTGCGTGAAAAAAGAATATCGTTACCCTGTTTTGGGATAACTCTAACAACCCACAAACTTTGGTAAATACAATGGTTTTATTTCGATTATAAAATGTCATTTAAACCATTCATATTTTCGTATTTAGTAACACTATACCCTTGCAAATCGAAAATATAATTTATTGTACAATGTTTAACTATCGCAATTTTACTTTATTACTAATAGCTTATTTTTCTTGAATAATAATACATAATTAAATTATTTAAATTCCTATACCAAAGAAAATGACCAGATTAGTACATTTTACTTTTCTACTCTTTCCTACCCTGTTTACGAACGGTATATTGGCAACCCTACGAGCGTCTAGCTTTGGGCGCCATCTATGATAGAAAGATTGAACTATTAGGCGCGGGAATTTCGAATCAATCTTACATACTCTGAAACCTAATTTCTTGTTTCTTCCTTATAGAATTTAAAATAAAAACTATTACATAGTACTAAAATGATTTATTTAGTAAATGAATTACTTTTATTCAAATTACAATGCGTGAAATCTTCATAAATAGTAGAAATTATAAAGCATATTAGGATGTATTAGGTGACTAACAAATTAAAAAAAATACATTAATATCAAAAAAAGGAGAAAATTATTCTTGTTGCTGCGCCATCTCGGCGGGCGTCGGCGGTTCCTTACCGCCCTTCTTCTTAGACCCGGAAACGATACCATCGATACGAAGCAATAAGATGGCGGTTTCTACGGCCGTCTTGTACGTCTGCAATTTCACCGATAGCGGTTCCCAGATACCCTTCACCTTCTGCTCGACCAACTCGCCGCTCTCCCCGTCGATACCCCACGTGCACGGCGTCGTAGTATCGGTATGAGAGGCGTGCTTCGCTCTTAAAGCCGTTAGCGTCCTGATCGTGTTAGCGCCGCAATTCTGCGCTAGAGTCCGCGGGATGATCTCCAAAGCGTGCGCTAAAGCTCTGTACGGTCCGTGCGTAGCTTTCTGGAGTAAATGCTGAGCGACGGCCATCTCGATAGCGCCGCCTCCCGGCACCAAACGCGGCGTTAACATTATATTACGGGCCACCTGCAGGGCGTCTTGTAGATTACGTTCGGTCTCGTTTAAGATATCCTTACTAGCGCCCCTCAAGAGGATCGTACACGCTTTAGGATCCTTGCAATTCACTAGGAAGCAGAAGTATTCGTCGCCGAGCTTCTTAACTTCGAATAAACCGCATTTAGTGCCGACGTCGGTTTCGCGTAGCTCTTCGGTCCGGTTAACGATGGTAGCGCCGCAAGCTCGGGCGATACGGTTGTTGTCGCTCTTGCGGACGCGTCTGATCGCGCTGATTCCGGCTTTTAACAGGAAATGTTGCGCCAGATCCGACACCCCTTTCTCCGTGAATACCAGATCGGGTTTCAGGGCGATGATCTCCTCGCATTGGCGACGCACGTGCTCCTCTTCTAATTCTAGCAAGCGGGTGAAATTCTGGAACGGATTAAATTGACGTTAACGATTATTATCGTTTATTAAATAATACTTACGGTTTCGCCCGATATTTCAACGTTAGTTTGAGATTCGCCTTTCTTATATTCAAGATTACAATCGAGCAGGATTATCCTAGGATTCTGAAAGCGATCGGGCATCACAATTAAAATAAATTCTTTTAAAAGATAATTACCTCGATGTATCGACGCATCTTAGGATGAGTGACGTCTTTATTCAGCATTATGCCATCCAAGATCTTGGAATCTTGATCGAACCACCGGGAATCTTCGACTTTAGCATACCGTTTAATATCAACTTCCGTACGTCCATTCTCCGTTAGGGTTACCGTATTTACAGCGTCTAAAGCTATATTTACAGCTAAATCTCCCCATTTACTAATGAATTTTGTTCCTATACAACTTTTAACCTAAATTATAAAATTGGTATTATTTTCCGTTATGAAATTTACTGAACGGCATGTATGTACTTACTGTTCGCTAAAGCAGCTTTATCATTTTTATCGACAGGCACACTAAGCGGACCTTCTAATACTTTAATCATATCTTCTAGAGCTTGCCGATACTGTCGTATAATAACCGTCGGATGCATTTGTTGCTCTAAAAATTGTTCGGCTGCCGCTAACATCTCCCCAGCCAAGACGATAACCGATGTGGTACCATCCCCTACCTTAACGTTAACATAAACGCAAAACGAGATAAAAATTTCCGATTATAAGATTATTATTTACCTCTTCGTCTTGCGTCCCTTGCGATTTCAATCATACTCTTAGCCGCAGGATGCTGCACTGTGATCTCACGTAAAATAGCGTTCCCATCGTTCGTCATCACGATCCCACCCATAGGATCCATCAACATTTTCAACATAGCTTGCGGACCCAAACATGTTCGAATAACATCAGCAATTTGCTAAAATATTAATTTCATTCATGCATTAATATTAATTTAATTAATTCAAGTATAGCACGTGCTTACCTTTCCGGCATTGATGTTCTCCAGCTGAACCTTCTTGCCAGATTCACGTTCGTATTTTGACCTGCCGATAATATTGTATTAATTTTAAGGGACATCCCTTGTTAAATTTAGTACTTACTTAGGATTAATACGGGTGCACGCCCTGAAACATCTTTTATTTAATTTTATTAAACGCCGGGTACATAAAGGAAAGATTCTAGATCTGTCAGAAAATGACTGTTCCTTTTACGTATATGCTGCCATCTAGTGGAAGATTTAAACACAAAAAAAAAGTTACTAAATTTTATAATTAAGTTGGCCACACTGTGTACGGAGCACGTCATTCGTAGAAATTCGGTCATTTTCGGTGTTAGATAAACAAATACATGTAAATAAATGTCCTAAATAAATTAACCTCACATTTTCTCATTACACATATTGTTTTCTTTTTAATATTAGTTTTTAACATCATAAACATTAAAATGTTAAAGAAATTCTGGGTACACTCACCGTTAAAACGTCGTAGTAGTGAAGTCGAACATTTCCGCCTTTCTAAAATGTGGCGCTCAACATTTGAAGTGGAGATGGAATACATTCAAAGTCGTAATTATATAATGCTGTGGCCGAAGCATCCGTTAGAGAATGAGCCCGTTACCATAACCGAGCACACCATTAACAGTATTACCGAAGAGACAACTCACGTAGTAATACATACCCGATAGAATGGGTATTCTACGATTAGATTTCTCAACGAAGACTCAAGGATTCGGCTGTGCAATTGTTGCGACAACTCACCAGGTGACATATTTTGAATAGCGATGGATTACTAATGTACGCACTATTAATTGTTATGTACTGTTTACCTCTAAAGTTGTCCTACTTGTTGGCTGCATGGGGATATGCTTATGGTGGGACAACAATACGCCTATGGGAAGAAATAAAGCGATGAGTGGATTTGTTCTTAATTTTATAGGAATAAATTGTTATATTTTAAAATGTAATCAAAATATTTAATAATTATAATCTGTAATATATGTATATGTATAAATGATGCCTGATGTTAATGTGATAGTTATTTGATATTTTTGAAAGGAATTCCACCACATCAAAATAAATTAATCCGTGTTCTTTGACGATTTGTTAAGTATTATACGAAAAATAAATCCGACATTAAATTTTCTCTTAATAGATACATACATACCAGGTGGTAAAGTTTCTTAAAAATATTGTATTTTTCTGTTGTATAGAAAAATAAATAAAAAAAACTTTTTAGCAATGAAAAAAATAATAATTTCTGTCTAGACATTAATAAAGCCTACGTACCTTTTAATACTATTACTAAAAAAACGTTTCCAGTTGCTATAAAGTTGAGTTTGATTCTTGCAAATTTTTCCGGGAGTCATTGCTGGTAGGTCCTGATATCGTTCATTAAATAATCTGTATTAACGTCGAACAATTGTCCACATTTACCGTGCGTAAAATAAATTTAACAAATCATGATTGGAATATTCTTCAACATTCTCCATTATAAACTGTACTTAAGCAAGTTAACAAATCCCTATGAACTGTAAGTACCTCACGAATCTGTACGATGATACTGCTTTGACACAAATCAGCATTCAAACATCAATTCCTGTCAAAATCGAGGCTTACTACGTAGAACTTTTTGGACCTCTTTGATAAAAAATATGGATTAACAAGAAACCATTGAAAATAGGTATAGGGAATGTTATAGTAAATCGATGAACAAATTCTGCATCCGAACATCCAATAAAATACAGGATGTCCCATTTGAAAAACTGAACGTTTTTCAACTTTTAAAATGATGTAATTGGTCATTAAGTTTTGGATACCCTGTATGCGATAAACCAGTTGCCAATATGGCATTCGAAAGTATCATTCCTGTGCTTCAGTCTACCCCAGAAGGCTCTTTCCACCAATCGAAATTGGTTAAAGGGGCGCAATGCGCAAAACAATACATCTGTCAAAATTTTCAAAAATCAAGATATCGGCCAGAAAAAATTGAAAATTGGGTATAGGGAAATTATATAGAACTTATCATGTGAAATTTCCTCGAGAATTCAAATATGAAATATATCAGTGTTCCATTTAAAAAATAAGGAAGTGATTGCGACTTCCGGTATAACCGGAAGTAGTACGATCTTGAAAATATTTTTAAATTAAAGAGAATCTTGAATAACCCTTGAATCCAAAATTGAGAAATCTAAGTTTCTAACCACGAAAACTTCTAACAAACCTTCATCGAATACTTGCATACATATATAATCCTATGAAATAAGATTAAGTGAAGGGTGAGTTATCTAAAATTTTCAATTGGGAACAGTGAGTAATTATAATGATAGCGCAAACTAACTTGTACATAAATTGTTTAGACAGATTTTGTAATGGTTAGGTATGATACTATGGTCAATCACACTCCTGCTGGCGTCGAACAAGGTTCTTGAGCCTTTTATTCTTCATGGACTCCCTTCAAGCGCTAGGTGAATAGGTAATTAGGTCTTCGCTGCTTCCGCAGGGATGGGTGTTCTTGCGTCGGTTATTGTTCCAACGTTCCTTCGGCCAGTCCAAGCGATGAATTGCTTGGAGGAAGGAATTCCCAGGTCGTTACGACCTGTTGATTGCGGGACGAACCACGGGGCCTCCGCAATTTATTCGCAGCATCCTATTCTGTAGCATTTCCAGCAGCCTCTTGAAGTTCGTCCTCGCCAAGCTAGAGATCGGCAGCGGCTCCATATGTAATGATCGGTCTCAAGAACGTTAAATACAGGAGGATTTTGATCTTCAATGACAGCGCACCTCGCACACAGCAGGGGAAGGAGGAAACTCCTAGCGCCATAGAACCCTCAATAGATCTGCTCACGTGTGCCTGCAACGTTAGTCGTGAGTCCAACCCTCATCCCCAAATACAATACCGAGGGACCAGGGGAGCCGAAATCCATCCACTATAATATTATTTGGCGGCGGTCTAACCCTCTTCGTGAAACGAATAGCGACGCATTTGGATTTATTGATGTGTAGACGCCAGGTGGAGCAGTTCTTCGCTCGTAGATGCCGTGTATGGCGGTGTCATCGGCGTTGATGGCATTTTCCACTTCTTCAAATCGGAGATCGGACATGAAGATTAGAAACAGGCTCGGGGCGAGAATGGGACTTCTGCGGGACACCGGCAGCGACAGGCCTTCCAGAGGAAAGAGCGACTCCCTGTCTAGCGGCAAATGTTCGACTCTTGTAGGTACGACTTGGCTAAGCGGACCAGAGATTGGGGTTAATTCCACGAACCATCTTGTACACCAGACCATCATGCCAGACCGTGTCGAAGGCCCTGGCTAAATCTAGGAAAACAGCCCAGGGTCTCGCGGCGTTCAAGAGTTACCGGAATCGCCTCTGTCAAGCGGAACAATTGAAATTCCGTCGAATGACCTTCTCTGAATTCGAACTGTTCATCCTGTATGATTTCGTGATGAAGAGCTCTTCCCTGAGTCTCGCGAGAGACTACGGATTCGACAATCTTCCTAAACAGGAGATCAAAGAGATAGGCCTATAGCTCTCCGGGAATAGTTGGTCTTTCCCAGGTTTCAGAATGGAGACTACTATTGTGTGTTTCCACACAGATGGGAAGTGACAGAGGCGAAGAGATGAGTTTACGACGCGGACCAACTAAAGATGGCGTCAAGGCAGCTTTTTTGAGGGGTGTGTTGGAAATCTGTCGCTAACAGGAGCTTTTGCTGGTCGGAGGCGTTGAATGATGGACTTTACCTCATCTTGGGAAGTGAGGGCAAGATCTTCTCCTCTAAACTCAGGGAGGCCACGAAGACACCTCCACGATGTCAGCCGTCTCGTCGCCGGAATCCAATAGCATTGGACTCGTGAACAGATTGCAGATGGTCTTCGCGAGAATTTCTGCTTTTCCAGAAGGCGAGTAGGTAATGCCATTACCCTGCATAATGAATGCCCCAGACTTGCTTTTGTTCAGGCCCAGGCACCTGACCCATGCAGGGCCCTGATGGGCTTGCCTTTTCTTTTTTTTTTGTTGAGTTGTTTCTTTGAGTATTTCAGCATTAATTTATTAATTTTCAAAATACAGATTAGACACTAAAAAATAATTGTGATTAATTTGATTATCATAAAAATAAAACAACACACACAAACAGACACAAATTAAAAAATTAAATGACATTTAAAATGAGTCAAATGAACAATTTTGAATAATACAAGGTATAAAAATAATAGTTTGGCAATTTTCGAAAGATTTGAGAGTAGAGATCATGGGGCCTATGGTTTTGCGTGAAAAGAATATCGTTACCCTTTTTGGGCTAACTCTAACAACCCACAAACTTTGGTAAATACAATGGTTTTATTTTGATTGAAATGTCATTTTAAACCATTCATATTTTCGTATTTAGTAACACTATACCCTTGCAAATCAAAAATATAATCATTGTACAATGTTTAACTATCGCAATTTTACTTTATTACTAATAGCTTATTTTTCTTGGAATAATAATACCTAATTAAATTCCTATACCAAAGAAATGACCAGATTAGTACATTTTACTTTTCACTTTCCTACCCTGTTTACGAACGGTATATTGGCACCTACGAGCGTCTAGCTTGGGCGCCATCTATGATAGAAAAATTGAACTATTATGCGCGGGAATTTCAAATCAATCTTACACACTCTGAAACCTAATTTCTTGTTTCTCCTTATAGAATTTAAAATAAAAACTATTACATAGTACTAAAATGATTTATTTAGTAATGAATTACTTTTATTCAAATTACAATGCGTGAAATCTTGATAAATAGTAGAAATTATAAAGCATATTAGGATGTAATAGGTGACCAACAAATTAAAAAAATATTAATATCAAAAAAAGGAGAAAATTATTCTTGTTGCTGTTGCCATCTCCGCGGGCGTCGGCGGTTCTTTACCGCCCTTCTTTCTTAGACCCGGAAACGATACCATCGATGCGAAGCAATAAGATGGCGGTTTCCACGGCCGTCTTGTACGTCTGCAATTTCACCGATAACGGTTCCCAGATACCCTTCACCTTCTGCTTCCGACCAACTCGCCGTTTCCCCTCCCCGTCGATACCCCACGCACGGCGTCGTAGTATCGGTATGAGAGGCGTGCTTCGCTCTTAAAGCCGTTAGCGTCCTGATCGTGTTAGCGCCGCAATTCTGCGCTAGAGTCCGCGGGATATCTCAAAGCGTGCGCTACTCTGTACGGTCCGTGCGTATTGAGGTAAATGCTGAGCGACGGTATTATCGCTGATAGCGCCGCTCCCCGGCACCAAACGCGGCGTTAACATTATATTACGGGCCACCTGTAGCGTCTGTAGATTACGTTCGGTCTCGTTTAAGATATCCTTACTAGCGCCCCTCAGGAGGATCGTACACGCTTTAGGATCCTTTGCACCCACCAGAAGCAGAAGTATTCGTCGTCGAGCTTCTTAACTTCGAATAAACCGCATTTAGTGCCGATGCTCTTCGCGTAGCTCTTCGGTCCGGTTAACGATGGTAGCGCCGCAAGCTCGGGCGATACGGTTGTTGTCGCTCTTGCGGATGCGTCTGATCGCGCGATTCCGGCTTTTAACAGGAAATGTTGCGCCAGATTCGACACCTTTCTCCGGTGAATACCAGATCGTAGTTTCAGGGCGATGATCTCCTCGCATTGGCGACGAATGCCTCCTTCTAATTCTAGCAGGCGGGTGAAATTCTGGAACGGATTAAATAGACGTTAACGATTATTATCGTTTATTAAATAATACTTACGGTTTCGCCCGATATACAACGTTAGCTTGAGATTCGTTTTCATATTCAAGATTACAATCGAGCAGGATTATCCTAGGATTCTGAAAGCTGATCGGGCATCACTAATTAAAATAAATTCTTTTAAAGATAATTACCTCGATGTATCACGCATCTTAGGATGAGTGACGTCTTTATTCAGCATTATACCATCCAAGATCTTGGGAATTCGATCGAACCACCGGGAATCTTCGACTTTAGCATACCGGCTATCAACTTCCGCACGCCCATTCGTTAGGGTTACCGTATTGACAGCGTCTAAAGCTATATTTACAGCTAAATCTCCCCATTTACTAATGAATTTTGTTCCTATACAACTTTTAAACTTAAATTATAAAATTGGTATTATTTCCGTTATAAATTTACGAACGGCATGTGCTGTACTTACTACATTCGCTAAAGCAGCTTTATCATTTTTATCGACAGGCACACTAAGCGGACCTTCTAATACTTTAATCATATCTTCTAGAGCTTGCCGATACTGTCGTATAATAACCTATTTCTGATGCATTTGTTGCTCTAAAAATTGTTCGCTGCCGCTAACATCTCCCCAGCCAAGACGATAACCGATGTGGTACCATCCCCTACCTTAACGTTACAACACAACACAAAATAAAAATTTCCGATTATAAGATTATTATTTACCTTCTTCGTCTTGCGTCCTCGCAATTTCAATCATACTCTTAGCCGCAGGATGCTGCACTGTGATCTCACGTAAAATAGCGTTCCCATCGTTCGTCATCACGATCCCACCCAGGGATTCATCAACATTTTCAACATAGGCTATGGACCCAAACATGTTCAATAACATCAGCAATTTGCTAAAATATTAATTTCATTCATGCATTAATATTAATTTAATTAATTCAAGTATAGCACGTGCTTACCTTTCCGGCATTGATGTTCTCCAGCTGAACCTTCTTGCCGGATCTGCTGTGATGACCTGCCGATAATATTGTATTAATTTTGCGACATCCCTTATTAAATTTAGTACTACATTTTTAGATTAATACGGTGCATCGGAAACATCTTTTGTTTTAATTTTATTAAACGCCGGGCATTATAAAAGGAAAGATTTAGATCATCAGAAAATGACAATTCCTTTTTACGTATATGCCATCTATTGGGAGATTTAAACATAAAAAATAGTTACTAAATTTTATAATTAAGTTACGTACTGTGTAAGGAGCATCGTCGTTCGTAGTAATTCGGTCATTTTCGGTGTAAGATAAACAAATACATGTAAATAAATATCCTAAATAAATTAACCTCACATTTTCTCATTACACATATTGTTTTCTTTTCATTAGTTTTTAGCATCATAAACATTAAAATGTTAAAGAAATTCTGGGTACACTCACCGTTAAAACGTCGTAGTAAGAAGTCGAACATTTCCGCCTTCTAAAAATGCGGCGCTCAACATTTCAAGTGGAGATGGAATACATTCAAAGTCGCAATTATATAATGCTGTGGCCGAAACATCCGTTAGAGAATGAGCCCGCTACCATAACCGAGCACACCATTAACAGTATTAATAAAGAGACAACTCAATGAGTAATACATACCCGTGAGAATGGGTATTCTACGACAGATTTCAAACGGAAGCACTCAAGGATTCGGCTGCAACTGTTGATAACTTACCAGGTATATTTTGAATAGCGATGGATTACTAATGCATGCACTATTAATTGTTATTATTATTATTATAACATTGAATTAAATTATGTTTTATTTGAAATTACTTTATGTATTAATTGTTGTGCAGAAATAAGTTCGATTCAAACTGTAGGAACACCATCTACAGAAGAAATTGGTGATTAAAAAAGGAATGTATGGCAATACTGCAACTTACAGCGACAATCTTGTATACTATAAAATGTATTTTTAAGATTATGTATGATATTGAATTTACTACAAATCATGAGTGTGATTAGAATCCATTATAATTTATTTATGTTTGAAATATTTTATTACTTTTGTAAGATATCTATATTAACAAAAAATAAATTGTGTATTTTATTTGATTTAATAATAAAATCGTAACAAATCACGCTACATCCATTAAAAATTTTTTAAATTTCGCGGGCATTTTAAATTGAGCACCAACTTAAAACTATAACATAACATTGGTATATTCAGGATGAACAAAGTCAAGTGAAGGGTGATACATCTAAAATTTTCAGTTGGGAACACTGAGTACATACGTTGTTTTTGAAGATTCGATAAAGGTTATGTATAATGCTTCAGAAATTTACAAATATGCCGGAAACAGGATGAAAACCGCAGGTAAATAGCAATATATAGACGGTAAGAAGTAACAAAAGAAATTGACAGCAAACGAAAACAACCAAATGCAGAGACAGATCTTTTGTTCAATATAGCTAACTGTAGAATGTAAAAATTAAGCGAACCAGTGGATTTATGTTACCACTACTTCATTCGAGAATGCTCGCATTGTATACAGGCTGATTAATAAGAGCACCATTGCTATATCTTTGTTATTATTGATTCTGGAAAGTAGGTTAAATTAGCAAAGTATTAGTGTAGTAAAAAATTGAATAGCCATTTTCGAGAAATTTATAATTTATACTAAATGGAACATCCTGTATATTTTAAAAATTCCGAATGCTAAATGTTCGTTGTAATAGAAAAGTTTCAATATACTATTGTCCCAAAAACGAGCTGTACATGTAAAATAAACATTACGAACACAAAATATGTAAGTATTCGTTTTGTCAAAAATTAGTGGAGCAATGAACACTTTCAAGGAAATAGAAACTGCTATAACTACTTTTATTATTACAACATTAGCATTCATGATTTTAAAAATATGCTATAGATGTTCCATTAAAAATTTATAAATTACGAAATTTTTCGAAAATTCGTTAATTTTGTTTTCGTGGAACTTACTCAATCAATATTAAAACACTAATACTTTGCTAATTTAACCTACTTTCTAGAATCACACAACAGAGACAGCATCGCGCACACTTAATTTGAATCAGCCTGTATAGCTTGCTATTTTAAAAAAATCGATGACGTCAAAACTAAAGAGATGAACACGGCAACCGTCGTTCATTTTATTCACCTTGTATATGCATAACCTTAAAGCAATAAGAAAGAGAAAAATAAAATTAGAGATGTCTCTTTAAAACCACCAGAAAAGCTCTTACTCAAATAATTAAAAATCAAAATTAGACTAATTTCATGTACCCTGTATAGCATTTAGTACTTTGCGACATCTTTTGTCTCCCTTGTTAAATACGAATAAACCAATAGTACCTGAATTTCCACTAGATGACAGCATCTGGATCACCTATTTTTCGTTGGCGCCATCTATTAGTAAAAAGATTAAATAATATACGAGGTGTATTCAAATAGTTACTACAGTTTGATTTATCACAAAATATAAATAGTATATAACAATTACATCATTTATTTAATTAATTAATTAACGATATATATTTTAGAGATAAAAAAATATATTTGTACATTTTACAATCACTATCACTAGATAAAAAGAATCACTAGAGGTTTCTTCCTCGTTTAAAATCTTTCTTTTTAACGCATCGTTTCTCCAATACAATTTCGGCTAACTCCAATTCGGATAAATATCGTTTTGGGTGAGATTAACATCATCGTCCACGTGCAGAAGCTATCCTAAAAAATTCACAGATTAAAATTGAAATTTTACAGGAGCGAAAGATTACGTTTGGAAATAAGTATCGTTTCCTGTAGTATTATCGACGTCTTGGAGAGAATACTAATTCCGGCCGTAGAGGGGGTGTTTTGGTATTTTAAAGAGACCTTTACTACGTTGTGGGCTTCTGTATTTTATAAGAAAAATTACTAAATACTAAAAAAAAAAAGTATGTTTATAGAAACGTACTTTGGTTACTTGTAAATATTTCACGTGCATATCGGTCGCTACAATATCTTGAGTTGCATCGTTGACAAACTCATCCTTGAAGGCATCATCGCCTCCCTTCGGAATTGGAATCTTTAAATTGAGTCATTCCGAAGATGTTAGAATCGCTTCGTCATCAATGTAGGAGGTTTTGATGGTTTTTCATGGGAGCTTTACCTTTTTTTTAAGAGAAATTCGCCGTTTTTGTTTATTTCCTATCTTAGGTGTGACAGGTTTGGGTGCTGTTGGGAGGTGTTATTTCTTCACGCATATCCAACCATTGCTTTTTTAAATTCAAAATCATCATCGCTATCAAGATCTAATCGGAGATTCAGGTTTATTTGTTTCCTAATCGATTCTGGGTTTATTTTTGGCAGAAGGTGGTTGTTTGTTACGATAATTTTGACTTTATTCTCTTATTTTTTGGACTTCGAAGGAATCGTCGCTGCTAGATGGAAATTTTCTTTTATTAGTGCCGATTGTCGGAGATAACGGTGGAATATCTCGTTCTTTCTGTTGAGGTTCTATTCCGAATATAGATAGATCGCAAAAATATCATCGATCTTTTGTTTCTCTAATAAGTTTTTGTTGAGATATTCGCGATTTTATTTCCGCCAAATGTTTAAATAGAATCGTGGAAGTGTTCTCTTGAAAACGTCTCGATTAAACTTGAAGTGAATCCACGACAGTCTTTGATGTTTCGTGTGTTAACACATGCTAGTAAAATCAGTATTATCTAATGCAGTATTATCAGTTTCTAACGGGGAATTGCTAGAGCTTCCGAACAATTCGCTACCCGAATTGAATATTCTTTAATATCGACGATTTTCGATTCGTTTTCAGTTGCGATTCCGAAAACGGATAAATCGCAAAATCGTCATATTCGATAATATAATAAATCTTTTATATGAGATCGCGAGATTGCGTTTTCTAGTCTCTCTTTAGTCTCGATTTTTATCATTGTTTGACTTGAAAAATCCATCTCTCACGACATTTAAATTCGATAATTTCGGCTTATTAACCGGGGAATCGAACAGATTCTTCCTGATCCAAATCTTAATCTAGGTCGGCCGAATTTAAAATAGGAGACGTTTCGTCGAATCTATTCGATTAACATCATTACAATTCCACATATCTTCAATTTTATCCAATTTAAAATCTAGCATAATCATCGATGTTCTATCATCGTTAATAATTTTTTCACAAGTTTAGAGCTTGAATTTAAAATTATGCGTTCTATCGACATTTTTATAGCTGCAATGAATTCGTCCCAATCTTGACCGGCGATTTTGAAAAGCATCGCCAAATCGGTATCGTCCAGCGTATATTTGATCGGGTTTAGAATCTTATCGAACTTCAAGATGTTATTCAGATTTAGATCGTTTAAAATGCTTAAATCGGGTTGTATCCAGGCGTCTAATCTACATTTTCAGAGTCTCTCTTATTCGTACAGTAACATGTGAATAATTTATCGCAGATTTTACACGACGAATTGTCCAGGCATAACGATGTACTAGAGGAGATTTCGTTGTGTAATTCGTTGATTAAATCGTTCGTTGCTGCTTTGCTAACTAGATCTGCTACGTTGTCTAAATCTTCAGTGATGGTGGCTGGAAATTATAAATTATTAGAGCTAATGATAAAGTATTTTGAAAAATTGGGCATATATTGCTCACGTTTTCGAAAGAATTTAAAAAAGTAAAACACAAAATAAGTTCAAAGCAAATGTCGAAAAATGATCTCGACTGCCAGTTGTTCTTAGTGCATTTAGTGACTACATTTGTGTACGTTTGTCATATCTGTGTGTGTGTGTGTGAAAATAACGTAAAGTGCTTACTGTTGAAGAAAAAATGTCACACAAACACAACAAAATAATAGGCTTTTAAAAAACTTAACAGAAAGTGGTAAAAGGGTATATTTTTTTGAGAAAGTTTAAAGAATGTTTAAGACGAGTTTGAGACGTTCCAAAAATAAAAATATTTCAGAAAGTTCGAATAAAGTTCCTTTAACGCCCTCGAAAAAGTTCAGTGCACGTAGTGTTTTAAGACTGTCCAACACACTTACTCAATTCAATTACTTAAAATGATACTTACGCTAAACTGTTTGAGACTTCATAAACATCGCTCTAATATCACTTGCTTATAATTATCCAACTATTGTGTTCCTCCGGTGAACTACTTTCTTGTTTGCAACCAGAACAACTTCAGGGACTACACAAAATTAAAAAAATCATCCGTATATTAAAATTTACACCAAATTTAAAAATTAAACTCACCTCTATCTGACTGATCGAATAATATGCACTGTTTAGAATCACCATACTGCAACAGCCGGGTCAACATATCATACAGTTCTGGAATGTCCGATTATATTAGTCGGGTTGAGGCAATCTCAGACTCCAAACGTTTCGGCAACGATAACTTCCCACCATCATCACCCAGATCCATCCACGCCACCGTCCCAGAACGTACAGATCTTGGGTATCCTATCTTGTATCTCGATAATTTCTATATCAGAGAATAATTGCGTCACAGACGGACTCTCTTAGAGCTGCCAGCCATGTTATTTAACATGCCTTGGCTACCCTGTTTGCTTAGTTTTGGTCGCTAGTTTAGGGACAGAAACGTGAATTTTCTGACAGGTCGGCGTTAACGAATCGAATCATACGTGATTGCTGGAAGAGATCGAAGGAGTGAACTTGCGCGATTTTAAAATGTTTTCGGAGAGGTAATGCTTGTTTACAAGGCATTCTTTAATATCTAAAATAGAGAATAATAATAATAAATACTACTAATAATAGAACAATTTTTAATCGTACTTCCTCCTCTTTTCCTTCGGTGACCAAAACTATAATCTTCCCTTCCTTTTTACGCCCAGTTCCCATCCTCTACACCATAATCTAATCGGGATTTATTCGAGATATCGAAACAGACTATAAGATCGACTTCACCAATATCCAACCTTCTCCTCACCTATGCACGGAGATTAGAGTGTTACAATCACCTGAACGGAAAGAGTTGACCGCCCAATTAATTAATTAATCCAATTAATTCCAATTAAAAGTAAATACGTAAAGTTTTCTTACATGAATCTGTTGTTTTTGTGTAATTGATGATTGCTTCCAGGAAATACTTTCTGGTTTAATCGCAGAGTATGTTGCACTAACAAAGCGTAAATCTCTTTTACAGTTTCTATATATTCGGCTGAAGATTGGCTCACTGACTAAGAATTTTTATACTGGCAGTGATTTAAAATTATCTCTTGAAGTTTATAGAATTTCGGATGCCCAAATTTAGTGAAGGAGATATTTGAGGAGGCTACCATCCGGGTGAAAGATATCGATATTGGGCTGTAGGACTGATACCATCCACATCCACTATATGCTGTAAATGCACTTCTCCTCAATAGAGCTTGCTCGAGTTCTAGAATTGGAAAATCAATTTAAACGATACTCGTGTTTAAATTACCTTTAAAGTAGTTTAAACCGTAACCATGCTGATTTGTCAGTTCGTAACCATGGTATAACGCACAATTTAAATTTCGCATTATATCACCGTAATGCATCCTAATTAAATAATATTTGGATTATTAAATTAAACTAACGATTAAATCTTACTTCGTATGTTTATTCCTCTCCCTGAAATTCCTTCGACTTGAATATCCGTCCTTTAGTTAAATTAGCAAAGTTTCCCCGCAATCACACGACAGTCACGAGATTCTCGTAGATATTTTTCTAAAATTTGTAAATAATCAGTTTAACCGACTGCAATTTTTCCCTAATGGTACGACAACCTTCCAATCGCCGTTCGAAACGTAGGGGCAACATCGGGACTATCATCATGCCCGAATCTCTAATGCGATATCACAAATTGTTGATAATCTATAAACGCAAAAACAATTAAATCATCCACAATCAAACAAGACATACCTCAGTAACATCCGTAATAGTACTTCCAGGTGTCGCACTGAGAGCTAAGACACGGAAATGTTTGTTACACTCGGTAATTGGACGTAACACCTCGCAATAAGCATGGTTTTCGCTTTATGAGCTTCATCGATGACGATACATTTTATTTTTCCCAATTCGGTACTGTATTTATATCTGCAAATACTTGAGGAGTGATAAAAACACTCTCTACACATCCATATATCCTTCCGTGATATTTGTGCTTTAGTTCCTGTCAATTTACAGCCCTTTCGGTGTCGCCATAATATTATACGTCAATTTGTTGTTTCCACTGAACTAAGCCATGGGAGCCATAAATACACTTTTCCCCGACGGATACCACCGATAAAAACATACATAACCACAGCCGCAATGAATGTTTTCCCTAAACCTGTAGGTAAACTAACCTAAAATATGATACAAATAAAGATTGCAGCTGCAGCAACTTATTTAGTGGTATACCAATGTATTTCAAACAGACATTCTCGGAAACTATATTGAATTGATACCCTAACTGGGTAATTCGTCGGATAAACTTGTCTGTCCTGCTTGCAAATCGAACCTCGGTATCGATATTTTCACTGAATTCTGTAATGGAGCTGTTTGTTTAACAATTTGAAATATCACTTAACCCTATTGTATCGAACCTGAGTACTTGTGTGTTCATTTTTTTATCGTTTGAAATTACCAAAAATATCGGTATACTGGGACTGAGGTGGCAACCCTATTCCTTACATTATTATTTTTATTAGTATATAGCACTTTATAAATATAAACAACACAAAATTATTGACAACACAAATGAAATTTGACATTTGACATAGCTAAAGATACGGTACGCCCTCTATCAATTCGACCAGCCATTATATTTTAAACTAAAATATAACTATTGAATTGTTTAGAGTTAAAACTAATTAAAATAATACGAAAATTAGTGCCAATAAGATGGATCTAATTCGTGAACTTGATTTATTGATCTAATATAATCTGTATATTTAGAAATTCTATTTTATATCAGACCGGTACAGTTAGCATTGATTATACAAACTAGATGGTGCGATAATAATACAGACACCGTGTACGATTCATTACAAACCGTCAGATATAAATATAATAGGTTAAATTTATTGTTATTCTATTCAATTTTATTGCATAATTTAAACAGATACAATATGGCTTTAAATTGTTTGGAGAACGCGTTAATATACCACCGTGCGTGTGGTTCGAAGGTGGTGATAAACGCAACGCCTTCGCTTCGATTTTAGCCGGATTTTTTAGTAATATTAAACCATTATTCATAGGGAAACCAAACAATACTAACAATGGATTTGTATTTTTGCAGTTTTTCGGATGGTGGATTGTCATAGATGCAGAGGCCTCAACCCTAAACAAATTGCTGCGTGGACATGTTTATGGTGTTTTTGGAACATTATCGTTGATTATTATCAATTCGATATCGAATTCACAGGTCTGCATTGTACCGCTAACGTATTAGGAAATATTAAAATAGTGTTAATTTTATGTTTAGATTAGAGGTGATGCATGTATGTGGATGTTTAGGACCGCTGAGGTGCTCTAGTCTTTCTATTTCTGGACTGCTCTAGGATTCGCCTGGTGATAGCAGCCTGTTGATTTTGTTCGCCATCTTGTAAACAAAGGTGATTATGCGTTATTAACGAGTTTATGGGGTAAGTACTATTTTTCGTTTATAATTTTAGACCAGCAGTGGCCAGGAGTCGGATTATTTCTCCAGAATGCTTTAATATTTATAGCATCTTTAATATATAAGTTTGGTCGATCGAAGATCTGTGGGGATAATTATTTATCTATTTAAAAGTATTTATATTCGAAACTTAATCGTAGTTTATAATATCTGATATCATCGTAAGTGTACCTTTTCCATTGTGACAGGTATGTAAGTGCGTTAACAAGCTAAGTGACTGCAAAGTTTTTATGTATTAAACGCGTTTAGCTTATTTGTATCATATGTCTCTTTAATAAAGGTTAGTTATTTAAGGATTTTGTCTATTTTATTATGAAATTTTTCTTAGAATTTCCATGGTTAAAATAACAATTATTAGCTCAAAGGATTTCATAGATGGATGAACAATCACCAGAGTCATTCTACGTATTTGCCGAGAAACAAAAAATGAAATCTATTTTTGTTTTTATATGTGGAGGCATCTAGCGCAAAATAGCCTAAACGACGCGAACATATATTTCAGAGACATCACGCGAGATGGCTCTGATAGTTACCCGTCATATTCCGCCATCTATGGGATTATTGTAGCAGGGAAAGGTTGGTTTTTTGATTTATAAGATTTACAGGAAAAATTTGAATAATAAATAGACAAATCTAACTAAACGTCACGACAAATTCCTCAAATATGTTTGATATTTTGTCAGAGGCGCTAAAGTTTTCCTATTTTTCGGTTTCGTACTCGGATTCGCTTCCATAATCGGAGCGAAGTTTGTCTTTAGTTGCTAATTCGATAAAGAAAGGTACAAGATGCGTATTATTAATAAATATATAAGTACGAGTAGGGATTAGCTTTCATATATTATAATTTTAGACGAACATTGGCCGAGAGTTGGATTATTTTTCCAGAATGCTTTAATATTTATATGTTCTTGATATATAAATTTGGCCGACGCGAAGATCAGTGGTATATCATTCATCTACGTAAAGTATTTTGTGATATATTCGAATTTTTATTAACAGTAACGCATTTTAAATGCATTCAAATTGATTTTGGTCGTTCTTATCATTTTATTTCCTAGTTCTAATATATTCCCACAGATGGCGCATGGTAAAATAACCATTAGAGACATCTTGCGTGGTATCTACGAACATATTTCTTGCTTCGTTTAGGTTATTTGCCGCTAGATGTCGCCAGATAATGTGGTATTGCTGAAATTGTACAAAATTTACGATTTTTATTATAAACACAACTTCTGATTCTAATACTGTAAATTGTTTTAAAATTTGCACTTTGTCAGTTGATGTATGCGGTAAAATCCGTGTTAATTTTTAAGCTTTAGATACTGAAGAAGCAGCTTTAAAATTGATTTAAAATGTACAAGCAATAGTAATAATAACTTGATATTGTTAGTTCAAGCTACTAAATTAGGAATTAAATCGTTATCTTTAAATTAAAATCCTCTTTTTGTTTCGGTTGGTATTAAGTTTCGTAAAAGAATATTAAAGAGATTTGTTGTTATTGAACTTGTACGTTCACTCTGCTTTCGTTTTCAAAATAGTTGAATATAGAACGGATGATATCTCCTCGATTGAGCTTCATTTGACTACGAGTTCGTTTGACCCTTTTCAACAGGAGTTGTTTGAGGTTTTATTGACTTGACACAAGTTAGACCGTATCTCACCATCTTGTTTTGATCCATAAATTGTTAAGATATAGTATCCAGACATCAGTGCTGCGTCCGTTCAGTATCAGTGTGCGAAAATACTAGAACAAGTGAACAAGTCTGGCTTGAAGCAAACGCAACGATATTTTATTTTTCATTGACACGATACTGAACGAATTGGATGTGTCTGGAGAGACTAAAGGTTCTGTTTAAGCGTAGTGAAAAAGTAGTTTTTAAGATTGCGTTTCCCTGGCTGTACGGGGGTGGAACAGGTAGCGAAACATAGCTACTTTAATTCCAGGTCACCGCCGTTAAATGAAAAGATTAATTAAAAATGTATGATATATATGTAGTATAAAGTCTAGCGTGGAGTGATCGAGTATATTATTTCAGCGAAATAGTCATTATTTTTAATAAAAATCATTATCAAACTTGATGCTTTTTTTGTGATTCTAAAAAATTTTTAAAATTTAAATAATAACCCTTAATTGAAATTCTACTATACGTTGCACCTACATAACAACATTTTATGACTATTTATATGGTGTAAAAATAGTGAGTTTTATCAATTATTTTTTAAATGAATTGAAAATCACTTTAAGTTGTCTCGAGCTTATATACAACAGGAATCTGTAATTATATAGACAGAGTAAGTTTGGCATTTATAGTATAGATGGCATAAGTAGGATTGTTTAAATTATGACTAAATGACTTGTTTCTTAAATAATTTGTTCGTTTTTAAAGCTGTTAATTGTAATTCATCTTCTAAACAAAGTAAAAGTAAAAATACGAACATTATGCAGTGCATACATATATTCTTCTACATAAACCATTTTTTTTCGTTTTGGTATCTAATTTAAGTAGTGTGGTATTAGTCTTACAATGTTTGAACAATTGCTTACTATAAATACATTTATTTAAAACACAAAAAGTTATCACAAACAGAAATCCCCGAAAATACTTCTGCACTCTAAACATAATGCGTTCACTCCAACGTTTTTCTTTTTTATGCCTGCTTAACTTACCTTTCACGGCGGCAAATTTGAAAAATTCAAAAATATGTACAATACCATACTAGGTACTGTCAACATTGTCGATGTATAAGACAGTAGCTTGAATAAAACATAAAAATCATTTGTTGTTACTATTTTTTAATAATCTGTTGTTAAACTAATCTTTGCTAATTATTTCATGTGTAGATGCTTATATAAAATGTACAATACAAATGTAATGTAATAATGTAAAAAAAAAACTAATAATAAAACACTCAAGAGATAACAAATACTCCCCTTTCACTTCCCCATTTACAATTATGCAAGACGAACATAACAGACTTTATTTAGCTCGTGTTACGAAAATAGAGGGATGGAAACGCAACCTTAAAAGTTACATTTTGAATAATTGCTTGCTAATTATCTACAAGGCGTGCCATTAAGATTTTGGCGTTGAGGCCAACTTTGTTTGTTGTATCGATTTCGACAGTATTTAACAAGATATTATACAATTTAGCGTCATATAAGTAATAAATTGAACATTTTCCAAGCCAGAACACCATTTATAGTGTTACCTATTCTAACATTACCGAAAAATGCGTAATGCTTTTAATAAAAGATATTAAAGTAAAATATGACAGGAGCTGTGTTAATATTAATTGATTAATTAATCCGCATAAATCAAGACAAAATCGAAGGTTAAACGAAATAAAACCGTTAAGCGTTAAGCATCAGACGACAAAGTTCAAACCCCCTCTCTATTAACGCCACTATCAATCATGCCCATCATCAAGATAAGTACGATGACTTCTTTACGCTCAGCGCAACATCCTAATTAATCACCCTCACATATATACGTATATAGCGTGTATATATATATATAACGGTTTATATGCTAATTCCACTGATTGCCTTTATCTATATAGAAAATCTCACTAGTTCCGCTTTATGAACAAATATTTGTTGCGTCATTTCATTCATTCATACATGTTACAAATACCCACACGTATGTATAAAATGCAAATGCGGCGAAACCTACATTTTCTAAGTGATGGATGTATTCTGTACATCGTCTGGAGAGTTTCAGCCTGGCGGTGTCGACGGGTTGAAACACTAATAATCCTCGCGAGTGCCGAACCCAGATAGGTCTAGGCTAATCCCTTCGGAAGAGCACGGAACAATGAAGTGACGTTCACTGTAGGTACATACTTCGGTATTCTATTGCATCGACCGAACGATTTGTATGTGTGTGTGTGTGTGTCCGTATACTCGATATTCCCGAGAAATAAGTACAGACACTTTCTCTTTCGCAAATAACATCGAAACGTGACCGATAACTGCGGTCTCGATTTTATCAAATATTTATACTTGTACTTGGTTGGAGGGTTGGGGAGGGTGGTATCTTATATAGTTTGACATCATGATGTATTAAATTAGAATTCGTATTGTCATTCGTATTTGTATTGTAGAGAATGTTACAGAACATTTAGCGGTAGATCTAACAATAAGTTAGACGCGAGAGAAATATGTCAGGAGCTGATGCGAAAATCTTTATTTCATCTTATTCCCGCTGAGATATACAGCCTCGCTGCGCCGCCGAAGTTACCACGAGCAGCGAACAACATAAATGTTATAAACTATATTTATCTCGGGGGAAGTGGAAAATATCACTAGCGCAGCGCCTAAAAATACGTCTATTAAAACATCTAAGCATAAAAAGTTTTGTAAAAATCGCGGAAAACAAAAAACATCTTCGTATTTGAAAATAACAGGAATAGAGGGATAAAGGCGAAATCCGTAGCGGTTCCAACAATTGCCGTTTGACGCCCGGAAAACAAAAAAGGCAATAAAGTTCGCGGGGACTCCTGGCTGCGGCGAGGGGGAAGGAAAGGAAGATATATATGTATATACACAAGCAGAGAAGGAGAGAGTCGGCGCTGTGGGCAACGTATCTGTTCGGGGAAAAAGGAATAGCTGTCGTAGCCGTAGTAGCTAGGGGGGAAGAAAAGCAAAATTCGCTAAGAAAGATTATATTTCGCGTTGTGGTGCTTCGATTGTGGCGTATCTAAAACAGGGAAACTGGTGATAACCGAGTAAGCCGTCGCAATGCACATCGACCGTAAACTCTTAAATTGCCACCACTAACACCGTTACCGGCACCTGCCACCCAACGTTTCCGTCTTCTTGCTAATTTATTCTAACCGTCGGTCGGCTAATGAGTTTTCAATTATCGACTTTGATGCATCGCCCTTTATAACGTAGTTATTGAAGTTCTTTAATATTTCTTATCTGGACATTTTTAATAAACTATGTAACCTGTAACTAATACCAAGACATTGATTTAAATTGAAATCCACTCAATTTGCCGCGATAACAAACTTATTGAGGAAAAACATCTCGGGATACAAATATCTTAAAAGATGTCTTATTGTTAACAAGACTTTCAAAGTTTGACCGCCTCTACATTGTGTCTTAATGAGAAAGGAATATCTATAATATATCTAGAAAAAGGAAAGATAAAGAAAAAATATTAAACGAGAAAAAACAAAACTAAGAGGACAAACCTGAAACTCTCACAGTGAGTTGTGAATTGAGAGGAAGATGTTGAAACATAGATTAAACATTACAGCTGCATTCAAGGAAACATGTCAAAAATTTAAACTTTAAATCCATAAGATTATGATATTCAATATGGATGAATTCGCGTTAACAACAGTACCTACGCACCCCACCAAAGGTACTTCTCGAAGAGGCAAAAACAAGTTGACGCAAATCAAAAGAAAGTACCTACGTGCAACAGTTGTGGCCTACACGATTCCTGAGTTTTGAAGATATTTGTATGAAATTGGGCATTTGTATATTATCCATTATTCTACATAAAATGACGATATCAGAATTATAATTGCATTAAACTTTCAAATTTTAAATGGAACACGCCATATTGTTTTAAAAACAAATAGGTCATTTATACAAATTCAAAAAATGTATCTCTGTGTGCATTATTATCATTATCTACCAAGATATTATGTATAAAAGGAACTATATAGAGTATGTTTATTAAAAAAAAAGTTCAAACCGCAAAAGTAACAACATACGAGGGCGGATCAATAAATTCTGTGTTAGGCAACATTGAAGTTTTTCACAATTTTATTTTTATTTTTCAACGTAATCACCTTTTAGTACAATACACTTTTTCCCAACGTTTCTGCCATATCTTTAACCTCCAAAAATACGATTTGTCAAACTCTGCAAAATACGCTTCTGCCTCGACGATAACCTCTCGTTTGGAGCTGACCTTTTTCCCCGAGACATGTTTTCTTTTCATATTGGGGCACAGAAAGAATGCAGAGAGCCAAGCCAGGCGAGTACGGTTGTAGTGCTGTTCATGCAACTTTGCCGCGAGACAATTCTGGATGAATGTGCTGGTGCATTACCGTGGTGAAACAGCACTTTTTCTTAGCCGTGTCTCCTTCAATTTTATATCGAATCGGTCCAATAATTCACTGTAATACTGTCCCGTGACCGTCTCTTCCTTCGCAAAAAAGTCCATGAGGATTATTCCCTTTGGAATCCCAAAAATCGTGGCCATGACCTTTTCCGGCCGATGGGACCGGGGTTCTTCCTCTTCGGGCAGATTCACCCTGAAAATCCATTGTTTCGACTGGCGCTTGGACTCCTGGCGTATAATAATGGATCCAGGTTTCATCGACGGTGACGAGTCGACGCAAAATTCCTGCGAATTTCTCTTAAAGAGGTCCAAACATATTGCTCTTTTTCCATTTTATCGAGAAACACGAAACACGTGTAATACAAATGGCTGCCAAATAAAAAACCACTGTATGAATCAGTCTGAAATTCTATTATGTGTTGTCTGACAGATGGTAGTACACGACGGTAATGCCAACTTTCCTCAGCAGCGCCACCTGTCTTCAAACACGGGTACTTACTGATCTCTCGTAGTAATGAAATAATACAAAATTAATAATAAATTTAAAATATTAATGTATTAGATATTCAAACGGCAATTACGTTGGAAATTATATTTGGCATTCTTCCATAATTCTTAACCTTAAATTATTTAAATTGTCAAGTGGTTGTAAATTTATTAACCTTAGACTTTAGATATCCCCACAAGAAAACAGTCTAATGGAGAAAGATCAGGTAACGCAGGCCATTCAACAGTACTCTTCGGCCAATCCACTTGGGGGTGAGGTGGTTCCGTCTTGTTGGGCCTCTCTGGTAATTGCCCTTCTTCCATTAATGCGGTGAATAATTTGTTCTTTTTTCTAAAGATTTCACGATATAGTTGTTGGGCCCCACTGGTCCGACCTTAAAATTAATATTTGGCAACATATCTCGTGTCGTTTAGCGATTATCGATAATCAAAACCACTCGTTGTATTATATATAACAATTGCTTTAACACAATATAGGGTGTTCCATTTTAAAATTTGAAAGTTGAATGCAATTTCCGATTGTTGTATTATAATTTGGATATCTTCATTTTATGCAGAACAATGGATAATATGCAAATGCCCAATTTCGTAGAAATATTTTCAAACTGCTTGAGATATTTAAGTGTTTCCATGTTTTTGCCCACCACTGTATGTACCGCCATCCATGATTTTTTTTTTTCACCGTAAAAGGTTGAATCCAGTGCACCATTTTATCGATTACGACCTAATTCAGAGCAAACAGCTTTATTAATCTTGGATGGATATTCAAGTCTTAAGATCTATGAAAGCTTAGAATTCGCGAAAAATATTCAGTTGTTCTTCTTTGTTTACCGGCACGTCACACACACACCACCTCCAACCACTGACGTCGCCTTTTTTGGTCGTCTGCAAAGCATGACAATCATGCTGTCACTCAATTGGTTGAGAGTAAACCCTAATCGTACGAGAAAACGGCAATACGAGAAGAAGAAGAAACAATATTAAACGCAAGACTGTCAGCTACCTACCAAGATGTATTAATAAAGCTATGAGAAGAAGATTAAAAAATCGGCAACAGAGCAAGAACAAAGAAGATAAACTTAACGGAGAAAAAAGTGAAAAGAAGCAGCAACATGGAGAGACTGTGCTAGTCTTATTGCAGTGGCTCCCTTCAGTTGATCGAAATCGAAAGAATAAGTTGGCTACGATGTCTATTTTGCCGAAAGATCAAGGCAAGATGATTTTTTTTTTCACCTACTCGCACGACTTCGACTCGTGTCAATTTGACAATTAAACCACTCCGGGCTGTCGGTTTAAATGCTTGTCAAATTGACACTCGTCTTCGTCGCTATGCAACAAGACATCAGAAATTATCGATAAATTCAAAGCCTTTTTTATGGGTATTACTACAGACAATTTTATACAGGGTGTTTCATAATATATACGCAGGACGCAGGATGATAGTTTGTCCAAAAGTTTGAAAAAGTTTCTATCAATTTACCTTCTAAAATCATATTCGAGATACAGGGTGTTGAAATTTAATTAAAAAAAATGTTTTTGAAATACTCGAACGGTTTGTCGTTAAGAAAACAGCTTTTGTAACCATTTTCTACTTATAATAAGCTAAGTTGTGGCGAGAAAAAAAATTTAAATCGTAATCGGTAAAGATTTTTGGTTTAATTTTTTTACCCTGTATAAATAATTTTTATTGATAGACTATTTTATGATCTTCGGAAAATTATTCGTTAGGATAAGGCAAAATCATATAATTTAATTTATAACTTTATCATCTATCTTAGTAACTTTTCGGGAAATGTTATGTAACCCTCGAGTTGAATAAAGCGTTTTATACATGCTAGTAATAGAACGTCTAAACTTGTATGTCTGTTAAAGACATTTATTTTTGCGGCGAGTTACGATAAAGTTTAAAGATAAGACGAGTTTAATGCCCGTTTTATCTCGAAAAGTTGAACGTAAAACAATCTTAGCTTAGACGAGGAAAATATGCTGCATAAAATCGGAGCGAAACTAAAACAAAATGCATTATTTAAAATGTTTTATTCATGCTGTTGGAACTTGGACGATTTAAACTGCACTGTCTCATTGAATTCAACAATGTATCCCTGCGGATTTGAGTAATTAAATTTCGAAATGAGTGATTAATTAACTGGGAAGGATCGAATTGATTTATTTATTTTCCACAATGAAATATGTATTGTATTATTTACTTGGATTAATAAAATCAGCTACCATTATATCCCTGTATTTGAATAGCAAACAACCATCGCATAATTATGTACGATTTAATTGCCTGCTTGATTAATAAAATTAATCCAATTTTAAAATTATATTTCCATCACATGTATATTATATACGAATTAGAGGTAAACCGAGTTTGGTTATCCTCACATGTTTACTTCCGCTAAACTTCATGGCAGAACCATCAAGACAACTTGACGAAATTAATTATATGAAACCACTTATAGGACTTAAACTTCGCCCCAAATAAGTTTATGTTAGTTTAAATACCCTTCCCCCACCTTAAAGTTTATGTTAGTTTAAATACCCTTCCCCACCCTCCTCCCATTCCCTTTAAGAGGCGGCGGCCACATCGACGTCTCGGGCATCATTTCGAACTCTCTCGAAATTTCCCACTTTCTCTGTCCCGTCCAGAATATAAAGTTTTATGTAAACGTTCTCAATCTCCATCCTTACGCGAAACTTTACCCATTCCCCCCCTCCCCGATACTACGACAGGGATACGTACACGTATTATGTTACCGGGCGTCTCAGCGACGACGACAAAGGTTTGTGTCTCTCTAAAAGGTAGTGTCTTGACGCGCAAGTTAAGTTGCGAAAAGTTTTTTCTTTTCTTCTTACCGACTGAGCGGAGAGAAACCTGGGTGAGAATTTAATTTATTTTTTTTTCCTCGGTTTCCTCTCCTTCCGCGAGACCCGGAAGGTGGTTAAAGCGGGGGACGAAGTGGCAATTGAAAAGGAAGATTTAGTGATGCAGTTTACCGCGAAATCCAAAGTTGAAAACCCACACCACACCGTGACTTTAAACGCTCGACTCATCCACCAGTCGATTAACTTTTTCCTGCAAGTTTCCGCACGGCAGGGGGCGACACGGGTGGGTCGTAATTAATTGCGGCAATTTAGTTATACGGGTGCTTACGTTCCGTGTGTCATCTACGTAATTAATAAGTTACCTCTTTAAGTTAGAACAACGGAGGTATGCGAAAGGGTCTACCTCTACAATAAGAATGTTAATATGCCGTGATATTTTGTTTTATATCTCCTTGTTAAGGGACCACATCCTAGTCACTACTTCACTTTCAATTTTCATATTTTTTATTGTGGTTCTGCATCGTTTCGTTCATATTCTTGTCCTTTTCTACTAACTAAAAATAAAGAAGGCGGAAGAGAATTAATAGGTACCTTGCCGTGTTATCCGCGACTTACTCAATTAAAGAAGAACAAAGTGAGTTAACAAACGATAATTTATTGTTGCATACTACACATACCTCCTGTGAGCCAGTTTCTTTGTAAATATAGAATCTTCGCAACTACTACTTAGTACGGCTTTCGATGACCACTTTGTAGGGTTATTCGAAGTTGTATCGCATAGGAATCTTGTCCTTGCAATGTAAACTAGGTAGTTGATGTTGGGATCATCAAGGATTTGAGATGTCCTCTAAAATCCCCAGGTTTTAATTCCTTTAATCTATCCAGAAACAGGCACTTAATATAGCCTGCTTTTGGTTGTAAATGTCCAGCAGTACTTCAAGCGCTGCAGTGGGACAAGTTCGCATCACTCCTGTGACATTTAGACAAGTGAGTCTTTGGATTTGTTGAAGCTGTTGTTGTACAGTCTTCTGTGTTGTTTTTGGCCACCATACCAAAGCGGCATAGGTGATCATGGGTATTATAATTGCCGTGGGCTCGAGACCCCAAGACTTACCTTGTAACCTTCGGCAGATTACCGATGCCTTTATGGCTTTTTTTCCGTAAGTAGTTGATATGGGGGTTCCACGTCAATTTGTTGTCCAACATAACCCCCAAGAATACTTTAGCTTCATTGCTGAAGGTAATACTTTTTCCCTCTATGGAGGCGGGTTTAAGATAAACTTTTCTTCTCCTTGAAAAGGGACGATAGTAATCTTTTGGGGATTTATACGTAGGTTATGAGTCGAGTGTAGTCGAGAGCTCTTGCATAACCTGTGATATGATTTGATCATACTTACCACGGATCATGATTACCAGGTCGTCAGCGTACCCATGCACCTCATGTCCGTCTCTGGTAAGGTTACTAATAAGATCATCGACCGATATTTTATCTATAAGCTTTACCCAGTTCAAAGACCAGGTTGTCGAGAAAATCATCAACCACAGCTCAGAACAAATTCAGGTAACGATCTGCCGTTAACACGCCGTCATAAATGACATAAGGGGACCTGTCATTCGTCATAAGGCAAAAGACATTGAAACTAAACTAATGTCGTCAGGCTGAAACACATATCCTGAATATTCGGATGTGCAAAGCTGTTATTTTCTTTTCTTCTTAAAAATTGGACTTCGTATTCATCATTAGAAACAGACTTCGCCCACATAACATTTAATATTTTTCTTTGTAGGGAACTGCACTAAGATATAGCTTCCTACTGAAATGTCTTCGGTTTCTATTTCTCCTGATATGTAATCTTGAGTATCTTCGACGTCCATAATTGAATCCGAACTCAATATTTCCATTTCTGATTCACCAATTGCAGCAGGTGTATATTTCGTAAACCTTCCTTTTTTCTTTTTGGCCCTTCTTTTTTTCCGTTTACTTACATTTCTCTCTGCACGATTTGCTTTGTTTAGTTCTTTTGGTCTTGATGTATCTTTTCGTTTCATCTTATATTTAGTTCCTGCGTGTGCTCACGCCTTTCTTTAATTCTACCCATTTCAGCAATGCTTGTATAGATACGTGAGCAACCTTGTTCTCTCTCGCGTCCCAATGAACTTGAAGAAGCTTTCGCGTAGGGTCTAATATCAGTAATTATTGGCTTTCTCTATTTTGATTCTGTTAATGCAAATGCCTTTTCTAATATATCAAATATTATTATGAGAATTTGCAGTGTTAGAGGTCTCTCTCGATTTTATCAAAGTTATAGAATTTGTGGAATCGTTTAAAACCTCCGTGACTATTACCGATGTAGTTGGGTGCTCTGTATTCATAGCAACTTCTGGTAAATAATCATCATTTGTAAAAACTAATGAATTAAAAGGCTAGATTCCTGTTTTTCCAAATGCGTTTGTAATATTGCTGGGTGCGAATGATAGTAGGTATGGCTGTGAGGTAAGTTTAGGAACCGCGTTTGTCTTCTTGTGATCAGCGGCACATTTTCCAGAAGTTCTGGCAAAACTTCTTCAAGGAAAATACGATAAACATTGCGATTCAATCGTAGAGGTAAAATATTTGGCCTTATGCTACAATTATTGATGATACCTGCTCATACATTAACAGTAAATTTGTTTTGGGGCTTGTCCTCACTCCAAACATGGGAGTTGTGAGAGTAAAAATACCTTCTCTTGTCTACAATATTGTCCTGAAGCGATTTCTCTCGATATTTAGTCACTAATGTGGGATAGGGAGTGTTTGGGGAGGCGATATTGTTCCCGAGCACCCAGTGTGCGTGTCATTGTCAGTGTCACATAAGACGGAATAAGAAGCAATTCGCGCTCTTCAAAAAATGACGCCAAAATTTATGAAGAGTAGGTAAATATGGGCGCATCAGAGGACACGCTGTATAAGCTGTATTTTGACAGCTAAAACCTGTCAAACTGTCATAATTATGACAATTTGTTGGTTTTTACACAGGTTTTAGCTAGCAAAATACACCTTATACAGCGTGTCCACGTCGAGTGACTGTGCTGATGCGTCCATAGTTTACCTACTATGATGACTTTTAGAGAGATGTTGAGGAGACAGTAATCACGTATAACGGAGGAGATACATATCCAATTAATAGATGGATTTCTGAATTCGAAGAAATTGCCACTCACTTTGATGGAGTGGAACGACGTTGAGGAATTAATTTATGGAAAAAGGTTACTGAAGGAGATGCATTGCTTTTTGTACGTTCTGAGAGAGAGAATGACATCGTGGGGAATATTAAAAACTAAATTAAGAAATGAATTTAGCAAATCTACGTACCGAATTTTATCAACTACTAATAATTCGCCTCTGTGGACAAGATCAAAAATAGCGCTCTGCAGCCGTGTCAAGTAACACTTCCATACAGCTGATATCAGATCTGCTTTCATTGCACTCATTTGTAGGGTGATTCCGACAATATACCATAAGCGTCTATTACAGGCATTCGTGAGTTAGCGTTCGAAACACTTTGAATACCTTTTATTCACCAGATCTGCCTTCATCCGACTATCATGTTTTCCTCAACTGAAAAAAAGAGTTTAAAAGATCGTAAGTTTGCTTCCAACGAAGAGGTGGTAGAAACTGTGCAGGCCTGGTTTACAAAGCAAGATAAAATTTCTTTTTGAAAGGTTTCTTTTCAGGAGTGGTTGGGAACTAAACGGCTTTTCGGTGGCACAAAATTAAAACAACATTTTTATATAAAACGTATAATGCATTTATTAACAATCACTGATTCCTATTACATTTACTTAATGGTTAGTAGTCAAAATGAACCCTTATTTATTCACCGATAAATTAGACTACTTAATTACAAACTAATCTCTGTTTTCTTTTTTGTTTTTTGTTCTTTTTTCTTCTGGTTTCAATATATTTTAACTAATACGAATTTGATTTTAGGATTTCCTCGTTCATTTTTCTCTTCCTGTTCGACGCCCTCTTCAATAAATAGAGTTTATATAATAGTAGATGTAACATACTTCACATTCATTTAAAATTTAACAAACGAAAAATATTTACTAAAATAATCGATTATACATATACAAGTTTGTTATTTTTCTTCGAATATATTTTTGATTCTCAACATTTTTATTTTTATTTTAATCAGTTTTAGTCATGGGATAAAATATTAAATATAATTAATACTGTATATTTATGTATGTATGTACAAAATTGGATTTAAAAGGACGTACACGTTTATATTGTTATTGGCAATATTATAATACTGATCTGTTTAATTTAATAAGTAAATGAAATGTGCACCAATTCATTCAATTTTACGATCGCCCAATAGATGCGTCTGTTCTTCTCGTTTGGGACGGCTAATACTTTAATGGTATCGAAGAAAGCAACGAATCAAGATACGAAAATTGGCCGTAATAAAACTCGAGTGCATTCTGTAATAGGTTTACATATTATAGAATTACTTGCAAGCTTCCTAACTCTATTTCCATCCTAACTAGGTATTTACATTTATCGATTTTTAATTAATTCCATAATATAAATAAACTAAATAAATAATTCATCCCGATCGATCTGCAAAAAGGAAATTTTCCAGATTCTTTCATCTTCTCCACCCACCGGGTTAGGGAGAAATATATTCCCTTCTACGACTACGGTAATAAGGGAACAAGGGACGTGTTTCTGTCGGTAGAAACCGAATTTTCCGAAATATACAATATATTCCCCTGATTTAATCCTGACCCATTGTCACGTCTAAATTCAGTTTTTTTTTCCTTTTTTTTTCTTTCTTTTCTATCTCCCCCTTTCGCTTTCGTATATCACGGTTGAGAGAGGTCTCGACAAGTGGATGTGATAACTTGACGAAATTACCGTTACATATAGGGTTTAATGAACCTGGCACATTTCATTTACTTGCTTTTTTCTTTTGTTGCTGTACAAAATAATATAACGTTATTGAAGATATTTTGTCTCCGGCCAGAAAGAGTGAAAATTAAAAGGACTTCGATTTAAAATAGAAGGTTAGTTATTGGGGGTTATACCAATTTTTTTGTGCGATCATTTATCTCCTGCTCCGTTCCTATTTGCGTAAAATTTATGGATAACAATGGCCACAGGAGAAGAAAAGCCAAAATAAGCAATAAAATACGTACTTTAGTCATTAATTTTTCGAATAGTGCTTCCACGGTGAAAAATGTAGCACAACAATTTTCGGTTTTACCTGATATACCGTTAGAAAAATTTATGAAACTATTAGGAGGACTAATAATGTTGCAAAGGTATGGACAGCCAAAATTATCTTTGACTGGATTGACGACGATTGGTCCATTACTCTGTGTCAGATGTCGACGATTGATAGAGCCCTAAAAAGCTTTCACTACTCTTTTAAAAGAACGTCATTTGTTCCTGAAAGAAGAAATACAGTGTTCCCTCGCCACTTCGCGCTTCATGTTTCGCGGCTTCACTGCTTCGCGGTTTTTTCCAAAATATTCATCAAAAAATAAAAATGAAAAAATATAACCATGTAGGCAGCCACATTGCGGAAAGGAGCGCTGTTTCATGTTGATGCGCGAGAGAGAAGAATCCCGGTATCTCAAACAGAGATGAGTTGACTCAGAATACATACCACGGGCTCTCATAAAGGCGTGCGACATCGACCAATGAGAGTACGAGTAGATTTATCCCTGTGAGTTGATTGTCTGCGCATCATCGCAGCGTCACCTACCATCTTCTCTTGTATCTGACCAGCCTTGTCCATGACGGTGACTGTCTCGCATACTGTATTTTACTGTTGTGTTGGCGATAACTTGTTTTGTTTAGGCGATAACTTTTTTTATTAATTAAGCCCTTATAACGCCGCTTAAGCGATGTGCCACTGCGAAAGCTTCCTCCGGGGCGCCCAAGAGAAAGAAGATGATGACCATCAGCGAAAAAGTGAAACTTTTAGATATGATCAAAGAGGGCAGAAGTTATGCATCTGTAGCACGCCATTACGGGGTGAATGAATCTACAGTGCGTTATATCAAGAAAGAGGAAGCAAACATCCGCAAAACGGCTTCAATAACCTTCAATAAAGAAGCGAAGCGTGTGGTAACTTCGCGTAATAAGCGAATTGTGAAAATGGAAGCAGCACTGGCATTGTGGATTGCTGATTGCAGGAAAAACACAGTAAGCTTGGACACTAATATGATCAGGACAAAGGCCAAAGCTCTCTAGGACCAAATCTTGCCCGATGGCGACAATGAGGAGGCTGAAGAAGGTGCTGACGAACCTCAAGCCAGTACTAGCGCTGCCAGGAGTGATTCGCCTCCTCAAGGACGAGGCTTTTCAGCCAGCAAAGGCTGGTTCGAAAATTTCAAAAGCGATACGGCCTCAGAAATGTGCTTTTGTATGGTGAGGCTTCCTCTGCTGACAATGATGCTGCTTGTCGTTACGTGGAGGAAAAGTTTCCTAACCTCATCAGTGAGGGAGGCTACCACCCTGAACAAGTTTTTAACATGGATGAGACAGGTCTTTTTTGGAAGAGGATGCCTTCACGTACATTCTTCTTCAAGTACGAAGTGAGGAGGCCAGGCTTCAAGGCTCACAAAGACCGTGTGACTGTCATCATGACTGGCAATGCTGCAGGTTTTATGCTTGAGCCAGGCCTTATTTATAAAGCAAAAAAACCACGGGCATTAAAAACAAAAAATACGGCTCTGTTGCCCGTGTTCTGGATGCATAACTCCAAGGCCTGGGTAACGAAAGCTCTGACCCTTGAATGGTTCCTCCATTGCTTCATTCCCCAGGTGAAGCAGTATATGGCTGAAAAGGGCCTCCCTTTAAAGTCCTTCTCCTGATGGACTGTGCAGGAGGCCATGCAACGGACCTGCAATATGACGGTGTGCAGATAGAGTGTCTGCTCCCGAACACTACATCTCTAATTCAGCCGATGGATCAAGGTGTCATTCGTGCCTTTAAGGCACTCTACACTCGGTCCACGATGAACAGCCTCATCTCGGCAGTTCACGATGCCAATGACGAATTCACCTTGAAAGCATACTGGCGCAGTTACGACATTGCCTCATGTTTATCCAATATTCAGCAAGCATTAAAGGACATGAAGAATGAGACCATAAAATCTAGCTGGAACAAATTATGGCCGAACGTGGTGCACAACTATCCAGGCTTCACTCCTGAGGAAGTTCATCGCTCAGCGGTGGAGAAGGCGGTGACGTTGGCTCACATCATAAGGAATGAAGGATTTGTCGACATGACGGAAGAAGACATCAACGCCCTTATCGATTGCCACTCGAACCCACTCACCGATGAAGACCTCCTTGAGATGACAAAATCTGCAAGTGAGGAAGAAAACGTAGAGGAAGACAAAGAAGAAACTGAAAAAGATGGCCTTACCCTGGAGAATCTGCAACAATTGTGCAGCATGGCAAGAGCGATGCAACAATTTGCACAAGACATTGACGACAATATGGTTCGAGCTGTCGAGTTCAGCAATCGCGTTGACGGGGATATGTCCTTGTACAGGGGAATTTTGAAGGAAAAGAAAAACAAAGGCAGCAAGTACCCATCACCATGTTTTTCTCCAAGGTAGAGCCCCGGCGAGTCAAGTGAGAGCCTCTCCTCCACCACCAACACAAGACTCTTCGTCTCTCTCAGAGCGCAATGTTCATTAATGTCTATTACTGTAGAAGGTTTTGTAATTAACATTATTAATTAGCACTGACACGTTTAAATAAATACGTATAATGTTGTTATATTTGTCTTAAATGAGTAAAGTATGAATGATTACATATTTAAAACATTCTTGTACCCGCATACACGAAAATTCCTCGGAGCAAATCCTACTTCGCGGTTTTTCAGCTTTCGCCGAAGGTTCTGGTCTCCATTAACCGCGAAAAACGAGGGATCACTGTATACCAGAAATAATTCAAGCCCGTTTTGATTATGCCCTTCATTACAATAGAATTATGCTGATGGAAAGAGAGAAAATTAATTTTATTCATGAGTACGGTATAGAAGTGAACTCAACAGTGTCATATGGAAGGTCTCGAGCATCAAAACTAAAAGCCCAATTAAGAGGACGCAATTATTCTGTTGCTGCTGCCATGAACATTAATTCCTTGTAGATGTGTTTCAAATACAAAATATGCCCTACAATGCAGTTCATTTTTCGGAATTTCTTTAATTAATTAACCATTTGCATCAGGACGGTGTGGAAGGAGCGCATCTTATTATGGACAACGTTAGGTTCCATCGAAATGATGAAGTATTGGCCCTATCATTAGAGTTTATAGCCCACTTTTAAATCCCATTCCAGCCAATGGAAATAAATTATACGAAGAGCTCAACCGGCAAACGAAAATGAACTATACGAAGCAGTTCATAATGCATCTGAACATATAACCTCACAAAACTGTCTACAGACAAAGAGGGAAACCAAAAGAAAAAGATTGTAATACGAGATAAGATGAACACCAGAAAGTAATCCTTGTGGCCAGAATGGAAGTCACGTAGCAGAGATTTGAGGGCTTAGGAACCAACAAGTCCAGCCTTATTAAAAAGGAAGACCTCTGTTGTACAAGCAGAATAGTTCAGTCGATTTAGGCGATCTCTTTCGCTTTCATAGCTATTCCCCTCCATTCCTTTCTATCATGCACCATCGTTTTCCATTCGTCTTTAATTCCCATCTTCTTCAGATCGTCTTCCACGTCATCTATCCATCTCATTCTTGGTCTGCCTGTCGCCCTTTTCCCGTCCATCTTCCATTCTGTCAGCGCTCTTACATTTTTCTGATTTTTTCCCCTGTATATTTGTCCCAGCCAATTTATTATGTCTTATTACACTTTTTTTCGTCCAGTTCTTACATTATTTCCTTATTGGTTCGCCGTCTAGAGACCCCATTTTCCAGAGATACACAAACATCCTTCTTATTATTTTCCTCTCCTGGATTAACAATATTTTTCTCCCTCTCTTGACATTGTCATAGTTTCTGCGGCATAAGTTTGTATCGGTCTTAACAGAGTTTGGTATACCTTTAATTTTGTTCTTTTTGAGATCTGTTTATTCCTAAATGCCTTTTTTCGATTTCTTCGTCGTCGTTTGCTTGGCCAATTCTGTTTCAATTCTGGATCTTTCTATTAGTAATTCCTTGAAATGTACCATCCACGCCGTCTTCGTCTGCTCCTCATTTCATCGCCTGGCCTTTTATTTTTTTATGTTCTTTCATTGTTATTCTTCCGTTTATTTATCTTTTGATAAAATTTCTCAGAGTTTCTGTTTCTTCCTTTTTTCTATTTTCGCCATTTCATCCTCTATCCTCTTTTCTCTCGCGTTTCTTATCAGTTTCTTGGCTTCTCGTCTCCTATCAGCATATTCCTTTCTTTTTTCTTCTACACCAGTTTTCATCCACTTTTGCCGGGCTACATTTTCTTCTTTACTGCCTCTTTGGACTCTCTATTTCACCAGTCACTCCTTCTCTTTGCGTTTGCTGTTCCTAAACATTTCTCTGCCGCGATATTCATAGCCATTTGTATTTGTGCCCAATATTATGGCAGGAAAGAAAATAATACAAAAATAGATCCTAGTTGATCAACACCTGCCTGATATCAAAAATAATAATATCAAAAATAATAGACATCGCTCCCGATTCCAAAACGTACAAGGAAAACGTAGAGGAATAATAGAAAAAGAGGTTTTACCGCAACAATCACAGATCGTCCTTATAAGAATGAGCTGCTACAAAACCAGCAAAGTATTTGGAAGATTACGACAAAGAAATCAAGAATTCCTGTTAAAGATGATACAAGCAGCAATGACGACGATGCACAGGAAGATGTCGAGTGTCTCTGCTGCTGCAGCCTTTCCTCAAAATCCAAAAAAAAGGGGAGGGTTGGATATGCCGAAATGTGATAATACCATCGTGAATTATAGCAATACCGTATCTATATTAATCCGTAAATTGCATGTTTTCGTTATGATATTTCGCAGAAATATTTTATTATTAACAGTTGGGGACAGTATATATATTATATAAATGCTTGAAGTAAATATTGAGTTTGGCAATTCTGAAACATTTTTAGGTTAGAATCACTTAAGTGGATCAATATTAATGACGTTTCTCCTGTCAAATTTTTGACACGTTTGAATTTAAAAATCAGGCATGTCAACATAAAGTTTTGAAGTATTTTCTTCGGCAAGATTGACGACACTGCGATAGTTTTAAATTGTACTTCAAATTGTGACAGTTGTCAGTGACAAACCTAAATTGGAGAAGAAGTTGCTTCAGAACTGTCATCATAGATTGTCACGTCATGGTAGCCAATAACTGAAAAAGAAATACACATCGAAATTACAATCAAGCCAACACAAAAAAACTCTATGATACTAACGTAAACGACATGAATCCAACTTGATTTGATTATACCTTATTTATCGTTTTCTTAAGACTTAAATCTCAATAAAAGTCCAAGCGGGGAAACGCCCACATGTGCACACACAACAAAAATCAATACCCCTATCGACTTATTGAGATTTATTTCCGAATTTTCTGCTGATTTGATTGGAAACTTTCGCATTTGGCAACCGTATCAGATCGGAATTGTTACAGTTATCGTTTTTTTTTTTTGTAATTTATATCGACTCGATTAGAAGATAAATGGTCGCACATTTACTTCCCTTCCATAGTTAAAATTGAGAGAATGCGTGCTTTAGATTCGTCCTTTCTTTATTTTTAATTATTATTTTTTTTTCGTTTAAATATAATTTCATCTTTTTCTTTTGTCTTGAGCAAATCAGGTGTATCAAACGATGTCGACGACTTTTGTTTTTCTTTTTTATTATAATAAATAATATGCAGTAGGTAGTTATTTTTGTGGTACATATTATGTATATTTACAATTTAATTTATTTTTTTTTAATACGAAGCCTGACTTTCTTTGGCACCAAAATTTGTTTGATAAGTATCGGATTTCATGTTAGTGCCATCGTATTTATTGTATTCAATCAGTGGTATAATTGTTTTGGGATTTAAGGGTTTAGTTCTTATTGAATATCTGGTTCTCCCATTTTGAATTAGGCCTTAACAATTATATCACCGCCCTACAAAATTATCACAAACATAATAGGAAAATTCTACGTACATTTGTAAATATAATAATAGATAATAACTGTTGTATACTGTGGATAAAATTCATCTACAAATATTCTCTTACGTTTTTTTTCTGTTTAAAACACTTTTTTTTTAATTATTGCATAGCGTACATGTTTCCATAATAGTTCCCCTCGTTTTCTCATTATTATTATTATTATTATTATATTATTATATTTATTTAACGATAATCACACTTACGATTTGGCTTAGTAACAAAGTCGATTTCCACATATCATGTCATCATTATACAATGTATACGTATGTATCAATTGGTTCTTTAAAAATTAATCACTACAATGATTAATATGAGTGGATCTTAAAACTATATTTCTCTCGTATATATCTATCGTAGTAGGTAAAACGTTTATCACCAATTTTTTTTTGTTTTTCTTTTTATTTATAATTAAAAAGAAACACTATCACTGACACGTTTTAACTCGCGATCGAGGTCCGTTTGCTCCGGTGGGGTAGGAAATTTTGGGAGGGGGGGGACGTTGACGTTACATTAATATTTCTCATTTTTTTAAATTTATTTATTTAGTGGTAGTCGAATCTTCTGGTGCAAACTAGTATTACGCAGGTCGCTGTGAAGATATTCCAAAGGTACTTTTTCAGGTTGGGATGTGTTAGTCCGGGTGCTTTACTCAAGCCTGAAAGTAAAATATATTATAATTGTATCAAAAGTTTATCCCTCATCCGCTTCAAACAAAAAAAAACACTTCAACGTCACCAATTATAAGGTATTATTATGCGTCCTTAACATAACATGGGATGGGTCAATTAAAAATTCGAAGAAGAAGCAAAAACTACAAAAGTGCGACAACAATATGATTATACAGGGTGTTTCATTAAATGAGTATTGAGGTCTTCAAAGTTCCCGTAAAAAAAATTTGCATGGCGATTTAGTATTATTAGATGCTTCTTATGGTGGAATTTTCCGAAATTAGCAAAATTAAAGTAAAGAGAAAAAATATCCCCTTGTGTTAACGTTAATAGAACTTTTTGTTTTTTGATTTACAAACACGAAATTAGCACCACCTAATAGACCAGTTAAAATGCCAAAAATAAGGTCCTCTTGTAGAAACCTCGTATTATGCTTGGGTTTCGAGAAAAACGAGAAAGTTCGGAAGGATTCGTGGCTAAAAATAGTTAAAAAATTATTCTTCCTAACACTTTTCATGTAAACAATATATGGAAAAAAAAATGAAATTTTGAAGACCTTCAACTTTCGTATTTTGGTCAATGGTCATTATTTGACATGTAGTACTATCTTAAGTTAAAATATTTCCCATAGTTAGCAGAAGCTAATAGTTGAGAGCTATATTAAGCAACATTCCTCTGTGACTGGTTAAAAAATTGTTGTGGACTTGTTCTCTGCTGAGGCAGCTATGGCAGAAGATTATAGGAGAAATATGGACACTTGGACAAGCAATGTGATTTCACAGAGACAAGAACACAATAATTGTGGTTGCTAAAAGAGAGAATAAAACTTAAAAGATTGATTATCCGTTATAGACAATTTTGTGCAGCCAAATCGATTAATCCTAGTAACTGGTAAACAATGATTTTAGAAAAGAAATCATGCAAGAAGTTAGGATGAGGTTGAAACACTAAAAAAAAACCGTCTTTATTTTAAATAGGGTTGGTGAAAGTAGAGTTGATTTAACGAAGTAATCTAGGATATAGAAAGAAAACAGGTGTAGCTGTTTATCTTCCTGACTATACAGGCTGTTACAAATTCGCGGGTCACCATTGGGATCTCGAAAACGGTAAGAGATACGAAGTCGGTTAAATTTGGGCAAAGTTGCGGTTTTTGCTGCTGAATAATAATCTGTTTCAAAAACTTTTCTATGATTTGTAGTTTTTGAAATATTTCCGAAAAACCGAAAAACACTTTTCTTTTTTCTTCTGTTCTGAAGTTATTATTGTAGGGATCAAAACAAGATTAATACATTCTAGAGGCACTTTTTTGATCTCTTTACGAAGGTGTTATTAGATTTTGCTTAAAGTGTTTCCTCTCGCTTTGACCACCATCAACTTCATTTTTTCTTATGGCCGCCATATTAGATCTTGGCATCATTAAATAGATCAATTTTTTCTGATATTTTTTATGTATCACGTAAGTAGGTAAACTAAGCGACTCATCACTCGACGTGGAAGAAAGTGAGTTTTGAAGCTAAAACCTGTCAAACTGTCATAATTATGGCAATTTGCTGGTGTTACACAGGTTTTAGCTGTCAAAACTACAGCTTATACAGCGTGTCCACGTCGAGTGACTGCGCGCGTAAGTTTACCTACTCACGTATCCTCATTAAAGAAAGTTAAATGGCTATAAATGTAGAAAATGTTAAAAATAACAGTACAAAGAAAAATATGGTGTGCTGTGACGACAAAAAGTAAACGTTTTGACATATCTCCGCATAGTTTAGTTTGTTTACTGTTCAACTCAAATGCAATTCGTTTTAAACTTATTCAAATGATGAAAACAACGCATAACAACGTGACATGTTTCAACTTTATTATAATAATAACATCACAGTAACAGCGAGCGAAATTTACTTCCAACAGTATCCATAAAGACGTCAACCAAATAGAACATTGTTTGGTAAATTAGATAGAAACGTTGTTCTTTATGGATCTTTTAGTAAAATTCGAAGGAAGTAGGAATTTCAGAATTTTAATACAAACTCAGAAAACAATTAACAACTTTTAATATCCAGCTAATTCCTGAAAAATTAAGAAGGTACATATTATAACATTCACAAAAAGAAAAAACCCAAAATATGTATTACAATGTCGATACTGTAGTCTGTTTCTTTGAAATTCTGAATAAGTTATATTTTACAATACTCGTCACATTGCATTGATACCAAACGTGACCAGCACGAACGAATTAAACTAGAAAAAATAACGGTGTACTCGACAGTTCTGAAAGTACCTACTTGATAGATATATTCATAATTATTATAGTCTACAAATTTAATAGTTCACAAACAAAACAAAATTTTCAGCATAAGCTTTATTTTTCAGAATACCCCACAAAAAAAATCTAATGGCGAGAGATCCGGTGACCTTGCAGGCCAACATACTATTCCACTATTCCCAATCCACTAATTTGGAGATTGTTCGTTTAAATGATCACACACCGCCCTTGCATTGTGCGCTGGTGCACCATCATGTTGAAACAATAATTCTGGAAGTCTCCTTAAATTTATATTGTCCAAATATTTGGCAAATGTAGTTCTAAAAAATTTAGGTATTGTTTTGAGTTTAGGTTTTCCTCATAAATAAATGGGCCAATTACTTGTTCTCCCACAATTCCCGCCCAAACATTGAAGCCAAATCTAACTTCATTTCGAACTGGTCTATTGACTCTTGGATTTTCAAGCGACCAGACGTGCTCATTATTTCGATTAAATAATCCACAATTTTTAAATTTACTTTCATGCGTCCAAATAATGTTTTTTAAAAAATTGCCGTCTCTGTTGCTAAGCCAATGACACCATTCTTTTATTTAACTTTTATTTAAACTATACGTTTTTATAAATAAAGTAACAATTAAGAGAATATTATGTATTTAAAAAATAAAAAACTATTAATTACCTCTTCTAAAATTTGTTCATTCTCATTATTATTAGAGCGATCTCCATACTTCTTTCGAGTGTTACGAAAAGATCCATAAAGAGAAATGTTCCTATCTAATTTACTAAAGAATGTTCTATGTGGTTGTTGTCTTTCTGGATATTGTTGAAAGTAAATTGCGCTCGCTATTACTGAATTGCTGTAATGAGCATAATATCACTTTAACATGTCGCGTTTTTCTTCATCGGAAAAATCCGTTGTAATAAGTAAAACGATTTTCAGTAGAATTAAACAGTAAACAAACTAAACTATGCGGAGATATGTCAAAACGTTTACTTTTTGTCGTCACAGCACACCATATTTTTCTTAGTACTGTTATTTTTAATATTTTGTGCATTTATAGCCATTTAACTTTCTTTAATGAGGATACGTGATACATGAAAAAATATCAGAAAAAATTGATCTATTATGGCGGCCAAGATCTGATATGGCGGCCATAAGAAAAAATGAAGTTGATGGTGGTCAAAGCGAGACGAAACGCTTTAAGCAAAATCTACACCTTCGTAAAGAGATCAAAAAAGTGCATCAGAATGTATTAATCTTGTTTTGATCACTACAATAATAACTTCAGAACAGAAGAAAAAAGAAAAGTGTGTTTTTTGGTTTTCGGAAATATTTCGAAAACTACAAATCATAGAATTTTTTTTTAAAACGGATTATTGTTCAGCAGCAAAAACCGCAACTTTGCCCCAATTTAACCGACTTTGTATCTCTTACCGTTTTCGAGATCCTAATGGTGACCCGTGAATTTGTAACAGCCTGTATATGGAAGAAATTCTAAACTGGTAATAGGAACATTAATTGGGGAGGAAAAAAAACTAAAGAGGGAAAATAATTTAAGAAGAAGAAAATTACCAAATAAATAAGATGTTGAAGAATAGTAAATAAATGACAAACATTGGAAAAAATTTGATAACTGAAGATGAAGCAGAGGCAATAGTACTCAAAGAAGCGATGCAAGCAGAAATAAAAAAATGGTCAAGACCAATGGAAAAATAACTAAAGGACTATAACTTAAAGGATTATAAAGGAATTAGAGGATACCAGGACAAAAGTTCAAGACTTAGACATCTATAGGTACCTACTCCTGTAGAAAGACTAACAACACGACTGTTTTCCTTTTTTTTGCGAATCCATATTTAACTGCACAAAATATAAAAAAAAAATGGTAAGACCTGTTCTGTAGAGCACGAAATTTCATACAAAATCTGCGACTGCAAGATTTGATCAGTATATTTAGTACTATATCTGGATTAAAGAAATATCTTAAGTACCGGAAATGATAAATTTTATTCTTTATGGACAAGGAAAGTTTCATTATCATCTTAAAACGTCTCGATTACTGATGTTTGTAGAATAACATATGTCTCAAAAATTTTGAGTGACTACAAAGCCCAAAAAAAAGACAAAATTTTGCTTTGGATTGCGATTTCAGAAAGAGGTATCTCAAGACCGTAACTATTTTAGGCTGGTAAGAGGAGAAGCAGTCGATGCTATCATATGCACTCGAAGATGTCCCCAAAAATTGCTGGATTTTATTAACAATCACCATCTTGGCGGTGAAATAATTTTTTAATCTCGTTTGGCAAGCTGTCATTACGTTCGAACCTACCTCAAGAGCGACTGATTGAAACATTTGAAGGTTACAAGATTACGGAGATTTGGAACTTCTTTGTTTAATACGAAGGCGTATTTTTATCTATCTAGCCGTGAAAAAAAGCACATAAGAGAACAAAAAATTTTTTTTTCTACATGACTCCCTTCAACACTAATACACTTATTCCATCTTTTTTCCAATCGCCCCATACCATCAGAAGAAAATTACTTCGCTAACCCCGCAAAATATTCTTTAAGATCTTCTTTGAGTTGTTCATCAGGAGCAAAACGCTTTCCCTGAGATGCTCTTTTAAATTTTTGAATAAGAAGAAGTCTGATGCAGCTAGGTCGGGGCTCTAAGGTGGATGCCTTAACTCTATAAAGCCTGTTTGCCTTATGAATCCGACAATTCTCGTGCAGCAATAAGTTTTTTTTTGTGGATAAGAATGCGTAGACCCTCTTGGCATATATTCAATAAGCAAGACTCCTTCAACTTCCCAGAAAACATATGACATCATTTTTTTTCCAGAAAATTATGTCTTGGCCTGTTTTGGTGATGGAGACCCATTACGAACCCACTGCATGAATTCTGGTTTGGTAGGGGGTCCCAATGATGTACCCAAGTCTCATCCCCGGTGATAATTCGGGATAAAAATGTTTTGTCCCTCTGCAACTCGGCCAAATTTTCTCGAGAAACTTCTTTTTTGTACAGTTTTTGTTCAGGTGTAAGCAATCTGGGTGCAGACACCTTCTTCATACCCAAAATTTTGAGAACACTTGCTTCGGATATACCAACTTCATTGGCAATGACAGAAATTTTCGTCTCTTCGCACAATGTCTTCAGTTCGAGCTTCAAGAGGTCGTCCGGACTTTGGGTCATCATCGATTAACTCTCGGCCCCATCGAAAGGATTTAGACCAATATCTTATTTGAAAATAAGATGGTGCATCTTCCCCATACACATCAGCAACCATTCCTTCATGAATTGTTTTCGGACCATTACCTTCTTTCGTCGGGACCTTAGTTTCACTCATTTTATCGAGAAGTAGGTCGTAAACAGCACAAAATAAACACAACTTAGTACTTCTAACAGTGATAATAATTTTTCAAGAATTTGTTTGACATCGTCACTCTTTTGTTTCATAGCTCTGTAGATAACATAAAAATACGCCCTCGTACAAGGTTTTAATAATTTTTTCCCAAAAATGTTGAGATGTACCATCGGGAAAAGATCAAATTACACCAGAAATGTTAAGAAATCTTAGAGAGAGATTAAGTAAGCGAAACATGAAGATAAATGTCACAGAAGAGCAAAAAAATTGACATCAAGATAAATAAGTGGGTTTTAGAACAAACTAAGACGTTCAAGTATTTCAGAGCCAACATATAAAACAATTGAAGTAAAAAAAAACTGCTTCATATTTTAAATTAGAAATAGATAGAAGGATAGAGGGATATTTTCAGGTACATATGTACTTATATTTCTAACCTATTTGAAAATATCTTTGTAATCTTCTGCACGCTATACATTTCACCTAATAAAAAATTTAAAACATCTCAACTTCATACACAATAGACGTTACCGCATACAAAAGAGAACTTACGCTTTCAGCGTATTCCTCTTATTAATTTTACATCACATCTACATACAGCATACGAGGTATATGCATCTACTACCTGTTCCCTCTAATAATTCTCTTCGACGTCGTGGAGGGCGTTTCATATTTACCTTTGTTGCTGTGAGGTGTCGGTTCCATTACCAGAGCTAATAGAGGAGCATCTTCTTGAAGTTCGATCTCCTTTGTACGCCTGTACAAAGTAAACATCGTCGCTAAACAACGCAGTTTTATTTTGCCGCTTTTAAACATCGATTGGTGGACGTGCATCGTGTAGATCGATCGGATCGTCTCCAAACCCGGTAGGGCCTCGTACGTCTCGATGATCTTCAATATTTCCGTTGAGTTTCGCGGTCGTACCTGATACAAAAAAAAAATAAATTAAAAATCTTTTTCGAAATGAGATTCTTCTTCTTCTATGCCTTTAAATACGGAATTTATTTAAATGCACGATAAATACATAATCTAACACATGCAACTTAATTTAAAATTTCATTTCTCTGCAAACAATCTGGTAAATAAGACTCCTGTGTGAATGAACTATACGACTGTGCGTTGTTTCGTCTAAATTGTTTCCATTGGGTGGAAGAGTTCCTCAATGGGATTTAAAAATGGGCTATAAGCTCTAATGAGGGCCAATACTTCATCATTTCGATGGAACACACCCTAATAAACATGGCAAAAATGTAAAAAAAAAATGTTAAAGACCCACTGGGCTTTGGAGATGCTTTATTTGTATAAAAATAAGTAAACACAAAAATTCAAACTTTATTCATGAATAAACTATTATAAATAAGCTTATAATAAAAAAGAAATAAAAAATAATAATATTACTCTTCATGGTAATGGTACGTTGCAACTTTTACAAGTTTTAGTTATTTTGTCCTGTGATAATGACATGCATGCTATTAGCAAAAATATTACGTTCAACAATTTTTTCTTCAACCTTTTTTCTTCTAGATTTTTCACTGATTTTACCAAATTTTGTTAAAAGCCAAATTCCTCTTCTAAGCTGTAGTAAGTTGTGTTTTGTAGATCCAAATTGTCTAACAAGTAAGAGAAAATAAATTACTATTACTATTACTATAAGTAGGCGTTGGTAGCACAGACGTCAATCATCCAATCAACAATCGGTGTGTACCATTTTTTCCTCGAAAAGCAATGCGGTAATTGGACACGTGATTGTCTAGTAGGTCGACACCTCCCATGAATTTATTATAGTGTTTTATTGCATTGGGTTGATTTATCTCTTTTTTCTTTTCTCTGTTGCAGAGTACCTCTGAAATTTTTGTGATGACACAGTTATCTTTCAAACGTACACAAACAATTTTATTCTTTTGCGCAGTCCATCTCCCTCCATTCAATTTTTTCATTTGTTTTAAGTCTTTTAGAAGACCTATTCGGCTTTCGCGGACTGTTCCTGTACCTCTAAATCCTTTTTTCTCCAAAACTACGGATTATTTTAGCCGATGTAAAAAAGGTGTGTCAAAAAAACAGAGAAAACTTCTTCCCGAAATAATATTCAAAGGTATTTGCAAATTTTAGAACCACGGATTCGCCAAGCCCTAATCTTTGTTTTTCGTTATCTCCTCTATGGCCTTTCAAACTGTTAAGAAGTAGCCTAGCTTTTGTGCTACAACCAAATCGTACAGGCTTTCTTATATGTACTGCTTTTACAACTGTGTCTTCTGCAATAGGGTATCATCTATTGAAATATTAGATTCAATTGCGGTGCGTATTTGAGAAATTGTTTATTCAAGCTATTTACTAGAGGACGAATTTTTCGTAATTTATCATTTCGGATAAATTGTAATTGTGAGGCCCAACGGGTCGTTAAGAATCCATCAAAATTTTAGTTTTTGAGAGGTTAAAAATAAACAAACATAAACTTTGAAGTTTATATTACACATCTAAGCTATGAAAGTCACACTTAAAAATCTTTACTTTCCAGTCTCGAATGTTCGACTTGTTTCGACAGGAAAAAGCACAAGACACATACAGAAAGACAGAAATAAAACAACGTTATCGTGTCAATAGTCAATAGCAGGCATAAAAGTCAATTAGTATTAAAAGAGAGGGAGCTAGGTGGATTGTTCTTTAGACGGTCATTAACGACCCACTGGGCGTTAACGGGTTAATGTCCAACGTTCAGTGCGTTATCTGGTAAGGCAAACTGAGCAAATTAGATATATTCAGCCTACTCATCGCACATGAAATATGGTGATAAAAACCAGTAAACCCAACAAGATTTCGACTTGCGATAAAAATTATCAAACACAAGAGGTAGCTTTATTGTTATTATTATTTATTATTTTCATTAGATCTAGTGAAATTACAAAATCGAAAATTTTATTGGTCAATAAACAATTTAGATTACAACCAAATTATTTCATCAGTGATCAAATCAACAAAATTTTACTTGACCATCTGAGATTTTGATGAAATTTGTCACAGAGGTAAAGTTCATGTAGACCAAGACGAGTGTCAAGTTTTAATTTCTTAGGTCAACCGGTTTTTGATTTATAGCCATTTAAAGTTTACAAAAATCGCCCAAAATTGCTATGCGGGTATTTACTAAAATTGTAATAGCTTTTCTCCTAATCGATCTAGAGACTTGGGAGTTGTGTTATTTTCTTCTATTTTTAATGGCCTTTCATTTGATATGCAACATCTAGGGCGTCTTGAGAAAAAATCTTTTCCAAAATTGATACTAAAACTTTGGAAAAAAATTTTTTTTAAAAATTTTCAAAAATAGTATATTTTGTTGGTCTGTTGGTCATTGTAAAGCCTAGACTAGTGCTAAATGACTACGACGACCAAATATCTGCCAATAGCCTTTGAGGAAACATTTTGCTCAGCTATTATCAACACTATAGCTATAAAATTATCTTATTGGTATTTAGACAAATGTTGGTTATAGAATTGACAAATAAAGAAGAAACAATTCTGAAACAGACAATGAAGAATACAGTTTCACATATCTTTTTCGATACTGAGACTTCTCTAATCAACAATCGAGTATTTTTTTATCAAACAACCAGATCTGGTAACGTCAAAACGGTACCTGTATCTGGTAAAAGAAGAATTGGTTGGTGTTAATTGGGCTTTTATATTTGATGCTCGAGACCTTCGTACTCATCAATAAAATAAATTTTCTCTCTTTCCATCACCATAATTATATTGTAATGCACGGCATAATCAATGGTATATTTCTTCTTTCAGGAGCAAATGACATTATTTTAAAAGAGTAGTGCAAGCTTTTAAGAGCTCTATCAATTGTCGACAATGATATTTGTTGAAGAACTGGCCATTTCGTTTAAACAATTTTCTTTCAACTGACGCAGAGTAAATGGAACAGTCCTCATCAATCCAGTCGCAAATTTGTTCTTTCCGAGCTAAAGATAATTTTGACTGTCGATACCTATGCAACATTATTAGTCCTCCTATAGGGTGCATCTTTCTAACGGTATATCAGGTAAAACCGAAAATTGTTGTACTACATTTTCCACCGTGGAACCACTATTCAAAAATTAATGACTAAAGTACGTATTTCATTGCTTATTTTGGCATTTCTTCTCCTGTGACCATTATCATCCATATCAATTGGTACCGTAAAACGGGGCTACTTTGGCACACGGGGTATCTTTGGCAGCGTGCGCGCGCCTTTGCTTTTATTAAGCTGGCTTGGCTAGTTTTGATATTCAGTCGCTGAGAGTTGTTCAGTTGGGTCAGTACTCACCGCACCGTAAAATATGGTGCGAAAGGCCCTATAAAAACTATACAAAGCAAGATTTAACCGATGCAGTGCAAACTGTTAGATTGGGGAGGTTGTCGCAGGTACAAGCCTCCAAACGCTGGAAAATCCCTAGGGGAACTCTTCAAAATAAGCTACTTGAGAGGCATGAGAGACGTGTAGATCACCCAACCATCCTTACCGAACAGGAGGAGACCCTAATATCGGACACCATCAACCAGGTCGCAAACTGGGGTTTCCCCGTTACTGTTACTGACACCAGAGATATTGTGCAAAAATATGTAACAAAACAAGGCAGAAACGTTCCTGAATGGCCCAACAATAGGCCAGGACCGGACTTCATTGAAAAATATATTAACAGAAATAACATTAGCATTCGACTGGCATCTAATATTAAGCGTGCGCGGGCATCCGTGGGGCGCGCGGACATAATGGAGTTTTTCAATAACATTAAACTTATTCTCGAATCTGTTAGTGCCAACGAAGTGTTTAGCTATGACGAAACTAACTTTAGTGACGACGCCGGGGCGAAAAAAGTGCTAGTTCGTAGGGGTACCAAAAGGGTTGAAAGGGTTCAAGAACATTCGCGTTCAGCAATAAGTGTAATGGTCGGTGGAAGCGCAATTGGAATCCTCCTACCGCCAATGGTTGCCTATAAAGCTAACAATATCTACGAAAATTGGATTATTGGTGGCCTGTTAGGGTCAGTTTATGATAACAGCAGCAGTGGATGGTTCGATATGAATTTATTTGAGATATGGTTCTTCAAACTCATGCTACCCCACATCAAAGAAAATTGTAATGGCAAGACAACTGTGATTTTAGGTGATAACCTAGCCTCACATTTTTCTCCAGCGGTAGTAAAGGCTGCTAAAGAAAATAATATTTATATGGCTCCCTTACCCCTAATTCAACCCACTTCATGCAGCCTTTAGACGTTGCTATCTTTGCTCCTATGAAGAAGAAGCCGAGAGCTATTCCGGATGATTGGAGAAGGACGAGTCGCGTAAAAGGCACTCTTCCCAAGGAACACTTTCCAAATCTTCTAAACCGGTTGTGGAGATCTGTGCATGAAACAGTGGAAAACAATTTAAAATCCGGATTTCGTGCCACCGGGATTTTTCCGTATGATCCGCAGCAACCTTTATCTAAACTGCAACAAGTGAAACATCTTCTATCCTGACTGATAGTGTATTAGAGTTTCTTCAGGAGACACGTGGACAAAAAACGGTTTCTAATTCTAAAAGAACACGCGGCAAAAAATTATACCCGGCAAAGAAATTAATTTTGAAGACAATGGAGACAGGCTAGACGAGGAAAATATAATAATTGAAGGTGAGAATAGTGACAAACAAAACACGGTTAAGGGAAGAGCTAAAGGCAAAGAAAAATGATGAAATTTAAAAAAACGACAACAGAAGACATCGATCAACCATCATCTTCAAGAAGCAAAAATGAAGATGAATGCGGAATTTGTGCTGCTGATTGGTCTCATTACACTGGACCAGACTGGATTTTATGCATTCTTTGTTCAAAGTGGATTTGCGGTGTTCGTAACGGAGGATCGAAAAACAAATGTTATACTTGTGGGGAATGTGAATAAGATTATTAATAGTCATTTTAGCAAGGCTTAAGCGGGAAGGTGCATTTTTATTTTTTACCAAGAATGTTGTTTCAGTTCCTTCAACGGTGCCAAATATTAAGAATTATTATTTTTTTTTTTTCTTAAAACTGATTTATTGAAAAAAAAAACCATTTTCTTGCAGATCATAGGTGCGGTCGATTCGATTAATAATACAGCCCCTAGGGTAAAAAATCCTCAAAACCTGCACAAAGTAGCCCCGTTTTACGGTACCAAATATTTAACCACGTAAAATGTTCGCGAAACTCAATTGACGAATACGGAAACAAATTTGACAAATAAGGAATTTCATTGACAAAACAAGCCTACTATAGTACAGAATCATTGGAGAAGCATTTAAGACACATTTTGAAAAGCAATTGACAAAAGTGGAAAAGCAAAAGAACAAAAAAATTAATTTTAGATGGAAAAGTGGGAAAATCGTTTTATTTAGGTAGAAAAAAAAATTAAAATAAATTGCAAGCAGACGCTCGGTGATTGACGAGGCCGGTTCGTATGAATAAGCGGGGGCAGCTCGGTCGAAATTAAATTATAAATACATCAGGGCGGCAGACTGAGGCGTATAATCATACGCGTGCCTTCCTAATTTGCACAGAGAACTCTACACACGGCGGCGGCGTTCCGACGCGAACTGCAATTTCGGTGAGCTCTCAGGCACACTTGACCACATGTAGCGTGTATATAATAACCGCACTGTACAGAACAACAACAACAACAACGGCAACAACCACCGACAAAAAAAAACGAGTAAAGGAGGAATTCATTAAACGTCGGCATTTTTTTCTGTGTTCCTGCGGATGTTAAAGGTTTTTTTCGCTGCTGCTAAGAGTGCTCTCGCCTACACACACACACACACACACACGCGCGCCCTGGCCAGGACTTTTATGCGGTTTGTTTGTGTAATCCGCGCACGTCCGAGTCTTTTGTGGTTTCAACATTGTTTAATGTTTTATATCCAGCGTGGTCGATTGTATATATATACATATATGTTGTGTTGTTTGGAAATTTTTTTTTGTTACAGATTTATTGAAATTAAACTCTAAATGCGCGCGTCTTACTTTCGTTTAAAATCGGCAAAATGTTGCCACAACTTCTCAACGTCGTCTCATCTATGGAAACAACAAAATTATTATTTAGGATTAATTCATTTCCATGGCGCTTAAAAAGATGGCCCGGATGGACTTGTGTACACTATCGAGGACAAGGTGACGGTTTTTGCCGACCATATAGAGTCTCTGTTTCGTGGTGGTAGAGAGACTGGTGCAATAATTTGGGACTTCGCACAGGCCTTCGACTCGGTATGACATAATGGGTATAGGACATTCTGTATTGGGCAGGCGGGTGAATGTTCAACCGGCAGACGTATTCGGCCTCAGGGCTCGCTTCTCGACCCTAGACTGTTCACCGTTTTTACCTGCGATTTAATTCGCCCAGCACGAGGTTGGCAGTCTATGCAGATAAGAGGTACTGCCGTCTACACAACATCTAGGAATGACGCGCTGGTAATAAGGAGACCTCAAGGATCTATCGACGAATTGACGGAATGGATCCGGAAGTGGCGGCTTGCAATTATAATCCGGACAAGTGTGTGACAGTACGTTTTTTGATGAAGCGCAACCAGCCTCCCTCACAAGTCAGGATAGCTGGATACCTTAAATCTGTTTCTGAGCACTTTGAACCACTACTCTTCGAAAACATATAAAAATTGTTTCGAGCAATTTTTAACATCTTAAGTCGTCTTAAGTTTTGAACATTTAGATATAACGTGAAAAGGGACGGGCGTTGCCATGGAGTCCGAAGGTCCAATATCTGGACATGGTCCTCGACTCCAAATTAACCTTCCAACATCAGTAGGTATACTATGGGCGTTCTAACGCTACCACTCCTCGTGGACACCCTGTATAAGCTGTATTTTGACAGCTAAAACCTATGTAAAACCACCAAATTCTCATAATTATGACAATTTGACAGGTTTTAGCTGTCGAAATACAGCTTATACAGGTTGTCCACGAGGACTGGTTGGATTAGAACGCCCATAGTATACCTACTAACATCACTTCTCGATGACCACCATTCGATTCCTGAAGGCGCGATGGGCTCTGGCTCCCCTAATCTGAAATAAGAGCTCTTTGAGCTTAAAGCTCAAAATTATGATCTACACGGTGTTTCTCCGATCGATCCTCGCCTGGTCCAGCGCCGCTAAAGCGCAAGTAAGAGGCTCAACGTTTTGCAGAACAGGGTGCTACGTGTCATAGATTATAGAAAAGACTTTTTATTTGGCTAGTCTGGGAAAAAAAATCAAAATTCTTTTTTTAAACGTATATTTATAAAAATAAAAGCATTTCTCGAAAAATACAAAAGTTTTTCTCTCTTAAAGATAACAATAAACATAACATTCTTTGAAAAGCATAAAAATTATTCTTTGGAATCCTCACTTAGGTAAAAAAAATGCCAATTCTGGTTAAAAATAGTTAGATTTGAATGGTCACGATCTAGTCAAGGAGCGCTCGCAAATAAAATATGGATCCTTGCCGTCCTTATTACAAGGACTACAGATCCACTCTTGACATTTGGTACACTGAATTCAATCTGCTCGCCCTCTATAGTCCTTCCAGTTGATGCAGCAAATGCTACATTTTGAATTGTCTTGCCTTTTCCTTTGACTTCCTCTGGTTACGTTCGGTGCTTTTGAAGACATCGAATCATTAGAAGCACCCTGCTCTGCAGTAGATGTCGACACCACGCCTTGGACTCCAGCTGTGTAAGCAGGCTCATCCACAGCTGACATGTTAGCACAGGGTACAATCATTTTGCCACGTTAGGGCTTTGTATTTTCACCTGTACCACGATGCTCCTTGAGCAATTCTATTAAACTGTCTTCTAAAGTGCTTGCAGATATTACGGAATCCGTTTCAAGTTCCCCTGGGATTCGTTTAAAAAGTTCATCCGGGCTTAGCGGGTGTAGATCAGTGCCTCTGAAGGCAGATTTTAAATTTTCGCTTATTCCGATCGTAGCAATTGTGGGAATCTACTTTCCTTCCTCCTCTGGTCCAAAATTTGCCGCCATTTTTTCTTCATTGACGCAAAGACCGCCACATCGAGAGGCTGCATGAGATGAGCCGCATTTGCGGGGAATGGAGTCATGTAAATAGATTTGTCTCTGCATGGTTGGGTAACTTTTGGAGAAAAATGGCTAGCCATGAGCCATAGAGATGTCTCTAACTACAACGACCTTATCATCATCCTCGAGAGTGGCTTCAATGTGTGGCAATAATATTTTGACGAACCACACTTCGAAAAGATTCATATCGAACCAACCACTCGGGCTACTGGCGTATTTGGTCCCAACGGGACCTCCCTGTGTCCAGTTGTCATAGATGTTTATTTAAGGCCTTGTAAACCACGATAGGGGGTAGTAAATCTCCGTTTGCATTTCCGCAAACCATTAAGCTAATAGAAATTCTCGAGTGCTTCTGCATCTTTTCTACCCGTTTGGTGTTTCTTGGAACCACAACCCTCTTAGCCCCAGGGTCATCTGTAATGTTGGTTTCGTCATAGTTGTATAAGTTTTGAGCCTTTATATCACGAAGGCCATAGTCTATATTGTTGAAGAATTGTAAAATATTGTCACGGTCAACTGAAGATCTTGTTTTATGTTGGTTGCTAATCTGATACTCAGATTGTTCCATTTTATAAAAGTGTCGATAAAATCGGGTCCTAGGGTGTTGTCCCTGAATACACGAACCTGTTTACCTTGTTTATCCCTTTTTCCGAGATAATCCCACTGTTTTGACAGTATTTTCATTTCAGGAATATAATTACGTTTGAAGATAGCTAAACATTCTCCTAATATTTGAATGCCAGAAAGAAAAAATCAGTAACAGTTCAATACTAACATCGATCCAAAAAAGGATCTATCCATCTTATGTTTTTTTTTAATATTCTCAAGGCGATGTTTGTTAAACTATACCGAATCGATATAACGGTCTCGTGAAATATTATCAAGCGAACGCTCTAACCTGGTCGCCATTCTCCCAATTTACCGCGTTGATTGGTATTCACAAATGACAGACCGCTTGAGGGCTATGTCATTAGTCTTCGTACCGATGAATATTCAGCAGCGCCTGCTTAAGCTTTGTTCATCATCTTGTTTACTAAATTCGCCGTATTATTACGCCACCGTCGCGCTCTCTGCATCCCCTAGTTTGTTATTATAGTAAAGCGGAAAAACTATTGTTCTAGAACATACAAGGGAACGTCGCAAATACCCCATTCTCCGTCTTAAATACGTATACATACAATCGAGACAATTATTATTATTATAAACGTCATCTTCGCACGATAGGTATAAAAATCTGCCTTACTTATTCCCGTATACGAATCTATCATAACCCTCGGGGTGTAAGGGCGTAGAGGTAATTCTCGTAGTCGAAGTCCGTAACAACATTACGACATGACAGTAAGTCTTCACCGAACTCTTTTCGTTCTTATCTTCCTCCGACAGAGGTCTATGTTGTCGTTAGATGCCATTTTAGCGACGACAGCTTTCCAGTCATCCATCAGGATAGATATTCAATAAATGATATCGGTGGGTATTATAGAGGGAAATTCTACGGCACGATACGGTTTAGCGGATTCGTGTTCGATGGAAATAAAATAGATATTCGCCGTGCGATTTTCCAACGTAACTATGGACGGGGCATTATAGTGTCGGTGCTCGTGCGAAGTGCTATTGTGGCTGAACGACGATGACGAGCTTTTAAATTTTTATGGGAGAGCTCCTCTTCTCGTCTACATTGTATAGGGAAGTCTTAAGGTATAACAATAGGAGTCGGGACGTTATCGTCTAATAAGGGTTTTATTATTTATATTAAATCGTTCGCTCTCAAAAAATTTGTCCTGTCATTTTGACGTTTAACGAAATTTTGACTAAACTGACATACGATCTGTCAATATGACATATCTATAATGCAAAACATATTAAGGATAAGTTTACACAGCACAACATAACACACCATCTATTACAGAGTTAAAGTACTAACATTAAAGCAATATCATTGGTCGTAAGTCGTAGCCGTTCTCGTCGCTAACTCCTCTCGACTTTTATGGCCTTATTCCCGTGTATAATATAGATGATAGATTATCCAATACATCAGCCATTAAAATAAATTCAGATGAACATGCATAAAATCCATGAGAAACAGTTGGAGGTGATATTTTATCTTGCTAATGTTAAAGTCTCGCTGGGGCTGCAGCGTTATGCAACGTCGCATATCTTATTCAATTCAATTTTTACGATTTACGACTGTACGAATTTAATTTTACATCTCGCCGAGTAATCTCGTATAATCCTATCGACTGCGCCTAAATCCTGCATATCGGACTCAATCGAATTGTATGCTTAGACGCCGGATGTCGCTCCAATCTATTTGATAAGTAAACAAAGGCTTACGATACCGGTGTAACAATTAAATGATGTCGCTTTCATGCACTGTGCATGTATGTATGTATGTCGAGCGAGGATATTCGGTGAAGAGGTAATTATTAGGAGCGTGTAATTAGGGACATAATTTACCGGAATGACCATCAGAGCAATAACGGGCATAGCGTACGTGGTTTCGACAAACCAATTAATTAGAATCACTTAAACTAAATGTTAATCCCTTTCGCGTAGGCTCGGTTCCCCGTCGAAAACAACGGGGTACCCCACTGCCCCGGCAGTCAAGTTTGAGTGGTATTATATTCGAACGGAGGGAACGCTTTCGAATCGGTTTCGAGTAGCAATTGACCCGATTGGCGTTATTATTGGATGAGTGGTAAGTATGTAATATATATGTATACTCGATGAAAGTTTCGGTGAGCTTTTCAATGTTGAATTGCTCGTTTTACTAATTACCTTTGTATAGATAACAAACGCGTGAGTGGGGGGATTACCTGAATATAACCCACCCTAAAAAAAAACATTATGTTGTAAATATCTACATTTAAAACATAATTAGACATCAGGCAAGTTTACAAAATGTGGATACTAGAAGGCTCCCTAGGTCCTTGAGGAGAAGGCCCCTTGATGACGTAACCAATTAAAACCAGCTCAAAACCAGGTAGGCTGTTGTCAAAACCAGGTAAGCTGCTTTTAGTTGGTTTTGAGCTAGCTTTAGTTGGTTTTGACCTGGTTTCGAGCTAGTTTTGAGCTGGTTTTAGTTGGTTTTGGGCTAGGCTGTTTTCAAAACTAGGTAAGCTGCTTTTAGTTGGTTTTGAACTAGCTTTAGTTGGTTTAGAGTTGGTTTTGACCTGGTTTCGAGCTAGTTTTGAGCTGGTTTTAGTTGGTTTTGAGCTGGTTTTAGTTGGTTTTGACCTGGTTTCGAGCTAGTTCTGAACTGGGTTTAGTTGGTTTTGAGCTAGTTTTAATTAGTTTTTAGCTGGTTTTAGTTGGTTTTGACCTAGTTTCGAGCAAGTTTTGAGTTGGTTTTAGTTGGTTGTGAACTGGTTTTAGTTGGTTTTTACCTGATTTCGAGCTAGTTTTGAGCAAGTTTTAGTTGGTTTTGACCTGGTTTTAGTTCGTTATGTCATCTCTTCGAGATCTTAGCAGCTAAAGGGGGAGAGGGAGGGGAGGCAACAGCGCCATCTAGTACTTAAAGGAGGAAGCCAAAACAACCATCTTGCATTTAGCACCATCTTAGCAACGCCATCTAGCAGGCAAGGGACACACCTCTAATGCGTGCATTATACAATCTGGTTCAGCTGTCAGTGATGAGTCATGATGATTTTTAATTGAAAATATGCCCTGGCGAATATTGGATGCTTCTTCGAAGTCGTTGTTACAATTATTCATTCTTCGTTTACCTTTACCAACCGGCACCCTTACATAAATATAAGCAACGAAGTATTTCTTGACGTATACATACAGGGTAGTGCAACCAAGATGGGGTGGACGATTCTAATTAAACAATGAGGGATTTCGAACAACCTTTTTGGAATTTGATTGATGGCGCCATGCGCTATGTTTTAAAAACATTTTATTTATACAGGGTGATCGAACCAGCAGGTGACGAACCAAACTTATGTTTTTTTTTATGGAACAATCGAATCGATTCTGCTAATTAATACAAACGCTGATCTAACAGCGAAAAAACGCTTCAATGTCGTCCATTTTATATCAAAATCAGAAATGAATATTAAAAAATTAAGTGTATGATTGAATGTGCCATATTCTTGAGTAAAATAATGGCGTACACTCAACTTGGAATTATTCTCCATTATATAGGGTGATCGAGTTTTGTAAATCCAATTCGTACTTACTTTTTTCAAATGGAACACCCTGTATATTATTCTCCTATGTTAAAGAGCACCTTATCAGCTTTCCAAAAATGCCATACGTGTTATGTCTTTTGACTGGCGGTTTTTAAGCAAGTTGACCGCAACTGTAATTTCTTGAGATTTGTTACGGAGGTGCTCGAACTATGTCTCCGTTGGCACAACTGGCAGCGCATCCGCTCGGCGAACGGAAGGTTCATGATTCGAATCTCTGTTTGCATTGATGGGTGAAGCTTCTCCAGTACATTCCATACATATTCGAATGTGACATTTCTCGTGTGACAAAAGTCCATCCATCCTGGGCCTACAGGTAGATCCTAGGGGTTGTTCAGATCGCCTCTATCTCTCCTATTTCCTTTCTATCGCGTTTGTTTGAGTGGCTGTTGCTTTTAATGATAGAACGTCCAAGCATCTGTCCTGCCAGAAGGAGAGCTTCCTGAACGACAGCTGTACACGGCGTTTGGGCCTGCTCAAAAAACATCAATTGAAATTGATGTTGTCCTTCCAGCAGGGCTTGTTTTCTTCCGTCAGTACAGCACACACCATAACAAAGGGCCGTTTTATGTTCTGCAACAAATATCGAAAAACACCAGTTGTCCTCCTTCGTGATATACCAACCCAAACACCAATTTTCAGAGGGTGTCGCTGTGTCTCATGGTGGACATGAGGATTTTCAGCTGACCATACCGTCAACTGGGATAACATTGTCCCAATTTTTTCACACATTTTTTCACTTCATTTGTACACTAAGATCTCCTTCTTCTCCATCCTCTATTCATTTTCATCATACAGTTAACAGTTGGACCATCTTCATCACCTGATGGTAATTTCATCACGATGCTTGGGTACTTGACCATCATATTCCACGAAGACAAATTCTCCTTCTTTCAGATTTTGTTAAATGCCTCGGTCAGAAGATCTGTCACAGTCCTCCATAAAAATGTCGAAAATGTCTCCATCATCCTCAGCACTTTCGTCATGTATGCTTATTTCATCAGTGGAAGAACTTGTATTTGATTCATTTTTTTGATCTTCCACGATTTTTGGGCATAATTGTCTCAGTAGGTCTTGAAATACTGCTATTATCTAGGTCATCGGCCGAAATGCTTTTTTCCTACGCCTAGCTGTAGATTCTCTCTAGAACTCCTTATCCATCTCTTTGTTTAGCAAACGATGTATGATCTCTTGCTTATTGCATGGGAAGACATTGCAATTTTTGAAATCAGAAACCAAATTATTTTCCTTCTGTTCTTTTAGTATCCTCATTAGTTGCTTCAGAAGTAATGAAAATCTGTCTTTGGTCAGTGTTCTACATCGAATTCCTTCCATGCTTTCAAGATGTTCCTCTAAACTGCTTACATTGGATGGAAGTATGCGACATCAAGAGGTTGGGTAAGGTGTGTAGAGTTTGGAGGAAGACATACAAATTTAATATCATTCGCTTGGCATGCCTTCAAAACTGGACTTTCACTTCTTTTTACCTCTTAAGCCTTGGTAACAGCAAATTGAAAAACCAATTTTCGAATGTAACACCATCAAACCATCCACTTTTTGATCGGTTGTATCGACACCCTGAAGGTCCATTTTCCATCCACGTTCTCCTCTGTTCCCTCTTTGCGTTTCCACAGAGCATCATTGATGTAGACGTCTTGGAAGAATCTATGACACGTTCAATATACGAGGGAGCGTTTTTATATTCGTGGAATGAACGGGTTGTAGGGGGTGATTAGGCGCATTGGGGGCGTGGCCTGTGCAGCGACTCATAATTAGTATAAATATGAAGTTTCATTGTTAGTCTTTGAGCTATCGTCAACCAAGTAACATAAACCAAGTAACCAACCAAGTAACAACAGCGCGTAGAGTGTTCGGGTGTATTTTTGGACCTCTGTAATGAAGACAAAGATGGTGTATTGAGTCGAATTGTTACTGGAGACAAAACTTGGGTTCATCATTATGAACCTGAGTCCGAACAAGACTCTATGCAGTGGCATAAAAAGGGCACAGCACCTCCCAAGAAATTTAAAGTGTCATAATCAGCTGGGAAACTCATGGCAACGGTATTTTGGGACTCGGAAGGAATATTGTTGATTGATTATAAAGACAGAGGTGTTTCTATAACCGGAGAATATTACGCTTGAATATTAGAGTGACTAAAAGAAGCCATTAAAGAGAAAAGACGGGGAAAATTGACGAAAGGTGTGCTGCTTTTGCACGACAACGCGCCCGTCCACGAGAGCCGCGTTGCGTTAGCTGCCCTGCATAAGGTGGGCTTCGAAATTGTGAATCACCCACCCTACAGCCCAGACCTGGCCCCGAGTGATTATTACCTGTTTCCGAAAATGAAAAAAGAGCTGCGGGGTAAAAAATTTACTGCCGATGATGAAGTCAAGGAGGCAGTTTCGGCGTATTTTGCAGATAAAGAGAAATCATTTTTTTATGAGGGTATAAATAAATTAATTGAAAGATGTGAAAAATGTATCCGTCTTGCAGGTGAATATATTGAAAAAGAAAAATAATTTGGTTTTTTTATTTCCACCCCTTATCCCCCATTCCGCGAATATAAAAACGCTCCCTCGTACTCGGTGCCTCTTTTACAAATCACCTTTAGACCACCGGGATCATCGTTAAGGTTTGTTTCATCGTATTTTAGATGTTCTCTGTTAGCACACCTTCCAAACTCACTTTCAGATGATCATAATATTTGCATATCAGTTTTTCGTCAACGGTTGCACGATCCTTTTTAAGATCGTTGCATAATCTAACTGCCAAGTTACGATGACGTTTCAGGAATCAGTTGAAACTTACAATTTAAACAGGCAATTTTTTGTGCTTTTTTAAATGGATATAATTTGGGCCTACTGGAAGGACAACTTCATATCTAAAATCGCACATTTTATTTTAGGCCACTTGGACGTTCTATCATTAATTTTGCTAAATACAGCCGTTCTATTAAAGCATATTTTTTCAACTTTTTGATTTTTGAAGTTTCTGTGTGAGTGTTGTGCTTTTATTAATTAATTAATTTATTCATATTGATCAATCATATTTTAAACATTTTTCCTTAAAATATGAGTTCAACTTATGTTTTCCTTAATCTTTTTAAATGAAAAGGACTAATACTAAAATTAGTACCTACAGTAGGCAAACAGTTGAGAAGCGGCGGTTTATTGACTACTTTCGTTGGTCAATTCGGTAATCCGCAACAATCAAGATGGCGAAATCCGTTAATTGATAGCTACCCTCATCAGACCTAATCCTTCAGGCGCAGGGTCCGTTCCCCAACCGCCGCATAAAAGAGGGGAAGACCCCGACGATCGTTCCACCTCGTGTAGAAGATCTCCTCATCCGCTGCAGATGGCGCTTTTCCTTTAACATTCACCTTAATGCACTTATACGAGAAAGTAATGGCTGAATCGCCGTTACATTTACACGTAAACGGTTCCAATTTAATTCACTCTTCGCATCCCCTGAAGATGCGACCGTATATGTGTATGTTATAACGATTCGATTTTATTCACTTTAAAGTGTTATCAAATTTGTTCGCGAGAATGGTGGAAGAATTAAATTGGAAAGGTCCACGACTATGATCAGATAAATATATTAATTTGTTGGAGTATACTTAACACATAAATTCAAAACAAAAAGAGATTGTGAGATTATCACAATGTAGGTACCTACGTAATTGTAGCGGCAGTGCTGCTTTCCTAAAATAAAACGCGGAGAAAAAGAGCAGCCTCGGCTGGTGCTGCCGCCACGGCCGCCGCCGCCGTCGCAATTATTATTACTAATTACAACATTTAGCACACTTAGTTTACATTATACTTTCGCCCATTCGGTTCCATTTAGCAAATTCATACCCATTACAACTAAGTGCGCCCCGCTAAAAAAGTTTTTACTCTCCATTTACATTTCATATTCGGGAGCTACCACCACCACCGCCGCCACCATACCGCGCACAACCGTAGAATGTAATTTTAGCTAAATCTAAAATGCGCGAAACTTTTTCATCCCCGGACCTATACCGGAGAGTAGGTCCGCCCAACTCCGTTGCTAAGTGAGCTGAAAGAGGTCCGAGTAAAAGTTAATTAATTTCGAATTACAGAAAAAATGTTCCACGCCGGAGGCTAATTAAAAAAAAAAAGTTGAGGGAAAAACTGTTTTCATCCGCCGAAATAATATTAATCTTTTAAACATCTAACGCGTAATCAACATCTCTAAATCTAATAACGCGCTTCTTTCATTTTAATTAGACCAACCCTATCTCTCCTCTCTCGTTATAGGTTACCTACATACATATATATGTACATATATACCTCTATTATATAGCCTATTATATATAGGTACCTATACATAATGGTTGGAATATTTTGCTCGTTTAAATTTTCTTCTTCGGCGCGTGATTACCAACACGTTATTTGTTCGGAAATTAATGTAAATGCATGCAAATGTATAACGTCGGCTTTCCGATGTGGATCGTTTAAACGGGGGTGTACAGTGCGGGATGGGGGGTGAAGGGGTGAATATGCTTGTTAACAACTGAAGGAGGTAGGCGTGACGACGAAATTAGGAATTAGTGGATACAGACTTCGTTACTTTGATCAACGTTTATTATTAAAATTAAAATTTCGCTCGCGAAGCATAGGGTGTAGTTAATAATCGAGTAAATTGCCCTGAAGATAATATTGGAAACTCGACAATACCTACACTCTATAGGAAATAAATAAATATATAAATTATCCTTGTATTTTTGTGGTCTAGACACATGAGAAGTTGTGCCATTTTCAACGTTTAAGCGCCTCTGAAAGTTACCAAAAAATATAACAAGATTGGTGGGTGGTGAAATGACGATTTTTCAATTTTTTTCGCGATCTGATTAGATGATTAAATTATGCAGATTTCAGCGCTTGACCCCCTATTAAAATCACTAAATCGCTTGTTAGTAATAATAGCTTCTAGATTCGATAAAAATTAATTGGCGAGTAGTCAAACGGTGATTTTCGATTGTTTGTGGTCTAAAGACATGAGACGGCAAGCAGTAACTATTTTCAGGGTTTAATCAGCTCTGAAAGTTCCTGAAAAATATAATGAAATTTGGAAAATATTAGATTAATTTCAATATTGGATAAAAATTAGTTGGTCGGTGGTCAAACGATGATTTTCAATCTTTTGTCGTTTAGGGACGCGAAACAACAAATTGTGCTATTTTATGGCGTTTCACCACCTCTGAACATTCCTGAAAATTGTAAGGAAATTTGGAAAATCTCTTAGATTAACTTCAAAATTAACAGCTGCGTGATCATAAATAACGATTTCCTATTTTTTATAATTTAGGGATATGAGATAGTTAATAGTAGCGTTTTCAGCCTTCGACCACCTCTGAAAGGTTCTGAAAAATGATAATGAAACTTAGAAACTCTGTGAGATTAACTTTAAAGCTGGATAAAAATTAATTGGTGTGTTGCCGAAAGATGATTTTTAATTTTTTATGTTCTAAAGTCACAACAAATTGTAGCATTTTCACGGTTTTACCACCTCTGAAAGTTCCTGAAAATTGCAATGAAAATTGAAAACTCTGTTGGATTAACTTCAAGACTAGCAAAAAATTAATTGGAGGGTGGTCAAATGATGATTTTAAATTTTTTATTATTTAGGGGCATGAAGCAATAAATTGTGCTATTTTCAGTGTCGACGACGTTTGAAAATTCCTGAAAAATGTAATGAAAATTGGAAGCCCTGTTAGATTAACTTCAAAGCTGGATAAAAATTAACTGATGCGTGGTCATATGACGATTTTCTATTTTTTATAATTTAGGGACATGAGATAACAAATAGTGGCGTTTTGAGCTTTTGACCACCTCTGAAAGCTTTTGAAAAATAATAATGAAACTTAGAATCTCCGTGAGATTAACTTTAAAGCAGAATAAAAATTAATTGGTATGTTGCCCATAAATGATTTTCGATTTTTTGTGTTTTAAAGATATGACACTACAAGTTGTATCATTTTCATGGTTTTATCACCTCTGAAAGTTCCTGAAAAATGTAATGGAAATTGAAAACTCTTTTGCATTAACTTCAAGACTAGCAAAAAATGAATTGGAGGGTGGTCAAATGATGATTTTAGATTTTTTGTCATTTAGGGACATGAAACAACAAATTGTGCTATTTTCAGCGTTGATCACGTTTGAAAATTCCTGAAAAATGTAATGAAAATTGGAAGCTCTGTTAGATTAACTTTAAAGCTGGACAAAAATTAACTGATGCATGGTCATATGACGATTTTATATTTTTTTATACTTTAGAGATATGAGATAACAAATACTGGCGTTTTCAGCTTTTGACCACCTCTGAAAGCTTCTGAAAAATGATAACAAAGCTTAGAAACTCTGTAAGATTAATTTTAAAGCTGGATAAAAATTAATTGATATGTAGCCAAAAGATAATTTTCCATTTTTTGTGTTTTAAACATATAAGACAACAAGTTGAACCATTTTTATGGTTTTACCGTCTCTGAAAGTTCCTGAAAAATGTTACGAAAACTGGAAATACTGTTAGATTAACTATAAGACTATAGCAAAAAATGAATTGGGGGGTGGTCAAATAATGATTTTCAATTTTTTGTCATTTAGAGACATTAAAGAAGAAATTGTGTTATTTTCAGCGTTGACCACATTTGAAAATTCCTGAAAAATGTAATGATTAGTGGAAACTTTGTTAGCTTAACTTCAAGACTGGAAAAAAATGACTTGGAGGGTGGTCAAATGATGATTTTCGATTTGTTTCTCATTTAGGCACATTAAACAAGAAATTGTGCTATTTTCAGCGTTAACCACGTTTGAAAATTCCTGAAGAATGTAATGAAAAGTGGAAACTTTGTTAGATTAACTTCAAAGCTGGATAAAAATTAACTGGTTGGCAGCCAAAAGATAATTTTCGATATTTTGTGTTCTAAAAATACGAGACAACAATTTGTACCATTTTCATGGTTTTACCGTCTCTGAAAGTTCCTGAAAAATGTTATGAAAATTGAAAACTTCGTTAGATTAACTTCAAGGCTGGATAAAAATGAATTGGAGGGTGGTGAAATGATGATTTTCGATTTATTTGTCATTTAGGGACATGTAACAATAAATCGTGCTATTTTCAGCGTTTGACCACATCTGAAAATTCCTGAAAAATGTAATTAGAATTGGAAGCTGTGTTAGATTAACTTCAAGACTGGAAAAAAATTGAATTGGAGGGTGGTGAAATGATGATTTTTGATTTATTTGTCATTTAGGGACATGTAGCAATAAATCGTGTTATTTTCAGCGTTTGACCACATCTGAAAATTCCTGAAAAATGTAATTAGAATTGGAAGCTGTGTTGGATTAACTTCAAGACTAGATAAAAGTTAACTGGTGAGTGTTTAAATAAAGATTATCGATAGTTTGCGGTCTAAAGACATGAGGCAACAAGTTATATCATTTTCAGCGCTTCTCCGCGTCTGAGAATTCCTGAAAAAAATTGGAAACTCTCTTAAACTAACTTCAAGCTTGGTTAAAAATGAACTGGTTGGTGGTCACACAATAATTTTTGAATTTTTGTAGTTTTTGAACATGGGAGAACAAGTTGTGCCATTATCAATGTTTGACCATCTTTTAAGGTTCTGAAAAATATAATCAAAATTGGAAACTGTGTTAGATTAACTTGAAGACTGGATATAAATTAATTGGTGGATTGTAAAACGAAAATTTTAATCTTTTTGTGATTTATGGACATGAGACAATAAATTCTGGGATTTGACAGCATTTGACTACTTCTGAAGGCTTCTTAAAAATGCACTGAAAATTGAAAATTCTGTTGGATTAACTTCAAGACTGGAAACAAATTAATTGGTGGATGCCCAAATGATGATTTTCGAATTTTTGTCATTTAAGGACATGAAACAACAAACTCTGCTATTTTCAGCGTTTGACCACCTCTGAAAGTTCCTGAAAAATGTAGTGAAAGTTGGAAACACTCTTATATTAATTTAAAATCTGGAGAAAAATTTACTGGTGGGTGGTCAGATGTAAGTTTTCATCATTTTGTGATTCAGGTACACGAGATAATAAATGGTAGCATTTTCAGCACTTTAACACATCTGAAAATTCCTGAAAAATGTCGGACTCACTTGAAGCTCGGATAAAAATTGAGTGGTTGGTGCTGAAACGATGATTTTCAATTTTTTATTGTCGAAAGATATAAGACAATAAGTCTTGTACTTTTTCACGATTGTACCATCTCTGAAAGATCCTGAAAAATGTAATCAACGTTGGAAAATACTAGATTAACTTCAACATTGAATAAAAATTAATTGGTTAGTGGCCAAATTGGTAAAATTTTAGGATTTAGGTTCACGAAACAACAAAGTATGCTATTTTCAGCGTTTGACCACTTCTGAAAGTCCTTGAAAATTATAATAAACTTTCCAAATTTGATTTTGTGGTCTTATATTCTTTTATTTTCATTTCGAGTTTTCAGAAAAAATTATTTGATGGTAAAACAGAGTTAAACAATTATCGACTCTTACATTATAGAATAGGCGATAATTCCAATACAAAATTAGAGAAAAAAAAACTCAAGAAAAATCGAGTCTCACTTAAGAGTGTAATTCTAGCAAGAATTACGTTTAATTAAACATTGATTGCCAAGTTGTAGTCGAGCTTATCGCACGTCGGAAGTAACTAAACCAGCGATGCAGCGCGCCTTAACTAACTTAAACAAAACAAGAGAAAAAAAATACTGAAACGAAAAGGAAACAACAACAACAACTCGCAAAGTAGATTCGTTCTAATACAAGTTGTTCATAACTGTGTCGGGGCGTCGTTCGTTAAGACAAAATTTCCAATAATTAGTTTGAGTACACTTACTTCCACGTCATTTACGAACCAAGTGACGTTCATCGGCGGATATGACCCCGGGGTGGTGCAGTTCGCTTTAATTGTCGCTCCGGGCGCTACTTTCAGTACGTCCGTTCTGAGGACGGGACCCTCGTCAGGAATATCTGAAACGTTGACGTTTTAATTAGATTCTATTATAAAATGCACATCGTCGAAAAGCGTCGCCCATCAATCACACGCACATCAATCAAAATGCAATCATCACCATTCTTATATTTAATAATCCTTAAATAGATGTTTTTAAATAAAACTTTAAAGCAATTCAGGATTATTCAGGAATGTGTTGGTCGCCTTTCTAATAACTTAAAACTATATTCGCAAGGTTCGTTAGATACTGGTACCTATATATCCTTCTGGGTAGGTACTACCTTTATATGTACAACGTTACCGACCGTCTGCGTGACCAATGTTGATATTTCAGCGGTTGTTAATTAGGGACGGTAGAGGAGCTTACAATCCTGCCTGACGGACCATTACGCAGTAAACAAGTAATCAACAACAATAATTGGATGGTGGCGAATTGTAAAACTAATTTATCGATTTGGAAACGGACGTAACACTCCTGTTTAAATAGACCCGTTTAGAGTTAAATTCGTCCTAGCATGTTACATGCAAACACACACACACACACACACACCTCTACAGATATAGCTTGGTTTCGGCTAATGAATTTAAAACAATATTTATTTACTATACGATTTCCTAAATCCGGAGTTAATTCCGAAAATGAAAGTGTGTGCTAATGAAATTTCCGAACATGCTACAACGAACAAATTTAATTCGACTCTATCGATCTTTCTCCCAGATATATATATTGGGACTGTAATCGTGCTGAAAACTACATCGGTATAGGCTTGATTTAATATTGTTGTACTGTTAATATCTATTGCTTGTGTTGTTACCGGGATATATGTATGTAGTAGGTGGAATAACATTTCTACAACAGACCAACGTTTTATCAGAGGAAGAAGTTGACATTTAATATGTGTCAAATTATGCGAATATTATTGACACACTACATCAACTGTTTTTCTAAATATATGCCTTCTTAAATAATTATAAATGTCATTATTACTTAACTCCATCTTCTAATGACCGAATCTGATATTTTAAAAATTAAAAAAAAATAACCATTTACAACTAAACAATTTTACAGACTAACCTATTTCTAAATTCTATAAATTATCTAGCAAGCAGTGGTTTGGTTAAAACATCTGCTAATTGCATTTCTGTGGCACAATATTTTAAATCTACTATAGGGCAAGGGGGGGCAAGTGCGTGATCGGGGCAAGTGCGTAGATGTATTGTTACTTAGCAGCGGGTACTTATTGAAGAGTTCTGTTAAAACCGCATCCTATTTGAGTTATTTTCTGGCCGTGGCGAGTAGCTGGCGCCACTTGTGCAACATATGAAATCACCAAACATTGTTGTTGCTCGGCACACCTCGAAACTTAGTGGATGGAAGTCGACGCCCTGTTCCAAAATTGCCCGCTGCCCATGAAATTCTACATGCACATTGCTGATTTTTGGTACGTACTATTCTTTTTGTATGCGTGCCTCAGTTCGTCGAAGTACGTCTGTTTAAAAATCAATCTGTGCTTGAAAACAAGCTACTACGCACTTTCTCGCTAAATTCACTAGAAGGGGTTAGTGCGTAGTAGGTTGGTGGGGCAAGTGCGGAGAGCTCCGCACTTGCCCCCTTTCATTGCACCACATGCCCCTCCTGACTGCCATGCTTATTTCTTTTATATTACGTTTCAGAAATTTTGAACGATGCGATGGTGGGAACGTATAAAAGAACAAGTGAGAGGGCAAAAGCTTACACGCAAGATCAGCTTCTTGAAGCCGTGAACGAAGTTAAAATCGGCCGGCGAACCGTTTCCCAAGCCAGCAAAATATACAACATACCTCTAAATACGTTAATAGATCATATCAAAGGACGACGTGGAAAATTAAGCTCAACTTTTGGCAGGCCAACTGCTCTGTCAATCCAAGATGAAACCAAACTAGCTGAATATTTGAGCAAGCTTGAAAAATATGGATTCGGTCTGTCCAGGAAAGAGGTTATGGATTTGGTGGGAGAATACGTGAAATCAAACAAAATAAAAACACCATTTAAGGATGGTATACCCAACAAAGATTGGCTGATAGCATTTATGAGGAGGCAAAACTTGTCAATAAAGAAGCCAGAAAATGTTGAGGTAGCTAGAAGGAGAAGTGTTGATCCCTTCCTCATCAATCAGTATTTCACATTATTCAAAGAAACTATTGATAAATTGGGGATTGCTGATAAACCTCAGTTAATCTGGAACTTGGACGAGACGAGCTTTTGCGCGGATCCGTCTAAAACAAGAGTAGTTGGCCAGAAAGGCGCAAAATCAACAAGAACAACTGCTGGTCTTGGTAGAGAAAATACCACCGTTCTGTTTGCCTGTAGTGCTAGTGGAGCGAAAGCTCCCCCATTGATCATTTTCAAAGGAAAGCAGTTATGGACACATATGATATCCGATTTTGCATATCCTGGGACAACCTACGCTGCATCGCCAAATGGATGGATGCAGTCGGATATCTTTGAAAGGTATATAGAAGGAGCATTTGTTCAGGCAATTGGACAAGAGAGACCAGTCCTTCTCGTCTATGATGGTCATGTTACCCACATCAGTCTCGCGGTAATAGAAAAGGCTGAGAATGCAGACATCACCATCATAAAACTTCCGCCACATAGCAGCCATATTCTGCAGCCTTTAGATCTGACCGTTATGAAAGCCATAAAAAATAAATGGGATCCTGCTCTAGTATCATGGCAAAGAAAGAACATAGGTGTAAAGCTGCCTAAAGCAGAATTTTCCGAAATAATTGGCCAAATATGGATGGCAATTCCACCAGTGTTTATTACAAATGGTTTTAAGAAAGCTGGAATTTTTCCTCTCGACAAGTCAGTGATTTCTGAACACATGTATGATCCGGATGCCTTGCAACGCTGGAAGAATTCAACTATTGAAGAACCAGCAGAAACAGAACCCCCAGCAGTGATTTCCTCAACATCTCATTATGAGTCAGCTTTTGCCTTTGTGAAGCCTTTGCCTAAAGAGCCTTCGATTTCTTTTGAAGACCTGTTATTATCTCGCATCAAACGGGGATCTACAGAGAAACAGAAGAAGAGGAGAATCTGCGCGGGAGCAGAAATAATAACATCCGAAGAAGTTAAACAAAAATTAATGGAACAAGATGAAAACAAAAAAATTCAAAGAAAAGAGATACAGATGAGCAAGAAAATGAGTCAGTGCCGGAGGATCTAGAAGCAGAAATTCAATTTGCAGATTCGTCGAGTGACGAGGATCTAACAACAATGATTGAAAATTCTGAAAAAGACGAAATAGATACAAGGATCCTTGAGAGACGTGTGGAAGAGAGGAACATTGGAGACTGGGTTCTAATGCAGTTCTGTATGAAGAAGACCAAAAGGTACTATGTTGGAGAAATAACAGCACTAAACGGGCTGGAACCTGTTGTCCGTTTTTTACGCAAAAAGAAGACTCTGCCATCTGCCACCGTGTTCATCGCACCATCTGCAGAAGATGTAAGCGAAGTGCTAGATAGCTCAATAATCGCCATTTTGCCTTCTCCAACTCCTGGTCGCCTCCAGGTGTTTTTTGACAATTATAATTTAGAATAAGTTTTCTTGTTTTCTATGTTTTACTGTCGTCAGAATGTATTTACAGTTCTCAATAAATGTTTTGTTTTCTTGTGGAGTAATTTCAATTGTATAAAGTTTTTGTGACATTTAAAATATGGACTTTACGCTGATGCCCCTCTCTGCTGGCTGTGCTTTTACTAGTGCCTATAGTATTCAATTACGCACTTTCCCCGTGGTGTGGGGCAAGTGCGTATCAGGAACACACGGGCATATATACCTTTTTTTTCAGTAAACTATTGTATAAAGAATTCTAAATCGTTCGCCGAAAGGTAGGAGAAGGTTCACAGTTTTCACTGGTATATTGTTACTTCAGTCTAAAACACACAATCCCCACAACCGGTAAGCGAATGTAACTTTATGCTTTTCTGGTCCGCACTTGCCCCCCCCCCCTCTATTTTAAAGCTACTATACCATCATTATCTTTTTCAATAATAAAATGAAATCTAACGTCTATGTGTTTAGACCGTCTATTAAATTGATTATTTTCCTCTAGCTTTATTGTACTTTGATTGTCCACATTGAGATTCACCTTCACTGTTTCACCAATCATTTCCTCAATTAAAGATTTCAAATAGAGCACTTCTGCAGCAGCAATAGTTTCTTCTATAATGCAATTTTTCCCAAACGCCAATTAATTAAACATATTTTTATTTTTATTGACACTTCGGTGTCAAAAATAGTTTCTTCTTTTTACTTTTTTTCCACCTTCATCGTCATCGCCTTCCCTATCCATGTCTTCATCTTCAGCTTTCATATCCATTATCGTTTCGACTATCAATTTCACCTTTTGTTCTCCCGGAACAGTTGATTCTGGTTTCACATCAGAGGATTCATTTTTAACACCTGAATATTCCATTCTAAGCTCGGCTAATATTTCATAATTTTTCCTTCAGTCCTGTTAGCTTTTTTAAATTTATTTTCTGCAAACATCGATTTTGCTTGCTTGTTAATTTGTACGATATAAAGTCCGTTTTCTTGTTTTCTTCCTTCCAGTACTTTCTTATCTTTCAGTATTGTCACCCTGTCTTTTGTTCTGTGTTTGACATGCACAGATATTAGGTTTTTACTAAATTTCGGTACATAAATAACATTTTTAAGAATGCATTCACTCCCCTCAATTGTTCCAACACCTAGCCCTTTCAGATCTTCATCCTACAAAACTTACCATTTCTTTTAAACTAGTTTCCTCCTTTTCGGCAAAAAAACGCAATTCTATTCTTACTACTTTTCCCTAAAAAAAAAAAAAAAAAACAGGTTTCTTCAGCATGATTATTTTTCTTGCATATATTACATTGAAAATCATTCGGTTGACTTCCATTTCTACATGCTCCTGCGTAATGTCCTTTATTTCCACATTTAAAACAATTTCCTTCAGTTTTATTATCCTTGTTAGGACAATTGATACTCATATGACTTTTGTTTTTACATCGATAGCAAATCTTTTCAGAAGATTTAAATGCTACTGTATTTTCTTTTTCTTGATCTTTGTTTCTTAATTCCTCATTTAATAATCTTGATATTAATTTCGTAGGAGCCGAATCCCAAGCTGTTGTAAAAACAATTGTATTTCTCAGGCAGCGTAGATAATATTTTTGAAATTACCATGTCTTCTTCGAGAGGTTGTTTCAAATTTTTCAATTGATAAACTCAATTCTCTATTATGCTAATATATTTAGACATATTTGTACCTTTTTGATATTTTAAATTGAAAAAATCGCTTAGTAAACTGGATTTTTTTTCTTCGGTGTCCTTAGCTGACGTACAGTTTACTATATGCAACTAAATCTTCCTGTCTATTGTTGAGATGATTATTTGTTGTACTTTCCCATTCTTTCCTTTCCTCAACCCTTGTTAAACTACGTAGTGTTTTCTTACCGCTTACTATTCTCCATAAACTTTGAGCTTTAAGTAGATATTATTGTCACTTGAAAATTCCATATTTCGAACACTTTTTCGAATATGTTGAATCGAGATTTGGTTCCTAATAGTGGCTTCCATGTATTCTCTAAACTCAACCAAATACCTTCTTGTGCGATTCAGTTTCTGGACGATGCGACACCGATGATAGAGGTGAAGGCTCTTTACCATCATTATTATACCAAGTGTGTCAACGTCTCAGGGGACTCTATCGAAAAATTAAAAATTCCACGTTTCTAAATCGTCTCATCCTACATCAGGGATAATATCACCTGAACTGCCCCCGTATATGGTTGGTGGTCAAACAATGATTTTTGAGTTCTTGTGGTTTTTGGACATAAGAGAACAAGTTGTGCCAATTTCGTTTTATCATCTCTGACAGTTCCTTAGAAATTTAACCAAAATTGGAAACTTTGTTAGATTAACTTGAAGACCGGATACAAATTAATTGGTGGATGGTCAAACGATAATGTTGATCTTTTTGTGGTTTAGGGACATGAGGCAACAAATTACCACTTCTGAAATTTCCTAAAAAATGCGCTGAAAATTGAAAACTATGTTGGATTAACTTCAAGACTGGAAAAAATTTTTTCGGGTGGTCAAATGATGACTTACGATTTTTTGTCATTTAGGGACATGAAACACCAAACTGTACTATTTTCAGCGTTTGGGCACCTCTGAAAGTTCCTGAAAAATGTAATGGAAGTTGGAAAAATTCTTAAATTAACTTAAGAACTGGAGAAAAATTGATTGGTAGGTGGTGAAATGTAAATTTTCGATTGTTTTGTGATTTAGGGACATGAGACAATAAATGGTGGTTCCTCAAGGATTCCATGATGGCAAGGACAGTGTTGTTAATTCTTATATAAATACCATCTGGATCAACGCCTCTGTTATGAAAAAACAATCACCGCTGACTGCAGAACGTTTAATCTAAGTGAGTGTTGTGACGGAAGCATGTCTCTGTCCAAGTTTTGAGTTAAAAGTGAGCACGTCTATCCAAGCTGATCTGATGAGCACGAAATATGCATCTTCTGAATAGCAATGAAATTAATTTCGTGGCTGAATCTCCTGAGACAAGAAAGTGTAGTATTGCAATTAAGATTTCGTGATTAATTGTATCGAAAGCCTTACTAATTTCTGGAGGAACTGAATATCCTCGATGTCGGCATTATTTTGCTCAGCCCACTCCAAACTTCTGTTAATTATAGGAATTGCTTCTACATGGCTGATTTTGTCTATATCCTTAGACAATCCTTTATTTTGATCTCTGACACATTCGATTACAGAATCATCAGAATCTATTGTAGTACAATTTTCATCATGTTCGTCCAAGTTGTTTCTATTCCATTTTTCGATATCCGCAGAGTGGAAGTCTTGCATTAAATCAATTGATGATACTTAGTCTGATTACCGTCTAAGTCCTTAATTTTTGCTGCAAGTTTTGTAAAAATGGCAAAACCAATTCTGGATGAGAAGATAGTTTTTCGCTAGTTAGTTGTTAAAAATCGTATGCCAAAACTTTTCTTAATTTTTTCTAACCACTCTAAGCTAGCAGAAAAAGTAGGCTGATCTCCATACAATTCTCCATGAAAATATTTGGCTTTCTCTTTCAAAATTAGACCATCTATTTGGAATATTCCTCTCTCGTTATCGTAAAAACCAGCAGTACAAGGTTTTTTCCATTTTCGTGTGCTCTGAAGGTCTAACAGTAATATTTATAGTCCATGCTTGAGGTTGTGTCGATTTTGACAGATATGTAATGACATTTACGTCAAAATCGCGTGCTCAAGCGGGACGGGGGTTGGCTACGGTCATCCGGAGGGTGGTACGACAGGTCGGTGAGAGGAGGAGTACGGTCGCCTCAGTGGGACCAGGAGGTTGGTTAGGGGCATCCGGGGAGTGGTACGACAGTCTCATCGGGAACTGGGGGTTGGTAGACGGAGCTTCGAAGGGACAGGAGGGTGGTACGGGGGCCTCGCGGATATTAAACATTACTAATCGTCTTAATGATTTGTTTTTGAAAGGCTATTGTCGGGTCTTTTTGGATTACAATGTATTATTCTGGATCTAGAAGTTAATTAGTTTTTGGAGGTGAATAAACCGGGGCTAATTATCGAAATATATCAGGGAACAAAAAAAATTAAATGAACCGCGTATAACGAACGAGAATGTACTCGGAGACATAACAGAAACGAACCCAGCATATTACACTCGAATATATTCATATAATCTTGATGTAGAAACTCTGTTTTGTAGCAGTAAATATAAAATGTGTAAGGTCATAAAAGATCCTGGAGCTAATTTGTAAGTCCAAGATTTATAACGCATAAATTGTACGAAGCCGTAAAACGTATGCATTTAAATCTCCTTTGTGCTGTTTCTTTCTTTTTGGCGGAGGCGACGGTGTGGTTTCGCAGTGCTCCCTCGCCACGGAAATATGCTCTTGCGGAGTCGACGTCGCAATAAGCTAAAGATCACGAATTCTTTCACGTACGTTAATGAAAATAAATATTAAGATTATATTATTGATTGAAGCTATTACACGATCGTATTTAACCTGAAAAGTAACTCTATCATGGGGGAGGGAAAAAAAAAACGCCAGAGAAAGAACACCTTTTAATTTATGACACATATTAATATGAAATATAACGTTCCATTCTGGGTAGGATATTTCGCGTTAGGCTTGCGGATTTAACGTGAGAAATTTAATTTTCAAAAAAATAACCGTAGAGACCGTCGGAATTTAATTTAGAAAAAAATAAGAATTTATCAAACCCCCTATTTTTCATGGGCGCCAATCCTAAAAATCCCCTTTTCATGATGTTACACAAAATTTATTGATGATGGTAATCTAACGGGATGCAAATTTGACAAGAATCATTTATCATACTAATAACTTTCCCCCCTTCTTTTCCTCGCCCGTAACCCGCCCGGCACAACCTTATTTCATTAATTGCTTCCTCCCCTTTCTCTCGCCTTTACCTTTTTCTTGTTATTTTTTTAAAAATAATTTTACGAGGAGATTTTCCATTTATGATATATTTTAGGTTAATTATACAGAAGTTACATACTGGAACATATGTAAATGGATTAGATCTACAATTTCAAAATAATAGGCAATATACAGGGAGTTCCAAAACTTAACAATGTACAGGGTGTCCCGTTTCAACGTGGATCTTAGATATCTACCATATTTATGAAAATAAACAAAAAAGTTATAAAGAAAAGTTATCCCAATTTATGTTCTGCATAACTTAAAAATATTTTTTACTATACAGAGTGTGTCAAAAGTAAGTAAACACATACTTGCTCCGTTATTTTAAATGGGACACCCTATATATTTTGGCATTTTTGAATAGTACGCTAAAAAATATTCCCGCTTTATACAAACCACCCTACCCCTATTCCTAATAGTTATAGAGATATTTTACGTTTTTGTAGAAACTATCCCGATTCGGTGTTTTTCGTATGCCGCGATATCTTGATCCTGAAAATAGTTATCGAAATGAACTCAAGAATATGTAAACTATATAGTCCGGTATAGACAATGACATCAACAGAAGATGAATACCTACTTCCGGTTGTCAGAAATGATTCAACGCATTTCCGGAACTTCGTCTCCAGATAACTTCATTTTTTTAAATGGCAATGCTGCTCACAATTTTTATTATTATGATACTGAAAATCGCTATCGTTTTCGTACCTTGGATCGGCAGCATCGCTGGAGTTTGAACGTGTTTGGAGGCATTATAGGCGATTATGTAATTGGACCATACTTCTTCAATGGGCATCTAAACGGAGACGATTTTCTAAGATTCTTAAAAAGGGACTTTTGGACCCTTTTGGAAAATATTCTTTTGAATATTAGAAACCGGACGTGGCTTCAATTAGACGGCGGTCCTGGCCATTTTAAACTGTCCATTAAAAACTACCTTCACAGGAAATTTCCTAATAGGTGGATCGGAAGGGATGGTCCGTGCAATTGACCATCAAGGTCTCAGGACTTAACATGTATGGACTTTTTCCTGTGGGGGTATGCAAAAGGGATCGTTTACAATATATCACTACAGCAGAGGATATGAAAACGAGAATCAGAGATGCCTTCAGTTCAGTAACACCGGATATGCTGAGGAACGTTAGAATAGCATTTGAACGGAGGGTTAGTTTCTGTATTGAAGAAAATGGCAATTATGTTGAACGCTAGCACTTTGTCGTTTATTTTGGTGTTATGTTTTTTCGTTTATTTTATACGAAATCCTTTGTTCTTAATCCAAATACAAAAATATTTACTGCTGTTTAGTTTAGTTTACTTTTATTACTTGGAATTTATGTTTTCATGAAAATTGTGAGAATATAAAATCAATAATCGAATGTAGGCTTTCACGGCCACTGTTCCATAAAGATGTATCTTTCGGGTATTGCCGTGGTTGTTGTAACAAATTTGACGTTTCGCTGATCATACTGTCAGCTTCTTCAGAAGTTCTCTAAAAACTGATGTTGATGTCTTCTGCTCCTCGTTATATACCCAGTCCTTGTTCCGCTCCAGTGATGCGTATCCGTTCCAGTCCGCTGAACCGTATCGTACCGTTATCGTTCTCTGATCCGTGTCCGATGCTTCTCCTCGATTCGTGTTAGATGATCTCGGATGCGTCTTCGTTGGTCCTTACTGTTTCGGGCTCTTCAGCGCTAACCATACCTTACTCAATCTGTATCCGTCTTCTCGGTTGAAGTTGTTCGGTTTCTTCATTATTTCCAAGGATTCTCTCACTATCCGTGGGTCGATTACGTGACTGCTTCCGGTGTGGTAGTGTTCAGCTACTGCAGATTTTCCAGTATTTCCCTGTTCGACATCTCTGCGATGCTCTTTCACTCTGCACTGTATACTGCGCCCGGTTTATCCAATATACGATTACCCGCACTAGCATTGAAGTTCGTAGATGCCTTTAGCTTGTAGTCTCGGTATGGAGTCTTTGTTGGATGGAAGCAGTTCTTTTATTTTCTTGACTGTGCTGAACCTGACGTTGACGTTCTTCTTCTCCAAGGTTTTCTTCAGCCTGTCCGTGACTCCAGCAATATATGGCAGGTGTGCGTATCCTGCTGGCTTTAGTACTGAGTCATCCTTCTGTTTCTTTTTGGCTCCGGCTAATCTCCGAACATAAAGAACTCTGAACATTTTGTGGAGATTCTACATGAACATGAAGTAAAGTGAAGACATACTAGTGAGTTTCGACGTGGAATCGCTCTTTACCAACGTGCCAGTGGAAGAAACCCTAGAGGATATAATTGACCTCGCAAGACTATCTTTAAACACCACCTATTTCCTATGGAATGGAGATTTCTACGAGCAGAAAGACGGCGCAGCCATGGGATCACCACTCTCACCAGTCATCGCTAATATTTTTATGGAAACCTTTGAAGAACAAGCCATCAGCTCTAGTGACAAGAAACCGAAATGCTGGTACCGCTACGTGGACGACACATTCGTGATATGGCCTCACGTTATGGACAATCTACACGCATTCAAGGAACACATCAAGAGACAACATGCCAACATCAACATTACGATGGAGTTAGAAGAGAATGGCTGCTTACCATTTCTGGATGTATTGGTAAAACGCAACGACAGTGGAAAATTGGGACATGGAGTATATCGCAAGAAGACGCATACGGACCGATATCTACACGCAACCTCACATCACCATCCACAATAGAAAAAATCCCTGGTCACTACACTACTACATAGAGCGGAAATGATAAGTGATGCTACCAACAAAACCGAGGAAATTCAATATGTGAAAGATGCACTCCAGAAGAACGGCTACAAACCACAGGAGATTCGGAGATTAGCCGGCGCCAAAAAGAAACAGAAGGATGACTCAGAACTACAGCCAGCAGGATACGCACATCTGCCATATATTGCTGGAGTCACGGACAGGCTGAAGAAAACCTTGGAGAAGAAGAACGTCAACGTCAGGTTCAGCACAGTCAAGAAAATAAAAGAACTGCTTCCATCCAACAAAGACTCCATACCGAGACTACAAGCTAAAGGCATCTACGAATTTCAATGCCAGTGCGGGAAATCGTATATTGGACAAACCGGGCGCAGTATACAGTGCAGAGTGAAAGAGCATCGCAGAGATGTCGAACAGGGAAATACTGGAAAATCTGCAGTAGCTGAACACTACCACACTGGAAGCAGTCACGTAATCGACTACAATGACGTGAAGATACTAGCCAAAAGCAATCACTACTACCCACGGATAGTGAGAGAATCCCTGGAAATAATGAAGAATCCGAACAACTTCAACGGAGAAGGCGGATACAGATTGAGTAAGGTATAGAAGTTAGCGGTGGAGAGCCCGAAACAGCGAGGACCAACGAGGACGCATCCGAGATCATCTAACATGAATTGAGGAGAAGCATCGGACACGGATCAGAGAACGATAACGGATACGGTTCAGCGGACTGGAACGGATACGCACCACTGGAGCGGAACAGGGACTGGGTATATAACGAGGAGTAGAAGACATCAACATCAGTCTTTAGAGAACTTCTGAAGAAGCTGACAGTTTGATCAGCGAAACGTCAAATTTGTTACAACAACCACAGCAATACCCGAAAGATACATCTTTATAATATAAAATCAATAATAATAATAATATTTCTATTCATCGATGTAAAGATATACCGGGTGTTCACTTACAAAAAACAAATTTAGTTCACTTAAATATCATAGGGATTCCTGATACTGGTTTTTAGATAAAATAAAATGTTCCATCTGATAACATAAATGCATACAGGGTGTTCCGTTTAAAATAATAAAGTTATGCACGAAAGAAGTTCACAAAGTTTGGCCTCGGTACTTGAACGACCTGTCAAATACTCGACAACTTTGAATATGGCATTCAATCAGCCAAAGGATCTGCTATCTAAGCTTTTCGTTCCATTTCTCTGAATTAAGTCATCTTCGACAAACTAAACTTTCCGTGCAACATTGTATTTTCAAAAAAAACTTGAAATATCTCATAAACCACAAAAATTAAACATAGGAACCATTAAATAAAGTTAATCTAGATTTTAGTGTACAACTCAAAAATGCCATAAAATACAGGGTGTTCCATTAAGAAAAACATAACTTTGGTACATTGCTAAGTTTTGAAACATCCTGTATATTGCCTATTATTTTTAAATTGTAGATCTAATCCACCTACATATGTTCCAGTATGTAACTTTTCAAAAATTGTTACCATTTGACTACCAGAGGCCACGGCGTTCCCACTGTTACACCCTGTATATATGTACCGGGTGGTCAACTAAGAATGTCGCCCGGCTATATCTCCGGAACGGTTTATAGTACAGCATTGGGAAAAAAATATTATTGACTAAAGTGACCCCGAGAAACATTTGGAAATTATTTAGCAAAGCGTAGGATGACCGCTAGAGGGCGTACCTGATCACCAAAAATTTTAATTCATATTTTACGCAAAATTTACTAACTTAAGGTCTATCATAAATATGAAAATAGGAATCTACTGAAAATTTCGCATATTTTACAGCGGACAACTGTTTTGTATTTTGTCAAATGAGGGGAAGGGAGGAGGGGAAACTTTGTTTTGAAGGAACGCTTATAACTCCGGTTCTGTTGAACCGAATTTTGCAAATTTAGTCTCGATGAAAACAACATTAATCCTACAATCTAATGCTTACAAATTGGAACCGATCTAATATATGACGTGCATGCTAGAGGGCGCTGTTTAAATTTTTCCGGGAATTTTGTTTTTTCTCGAAAATATTAAATGGAAACATATATTTTTGACAAGAAATTAAAAAAGTTGGCTAAATTACCAACAAATCAGCGAAAACCGGATATCGCTATCTTTTACCAATCCGAAGATATCTTCAGAAACGTATGGATGGTAAAAAAGTCTTGTATAAATTTAAATTATTCTGCTTCCCGTGAACGAAATTTAGCAAATTTGATTTTATTAGAAAGGATATTCATTGCCCTATGTGTAGTGATTGAAGCTGTTTAATTTTATCTTGTCCGTCGCCGCTAGAGGGCGATAAAGGAATTTAAATACATAAATTTTATGATTTTTGAAAATAACAGTGCGTGGAATGCTTGGCGGCCAAAAAAAACGGACTATCATGGATTTCCCTAAACCTACTGCTAGTGATTTAAATTGTTTAATATTGTCTTTATTTCTGTCGCCGCCAGAGGACGTTAAAGAGAACAGAATAGAAGACATGTCGCTAGCAATTCGCAACATTATGTTTTTTTTTTTATATGATGAGTGTGCTGTGCATTTCTCCGTAAATATTCGAAATTTTCTGGCCCCTGATAGGTGGATGTAACACGCCAGTCTATTTCCATGGCCACCCAGGACCCCAAATTTGACTTGTTTAGATTTTATTTGTGGGGGCGAAAAAATATCTCATTTTTGCAACGCGATCTGCTGCTCGTAACAACTTGGTTGTGAGAATAGGAAATATCGCGTTCAAATTATTTGAATTATACTGTTGTGCTTTTCACTAAAATCTTAAGCTTTCAATTCATTATGATATAGTATGAGCATAAATATAACTTTCCACGCACTGTTCTTTTCAAAAATCATAAAATTTCATTAAAATTTCCTTAACGCCCCCTAGCGGTAATGTACGAAACAATATTAAACAGTTTGAATGACAGAAAGCAAAAATAATTTAATTTTAAAGAAGAAATTTTTACCATCCACACGTTTCTGACGATATCTTCGGATTGGTAAAAGATAGGGAGACCGGTTTTCGCTGATTTGTTGGTAATTTGACCTATTTTTTTAATTTGTTGTCAAAAATGTATGTTTCCATTTAATATTTTCGAGAAAAAACAAAATTCCCGAAAAAATTTAAACAGCGTCCTCTAGCATGTACGTCACTTATTAGATTGGTTCCAATTTGTAAGCATTAGATTGAAGGATTAATGCTGTTTCCAACGAGACCAAGTTTGCAAAATTCGGTCAAGCGGAACCGGAGTTATAATTGTTCTTTCAAAACAAAGTTTCCATTCCCATTTTTTCCCAAAGTTGTACTGTAAACCGTTCCTGGGATATGGCCGAGCGACATTCTTAATTGGCCACCCTGTACATATATGTATAGCATTGCAATCTAAGATGAAATACATACCAGCAACAAGTAAATGCGCCGCACGTATCTCGGTGTGAAAAAGGGAGCGTCCGCGGAAACTTCACATTTAAACTCCCCAGAAGTTTTCCTATCAACTCCAGTCAGGGTAACTTCTCTCGAATTTGATCTTGATAGCTGGAACAAATTTACATACAATTTAAGATCTGTCTGTAAGTAAATAAACAGAAGTAATGCGTTCGGAAAAAGGTTTTTATTCCCGTACCGCTTTTTATACATGTTTTGTGTTTCTTTTTTTCTCCTCCTACTTCTCTACCACTTCGGCGAATCGGTTCGCTCCATCTGGGGAATACTTTTTTCTTAGAATTTTTTTTTTCTGGATTGTATAAGCGCGATAAAGGAGGAGGAAAAGTACGCGAATGATTGGCGCTACGATAATTCCACGGACTGTTAAAAGCTGAGCTCCGGTTATTTTGGATTTTGTTTTGTCTTTTTTTTTAACCGGTTTCTGATGATGATGGGAAGAAAATAGCTAACGCGATCGTTAAAGATAAAAATTTTTATTAAATGATTTTGATGGTTTAGCTTTCTACATACACACACACACACACACACACACACATATACAAGAGAAGAGCGCGGAAGTGTCCTTAAAGAATCGACTACCTTGCCGATAATGCTATAGCTAACGCAGTTTTAGTAAGATTGTGTGAGACTCTTAAGGATTTCAACGAATCGCGACCGTGGGACAAAATTTCATCCCCTTCCTCGGAGGCTCGTTCCTTTTGGAGGTTCTAGAACAAATATGCGCAACCTTTGACACGTTGTGGGCCAAACTAATCCATCGATGTTTGGATTAATTCCACTGATACAAAGACGTAAAGAATTTTCCAAATTATCGTCAGTCGGCCTTGTACGATGTGATCTTTTTATTTATTAACTTTCATCATTGTAAAGAACGAACAAATCAATCTTCTTGCGAATTTTCTAAGCTCCTGAAAATGGTACTTCTTCGAGGTATTTTTTGTGGAAATCGCAGAACTCCATGTCTTCCAATTTAGATTTTAGGAGTGAGTTTTCTTGAAGCTCGATCAACTCCATTTGCAAGTGGATTGGAGCATTTTGTACATTACTTTTTGTGGGAGTAGCAAATAAATTAAAACTGGATTCCATGGTTTTTAAAATCGCTAAATCTGTTCGAAAATTGTTCCCACAGTAACTTGAGTTCTTCAGCATATTGAACATAAGCAGTATTTTCATACAATAGCAAGTAGTACTAACTGTAATTGTTTTTGAAGTTTTGTAATGTCGATTATAAATGCTAAGTCACATATCCATATTGGCTCACTAAATTCAGATAATGGTTTATTTTTTATTTGCATAAAATCTGCTCTCATCTCATTTCTAAGCTCGTAAAACCGTTTCAGCATTTTCCCTTTGCTCAGCGTCTCACGTCTTGAACTGACGATGGTTAAGCCCTCGGGATCGAATAAAATTGATGGTTTCCACTACCACACTCATAACATTCTGGAGTCGAATGGACTTAGAGCACAAGTTTTGTTGGTGAATAATGCAATGAAGGACTATTAAATCATTTAATTCAGTTGCTTTTTCAACCTTTACGTAAGCCGACCATAGAAGGTGCACCATTTCTGCATACACCAACTAATTTCGACCATGGCAAGCCAAAACTTGTGAATACCTTTTGAACTTGATCCTGTAGTGGTTCCTTTTATCAGCTATAAAGGAAGCAATTCCTCAGTAACAGTGAAAGTCAAAGTTGTTTTTATATCGTTAGCCATCATTTCTATTCGTCGGGCAACAGTTCGTCTTGACAAACCAATTGTTTCAAATTCATTTTTCATTTTAGGACAGAAAACACTGCAAACATCTAACTCCTTGATAAATTCTCCTTCGGCGAATGGTTTTAATGACTTTGCCAATTTTGAACCAACTATAAAACTAGCCTTCACAACATTATGAAGTTGTGCTGCTGTTTTTCTGGGAAGGCCTCAGCTTTTGATTCGATCTCTAACACAGCTCTACTTGAGTTAACATCTCTGGTGATTGACTATCCGGTTGTTTTCCTGACAATCTCGAAAACCTCGGAAGCATCCCCTATTTCCACGAGATCACAGACTTAACTCGTTTCGACTCCTTGTCTTGGAGCTGTTATTCTGAGAGGTCTAAAAGATGACCTCGAATTATACAGGATGAACTTCAATATCGGAGTTTGTCCACAAAACGATGATTTTTGATCTGAACCCCAACATCATTATTCTAGTCTCATCTTACTTGAGCAACAAGTCATTTTCTCTTCTTCAAGAAAAGGGTGAAATTTCTACGATTACATCTTCAGCATCAGGCGTACCTCAGGGGTCATTTTTAGACCCCACTTTCTTCATCGTTTACATGATTGATCTACCAAGAACACCAACCGTTGTCACCCTCCACGGATCAAAATATTATACATATATCGATACGATTCTGGAATGGTTGGAAGGTTAGTGTGGACAATTTTAGAATCGTTCGCTCAGCTATCTTGGTATTGTTGTAATAAGATTCAAATATGTAGTTGTGCGCGTTGTAATGTATTGGTTGGTATTACAGCATCTTTGTTCACTTCTTCTATTTACCTCAATTGCATTAATCTTAGCATCATTAATTTTTAATAACTGTAACGTTTGGATGGTTTTGTTACCAAGAACTGGTTTCTGTTTTTCCCTTGTTTTAATGATTACAAAACACAACTTCTTAGTTTGAATCATAATCGGAATGTTATATGAGCCCAAAACATTTAATTTTGAACCTCCATAGCCAAATAAATTACCTTTAAAGGGTACTAGTTTACAAGGTAGGTACAGTTTGTTAAATATACAGGGTGTGGCATCTTCCTGGGATCGGCTAACTGTGACTTTGCCATTAGTAAAAGATGTCTAGACTCAACTACTCTATAGCAAGAAGATGTTTTCTTATATACAGGATGTTCAGTTTTGTCTGTACGACAGGTTACTTTGTTTATTTAACTGGAACACCCTGTATATTTCTATGCTAATTATTGCAGATCTTTCCTCTCTTTCGATTTCGTTTAACATTCCTTAAATTCCTAAAGTTTATACGTTTGAAGTTCTAAGTAATTTTATACAGAAATCTAAAAGTTCTCGTATCGTACACTGATGAGGACAAAGCAGTCCGAAACATGCATCACTGTGTTGGGATTGAAATTATAAACATATCATTATGCACTTTGTGTCACTTAGGATTAGGATTTCTCTTAAACGTCGAATCAAATAAACTATTTAAACAATAACATCTTTTATTTAAACGCAAAAAATAACAATTCAGAACCCGTAATATTTCTCAGCGTTCTCTAAGATCTGCTCCTTCGACGCCGGAAAATAATCCAACAGATGGATCCAATCCCTCTTCTTCAACCTCACCAAGATGGTCATCTCGCTAGCTTGATAAGTATAAAAATGCGGATACCTATAGAAGATACCCTGAAGAACACCGAACGATTGATTCTTACGCAATCTCCTCACGATAACGTCGTGCGCCAACTCGTTCTCCTCGATGACCTTGATCTCCCCGGAGAAGATGAAATACATGCACTCGTCGATGGAATCCTTGAACTGGACGTAGTTGTTGGTGAAATAGATCTTCGTCCTCATCTTCTGGATGATCTGCCTCAAGCAATCGCGGTGGCACTTCTTGAAGACCGGATGTTTGACGATCAAGTGAGCGAAGGCGTTGTACGATATGATGTCGAGGAGATAGAGGGGGGCCTCTCTTAGTAAATCGGGATAGACGACACCGCGTTTACGCAACCATAACAGCTCGATGTAACTTTTCACGCGATCGATGAGGGAGTCGGAAGCGTCGCCGCATTCCATGAAGATCTCCAGTTTATTGCTGAAATCCCTGTAGGAGAATTTGTTGTGGCTACCTTGACTGACGACGCAAAAGATCTGGCTTAAACAGACGGCGTTCAGCATGAAACAAGCGATTAAAGCCAAGGTGAATACGGCTAAAGTCAGCGTTACTTGAGGGTAGAAATTGTAAGGGTTCGAATGGGTGAACCAGCAGATCGCTATGAAGATATATTTGGTGTAAACTCGGAATTTCTTCTTCCACTCGAAGTTTAAGACTTCAGTGCAATTAGTGTCGATGCCGTAGACGTTGTGGGGGTGTGACAGGTCGCGAAACCGATAAAACTAGCGAGAGCGCAGAAGAATAAGGTGGTCCACATGAAGATGTACATGAAATTAGTGATGTAGAGGTTGATATTCAAGCGGTTGCTGAGATTTTCGAAATATTGGAAGATGTAGGTTAAACGCAAGAAACGATTGCAACGCGTTAAGCTGATTAAATGGTACTTCTTAGTGCTGGCATGCATGAATAGGGCCACGATGATATCGATGGGGATTAAGCTGATTATGGTGATGGTAAAGTGGACTTTATCCTGGCGGTGATGCTTCTTGATCATGTTGATGTCGGTGACTAAGATCCCGGCTTCGTTCTCGTAAGCCGTCCGTTGCGTTATTAAAAAATGGAGTCCGTACAGGAAGTCGCTGCTGTAGAGGATGATGAACATTAAAGGGGAGTAATCCATCGATCCGAATTGGTATAAATCGACGATGATACCAGCGTAGCATGTATAGACTAAATTGAACATCGACCAATACTCCATCAATTTCGAATTGGGGTTGATCGTCTTGTTAACGATAACGGTGCCTAGGGTGCTCGACAGCTTCGCTTGCGGGTACTCGTTCTTCTGCTGGTACTTCCTCGGGATATAAGTGAGATATTTCACCTTCAATTGGTGGTATTCATCGTGAATCTTCGGGTAATACGCTAAAATCTTATGGAATTTACAAGCTGGTATCGATAGGATCTCCACGTGACAAGCCGCTATAACGCTGATCTTCAATCGAGTCCGCTTGAGGTTCTCGATATTCCCGAAGATGCTGCCCTCCATGAGGGTATCCAGGACGGTACCGTCCGGTGATAGGACGTCGGATTTGCCGCTGTAGAGGATGTGGATGAATTCGGTGACGTCGTTGATGGTGGTGAGATAACCTCCAGTCTTGATGATATCGTGTTTCATGTACTTGATGAGGTTCCTGTAGAAGTAGCAGGTCTTGTGAGTGAAGATTGAATGTTGGTATAGAGAGTGGCCGTAAACGGCGTATAGGATATCCGTGGATAGGGTGTGGTAAAAAGGGAGCTATAGCCGTGTGGATGCTTTTCCCTTTAACGCAGCTCCATTTGTATTCGTAGCTATCGATGATTAGTCGAATCAGGTGGTAATTGACGCGTACGCTGTTTAAAAACGAGCGAAGAGCTCGTATCTCTTGCTGGTAGCTTATAAGGGTGTTATGTCGCATCGAATACACAGCGAATAATTTCCCTATAAAGACCGTCCTGATATAATAACCAAAAATCGACATCCCAGCGACTAAAATATAAATTTTAATCGTCCGTAAACCGTTACCTTCGACGGAGATATTTAAAAGTATCAAAGTTGCGCTGTAAACGCCGTATAAGTGAGCTTTCAGTCGTGTAATCGGTCGTGATAACCGTATAGAATTTAAAATGGATTCATCGCTGCAATTCAATCCGATATAATCCAGATTTATCCGGGGATTATCCGAAACGTAAGCACAATCTGCGATGATCAACCAATTCCCGAACAAATTAAATAAAATTATCGCTAAGGGGATGTAAGTTAGGACGTACCAATTCCGCACAGGTTTCAAGTTACGACCCTGCAGCACCCTAATAAACTGTACATAGCGGTGCAGCTGTAAGAGGCGTTTACCGGTTAATAAATAGAACCACATGTTCTGCGAGATAAACAGGAAACTAAGCGGACATATCGCTAAGGCGTCGATGAGGAAGCCGTGGGTTAAATAGTGTTTAGCCGTGCATAAAGGGTGTTTAATTAATATACCATTTTCGTTGTAATAAGCGACGTGCAACCGGATATAAAGGTCGCAAATCGCAGTGAAGTCGATGAAGATGAAAACGACGTAAAATTGGGATTTTACCGATAAGAAAGTCGTGTAAAACAAGAGGTTGGCTAATATGGCGAAAATTACGCGAAAACTTTCCCACACGATTAAAAATTTCCCATGCGGTAATATAACGGTCCTCAATAAGAGGTAATGCACGAAACTGAACGGGTAAAGCTTATCGAAAGCTAAGTAATAATCGAATTCCTCGTACGAATCCGGGGTTAGATTATAACCGAAATGATAAAACGATTGATTCGATTCTTGTGTGACCGCAGTCTGATACCCGATCTCGATAGGTTGCGTCATCCTCATACACTTCTTCTTCAAATCTTGAGATCCGTTAACAGTCGCTTTATAATCAGCGGAGATTGAGTCGTATTTCACCAAAACCTTCTCGACAGATTTAATATCGATCAACAACAATTTAACATAACTTTTCGCGATGAACGTGTAAACCGAGGCTATACGGAAGCTGGCTTCGATGAAATTCGTCATTGATTGTTTGCTGTGGTAGCCGAGATATTTATTCTTATCGTCGCGAATCTCGTAACAGCCCCGCCAAATTATAACTATATTAGGGGAGATATCACCACTATACAGGATGACCTCGTTAGGGGAACATATATAAGTCCTAGTGCTGGTTATCGAGATATCTCGGACGCACTCCTCCGGTAAAATTTGGAAAAATTTCTCACGCATCAATATAATAGTCCTCGTCCGCGTTAATAAGGGATGAGATATCGTTTCGGGTAAACTAGCGATGTGCAAATTCGGCTTAATCAACTGCAAACACTCGTTATTCACCCATTGCGTTAGCAGATACGAATTCACTCGATTCACGTAAGTCGTACCTAAAGCGTGCGATTTCATCGTGTTGATGACATCCTTACAAAACAATTGGACTTTAAACCGGTTGAGATTCATCAAAACGTAAGCCGAAACTATATTCGATCGCATAAATAAATTGATAATCCAGCTGGTTAATCCTGCTGTTAACATCAAACTCTCGCTGATGTTAGATTGTCCGCTTACGTCGACGCAAGTCGTTCCCGTCATCGATTCGATGGCTATAAAGAGGTATGCACCGGGATTATTGACGTGGAAGAAACACCAAAAGATGAATGTGGTATAGAGGTTGATCCAAGCAAACTTAGCGAAACGAATCAGGATGAAATTAGCTCCGAATCTCTTCTCCCATTTCCTGAATAAATTCTCCACCCTCCACAGCTTAGTCAAGCGATTAACGTGCATTATCCCGGCTATATTCGTGGAGGTTGGTAAGGTGATGCACGTGAGGATCTCGCATGGTATACACGATAAGAAATCCATCCAGAAAGAGAAGGTGTTCATCCTAGCTTTAGCCGTCGTTATGAATTTATTCAGGGCGATCCCTCTAGTGACCACCCCGATCGATAATTGTATATAGAGATCGATCCAGAATATTAGCGAGATGGCGAAGAGTGTTGGACCGTACCACGATGGCGGTTTATCTACGATAAAGGCGGTGTGTGGCACTAAAAATGCCACAAATATAGTTATGGTCAAAATAAAAATTTCCCAAACGTTCACCATGAAGGAATTCGGTCTTAAAATGCATGGATAAGTCGGTTTAACGAAAACCGTATCGAGATCGACATCGATTCTCTCCGCTATCACCATTGTATTTAAGAATTTAGCCGAGAACGCCATCTTATTCAAGCTGGATTCGTTAGTTTCACTAACTAGGTAGATATTTTGGAATTCGTGCCTCCTAGCTGATTCCTTATCTTTAGACATCAGCTTATGCAAAGTATTCTTAATCCAAATTATCGTAAAAACATCAAGTTGAGTCTTCTGCGATTCATGCACCGTCTCCTTAGCCAAATCAGAGAAATTTTTAAATTTCCTCGCTTCCTCGTATCTCTCCATTAGGATATGTTTCAGCATCGCTATCTCTTTGGGATATTTCCGAACGATCCTGAAGAAGTCTTTGCGATGTAAACAACATAACTCGCAGAAATCTTTGCTTCGCACTTTACTCCTAGCATTATAGCTGATTAACAAGCTCGATTCGCCCAGGCAGGTCCCACTAGTCAACGCCAAAATAGGGGATTCCCCATCCTCCTCTGACAACAATTGAATCGTCCCAGACACCACGTAAATCATCTTTTCTTTCAACTGGTTCCGATCGCAGATAATCTGACCTGGGACGGTAAATTCTTGCCGCATCAAGTTGGATAATTCCCTCAAGAACGGCAGATCCATATGCCTCAATAAACTCGAATGCTTGTACGCCAACCAAGTGCAATCGACCTTCAACTCGTTCCTCAAGGCTGGATGCAGTTTATCCATGCAATTCTCGTATTCGGTGTAGCCTCCTCGAGTCTGCCACATATTCGTGTAATATTCGGTTATCCGATTCCTGATCAATCGAGGTCCACTCATCGTTTCCTCCCTGCTGAGTATTATCAAGAATTCTTGGACGAAAGCGACTTGATGCGCGTATCGATGGATCAACTCGACCGATACGAACGCCACGGTTAAATTGGTGATCAATACGAAGACTAAAATCTTCGCTAACGCTATCACTAAATTCCACGTTAACGTGTATTGATATGAGCTTTGACCTTGAGCGGTTAATTCCGCGATTAACCGGATGATATTGCGGAAATTTTCGCACTGTTTATCCGAGCAATAACCGTTGAAACATTGCAGGTTGCAGAAGATGTTGTCGGCGAAGAAGAGGACCGCGATGAAATTGCATAACATCTCGATGATCTTGAGGTAAACGGCGTCGTGGAAGAGCGTCTTTAATTTGTGGAAGAAATAGCAAATTCGCGAGTACCGGATCACTTTAATCAAGCATATGACGCATTGTAGACGAGTCGCTTCCGGTAGCGCAACTTTAAGGAGCTCCTTGTACGGGATTATCGATACGACTTCGAGGATGACGATCCATAACGGGCGCGAATTTAAATTCTTATCGAGCATGTCTAAATCGCCCCATAATTTCCCCCACATCGATAGGACGATATCGATGCCGATTAATAAGTCCGCCGTTAGGAGGAATTCTGAAATTATAAACGTGAGGGAGGGAATATGAATATTGTGTCGATCTCGATTACCTCTCATCCCTGCTGCGTACCATTTATCGGTGTGGCATTGTATGTCGATGTTCGTGTAGAGATATATCCAGATGCTGATGAATTCAACCGATAAGATCGTCAGGTACCAAACGGGTTCGGCTGCGATTAGAAATATGTCGTTGAATTTGTAATAGGTGTCGCCGTATACTATGATGGCTTCGTCTTGCTTTTCTTGCTCTTGAGCTGCTTTCAGTTCGTTGACATCTACAGTCGAGTCCATAATTGAGGATGTTGAAATCGTTTACAAGATGACAAGTCGATTTGAATTAATCATTGCTGATCTGTACTTTACGATAGACGGATAACTTAAATAATGTCAAACTAAGCTTGTCAAATATAATTCAGAGACGTTCAGCCATAAAAAAATATCGCTAATTATATATATGTATGTCGTCAAACTCTTCGTCTTTCAAATGGCAGGCCTTCTTTGCCTGTGGGATTTGGCAGTAGTAGTATTGTCTCAGCAAGAGGAAATATTGGAACTGGTAAGAAATGGAAGTGTGATGTGGCTTAAGTGTTTTGAAATTAGAAAAATTTAGATTCTGACGTTTTGTCGAATCTTAACTCTAGGTGGTAATCGGTTTTGTGGGATAACAACACTCAATAGCAAGGAGTTGGTTTGCCTAACTCTCTCTAAGGTTGATCTTGCTGCCTTCTTTAGATAACCTTATAAGCTTAGAATCTGCAAGTCTCTGCGCAGCTGGGTGTTGCCGACAAAGTTTTTTTTTTGGTTTTAGCTTTTTAGAGCTTGTTACCAAGATTGAGGCTATTTTCCCTTGCGAGAAGTGGAATCAACATGTTCCTGGCGGTAAAAAATCGTTCCTTCAAGTACTCCGTGCGTCGTTTCCAAATCAGTTGTTGGTCAAGAATCAGTTGGAGCTATCTTGTAGTGGGGCTTCAAAGGAAAACTATCCCATCCATTAAGATTCTCTTAGGCGAACAGCCTCGTTCCAAGACGACGTTTACACCGTTGTGTCATCTACCAATGGAATCGGTGAGCCTCAATAGTTGAAAATCAGCAGAATGTTTCGTTCTGAATGCTGAAGACAGTTGGCCAGATGGTGGGGGCGTAATTCCACCTTTTTTGGCTAGATTTGTGTACCGGACGGCTTGGCCCAACGAGTGGGTGAAGAGAATATTTAGCTCTCTTATGTTGATCCTTTTATTCGAGTGGGATGCAGGAAAATTGGAGTGAGCAATGGATAGGGGAAGATGGGGCAAGACTAATGCTATCAAAGTCGTTCTGGAAGAGCGAATGAGGAATGGGGGTTATCTTCAAAAAGCTATGGAGTACCACGAACAATAAAGGAAAATATCCAAACACACCACAATTAATAAAGGTTCTTTTGGGTCCAAAGACCACAGTGCTTACCGTGCGACTTATATTGTAGACATGGAAAATAGAATTTTTGGTCTTACAACCAGAGAGGTAAAATCTTAGCGTACCAACTGGCAATAAGCAACAACAAGTTGATGGTTAATGCACCTGAAGGAACTTGGGGTCTATGTAGTGACTCAGGATGGATTACAACAGAACTTTTTTTAGGGTGGTTGAAAAAGCTAGAGCGAATAGCACTTCAGCCTCTTGACGTTGCTTTTATGAAACCTATAAGCACGTATTACGATCAAGCAGTAACATCATGGCTTCGTAGTAATCTAGGTCTTGCATAGTTAACACTCGCCAGGTATCAGAATTGTTTGGTAAAGCGTTTATTCAATCAGCTACAATTTTGGCAGCTATCAATGGGTTTACCCACAGGTATTTAACAGAATCTGATTTCATAGCTTCTATGGCTACAGATATACCAACCATTGAGAACTTGTACGTAGCAACTCAGCCCAATACAAATGAGACTGTTCAATCCAACCAACAAAACAGTTAGAAGTTGAAAGTATTACAGCCTATCCCAACCAATATAAATGTATTAAATGAAACTGCAGGCCTCGATCAAGACAGCACTAAGGACAAGAACAAAATGCATATAGATCCAGCAGATGATCCTCAAGCAGGCTGTTTTCTTCTGGTCGAAACAGTCATTACTAGTGGAACAACCAGTTCCGGAGACAGTATTCGCATTAGTCAGTCCAACGCAACTTCTTCCAGTGACAATGACTTCACAGAAAAAAACGAGTATCTCGAGCACGAGGCAAGACAACAATAATTACTTCATCGCCGTACAAGTGAGAACTTCAGGATGTTGTAAGACAGAAAAAAGAACTTGCTCAAGACAAAGAAAACAAAAAAATTGAAAGATGAAAAACAAAATGAAAAATAAGTAAAGCGAAAACAAATAAAAATCAAAAGTAAAGAGCTGACATCTACCAAGAGGGTTGTTTTTGCATCGTCAGAGAGCGAGGATGAAATGGATACCACCCTATGTTTATATTGCAACGGTGGTTACTTTGAATCAATTGAGGGATGGATAATGGTTCATCTTACCCCATGGGTATAGCCCCCTGTCTATGGGGCAAGATGACCATTTGACACTTTTTTATTTTTATTTTATTTTTTATTTTATGGACTAAAAAATTTCTTCCAAATTAATGTTACCTTAAAGTAGTATTGTAAAAGATGTTCATTAGGACCGGCAGTATATGCGATTTTACATTATTATCTTAAACCATGGCCTTTGGGCAACCTTTTATTGTTTTGGTTTCGGCCTTCCTCAATAAATAAGAAATAAAAATAATTATTAAAAGAACATTTTATTTTCATTATCTCCGGTGCGAATATACTTAGCTTTCGGTACCACTTTAGGCCTTTCCTCAAAGTCGTGGCATACGAACTCCTTTGGTCTGAAGGATCAATGCCAGCCTTTCCTTTATTGTAAGCGATTATGGCTTTTGTTTATTACTGTGTCGATGCTCGACTAGTAGATGGTTGATCATCTATACCTCCTTCAGCTCTTTCTATTCCATGGTCTATAATATTTCTCATTTACGGAGAGTGTTTTGTTGAAAGAAGCATTACATCGTATGTATCTCGCCATTTTATTACTACCACTCTATGTTGGTCTTCTTTTGCTCATCATTTGGCCTCTATCTAATTTTCAATCCATAACTTGTCGGGGCATCGAAAAAAAAACATAATTGGTGTAGACTATGTAAATGTTTTTGATTGTTGCTTTAACCACTACCACATAATGACATTTACGAGGGAGCGTTTTTATATTCGCGGAATCGGGGATAAGGGGTGGAAATAAAAAAACCAAATTATTTTTCTTTTTCAATATATTCACCTGCAAGACGGATACATTTTTCACATCTTTCAATTAATTTATTTATACCCTCATAAAAAAATGATTTCTCTTTATCTGCAAAATACGCCGAAACTGCCTCCTTGACTTCATCATCGGCAGTAAATTTTTTACCCCGCAGCTCTTTTTTCATTTTCGGAAACGGGTAATAATCACTCGGGGCCAGGTCTGGGCTGTAGGGTGGGTGATTCACAATTTCGAAGCCCACTTTATGCAGGGCAGCTAACGCAACGCGGCTGTTGTGGACGGGCGCGTTGTCGTGCAAAAGCAGCACACCTTTCGTCAATTTTCCCCGTCTTTTCTCTTTAATGGCTTCTTTTAGTCGCTCTAATATTGAAGCGTAATATTCTCCGGTTATAGAAACACCTTTATCTTTATAATCAATCAACAATATTCCTTCCGAGTCCCAAAATGCCGTTGCCATGAGTTTCCCAGCTGATTGTGACACTTTAAATTTCTAGGGAGGTGCTGTCCCCTTTTTATGCCACTGCATGGAGTCTTGTTTGGACTCAGGTTCATAATGATGAACCCAAGTTTCGTCTCCAGTAACAATTCGACTCAATACACCATCCTTGTCTTCATGACAGAGGTCCAAAAATGCACGCGAACACTCTACGCGCTGTTGTTTTTGCGGCGGCGTGAGCATTCTCGGCACCCATCTCGCGCTGACCTCAGACATGCCGAGATGATCGTGTAGCATTTTAAAAATTGTTGTATCGGATACTCCAACCATTTCTGCGAGTTGTTTCTTCTTTAGTCGAGCATCCTCGAGTAGAATTTTTTCAACTTTTTGGATAAGTGCTGGGCGTGGTCACCGCAATGCTCCTGCCCGGCCTCGGATCATCTTTAAGGGATTCCCTTCCTTGTTTAAATAAACTATGCCACTTGTACACCATGGTTTTTCCTGGACAAGAGTCGCCGTAAACCAATGACATCTCATTCATTATGGTCGCGACTGATTTTCCTTGCCTGGTAAGGAACTTTATAACGGCACGATATTCGATTTTTTCCATATTTCACTTTTCACTCCTGATTATGTTACTTGGTTGACGATAGCTCAAAGACTAACTGTCTAATGACAATGCAACTTCATATTTATACTAATTGAGTGAGTCGCTGCACAGGCCACGCCCCCAATGTGCCTAATCACCCCCTTACAACCCGCTCATTCCGCGAATATAAAAACGCTCCTTCGTATTATTTGACGTTTTATTGTAACCAAAGTTTATAACTTCAAATTAAATGTCAAGGAATAAATGTCATTCTGTGAAAGTGGCTAAAGTAACAATCCATTCACATAGTCACATGTCTATATTTTTTGTTTGCTCTCAATGTTCCAACGACATGAGTATTTTGGCGTAGAAAGGACAGCGCTAAATCATAACTTGTGTAGAAGTTATCTACATACATACAATGTGCGACCTTGATTTAGAAGTTATTTTGATACCACTTCACAAATTGATCTACCTAAGCCAAGCTTTTTGGTATAATTCTCAGGTATATTTGCTGAGTAGAGCACAGCTTGAAAAGCTTTATACCATATTTATGGGCATTGTTTGGTATACAGGGTGTTCCTAAATATCATGTACATAAGGAAGGCGATAATTATTTGGTTTATTTTGTGCCTAATATTTCATATAAATATAGGTCTGCAAACGTTTCGTTACCAATCTGCAGGGTGTTGAAATTTCAAGATTTTTTCACTTTTTACTGTATAGCTCCTACAGTTTTTGAGATATTTTGCTGCCAAATGCCAAATGATGATGTAAATCTACAGGGCAATAATTTTTTCGGGGTCATGCCTACTTTTCTCACCCTGAACGCTAGATTCTAAAATACGCAATAAATTTTCTTGTCTTGTCTTGTTTAGAAACTTTTTGATCTCTTGCATTTTTTTCTTATCTCTGACCGTTATCGAGAAAAAAAATAGAAAGCAATTTTCTGTAATTCGCCAGAGAAAATTAAAATTTTTAAAATGGTCTAGCAAGCTATGACTTTATTCAGATAATCACTTCAGTTTATTAATTTTAAGAGTTAAGGTGCTATTACCTGTTAAAAAATAGCTATAACTAATAACAATAAAAACCCTAATTAATAATAATGACAAGGAAATAATGCTACAACAATTCCTGAAACTGTCCTCCTTCAACACTTACACAAGCATCCGCTCTTCTTCTCATTGATGATGATTGTATACACTAGAGATTTGAGATGTCCCCATAGGTAAAAATCTATACTATTTAAGTCAGGGGACCTAGGGGGCCAAGGCTGAGGCCGACCTCGTCCTATTCTCATATACTTCATTTAAATACTCCCGAGTAAAAATAGAAAAATGTGATGGGACGCCATCTTGCATATACCACATTTGATTTCTAAGTAAAAGGGGCAAGTCTTCAAGTAATAAAGGCAATTTGTTCTGCAAAAATAGCCTGTATGACTGACCAGTAAGTAGTAAGGCTATGGGCGTACGGCCGCAGTCACTCGACGTGGACACGCTGTATAAGTTGTATTTTGACAGCTAAAACCTGTGTAAAACCACCAAATTGTCATAATTATGACAGTTTGACAGATTTTAGCTGTCAAAATACAGCTTATACAGCGTGTCCACGTCGAGTGACTGCTGCCGTACGCCCATAGCCTTACTAATCCAGTAAGTCGACTAGGACCAATCAAATTATCTCCAATTATTTGGATTTGGATTTTAATAATTGCTCTACCCTATCCCATCTTACCCCACTCTCCCGTACATCCCAGCGAATCAAAAGGATGATTTCTGATATAATTTAAAAGTAGATAGTTTTCAACTAGATTGCTAATTGATAGTCGATCTGAGCCAATTTTTTAAGCCATCGTCTCACGATCCTTCTCCGAACTTTTTTTCAACTCTAAAATTAAATTTTGAGCAATTTCTGACGCCTTCAATTTTCGACAAGCACTTTGACGTTAATGTAATGCAAAATGTTGTTAAACATGAAAGCTTCTATCTAAAAATGAACCACAGATTTGTACTAGGTATCTACCGTTTTATTTTTTCAATACTAAACAAACACGTTGCCTACAGTCCTCTTAATGAACTGACCTTCCCAACCACATCCACCGCGTGATGAACATAATTCCGCTTGAAAAATTGAAAGTGTTAATTATAGAAAGTGAGGGATCCAACACGGGAACATTGTTGTTTTTGTTCACGTGCTGTTAGTTTTCTTCATGAATGAGTAAACGTTCTTGTTTTAGCCGACATTATTTTTAGGTACAACTGTACCGATTCCTGTTGCTGTAATATCGAATCTCTATATCCGTACATATTGACAAATGGCGGTAATATCTCTGTCTATATAACGGATGGTGGGAGCTAGCGAGGAGGAATCCAAATAAGCGTGTGAAATATCAAAAGCACAAGTTCGACGATGTATTGTTTCTAATTAACGCGCGTAAGCTTACACCAGTCTCCATCATCTCCCACCTTTATCTCCGTCGAACCGGTCCGTGTTACTACCGTAAGGTTATTAAGGGTTTTTTGCGACAATAACCGCCCACCGTTTCGTCTATCTTTAAATCATAAAAGCGTATATCATCCAGTGATATACGACGTCGCGAATTTGTCTCGGCGGCCTCGCAGGGACGTCGTCGTCGGTCGATCTTATTTTAGATAACCGGTTCCGGCAATTGTTAAAAAAAAATCCGATAAGCCGGGAATACATTATATCGTAATGATGTCTCTTTATTACATTTCCGCGGTAGTTTCCAGTTGTCCATGACTTCAATTTCCTCCTTGGTTGGAAGTAGTTTCCGACGAGCGTCTTTTCGGACAGCGGAGCGTATACAATACGTCCGCAGGCGGAATAATTTCTTTTCTGAACGAGGTCGACGACGACCTGGAAACGAGGAACAATTTCGACATTTGCATCGCGAAAAAATAAAATGCGTTTTGCTCAGAACTCTAAAAATTGTTCTTTAAATTTGTTTTAAAATATTTGAACAAAAGAAAAAAGTCCAATTTATCCAGTAACTTTTCTGTAGTATGTACTAAATACTGTGGGCTCGTAGGATACAGATAAAAAATCGGTAACACCAATACAAATGTTTCGAAGCCACAAGCTTGGCACGAGCTTCAAGCTTTAACAAAACTAATTACGAGTTTAACATTTTAAAGCCTTAAAACTTTAGAAGGTATCTTCTAAAGTGTTAAGTATAAGTATAGGCTGTCCTATATGAAAGTTGTTGCAAATAGTATGTAGAATCGAATACTACTTATTGATGAAAAAGTTTCCCCCTTCAAACAACAATTGACATGTCTTTTTGACGTTTTCGTCTTATTTAAGGTGGATCGTTTCCATGGGAATGCTCTGTATTTTATTGAGAAGCAGAGCTTTCATTTTCTTCCACCCTAAACTGAAGGTGATATTCTTCAATGTCATTATAATATCACATGTCACTTTTTTGGAACATAACGTTTTGCTAACGACATGACATGCTCATACTTCTTTTGTTTCAACTTCTGCGTCCCTTGTGTAGTATATTTTTGACATTTGACACAGGAAGTAACTCCGGGTTCTGCTGTTCTATATCTCCAAAGCTACGGTCACATGAACCAACACGTTATTCTTATTTTGAGAGGCACAGTGGCTGATAGTCAAACGTCAGCATCTCTACGCGTGGATTGCCTTTGACTAAATTCATTGCTTCCTTCGTTTTCGTGTAAAATGTTTCGGCCTTTCTAAGATTTTTTTCCTGTTCTAGCTGCAAGTGTCCGATTTGGACTTACCAAACAGGGAAGCTTAAAATTTTCTGAAAAGAAAGTGTTTCACCAACGCGTTGACGTCCTCTTCTTCGTTTTTATTAGATTTTATTGCTCTGGTTCGTGCTTTTGCAGAGTTTTGCACACTCAACTCTGGCGAAAGGTAGCAATGCTGTAGGTTTTTATTTCGACTATAATGGGATTTATACAGGGTGTTAGTAAATAAGTGCGACAAACTTCAGGGGGTGATTCTGTATGCAGAAATAATGACAGCTTGCTATATAAACGTCCGTCCGCAAATGCTTAGTTTCAGAGTTATAGGGTGTTAAAGTTTTTCTTAAAAACTGACGATTTATTTATTGTTCTGAAACCGGTCGAGATATGCAAATGAAATTTAGTGAGTTTTAAGAGATGGTTATTGCGCATTTCTTGACATCCAACCAAGAGTTTTTTATTCATCATTGGCGTGCATACGGGTAATGATCTTAATTTTTAAAGAAAAAATGGTACGCCACTGAGATATTTCAAATTAAAAATCATTTTTGAATTTGCCATACACTTTGTGATAAGAAACCTCTCTTGCCTTTTTTTCGTGTGGGGCGCCGTTTTTATGCAAAAAAATAAAACATCTTAACGTGTATCTTTCATTTCTTTAATACATTATCTAGTAGGCTACTGTCGACATTCAATATCAATTTTGTCTATGGTCGAAGTGATGGAAATAGTCAGCAAGCTGGACGATTGTATGTAGGACGTAGGATACCTCATCACACAATATTTGCTGGTCTTCACCAACGCTTGCGCGAAAATGGTAGCACTATTGAATAAGATAATTTTTGTCTTATCAATATTTTGCTTTAGGGTGTTCTGAGTAAGCCAGCTGTCCAATATTTCCAGTGTGTGGGTTAACTCAGAGTTAAGGGAGTGGGTGGTTGGTGATCTGATGATCAATGAAGTGTCATCTGCGAATAGTGCCATTCTATTGGTCTGGGTTTCAGGTAAGTCGTTCATATAGATCAAAAATAGTATAGGACCTAGTATTGACCCCTGGGGTATGCCCTGTTCGGTTGTCGTCCACGAGGAAAAGGTTTTCCTACCATTCTGTTCTATAACAGTGCGTTGTTGCCTGTTTTCCAAGTATGACTTAATGAGCGCCTGTGCATTTTTCCTAAGAGTATGTTGTGGTTTACTCCGTCAAATACCTTCGAGAGATCCAAGAACACTCCCAGAACCTATTCTTTGTTATCTATACCATCAAAGATGTCAGTTACAATTTGGTACATTGTATTGTGCGTAGATTTACCTTTCTGGTAGGCACTCTGCCCAAGGTGCAAGAGTTTGTTCCTGTTTAAGAAGTTTTATACTCGTGTTAGGATGACCTTCTCAAATATCTTAGACACATTTGACAGTAGAGCGACCGGTCTGTAGTTGGAAAGGTCGGTCGCATCTCCTTTTTTAAGAATTGGCTTTATAGTTGTCCTTTTAAGTTTGTCAGGAAATATGGCAGTTGTCAGCATGGTATTTATCATGTATAGGAGGGAGTCTGCTAAAAGTTGCGCCGAATATTTTAGAATGGCATTAGGTACTTGGTCGTGCCCCACTGATGCAGTATTCTTTAGAGAGTCTTCTATAAAAAAGTTGTAACTTATATTTATATCAGTATTTGCCAAGCACGTTGTCCAGTCTCTTTTGCTCAGTTCTTGTTGTATTTGTTTCAGTTTAGATATTCTTGTTGTTCTGTTGTTGTGCTTTTCCTCCGAGGTCTAGATGAAGTGTGCAATTGTTATCAATGTGATTGAATGGAGAGAAAGTATATTTTAAGCATATTTTTTGCTCTATTTTCCAGCGACGAATCTAAAACGATATAATACTTCAGTGACACACAACTTTTCACGTTTTTTGGCTCGTACTCTTCATCACTACTTGTGTTAGTACCTACCTTCAAAAAGGTTAATCAAGATCAGTTTCATCCTCAGATAACATGATTCACGATTAAGCTTCGATTTGATGCCAAAATACTAAATTAATCGAGAACTGAACGTATTATGAATCACAACTCCGTGTGACATAAACTGCATTAAAATATCTAAGGTGAAGGTGTGGCAAACTGAAGTGGACTTGGCAGCGTAGGCGAAAAATGACTTGGCTTGTTCTTGCATTGAACCCTTCAATTAGGAAATCGGAGGAATAAGTTATTGTGGATTGCCATCCATTGGGTTCGGCACTATTTTGGAGCATGGAACGGAGGCAGCACAAGGGTTCACCATCCCCCTCGAAAATTTCGTGCAACAGTATCTATCCCCCGTGGACTTCAATGACAGCTTGGCAACGTCTTTGCATGCTAGTTATGAGATTATTAAAGATTTCTTGTGGAATCTGCCGCCAGAGTTGTGGAAGCAAATTTCTCAATCGTCTCATTGTTTGTGGTTGGGGATTAAGATGATCCAAAGCTCTCTGCAACTGATCTCAAGCCAGCTTTATTGGATTTACATCAAACGAGAGAGCAGGTATAGTTAAGGAATTCCATTGGTTTCAATCGCATCCATAACTGTCATGGATCGGTGTGAAACCAGGACTAACAGCAGCATGAAACTCCAGCAACGTCCACTCTTCTGTCCAATTGACACGCTCTCTTGCCCATTCTAATCTTTATCGTCTATGTTCGCGAGTCAATAGTACACTTCTAAAAAGTCGTTTAGAACGTAAATTTACATCCCATAATCGTCTTTTGACAGTTTCAGCTGATATTGATGTTCCTGCGGTTTCTACGAACCTCCTACTCAATATTCGACATATGCTCAAAGGTTCTTGGCTTGCAGAAATGACATATCGGTCTTCAGCAGGGGTAGTTATTGGTCCAGCAGATCCAGTTTCTCGAAAACTGATAAAAAGTCTAGAAATGACACTTTGGATAACTTGAAAAAAAGTTGTTACGTCACTTTGTCGTTGAGCACCCTGTAGCAAACCAATTGCTGTAATTGCTTCGTCAGATGTTTAATTTACGTTTAGGCATTGGGAATTCACAACGAACAAAATTTCGATACCGAATTTGCACAAGTCGTTTACTTGTCAAGAAATTGACAAGTAAACCAAACAACCGATTGATTCGTTAGAACGGGTTTGAACATGAAGAATTTTGCACAGGTCATTACTTGCAATATAATGCTACATTTATCCGTATGGCATTGGTAATGATAACTACCAACTTTTAATAAAGAGTCAAACATGGTAAACATTTAAAAATTAAAAAATTGAGCAGATTTTGAGCTACATCCTTAACTTATTCGGAGCAGTTTATTTGAAATATAAAAAAAATCTCGTAGAAGAACAAGCAATAACATCAGAATAACATCAGAACATAGACCAACTCAAAAATATCCTCCTGATAGGAGCCAAATACCCCAAGCTACGAAAATGGAATGCTTTGTATTGATTCAGCAGCTGCATTAATGCAGATGGATCTGTGTGGTTCAATGGAGGTAACCTTGTTAGGTGGTGCAAAATTTGAAGAATGGCTCATGAGCTCTGGGAACACATGTTCAAAACTAGTTAATTAAATGTTGGTGTGGTGTTGGTGTTTGTATTTTAGAGAATCCATTCTTTTGAGTCTACTTTTTTTATCCTCTTATGCATTACTATACTTTTTTCGTTTCATCTTTTCTTTGTTTTTGAGTCCCCTCCTTGATCATAATCATATTTTTTAGTGTCATTTTGATACAGCAAAAATAAATACTGCCTATCAAAAAGATAAAAAGAATCAACAGTTTCATCTATTTAATTCTAAAACATCATTTCACCGCCTTCCTCTTTATTTTTCCAAAATAAAAAAAAAACCGTTCCTTCTTTGACACAATCATCATCTTCAGGGATATATTTTCTTACCCGAAACGCAATACATACATTACCGGTGAAAAACGGCAGGTTTATTCGTCTTCGGCGATTGCCGCCGTATAAAACCGCCTTTCTTATTTCACGCTGATCCCGACCGACAATGGTTGGTCGCATTGCATCAAAGTGCGACACTTTCGCCGTCGTCGCCGCCGTGGCAACGTTCGCCCCTTTATCATCATCAGGAACCCTTCACGGAGATATTTCTCTCCCTCTATACCGGAGAATTTCTCTTCTCGGAGATGCCAAGAGCAGGCGACGCCGCCGTGAATGAATGAATATAATAACCATTCGTGCGACCAGCGGCGCCGGAAATTTAGTTTCCGTTATTACCGTTAGGGGTACGCCGAACATATTTACCCCCAGATTTACTTCTGCGCTCCGGTCATATCTGAAATGTTAACTGTAACAATAGAGATGGTGGATTTCTTTAGCGTATTGAGTTAAGTTATAATAATCAGGGGTTAGTCACTTTTGAAGAAGAAAAAATCATTTACATAAATTATATTTCAAGAAAAATGCAGAAAAATAAACGAAGCTATTTTAACCTCTGACACCGCAACTTCTAAAAACTTCAACAACGTTGTATGTATATACCTGCTAGAGTCTTTTAGATGTTCAACAGAGATATAAGTATAAAAAGGATATTTGTTTTCTTAGAATAGCAGGCGGGTCTGGAGAATTAAAAAAAATAAATTCAACTTCAGTGGCTGTGTGGATGTAACATTTGACGCGAACAAGGACGGTCGCACCGAACTTTTTAAAAGTGTGTCGCTATCCCGGCACAGAAAACTTTTATAAAGTTCATACTCGTGATGTCACTTTAGCACTTCACGAAAATTTACATAATTCTCACCCTCTATCTTTCTCGTTCTGCCTTCACCGAAAAATTTACTGTTAAAATTGTGTACTCTCGAGATAATTTGTGGCGATGAACTTAATTAAATTAAAAATCTATATATGTCCCGTAAAAAAACGCCAACAATCATAATTCCGTTATTTATTGTCCGATTTTATTTAAACAAAAACTAAATTTAATGGCATCAAAAGTATTATAGAATAGCAGCGTTTTATTTGTTTTCAGTTCTTCACTGGATCTCTTGGTGTAGAAGTAGAACACTAAACACTTTAACCCACTGAACACCAAACAAGTTTTAACTAAAACACCGACGCGTTTCAACAGCAATGCTGTCATTATCAAGGCGATAATAAAACTAAATTAAAATAAAATCTACAAAAACAGGTAACCTAAATGTTATGCACGGTCAATCCGTTACGTATCATTAATTTCCGATTAACGAAAACAATGACGAATGCGGGATAGGTCCATCGTCACAGTTCATTACACATGACTTATTTTTATATATTTCTAAACTTTCGAAAACATTTAGAAACTTACAATTGTTTATTTGTCTAATTAATTTAACATTCGTATGATCGATGTTGTGATCTGTTTCAAAAATGTGTTGGGCAACGCTCGATTTCTCAATTCTATTCTAAATCTAAGATTAGCCATATGCTCTTTGAATCTAGTTGAGACTGCTCTCCTGGTTTGCCCAATATATTTTTGATTACAATCTTTACAATTAATTTCGTAAATACCTGACTTTTCTGGAGGTTGTATTTTATCTTTAGGGTTACCGATGAGACTTCGTAAACTAGTCCCAGAACTGTAAACTATTCTGAGATCTAGCTCTTTGTAGATTTTACTCAAACCTTTAGTGATAGAGGGAGCGTAAGGGAGGGTCACAACGGGTGAAGCTTTAACATCCTCTCGAAAAGTCGTAGATTCTTTCACAGTTTTCTTATAATTAAACTTCCTAATTAACTTATAGATATGCTGAGGCTGGAAACCATTACACTTGGCCGCATCTTTTATAATTTTAAGCTTTTTCTTCTACCTCGCCTTGTTCAAGGGAAAAGTGAGAAGTCTGTGGACCAAAAACAATTCAGGCTTGCCATTTTGTGTTGAACACAATGATGGGAGTCCGAAGGAATGTAGCGAAGTGTACTGGTTTCCTTTCTATACACGTCAAATTCTAATCTATTGTTATTTCTAGTTACTAAAGTATCTAGAAAGGGTAGCTGACCGTTCTCTTCTCTTTCACAGGTGAACTTTATGGTTTCGAACCGATTATTTAATCTATTGAGAAAATCGTCAATATTACATTTTTTAGTGTCAAATATAGCGAAAAAATCGCTTCGCAATATGGCTACCAGGTCCAAGGATCAGAACTTATACCATAAGGTTAGTGCTAAAATTAGGTTTATTAGCGAAGATGTTAGATTTCTGAAAACTTGCAAACGTTTTTCTGTTTTTCCAAACTTTATTAATGTTACTGTCTCGAATAATTGCAAAAGTAGTGATAAAGTCATTCGTTACGCGAAAGAAAAATGGTTGCGTTCAGAAATCGAATATCTTTTTGCCCAACGCAGTAAACTTGAGATTCAAGCTTACCAACTTTGGAAATTTTTAACATTAGATCTTAATGATGTTGAATATCAACTATGGTGTGATTTTCAACGGAACATGTTTATTTCAATAGATAGGAAAGTTCAGAATAAGAAATTCTCTCATGATAGTAAATTAAGAAAGTTAGGTTGTTTTTAAAAAAATAAACATCATGTTCCGATGAATACCATTAGCGTAGTAGAAAATCATTCTTCGCAAACCTTTAGTGAACGGGAACTTAATCTTTTGAATAAAAGATTGAAATTTGGTTTGCAGATTCCTAAATCGAATGTTGAGTGGGTTATTGCCGGGATAGAATCCTCTATCCAGCGGTTTCCTGAGCCCACAAAACAGTTCGTTAGGGAGGCCTGCAAACATACTATTTCAAAAAATTTGAAATCCTATAAATCACCTCAGAAATTCGAAAACATTAAAACTTTGCGGGAAAAAGATTGTTTTTATTTGAAAGCTGACAAAGGGGACAAGGTTGTTATTTTAGATAAAGAGGACTACTATGATCGGGTTAATGACCTGTTGAGTAGTGGTCCTTATATTTCAATTTCAAAAAACCCTTTACCGAAAATGATTAGAGACGTCAACAATGTGTTTAAAACTTGTAACAACCTTGTTACTGCCGATGTTAGACGTAAGCTACATGTTTCCAATCCTGTTATCCCTAAATTATATTGTTTACCTAAAATTCACAAACCTGGCAAGTCGGTAAGGCCAATTGTTTCGGCAATTGACGTACCGACTTATAAGGTTTCCAAATGGCTGACCAATGAATTTAATAATTTGCCAATACAGCAACCTAGTTTTGCAGTAAAAAATTCGTTAGAATTTATTAAAGAAATTGAAAATATTCAGTTGCTGGAGGGTGAAATATTGATTTCATTTGATGTTAGTTCTCTCTTTCCTAGTGTACCGATTCCAGACACCTTGACATACCTCGAGGACTTGTTGCTTCAAATAGTTTGAGTCAACAATGTGTCCAGGAATATATTCCCTTAACTGACATCTGTATGAAACAGAACATTTTTCAATTCAACGGGAGTTTTTATGAACAGCTGGAAAGAACGGCAATGGGTAACTCCTTGTCGCCCTTTTTGGCTAACCTTTTCATGAGCCGTTTTGAAAAGGACTTAGAATCTGAGAGCGAATACTTTCCTAGGGTTTGGTTGAGGTATGTGGATGATATTTTCGCTATATTTGACACTGAAAAATGTAATATTGACGATTTTCTCAATAGATTAAATAATTAGTTCGAAACCATAAAGTTCACTTGTGAAAGAGAAGAAAACGGTCAGCTACCCTTTCGAGATACTTTAGTAATTAGAAATAACAATAGATTAGAGTTTGACGTGTATAGAAAGGAAACCAGTACACTTCGCTACATTCCTTCAGATTCCCATCATTGTGTTCAACACAAAATGGCAAGCCTGAATTTTTTGGTCCACAGACTTCTCACTTTTCCCTTGAACAAGGCGAGGTAGGAGAAAGAGCTTGAAATTATAAAAGATGCGGCCAAGTGTAATGGTTTCCAGCCTCAGCATATCTATAAGTTAATTAGGAAGTTTAATTATAAGAAAACTGTGAAAGAATCTACGACTTTTCGAGAGGATGTTAAAGCTTCACCCGTTGTGACCCTCCCTTACGCTCCCTTTATCACTAAAGGTTTGAGTAAAATCTTCAAAGAGCTAGATCTCAGAATAGTTTACAGTTCTGGGATTAGTTTACGAAGTCTCATCGGTAACCCTAAAGATAAAATATAACCTCTAGAAAAGTCAGGTATTTACGAAATTAATTGTAAAGATTGTAAACAAAAATATATTGGGCAAACCAGGAGAGCAGTCTCAACTAGATTCAAAGAGCATATGGCTCATCTTAGATTTAATAGAATTGAGAAATCGAGCGTTGCCCAACACATTTTTGAAACAGATCACAACATCAATCATACGAATGTTAAATTAATTAGACAAATAAACAATTGTAAGTTTCTAAATGTTTTCGAAAGTTTAGAAATATATAAAAATAAGTCATGTGTAATGAACTGCGACAATGGACCTATCCCGTATTCGTCATTGTTTTCGTTAATCGGAAATTAATGATGCGTATCGGATTGACCGTGCATAACGTTTAGGTTATCTGTTTATATTCGGATTGGATTTCTTTTTCTAAATTCAACGATGTATAGTATGTCTATTTTTCATAAACGTTTACTAAAGAAAAAAAACCATTTCTCAAAATCAACTTTGTTTTTAATAAATGATGTGTAAATTTTCGAATGTACCGTGAAACATTGGAAATGTAACTATTATAAGAAAGAAAACAAACCACTTTACAATAATTGTTCAAATTGCCCGCCACCTTGCTCAACACACATCGCACATCTCCGAATTACTCCACGACTCGCATTTAAAAGACAAACGGCAGGTATTTCTTGACAAGTGTTCATAATTCTTTGTCTTGAAATGTTAACATTTTCTGGATTTGTTAAATAAACTCGATCTTGTAGATAAGCCCACAACCAAAAATCCAGGGGAGTAAGATCCGGTGAACGCGCAGGCCACGCGATAGGACCAGATGTTCCTATCCATCTAATTCCAAATTGAGTGTTCAACCTATCAGTATTAACCCTGGCATTGTGCGAGGGAGCTCCATCTTGTTGATAAAATATTTAAGCAACCATCTATGAAAAATGGCCCAATTAATTGATCGCCTAAAATGCCACACTAAAACGTCTTTGAAAATTATTTTCAATGACAAACCTCGGATTATCTTGGCTCCATTGCCGATGTATGTTTCTATTGAAAATACCATTGTTGGTTGTTCTAGCGCATTTAAATAAAAACGACAAAACTGTATTCTTCGCCCAGGCTCATTTTGTTCTAATGCATGAACTTTTCGAGCTACGTACGGTTTAAGTCTGTGGTTTCTTAATATACCATGAACTGTTGTTTTTGATAGTCCAATATTATGTGCAATTTCGCGAGTCGAAGTTTGAGAATTTTCTTGTACTGCAAGAAGAACATCTAATTCCTTATCTTCGGAGAATTTACGTTTTTACGTTTTTGGTTTCTTAAATGATCCATAATTTCTTAAATTAGTTTCAATTCTCTGAAATATTTTCGAATCTGAAATATCTCTGTCCGGAAAACGAACATTGTAACGACGAAGAGCTTCAAGAGGGTTTTTATTACATTCAAAGAACACTTCTAACATGTCCGTTAACTCATTGTTATCCATTTTTACGTGTTGTAGCAAAACGTTCAAACAGGACAATAAAAAAGATTTAATAAAGTCACATTGACACTTATCAATGTTTATAGCATTCACTTCATGGCATACTCAAAAATTTATAAATAATAGAACACAAAGATGAAATATATTAAATGTAATTTTTTTTCAATAAATACTTATCAAAAATAGACATGTTATACATCGTTGAATTCAGAAAAAAAAATCCAATCCGAATATAACCAAAAATATATACAGTTGGCCCAATAGTGCGTGGAAGCTCGATTAATCCGATATTCTAAAAGATATTAAAAAACTTTATTGAGGAAATGTGTAGGTATTCTTAAGCTTCATATTTTAAAATTAGTTGCAACTGTACAGGGTGTTCTATAACGCCGTACCAGACCAAACTTCTATTTTTTTTAATGAAACGGTATAGTTTTTTTGCATTTTTAAAATCTGCTTATTTTTACGACCCTCTTTATATACGGTTTGCCGAATCTACACCGAGTATTTCAAAAGTTATGACCATTTTTACGTCTAAATTAAGGTGTATTAAGAGAGTTAGTTCCGGCAAGAAACAAAATATACAAACTTTTTCGTACCACTACATGATTAGGCTACGTCTTGCTCTTTTCGCTGGTTCAAGAATTTAACAAAAAATAAATGTTATTTATACAGGGTGAGTCAAAACTTGGATTCTTAATTTTCAAAGCTTAAAGCTTTCAAGCGCGGATCATTTTCTTTATTAATATACAGGGTGTTCCATTAAAAAAATGCAACTTTAGTCTGGCATTTTCATCTGGAACACGCTGTATAAAACAAAATATTTTTAAAACTTGCACTTGATGGTGCGAAAGAATATCCGATGACTGAAACATTTAACAAACTGTCAAATAAGCGTGTAATCTTCCGTGCCCGCTTCGTTGCCGGACCCTGTATATATACAGGCTAACAACTTGAATTACGAAAGACTATTGATAGGAGAGGGTGGTGGGGGTTAAAATTAAATGTATCCATTTTACTATTGTCAACTTATTATATGACAGGTATATCAGAGGTTATGTCAAATACTTTACCGAGCCATCAAACTATCCTAATGGAATACACAATTAATGAAAAAGTGCAAATTATAAAGTGGTTTTATAATTCGCCATAATATTTGACATAACCACTGACATTCCTGTCATATATGACAATACTAAAATGGATACATTTAATTCTACTTCCCACTACCTTCTTCTATCAATAGGCTTTCGTAGTTCAAGTTGTTATATCCTGTATATAAAGTTATGTTATATATCTTAACGAGAAACGTGTTCTTCTAGGAGCAAAAAAAAATGAACAATCCAAACGGTAAAAAGTTCATTCCGTGGCAAATATAAAACTGCTGCTTCAAGTAAAAGAAATTACTTGAGCTGTGCTTCTATACCGGTAGAAGCACAGCTCGCTCATTATATTAACGTTCTAGCCGAGCATGTTTCAACTTTGAATATTCATACCCTTAACGTACAAAGCGCACCGAATGATGTTTGCATTTAGAAATGCCCAATGGAAGAATGAATTCCACCTCGTCTAATTATGTATTAGCTACATCTAGGTATGAGAACTGTCGAGTTAGCTCAAGCGAATTATCGATAAATCATCGTAATTAAAAGCTTGATAGTTCCGATGCAACCGAATCGATACGCACACGCCTTATAGTGATGTATCAATTTCCAATTTTATCCTGGTATCGATATACGAAGGTGTAGCCGCACATCAGAGTGTAAATAAATCCAATGTGCACGCACGCTTCCGCTATCCGACTGCGGCAATTCAATCTAGCATTTGGAGGTGTTAAATCCGCGAAGAATAATCTAAGCCGGGGAAAAATACGCGAAGGAATCAATTCCAAATTCATTCCGTTTCATGAATATAAAATTCAAATATATGTCTATGTAGCTACCTTTCCTTGATTCCTAATCTCCACATATATGTATAAATTTCCGTATAAATAGGAGATAGATTTCTCCACCTATCTATCCATGTAATAAAATCCTTCTTTTCTGGTTCGATATTACACCGCCCCAACGTTGTAGTAATTTATTTAATTTTTGTGAAAAAAAAATATCCGACACAATTCTGAGCGCTAAAGTGAAGAGAGGAAGCGCGAAAGGGAGAGGGATAGAATGCGGGAGAGAATCTGTAATCCCCGTCTTAATTTAATTCAGGACATTACGAGATAATTTAGGACAACGTCGGAGTGGCCGTCCTAATGATGTTTCATGCGAGAATTTCAAAAAGGAATTAAGCATAACGGCTTAGCAAAAATGTCAGTTTTATTTTAGATTTATGCGAGTTTACATTCATGTTCTCGCTCGAAGGGAACAATATATCACTGTCTTCGCGATCATCACTTCGCCGTTGTCTATTATATTATCGTCGTAGACGTTAAATTATTGCATCCATCTCGTTCTTGTTTTATAAGAGAATGGTAGTTCAGTTCATCCGATGTGATGAGTTCCATTACATAGATATTAATATAGTATTTATATCTATATATCATGTAAAAATTAAACTGTAAAAACTGTTGTTGTTTGCTGTTTTTTATTTAATTTATATTTATCAATATTGTTCTATTTCTTTCATACTTGAACTAGACGGATGAATTATAAAAAGGTTAAGACTCTCTTCTCGCCCAGGGGTTCGTCAGGGCATTAAAAACACGAAGAATAACCGAACCTCGGTTTCAGGGTTAACCCACATCGTATAAGACAAAAGAGTTCCACTTTCATACTTATCATGCATTCTGAGTCATAGAGACATTTTGCAAACGTTAAGAAATCTATAGTAAAGCTAGTAGAGACGAATAGTTAATGATAGAACGTCCAAGGGGCCTGCCGACAGTTTGTCCTTCTGGCCGGCCCTAAAAATGTGTGATTTTAGATATGAAATGGTCCTTCCAGCAGGCCCAAACGCCATGTACCAGCAGGACAAATGCTTGGACGTTCTATCATTAAAGGGCTTGTCTGTTATGAGAGCTTCCGGGTTTTGACCGCGTCATAGTAAAGTACAGTTTGAGTAAGTTCCATATATATATGGTGGGAAAGATCACCCGGACAAAGACAGGCTAAGGGAACAGAGGCCTAAGTTTACTGAAGACCTACTGAGTAAAAACAGGAAGACTGTTAAAATTATAGTAAGTCTGATGACCGGTCATTGCAAACTGAATAGGCATATGTTTAACATAGGCCTGGTAGAAAATGCTCTCTGTAGATTCTGTCAAAAGGAAGAAGAAACCCCAGTTCATGTTTTGTGCCACTGTGACGGCGTAGCGAGCACAAGGTTTCTAGTAAATGGGGGTAGAGAACCCCACAGCCAACGGCTACACAAAAGAGCCGCTCTCAAAAATGATAAGTCTGATTAAGAAGGCGAAACTAGAGAGCGTTTTCTAAGGTAAAGGGGGGAAACAGGCACGCATGCCACCCCACTCCTAACCTAACCTAACCTAAGACGCAGTCAAAAGCCAGAAGCCATAATGTTCTGGAGTGCGGCTTTTGGTATGCCCTGTTTATTTACCACCTGGCGATGAGGTCGCTGCCCGGTGTTTTTTTTGTGCAGTCTTGTTTGCGTTAGTGAGAACTATCCTGATGACCCACTACTAGTATTAGGCGATTTTAATGTACCGCATATTACATGGCTTACCTCTAAACATAAGTACATGAAGCCCTCCTCCTATGGCGTCCCTGACGCCATTTTTATTGATACTATTGAATGTGGTTCCTGTTTGCAAATCCGGTAATAAGCAAATGGTTGAAAATTATCGTCCAATTTCTATACTCTCAACTATGTCAAAGGTTTTCGAATCCGTTATATATGGTTACTTGCTGTCGTCGTTCAAGAGTCAGATAATTCCTGAGCAGCACGGATTTTTCTCTAGCAGGTGTGCTGAATCCAACTTGTTATTGTATTGCAATCAGATCTCGAAAAGTTTAGATAATCGTGTACAAGTTGACTTTAGTAAGGGTTTCGACAAAATAGATCACAGTGACAGTTCGAGTAGACTCGTTGGTTCACGCAATATGACTATTAATCACCAAAATGACACTAATAGTGATATATTAAATTTATTTCATATCCATGGTAAATGATATAGGATAGCAGCAAGAATATGTCGTGCATTGCGGTGGCGATCGCGATGGCGGTGGCGGTAACAGTTGCTCACACTTGTACGATTAGACAAGTTGTCACTTTTTTGCTGTTGAACTACGTTCTACCGCCAGTAAGTCTGCGGTGGCGGTGAAACGTAGTAGGTTATATTTCATCGCCAATCGCAAGGTATAAAAAATGGAAAATATAACGGAAAAATTAATTGAATATGTAAAAAAATATAATATATTATATGACTTAAGTCATCCTGACTATAAAAATAATCGCGCCATAAACAAAATTTGGGATGAAATGGGAGATATTATGAAAATAAATGGTAAGTACGAAAATTACTTTATTTTTACAACGTTTCAATAATTGTAATTATTACATTTGAATTGAATTAATGGCAGTAATCACTATTGAAATATTCTACAAACTTTTCTCTTATTTGGAATGAATATTCTGTGGCTCTTCTTCTGGTCCTTGGTAAATTATATATGAAATCCTGATTTGGGCCTCCTTCAGGCGGTATCAGATGCTCCAATGTGCCGTCATTTTTTGAACGTAAAAAGTTATGTAATAAACAACAAGACATAATAATGCGTTTACATGTTTCTATCTTTACTTCCATCGGTCTGAAAAAAATACGCCATTTGTGTGCTAAAATGCCAAATGCGTTTTCTACTACACGCCTGGCCTTGCACAAGTGGGTATTAAATTTTTCTTTTCTAACATCATTTCGAGATAGCCTGTATGGATATGGTCGCATTAAGTAAGGACTCATCGCCGACTAGTACGAAAGGCACCTCCTCATGTTGCCCTGGTAAACATTTAGGAGATGGTAAATGAAAGGCTCCACGTTCAAATTTCTGGCCTACTTCGGAGGCTTCAAAGATCCCTCCATCACTATTTTTACCATAACCTCCAATATCGATACAGAGAAATTCATAGTCAGGACCAATAATGGCCATTAAAACTATGGAAATTTTTTCAAATAAAAAAATTGTGATCCGCTTTTTTTTGGACATTTTATGGTTACATGTTTGCCATCAATATTCCCAATGCAATTAGGAAATTGCCATTTGGCAAGGAATCCATTAGCTGCGCCTTGCCATATCTCAAGAGTTGGTTGCGGCATATAAATAGGTTGTAATCTTCTACAAATAGCATCACATACCTCTTTCACAATTTCCCCAACTGTAGAAAATCCTATCCGAAAACTGTGACCAATAGTTTTGTACGAATCTCCAGATGCTAAAAACCTATAACAGAAAATATTAACGCATATTGATTCTATCTGTTTTAAGTAACCAAAATTTTGAATTTTCAGGGGACGAAGTAAAGAAAAAGTGGAAGAATGTGCGAGACTCTTATGCAAAATATTTAAGATCCCAAAGGACTCAAACTGGACAAGCGGCAACATGCTCATCGAGCTACAGAACTTGGCCGTGGGCTCAACAGATGCAGTTTTTTAAGTCCTTTTACAGTTCGCACAAACTACGTCAAACGTATCAATTCTTAACACATCTAACAATACTTCAGTTACCTATAGCGAAGAGGAAACAGAAATAGAAGAACCGCAAAATGCTCAACTGCCAGAAAATCCACACGTCCGAGTCTGTGTACCGCTTATAATGAGGAATATCCACAACCTATGACCGTAGCGAAATTTAAAAGAATTGAAATCAACTTTTTAAATCATGGAATTATTAAAGTTATCAAAAGACCATTTTTCGAATTTTGAAACGACACAAAATGCGACCATACTAACTAAACATGTGGCTAACTGAGAGCAAGTCAGATTTGGTATAAATAAAAAGCAACAAAACTGTCACTCATTTGGCAACTCTTACCGAAATATTTTATTTTCATAGCTAACTACGAGGAAAAAATTACAGATATGAGTAAAGTTTTCTTAAACAATAAAATTTCTACGGGTTTTTTAGAATTTAGATTAAAACTAACTATGTGCCATTTCAAATTTTTAATGTTTGAATATGTCTGAATTGGTTGCTAATTTCTGCACACCCTGTATAAATTTTGTTGAAAGTTATGACTGTTCTCAGTATCTATGATCTTATCCTTCAAAGGGCTTTACAATATTAATTTTTCTTTAAGATTTTTTTTTTTTTTTAATGTGGTGGGTGCTTAGTTGCAGTGACTCCGTAAACTGTATCGCTTGTCTGGCTATCACTGCAACTCTTGCGGTGTAGTTTAGTGTGTGTATGTTGTGTTCAATTGGCTTTGTGACAGCACAATATCGCCTTTTATGATGCCGCGCTGTTAATCACTTTGCTCCCAACAGCGAATGGCAAGTCGATCCGGGATTAAACTCTCTGAAAAAATGTCACCGTCCCTCCAGAGAATTGAACCCCGGCACCTATCGTCCTCTCACAACAATAGTCAGCCGCCTAACCACTGCGGCCATCGACCCGTTAGATAGTGTGATTATTAAGGAAAATCGTTAATATTTTCGAAACAATTGAATTTAGTGATAGGAAACTCTAATACAAAACATTTGCAAATAATGCGTAGAATCGATTACATTGAAAAAAATTATACCATTGTATTTAAAATAACAAAGTTGTATTTTGTTCAGTGAAAAAAAAGAACATCCTGTATAAGTGAAAATAATTTTATGCCTTGTCCCATATCAATTCAAGTGACCTCCTGTAATTGTTTTTTCCGAAAAAATATTTACAGTTTATTTTATGCCGCGTGTTTTAACATAAGTCAAAAAAAAGAAAACGTCAAATTTGTCAAGGTTATGACGTCATCAATATTTTTTTTAAAATAGGAAGCTAGATTTTTTTAAATTATTTGTTAAAGCTTGTTTTTCTGTGTTATAAATAAATAATTGGATTAGGGCTCTCATAAGAAAAAACTGAGAGAATTATTAAAAAGCAAAATAATTTTGATTTTGAATTTATGAAAAAAATAACTAAATATTAAAAGAATCCAATTGATCGTTTAATATTATACCTATTTTACTAAATTTATTTATTTCTAGACTTTCCAATAAGTTAAGTTTTTTACTTTTTTCTTTAAATTTATGATTCAATTCCAGGCAGTGGTTAGCAAAGGTCGAATCTGTTTTCTTATCGTTATAGCCTCTTTCATGTTATTTTATTCTGGCTTCGAAAGTCCTGCCTCCTCCGATGTAAACTTTGCCACATTCTTCGCATGTTAACAACGTAGAAACCTTTGAATTTGTGAATTAAGTTAATAACCACACGCATGTAAACATTTATGCTGAACAAGATCGATTTTCTTTAATAGAGCTGCAAAGACTGTAAATAAATGCTATATCGGTCAAACTAAACGATATTTAAAGAAACAACTTTATAATTACCAACACACTCTGATTCTGGTAGATCAAGCAACGTAAATATGTCAAAACGTACAACGAAATTGATGAATTTCAAGGAGATTCAAAGCGAAAACTTTTGTTCTGTATTTGGCTGTGTATTGTTCACGCATTTGTTAAATATTTTTCTTAAGAGGCAGATAAATTAATAAAAGATCAAAAGACAATTCAGTCGGTTTATAAAAATGCTGGGATGCCTGATAGTGACGCTCTTAACCTGTGTGTGTGTGTGTGTGACAGAAACAACAATTTTCGAATTGATAACGTATGCATTGACATGCCTAGACTATATACAGGGTTGCCCACTTGGCCTTCTTTCTTAAATAGTACGTTTAATATTGATTTTATCAGAAAATGTTAAGTACATATTTTATTCGGACGTTTCTCGTTTACAATTTAAAAATATTTTGAGTTCCCTAAACGGCCGGTTTCATAATCAATCGTAAAAGCTCCTTTAACTAAAGTGTCCTTTAAGTTAAAGTGACCTTTAAAGTCAGCTTAAAGTTATTTCCGTTTCATAATGGCGCTGCATACAAACTTTAGTTAAAGCCGACTTTAACATACCGTACTGAGGTTGGTAACGCTGAATTTTAGTTGTTTTTCGTATTTTGTGTTGTATACGTAGAATTTGACACGTAATATTGTTATATATCTGTCAGATCTACTGTCACATGCGATTTGTAGCAAGATTGATTTGTAAAAAAGTGCAGTAAAATGAATAGAACAAAGGCGCAAATTTTAGCAAAAATTCGAAAGTAAGATAAATAGGTATATTAAAATGCAAAATAACAAATAACGTATTAAATGTTGAAAGTTATGTAATGTAATAAAAAATTACTCTGCTGCTCATCAATTTTGGCAGCATTTCATTGCTCTTGATATTCGATTTATTAAAGAAGCGAACCAATCGACTCAGAACAGAACGATCCACATACTTTGCTATACTTGAAATTCCATGAATAACCGCGTATGATTCGGGGCCGATCTGAACATGTCAAACCGAAGCTGTGCGCGGTTATTCATTGAATTTCATTTGGAACAAAACGTGCTGATCGTTCCTTTCCGAGTTGATCGGTCCAAGGCGATTCAATCTGCCTCCTCCTTTAACTTTTTTGGCGAGACTTTTAATACTCCTATGGAATCCTATACAGAAACAATCATAGTCTGTTGCAAAAAATCACAGAGTCAGTATAGTAGGTATAATTTTGCTGACTTTGTTGGAATTGCAATGTATAATTTGTCCTAACAATGACGTCGCGGTTTGATCTATTAACCAAAAAGAATTCAATCTTATACTCAACGAAATAATCTTGCCATATTTTGCATACTTTTCGTGTTTTAACCCGTTTATGCCCGAATGATGTCTTTTCGCAATATTTTCGTTGCGGTGTAAATTTTAATTGTGAACTATTGTTCGTCTAAACTTTAGATCAATCATTTTGCCGTAGCTTTTTCTGTGCAGTTGCCAAGCATTATGAACACTAGTGTCTACGCAATATATGCAAAGACCGACCACCACCACTTTTTCGATCTAATTGATATTCTATAATTGTCGACATTTTGGTCTAACCGATCGACACCCCCCATAAACTTATTGTATTGAGATACCACAAATGGCCGAGTAATAGGAACATTTTTCTTTTCTGCAGACATTTATCTGTCTACACAACCTACAGGACCAGTAGGGTCGCAGCTGCTAACAGTAAGCACGATTCTATTGTCATGCCAACTTGTAATTATTGTAACATTAGTTTTTTTTATCAGTGCAGAAATCGTAGTAACCACTGAGTTTTTCTTCTATAAGTTTTGAAGACATTATAGCGGGGCATTTTTCAATTCTGTTGTACTTTATAGTTCCTGTATAAGCGATACCTATATCTTGTAAACGGTTAACTAGTTTTAACGATGAAAAAAGCGATCGCCGTATATTTTGAAGGATGTGTTTTGTGGTAGATCTTTCAAGAGATCAAGTACAACGGTCCCACCTACTCCCAATTCATTCTGCAATAATTTTGAGACTATCTTTGCTTTGTTGTTTCTTGTTGTGGAACACCCTGCTATGACAGTTTTAGTTGGTATAGAATCTTCAGCTTGTTTTACTTTCCCTTGGTAAAGCTCAAATTTCATAAGATATCTAAGAGGTTCGCAGAGGCACCACATTTTATAACCATATCTTATTGGTTTTCCCTTTAGGAATTGTTTAGCCCCATGTCGCCCAAAGTATGGTACCATGCTTTCATCAATGCTTAGTTTTTCTTGAAGTTCTGAATACTTGAAATCTTTCATTTAGCATATTCATCAAAGGTCTCATTTTTCCGAATTTGTCATTAGTAGGTAAGTTATTATTGTCAAAATAATGCAGATATCTTTTTATTTCCTCAAACCTATTTCTACGCATTGCATTTACGACACACAAGTTACAGGTCTCAATTCCAATCTCCCACCACATACGCCAACGAGGTACTGAACAATAGCCGGATAATAGAAGTATAACTATAAAGCAACGAATTTCTTCCTCGCTAACCTGAAATGCTGGTTCTTTTTTTTGCCATATATATTCGTCATTTCAGTTAGAAAGCTGCAAATAATTCCGTTAAAAATAACTCAAAACATTCCACCGCGTCTTCTGGAATCGGTGGCATTTGCTTCGGAGAAACAAAAGCGGGTAAGTTGTTGTCAAGATCGGTGGAGTTTTGCCAAACTCTGGTATATGTTCTCGGCAACTTTTTTCTTAGGTCTGATAATGAAATATTATCTTCGCTTGAATAGCCATCATTACTTTCCTCGATATTATTTTCTATTTGAGTTTTTGTCTCTATCTCCTCTTGGCTAATTTCTTCATCATGGTATTCATCTTCATCACTATCTATGTCAGTGTCATCACCAACAGTAAATGTTTCCCCTCTGTTTGTAATTTTTGCCACAGCTTCAGCTTGAAGTTGACGACCGCTTAACTTATTTATATCATTACAGTCCTCCTCGGCACCACTATCTTCCGCACTTTCAGCACCGTCAATCGGGGGTGTTATAAAAACATCCGCCCGCCAGAACTCTTCGTCCTCTACTAGTTGTATACGCTCTTCAATAGTGTAATACCTAAAATTGAGAAAAAAATAGGATGAAGCCATCCATGCCCAATGTTCCAATAATGGAACTTTTTAGTAAAAAATCTACTGTCATGAAGGTATCAAATATATATTTTTTCGGTGCATGCCAATTAGTTTGGATACCAACCCATAAGAGATAAATACCACTATAGATTAGGTTAAAAAATTTTAACAGTTGATTTTACTTACTTTCGGTACGCCATTTTTTCACACTGTTTCAAAATATGTACCACTATAGATTTTTCATACAAAACGCCCGATACAGCAGAAAGATTCTTTATTCACTGCACAATAGTATCGAAATCACGTTGACACTTCCAGTAAATACATATGACTAATCTGCATCAGGTGGAGGGGGCTAATATAGCATGTTCCATTAATGGAACAATGGGATAAAATGGGTTAAAACGTCTTCAACTTTATCATGCAAGAAAGAGCCCAGCAAACACGGAATATTAATTTTTTGTAAAGAATATATGAATTGACGTATAATGTAGATATTTGACATAACATTTGACAGCGCTAAAGTGGCCTTTAAGGCGTTAAAGTGAAAAAATCGGAACTTTAACTTTAACCCTTTACGTCCGAAATTAACTCATTTTTTAAATATTTAATTTAAACTACTACTTACTAAAGTTGCGTTGTAGTGTACGACAGGTCAACAAAATCAGCTAGTAAATATTTGTTTCCCTTTTTTGATCGTCTATTTGATCTTGTTTCAAATCCGGAGCACCAGTAAAAAAAATCTTTTTACTTGTTTGTTATCCTTTTCTGGCACATATCTCTTATTTTTCCAATATATATTTGAAACTCGCAAACATATCGGCAATCATCAGCCCGTACCCAAACTTTGTAGCCACGCTTCGTGAGTTTAGCCAGCATAGATTGCTTCATCGGAGATCTACCTTTGTATTTGATCATGCTTTCGTCAATAGCTTGAAACCCACCTGGAGAATAGTACTCCTTGTACGCTCTAGAGATCTAAGTTTATAGAGTTTATTGTAGTTCAGCTCTAGAGAATTGTCTGCAAAATGCAGATTGCTTAGCAGCCAATAGAATCTGTCTCTAGAAATAACTTTAGAGATGTAAAAATCCCTAACTTCTTCTTCTTGAGAGGACCTGTAGCTTACCCACCACCATGTAATTGGCTGGAAAGCTCTGTTTCCTCTTTATTTGTATTTATCTGCGTAGCATATAATTTGATATGGAATACAATCGAGTCGAATAATTCTTCTCGAAAGGAACACAAGAAAACATCAACAGGAAGCTTCATACCAGCTCACTAAATCTGTTGACCTTTGTTGCAGTATTACAGCACCCAACCCATTATACCATCAAATAAAGCGGAGCGAACTTTTTTAGCCAGCTAATTTTTAAATTGTTGGTTACGTCCACTAACCAGTAGGACGCAAAGGGTTAACTCGAGATAAAGGACACTTTTACTTTAAAGTGACATTATGAAACGCATTTTAAAAGTTAAAGGTTACTTTAAAATTAAAGTATCCTTTAATTTGATTAAGAAACCGGCCGGAGGTTTCATCTGTACAGGACCGTACTTAGTTTTTTTTTAATGGAACACCCTATATATTTTTGTATTTTTAATATCTACATCGAATTTTAAGTCAAAATTGTTAAGATTTTTATCTGCATAAGGAGAAAAAACGTATTTTTTTTTAAATTTCCACCGAAATTACTGGTCATTTAAAAAATCATATCTATTCAATCCTTGACTAGAGAGTGACCAAATTCGAGATTATCATAACCTAGAATGTGTTTTAATTTTTTGTAGGTTGATATTTCTTTGACAACCGCAGAAAAATTGGAAAAAAATTATTTTCTTTAACGGAACACCCTGTATATTTTATATTAAGTGTGATATTTTAAAATTATTTGACACATATTATCTGTCGATTTATTCCTGTTATATCAAATCATAATTATTATGTTCTGGAATAAATCGATTCTTACTCAAGATCAGAGAATAAAATAGAAGCATCCAACTGCACAACCTTTCAAAATAAAGAAATATTAATACTTCCGCATCAAGTTAACCCGGACGGTTATAAATAATACAGAAGATGTCACATCGTCTGCGGAAGCGAATGTAAATCCACCAAATAAAAGTATATTACGCAGACTGTAATGAAATATATCGTTCATCATTTTGATTAAGAACGCTTATGTTGCAAGAAAAAAAACGCACACACACATACATTTATGTATATAGTACCTATATACATACATATATACAATACAATATAATACGGAAGGATATTTCTTATTCCGAATCATTAAACATCGAATGCGTTCTGCCTATTTCGTAAGGGGAAGACGTCTTAAGGTCCTAACATACTTTCCTGATGATCCATAGTAATATATGTGCCGTGCCTTAAACTGGGAAAATTATTTATGGGAAGCGAATATTTCGGCAAGTAAGAACATGTGTGTAGAACGATGTTTCTTCCCTATTTTATGTGCGTCGTGTTGGTAACGCTCACTTGTTTCTGGGTTGTTAATTTCGACATGTCACCGTAAGCTTTAAAAGCTTTCTTTCCTCTCATCTCCCTCCTTTTTTTGTCCCCGTGTTTTCTTACCCCCGAATAACGATTAGATTTAATTCGGAATATTTAACGTCTAATCCCTAAACGTTCGTATAGATGAATAAGTTCGATTGAACGCGAAATGACAGGCATCAAATTAGTAAAATGGATTGGAAACTCTAAAAGGTAACGCAGGTCGAGAACAATTGATTTATATACATGTTTAAGGGATCCCTGCGATCCGAACCGGGGGAACCCTGTATCTCTGGAAAGTAAGAGGGAGGGGGTGAGAGAGTATTCGAATATGTGCATTTTCGGGGCCGTCCCGGAGAGACCCCTGATCTAATAGTAGGTTTACCGACCCTTTAAAGGACGGGCTTCGGAAAAGAAAAGGCAGGTGATCAATACGAACTAAGGTGTGCGCCATGGACGATCTCCGATTCGTGTGGTTTTATCATCGAAAGGAGCGTTTAATTTTTTATACGGTAGTGGGAATTGGATGTGAGGGTGATGGTCTTAATAGATTCCGATTTTACCGTATTAGATATTGATGTTGTGTGTGTGTGTGGAATAGGGAACATCAGGAGATATGTTGCAAAATCAAAATGTGATAATACCATCGTGAATTATGTTTCAAACAGAAAAATAAACCCACCATTTTTACGTCGCTAGCGCTAGTCTAAAACCACGGAAATATTTTATTATTAACAATTGGGGACACTAACTAAAAGTAGATGCATATTATTCAAGGAAGGCATGCAGCCAGAGCAGCTACCCAAAGTGACCGTCAACGGACAGATAAGGCTGATGAAAGGAGAGGGCTGATGAAAGAGCATCTAGGTTAGATGTGATAGAAAACCAATCAAGCTCTGAGCGTATTGCAATCTTTGACAAAAGTAAAATGGGGAGTTGACCCTAAGGTCCTCACATATTGATTATGCAGCGCACATGATATCGTTTGTATCAAAAACCAACATGGAAATGCTCCAACCCATCCAAAATGCCGCCCTTAGAATAGAATTGGGAGCAATCCGTTCAAACCCCATTAAAGCTGTGCATGCCGAGGCCTGTGTGATTCCCATCAAGTACCGCATAGATCAAATGGCTTCTAATTTTGTCCTGAAACATATGATGCTACACTTGGACCCCAATAGAGTTGGATTCCACCATTGATCAATGCGTACAGATGGGCAAGAGAGTTCCGAAATTTGGACACTCATGCTGGATTTTTTGAGCCTGCTGCCCGGAGCTCAATATTCTCGAGAAAGGTTGTCTTTCAGCATTTACGAAGCAGAAGTACATGCGATCTACAGAGCACTGACGATGGCGCAAGAACACCAGATTAACAAAATAAAGAGTATCTGCAGGAAAGGGTACATTGGCAGTAGGCACCCTCTGATTACATGAACTAAAAAGCTTGCGCTCGATTTGAGCAAATCCGGGCAGGTTACGTTGGTATGGATCCTAGGACACTGTCGCATTAAGAGAAGCGAAGAGGCAGATAACCTCGCGAAAGCGGGACCGTCCAGCCCCATTATATGCAGGAAATACTCGGCGTTAGATTCGAAAAGGCAAAGTTGTGATAATTTTAAGCAGTCATGGATCCAAGAGCAACCTACATATTCGCAAGGACGAGTTACAGAGGTAATTGTCGCATGTAATATTACGTCCGCTATCATACCAATGATTCACTAATGTTTTTACAACCCTAGTTCCTTGATTTCGTTCTACCTCATTCCTCTCTTTTCCAGTATAAACCTCGAAATTGCAACAGTAAAAATTTTCAGTCAGAAAGAGCCCACACTTTATCCTATACTCTCCAGGTTTGCTGGGAATGTAAACTCTAAATGGACATCTACCTCTAAATGACACAAGTTGTTTGTCGACCGTCCCATTACTAGAAGGAACATAAGAATTTCGACGATTGTTTACAAAAGTGGTTGTAATTTCACGAATAGGTGCAAGTGTATCATCCTTCAAAGCGTATGAATCCACCTATGTCCATAAACCTATTCCTAAGATTGATTGAATGTGGACCACAAATTATGTGGATCTTCACGTGAATCCCTAAAGCGAGCGGTCAAAATTGGGATCCCCAGAAATGCATAACCTTCTGTAGCATCTACCTTCTCCCAATCCTTAATTTTGGCCACATATTCATTATTGTATTTATCGATGTATGCAGATGCCTTCTGATCCGTGTGCAAAACAATTTGTTCTATAATTTAATCAGACATAAATAATTTGAAACAGTCCAAAATTGAAGTACCACTTTTGCTTTTATAAGTTAGACAGACAGCTGCTCTAAGTTTCCTAGCTTTGGGTGCAACGTAACTCCAATGATGATCTTCTGTTTCATCATCACTAAACATTTCATGCACATCCAAATCCCTATCACCATCATCACCTGAACCTTCTATTAGGGCCTGCCAAAGCTCTTGGTCTGTCAATGGCCGTTTAGAACACATGACGACAATAACAGCTGACAGATTGTAACTAAATAAGTAATCATGAATGAAATGACACGATATTGCGCAATGTATATATATATATATATCAACTGAAAATCCTGCAACATCAGTCATGACCCAAATTTGGGGTTAGGAAGTAAATTGGCTTAAAACGCACTTTTTTTTTGACAAATTCAGTTTTATTGATACCTACCAATGTAAAGTTGAAATATAGCAATTAATAATGGAATATGATGGGCAAATTTCCACTTCTAGCACGTCGGCAGGCGTCCGCTCTTTTCACAAAATTTTGAACCACATTTTGCAACAAAGCTTCGCTTATCTCGTCAATGCAGCGCCGAATTTCATCTTTCAGAGCGTCAGTTGTTTGTGGTTTGTTCACGTAAACCCGGTCTTTCAAATGGCCCCAGAGAAAATAATCCAGCGGCGTTAAATCGCAAGAACGAGGCGGCCAATTGAAAGTCGGTTATCATGGCGCAGAGAATTCACGGTGACGGCGTTTCCTTGCTCATTTTCGAAAAAATATGGACCGATGATGCCGCCTGACCACAAACCGCACCATACAGTCACTTTCTTTGGATGTAATGGTTTTTCGAGCCCCATATGCGACAATTTTGTTTGTTTACATAACCGCCTAATTGAAAATGGGCCTCATCACTAAAGATGATTTTGTTGAAAAATGCGTTGTTTTCGTTTAGTTTTTCAAACAGCCAATTCACAAACGTTCGACGCAAACAATGGTCGGCCGGTTTTAATTCTTGAACGAGTTGAACTTTATAAGCATGAAGATGAAGATCTTTATGCAAAATGTTGCGCAAGGTGCCTCTGGTGATGCCCAATTGTTGAGAACGTCGACGAGTTGATGTTCCAGGCTTATTCTCAACACTTTTTTGTACAGCGGCTATGTTTGCATCACTACGGCCATTACAAGCATAATGTTTTGGTCTATTGTCAGCAACAGTACCGTGAGCCTCGAATTTAGTGATTAAATTACGCACAGCGGTCTCAGAAGGAGAAAATCGTTGTTGTTCAAGAGTGTAGCGTTCCATGGTTAAAATTTCCCTACTTTTTACTAAATAAATGTCAAAAGACGATATAATAGTTCAATTCTTGACATTTCATCATTTGACAGCCAATTTACTTCCTAACCTCAAATTTGCCCACCCATTATAAATCTGCTATAAATCGCAAGGCGACTAATAAAAATTATGTCCAACCAATCCATAAGTCGTAGAATACATACAGAGGAGCATATCCAAAACGATGTAGCACCAGAAACATTTTTCGGAGAATTATAGCGAAAAATGTATTTTTCCGGTCATTCGAGACCCAGTTTCGGGCTTGCGAAGGTTAAACATGGACCTATATTTCATTGAAGATATGGAATTATTTTCCAGAAGGAGTCTACCGCTCAATCTCCAATCAATTGAATATGGCTGAATGGACCCAAGCAGGTCACGGTGCCACCTATTAGGAAGAAGAAGCAATACTGCCAGCTATAAATGTTGAAGTAAATATTTAGTTTGGCAGCCCTGAAACATTTTTAGGTTAGAATTACTGATTTTCTATCCTGTCAAATTTTTGACACATTTGAATTTAAAAATCAGGCACGCCAACATAAAGTTTTAAAATATTTTCTTCGAATTGTGACAGCTGTCAGTGCCAAACATAAATTAGAGAAGGTTATATGTTTGATTATTTTTATTCAACATGTTGGAGTTACGATTGTCACGTCAGAGATAATTTCGTGGTAGCCAATAACTGAAAAAGAAATATACATCGAAATTGCAGTGATGTCAGTAGTCTTTGTACTTCAATAGTTGGCCGTATTTTCATGCAAGGGCGTACAACGCATTAAGAGCATCGCTAATAACCGACGTTTACACAAATATAATCATCTACATATCTATATACAATATTGGATAACAGGATATTAAGCGCGATATAACGGGGTATTGCGATAGCAGTAGCTTGTTGAGCTTTCGTATTCAATAATTCTCCCACTTCGATCTATACAACAAGACCATGCACGCCACAATACTAATTGCAATGAACATATTAATCTGCAAAAACCAATACGCGGAGAATTATTTATTTTCACCCTCTCTCCGCTAACGAATGCATTTTGATGGCAGTATCGATAAACAAATTTGCATAACATTCGCCAGGATGCGCGAACTTTACCTAAAATGTCGAATTACACATTTACACACACACATATACATACATACACATCTCGACTAGCGCTTGCTTAGTTTGCAAATATGTGCAAATCTAATTAAACGCGTATAAACCGTTTATTGTAGCGACCAAATTCGTTACGTTGGCGTTGTGCGAAACGACGTTAAATCATATTTTAAAGGTGGTAAAATTTAATCTTTAATTAAAAGAATCTGTTCTTTTTTTTTGTTGTTCTTGTTTTTAATTACGAACGTATCGATATCTTAAAAGGGACAGCTATCTAATTCGATGCCGGTTGCACATTCTAGTTTAACATTAAGCTTATATTTATTGCATCGTCGATAAGCGTAAAGCTTTAAGAGTTATTTATCGCTCGAGTTGCATTGCATTCCAAGCTGTGCCCCGACAAACAGTTGTTAATTAAACAATAAATATTCGCAGGAGCTCCGGATACGTTTGCTTTAGACTATGCATTTTCAGTGGGAATACGTGGAAAAACTAATACCGGGTTGGATTTTTAATAAAAGTGCTGTTTGTATTCCCGATGTTGTTGTATAAATTACGTGAAGTGTCTGAGGATCCTCAACCGTCTTGGATGAATTAAACTAATTACGTTGGATAAATAAGATTAATAAAAGTTGCATATCTGTGTACAACTAGTTACATACAACACTTAAATTATTATTTAATAATAATAATAATAATAATAATAATAATAATAATAATAATAATAATTCATGCCTCAGCATCCCCCAACAGCTTGCGCCAATTACAGGGGGCATCGGCTGGCCATGAGTTATTATTACGCCTGCGGCTGTAGACCGACTTAAGATGTAACCTTTCCGCATTTGCCGTGGAATTTGGAAAACTACAGAAAACCAAACTCAGAAAGGAAGCACCGGGGTTCGAACCCGGTACTGCCGGACTACGAGGCAAGTGTGCAAGCCACTAGGCCACGAGCCCGACATTATTTCGTCATTAAATAATTTTCGACGAAATTGATCTCTGTTCTAATATAATTCATATATGTAGATACCTGAAAATATAAAATTATCGAATTATATTTATAATATAAAAACCAATGCAATAAGCTTTAATAAATTACCAATAAAATCCAACTAGTATTACCTCATTTCAATTGAAATCCGAATTGTTAATACTGATCAGTTGTTGTGTTTCGGTATTGTTCCATAACTGGAAAGATCATTGTTTATCTGTAGGTCGCGTAGTTGCTGCGTATTGCCTGTATTAACAAATAAATGATGCTGACAGATTGATAGAACACAGAGTTCAAGAAATTATGGATCATTTAGCAAACCTTAAACTTAAAACCGGAAATTTTCCGGGGATAAGGGATTAAATGTTCGAAAATTCATGAATTTCGACTCGCGAAATTGCACATGATATTGGGGTAGGAAAAACTACAGTTCCTAGTATTTTATGTATCCTCAGAAAAATGTCGTCAAATCTAGGTGTAGCCAACTATTAAGACCACCGCGGTCGATCGATCTACCTTCCAACTCTTCAAAAATTTGTCGGACATCTAGTGGAAAAATATGCGTGCTGGAGCCACATATTTTCTCTTAGATCTAGGAGAACGTTTCGCAGAAGTTGAGACAAGTCGTATTGCAAGAAATTCAAATTTTGTGCACCATTCAGATATCCATGAAACAAGTATGAGTATTCTTGGATTTTCTTCTGCATAATTATGGAAATTATGACGGTTTGGGCTACCACTCTGAGTAAAGAACGATTTGTCAGTAAATAATACTTTTTGGAAGAGGCTAGGTATTGTCCTTTCAATTTCTACTTCCCATGCATGAAATGTTCTTCTCGTCTTTAAATCAGTAATTTGTGTTCAAATGGCTTTCTAACAGCATCATATCGCCTTTTATAATGCCACGATGTTAATCACTTCACCTACATATGTACATCGAACAGATGTGCTGTCCATGAGGGCGAATAAGATCTCGCCTGTTTTCAATTTCAGTTGGCGATAGAATGTAAAAGTCTCCAGCAGAGAGACCGCAAAAAAACCTCGTTCACGACGGGAATTATCCCGCTGGTTTGTGGACGTCTCTAAAACGCCCAACAGCACGGGGATTGAAATTTGGTGATTTGGAGAACCTAAGGGCGAGGTCTTCAACCTAGGGAGCTCCCTGTCCATCTTCCAAACCGAAATACAACAACGCCAACAAATTAATGGAGCGGTAGAAATCTTGATCGACAGCCAAGCTGCGCTAAAAATACTACAGACTGTCAGGTTTTATTCCGAGGTAGTATTAGACTGCCATAGGATACTTGTAAAACTGACGGAACATCGCAGTATCACACTGAGATGGGCAGAATCAGATGCAATGAAATGGCTGACAAGCTAGGAAGAGGCGCCACCAGAAACAGATGCGTGGGACTTTTTATATAGCGTCATAGTTTTCGTCAGATCCGAACTCTCACTGTAAAACTTTCGAGATCCGCCCATATGAGAAAAGACTGCGTAAGGCAGTCTCTATGAGAAGAGACAGGCTGAGGTTACTAACAAAGATCTTAACCGGTCACTGCGCACTGAATAAACACATACATCGCGTGAGCCTAGTAAACTCTCCCCTGTGTAGAAATTGTGGGAGTGCTGAGGAAACTCCGGTCCATCTCCTTGCTGATTGCTCAACAGTGGCAAGAGAGAGGCGGATATACTTTGGGGTCAATCGATTAGATGATCCCGGAGTAAGTCAATTAACTCTTGAACAGGTTGTACACTTCTTTGCCCGGCCGCAACCTGGTTAAGAGGACTAAAACGGCAGGGCGGCACAATAGGTGCAGTCGTAAAAAAAGCAAGATAGATAATAATAATAATATATATTTTTTTTTTAGTGAGGACGGGGACGAGACCCGTCCCCGGTGTGTGGGGCTCGCACCCACTAAAAAACCTCACTTTGTCAGGTGTAGGATCCATCCCGGAACCGCTGGTCGCATTACTTCAGGATGGCACCTCGTAGTTAACCTCGATCGACTGCCTCCATTGCTTGGGTCTCTTTCTTCTTCTCCTTCAGCACCTTCTCGACGAACGTGGCGATCTTCTGCTAGCGGTCGTGTCCGGACAGCATCGTTTGCACGACGTTATCCGGCGTTAGAGGTCCTACTTCGTCTTGTAGAGCGTCCCTGTAGTCACTCCACCTCTCGCATTCGAAGAAGGTGTCGTGAGCATCATCTTCCGCAGAGTCGTGATACTGGCATGTCGCGTTCATTGCTATACCCATTCGAGCCAGGTATGCGTTGAAATACCCGTGTCCGCCAAAAAACTGGGTGAGGTGGTAATTTACCTCGCCGTGGTCTCGGTCCATCCACTCCGTTAGATTGCGGATGAGTCTGGCCGTCCACTGTCCTCTCGTGTCGTTCTGCCAGCGCTCTTGCCAACGTTGTCGTGTGAGCGCTTTAGCGTCCGCTCTCGCTTGTCGTGCACCGACGTCTCGTCGTGTCTCGTAGACTCTCTTCTTTTCTCGAGCTAGTAAGTCTATCGGGGTTACTCCTGCGATCACGAGCACCGCCGGTTCGGAAACCGTACGGTATACGCTGGCGATCCTGAGTGCTCCCCGTCGCTGTACTGAAGCCATCCGCTTTCTGTACTTGTCCTGCTGTAAAGCGTCAGCCCAGATTTCGCTTCCATACAACAGTATGGAATGGGTGACGGTCATTAGCAGCCGGCGTTTACTCGCCGTCGGTCCTCCTACGTTGGCCATTAGTCGGCTCAACATCATCGTTACTTTAGCGGCCTTATCGCTCGACGACTGAATCTGTTGCCAGAAGGTCATCTTCCTGTCGAGCCGCAGTCCGAGGTACTTCACGGAAGTTACAGTAGTTATGACTTCCGTATCCACCGTCATCTCGATCTCCCTAGGGATTCTTCTCCTGGTCAGTAGAACGACCTCGGTCTTCTCCGTTGCCAGGGTCAGGCCGTGTTCGTCCATCCATGTGGTGACTCTTCTCATTACCTGGTTGAGCCTTCTCTGGGCATCCGCCTCGTCACGCGCTAGGATGACTGCCGCTACGTCGTCATCTTGCGGCAGCTCCATTCGGAGGATCCCGTCGTAGGACACATTCCATAAGTCGGGGCCGAGTATGGAGCCCTGCGCCGCTCCCGCTGTTATTTTCTTTGTGCAGTTGAAAGACAATACCACCTACAAAGGTCTTAATAATGATCCCACTACGTCAGTACAAAATAAAGTCAACAAACTCCTCAAGAGTATCTCTGAATAATCTCTCTGAAAATCTCCGAATATGAATGCAAACGTTTAAGCATTTATCATAGTGTGTCATCTAAACTTTATACTCTTCCTAAAATACATAAAAATCCAATTGCCTACAAACCCATTGTCAGTAGTAAAAATTCACCGACTTATGGTATTTCATCTTATATTGCTTCAATTCTAGGGGATGTGCTTAAAAGCAACCCATGTGTTTATGATGTACAGGACACCTTTTCCTTCGTTGAGAAGGTTAAAAATATTCAACTTCCTGATGTTTTTGCGTCCTTTGACGTTGTATCCTTATTCACTAATATCCCCACAGATTTAGAACTACATATAATTGAAAATGAATGGGGAAATATAGAGGTGTCTACTTCACTAACTAAAGACTCTAACAGATTCTACATACAAATAAAACGTGGTCCTATAGGACTACCATTCAACCCTTCACTTGCAAATTTAGTAATGAATTACTGTCCCCAACAAATTGTCAATACTCTATAGATTTTCAACCTCCTATTCTTAACCAATATGTGGATGACCTAATTATAGCTTTACCAATAGATTCAATTAATAGTACATTACTAAAATTCAATTAAAATATTCAATTCACAGTAGGGGCTGAAAACTAGGGAAGTGTGCCATTTTCATTGACACCAGATTAATTAGGGATAGTAATAAATAAAATTTTAACAGATTGATACAGAAAACCTACACATTCAGGTAGATTTATTAATTTTAACCATTTTTCACCATTAATTAAGTTGGAGAAAACCAAGTAACATTTCCTATATAGTTTGATGAAATGGCAAAACAACAACATAAAGATATTTTAAGGTTGCTTCTATACCATTATGAGATAAATCCTATAGAGTTAATTTGTAAGATGTTTAGTTGAAGTTAGCCGCGTCAAAATGTCACAATGCAGTTTGTGCCAGAAACTTGTTCTCTTTCCATTTTTTGAGAACACATACAGGCTGTTCTACGAGGTGTGACAGAAAAGTAGACTGATTCTTTATTTACCAAAGTTTTAATTTTTTTCAAACATCAATGTTATCCTCTTCAAAGTAGTTCCCTTGGAACTGCCTTGAACTGGTATGGTCTTCAGTGTGTCCGTTACATTCTTTTGGATATTGTCTAAAGTTCTTTGAGGACATTTTGGTGAATAGGGGAACTGGGAAACCACAGGAATGCTTTTTAAGGTCAAACATTCTGTTATGGAGAGGGCAGTGTGACATGGGGCCTTGTCATGATGGAGCATCTATTTGTCTGTAATGGCGAATTACTCTCTTTCTTTAGTGGAAATTAAATTAATATTTATTTTAATTTACATATGTATTGTTATTTAAATGTATTATAATGTAGTACATAGGTATAGTGTTTTACTTTTATGTGTTTATATTATACGTCACAGCTAGCTTAGTTTAATTTTGTTTACATCCGTATTGTGCTCTTTCTTTTGTATTTCAGCCTATGTTTCCATTGTTATGTATTTCTTACTGACTTATCCTATACCAATTTGGTTCACTGGATTAATAAGTTATTATTATTATTATTATTCTTATTATTATTATTATTATGTTGGAGAAATGTGGAGTGAGGGGTTTAGCCTTGGGATGGTTTGAGAATTACTTGTCTCACCCCAAATTTAGAATTAAGGTTGGTAATTATGTTGGAAATGAGAAGCCATTAGTGAATGGTGTCCCCCAGGGCAGTATACTTGGTCCGTTACTGTATCTGATGTACGTGAATGACATAGGTTGTTGTTTCAAAAAGTGTGATTATTATCTTTATGCGGATGATACTATGATTGTATCTGCCCATTATAACCTAGAAAACGCGATATTAGATCTGCAAGAGGACCTAAATAATTTTCTGGTATGGGCTCACAATAAGAAACTATTGATAAATGGAAAAAAAACTAAGCTGATGCACATTCGTTCCCCCCATATGGCTGGTTCTCTTTCCATCGATGTTGTTCTACATAAACATGCTTGTCTACACAGCGGCGCTTTCGTTACCTCGGATTGTGATTGCACTATGAAGATAGATGTAGTTCATGAATTTAAATATCTCGGTCTATTAATTGATGAACATTTTTTATGGAATAAACATATTGATATGTTATGTTCCAGACTTAGACTCCTTGCTTATCAATTTTATTACGTTTCAGATATGATACCTCTGCGCACTATGTACACAATCTACTTTGCCCTTGCGGAATCAATTATCACTTATGGCATTACGGTTTATAGTGTTGCGTCGAATTATTTGATAGATAGACTTACCTCAGCACAGAGGTTAATATTGAAAAACATGTCAAAAGAAAATGATCCCGGTGTTGACTTGTTTAAGAAAAGGAATGTCCTTTCTGTTGATAAACTGTTTCAGTTTAGATTACTTCTAACTAATTTTTGTGCTTTTGACCTATACAATACAGTTGATCATGATCACTTCACTAGAGCGAGAGAGAGAGGGACATTAGTGGTGGCGGGACATTCCAACAAGTATGGACTGGAAATTAGATACTTTATTACCCAATGTTCTGAATAAATTGCCTATGGATTTGCTAAAGATAAAATCTATTGGTGTTTTCAAGAAGAAACTAAAACATTTCTTGATACATGGTGTTGGTGTGATTTAATATGTGGTTGTGCGAAGTTCTTATGTTTTACCGTCTTCCGGAATTTTGTTTATTTGCACACTGCTATGTGAATTTATTGTTTTTGTGTTTTCAGGTGTGGGTTATTGATTTTGTTGCCTTACTGCTGCTTCTAGTGCTGGATGTCGACTTATTGATTTTTATTTTTTATTATAATTTTTATTTTCTTTTGTTTAACCTTCGGTAGTTTCATAAATAATTTGTTGGGTTACTTCACTTCACTTTTCTTTCTTTGAATTGATTTGTGGTTATATACCGCTGACAAGCGTCCATTGTGACGATAAGCAGGTTTTCCACCTATCCACACTGGTCTTTTTATATATTTAGTTATTACGGAATTTATTTGAATACTCTTGATTAATTACTCTGTTGTACGCATTGTAACTTGTTTTTGTTGGGGGCACGTGGCGGGGATCACTCTCACTTTTCGTTTTGCGGTTGTGGGATGATTGCTGCTCGTTGTCTCGCGTGAGGATTCCCGGGATGCCTCTCCTCCTTCGTTTTGGGAGGGGTGCAGCCTGGGTTGAGGTGGAGTATGTGGAGAAACAAATTTAAAAAAAATTATTATTATTATTATTATTATTATTATTATTATATATACTATTCAAAACAGAATTGTTGGATTAAATTTATAACTTTAATCAACCACCACTCACTAGAGTGCCTACATGCATACATTGGACAGCAACAGAAAAATCTAATACCATTATGCGCTTAACAAATACGAACGTTTGTCTGCATCATCGGGATCACCATAACTTTTACAAATATACCTTCGGAATCGTCGATCATAAACATAAAATATTTATCGGCATTGTATTGCCGGTTCGGCAATATTTCGACGTTGTATGCTGAATTTATACGAGGATGTAAATTCGAATGTTGTACTACATACGTGAATAGAACTGTTCAATCTACTACATACATGCATACATACAGTTACCTTCCTTCACGTTAGCGAATACATAACATCGGAGGTGAAAAATGTTATCCACGTATAGGGAATTTTTTACTGTTATAACAATAAAATGCAAACAAACACGAAAAGAGAACTAAGTTCTAATTGAAATGAAACAACCGAGTTCATTTCTTTCACGACGACTTAAAAACTCCGTTTAAATGCAACAGACGCGAGGGAATCGATAAAAGCAATAGTCCCCCCGTTGGAAATTACGATTTTACGTGAATTCGTTCTCCCTCTTTTATTTTATTCTATTTTTTTTTTCTAATCTTCGATTAAGTTCCCGAAATCCGTTACGTCGAGAAGGCATTAATGCATCCCTATAGAAGCGGGTGATAATACGCAGGTGCGTGTCGTGCGGCAATAATTAAACCGAAGGCGGAGGAATGGGTCGGAGGGGGCGAAATGGACTAATTAGTGTGTACTGATGCTTTGTGTGGTAATGAGCTAATATAAACCTTTGTGTCTTCGCCGGTGGATTTATCTCTTTTAATGTATTAACTTTGTTGAACTGTTTGATTGTGCTTGTAAATTTAGTAGGGCTCAGACGATCGTTAAAGATAATAGGGTACCATCAAACATAATATCCAGTTAATCAATTCGGTGTTGATTAATGATGAAGCGCTAGCAGTTAATGATACGACGAGGTAGGCATAATTTTATAGAGACCTAAGCCGCAATGTTTCATCGTACTCATGCTTTATATTTGGCAAACATTTGTAGAACACTCAGTATAGAAGCCTATACAGGGTGATTGGCGAGAATGGCCTATTAAAAGTATTATACAAACGGGATTTTAAAACAAAATTTTGCAGATGGATATGTTTGAATATGAACTATCACGTGAAAATATTTCCGAATAAATATCACTTCCGGTTAACCGGAAGTGGGCATCAACTTCGATTTTTTAAATAGCATGCTATACCTAAAATAAATTACAAATTCCGGCCGGATGACAAAACTGCCGGATAAGCCGGAGTTCTATAAATATTCACGTTCTGTCCCATACATACCATTAAAAAAATTAAACACATCAATAATGTAAAAAACGCAAGCTTAATTCTTACAAAAAATATTCGAACTAATTTTACTGTTCATTGACAAATGATTACACAAATGTTAAAAGATGGGCCTAAGACGGAAGAATCAAAACTGACAGTTTTTAGTTTTTGAAAAGTCCTTGTTAGATGACTGCTTTTCTCTTTTAGCTCTCTTCAGCGATGTAATATCCTTCCACTTACGCAAGCAGATGATATCTGTGTACTATGTACTGCAGTGCTTTCTCAATTATCTTAAATCCTTCTGAATGTGGGATGACATTTTTCCTGCCATCTAAGGATACCTCCTCCTCCTCCTCTTCTTCTATTACTCCCCCGTGTGTCACCCATTCCACAACATCTTTGTCAGTTATTTCAACAACTTCGTCGTTTGCCATCTATTCTTCAATGTCCTCAGCACTGGCATTGTCACAACTCGGTACTTTTTCCAGTAACGAAACAAATTTATCGTTTTCATCTTCCACTTCTGTTTCACACACGGCTTCATGATCCCAAGAGAATTTTCTTACAGGTGATATGTTTGGAATCTCTTCCCATGATTCGGCCAACCACCTTATCACATCCAGCGTGTCAATCTTTTTCAATGTAGTTACCTAGTCTTCATTATTATCAATCGCTGATATCAATGAAATGAGAAGACACCGACGATACTTTTTCTTCAACATTTCAAGGACGCCCTGGTCCATCGGTTGACAAACACCCGTCACATTGGGTAGTAAAAAGATAACTTTGATGTCTCCATCTGTGAGTTGCTTTTCGCAACGCGGCGAATTCTTGTTTTTCTACAGTCGCAGTCGGTACGAATTCATTTTGGAACCAAGTTGTACACATTTCTGAATTCATCCATGTTTTCTTTTGATGTGTGTAATATAGAGACAGTGATTCCTGATTTTTCAGTTTTCTTTTTAACTCTAAGAATTTTTAGATTTTCCTATTAACGTCAACCTAAGTTTATGTTGTCCGGTTGTATTACTGCACGCCAAGATTGTGACTCGTTCCTTACTTTTCTTGTATCCTGGTGCGCTGGCTTCTTTTTTTTCATAACAAGCGTTTTTGTAGGGAGCATCTTATAATTTAACCCTGTCTCATCGCAATTATACAGCTGTTCCCCAGAAAATCCCTTGTTTTCAATGAGCTTGAAAAGATAGTCTTTGAAGAGAGGTGCAGCTTCTTTGTCAGCAGATAAAGCCTCCACACTGATGGTAATCTGTCGAATATCGAATTGTTATTTCCACCGATTTAGCCATCCATCACTCGCAGTAAATTTGCGCTTAAATTGCAATGCTTTTTCCTGCAATATGAAGTTGATGCCATAAGAATAAGGCTTCCTCAACTTTCTTATGCTTACCTTTCAGCATCGTTTTTCTGATTTTTATTCCACTTCCACTACCTTGGACAGCACACCACTTTTCAAGTTCTGCTCGATTTTTCTTCCAGTCTCCAACTGTACTTTTCCCGACTCCTAACTCTGAAGCAGAGTCTAGTCGCCTAATAACACGCAGTTTCTCCTCAACAGTCACTATAACTTTGGTTCGTTTGTCACCCATTTAATAGAAAAATTTAATATTTAATAGAAAAGAAAAAAGAACAAAGCTCACCAAACAATAATAATTGATTAACGTAACCAGAAATAGTGGTAAATGTAGTCCGCAATTGATTCACAGCTCACAACTGACGAAGCAAAGAGCAGGTAGCAGGGTGTGAGGAAATCTCAGCGCTAATATCCGCGCCTTGCATGGCCGAATAGTACGGAGACCGGATAGGAGCGAGCCGGATAGTTGAGAGTCTACTGTACATGAAGATTTGCAAGATTGATAAACGAAATAGCAAAAAAATGGTAAAACTGGGAATTTATGAGATAGAGGAAATATGCATAATAAAGAAGGTATCTAAATGGTTCGATATGGCAAGCATTTTTTCTATATTCGGAAACGTCTTCCTATAATTGTTGCTCATCAAATAGCATCTTATGTGTTATTTGCCTAAAGGATTCCTTATTCCTATAATTCAATGGAAAGAATTTACGAAAATACGATGAACAAAATGACAGACGTCAAAATAAGTAAAATAGCATGAAAAAACACCAGGTATTCCATTTAAGGAAATGGAGATTTTGTAATCTGAAATTTGTTATGTTGCTTCTTTTTTTTTGAACACTCTGTATTAAATAAAATAGTTTTAGCAAGTTGTAAAAATTATTGCAAGTATAGACTACTCGCGTACCAAAAATTTTGTTTCCGGGGTCAAACATAAGTAAGATATGACTGCATATGACATCTATTAGAGAGAATATCAAATATTTTAAAAACTATTAGGATTAGGTAGAGATAATGGTATATAAAAAGTATGTTCATTTTATAGTAGATTCTAAAAATATAATAAAATATAGGGTGTTCCATTTGAAAAAATAAACTTCGATTCAGTACTGCTTTTCTGAGACACTCTGTATAAAGGAAAGCATTTTTAGGTTATGCCCTTTTAAAACTTAAACATCTTCTATTTCAAAAATTTTTTGTATCTCAAACTGATATTGAGATATCGCCCGACACCGCACTATTGGGACACCCTGTATATATATATATTCACGGGATAGTTCCTATTATTATTAGTATTATATTCCAACTGCAAAATTTTGTTTTAAAATTCTGCTACGTTTGTATAATATTTTTATTAGGTCATTCTCACCAATCACCCTGTATAATATTAAGATAATACACAAGGTAGACAAATCAGTCCGAACGATTCCATATTTCACCGGGACCCCGTCCAATTTTTCAGGATCATTTTTACAGATCGACTATTGACACTTCTAGGTTATCGGTTTGTTTAAAGCTCAAGCGCAACTTGTACCCATTAATCCGGACGGACCCGGTACAGCGCCAGATTAAAGAACACGTTACGTGAGAGCCGGAGGGGGGGGCGACTTTTGTTCGGCAACAAATCACCAAGATCGAACGATCATCGGGACTAGAGAGGGAAGGGAAAGGAAAACCGGTCGCTCCGGCTATAGCTAGCTAGATGTCGAGAAGTACGAACGACGAGCGAGGTGTAGTAGTAGCTGCCATGTCAGCCGTCTCATTTGTTCGAAGTTGACCGGCTCCGACCCACTCCTATTAACCTCTGTATAGGTTCCCGGTTGCCGGGCCTGTCAATTTCCCTCCTTCTTATTTCCGACCAGCAGCACTTGCAGTTTCCAATGTTCGAAGCAATAATCTATTTGCGGCTTTACACATAGTTAACCGACGACTAGTCGAACGGTACGAACTTCAACTTAACGTCTATTTTACTTAAGCGATTACTTCCCACTCGCAAATGTAATTATTCCAGACTTCAAACGGGATTAAAAGTTAATACCGTTACACGTTCCTGTTGATACAAGCTATTGTCTGCTATTCTAAGGGACTCATATTGAAGTCGGGATACAATTGCGTAAACCTTCTAAACGTGTAGGTAGAACCGACGAAACGGTTCTGGATCGCTTATAAATTTATAATACTATGCTGTTGCTGTTATTCGCTACTATATAATGCCTATTGTATCAGGTTTAAGTCGATTATACTCGAAAAGTATTGTTGCTTCTATAGTAAAGCTAACTTTCTACAAGAAATAATAATGTCCCTTTACAATTTTGCTATAAGTATACGAATTAACCTTAAATTAAATATTTTTATTCGTTCGCGGTACCTACTAAGCGGAACCAGATTGGGGAAATGTTGCTTGAGTGCGCGGATATTGATATTTAAATTGATACTGCGGATGTTGATACCCTACGAGTATAAGCGTTTCGGGAAGGTGGCAGCGAATTAATTCCAACGTTAATTTTATCTGATGTCCGGTTTAAGTTCGGGAAGTTTCTGTTTATATACACGTAACCTATATTTTAGGCATATACATAGGTACGATGTGTATGCGTGGTTGTTTAAAAGATTATACTAGACGCTCTAATCGGGTTACTTTTACATTATTAATGATATAATTAAAATTAGAAAATGGAAATTAAACTTTAATCCTGTAGATTTTGTATCAAACGAGGTGTTTTCAACATGGATTTCGGGAGTGGTAAAGCGTTGACGTTGCCCTCGATGTCTTTTATTAATTGTATTACAACGTCGCTTGATAGAAAGCTTGTTTCACTTGCCACATTCATCGACTTTACCAAAGCAAGATTCTGTCGGATAAAATTTATAAATATGGTATTCGATGCAGAGACAGATTGTTTCTGTACTTTTCTGTATTACTTACTGTTATTTGCAATAAAGACTCTATTATTATTAATATTATTATTATTATTATTACACCGATTCGCGAGGGAGGCGTATACTGGACATGGCGGCCAGACTCGGACTCAGCGTGGTAAATGTCGGAGACACCACCACGTTCAGAAGACCAGGCTACGGAGAGACGATACCGGACATCACACTGGCCTCGGAGGACATTGTGCGGGACATCGTGGACTGGCGAGTCATGGAGGATTACACCGGAAGTGACCACCAGTACATAAGCTACAACGTGACGAGGCAGCAGCCGATCAGGCGAAATCCTGCTCCGCCCGGTCCTCGATGGAACGTAGCGAAGCTGGATGAAGACGCCCTGGCTCATGCAATCGCTCGAGGAAAGGATGCCGTCATGGAATGTACCGGTTCAGCGGAGACTATTGCGGACACGACCATGGCCCTCATACGTCGCGCCTGCGACGCCTCCATGCCGCGGAGAAGGAAATACAATAGAAGATCTGCGTATTGGTGGAACGACGAGATCGCAACCCTCCGGAAACGATGCTTACAGCTTAGGCGGAGAATAACCAGAGTGAGACGACGAGATCCGAACGCGGCAGAACTAGAGGCCGAGGACTTTAGGAACGCCAAGAGAGATCTCAAGAACGCCATCTATAGGAGCAAGAAACGTAAGTGGGAGGAGCTGCGGCAGGACGTTGACAACGACCCATGGGGCCTTGGGTACAAGATCGTTATGCAGAAACTTACGACGAAGACGGCGAATGCAGTCCTCGAACGAGATCGGATGCGGAACATTGTCGACACGTTGTTCCCTACCCATCCGGAGAGAACTGCGGAAATGGAGGACGAGCTCTTGAACGACATCCCGCTTTTTAGCGGAGATGAACTGTCAAGAGCGGCGAACTCCCTACAAAACCGGAAGGCACCTGGACCCGACGGAATTCCGACGGAAGCTCTCAAGATTGTGGCGCGCGCCTGCCCAGATCTGCTTCTGAACATGTACAACCGTTGTTTAACAGAAGGACCGTTCTGCAAGAGATGGAAGGTACAGCGACTAGTCCTGATAAGCAAAGGCAAGGGCGACCCGGCTACGGCATCGGCATACAGACCGCTATGTATGCTGGACACGGCTGGCAAGCTACTGGAAAGACTGCTCAAGACACGACTGGAAAGCAGCATAGACGACGCGGGAGGCTTGTCCGAGAGACAGCATGGCTTCAGAAAGAGACACTCCACCGTTGGCGCCGTAGCGCAGGTAGTGGAGACCTTCGAAGCCGCTCAACGGGGAAATCATTACTCGAGACCCCTGGTGATGCTCGTCACATTGGACGTAAGAAACGCCTTCAACTCGGCGAGATGGGACGTCATGTTGAACGCCCTGCAGAACACGTTCGACACACCATCCTATTTACTTAGGATGATACGCAGCTACCTTAGCGACAGGAAGCTGGTCTACGACACCGCGGGCGGGCCGTGCACGAAGAAGATAACAGCGGGAGCGGCGCAGGGCTCCATACTTGGCCCCGACTTATGGAATGTGTCCTACGACGGGATCCTCCGAATGGAGCTGCCGCAAGATGCGTATCTGATAGGATACGCAGACGACGTAGCGGCAGTCATCCTAGCGCGTGACGAGGCGGATGCCCAGAGAAGGCTCAACCAGGTAATGAGAAGAGTCACCACATGGATGGACGAACACGGCCTGACCCTGGCAACGGAGAAGACCGAGGTCGTTCTACTGACCAGGAGAAGAATCCCTAGGGAGATCGAGATGACGGTGGATACGGAAGTCATAACCACTACAACTTCCGTGAAGTACCTCGGACTGCGGCTCGACAGGAAGATGACCTTCTGGCAACAGATTCAGTCGTCGAGCGATAAGGCCGCTAAGGTAACGACGATGTTGAGCCGACTAATGGCCAACGTAGGAGGACCGACGGCGAGTAAACGCCGGCTGCTAATGACCGTCACCGATTCCATACTGTTGTATGGAAGCGAGATCTGGGCTGACGCTTTACAGCAGGACAAGTACAGAAAGCGGATGGCTTCAGTACAGCGACGGGGAGCACTCAGGATCGCCAGCGTATACCGTACGGTTTCCGAACCGGCGGTGCTCGTGATCGCAGGAGTAATCCCGATAGACTTAGTAGCTCGAGAAAAGAAGAGAGTCTACGAGACACGATGAGACGTCGGTGCACGACATGCGAGAGCGGACGCTAAAGCGCTCACACGACAATGTTGGCAAGAGCGCTGGCAGAACGACACAAGAGGACGGTGGACGGCCAGACTCATCCGCAACCTAACGGAGTTGATGGACCGAGACCATACCACGTATTTCAACGCATACCTGGCTCGAATAGGTATAGCAATGAACGCGACATGCCAGTATCACGACTCTGCCGAAGATGATGCTCACCACACCTTCTTCGAATGCGAGAGGTGGAGTGACTACAGGGACGCTCTATAAGAAGAAGTAGGACGTCTAACGCCGGATAACATCGTGCTGTCCGGACACGACCGCTGGCAGAAGATCGCCACGTTCGTCGAGAAGGTGCTGAAGGAGAAGAAGAGAGAGATCCAAGCAATGGAGGCAGCCGACCGAGGCTAACTACGAGCTACCATCCTGAAGTAATGCGACCAGCGGTTCCGGGATGGATTCTACACCTGACAAAGTGAGGTTTTTTAGTGGGTGCGAGCCTCACACACCGGGGACGGGTCTCATCCCTGATTTTTCCTCACTTAAAAAAAATTGTCTTGCAACAATATTTCAGTATTGTTAATATACTCTACCCTGTCTAACGCTACTGTTACAGCTCCCTTGTCAACCCTGGTGATAATAATGCCTTTATTTTTGTTAAAGAAGTTTTTGCACAAGTTCCTTTCCCTCTTCAAGAGGATACTGTTATTATTGGGTTGTTGAAGAAAGTTAGTTAAAATGTTCGTAATTTTGGCTCTACAGACATCTACTTCTACGAGTGGAATTTTGTCTAAAATTAACTCACAATCCTTCAGGATTCTACCTACATCAAGTTGGGACGGATTAATATTGAAATCAAATTTCGGAGCCAAAGAGAGTAATTTTTTTTACTCCCTGTGGGATACCTATCCTAGTTTTGTCAATATATCACTTCTCATTGTTTTTAAATGGACATAATCGTTTCTTATTGCTTAAAAGATTGTTAAATTTACGTACGTTACTATTCTTAACTTTGAAGCTCTTTAGCTGTATTTTTAAATTGACTGAGTGATGTATGATTAAATTTCAAATCAGATATAGTAACCGATATTTTTAAGTTTATTGTACTGCACTCCAACGTTATGTTTAAATTTTTCGCCTTTCGAAGAATCCTTTTGTTGTTGGGGGATGGTAAATTCAACATGCTCTTTGAAGCTTGTTGTATGTGTTGTAAGCATGCTTGTTATGTTTGACAATTTCTAAGTAGTGTGCCTTTAATTAATAATTTCGTCAAGGAAATTTCATCTTTTATCGTTTTGACAGTGCAGGCAATGAGATATTGACACAAAATCTATAATATTAATACTATTTACCAAATCAGAAATTGCAATGGAATAATACAAAGCGATCATGTCACCACGGTTTACAGGATTCGAAAGGAATTGCATGTCTAACTCGTTTAAAATCCATAAGGAATGGAATGCCGGTAAAAGCCGCAACGAGCATTTCCATCTGATACGCGCATAGGGCATTAGGAACTGTAACGTTTCCTCGCGTCTCGGTTCTTTATTTAAGTACATACATCAACCGTCCGTCTCGTTCTAGCTTTATAGTATAACGATGTCAAAAAGTTCTGTCGAAATTCAATCTTTAATAGTTTAAAAAAAAATATATTTTATTGATTCGACTTTTGGATTAAATTGTTAGCGGTTAGAGAACTTCTTCGCACGATTGTACAATCGACAGGGGGTCGACAGCAGCGACATTCTCATAAACGTCGCCGTCTTCGCAGAGACGTCTTTCGTTTCTAGTCGGACGGACCAATCCCAATTTCACAATTCACGCACAGAGTCCTTTCAAGCGAACCGATATTTCTATTTGCGGATTGGCCTCTCTCCCGAATCTATTTGCTACCGACTCTCTTCTCAACACCACGGCGTCTCCTGCTAGTGTGGTAGTCGTAGTAATTCCGCACAGTTCAAATCTGCGGCGGCAATAAATCTCGCTTTATACTGCTTCTAAAACGACAGAAGACATCGGGACCTCTATTCGTATATATATATATATAAGACTACTTCTCTCGTCTCTCACCACTCCGACACATATAAGAAACGTGTGTCACTTCCCTTACATCTCCGGGACTCTTTTATTTAACGTTGTCTATTGTCTCGCTCGTAAATTCCCTCCGCATACACAACTGTGTACTTAGTTAGGATATAATCTAAAATAAAAGGAACGACGGCGGCGTATTATGGAGAGGAGTAAGAGGGAGAGGTCCTTTCATGTGGGGGAACGTTGATTCCATCGAATAGGATGTCCGAGACTTGGGCTAATGGCGAGAACAATCTCGGCTTCATACAAAGACATGTCGACATCCTCCGCCGCTTTTACGACCACCTAACAGATTACATGTGTTGTCGGCTAACTGTTATATTTTTATGTTTTTTTTTCCCCCATCTTCGGATTAATTTGAAAAGGGAGTCAATTTATTCTATTCCAGCCTATATCGTAACTCTAATTTTAATTTAAAAACTTAGGCACCGCATTAAACACAGTATAGGTATACTAATCTATATTAGTATTGTATATTAGTTGAAGTATCATCTCGGGTATAACGAGTTGGGAGTATCGAGTTCGACGCACGGAAGGGAAACCTCACGTTTGAAACCTGAAGCGTGGCCGTGCTAACCGACGATGACGACGAATCCATCCGTACCCGACGTTACTGGCGTAAACGGAAAGACGGAAACAGATTAGGCCGCGATTGTGCACGGATTTATAAATAAAATTGTTCTGTATAAAAGAAAATTACTCTTGACTCGACCCCCCAATCGTATTCGAACGATTGAGATCCTTACGGTGGAGTTTTGTATATCGGGATCTTTCCTCTCGCATTTTCTATTTTTGATGCGCATCTGTCAAACAACTGTCAAAGTACTACATCGCTGATTATTTCCTTCACCTGTCAATTTTCTCAAATCACAATCACAATTGAAGTTGAAATTAACCAATCTTAATATCAGGGACTATTACAAATCGACTACTCAATATTGTGGGTAACAAATCAAGTATTTTTTCATTAAATGTCAAATGTGTCAAATAGATAAAAATGTCCGACAAAACGAGATGTTTCGGCTGAAATTATCGATAATCACATCGATTTGACAATTCCGATAAATACAAAGAAGTAAAGACAGCGTCTGGAGACAGTTCACGCAGTTTTGTGACGAACGCAAGTATATTTTGGATGAGTCAGAAACATCGAGAACATGAAAAAAGAGAACGGAGATGATTATAAGGTGTATACTGTAAAATGTATGTGGAATTCTACCGTCAAAAGTCTTCAAGAGTTATATTTTAAGAAGCAATTCAATTAAAATTGATCCTTTTCAAGGAATTGAATTCAAAAGTTCTTAAAGATGCTCGTAATAGCAAACGACGAGTACTGCAAAAACTTCCAGATAAACGAAAGCAAAGTGCGACCTCTTTAAGTATTAACAATTTATTTGACATAATAGACCATTGTGACGAGACAACGCCAAATTGACTTGAGAAAAAATTCTACTATTTAGCTTCCGTGGAGCTGGCATGACGAGGAGGGGAAGGTGTCAACTGCTTGGTACATCACTTCAAAACTGAAATTAAATCTGATGGGACTGAGTCGGGTAGACTGGAATATAATCCCATATTTAGTAAGACCTGCCAAGGAGGATAGCAAAAATACGCGGAGAGCAAATGGTTGACGCCAAATATTCAAAATTCAGATCGTTGCCAATTCTTCCTCCATTCAGCCCTATTTACAGATGGACCAACAAATTTTGAATCAGTTACAAGCGATACAAAACCAGAGACAGGAAGCAAGGCTTTCCACCTCATCAGAGACGATCCTAAGAAAAACAGAGTTTGTAACATCATCAGCAACACCAGGAAACATAACATACAATAATTGTGTGTTTAATTTTGGTTCAAAATAATTTACTGTTCTCCTTTCTTAACAGATAATAAAATATGCTTCGTTTGCTCATTTCTTACTATGAAACTTGGGTTAGGAAATAATCTTAACAAATATAGCTCGAGCTTGATAAGTACTCGACTTATTTCAATTTTTCTTGTGTGCTTCCTAATTTGACTTGACCAAAATTGGCATTAATAATTAAAGACTAAAGCCCTCGAGCTAAAGCTCTCGTGCTCTAGTCAAATTATTAATGCCAATTTTGGTCTCGTCAAATTGACCGTAGCGCTCACTCGAAAAATTGACCACAATGAAATAGTCGACTATTTATCAAGATCTCGTTATATTATCTTTTGATTAAAAGTACAATTATTAAGAGAACAATGTAGTATATTAAAGCCACTATTGCAGTGTTGATAATCGTAGAAGTTATTGCTTCGATTCTATTTCCAGTATTTATAGATTTATTTATAGTAGATGGTGGCGTAGATTGAAGTTCTTCGCTGATTTTGCAAATATTTGAGAGTTATGAAATAATCGTTCAGTCACTTTAAAGATTTGCGATTCGTCAGTTAATAGCTTATGAAATGGGTTATTTTGTGTAACAAAATGGAATATTATGAATTACACAAAATAACCCATTTCATAACGTGTTGCATAATTTTCCACTTGATCTGAAATTAAACGTCATAACTAATTTCTTTAGAAACGTCATACGACAATTATGCCTTTTTTTGGTGAAGGGTTCACGTACCATGATAGCTTTGTGAGGTGGTGATGCATTGTCGTGCAACAAAACCCAGTTTTTGATATTCTGGTCGAACTCCCAGATAATATTCTGCGTTCATCGTCTGACCTTCTTGGACGAATTCATTGTGAATTGAATCGAAGAAAAAGTACGATATAGTAGCTTGAAATAAAAAACTTGTCTAGAAATTGCACAACAGATATCAGCAGATAGAACTGAATGACATCTGTTGGGTAACGTCCAGCAACGACGAATTTTAACCGGCCAAGACAAGCAAAAACAGAGATCCGTGTGTAGCGACTGATAAGACACATAGGCAACTCACACATACGTGTTTCAGACTTCGTTATGCTCATCAGTGTGTGATACAAGACCTTGAAGTGATGTACATTTCCCAATGGTTCGTTTTGTCTAGAAATTGTTCAACAGATGGAACGCCTATAAATCTATTACATAGCAAAAGGTTTGGCCGGTGGCCTGTGTTGTTTCTTTAAGACTGAACTTGTTACTCGTGAACACTTTTTTCGTCAAGGCTGTGGGTTTGACATCTGTCATGAATTGTGAATATAATTCAGACGTTATTCCTATACGTGTTCATCATCTGGATCTAAGTATGCTAGGCGGTTGAATAGGTAGCAAAAACAGAGATCATTTGACCGCTAAGATGGCGCATAAGTAAAGCACAAATACGTCTTTCGAACTTCTTTGTCCTCATCAGTGTATGATGCGGAAACTTGAAATAACAAATTTCTCTTCAATCTTTTTGGTCGTCTGCCCAAATATAGATTGTGCTTTTCAGTATCTCAATTTCTTCTTCGACGAATTTCTTTTGACTTTCTCGATGTTTTCTTCATTGGGAGTTGCTCGGTAATCGTCCTCACCAGGTCCTCATGGAATCGGCCAAAACAGCGGAAATAACTAAGAAATATCATAATTTGTACACAAACTAAGGATGTGTCGATTTATTTATCTGAGATTAAAAATAAAATCAAACGTTTAAATATCAACGACAACCCCTGTATATTCGCACATTTCGACCAATCGGAGATAGTAGAGAGAACGAACGTCACAAGCGGATGATATCGAGGTGTGTGTGTGTGTGTAAGTCAGAGGATGGTGTGTAAAGGGTGTACGGTGGTAATTATTAAAATGAGATACTCTCGTGGTTAGACGCGGCATACAATGAGTGTTGGATGGGGCAAGGGAGGAAGAGGGTGAATGAGTGGGTGTGAGGCTATGTTAACCTGCCCCAGCTATACACCGTACACAACGGGCGTCGAAGTCAAAACAACTCGCATTTGCGCTGGATCTCCCGGTATTGTTTCGAGTTGATAAGTCGTCGACATTCAGACGGTGACGACGACGACGACGTGCTCACTGCCGACAACTTCTAATAACTCCCCTCTCCCTCCCGTACGAATAATGTATTATTAATTAATAAAACTTTCCGAATGCTGCTACCGCTGCCGCTGTTTGAACTGTGCATGGGACTTTTGCCGTGGAACGTTTTAGTCGTGTTAAAACAATTTACGAGGGCGAATTTACATCAAAAATTTTGCTGGCTTCGCGTATATATCTCTGTTTGTGTATGTATATGTGTAAAATCGGAGGATGTATTATGTTATGAGGAATTTTCACGACGAATTTTCCTTTAATGCTATTATGAATGGCACCAGAAAGGAATGCTTTTAGCGGAGTCTTCTTTCGAATTGTTAATATTCTAGATAAACAATGTTATCTCTCCGGTTAATAACTGTGACGTATTCAGTTACGTTTCCATTGTGTTGTTGACGTGTTGGTAGCGCAGGAACATGACAGTGACATTGAGTGAATTACATGCAAAGGATGTGACATTATACGCCTGTCGAAACGATGTAAGAATCGTTGTTGAATAAATAATCAAATTTTGTTTATCTAGATGGATACTATAGGGGAAGATTGCCTAATTTCAACCATCGCCTAAATTGAACCACGCAAATAATTTGTTTTTGGGAGGCAACTTCTGCCATCTGATGGCCAACTACCGTAAATATAATTTTTAGATTAAGTTAAAGTTAAACTCGTGTTGTTCCCTAAATTGAACCTGGTATTGAATGCTAAAATTGAACCGGTTCAATTTAGGAAACGTGTGAGGGAGTTAGTTTAGTTTATTGAAAACTTCTGTAGGGGGGATCCCCTATGCTAATTTTTAAGAGAAAAAGATATTCTCTTGAATTAGCAAAAGGTGCTCCCAGTGGAAGTATTTGTCACATCTCTGACTCTGGTTGCATAAACTTATTCTTAGTTTGGCTAAATGGGTACATTTTCACAAAATTGTACAGAGTGGCTCCAAAATGTTCTTTTGCTATTAGATGGTCATACAACTTATAGTAATAACTTAGAAGCTTTAGAATTTTGTCGCGAAAATCATATTCATCTTCTTCAGCTACTTGCACACACAACATACAGGCTCCAGCTTGTAGATGTAGCATTTTTTAAACCTCTACAAAGTTATTACGTGCAGGCAGAAGATTCTTGGTGGAGAGCTCATGTTGGACAAGCAATTTCAGCTTACGATATTGCAGAACTTGTAAATGCAGGATATGGAAAGGCAGCCACTATAGGAACAGCCGAAAATACTTTTAAAGCACCAGGCATTTAGCCTGTCAATCTTCTTCCCTTGAGCGAGTCACAAGTGGAAAAAGACAATAAGCAGGATGGTCAATCTTCATCTACTATGTTGTCCGAAATCAGTCCTAACACATTCAATGAAAGTTTAGAAGCGATATGTGCCCTTCCAAAGAATTCCCAAGTCAGAGGTACTGCAAAAAACGCCAACACACCACATCATCAGCTGTAGAACTGACTAGCACACCATACAAAGACGAATTGGTGGCTAAAAAAAATGAAAATAAGGAAGAGTCAGAAGCAGCAAAAATAAGTAGGAAGTGCAAAAAAAACTCAAAAAGTTATTGAAAAAGTAAAATTGAATTTGTTCAATAAAACAGAAGGATTCATTAAAAACAAAAAACCGAAACAAAAACCGAAATTACAACGCAGAAAAACTAAAAACCAAGTTTAGATGAATCAACTGATTCAAGCGAAGAAAGATGCACTGTGTTTGTATTGCCACGATTCTTATTCCAACTCTGTAGCAGAAGAAGGGCGGATTAAATGTCAAGTGTGTTCGGAATGGGCACACGAGGAGTGTGCAGGAGTCGAAGAGGACGAGATTTTGATCTGTAACATGTGTAAAGAATAGCTTTTAATATGGGTTCAAATTAGGTTACCAGTGGTTCATTTTAAACAACTCGTAGCCTAATTTGAACCATTTTCCATAAAATGGTTTTTTATATTATACACAAAAATGTTTCCGTCTTTGTTATTTTCTGTCTGTAAAAATAGAGTTTAAAATGTCCGCTTAAGGTTGATTATTGTCGGAATAATGGTCATTTCTTTCAAAGTGGTTCAAATTAGGCAACCTTCCCCTATATGGATAAAATAGCCGACCTTTTTTTTTTGAACACCCTGTATAGCTATAAACTTTTCGCGCCGTTAATACACCAACAATACAGGGTGTGACATGGAGAGTTTTAGTTAGACATTCTACAGAAATTGTGCAGGGTGAGTCACCACTATAAATAAATATATAAAATAAAACAACATTTCAAAAACTCAGAACTTATGTCTACTTCTTGCAAAAATCACTACACACATACTCTTCTTTCGCCGCCACAGTGTACTCGTTATGCGCCCATAAATTGCACATGAAACACTTGATCCATATTTCACGGTGATTATCCTCCGCAAAAAGTGCGTCGCAAAACATACAAGTAACATTAGCTGAGTCTTCTGGAGACTGCGAATCAGGGAACTTACTGTAATCGCTATCATCATCACCTGTAAGCAGATAATCCTCCTCATCCTCGATGTTGGAACTAGACGCCTTCTTTCCTTTCTTTGTGGCTTTCGGAACCTGTTTGCGTTTGTCTTTTTTTATTCCTTTTAAGGTTCTATTTTCCTTGCCTTTTCCTCTTGTCTTTGACCTTGTTGAGACTTTGGATCAAATCATTTTCGTAAGGTGAAGATGTTATCATTGAACATTTACTTGGTTTACGACCACGATTGGAGGTTTCTCTCTTCAAACAAGGCACAGGCTAAATTTCATATGGCGTTAGCAAAGATGGATGTGGAAAGAGTTGTCGGATTAGACTTATTCTCAAATAACTTTCTTTTACGTTAAGCTGTGAGCAAGGTCCTCTAAGAAATTTGGCAGAAGTGTTATATAAGCTTGTTGTAGGAATAGCAATATGCTGTGTATTAGACCTAGCTGAAGAAGTGGCGTAATTTGAGTGATAGTCAGGTGTTGTGTGAGAATTGGTGGAATTATCGTGTGGTAGAATGTCAGAATTTGCATGTTTATTTGAATTGACAGCAGTGAATGCGGCCACCAGCATCTACTCCTCTTCATCACTAGTGTCATCAGGTGCAGCAGTGGAAGTCTTTTCTGTTTCAATTTCAACAGCAATAAATATGTTTCTATTCAAGAGGTAAATGCCTGTACTCTCCCAAAGAGGTCTGACACATCAAATGCAGTTAGTGGCCTCATTGCATTATGCCTTAAAAACTCCCATTAATGTTTTATCTAATGGCTGAAGTTTGTCAATTATTGTGACATGATTATCTCTGGCTAAGACGATAACATCTATATTACGTGTATGACTGTTATGGCCATCCAAAATAAGAAGGACTGGTGACTCCTCTGTGGGTTTCACTGCGTCAACGAAATGTTGGAACCACCGTGTAAAATATTACTTTCTATCGATTGGTTCAACTTTACTGCATTGCTAACTCTGGGTCGGCGTTCACCCTATAGCGTCGACCCTTAAAACTCTGCGGCTGCACTATCCAATCCCTGGTTTCATAGGGCAACGGGCGTGGCGGGAGTAGACTTCGTATATAGGAGAGGATGCTTGGGCGTAGTCATGGGCATACGCTCCGGTGTCTGGCGGCTAACCGTCGGAATATACGGTGGGTAAGTGAGGCACCCTACGGCACTTACCTTAAGAACTCTGCAGCTGCACTACCCCATCCTTGGTGGCCACACTCAGAGAAACGGGCGTGGCGAGAGAATTTGGCGAAGATAGTAGGGGAGGATAAAAATCGGTTCGCCGAGGAGTAGTCCGCCCGCTGGTTGTCTGGTTGGGGAAACCTTCGGTTTCATCCTAAAACAACTCGGTGATTCTGGGACCCTACGGTTTCACTGTAGCTGCCGCGGATACTTGATCGCCGGAGGGGCGAAAGAGTTGGCGCGGTTGGCATTTTGGGGTAGGACTTTTGCCCGACCGTCCCCGTAGTTCAGGCTTAATTCACGGGCGGGCTGGTTGTACCTCACGGCCAGATTCCGTTTCCCACGCTTGGCCGATAGTAGCCATCCGCAAGGAGGCCTAGGTCCCGTGGGGTTAGATGTGAGGTAGGAGTTCGCTAAAGCGTCTCCAACGGTGACCCGTCCAACGTTGACAAGAAAACTTGTCTAACATGGGTAGCACGGGGGAGAGGAGCCCGCCGGTTCGCCGGGCCTCTCCGCGAGGTGTCGGTCTCGTGCGGGCAACTGGTTTCGTACCTCTTTGTCCTGAGGAGTGTGTGCATTTTCCGTGACGCCGCATACGGTCGGTCGGCAGCTGGCTGCCCCTTTAGGGTCCAGCACTCCACTTACGTGCATTGCTAACTCGATATGCAAATACCTTCAAACCATATTTTACTGGATTGCTGGGGACACCTTCCTCTAAAAGCTAAAAACTGTTCATCTATTATAACATATTCACTTACTGAAAAATATTTTTGGTAATTATTGACTTTCGTAGACCTTTCGAATGGGTGCCAACTTATCAAATTCAATTCTCGTAATTAAAAACCTAAATCTCTTCAGCCATAGTTAAATAATATGATTCAAGACCATTACACTTTGAATTATTCCAAAAATTTGTGAATGTTTTTTTCTAGATGAACGCAAGGACTCAATCAGGTAAAGTAAACCCATGACAGCTCAAATTTCTGTGTCATCGGTAAGTCTAGATCTTCCAAACTTGTTTCGTATACTGTCTATATAAATGTTGGTGCAGCTAAGTAAAATATCTATAACCTCTTGATCTAAAAATAAAACTCCATGCGCCAATTTCAGCTTTTGTTTCACATATTTAGTTTTTCGGACCAGGTAAATGGATTTTTCTTTGCCAAATACTTCCATCTTTGCCCTCAAACGTTTCAATTTTGCATTCGTCTGTATATTCTTCATCACTCTCTTCAACTTCAGGCACATATTCTTCAACTTCAGATACCTACGTGAACTCATCTTCTGAATCATCTTTTGTATCGGGTTCGGTTTCCATTTCTTCAAACCAAGCTAACCACACATTTGTATCCTTACTACTACTCATTTCTAGGTTTCTTCGCGACATTGCTCATTATTACTCTAGCTATTACTTCGTATTATCCTGTTATGTACAGGGTGTCTCTGTAATGCGTCCAAGTATCATATCTCCCCTTGTAGATATTTTTTCTGAAAAACAATTATACGGAAGTTACTTGAATTTATATGGCACATGTTCTAAAATTACTTTCACTTATACAGGGTGTTCCATTTTCACTGAACAAAACATAACTTTGTTATTTTAAATACAATGGTATAATTTTTTTCAATGCAATCGATTCTACGCATTATTTGCAAATATTTTGTATTAGGGTACCCTCCACCTAAATTCAGCTGTTTCGAAGATATTTACAATTTTTCATAATATTTTCCTTTAAAATTTTATTTTAAAATTCCGTTCCGTTTGTATAATACTGTTAATAGGCCATTCTCACAAATCACCCTGTATATTACTGTAAAAAACAAAGGTGGAATAGATATCTTGTTGACTTTCAGAGAAACATCACCTCCTTTCTTGCTGAACAAACTGTATATCGAATTAGATTTATAGTTTCGGCGGTGATGTTATTATACGTGAAACAGTGTGATTGTCGATTATAAAATATTGTTTAGATTGATCGATGCTTTAGATTCCATAAAAGAAATGAAGAATCGGCCGTTTTTTTTTACTGACACAGATTCCAATTAACCTCTTCTCACCGAATTCTCTTTGATATTTCCGAGGAAACAAAGCGAAAGCCGGTGTTAACCGCAAAATTGAACACCGCGTATACACACACACAGACGCTTTCCTCTACAACGCGCTGCCGCCCTTTGTTGTCAAATTTCTTTAAACCCGTCTCTGACTCTCCTTTCCTGTATCTGTATATATATGTATATCCTACTACGCATACGAATTATCTCACATTCTATACGGGCCTGTAATTCTATTGAACCGGAGTGTGTTTCGCATATTTGGGAAAGTGTGGATTTAAGCAAATGCTCCTCTTTTTTTTTTTATTTTTTGGTTGTTGTAATGTTCTCCGCACGCACGCACGCACTCACGCACGCTAGAGGGCGTCGCGTTCGTCGTATGCGTGACGCGAGAAGCGACGTTATAGAAGAGAGCAGGATCCGCCAGTATCAATTTTATACAGGATTGATATGAGCTTATCCGAGTTGAAAACGTGCATTTGAAAGAATACATAGATGGAAAAAGGAAAATCTTTTCGATAAAAATCGAATTCGTCGCGGGGTATCTCATGTAAATACAGGCGTGTGTGTATAGGAGAAAAAATGTTATTCTATTGATATGGAGCTTTTCTAAAGAGACCGCGACTTATTTATTTATTATACTTGAAATCGTGAGGTATTAATGAAACGTAAAATGTTTCTTTGTTGTTGTTTCTTTTCGGCAGAATCAAACTCGTTTTCCGAATTAATTAATTTACGAGCCGCTTAATCCGCTGGAAAATTGAACAGCGCTTTAGCAATGTTGTTTGTGTAAGGGAGAGACAAGGGGAAATGTATATAGGGAGGATGTATGGAGCTCTTTTGTTGCTGTGAACGTCAAACGGGTTAATTAAGCAACTGTATAAGGGAAATATTTATCAATATATGCTTATATATTACAAAATTATATGAGCCCTTACGATTGCCACAGCGTTGTATGATTTAATGTTCCATTTAATGTTGTTTGAATCAGACTTTGATGCCTTTTTGATCAAGAATTCACGTACAATGATGGCCTTGCCCGATGGTGCATTGTCGTGTAAGAAATATTCCGGTCGAACTCTAGAACTCCCAGATAATATTCTACGTACATCGTCTTACCTTCTGGGATAAATTCACTTTGAATTGAATCGAAGAAAACGATCAGAATTGTCTTGACTTTGCTCTTCTGGTGACTTCTATGCCGCACGTCATCTGACGTTTAGTTTTCCTGCACCTATTTAAAGATCAAGCGATCAAGCCTTGTATCCAGAGTTAATCTGCCAAGGCAGCATTTGACCCTCAATTCTGATGTTGATGAAAGGAAGATTTCGTTTCCCCCAAGCACTTATCAGCATTGATAGTAAGCCGCCACTTTGTCGCTCAGTCGAACGAAATTTAGCATATTTGGTCTTATTAGAAAGCATTTTCATTGGCCTACGTTTTGTGATTCAAACTGTTTAATATTGTTTTGTCCATTACGGCTAGAGGGCGTTAATGTAGTTTAAATATGTAAATTTCATGTTTTTTGAAAAGAACACTGCGTGGAAGGTTATATTTATGCTTATACTCTAAAACAATGAATTGAAGGCTTAAGATTGTAGTAAAAACACAACCATATAATTCAAATAAACAATGCAGAAAAACAACGAAAAAGGAAACAGCATAATAAAGTTAATATTTGTGGCGATCTAAATCTTGAAGTTGTCTCCTATTATTTTTGATGCAAACTTTCACTCTACAACGAATGGATACAGCCTCTATTTCTGTCTTAGAAATACTTTGAACGATATTTCCTATTCGCCCCCAGAAATAAAAATCTAAACAAGTCAAATTTGGGGTCCCGGGTGGCCATGGAAATAGACTGGCGTATTACATCTACCTATCAGGGGTCAGAAAATTGCGAACATTTACGGAGAAATGCACAGCACACTTAAAAAGGATATTCTTGCGAATTGCTAGCGATATGTATTCCATTCTGTCCTCTTTAACACCCTCTAGCGATGACAAAAATAAAGACAATATTAAACAATTTGAATCACTAGCAGTAGGTTTAGGAAAATCCATGATAGTCTATTTTTTTTTTTGGCCGTCAAGCATTCCACGCACTATTCTTTTAAAGAATCTTAAAATTTACGTAATTAAATTTCTTTATCGCCCTCTAGCGGTGACGGACGAGATAAAATTAAACAGATTCAATCACTAAACATAGGAGAATGAAAATCCTTTCTAATAAGACCAAATTTCCTAAATTCCTTTCGTGGGAAGCAGAGTCAAAAATATATGTTTCTATTTAATATTTTCTACAAAAAACAAAATTTTCGAAAAAAAATTAAACGGCGGCCTCTAGCATGCACGTCACTTATTAGATTGGTTCCAATTTGTAAGCATTAAATTAGAGGACTAATGCTGTTTTCAACGAGACTAAGGGTCATATTTATAGTCCGTGCTTGAGGTTGTGTCCATGCTTGAGCACGCGATTTTGACGTAAATGTCATTACAAATCTGTCAAAATCGCGTGCTCAAGCATCAACACAACCTCAAGCACGGACTATAAATATGACCCTAAGTTGTGTCGATGCTTGAGCACGCGATTTTGACGTAAATGTCATTACAAATCTGTCAAAATCGCGTGCTCAAGCATCAACACAACCTCAAGCACGGACTATAAATATGACCTAAGTTGTGTCGATGCTTGAGCACGCGATTTTGACGTAAATGTCATTACAAATCTGTCAAAATCGCGTGCTCAAGCATGGACACAACCTCAAGCACGGACTATAAATATGACCCTAAGTTAAGGAAGTTTTTTATTGGCAGTATTGGCCATCCCATCGCCCCCAGGAGCTTCGCCATTTTTTACGACGAGCTATAGCTACCAACACCTCGTCCTTGCTGACTTCAGGAAGCGGATCAGCTCCAGTTGTTTCTCTTGCAGAGACGCAACGGTTGCTTCGAAGACTTTCTTTGAGTTTCTCGATGTTTTCTCGATTATCAATGGTTTCTGGTGTCGCTGCTCGATAATCGTCCCCACGAGATCTTCACGAATTAATCGTATCTCGGCAACTAAGCAAGTTCAATATTTGAAAATTTGCAGAATTCATTTTTTTAAATAGATTACCCTTCATTTAAAAAAAAAAATAAAAAACAAATATATTTTTCGAGTAAAAAAGAAACAGAATAGTAAAATTTATTTTCTAACTAAGATATCATTAAAGAAAACTATGTTAAGTATGAATAAATAAGGTATTTAATAGCAATAAATTATTTCAAATTTTGTTCAAAATTAGCCTCATTCAGTTCCAAACATTTATTAATTCGTATTAGCACTTGATTAATAGTGACCTTTTGTGTTTGCGCTTCTGTAAATGAATTTAGTGCTCCTCGTATTATTTCTTTTGTTTCACCTGCAGTTGTCACCGTAGCCCCAAAGGAAAAAATATATCTGATATATCTAAATACCTTTTGCCATTTAAATTTTCGTTAAAAAAATGTAGACAAAGTATGCGATTTATCTTTTATTGCGCAAAAAACATTAAATTGCCAACTTTCCTGATATCCCCTTTCTCTCGTTACATGGGGATTTTCGGCTGCCCAAAAATTTAATAAAGTATATATCAAAGTCATCCTGACAAGCTATGGTGAAGAATTCACAAAAATTGACCGTATTCAAGAAATCCTGCGGATGTAAGTGCTGTACCTGCTGGTATGAAAATGGTCTCTCCTTTTATGTCTTTTTAATACCCTTTGAAATTTCCAAAGTTGTCACAGCTTCTCGAAGAGATGCAGTGAGGTTGCACTTCGTCATCAATTATTTTTTTTGTTTTAATTTTGGCCTAAACTGTCCATGTTCTAAACAAGTTTTAGGTGGAATTGGCCTGTCTGGATACCTTTGTCGAAATAGAGCACAGGTTCGACTTAAAACTTTTCCGGACTCTCCATAAATCAGGTAATCCGGACACGCTATCGAACTGTCGTTAGAAAATTAGACATTACGTTAAAAGATAATGACAACTTTGCCTGAACAGTATAAACATTTTGCTACTGCCTGGGATTCTACACAAAAAAATTACAAAACCCTAATAAACCTAACGTCAAGATTATTAACGGAAGAAATGAGAAATAATACAACCGAAGAATCCGTAGCGTTTTGGTCATCAGGGAAGTTCTGCTTTAAATGCAAGAAAAGTGGACACATTTCCAAAAATTGTAAGGCAGAAAAAAGATATGAAAGTTCATTTGGAAAACCTGAAGGAAAGAGATGTTTTAAATGTGGTATCCGTGGACATTTAGCTAGATCATGCTCAAAATCCCAACCCAAACAGTGCTCAATTTGTAAAAAAAAACGAATCACAAGGAAGAAAACTGTTGTTTTTAGAAAAAAATCAAACAATGAAATAAAAGTGGCTTTCCTAACAGATAATGTTGAAAGTTCGCAGGATGTAAATTTTGTAATTGATTCTGGGGCATCTTCGCACATGGTTAATGATAGAAATTTACTAATTGAAATACAAGAACATAAAATTAATATTAAAGTTGCAAAGAAGAACGAAACCATGTGTGCGCAAGCAATGGGACGATTAGAAAATAAAAATTGTATAATAAATGATGTACTATTCGTGCCAGAGTTGAACAAAAACCTTTTGTCTGTAAATGCAATAACAGAAAATGATGGCGAAGTAAGAAAAAGTACTCATTTGCAAGAATAACAAAACAATAATCGAAGGAAGAAAACAAGAAAGTGGCTTGTATGTGGTCGCAATAAATGAAGAAATAAAGAAGTAATTGAGTGGTACAGAAGATTATGCTATTTAGGAGTTCTAAATATAAAAAAGCTGCTTGATTTATCAAGTGGTATGAATTTACAGAAGACAGATTGCGATAAATTTAATGCATTATGTGAAATATGTCCCAAATCGAAACAAACACGATATCCTTTCCAATCAACCAGACAGAGAGCAAAGAGACCATTAGAAATAGTACATAAAGACTTGCTACGTCAGTTTTTAGGAGTAAAATTTTAAGAAATCATATTAGCGATTTTTTTAGAAAAATCTGTGCACGTCAGCCTTCAAAACGGGCCTGTACCAAACTTTATCGAAAACTTTTAAGTAATACCGATTCTGTAGCCAAAAAATGCACTAATAATTTCCATAAATTTGTTCTAAAAGTCAAGTTATCCATGAAAAAAAAAATGAAATAAAATTAAACTACAGTAGTAGTTTGTTTTGACAAATCAAAAAAGAAACAGAAACTTAAAACAAAACTGAAACAAAAAAAAAGAAATACAAGATTCTCGTCGCTTCTACCAATCCACCATTTATTTCAATACGCTTCTCGATCCTTTTACGGACGTTCATATAGTTACTTTTCGTATTTGTTCTGGAGTAATTTCTGCGCAGACTTGTATTATCTTATCCCATAGTCCTTGTACAGTTTGAAGTCTTGATTTGTATACATTATGCCTTAGAAAAACCCAAATAAAAAAATCGAGTGGCGTCAGGTCTGGGGATCTGGGCGGTCACTCAATCAAAGGACTGTTTCGCCCTATCCAGCGATTTTCAAAATGTTCATTTAACCATTCTCTTATCAAAATAGCGTTATGAATAGGACTACCATCTAACTAAAACTTGAAATTACGAAGACTCTGTAATGGTAAATCATCTAATGCGTTCTAAAACTCGTTCCCAAGAAAATTAAAAAATCAATTCGCATTCATCTCATTACTCTCAAAGAAGAAAGGACCAATTATTCTGTCTTTTAGTAGTCCGCATCAAACGTTAATTTTTTGCGAATACTTGCATTTATGACCAAGTCCGGATTCTCAGCTGACCAGTGACGGCAATTTTGACTTGGAAAATTTCATTCGAAAAATTAGGATTATTTAGATATTCCCCTTGTAGGCAATAGCATAACTCTAATGCAAAATTTTTGGCTTATAAAAGCCTCTATTTTGTTTTTTTCTAGGCATCTTCTAATACTTTCTCTTATATTAAGGTTTAAACTTGCCGTTATTTCTCAAAATTCCACGATGTCCATTATACCTGGTTGTAAGCAAATTTTTTGAAACAAACCCTGTCTCATTAAAAACTTTGTTAATGCTTTGTACAGTACACCGACTTACTCGTCTATCTGGGCGTATTATTGAATTCTCTGGCAGCTTCTCTTGCTGAACGCACATTATCGCCATCAAGACGTACTATTTCAATTTTGTCTCTTAAAGTTAGATTTTCTATGGTTATTAACACTAGACAAATTATAATATCTTTCTTACACAGTAATGTCACTTTTGACAATTAACTGTTTCAATTTTTTCATGGATAAGTTGACTTTTAGAACAAATTTATGGAAATAATCAGTGCAAACGTGGGATGGAAAGAACTACATGCTTACTTTTTTAGATGATTTTACCCATTTCACTATGGTATATTTACTGTCAAATAAAAGCGAGGTACCAAATTTAGTAAGAGAATACACAGAGGAAGTTGAAAGGTATCATAATTTAAAACTGGGGAAACACGATGTGATAACGGGAGTGAGTATATGAATCCAAACCTAAAAAACTGGAGTAAAGAAAAGGGCATTGTCTTGGAAAATACTATACCACATCCGCAACCGAATGGTAAGGCTGAAAGGCTCAATCGAACAATAATGGAGAGGGCAAAAGCTCTCATTTTCGATTCTTCATTAGAAAAGGAATTTTGGGATGAAGCAGTATATTCAGCTGCATATTTGCTAAACAGCAGCCCTACAGAAACCACAAACTTGACTCCAGTAGAAAAATGGACAGGAAATAAGCCAAATTTATCCAACTTAAGAATTTTTGGATCAACTGCTTATGCTAAAATACTTGGTTACCAAAAAAAATTAGATGAGCGAAGCAAGAAATATATTTTTGTGGGCTATGCGAGAAATGGTTATCGGTTATGGGATGACGATAAGAGGAAGTTAATAGTACACAGAGATGTTTTATTCATTCCACCTAATAATACAAAAGCCACATTGAATCCTGCCCAATAACAAATAGTATCAGAAGAATAGATAGATAGACGAAGACTGTGCAGAGGAAGAAGAACAGACAAGACGAAAGAATTAGGAGAAGGCAGAAGACGGATAACAAAATTACCTAACAAATACGATGACTATGAAGAAGCCAGAGTCGGAGCAGACAAAGAAAACTGGCAACGAGCAATAGCAGACGAAAAAGGATCATTAAAAAAATACCTGGATCTATCTTCATAGAGTTGAGGCTGCTGGTAGAAAGATATTAACATCGAAAAGGGTTTTCGAATAAAAGATGACAATAAATACAAAACTCGACTAGTTATTCGTGTGTGTGAACAGAAGCATGGAATAGACTATCAAGAAACATTCAGTCCTGTTGTGAACATGAGCGTTTTACGTGTGCTGTTTGCAATCGCAATAAATAAAGACTATGTAATAAGAAAATTTGATATTAAAACTGCATTTTTATATGGAGAACTTAACGAAAAGGTTTTTATGGAAATACCTGAAGGATATCAGCAAAAAGACAATAAGGTTTGTTTATTGCAAAAATCTTTATATGGCTTAAAACAAGCTTCGTTGCAGTGGAATATAAGGCTGACAAGTTTTTTAAAGGAAAAAGGTCTCACAGCTTTGTTTAAAAATCAAGAAGGAACTATATATGTTGCTATTTATGTAGACGATGGAATTTTAATGTGTGGCAGAAATAATTTGGCAGAACTGGATAAATTGATTGAAAACTTAACCTACGAATTTGGTAGGTTGTATTAAGTGAAAATCTAGATACCTTCTTAGGTTTAGAGATAAATAGAAACTAGTAGTAAGTACGAAAATGGAGAAACCTAGTACGAGGGATGTAACAAATCTTAAAAGAATTCTAAAATACATCAACACCTATCCCAATGATGGACTTGTTACAGTCAAAACCCGTTTTTAGTTAAAACGCGTTTTTACTAGTTGAAACTAGTTTTTACTGGATGCCTTTGCTACAACTAGAATTACCTAGTTATAACTAGAATTTACTACTGTACATGTTTGGATTTTAGAGAAAACTAGTTTTAACTTCGAACATTAGTTAAAACTAATTTTAGCTAGATAAACATGTTTGGAGGAAATGATTCAATTAAAATCAATAAATTATTAATTAAAGTATTACAAAAATAATAATATAATAAAAAACATCAAAGAAACATCATTTATATTCGTTAAAGTCATAGAAAAATAATCATTCAAAAAAGGTACATAAAATAAAGATAACAAGTAAGTTTACATTACTTGTTATTGCAAAACAAACTATTGTGGCATTTCGGAGTTACACAGGTTGTCTTTTTTTCTTACAAAAAGCACCTCTTCGACATACACGCCGTCTTACACACACAGCGAACAAATCCTTGGCCTGTTCCTAAGGCTGCCGTCTTGGCAGCAGTTCTTAAAGATAAATTTGTCTCTGGCACTTCTTCTAGTACCAAAATTTTTCTTTGGACACGTTGAATTCTGACCTGAACAAGCACATTTAAGTTTTATTAGTAAACCTCAAAATATTAATGAATCAACTGCATAGTTAGCAACATTGGCATCATTGAACAATACATACCTGCAATACAATTTATCAAGTATCCCATATTTCGTTCCAATTTTGTGCAAACCCTGTTCGTCCATTTGAAGAACCACTCAATAATATTACGGAGATCTGCTTTGGCTCTGTCGACATCAGGAATTGGTATAATTATATTTTCACCGATTTCTACACGAGCGTGTATTGAATCCGAAGCCAATTTCATTCTCTGGGCCTGTTTTGCCAAGTTTAAATGAGCTTTTTCTCTGGCTGCTGTTATTTGGAACTGTCGATTCGCATTAGCTACAGCTTCTGTATCTTCGTCACTAGTTGGTATTATTTGAGGCTCTGCACTCGTACTAGCTGCAGCTTCTAGGTCTTCTTGACTGGCTGCAGACGGTCTACTACTACTAGCTACAGCGGTTACCTGCTCTGAAAAATCTTCATCTATCACACTAATTTGATTTAAAGCCTCTTTGAGAGCATCTTCGTCTCGTATCTCCTTAATAACTTTTAGAGGCAAGCTTGAAGTCGTAAGCCCCTACTCGCGGCTCTGTACCAAACATGGCTTCATATGGTGATTGTTTAATTCCAGAATGATGGGCCCGATTTTCATAAATTGTACAAACCGTAGACCGTTTGACCAGTTTGTAGTATTGTTGTCCTGCATCCACAAAGCTAACATTTTTCTATGTCTTGATTAGCCCGTTCAACAGACCCTTGGCTTTGGCTGTGCCTTGGTTTTCCGTGAACCAGTTTACACTCGCGCCAAAATGAAGCCAGCTCGTCTATTACAGAGTTAACAAATTCTCTGCCGTTATCAGAATGTAAAATGCAAGGCGCACCAAATATCAAAAATATATCTGTTAATTGATGTGCCACTTCCACAGCTCTCTTGCTTTAACTGAATGACATCTGTTGGGTAACGTCCAGCAACGACGAATTTTAACCGGCCAAGACAAGCAAAAACAGAGATCCGTGTGTAGCGACTGATAAGACACATAGGCAACTCACACATACGTGTTTCAGACTTCGTTATGCTCATCAGTGTGTGATACAAGACCTTGAAGTGATGTACATTTCCCAATGGTTCGTTTTGTCTAGAAATTGTTCAACAGATGGAACGCCTATAAATCTATTACATAGCAAAAAGGTTTGGCCGGTGGCCTGTGTTGTTTCTTTAAGACTGAACTTGTTACTCGTGAACACTTTTTTCGTCAAGGCTGTGGGTTTGACATCTGTCATGAATTGTGAATATAATTCAGACGTTATTCCTATACGTGTTCATCATCTGGATCTAAGTATGCGGTTGAATAGGTAGCAAAAACAGAGATCATTTGACCGCTAAGATGGCGCATAAGTAAAGCACAAATACGTCTTTCGAACTTCTTTGTCCTCATCAGTGTATGATGCGGAAACTTGAAATAACAAATTTCTCTTCAATCTTTTTTGGTCGTCTGCCCAAATATAGATTGTGCTTTTCAGTATCTCAATTTCTTCTTCGACGAATTTCTTTTGACTTTCTCGATGTTTTCTTCATTGGGAGTTGCTCGGTAATCGTCCTCACCAGGTCCTCATGGAATCGGCCAAAACAGCGGAAATAACATAATTTGTACACAAACTAAGGGAGTGTCGATTTATTTATCTGAGATTAAAAATAAAATCAAACGTTAAAATATCAACGACAACCCCTGTATATTCGCACATTCCGACCAATCGGAGATAGTAGAGAGAACGAACGTCACAAGCGGATGATATCGAGGTGTGTATGTGTGTGTAAGTCAGAGGATGGTGTGTAAAGGGTGTACGGTGGTAATTATTAAAATGAGATACTCTCGTGGTTAGACGCGGCATACAATGAGTGTTGGATGGGGCAAGGGAGGAAGAGGGTGAATGAGTGGGTGTGAGGCTATGTTAACCTGCCCCAGCTATACACCGTACACAACGGGCGTCGAAGTCAAAACAACTCGCATTTGCGCTGGATCTCCCGGTATTGTTTCGAGTTGATAAGTCGTCGACATTCAGACGGTGACGACGACGACGACGTGCTCACTGCCGACAACTTCTAATAACTCCCCTCTCCCTCCCGTACGAATAATGTATTATTAATTAATAAAACTTTCCGAATGCTGCTACCGCTGCCGCCGTTTGAACTGTGCATGGGACTTTTGCCCGTGGAACGTTTTAGTCGTGTTAAAACAATTTACGAGGGCGAATTTACATCAAAAATTTTGCTGGCTTCGCGTATATATCTCTGTTTGTGTATGTATATGTAAAATCGGAGGATGTATTATGTTATGAGGAATTTTCACGACGAATTTTCCTTTAATGCTATTATGAATGGCACCAGAAAGGAATGCTTTTAGCGGAGTCTTCTTTCGAATTGTTAATATTCTAGATAAACAATGTTATCTCTCCGGTTAATAACTGTGACGTATTCAGTTACGTTTCCATTGTGTTGTTGACGTGTTGGTAGCGCAGGAACATGACAGTGACATTGAGTGAATTACATGCAAAGGATGTGACATTATACGCCTGTCGAAACGATGTAAGAATCGTTGTTGAATAAATAATCAAATTTTGTTTATCTAGATGGATACTATAGGGGAAGATTGCCTAATTTCAACCATCGCCTAAATTGAACCACGCAAATAATTTGTTTTTGGGAGGCAACTTCCTGCCATCTGATGGCCAACTACCGTAAATATAATTTTTAGATTAAGTTAAAGTTAAACTCGTGTTGTTCCCTAAATTGAACCTGGTATTGAATGCTAAAATTGAACCGGTTCAATTTAGGAAACGTGTGAGGGAGTTAGTTTAGTTTATTGAAAAACTTCTGTAGGGGGGATCCCCTATGCTAATTTTTAAGAGAAAAAGATATTCTCTTGAATTAGCAAAAGGTGCTCCCAGTGGAAGTATTTGTCACATCACTGACTCTGGTTGCATAAACTCCGACTTATTCTTAGTTTGGCTAAAACATTTTCACAAAATTGTACAGAGTGGCTCCAAAAAAGATGTTCTTTTGCTATTAGATGGTCATACAACTTATAGTAATAACTTAGAAGCTTTAGAATTTTGTCGCGAAAATCATATTCATCTTCTTCAGCTACCTGCACACACAACATACAGGCTCCAGCTTGTAGATGTAGCTAGATTTTTAAACCTCTACAAAGTTATTACGTACAGGCAGAAGATTCTTGGTGGAGAGCTCATGTTGGACAAGCAATTTCAGCTTACGATATTGCAGAATTTGTAAATGCAGCATATGGAAAGGCAGCCACTATAGGAACAGCCGAAAATACTTTTAAAGCACCAGGCATTTAGCCTGTCAATAGGCTTCTTCCCTTGCAGTCGAGTCACAAGTGGAAAAAGACAATAAGCAGGATGGTCAATCTTCATCTACTATGTTGTCCGAAATCAGTCCTAACACATTCAATGAAAGTTTAGAAGCGATATGTGCCCTTCCAAAGAATTCCCAAGTCAGAGGTACTGCAAAAGAACGCCAACACACCACATCATCAGCTGTAGAACTGACTAGCACACCATACAAAGACGAATTGGTGGCTAAAAAAAGAAATAAGGAAGAGTCAGAAGCAGCAAAAATAAGTAGGAAGTGCAAAAAAAACTCAAAAAGTTATTGAAAAAGTAAAATTGAATTTGTTCAATAAAACAGAAGGATTCATTAAAAACAAAAAACCGAAATTACAACGCAGAAAAACTAAAAAGCCAAGTTTAGATGAATCAACTGATTCAAGCGAAGAAAGATGCACTGTGTTTGTATTGCCACGATTCTTATTCCAACTTTGTAGCGGAAGAAGGGCGGATTAAAAGTCAAGTGTGTTCGGAATGGGCACACGAGGAGTGCGCAGGAGTCGAAGAGGACGAGATTTTGATCTGTAACATGTGTAAAGAATAGCTTTTAATATGGGTTCAAATTAGGTTACCAGTGGTTCATTTTAAACAACTCGTAGCCTAATTTGAACCATTTTCCATAAAATGGTTTTTTTATATTATACACAAAAATGTTTCCGTCTTTGTTATTTTCTGTCTGTAAAAATAGGGTTTAAAATGTCCGCTTAAGGTTGATTATTGTCGGAATAATGGTCATTTCTTTCAAAGTGGTTCAAATTAGGCAACCTTCCCCTATATGGATAAAATAGCCGACCTTTTTTTTGAACACCCTGTATAGCTATAAACTTTTCGCGCCGTTAATACACCAACAATACAGGGTGTGGCATGGAGAGTTTTAGTTAGACATTCTACAGAAATTGTGCAGGGTGAGTCACCACTATAAATAAATATATAAAATAAAACAACATTTCAAAAACTCAGAACTTATGTCTACTTCTTGCAAAAATCACTACACACATACTCTTCTTTCGCCGCCACAGCGTACTCGTTATGCGCCCATAAATTGCACATGAAACACTTGATCCATATTTCACAGTGGTTATCCTCCGCAAAAAGTGCGTCGCAAAACATACAAGTAACATTAGCTGAGTCTTCTGGAGACTGCGAATCAGGGAACTTACTGTAATCGCTATCATCATCACCTGTAAGCAGATAATCCTCCTCATCCTCGATGTTGGAACTAGACGCCTCCTTTCGTTTCTTTGTGGCTTTCGGAACGTGTTCGCGTTTGTCTTTTTTTATTCCTTTTAAGGTTCTATTTTACTTGCCTTTTCCTCTTGTCTTTGACCTTGTTGAGACTTTGGATCAAATCATTTTCGTAAGGTGAAGATGTTATCATTGAACATTTACTTGGTTTACGACCACGATTGGAGGTTTCTCTCTTCAAACAAGGCACAGGCTAAATTTCATATGGCGTTAGCAAAGATGGATGTGGAAAGAGTTGTCGGATTAGACTTATTCTCAAATAACTTTCTTTTTACGTTAAGCTGTGAGCAAGGTCCTCTAAGAAATTTGGCAGAAGTGTTATATAAGCTTGTTGTAGGAATAGCAATATGCTGTGTATTAGACCTAGCTGAAGAAGTGGCGTAATTTGAGTGATAGTCAGGTGTTGTGTGAGAATTGGTGGAATTATCGTGTGGTAGAATGTCAGAATTTGCATGTTTATTTGAATTGACAGCAGTGAATGCGGCCACCAGCATCTACTCCTCTTCATCACTAGTGTCATCAGGTGCAGCAGTGGAAGTCTTTTCTGTTTCAATTTCAACAGCAATAAATATGTTTCTATTCAAGAGGTAAATGCCTGTACTCTCCCAAAGAGGTCTGACACATCAAATGCAGTTAGTGGCCTCATTGCATTATGCCTTAAAAACTCCCATTAATGTTTTATCTAATGGCTGAAGTTTGTCAATTATTGTGACATGATTATCTCTGGCTAAGACGATAACATCTATATTACGTGTATGACTGTTATGGCCATCCAAAATAAGAAGGACTGGTGACTCCTCTGTGGGTTTCACTGCGTCAACGAAATGTTGGAACCACCGTGTAAAATATTACTTTCTATCGATTGGTTCAACTTTACTGCATTGCTAACTCTGGGTCGGCGTTCACCCTATAGCGTCGACCCTTAAAACTCTGCGGCTGCACTATCCAATCCCTGGTTTCATAGGGCAACGGGCGTGGCGGGAGTAGACTTCGTATATAGGGGAGGATGCTTGGGCGTAGTCATGGGCATACGCTCCGGTGTCTGGCGGCTAACCGTCGGAATATACGGTGGGTAAGTGAGGCACCCTACGGCACTTACCTTAAGAACTCTGCAGCTGCACTACCCCATCCTTGGTGGCCACACTCAGAGAAACGGGCGTGGCGAGAGAATTTGGCGAAGATAGTAGGGGAGGATAAAAATCGGTTCGCCGAGGAGTAGTCCGCCCGCTGGTTGTCTGGTTGGGAAACCTTCGGTTTCATCCTAAAACAACTCGGTGATTCTGGGACCCTACGGTTTCACTGTAGCTGCCGCGGATACTTGATCGCCGGAGGGGCGAAAGAGTTGGCGCGGTTGGCATTTTGGGGTAGGACTTTTGCCCGACCGTCCCCGTAGTTCAGGCTTAATTCACGGGCGGGCTGGTTGTACCTCACGGCCAGATTCCGTTTCCCACGCTTGGCCGATAGTAGCCATCCGCAAGGAGGCCTAGGTCCCGCGGGGTTAGATGTGAGGTAGGAGTTCGCTAAAGCGTCTCCAACGGTGACCCGTCCAACGTTGACAAGAAAACTTGTCTAACATGGGTAGCACGGGGAGAGGAGCCCGCCGGTTCGCCGGGCCTCTCCGCGAGGTGTCGGTCTCGTGCGGGCAACTGGTTTCGTACCTCTTTGTCCTGAGGAGTGTGTGCATTTTCCGTGACGCCGCATACGGTCGGTCGGCAGCTGGCTGCCCTTTAGGGTCCAGCACTCCACTTACGTGCATTGCTAACTCGATATGCAAATACCTTCAAACCATATTTTACTGGATTGCTGGGGACACCTTCCTCTAAAAGCTAAAAACTGTTCATCTATTATAACATATTCACTTACTGAAAAATATTTTTGGTAATTATTGACTTTCGTAGACCTTTCGAATGGGTGCCAACTTATCAAATTCAATTCTCGTAATTAAAAACCTAAATCTCTTCAGCCATAGTTAAATAATATGATTCAAGACCATTACACTTTGAATTATTCCAAAAATTTGTGAATGTTTTTTTCTAGATGAACGCAAGGACTCAATCAGGTAAAGTAAACCCATGACAGCTCAAATTTCTGTGTCATCGGTAAGTCTAGATCTTCCAAACTTGTTTCGTATACTGTCTATATAAATGTTGGTGCAGCTAAGTAAAATATCTATAACCTCTTGATCTAAAAATAAAACTCCATGCGCCAATTTCAGCTTTTGTTTCACATATTTAGTTTTTCGGACCAGGTAAATGGATTTTTCTTTGCCAAATACTTCCATCTTTGCCCTCAAACGTTTCAATTTTGCATTCGTCTGTATATTCTTCATCACTCTCTTCAACTTCAGGCACATATTCTTCAACTTCAGATACCTACGTGAACTTCATCTTCTGAATCATCTTTTGTATCGGGTTCGGTTTCCATTTCTTCAAACCAAGCTAACCACACATTTGTATCCTTACTACTACTCATTTCTAGGTTTCTTCGCGACATTGCTCATTATTACTCTAGCTATTACTTCGTATTATCCTGTTATGTACAGGGTGTCTCTGTAATGCGTCCAAGTATCATATCTCCCCTTGTAGATATTTTTTCTGAAAAACAATTATACGGAAGTTACTTGAATTTATATGGCACATGTTCTAAAATTACTTTCACTTATACAGGGTGTTCCATTTTCACTGAACAAAACACAACTTTGTTATTTAAAATACAATGGTATAATTTTTTTCAATGCAATCGATTCTACGCATTATTTGCAAATATTTTGTATTAGGGTACCCTCCACCTAAATTCAGCTGTTTCGAAGATATTTACAATTTTTCATAATATTTTCCTTTAAAATTTTATTTTAAAATTCCGTTCCGTTTGTATAATACTGTTAATAGGCCATTCTCACAAATCACCCTGTGTATTACTGTAAAAAACAAAGGTGGAATAGATATCTTGTTGACTTTCAGAGAAACATCACCTCCTTTCTTGCTGAACAAACTGTATATCGAATTAGATTTATAGTTTCGGCGGTGATGTTATTATACGTGAAACAGTGTGATTGTCGATTATAAAATATTGTTTAGATTGATCGATGCTTTAGATTCCATAAAAGAAATGAAGAATCGGCCGTTTTTTTTTTACTGACACAGATTCCAATTAACCTCTTCTCACCGAATTCTCTTTGATATTTCCGAGGAAACAAAGCGAAAGCCGGTGTTAACCGCAAAATTGAACACCGCGTATACACACACACAGACGCTTTCCTCTACAACGCGCTGCCGCCCTTTGTTGTCAAATTTCTTTAAACCCGTCTCTGACTCTCCTTTCCTGTATCTGTATATATATGTATATCCTACTACGCATACGAATTATCTCACATTCTATACGGGCCTGTAATTCTATTGAACCGGAGTGTGTTTCGCATATTTGGGAAAGTGTGGATTTAAGCAAATGCTCCTCTTTTTTTTATTTTTTTGGTTGTTGTAATGTTCTCCGCACGCACGCACGCACTCACGCACGCTAGAGGGCGTCGCGTTCGTCGTATGCGTGACGCGAGAAGCGACGTTATAGAAGAGGGCAGGATCCGCCAGTATCAATTTTATACAGGATTGATATGAGCTTATCCGAGTTGAAAACGTGCATTTGAAAGAATACATAGATGGAAAAAGGAAAATCTTTTCGATAAAAATCGAATTCGTCGCGGGGTATCTCATGTAAATACAGGCGTGTGTGTATAGGAGAAAAAATGTTATTCTATTGATATGGAGCTTTTCTAAAGAGACCGCGACTTATTTATTTATTATACTTGAAATCGTGAGGTATTAATGAAACGTAAAATGTTTCTTTGTTGTTGTTTCTTTTCGGCAGAATCAAACTCGTTTTCCGAATTAATTAATTTACGAGCCGCTTAATCCGCTGGAAAATTGAACAGCGCTTTAGCAATGTTGTTTGTGTAAGGGAGAGACAAGGGGAAATGTATATAGGGAGGATGTATGGAGCTCTTTTGTTGCTGTGAACGTCAAACGGGTTAATTAAGCAACTGTATAAGGGAAATATTTATCAATATATGCTTATATATTACAAAATTATATGAGCCCTTACGATTGCCACAGCGTTGTATGATTTAATGTTCCATGATTGTTTGAATCAGACTTTGATGCCTTTTTGATCAAGAATTCACGTACAATGATGGCCTTGCCCGATGGTGCATTGTCGTGTAAGAAATATTCCGGTCGAACTCTAGAACTCCCAGATAATATTCTACGTACATCGTCTTACCTTCTGGGATAAATTCACTTTGAATTGAATCGAAGAAAACGATCAGAATTGTCTTGACTTTGCTCTTCTGGTGACTTCTATGCCGCACGTCATCTGACGTTTAGTTTTCCTGCACCTATTTAAAGCAAGCGATCAAGCCTTGTATCCAGAGTTAATCTGCCAAGGCAGCATTTGACCCTCAATTCTGATGTTGATGAAAGGAAGATTTCGTTTCCCCCAAGCACTTATCAGCATTGATAGTAAGCCGCCACTTTGTCGCTCAGTCGAACGAAATTTAGCATATTTGGTCTTATTAGAAAGCATTTTCATTGGCCTACGTTTTGTGATTCAAACTGTTTAATATTGTTTTGTCCATTACGGCTAGAGGGCGTTAATGTAGTTTAAATATGTAAATTTCATGTTTTTTGAAAAGAACACTGCGTGGAAGGTTATATTTATGCTTATACTCTAAAACAATGAATTGAAGGCTTAAGATTGTAGTAAAAACACAACCATATAATTCAAATAAACAATGCAGAAAAACAACGAAAAAGGAAACAGCATAATAAAGTTAATATTTGTGGCGATCTAAATCTTGAAGTTGTCTCCTATTATTTTTGATGCAAACTTTCACTCTACAACGAATGGATACAGCCTCTATTTCTGTCTTAGAAATACTTTGAACGATATTTCCTATTCGCCCCCAGAAATAAAAATCTAAACAAGTCAAATTTGGGGTCCCGGGTGGCCATGGAAATAGACTGGCGTATTACATCTACCTATCAGGGGTCAGAAAATTGCGAACATTTACGGAGAAATGCACAGCACACTTAAAAAGGATATTCTTGCGAATTGCTAGCGATATGTATTCCATTCTGTCCTCTTTAACACCCTCTAGCGATGACAAAAATAAAGACAATATTAAACAATTTGAATCACTAGCAGTAGGTTTAGGAAAATCCATGATAGTCTATTTTTTTTTTGGCCGTCAAGCATTCCACGCACTATTCTTTTAAAGAATCTTAAAATTTACGTAATTAAATTTCTTTATCGCCCTCTAGCGGTGACGGACGAGATAAAATTAAACAGATTCAATCACTAAACATAGGAGAATGAAAATCCTTTCTAATAAGACCAAATTTCCTAAATTCCTTTCGTGGGAAGCAGAGTCAAAAATATATGTTTCTATTTAATATTTTCTACAAAAAACAAAATTTTCGAAAAAAATTAAACGGCGGCCTCTAGCATGCACGTCACTTATTAGATTGGTTCCAATTTGTAAGCATTAAATTAGAGGACTAATGCTGTTTTCAACGAGACTAAGGGTCATATTTATAGTCCGTGCTTGAGGTTGTGTCCATGCTTGAGCACGCGATTTTGACGTAAATGTCATTACAAATCTGTCAAAATCGCGTGCTCAAGCATCAACACAACCTCAAGCACGGACTATAAATATGACCCTAAGTTGTGTCGATGCTTGAGCACGCGATTTTGACGTAAATGTCATTACAAATCTGTCAAAATCGCGTGCTCAAGCATCAACACAACCTCAAGCACGGACTATAAATATGACCCTAAGTTGTGTCGATGCTTGAGCACGCGATTTTGACGTAAATGTCATTACAAATCTGTCAAAATCGCGTGCTCAAGCATGGACACAACCTCAAGCACGGACTATAAATATGACCCTAAGTTAAGGAAGTTTTTTATTGGCAGTATTGGCCATCCCATCGCCCCCAGGAGCTTCGCCATTTTTACGACGAGCTATAGCTACCAACACCTCGTCCTTGCTGACTTCAGGAAGCGGATCAGCTCCAGTTGTTTCTCTTGCAGAGACGCAACGGTTGCTTCGAAGACTTTCTTTGAGTTTCTCGATGTTTTCTCGATTATCAATGGTTTCTGGTGTCGCTGCTCGATAATCGTCCCCACGAGATCTTCACGAATTAATCGTATCTCGGCAACTAAGCAAGTTCAATATTTGAAAATTTGCAGAATTCATTTTTTTAAATAGATTACCCTTCATTTAAAAAAAAATAAAAAACAAATATATTTTTCGAGTAAAAAAGAAACAGAATAGTAAAATTTATTTTCTAACTAAGATATCATTAAAGAAAACTATGTTAAGTATGAATAAATAAGGTATTTAATAGCAATAAATTATTTCAAATTTTGTTCAAAATTAGCCTCATTCAGTTCCAAACATTTATTAATTCGTATTAGCACTTGATTAATAGTGACCTTTTGTGTTTGCGCTTCTGTAAATGAATTTAGTGCTCCTCGTATTATTTCTTTTGTTTCACCTGCAGTTGTCACCGTAGCCCCAAAGGAAAAAATATATCTGATATATCTAAATACCTTTTGCCATTTAAATTTTCGTTAAAAAAATGTAGACAAAGTATGCGATTTATCTTTTATTGCGCAAAAAAACATTAAATTGCCAACTTTCCTGATATCCCCTTTCTCTCGTTACATGGGGATTTTCGGCTGCCCAAAAATTTAATAAAGTATATATCAAAGTCATCCTGACAAGCTATGGTGAAGAATTCACAAAAATTGACCGTATTCAAGAAATCCTGCGGATGTAAGTGCTGTACCTGCTGGTATGAAAATGGTCTCTCCTTTTATGTCTTTTTAATACCCTTTGAAATTTCCAAAGTTGTCACAGCTTCTCGAAGAGATGCAGTGAGGTTGCACTTCGTCATCAATTATTTTTTTTGTTTTAATTTTGGCCTAAACTGTCCATGTTCTAAACAAGTTTTAGGTGGAATTGGCCTGTCTGGATACCTTTGTCGAAATAGAGCACAGGTTCGACTTAAAACTTTTCCGGACTCTCCATAAATCAGGTAATCCGGACACGCTATCGAACTGTCGTTAGAAAATTAGACATTACGTTAAAAGATAATGACAACTTTGCCTGAACAGTATAAACATTTTGCTACTGCCTGGGATTCTACACAAAAAAAATTACAAAACCCTAATAAACCTAACGTCAAGATTATTAACGGAAGAAATGAGAAATAATACAACCGAAGAATCCGTAGCGTTTTGGTCATCAGGGAAGTTCTGCTTTAAATGCAAGAAAAGTGGACACATTTCCAAAAATTGTAAGGCAGAAAAAAGATATGAAAGTTCATTTGGAAAACCTGAAGGAAAGAGATGTTTTAAATGTGGTATCCGTGGACATTTAGCTAGATCATGCTCAAAATCCCAACCCAAACAGTGCTCAATTTGTAAAAAAACGAATCACAAGGAAGAAAACTGTTGTTTTTAGAAAAAAATCAAACAATGAAATAAAAGTGGCTTTCCTAACAGATAATGTTGAAAGTTCGCAGGATGTAAATTTTGTAATTGATTCTGGGGCATCTTCGCACATGGTTAATGATAGAAATTTACTAATTGAAATACAAGAACATAAAATTAATATTAAAGTTGCAAAGAAGAACGAAACCATGTGTGCGCAAGCAATGGGACGATTAGAAAATAAAAATTGTATAATAAATGATGTACTATTCGTGCCAGAGTTGAACAAAAACCTTTTGTCTGTAAATGCAATAACAGAAAATGATGGCGAAGTAAGAAAAAGTACTCATTTGCAAGAATAACAAAACAATAATCGAAGGAAGAAAACAAGAAAGTGGCTTGTATGTGGTCGCAATAAATGAAGAAATAAAGAAGTAATTGAGTGGTACAGAAGATTATGCTATTTAGGAGTTCTAAATATAAAAAAGCTGCTTGATTTATCAAGTGGTATGAATTTACAGAAGACAGATTGCGATAAATTTAATGCATTATGTGAAATATGTCCCAAATCGAAACAAACACGATATCCTTTCCAATCAACCAGACAGAGAGCAAAGAGACCATTAGAAATAGTACATAAAGACTTGCTACGTCAGTTTTTAGGAGTAAAATTTTAAGAAATCATATTAGCGATTTTTTTAGAAAAAATCTGTGCACGTCAGCCTTCAAAACGGGCCTGTACCAAACTTTATCGAAAACTTTTAAGTAATACCGATTCTGTAGCCAAAAAATGCACTAATAATTTCCATAAATTTGTTCTAAAAGTCAAGTTATCCATGAAAAAAAAATGAAATAAAATTAAACTACAGTAGTAGTTTGTTTTGACAAATCAAAAAAGAAACAGAAACTTAAAACAAAACTGAAACAAAAAAAAAAAGAAATACAAGATTCTCGTCGCTTCTACCAATCCACCATTTATTTCAATACGCTTCTCGATCCTTTTACGGACGTTCATATAGTTACTTTTCGTATTTGTTCTGGAGTAATTTCTGCGCAGACTTGTATTATCTTATCCCATAGTCCTTGTACAGTTTGAAGTCTTGATTTGTATACATTATGCCTTAGAAAAACCCAAATAAAAAAATCGAGTGGCGTCAGGTCTGGGGATCTGGGCGGTCACTCAATCAAAGGACTGTTTCGCCCTATCCAGCGATTTTCAAAATGTTCATTTAACCATTCTCTTATCAAAATAGCGTTATGAATAGGACTACCATCTAACTAAAACTTGAAATTACGAAGACTCTGTAATGGTAAATCATCTAATGCGTTCTAAAACTCGTTCCCAAGAAAATTAAAAAATCAATTCGCATTCATCTCATTACTCTCAAAGAAGAAAGGACCAATTATTCTGTCTTTTAGTAGTCCGCATCAAACGTTAATTTTTTGCGAATACTTGCATTTATGACCAAGTCCGGATTCTCAGCTGACCAGTGACGGCAATTTTGACTTGGAAAATTTCATTCGAAAAATTAGGATTATTTAGATATTCCCCTTGTAGGCAATAGCATAACTCTAATGCAAAATTTTTGGCTTATAAAAGCCTCTATTTTGTTTTTTTTTCTAGGCATCTTCTAATACTTTCTCTTATATTAAGGTTTAAACTTGCCGTTATTTCTCAAAATTCCACGATGTCCATTATACCTGGTTGTAAGCAAATTTTTTGAAACAAACCCTGTCTCATTAAAAACTTTGTTAATGCTTTGTACAGTACACCGACTTACTCGTCTATCTGGGCGTATTATTGAATTCTCTGGCAGCTTCTCTTGCTGAACGCACATTATCGCCATCAAGACGTACTATTTCAATTTTGTCTCTTAAAGTTAGATTTTCTATGGTTATTAACACTAGACAAATTATAATATCTTTCTTACACAGTAATGTCACTTTTGACAATTAACTGTTTCAATTTTTTTCATGGATAAGTTGACTTTTAGAACAAATTTATGGAAATAATCAGTGCAAACGTGGGATGGAAAGAACTACATGCTTACTTTTTTAGATGATTTTACCCATTTCACTATGGTATATTTACTGTCAAATAAAAGCGAGGTACCAAATTTAGTAAGAGAATACACAGAGGAAGTTGAAAGGTATCATAATTTAAAACTGGGGAAACACGATGTGATAACGGGAGTGAGTATATGAATCCAAACCTAAAAAACTGGAGTAAAGAAAAGGGCATTGTCTTGGAAAATACTATACCACATCCGCAACCGAATGGTAAGGCTGAAAGGCTCAATCGAACAATAATGGAGAGGGCAAAAGCTCTCATTTTCGATTCTTCATTAGAAAAGGAATTTTGGGATGAAGCAGTATATTCAGCTGCATATTTGCTAAACAGCAGCCCTACAGAAACCACAAACTTGACTCCAGTAGAAAAATGGACAGGAAATAAGCCAAATTTATCCAACTTAAGAATTTTTGGATCAACTGCTTATGCTAAAATACTTGGTTACCAAAAAAATTAGATGAGCGAAGCAAGAAATATATTTTTGTGGGCTATGCGAGAAATGGTTATCGGTTATGGGATGACGATAAGAGGAAGTTAATAGTACACAGAGATGTTTTATTCATTCCACCTAATAATACAAAAGCCACATTGAATCCTGCCCAATAACAAATAGTATCAGAAGAATAGATAGATAGACGAAGACTGTGCAGAGGAAGAAGAACAGACAAGACGAAAGAATTAGGAGAAGGCAGAAGACGGATAACAAAATTACCTAACAAATACGATGACTATGAAGAAGCCAGAGTCGGAGCAGACAAAGAAAACTGGCAACGAGCAATAGCAGACGAAAAAGGATCATTAAAAAATACCTGGATCTATCTTCATAGAGTTGAGGCTGCTGGTAGAAAGATATTAACATCGAAAAGGGTTTTTCGAATAAAAGATGACAATAAATACAAAACTCGACTAGTTATTCGTGTGTGTGAACAGAAGCATGGAATAGACTATCAAGAAACATTCAGTCCTGTTGTGAACATGAGCGTTTTACGTGTGCTGTTTGCAATCGCAATAAATAAAGACTATGTAATAAGAAAATTTGATATTAAAACTGCATTTTTATATGGAGAACTTAACGAAAAGGTTTTTATGGAAATACCTGAAGGATATCAGCAAAAAGACAATAAGGTTTGTTTATTGCAAAAATCTTTATATGGCTTAAAACAAGCTTCGTTGCAGTGGAATATAAGGCTGACAAGTTTTTTAAAGGAAAAAGGTCTCACAGCTTTGTTTAAAAATCAAGAAGGAACTATATATGTTGCTATTTATGTAGACGATGGAATTTTAATGTGTGGCAGAAATAATTTGGCAGAACTGGATAAATTGATTGAAAACTTAACCTACGAATTTGGTAGGTTGTATTAAGTGAAAATCTAGATACCTTCTTAGGTTTAGAGATAAATAGAAACTAGTAGTAAGTACGAAAATGGAGAAACCTAGTACGAGGGATGTAACAAATCTTAAAAGAATTCTAAAATACATCAACACCTATCCCAATGATGGACTTGTTACAGTCAAAACCCGTTTTTAGTTAAAACGCGTTTTTACTAGTTGAAACTAGTTTTTACTGGATGCCTTTGCTACAACTAGAATTACCTAGTTATAACTAGAATTTACTACTGTACATGTTTGGATTTTAGAGAAAACTAGTTTTAACTTCGAACATTAGTTAAAACTAATTTTAGCTAGATAAACATGTTTGGAGGAAATGATTCAATTAAAATCAATAAATTATTAATTAAAGTATTACAAAAATAATAATATAATAAAAAACATCAAAGAAACATCATTTATATTCGTTAAAGTCATAGAAAAATAATCATTCAAAAAAGGTACATAAAATAAAGATAACAAGTAAGTTTACATTACTTGTTATTGCAAGGCAAACTATTGTGGCATTTCGAGTTACACAGGTTGTCTTTTTTCTTACAAAAGCACCTCTTCGACATACACGCCGTCTTACACACACAGCGAACAAATCCTTGGCCTGTTCCTAAGGCTGCCGTCTTGGCAGCAGTTCTTAAAGATAAATTTGTCTCTGGCACTTCTTCTAGTACCAAAAATTTTTCTTTGGACACGTTGAATTCTGACCTGAACAAGCACATTTAAGTTTTATTAGTAAACCTCAAAATATTAATGAATCAACTGCATAGTTAGCAACATTGGCATCATTGAACAATACATACCTGCAATACAATTTATCAAGTATCCCATATTTCGTTCCAATTTTGTGCAAACCCTGTTCGTCCATTTGAAGAACCACTCCAATAATATTACGGAGATCTGCTTTGGCTCTGTCGACATCAGGAATTGGTATAATTATATTTTCACCGATTTCTACACGAGCGTGTATTGAATCCGAAGCCAATTTCATTCTCTGGGCCTGTTTTGCCAAGTTTAAATGAGCTTTTTCTCTGGCTGCTGTTATTTGGAACTGTCGATTCGCATTAGCTACAGCTTCTGTATCTTCGTCACTAGTTGGTATTATTTGAGGCTCTGCACTCGTACTAGCTGCAGCTTCTAGGTCTTCTTGACTGGCTGCAGACGGTCTACTACTACTAGCTACAGCGGTTACCTGCTCTGAAAAATCTTCATCTATCACACTAATTTGATTTAAAGCCTCTTTGAGAGCATCTTCGTCTCGTATCTCCTTAATAACTTTTAGAGGCAAGCTTGAAGTCGTAAGCCCTACTCGCGGCTCTGTACCAAACATGGCTTCATATGGTGATTGTTTAATTCCAGAATGATGGGCCCGATTTTTCATAAATTGTACAAACCGTAGACCGTTTGACCAGTTTGTAGTATTGTTGTCCTGCATCCACAAAGCTAACATTTTTCTATGTCTTGATTAGCCCGTTCAACAGACCCTTGGCTTTGGCTGTGCCTTGGTTTTCCGTGAACCAGTTTACACTCGCGCCAAAATGAAGCCAGCTCGTCTATTACAGAGTTAACAAATTCTCTGCCGTTATCAGAATGTAAAATGCAAGGCGCACCAAATATCAAAAATATATCTGTTAATTGATGTGCCACTTCCACAGCTCTCTTGCTTTTCAGTGCACGTAACAAAACAAATTTTGTCAAATGGTCCTGATATACCATGATAAACCTAAATCCACGATCTTCTTGCGTTTGCATGTCGATCAGATCGACTTGGCAACGACTGTTCATCTCTGAATGAAGTATGGGTTTCGAAACTAGGCCCTTTTTTTCATACTCTTTTTACGCTGACATGTTTCGCACATAGACAGAAAAATATTTATCATTTCTATTGTAATGTTCGCATATTTTCTTGAAGTTTCTTTCTTTAGTCTGTCTCGACCTCCATGGCCAACAGCCACATGAGTTGCTTCAATAATATCGAAAATTTCGTCTACATATAAATAGTTTACTTGATAGGCTCCTTCTTTGTCACTAATTTTCGCGTCCCACAAATATTAATAACTTTGAATCGATTTAATCTTCTGTACTGTTTCTGTGTTTTTTTTTTCAACTAATTGTGTTTTTTCAATTTCGTCCATTAATTTATCGTAACTTTCTTTTGTCATAACATTGTAGTGATCTTCTTTTTTTTTATGTTCATTGATCTGTAATATCCGTTTTAAAAATTCCTTTTTCCATTGCGTTCCTTGATGTAAATCTGCCATGATAAATACGTACGAGTCAATTTACACGTGCTTAGCGGAAGGCTGACTGAGTAACGCCACGTCGCTCGACCAATCAGAGTTGTTCTAATGCGGCGCATGCGTTATCACGTGTTAGCTGGATAAACAGTTTTAACTAAGCCATTTGGTTAAAACGGGTTGTGTCTAGTTAAAACTAGTTTTATCTAAAATTAAACTATATACAGCAGTAAATTCTAGTTGTAACAAAGGCGTTCAGTAAAAACTAGTTTCAACTAGTAAAAACGTGTTTTAACTAAAATCGGGTTTTGACTGTAACAGACTGACATTCAAGGAAGGTTCAGATATGAACCTACTGCTTGCATATTGTGACTCGGATTTTGCAAGCGATCTGGTAACCCGGAAAAGTACTAGTGGTTATGTGATTTACTACGATGATGGTCCTGTTGCATGGTGTTCTCGCAAGCAACCAATAGTGGCGTTAAGCACTACAGAAGCGGAGTATATTGCTGCAGCAGAGTGTGCAAAAGAATTAATTTATTTAAAGCAATTAATCAACGAGCTGACAGATATAGACATTAGTGTTGTTTTAAATGCAGACAATCAAAGTGCAATTAGGATGGTGAAAAACGATCAAATGAGCAAAAGAAGTAAGCACATCGATGTGAGGCACCATTTTATTAGTGAAAAAGTGAATGAAGTTGGAGTATTGTTCAAGTGAAAATCAAATCGCTGACATTTTAACAAAGCCCCTCAATGTTAACAAATTTGCCAGATTTAAGTCTCAACTTGTTTGTGGAAGCTAAACATTTGTATGTTTTAACCTTTAGTTGTTTTTTTTTTGCTTAGTTTAAAAATTATATTGTTTATTAGGAAATATTGTAATCATAACCTCATTTGGTAAGGAGAAGGTGTTAGAAGTTTAGGTGTAGAACTCTACACTCTGGATTACCAAATAAGGTTGGAAATAAAATATATACATAAATGGCAGGCACTAATAAAAATGTAAGAAAAAGTTATGTTGTCAAAATAGTTTTTTAAGTGTTCAATTAGTTTATAGTTTTGCAAGTTGTTTAATAAAAGAAATGAATATTAAAGTTGTGTTTAATAAACAGATGTATGGTGAAAATAAGAAACTAACAGAGATAACAAATAACGTTAAAAAACAAATACGTTTAACAAGAAAATTCTACACATACACACACACACACACATATACAGATTTATTTAATTAATCCCGCTTAAAAATCGTATTGCATCAAGAAAGACAAGTTCCTCCGGGTAAACGCCTTGTTTGTGCGGAATCTCTTTGATTCATCCATGAAATAATAATCGGCGCTAATCGATGCGTTCAAACCACATCACACAAACCCCCACCTTTGAACACTAACGATAATTTAGAGCTCCCCCGTAGCGTTCGCGGAACCTTCTCCGGTTGTTCCCCCATCTCTATGTATATGCATGTCGTTTACATTCGTCTAATATAGAAACGGGTGACGAAATAAAACAGGAACCTCCGCGGCGATCGTATCTGAAACGACCCCCCCCCCCATCATACCAAAAACGTTCGGAGGGCGACGTCGTGTTGTACACGTTACGTTTCCGTTATCGTCATGAAACTCACTGGAGTGTAACTTTATAGATCAACTATGAAATGCAGAAGCAATTTAAATTGAGATATAACCTCTGCTGACTTAGACGGAACGCTGATATATTCAATCAATACATTTAAAACATTCGCACACCGGCAAGAAAGGCATAATGGTGGCACTCTTTCTCTCTCTTTCCATCGCTTATCCAGCCCGTATAGTCGGACGAAGATGGGAGCGTACTCCTCTCGACGTAGATTGCTAATACAGCGAATACTGAAAGTGTTCGTTGTACGTATGCATATACGTGGTAGGTTACCTTTTCGGTGGGAGATTGCTGCAAGAGCAATATTTATGTTAAAATGTCGGGGAACTATTTTGAAGAAATTTCAATAACGCTACACCGGTTATTTCGCGAAGTAGTTGCACTGAATGTTGGTGTTTATTTTACGTTCAATTTTATATTTGCACATGGCTGCAATTTCAACTACCTACTACATTATATATTATTAACAACATTGAGAGAATTGCGTATACGAATGTAAGTATTTATAAAGTTAAAATATTTGTTGAATAAATTGTATTGCACTAACGATTTTGTAAAGGGAACGAAGAAGAGAAACAAACAAACAAAAGAGGGAATATAGACTGTATTTGTTTATTAGCGCATCTCTATGGGAACATCAATGACGATCTAATTAGTAGAAGCAAATGGCATCAATTAACGCTGGCTGGAAATACAGACAGAATCGTGATAGTTTGTTGCCGGTTATATATCAGAAAAGACGGCATTTAATAAACAACGATCATCTATCGAGAAACTGCCAGATTTTGGGTAACTCTCTCACAAATGTTTAATAAAACTTAGAACACTAAACACTTTAACCCACTAAACACCAAACAAGTTTTAACTAAAACACCGACGCGTTTCAACAGCAATGCTGTCATTATCAAGGCGATAATAAAACTAAATTAAAATAAAATCTACAAAAACAGGTAACCTAAATGTTATGCACGGTCAATCCGATACGCATCATTAATTTCCGATTAACGAAAACAATGACGAAAACATTTAGAAACTTACAATTGTTTATTTGTCTAATTAATTTCACATTCGTATGATCGATGTTGTGATCTGTTTCAAAAATGTGTTGGGCAACGCTCGATTTCTCAATTCTATTAAATCTAAGATTAGCCATATGCTCTTTGAATCTAGTTGAGACTGCTCTCCTGGTTTGCCCAATATATTTTTGATTACAATCTTTACAATTGATTTCGTAAATACCTGACTTTTCTAGAGGTTGTATTTTATCTTTAGGGTTACCGATGAGACTTCGTAAACTAGTCCCAGAACTGTAAACTATTCTGAGATCTAGCTCTTTGAAGATTTTACTCGAACCTTTAGTGATAAAGGGAGCGTAAGGGAGGGTCACAACGGGTGAAGCTTTAACATCCTCTCGAAAAGTCGTAGATTCTTTCACAGTTTTCTTATAATTAAACTTCTTAATTAACTTTTAGATATGCTGAGGCTGGAAACCATTACACTTAGCCACATCTTTTATAATTTTAAGCTCTTTCTCATACCTCGCCTTGTTCAAGGGAAAAATGAGAAGTCTGTGGACCAAAATATTCAGGCTTGCCATTTTGTGTTGAACACAATGATGGGAATCTGAAGGAATGTAGCGAAGCGTACTGGTTTCCTTTCTATACACGTCAAACTCTAATCTATTGTTATTTCTAATTACTAAAGTATTTAGAAAGGGTAGCTGACCGTTCTCTTCTCTTCCACAAGTGAGCTCTTTCTCATACCTCGCCTTGTCCAAGGGAAAAGTCAGAAGTCTGTGGACCAAAAAATTCAGGCTTGCACCCTTACGCTCCCTTTATCACTAAAGGTTTGAGTAAAATCTTCAAAGAGCTACATCTCAGAATAGTTTACAGTTCTGGGATTAGTTTACGAAGTCTCATCGGTAACCCTAAAGATAAAATACAACCCAGGAGAGCAGTCTCAACTAGATTCAAAGAGCATATGGCTAATCTTGGATTTAATAGAATTTGAGAAATCGAGCGTTGCCCAACACATTTTTGAAACAGATCACAACATCGATCATACGAATGTTAAATTAATTAGACAAATAAACAATTGTAAGTTTCTAAATGTTTTCGAAAGTTTAGAAATATATAAAAATAAGTCATGTGTAATGAACGGTGACAACGGCCCTATCCCGCATTCGTCATTGTTTTCGTTAATCGGAAATTAATGATGCGTATCGGATTGAGCGTGCATGACATTTAGATTACCTGTTTTTATAGATTTTATTTTAATTTAGTTTTATTATTGCCTTGATAATGACGGCATTGCTGTTGAAACGCGTCGGTGTTTTAGTTAAAACTTGTTTGGTGTTCAGTGGGTTAAAGTGTTTAGTGTTCTACTTCTGCACCAAGAGATCCAGTGAAGAACTTAGTAATATACAGAATTTTAAAACAACATTTTGCAGTAGGATATGGTTGAATATGAACTATCACGTGAAAATATTTTTGAATAAATATCATACCCTATATCTAAATACCGCTCCTTCCGAGTTATTCGCAATTAAAGAAAAAAAGTGAGATACCGATCTTACTTTATAGTGATATTACGTCAAGTAGGAGTAGGAGAGACGAATGAAATTTTGCATACGCGCAGCTGATATTGTGTAGTTTCATAACATTCGAAGTTCTTCTCTGTAACGTTATACAGGGTGTTTAAAAACTTAGTTGCTTATAAATAAGTTCGATCTTCGGAAAGTCGATTTTTTTAAATGGAAAGGTATATATTTTATTAGATATTCCGATTCTACGAAAGATTCTCTTTTAATCTGTATTAGGTGTTCCTATACCTAAAATGAAAGGTGAATAAGCTATAACGATTTAATTAACCTACGTATCTAAAATGCTCAGATATGTCACTTGCCACTTATTTTGACGTCTGTCATTTTGTTAATCGTATTTGAGTAAATAGACAACCTAGATATCTCAAAAGTTAACAGGAAGTAAACATTTTATAAAGGATTGAGATCGCCGGTAAACTAAACAGACATTTTTTCTTTTCAAAGGGCTTGTGGTTTTCGAGATTTTTTGAGTTGAAAGATGCGCGAGGAAGTCAGGAATTAGTAACGTATGTACTTATAGAATATCACTAATTTTAAAATCATACTACTCGTATAGGTTAGGTACTTGTACTTACATCAAAATAATCAGTACAACAACATCCTGTAGTCGTCTCTGCCAAAGCTAGATCTCTCCTCATGACAGTGAACCATTTTTTTATAAAAAGTAAAAAAAAAAAATCGTCCGAATACGCCGCGTTTTGGGAGAGCGCTGTAATCGTGCTTCTTTCTTCCCCGATTTCTAGGTCGTCTGGGAATAAAAGAAATGGCTTTTTCTCATGATTAACTTTAAATTTAAAGAATAATTACAAAGTACAGGGTGTCCAATTTTCGATGGTTTTGGGGGGTATCTCACTTATTCGTAAAGATAGAGAGTTGCGGTTTTCGCATTACTGTGCTACTTTTTTGTGAAACGAAAGATGCCGTGAACAAAATTTTCATAGCTCACTTCGTTTTCGAGATACAGGGTGATTTTGAAAATATTGCATTTTGGAACCCCCCTCGTATCTCAGTTATCGTTTAACTTATCGAAAATGTAAAAAAGATTTTTTATGCAGTTTTTGACGTAGACTCCAGTGGCGTAGACAGATTTCCGCTGAAGACTGTAATTTTTTAGATATTAGTCAAAGTTATGTTTTTTTAAATGAGACATCCTATATATTTTTTGATTGTTTGGTTAAGCTTTTTACAAGCTTTTCAAAAATATATAACACTTTAGATATATTTGCATTTGAATGAAAATTCTAATTAATAACTACATTCTAAAACTCGTAAATTGACATAAGACGCAGTTGAATTTTTTTTTTCGCCATGGCCTACTAACAAAAAAATTATATTTTTAATTTAAAATGCAAATATATCTAAAGTATTATATATTTTTGAAAAGCTTGTAAAAAGCTTAACCAAACCGACAAAAAATATATAGGTGTCCCATTTAAAAAAACATAACTTTGACTAATATCTAAAAAATTACAGTCTTCAGTGCAAATCTATCTACGCCACTGGAGTCTACGTGAAAAACTGCATAAAAAACATTTTTTACCTTTTCGATAAGTTAAACGATAACTGAGATACGAGGGAGGTTCCAAAATGCAATATTTTCAAAATCACCCTGTATCTCGAAAACGAAGTGAGCTATGAAAATTTTATTCGCGGCATCTTTCGTTTCACAAAAAAGTAGCAAAGCAATGCGAAAACCGCAACTCTCTATCTTTACGAATAGGTGAGATATCCCCCAAAACCATCGAAAATTGGACACCCAGTACATAGGTTCTCTATCCTTTCCATTGAATTATGGGAATTAATCGTTTGCGCCTTTGTATGTAATTTATACAGCGTGTTCATTTGAAAACTTCCCACCGCAAGTTTCTGGAAATCCAGAAAATTATAAAAAATTTCCTGAAACACGTAAGAAGTATTATCGAGGAAGGCAACTTTTGATGCAAAAATTGGTTCATCTATTTGAACATCCTACCCCCTGGAGCTACCCCCTTAAAAATCTTAAATGGAAAGGGGTATCGATAGTCTTTTGAAACACTACATTTTGGCGTTTAGTTTTTTGAAATTGATCGATTCGTTTTCGAAATTTTCAAGAAAATCTTTTAGTTTTGTTTTTAATTGTTTTACTTTTTCCTTCACAGTTCTTCTTTTGCAGAAAATGTTAAAAAAAAAACGAAAAACATGATCAGTCAATCTCAACCAACGCCAAAATAGGACTAATAGGAGATCCTATCGGTGTACCAACAATTGTTGATACTAATTATTGTTAAAACAGAAATAAGTGTTGTTGAAAATAAATTCAATTAATTTCAGAAAAGATGTTTTCGCTAGATCAGTGTTAGGAGAAATAAATTCCCATTTTTCTTGGATAAGAGTAACCAACAAATCTAAAGGTATGTTGGTGAAAAGAGACACAACATCCAACGAAATTAAAACATAGCCAGGTGGAAGAACAACACCATTATTATAATTATATTTGACATTATAGTCAGTTCTATCTGCTAATGACAAGGTTAAAATATGAGATAACGATTTTAATCAATTATATGTGACAGAATTAATTGAATTAATTATGGGACGTAAGGGGAGACGTAAGGGAGACAATACAGTTTGGAAAAATAGTATACAATATAGAGTGTTCCATTAAAAATAATCTAACTTTGTTATGCTCTACTTTTTTGAATCACCCTTTATACTTGCAAATAATTTTAAAATGTCCTTTTTATCGTCCTATATATTTGACTAGAATTTGAAACTCATATCTTTTACCGTTTAGTCACAAGAGACCGAGGGAATAGTCGTGACTCAGCCTGTATAATACAAAATAGAATCGATGGATTTTGGATTCGATTTACTAAGTAATTGTAATTGAAAAAGTAATTGTAATTAGAGAGCTGGATTTGTTGAGTTTGTATTTATTAAATTTGCCAAGATAATATTAGTAAATTACTCTAAACAACAGAACATAGGTGACTTGATTTCGTCAAGTTTATTTATTCAATTAAATCTAAAGGTAAAAAAAAGGAACAGCCCGAACTGGCGTTCCGCTCGATAAAACCGGTTTGTCACGGTATAACCGCACAGATAAAATGCACACAGGAAACGGAGAGGTATATATATATAGAGAGAGAGGAAAAAAGAGGAGAAAACCGAGAAGCGAAAGCTGCAAAAACAAAAGCTCGGAAACCCTTAACGCCTTTATTGTTTTAGGTATCTTCGATAACAAACACATCCACTCCGTGGGAGTGTGGAACGGCGTCCTCGCGACCTCTACATCTCTCTCTCCTTTTTCCCTCCCCGTACAAAGAAAGCGAAAAAAAAAACATAATACAAAACTAAAGTGATATACTTGTTCAATGCTCACAGTTTGGTGGTAGCTGAGCCCCATCTATTATAGCCCCAAAGGTTTTATTGTTGGTTCGGCCCAGGTCAGAGCATGGGCGGGTTACATTTAAAACTACATTTATTGCAAAGTCCGAGGCCCTTCACGAGCGTCTTCCTTTCCGTTCCGTACTCGCCGTTGGTTAAATAAAGATAAAATCAGGTGTATTCATTCAAAAAGTGAATAAAAGGAACGGCCGGCTGATAGATACCGGCACCCTTTTGTTATGCTTGAGTTATTTAAGTCTATTTGAGAGAAAAAGCTCTCTCTTGTTATAAAAAGGAAAAAAAAACGAAATATATATATATATATCTCTTTCCTTGAGATAATATCTCACTTATCTGGGATGTTTCTAATCGATAGCGAGTTCTTTACGATACAGGGGGGCAGATTTACTTCAGAGAGAGAGAGAGAGAGAGAATTAACCGCAGTTTCAACGTCGTCGGGGAATTGTAGCGTTAACAATATATTATTAGAAGGTCCCGGGATCTCTCATGTCAATCTATTAACATCGCGGAGTGAATGGGATAGAGGAACGAGCCGGTATAACCAATGAAAAGCACACAATAAACCACAGGAGAAAATAGGCACTCGCATCAATGATCAGTAAAGGAATTCGCAATCAGAAAAAGCGGAAGTTCAAGGATGGGACTCGCGTACCGAACAGGACTGACTCCTACCTACACACAAATATATACCAACACACACGCTCACACACACACACACACACATATATATATATAGATACAAAGAGAAAGAGAGAGAGGAAAAATCAATAATACCCACAGATATAGTATAAATTATTTATATAAGGTTTCTTTTTTTTCCGCTGTATAAGATTTAATTTAAGGCTCGCTGCTTTTATTATTTGAAGCGGGGACTGATTCTGATTTTTTTCTTCTCTTTCCTCGCTGTCGACGTAAAAGGCGGAGGGATGTCTTTGTGTGTATATAATTTTTGAGATATCAAAGTTGTTTGATCCGATGACTAGCTTATATAACATTGCCGAGTCTTACTCTTTGTAGAAATCTTATGAATGCATTTGATTTGCACGTTTGTCTTGATTATGAATTATCAATATTACTAGAGTTAGAATATAACAGGTCAAAAATACAGATTGCTTAAAGCTAACTAATTATCAGTTATAAGAAAATGGAACGGTAGTTTGCGTAGAAATATTAACGAACATAAGTTTAATGTGAAAAATGTAAATGTCTTTTAGAAGAATTGCCAGATGTCGTCGAGAGGTTTGCTAGATGGTACTTGTATCTATAATTGACGAAATTTTGTTGAATATTTGAATTTGGACACTAATAAGATTAGGATAAAGGCCAAATCTCTCTATGACCAAATCTTGCCCGATCGCGACAATGAAGAGGCTGAACAAGGTGCTGACGAACCTCAAGCCAGTACTGGCGCTGCCAAGAGTGATTCGCCTTCTCAAGGACGAGCCTTTTCAGTCAGCAGAGGCTGGTTCGAAAAAATTCAAAAGAGATACGGCCTCAGAAATGTGCTGCTTGTCGTTACGTCGAGGAAAAGTTTCCTAACCTTATCAGTGAGGGAGGCTACCGCCCTGAACAAGTTTTTAACATGGATGAGACAGGTCTTTTTTGGAAGAGGATGCCTTCACGTACATTCCTCTTCAAGGACGAAGTGAGGAGGCCATTGTGGCTGGTAATGCTGCAGGTTTTATGCTTAAGCCAGGTCTTATTTATAAAGCAAAAAAACCACGGACATTAAAAAACAAAAATACGGCTCTGTTGCCAGTGTTCGATAACGAAAGCTGTGACCCTTGAATGGTTCCTCCATTGCTTCATTCCCCAGGTGAAGCTGTATCTGGCTGAAAAGGGCCTTCCCTTTAAAGTCCTTCTCCTGATGGACTGTGCAGGAGGCCATGCAACGGACATGCAATATGACGGTGTGCAGATAGAGTGTCTGCTCCCGAGCACTACATCTCTAATTCAGTCGGTGGATCGAGGTGTCATTCGTGCCTTTAAGGCACTCCACACTCGGTCCACGATGAACGACCTCATCTCGACAGTTGACGATGCCAATGACGGATCCAGCAAGCATTAAAGGACATGAAGAGTGAGACCATAAAATCTAGCTGGAAGAAATTATGGTCAAACGTGGTGCACGACTATCCAGGCTTAACTCCTGAAGTGAGGCTGGCTCACATCATAAGGAATGAAGGATTTGTTGACATAACGGAAGAAGACATCAACGCCCTTATCGATTGCCACTCGGACCCACTGACCGATGAAGAGCTCCTTGAGATAACAAAGTCTGCAAGTGAGGAAGAAAACGAAGAAGAAACTGAAAAAGTGGAGAATCTGCAACAATTGTGCAGCATGGCAAGAGCGATGCAACAATTTGCACTCATTGACGACAATATGATTCGAATTCAGCAAACGCTTTGACGGGGTTAGGTCCTTGTACAGGGGAATTTTGAAGGAAAAAGAAAAAACAAAGGCAGCAACTACCCATCACCATGTTTTTCTCCAAGGTAGGGCCGCCGGCGAGACCCTCTCCTTCACCACCAACACAAGACTCTTCGCCTCTCTCAGAGCGCAATGTTCATTAATCTTTATTATCGTAGAAGGTTTTGTAATTAACATTATTAGTTAGCACTGACACGTTTAAATAAATACGTATACTGTATGAAGTTTACATATTTAAAAGATTCTTGTACAAATCCTACTTCGCGGTTTTTCACCTTTCGCGAACGGTTCTGGTCCCCATTAACCGCGAAAAACGAGGGATCACTGTATATAATTTTTCGAAAAGCTTATTGTGTTGTACACAGTCAAACGTTTTTTGCAGATCACAAAAGCTTCGCGACGTTCAATATGCTCTAGCAGTGCGGTTCTTCCTAAAGCTGTATTGGTATTGAGTCATTATGTCATGTTTATTGAGTTCATCGGGATTTCTGCATCCACGATCTGTGTGTTTCTTCTACTGTTCTCCTAATCATAACAATTCTAGAGACATTTTTGTCCCTTACCATAGAGTGTAATGCAATCTCCCTTATTGGTCAACGTTGTCTTGGTAATTGGGCTCATTAGACTTTAAGCTGGAAATCATAATAATTCATTTCGAGGCCTACTTCGGAAATTGTGAATCTGATCCGTCCAGTAAACATTGTTTTACAAATTTGTACATCTCTCTCAGCAAGACCATTGCCACGAGGATGATTAGGGTTTGACGCTCGATGGTTAAATCACCATTCTTGGGTGAGAAGGGGAGGGGGTGACCAGAACCCCGGATTTGTTCAGTCAACCCCTGCCCGATGATGTTTTGAAGGCTATAAACCCTGTATACGAAGACCTATCTAAAGATGAATTGCTCGAAAGATGCCTCTGTGGATTCATGCAGAATAACAACGAGATCTACAACCAACTGATCTGAAAACTGACCCCGAAACATCTTCCAGGAGGTGGGAATTACAGCTTACACATCAGCCTGCATTTAGCTCGTTGAAAATTCAGGTTCAATATTGAAGATTTTCGAGGCAATCGGGGTGTCCTGTGGTAGCAGGACGAGAGGCACATTTCGGCGGCAGAGCTGTGGACGAAATCCATCCAAGCAATGCCTTTCTTTTTGTTTTAATTTAAAGAAATTTAATCTCTCAAAAGATACGTTTTCGTTTGGTGTATTCAATGATGCTCATGAATGTTGCCGCTTGAATTTCTACAGACTTTTTCGTCAGCTGTCTTGCAGTAGCAAACCATTCACTGTTGTAGCAATTTTTTCCAGCTATCCTGAGAGCTTCCGGTGAGTCAATGCCGTCCATTCCGCTGAAAGATGAATCTTCAAGGTCGGTGGTTTTGATCGATATACCTTACTGATTCCTCCTGGGTGGGTGTTGATGTGTGGTCTCCCTAGTTCCAGGTAGGTTGATTGGGGTTGGTCGTATTGTAGAAGATTGGGTTGGACTTCGAGGAAATCGAGTGCAACTCTTGTAGTTCGCGAGACGTTTCCCATTACAGTTGGCGCATGTTGCGGGGTCCTCTTTGGGGCGTTGGCATTTCCCATGTTGATGATCTTGATCTATGGCACTGGCCGATGGCTGATTTTGCCTTTAATGTCTCTACTGCGACTTCCAGTTCCAGGAGCTCCTGGAGATGGTAGATGGCTTTCAGTTCTTTACCCACTTTAACCAGTACCGCATTCCGACTACATCTTGGGGAGTGAATCCCCATTGGATTAGGTCGTCGTGGATTTCCTTCTTCGTGATTTCAACAGGTAAGCCCTGGATAACAACGTTCAGTAGTTTCTCTGAATCTAATTGGTACACGCAGGAAAGTGTTTATCACAATCAAGAAATTTTTTGCTTGACCTTAGGGATTAAAAAAAGCATTTACTGTTGCGAAGAAAGTTCATCGTCTTGTGTCAAATAAGTATTCAAGAAAATGAATATAAGAAAGTGAACTTTCTTGGCCTTAGAAAACACAGAATTTTTGTTGGCTGTTGTGTATTCTTTGATAGTTTCTTTAGACTTCTTGGAGGATTGGTTCTGCGGGAGCAGAATCTCTATTCATTACAGGTTCTCGGCAACCTTGCAGTTTTTCGGGGTAGCTTCCACCCTCGGTGAGTCTTTTCCCGATGGTTTGGTTTTCTTTCTCGGAGTGGACTGGATTTGCGCTTCGACCACAATTTCTATTGGAGATGGTGGGGTGGCAGGGCTCTTTTTGATCCAGGTTGTCCAGGTTATGGTTGACTGCGGCGACGATCGTGGTAATTGATCCAAAGGATGTATCAGGACTGAGAGGTAAAGGATAGTCGTTTTCGGAAAAGAATTCAGGCAGGGGCTTTTTGGGAAATCCTATTTCTCCTATCATTTGCTTATTTGTGAGTTCTTCTTCGGAGTCCACATTATTTTTAATGAGGACAGGCGATAGTGGCGATGGTTTCTTGCCTTTCTTCTTCTTCACGACTTTACCGCTAGTTTTTGACGGCATAGAGTACACAGACCGAAGTCTGAACGTTGTCAGTTAACGTATGTGAAGTCTACGATAGCTAACGTGAAACTCCACTCTCTCTTCTAAAACTGTTTGAAGATCAAGTTAGTGTTAAATAGAGTCTACAGGTATGTAGAGCAAATTTGTAATGATATTGAACCTTTTGCTCTGTGGAGATCTGTGGAAATCGACCAAGGATTATTAATGTGGAGTTCTTCTTCTTCTTCTTAATCTTGTACCTTCCTACCGTGAGGCGTAAGTCAGTTTGGGTTGAGGTTATTCATATGTATTTCTCTCCCCACAGTTTCCTGTTTTTTGTTTTTTCCTTTGAATACTTCGTTTTTTGGCTTCTTCTCTTACTCCCTCTTCCCATGTTTTCCTAGGTCTTCCTTTTGGCATTTTACCTGTTGTTTTTGTTTCATATACTCTGCTTGCAAGTCGTCCCTCTGGCATTCGGCAAACATGTCCGAACCATCTCAGCTGGGTTTCTCCTATTTTGTCGTTTCATTTCTTATTTTGTCTTTTCTTCTTTTGTTTTTAATCTTCCTGAGGAATCTAATCTCCATTGCGTTTATTTTTGATTTCTGTTTTTTTGTCAACGTCTGAGTCTGATTATTTTCTTTACTACCTCGGCTTTTATTTCCTCGTCAATTTCTCTTTTACTTAGGTCTATTTTTCCATTTTTCTCTATGATCCTTCCCAAATATTTATAGTTTTCTACTTGTTCTATGTTTTGTCCGTTTATTTTAATGTCATGGGGTTTGTTTCCTTTTGATATAATCATACTTTTTGTCTTATTTATGTTTATTTTCATATTTATCTTATCCAGTTCGTTTTGTAGGGTATTTAGGTTATGTTGTAGTTGTTTTTCTGATTCCGCCAGGACTGCCATATCATCAGCAAACATGAGTTTTGCTATTTTTGTTTCTTCCATTTTCAATTTTCCCAGCCTCAGTTTCTTCATTTCCTTCTTTGCTTCCTTTATTGCGTCATCAATTACTGCCGCAAACAGTAATGGGCTCAGCACACATCCCTGTTTAACACCCAGTTCCGTTTTGAATTTTCCCGATATTTCATTATTTGTTCTTACGTAGTTCTCGTCATCTTTGTACATTTCCTTCAGTATATCAGCTGTTTCTCTGTCTATCCCCCTTTTTTTTCTAGTGTTTTCCAAATATCTTCTCTCTTTATTTCTGTCGAACGCTTTTTCGAGATCGATGAAGCAAATGTGAATATCTTTGTTTTTCTTCATATGGGGTCTTGGGTGCTCCTGCCTGTTCTGAAGCCACATTGTGTTTCCTCTATTGTATTTTCTATGGTTGCTCTTATCCTTCTCTCCAAAATTCTTGTTGATATTTTTCCTGTTGTACTTAGGAGGGTGATTCCTCTATAATTCTTGCAATCTCTTTTGTCTCCATTTTTATATATCGGTAGTATTATACCTGTTTTCCAATCATTCAGTATTTTCTTTGTTCTTATTTCTGTATTTAATTTTTTAAGTAATATCTGCGATCCTTCCTTTCCTAGGAATTTAATCATGTCTATTGTTATCTCATCTGGAGTTGTGGAGGAAAAATTTCGAAGATAACTGCTGGAATAAATTCATGTAGCTCCTAATGGCATAGTTAAAATGAAGTCTCTTGCACGACAATATTTTTGGTGGCCCCTTTATTCTGTTGAGACGTCGCATAGGTTCTCTGCCATGTGTTTCTCTGTCAGTCTTTGAACAGAATTGTTAGAGCTTAACAAAAAATAAAAACATACCTAATAATTTACGTGTTCACGTACACTTCAAACTCTCACGCTACTATCGCATAATTATTTTACAAGTATGTACATACCTATATATATACGACACAAAGCTAGAACCGCAGCCTTCGCGAAAATTAATTAAAATCTCCCGAAAGTTAAGCAGTTAATTTCGTCCTGATATGAAAGAAGGGGGCGACAATTTTATATCTCCTTCCATAAAGCTAGAAGAGTAAATTGTGGCGCAAGCTTCACACGGTAGTCACGACACTTATTAAAGGGTTTATCCGGTAATGAAGTTGTGAAGCTGTAGTACGTAAACGCCAAAGAACGTTATATATCCACTACACCCGTCTACGGATAAATATTATTTAGCGTCCCGTTAATAACCTAATCACTTTCTAATAGAATTCACACAAAATAAAAGCTCTAAACTCTAATTAACATATCCATTCACACGAGAAACGGTCCTGGAGACTAACACTAACTTCGTAATACCTCCTTATTATTACCAGGAATCGTAATTAAGTGACTTTCTTTACAAGATTAAACAAGTGGATATAATTTAGTGACGGCAGGTATGAGGGAGTTAACCGACAAAACTTCCATTTTAAAATGAGGTTTAAATTTAAATTGGTTAACTTAATTGTGAATGCACATGAACACGCTTAACATTTTTCAGATTTAAAACGGGCTAGGCGTCTCCCCCTTCTCTCCCTCCCTCTCTCTCATTCTCACCGTTTTTACTCAGATATATAAAGAGTTCTTTCATTAACTTTCAGGCGGCGTATAAAGCGACTCCCAGATAAAACCTCTGAAACTTGCGAGAGGAAGTTGTGGAGTGTGAACGTGCCGTGGAGACTCGAAGGTCTTCTTCTTATGTATATTTACTGTGTTACATTGAAGCGCGGGGTCTCTCCTCTTTATCGCCCGGCGGATACATTATAATTTAATAAGTGCGAGTGCGATGAGTGAATCGTCCGTTTCGTTGCTTAATTTTCTACGATCGCTATTTTGGGAATTCGACAGCTTTATTCAGTATTTTTGTGGAAGCTTCGCGAAAGGATTTTCTAGGAAGAAATACGAACGAAGATGTTGCGATGTTAAAGCGTTGCATAGATTCGACGTATAATTATTGCGATAACCGGGAAGAGATGTCGTCTGATGAGAGTCAAATTAATAATAATTAGAGTCTTTCATTTGCAAATATGAACGATTCGCGCTAATTGCCGGCAGACACCTGATTTAATTAAACGTCATCGTTATACTGCTTCGTTAATTCTTATTAGGAGCGTTTCTGCGACGTAGCTCATAATACGTTTCGCTAAGAAAATGTAAACTGTACAGAATTCTTTTTTTGTCGAATTTAAAAAGTCGTAACAATAAGATGCTGTTTATTAATAACGAGCGAATATTAAATTCTATTTTAAATTTACGTACGAAACGCTGAAAAATGTGTCGTCGCAAAGGGATGAATGCATTTCCTGCCCATTCACAAAAGAAACAGCAATACTTTGTGAATCCAAGTTGTAGACCATTTACAGATTTTGTAATTGATTTTATTAAGGAGGCGTGTCATATTATCATATGTTTCCTTCATGTGCACGGCATGATCAACAGGAATGGAGGGGTAGAGGTGTCCTATATGTAGAAGGACAGCTTTCAAACTCAATTTAGAACCATCTATAAAAAGACGCTATTCTTTCGGTTGGTGTTCCTAACTTAATTCTCGCATTAAACCGTCAACATTTTTGCAAAGTAAATCTTCTTTAGTTGAAAAATACTGTGACAGTTCTTTCTGGCGATTTCGATGGTACAGAAATACACGTACCCGAATCTAGCAACTTCCATCCTTTCAGTCTTGATCCTAATATTTCTGCTTCAGTTTCTGATAAATTGAGATATCGAATTAGATCGTTTAATTCCAATGGATTTATTAAACGAGGCATGTCCTCTTGAGATGGCAAATATTCTTCATCTGTGTCCGACAACTCTGAAATGTATTCTTGGTTCGAAACATCCGTAGGACTTGGAACTGGCGAAGCTTCCGAATGAGCAACTGGACGAGTGGCAGAAGGTAAATTAGGATAGGTAATTTCATCCTTATTTTTACTGGAAATCCCGAAGGTCTTTGTACAGCAAAAGTAGCATAGTCTGTCGAATGATCCTTTTGTTCTCGCCAAATCATAGGGCTACCAAATGGCATAGCTATGCTCTTACCTTTCATCCAGCTCCTCAAAGTAACAGCACATCGTGCACAGACATTGTGAGGGGTCCACAACCTGTCTTGATTTGTAATTTTTAATTTAAAATAAAGGTTTAATACGATTTTTCCATTAACGGTGTAATATTTCGTCTATGCTGTTGAACGGCGAATTCTCCACATACATAACACAAACTGTTAGGATCGTTTACACACCTACAGGACATTGCGAATTAAAAAAAAAACGTCACATATGCACAGATCTATTAATTCCTTGATTTGATTGGTTCTAGATAAAAAAAAAGGAAGTGATTTAACGACTATGACGTTCAAATGAAGCCCAAACATGTTAAATCCCGTTCAGACATGCCCGTTAGCACGATAATAACTTGATAGTTTCTTTTAACATACAGTAGTTAGACATACGGTTCATTTAATACACGTGTGTATAAAAAAATATTTCTCAGAAACCTGACGTGATAGCCAATTTTTGAAAATAGTTTCAGAATTACAATGAAAAAGTCCATAACGTACACGTGTCAGAGTGTAGGAAAAAAAACCTGTTGACCAGTGTAAGCAGAGTTTTCTCAAAATATATTTTAAACGTACATGATCCACGTGTAAGTTAAAGAAAGCACAATACAGTTATGTTATAATATAGTTAGTTGTATAATTATCGATATCTGTAACAATTTACTTACTTTGTGCAGGTCAACACAAGTGCGGGTGCAAGTGATGTCTGGCGCTCGGGCGAGAATCAAATATAAAAGATATTTTTCAGAGTAATTTTTTGCGAATAAAACATCAATTAGCTTGGTTCTGGCCCTATGTTCATCCCAAGCAGCATTTTTAGTCGTTGCTACGTCCCAGCGACTGTTGTTGGGAATTGTAAAGTTGTGGTTACTAATGACGGGAACGTTATTGCCACGTTTCCATTACGTGCCAACGACCAAAATGGGGAACATTTTGAAGGTGATAGCTACGTAAAAATTACTACCCCGCTACTTATACCGCTACGTCGCACTTACGTTCCGACTAAGTGGCGGGGACGTAGCGGCGTGGTCATCGCTACTTAATAAGGTTTCGTTTCTTTGCTTGTCGTTTTCGCCTTGTCTTTCTCTTACATATTTAAAAAAGGGCTTTTAAGCATCTGCCGTCATTATTCAACCGCGACAACCATAATGAAAATAATATTTGTAGGTTTAAGGAAATATATTGCTTGTAGGGGTATGCACAACTTTGCTGATTTACGAGTTTCGAGTACAAAGAAATTCAAAACGCTTAAAAAATTTCTGTCAAATGTGATGTTGATAGATTGAAAAATTAAACGCGCCATCACGAAATATATGTTTCACAATTATTTTTTTTCGGGAAGACAATAAAAAAATGCATAAAATTGATGAAATGTTTTTCTAACCTTTCTCCTAATTATAGGAATTCACTTTCGTTTTTCTTTTTCTTTTTCTTATGATATTTTGAGGATACTGTTATTGTTGTACAATAAGGAAATTGAAATTCATGTAATGGCGTCCTACATTTTGTCAGTAAATATGGCACATTTTACAGAAATTACTGCAAAGTAGTATTGGCAGAGTGGGAAGTAAAAATTACTGTCAAGTAGTTCTCGTGAGTAGCGAGATTATTTATTTTCCCTTAAATATTACTACAGAGTTCCATAACTTTGAAGGAATTTCAAAAGTAGAAACGACGTCGTAGTTACTTTCAACGCTACCATAAACTAATAAAAACTTTGAAGTTAAATATTAGTAACAAAATAACGTTACAGGGACTATCGAATATCACTTTAAAGTTTGTGCCACCTTAAAGTTATTTTATATAGTAACAGTCCCATTCCAGAAACTTCAAAAGCTACCTAGAAGTACTGAAACTATTAAGTTCCAAATTATAGTAATAATGACTACATAATTACCAAAAAAGTTTAAATAAAAGTAGGAAAAACTAGAAAGTCGTTTTTTTAGTGATATTAACGTAACAACGACTTGTCTGAAGTTAAGATCTCGGTTACCGATACTTTGATGCTGCTTGGGATTTACCTACACTTACACACTTACCTATATTACTTCTATAAAACATGCTGTCAACGTTTTCAGTTTATCTTTAGCATTATTAAGATAAGGAGTCTAAAACAAGTGAGTTAGTTAAGAATAAAATTTTAGTTGTAAAACTAACGCACCTGCATAATTCTTCAAAGAGAAAACTGAGATACAAAAAAGCATAGTCTATCGAATTTTGACCGAAAACTTGGACAGAAAGAACAACGTGCCACACCCACTGACAGACGTCTAAAAAGACTGGAGAATTTAGCATTTCAAAGACATAAGAATGTCCCGAAGGAACCCGCCAATATGAACCAAAAACAAACCGTCATCCAAGTCACCGTTTTCAGAAGAGTAAAATTAAGACAATGCTGACCGTTTTCTTCGATTCAATTCGCAGTGAATTCGTCCCAGAAGGTCCAGGCGGTGAACGTAGAATATGCAGTTGGTTTTTATTGCATGACGATCCACTATCGCACAAAGCCATTATGGTAGGTGAATTTTTGACCAAAAAAGTTATCATTGTTATCGATCATCCATCGTATTCACCTGCTTTGGCTCCTTCCGTGCGATCAAACTGAAATTGGCGATGAAAGGAAATCGTTTCGTTCATCCAAAAGACTTCGACCGCCATATTGAAGGCCATTCCAGCCGATGAGTATAAGAAATGTTTCGAAGAATTTGTAGAACGTTGTATCGACTCAAAAGGAGACAATTTTTAATAAACAAGCTTTGCATTTTTCTTTAGACCAGTCTCAATCGATCTGCTTCTTAGACTTGTCAATTTCAGCTTCTAGAAGAGGAAATAGTCACACGATGATAAGTCTGGCGAATACAGACTTGTTTCTTCGCAGTGACAAACCTTTGTGGTGATGCATTATCGTGCAACAAGAACCAATTTTCCAGCGCTCTATATTCAGGCCTCACTCGAACAATTCTCTTGCATAAACGTTGCCATAACTCCCAGATAATATTCGATAGTGAAATTTCAAGCCTGTGGATCAAATTCCCGATCTTATTTAGAGTCGTAAAAACAAATCAACATTGTCTTCTCTCAAAATTCTCGTCATTTCACGTACTTTTTAAACCAGCAAAAATCGAAGTTGATGCCCACTTTCGGTTAACCATTCATTATTAATGGTTTGTCGGAGTAACTTCATGAAATGTTATCTTAACACAACAGTAATTAGATGGAAATATAATTACGCGCGCAGCTATTTTACACTAAGAAAGAAATCTAAATTTTACCAAGAAAAAAACTAACGCAGATCTCGGATCTCACAACCCTATTTTCCATATTTTACCACTTGACCTAAAAAAAAAAAAATGAACTCATGTAAAGTTTCGGTCGATGAGTTTTAGACATCTTTCACCCATCCCAAGCATATGATACCGTCACCTTTCTTTGTCTTCCCTCCTATCTAAGACATAGGTACTATGTCTATATATATATACATATAAAAAAGGCCGGCCCTTTTATATTACGCCGACTAATAAAAAGTTTCTCCGTAAGTTATTCGCATGAGTCACTTTCGGTGTTTATGAAGGTTTTGCGGTTCTTAATTACATTCTTATGTTTAACCCTCACGGCTTAAGTGGCTCCATAACAAAGCCGCATAAAGTAAAAGTTCGTCCGTCTCTTTCTCTTAGAGATGTTCGGGAATACCACCACCACCACCACCACCGCCAGAGCCCGGCCGACTACATAATGCGTCTCTGTTGTTTAGGGTAAACCGAGAACGTTTTCATAATTACCCTTTTATTGTTCTGCGCCTCTCGTTCTTTTCTTTTCGATGTCGATGTCGGCAGTTCGATTTCGTTGTTGTAACACGAACGTTTTATTGTTAATGGCGTTCTCAACTTTTATTGTTGTAGCGGTTCCCTAACGCACCCGATCCGATAGATTTTTCCCGATAAGATTTGTGTGTAATATTGGAGGAACGCGCACTTTCCGAATTGGAAATGAATTGTTTCTTTACTACAACCGAAGCACTCTGTATAGTATAATATCTGAGAGTGTTACCTGGTGTTAGCAAGTGTCTAAGCGGATATAATTTGCACGAAATCGCGTCATATAAGAAGCCGATTAAACGGGGAGGCTAATGTGTAACAATTACGTCGGTCCCACCGAAACCTGTACGGTCGTCGCTTTTCTTTATTTGTGCCACGTGTGCCGCTGCATTCACAATCGCTTATATAACTGCAGATTAGGCTCTCTCTTCAAACTTAACGAGAGCTTTCCTTTATCAGTGCATGATGTTCCACGAGCTCATTAGTCCGATATAAAGGGAAGAGCTTTAATTGGATAAGTTAAGCTCTGTTGACGTAAACTTTAGCTTTCAAATCCTTGGCGCTTACGCGAGAAAGAGGGTCGTTAGTGCGACGCAGATGTGGTGGGAGAGAGAGAGAGAGAGAAACGATCCGGGTTGTAGATAGAGATGCGCCTTACATCGGCACTTCTACGCCTTCTTATTATCTGATTAGTAATGTAATAAATGTACGATATAACGTTTCCACTTATGCTCTAATAATCCTGAAGAATAGACGGGGGGGGAACCCTGAATGTGCGACGAAATTAAATTATGGCCCGCGCGGAATATGAAGAGAAATTATTCTTGCTTTACATGCGCACGCTCGTACGTGTGTGTACTCGAGAGAAACTATCAAATCATGCGTTAATAATCTAAATTCGCGAATCCGCTACGATGTGATGCGATGACTAAGGTATGTGCGTGTGCTTTAAAACTGAAATGAGTCCGAGGGCCTCTCGCATTTGTATTCACGTATTGTAATTCGCGCGTAATCCCATTTACTTATTGTTTCTTTTAGTGGATTCGACGAAATTGTTTTCGGAAATTCGCATCACGTATATGTCGCTTTATTATGGCAGGCGAGCTACCCCCAAATCCTCGCTTGTCTTTTCTTAATATCCCGACTATAAAATCCACTGAAAAATTGCCTCATCATTCTGTTTTCTTATTTGGTAACCTTGCGATCAACAAAAGTTATCCTTCATAGTTTTTGCACTATGATGACAGATCGCTGTCATGATGACAGATGACAATGACAGATCATATTTAGATCACAATAACCGGCGAATTCAAATCCGAAGGAGTTAAGCATACCGGTTGAACAACCTAGATTCTAGGCATTGTAGATCACAGACAAAGTATATTAGAGAGGAACATTTCAAATGGGACCTACGTTAACACATTTTTAGTTGCCAAATATTTCAAAAGAGGGCACTTCGAGCCAGAATTTGCGGATGACATAGTCGATTATTCAATCTTGTACCAAGATTTTTAACTCTTCTGCTTCAGATATTCGTTGTGATCACGTGACATAACCACAAACGTGTTTGCTGTAATTCTATGAACTCATCTTCGTCAACTTCACAATTTCCGCTAACTGCAGGCTTCATCATGTTAGTCAAAAAGCAAGCTTTAAAACTTGATCGTAACAGTCTAACTGTTGGATTTGAATTGAAGCCCCCTCGTTGCCGAAATACAGAAAACATATTTTCTAGAGGATCTTGGTTCAGTCGATTGGTGAGCAGGAACTTATTTCCTACCTTACCTTAATTTCATCATGAAATAGTGATAAAATAGCATTAATACTAAAAATAAGTCCATCAAAACTGGGTGGTCTAGAAATAACTCCTTTTTGATTTTTTTTTTTTTTTGATGATATCATAGTATGCATTGCAGTTTCCAGCGTTTTTAATGCGATTGCATTATTATCATATAATGCACACCGATATGGATTGCTGCTGTAAAATACTCCACTGTTTAAGCTGAATGCAATCTTTTTGTTACCCATCACAAAATCTCCATCCAACAAGTTATTTCTAATACGTTTTCTATTCATTCCTATTCCTTGTCATGTTCATCGCTTCTGTCCTTTCCTTCCCAATATTTCTGCTATGACATCATTCCATGTTGTCCTTGGCCTTCCTCTTCTTTTATTTTCCATTATTTTTGCTTCCCATATCCTTCTCGTTTGTCTTGTATTTTCTATTCTATACAGGCTAACAACTTGAACTACAAAAGCCTATTGATAGGAGAGGGTGGTGGGGATTAAAATTAAATGTATCCATTTTATTATTGTTAACTTGTTATATGACAGGAATTTTTTGATTTGTCAAAACAAACTACTACTGTAGTTTAATTTTATTTCATTTTTTTTTTCATGGATAACTTAAGTTTGGCACAGACCCGTTTTGAAGGCTGGTGAATCCAGTAGCGTGCACAGACTTTTTCTAAAAAAAATCACTAATATGATGATTTTACTCCTAAAAGCTGACGTAGCAAGTCTTGCATTTTATAGGAATGTAGCGGTTTTTGTTCCAAGTTCACCAAGCTCTACAATTAAAAAAAAAATCCGGTTAAAATCGCACAATAAATAAAGATTTTACAGGGTGGCTCGGAAACAAATGGGTCACACTGTATGTCCATTTTAAAATTATCGAATCGGGAAATATTCTCCGAACTTTTTAATGCAGAAGGCCCTATAGGAGAGGCTTCTGAAATTTAGCAGAGTCCCATTCTTGGCTATCGCATTCAATTTTTTTTGATTAGTTTTTAAATGATTCAGTCTATTATAAATCGAACGATAACCATAACAACGAACTGTTCTAAATTGTAGTAGCATTATAAGCTGGATACGTGTTTCTTTTATCTACATTCGTAAATCTACCATAAATAGATCGTAATTCCTATTTTCTGCGTTCTAGTACTTTCCTTTTATACAAACTAACTCGGATATAATATAGTTGCAGAAGCGGACGTATATATGTATGTATATGTGTGTAGGTAGGTAATAAGTTCATGACTTAAACTACCGCTATATCTTCTTATTATTGCGGCATACCTACCTTGTTTCGTAAGAGGATTTCCTTTTTCACTTAAAAAGTCTCAGCCGGTCGTTGTTTTCCTGGCATACAACGCCGTCACATATTCGCCCGGTATTATCATCTCTATTTTATGTTTTTAAAACATATTATTTTTTTTTACTTTTTTGATACAGATCAATATAGAAGCGCAAGACCTAATTACCGCAGCTATAATACACGTATCCAATTACGTGAGATATTCAAGAACTCCGGAGATTCTCGAATTTATTTAAAGAGTTTAATCTCGACTCCGGAGTAAATTCGTTTCGGTGTTGGTAAATGCAGTCGGTTTCATTAAGTTAAAACAGTTTTCCTCGACCTACCCCCCTACTCCCGTGGAAGCGGAAGAACGCTCGACGAGAGACTGTCGGTCAAAAGACACTTTCCTAATTCCCCGGAGGAACGCCGCAAGAATTACACGACACTTGTAAAAATACGAGCTCGAGGGGGGTCCTATCGTCTTTTCGTAAATCCCCCGGGAAGTTACCTACGTTTCGGCAGGCTCTTAACGCGTCGTCTTCGGGAATAATCGAATCGAAGTGAGAGCGAAAGAAGGGGGGAGTGGAGGATTTATTATTGTTATATTATGTAATTTATGCGCGACGTGATTTTCCTTTCAAAATATATCGAGGAAGATGTAACATCGACAATAAAATTAACTAATAAAGTTGGAACTCCCCCTTATACAACGTATAAAAGATTTAAGTGTGCAGCTCCTGTTTACACAAGTTTCATAATAAAATCCGCCTGTATATGAAGTTTGCTTTATTGACGTAATTAATCGTCCGCGCGCGCAACTTCACCGACGTTGTCTTTCTACCAACGCAACGCGAGAACAGGAAAAAAAATAGAATTAAAAGAAACATTAAACTCCGCTAAAAAGGTAGATAAATGTCTGGAGTCTATAGCTCTACAGTTACCACTCTCTCGTTCATTTTTTTTCCTCTTCTTCTTCGCTTTCTTCGTTCTCCAGCCCGGGTAATAGAACAGGAGGACCGTATAGAAGGACGACGTGATGCGATTCTAATTACGTCTAGATTAAATTAATTAATCCAAGTCACAAACAAGGATCCAGAGAAACATAAATCAATCGAGTGGTAAAAAGCTTCGTTCTGTGTTGATAGTCTCAAAGGAGCTTCGTTGCAATTATCGCTTCCGCCTCTTGCTGCGCTGTGCGATTCCTGCCGTACTAATTTCGAGGATTGTTAAGGAATATTGTGCTATTCTTCGTAGGTATAATAAACTCGATCATCTCGACGATCTCTATTTCTGTTTTGATTTTTAATGTTTTATGTTATGTGCTAGATATGCAAGAATTCAAATGTATACGGTTGGTTAGAGCTTCTTCGTTAATTGATGTAATTTTATACATTTATAACATTTTTATATAGCTCACTGGAATCGTTTCTCTGATAAAATTAGCGACATTTTGCAAAGATTTATGAGCAATTACAAAGAATATAAAAGTATCGTGCAGACATGATATGTTATTTTAGATAATCTTGTCGAAAAGGATAGAATGACATCTAGAAAGAACAACAAACAATAAACTGGAATAGAGAGATCAAAGCATATACAGGATGCTCGTTTTTCGAAGGCAACCATGGGGAACTCGGTTATTATAAGAGAGGAGGTTCATAAAACTCCTACAAAACGCTACTCGTCTATCGCTACCTCTAGGATGCAGAGCTCGAGTGACGTGATTTTTAAAAGGATGATATTTAGGTTTCTTTATTTTTTAATGAAAAGTGAATTCGAGATATGAGGCGTATAGGTGCAAAACTCGGTATTTGCATTGACAATTCAGATGCAAAACTACCTATCGGCTCTTCCACCAATAAAATTAAAAACATCTAATCACGTGATGCGTTGACAGTTATGGCGCCTAGTGTAAATTATTGTAGTGGATGCAGTATAAATATTGTTTAGTTTGATTGTGTTTATCCTGTGTTTACGTAGTGTATTTAAGTCTGCAAAAGTTTGAAAATTGAATTAAATAAAGCGATTGAACCGTGCTGTAGGACAAGGCCGAAAGAAATTACGGCAACAGTCCAATCGGATGCACCAAAAGATTCGAATGCGATAGCCTCTGCAGCCCATCATTTCTTGAAAAATTTTACTGAAACTACTAAAATTATACGTTTATTTGCAGATGGCTGTGGAGGCCAAAACAAAAATGTTACTATGATGGCTATGCTTTCGTCTTGGCTGCTTCAAGATGCACCAAAAATGATCGTAACTATAGAATTCATTTTTCCTATAGTAGGCCACTCGTTCATGCCCCCAGATCGAGTTTTTGGTGTAATTGAAAAGCAACTGAGAAAAAAGTCTGTTATTGTAAATCCAGTCGAATATGATCAAATAATAGAAAATTATGCAACAATTCGCAAGATCCAAGCCTGGAACATCTTCGACTGGAGGACAGAAGCTACCAGAGTGTTCAAAATGCCAGCAGCGTGGCATTTCCAATTTAATAAAATGAAGCGATTTATTTTCAACAAAAGTTGCAAAGATAATGTTCTTTTACGTGGGGAGCCCCACTATTTTGCAGATTTTGGAATGGCAAAAGGACTATGTAAAAAAGGCAATAAAATTTCTTTTTTGTCACCAAAATCTCTTGCATATGGAAGGCGACTCAAAGGAGACAAATCCTCAATTAATAAACTACTAGTTAATCATTTTGGAGCGAATTGGCAACTAAATTCAAACTTAGAATTATACAAAATTTTTTTCTTCCCAGCAGATAATGTTAATAACGAATTGGTTGAAGTTGAGGAGCCAGAAGTTACGGCAAACGATGAGGAACGGTGCACCAACGCAGAAGATTACGATCTAGAATAATAATTTGTTTGTACTTATTACAAGTTACTATTATGTTATGTTCTTTATTTTGTTTTGTTTATTGTGTTCCATTAAGTTAATAACGTATAGTCTTTAATAACAGCAACAATATTTTATTATTTTCCTTTTGTAAATGAGGACGAAGTTACCTGCAAAACTAACTAATTGATTTGGTAAGATGCAAAAGTCTCTATTTGTATATTTTAGATCTAAATAATGCATTTAATTTTTTTGCAGTAAGTTATTTTTTTTTGCGATTATGTCAAAAAACGCCATCTAGCGGCAAGGTAAGCACACATAATCACCTCACTCACAGTTCAATTGATAGTCTAGGAAACTCCCTTTTTGACGATTCCAAGTTTATTAAAATACGTTAAGCCTTTTTAGAGTTATCGACATTTATTTCCGAAAATATTCTAGCGCCCCCCACCACTTTCTTTTCAGAGATAGAGCAAAAAGCATTTAACAAAAAAAATTTGAATTTGTCTCAGCTTTAAAATAGTATTCACTATGATTATCATTAATATAAGAAAATTTTGCAGAAAACAGGGTTTAAAATTCAGGATGGCAATTACGCCCCCTGGAGGGCATTTCAGAAACTCGAAAATAATTTCCAGCATTTTCTCTTAGCCGATTTACTCAATAATTTTTTGTTTCAAATTTCTAGGTACATCCGTTTCCCTAATACCGTACCTCATCGTTACCCTTGTTGGGACACCCGGTATAGGTTTGCAAATTGTTATATGACTGATAGGCCAATCAAATTAATATACTTCGAGGAATTAATTTTCAACAAGCTGGAAATCGATTTAAGATCTCTATTTGGTCCTAAATCCGTGTAATCTGAGTTTGCACCACCCCAGGTGGTGAGCTTAACTTCTAGTAGCCGAAAAACCGCAAAATTTTTGCACCTTCTTCTAGTGTTTTTTTGCGGTGCGTCGGACGGAAAATCTCATTCTATTTAAAAATACTGAGGACTAAATTCCGCGTCGACTGACATTTAAAAAAGTCAAATTCGGTTTAGTGGTATAGCCAAAATCGAATGTTAAAACGAAAAAAATTTCCTACTTTGGTGCAACCTTACATTAAGCGGCTTTCCAAGACCACATATCTTGAAAACTTGATACTACTATTGAAAAAACACGTGGAATAAAAGTTGTAGAGTAATATAACTGCCTCAGTTTTTTAATTCAGTCAATTTTGAAACACTAAATCCTACAATCCTGCCAGTACAACCATCGTTTTTCACGGCTATCCTGATGCTGCATCAGTAAAGAGTACCAAATCAGCTGAGCGGCTTCGCGGTAAAAGCTAGTACTCTTCTGCAAAGGTAGTGTTCACTGAAACGATGAACGAAACCATGACGAAAGAATAATTTCTCTCCAACGACAATAAAAAAGAACGGCTGATTTCGATGCTGCATGAGAAATTAGTACAGAATGGGTATAAAGCAAGGCAAAGTGTTGAGGATGCTGATACCCTTATTGTCAACATTGCCATTCAGTTGTCAGATAACTTTGCGACGGTCACCATAATTGGAGAGGACACCGATTTATTGATTCTATTAACCGCCAAAGCACCAAATTCATCCAGCATTTACGTCATGAAACCTGGAAAGGGAACCTCTTAGAACACCTTCTACTCTCCCAAGTACTTCAACTTCTCGTCCGTTGCCTTCTCCCCATCATAAACACTAAGGATCCTGAATTGACATAGCTTGTAAGATTTTATGTGAAATAACAATCTGCAGATTAGAACGGGTATAGTGTGTTTCTGTATATACAGATATAGTCCATTTCAAAATATACAAAATAATAAAAAGTCACTCTAAGCAATATATATTAACGAATTATGCTATTATTTACTACTTACTGTCTTCAACATTAATTTTTATTAAACAACTGTTTATGCCTGAAATTTTTCTTGCGAACCACTTACTTACCTTCTGTTTTCCGGGGTAAGTATCTACTGAATCCACCATCCGGTAGGTCGAAAATGTCAGTGGCTAACACCGTTCCGAATACCTTTTCGTGTGTCTCCTTTTTATTTACACGCCCTGTAGGTGTGTCTTGTGTGCGCGTAACAAAATCTTCAATTTACACCCATTTCTACGTTTTTCAGCGGCAGTACATTTATGAGCAAATGTTATCTGATATTTTAGGTTCTTTGTTGAATTTTCATCCCTGATACGCAACTATTTTAGCCAGCTATATACATAGAATGTGTAGTATAACTAAGAGCAGCATCTTTGTATACAGAATCGTTTAGAATGATGTGTTTAATGTGATATTACTGATACGTCATAACAATTGCTGTATTTTTGAAACATAATACTGTTTCCGTTACGATGGAGATTGTTCCGAGATTATTAAAAGTCATCATCGACTGTTTGGTCAAGAATTCTAAAACATCACTGGCACTATTTTCTACTGAACTCGGCGAGTCAAAAGGATACCTAAAGCACATTATCAAAACGTTTTCAGTTCGAAAAGATCTTGGCAAAGTGGGTGCCCAAGTTGATGTGTGTTGACCGAAAGCAGAAAAGAATTGATGATGCTCAATACGATGTCAGACGAATATGATGCCGAACGGGATGATTATTTTGGACAATCTGTCGATGAGACTTAGGTCTACTACGAATCATCACCGACGGCAAATTCAGTTTCCTGATCAGCCACCGCTAGAAGTTGATGGTACAAAAATTACATTCAAAAAGATCACAGCTACTGTGTTCTGGGATGAAGATGTGGGGATCATGTGTATTAACGATCTCAAATACTACATGAATCTTCTCGACGCAATCTAAGGGATTTCTGTCTCATGCGTTTTGTAACCGTCGAGGAGATTCGACTTGGACTTTGCCGGGCGAATCAGCTCCGGAGAAAGTAGAAACCGTTCTATCGGCCGGAAAGGTCATGGCGACCATTTTTGGGGATTCCCAAACTGTGATCCTCATCGACTATCTGCAGAAAGGAAGGACGATCACTACAGCGATTTATTGACCCGATTAGGATGCAGTGCAGCGGAAAAAAATGCTTTTCTGAGAGAGCGGAGCACCCCTTTCGAAAAATAAAAATAGAAAACCACGCATCAATACCGCGTTTCTCTTGTCGATTCCGGAAACATTTCAGATCGCCCTCGTATATACAATTTATGTATTTTTCTCCTTTCGAATCTCGACTCTCTAGCGTTAATATTAAACATTATTATTTGGAGCTGCAAACACGGCGAGATTAACTTGTTAGATACAATAAAGGGTTGTACAGAGTTCAAATATTTCCCCTTTTAGTTCTGCTTTCACGTATACAGCGTAGAGCGATAGGTATTCAATAATCCACTTATACAATTCGACGCTCCTATACAAGGAGAAAAGCGCCGCCTATTGTCTATTGAAGTTATAGTATTTAATAATAATCCTATTATATCAGTTGCCTGCGCTATTTATAGGTATTGCTTTCAGTGTGCTCCGAATCTTTCTTACTAATTCGTTATTGTGCGTAATCGTAACCGATTCAATGGTATATACCTACCCTCTAATACCCCGTTTATTGCCTATACAACACGAGCTTAAGCCGAATATAGAATTAACGCTCTGCTCCCCTTCAGTCAGTTATTAAGAAACGCTTGTTATGCAAACGTAAAGTAAACTTGCTTAATCCCCCTCGTGCAGCGTTTATCGAAACATTAATCCTCGAAAACGGAATCTTACTTCGAATGTGTAATAGTCTCGTCTAGAAGCGATAAAGGTTACCACCGTCGAAACGTCATCGATTCAATTTCCAAAACAGGTTAGCATGAAGAGGTCTGTGTGTGTAATAACAAGAAAACGAGACGCACTAATTAAATAAGGTTAAGATGATATTGTTTGCGCTGCGAGGCCAATTGTAACTTATGTTTGAACAGTACTAGTTGGTGTATATGTATGTATAGAGTAGGCCTCCCCTCACGTTAGTATTAGGTATATATCGGTAATTCCAGAGTCGAGCTCCGTATCCGGCAAATAGCGCTATTACCACACAATTTGAACTGCTCTCCCGGGGTCTCCAAGTATCTAATACAGCCCTAGCCCGAGTTAATCCGGAATAGCTATCTAATGGAAATATTCGGTCTATGGGAATGTGATTTCGTTTTCACGAACGAGTTTTAGCTTAATTCTGCGGTAGCGGTTCTATTTTATTTATCGTATAAATCGTAACGGTAAGTTAGTTTTCCTGGAATGTTTACTAGATTGTTGGCAATTAAAATATAGAAATTGGTAATTTTAAACGTGAATTAACATTTAATAACATTGTCAAAATCTTGAGTGTTTGTGTGAAGATAGAGAAATTGTTAGAGTGTTCATTCTTGACGTTGGTCGTAGACTCTTCATCGATTCGATGATTTCAGGCAGGCACTGTTCTATGTACAATTTAGCTGAGACTTCTTCTTTCTTCTTTAAAATCGGGAACTTCCGACACCTGTCCTGATTGTTCTCCTCATCATTAACGACTCAAAAACTTTGTTTCGAGTCTTGGTCGGCACATCGTAATCGTCAAAGACAACAAAGTTTTTTCAGATGCAAATGATCATATAGAATCGAGCAGTAATTCGTTCTATTCTGCATCCTCTACAATGAAATTTTTAGTTTTAAACGTGGATAAACATTAAGCAACATAATGTTCGAATTGAAAAAATCGTACTTGACATAGCGGCTACGGTGCAAGCATGAACATGTCTCAGCACACAGCATCAAGCAGCTTCCTACGACTGTTGTAAAACTTTTCTACTATCCTTTGTACGTTAGTTTAAAAAAACAGCATAACATCTTCTTCTTCCTACTTAGTCTCGTTATTTCAACAACTTTCCTCGTTAAGCGAGGTAATTCATTCTTCGACAGAACCCTCAGATTGTAAAGTTTCCAAGATGTAAGAACTTGCTTCCAAAGATCTTTTGAGAGGTTAAAAAATATCTTAGTGCGTCGCGTAGAGCGTTTGTTGCATTCTCTAGTTACCAATTATCATTTTTTGACGTCTCTATTTATAGTTTCTTATAAAAGCATCTATTAATTAATATTGTCCTTTCGCGGAATGGGGGATAAGGGGTGGAAATAAAAAAACCAAATTATTTTTCTTTTTCAATATATTCACCTGCAGAAATGATTTCTCTTTATCTGCAAAATACGCCGAATCTACCTCCTTGACTTCATCATCAGCAGTAAATTTTTCACCCCGCAGCTCTTTCTTCATTTTCGGAAACAGGTACTAATCACTCGGGGCCAGGTCTGGGCTGTAGGGTGGGTGATTCACAATTTCGAAGCCCACGTTACGCAGGGCAGCTAACGCAACGCGGCTCTTGTGGACGGGCGCGTTGTCGTGCAAAAGCAGCACACCTGTCGTCAATTTTCCCCGTCTTTTCTCTTTAATGGCGTCTTTTAGTCGCTCTAATATTGAAGCGTAATATTCTCCGGTTATAGAAACACCTTTATCTTTATAATCAATCAACAATATTCCTTCCGAGTCCCAAAATACCGTTGCCATGAGTTTTCCAGCTGATTATGACACTTTAAATTTCTTGGGAGGTGCTGTGCCCTTCTTATGCCAGTGCATGGAGTCTTGTTTGGACTCAGGTTCATAATGATGAACCCAAGTTTCGTCTCCAGTAACAATTCGACTCAATACACCATCTTCGTCTTCATTACAGAGGTTCAAAAATGCACGCGAACACTACGCGCTGTTGTTTTTGCGGCGGCGTGAGCATTCTCGGCACCCATCTTGCGCTGACCTTAGACATGCCGAGATAATCGTGTAGGATTTTAAAAATTGTTGTATCGGATACTCCAACCATTTCTACGAGTTGTTTCTTCTTTAGTCGTGCATTTTCGAGTACAATTTTTTCAACTTTTTGGATAAGTGCTAGCGTGGTCACCTCAATGCTCCTGCCCGGCCAAGGGATTCCCTTCCTTGTTTAAATAAACTATGCCACTTGTACACCACAGTTTTTCCTGGACAAGAGTCGCCGTAAACCAATGACATCTCATTCATTATGGTCGCGACTGATTTTCCTTGCCTGGTAAGGAACTTTATAACGGCACGATATTCGATTTTTTCCATATTTCACTTTTCACTCCTGATTATGTTAGTTGCTTGACGATAGCTCAAAGACTAACTGTCTAATAACAATGAAACTTCGTATTTGTACTAATTATGAGTCGCTGCACAAGCCACGCTCCCAATGCGCCTAATCACCCCCTTACAACCCGCTCATTCCGCGAATATAAAAACGCTCCCTCGTAGCTTAGAGTCAAAAACGACACCCAAATCAACGATAGTTAGCAGGTCGTGTTAAAACATTATCTCCAATATGATAACCGTATTCAATAGGTTTCTTTGTTCGCATGAAAGCAGAAAAATATTGTGTTTTGATATGTTTGGTTTGTCGATAATGCTCCAATCATGTAATGAGTCAAGATTGTTTTGGAGGTTGGCAGAATCATCGATGAAGGCTAAAAGTGATAGTGGGCTCTAATTGGAACCCAATTGAGGTATGCCTGATCCGATATGTTAGTAGTAAAGGTGGAAGTTTTATATTATTCCCTCTATGGAGGGAAACTAATTCAGCCCAGCAGTGACGAGCGCCATACTTTACGTGTATATTACCAGAATACACGTGGTCTTCGTTCAAAAACACGCGAAGCTTATATCAATATACTAAACTCTGACTTCGACTTGTTTATGTTTTCTGAAACGTGGTTAACTTCTTCTTTTTTCAATAATGAAATATTTACTGATAATTTTTGTGTATATCGTTGCGATAGAAAATTTCATTTGGTTGGTCGCTCCCTTGGCGGTGGCGTTCTTATTGCTTTGCGTAACGACATCGGATTTGAGGTAGTTGATACAAGTAAATCTTTTAATACCTTTCCCTTGATTGATGTTATTATTGGTAAATGTACCTATTATAATTTTACTTTTTACATTGCTTGTATATATATTCCACCACAATTTCAAGTGGATGACTTTTCTATGTTTTTTGAGGAATTGGAAGTAATGCTGATTGACCATCCAGTTTTCATCATTGGTGACTTCAACGTTCCTACCTTCTCCAAGCTAACTCGCGTGGACCCTAAGGCGCATACTCTAGACATTTTTTCAGCACTATTAAACTTGAATCAGTTTAACAATATCTCGAACAATCAGGGTAATTTTCTTGATCTTGTCTTTTCTAATATCGCTTCTCCGATATCGGTTGAATCCGAATATCGTCCTGTGGTTGCTGAGGATCCGTACCACCCTGCGCTTTCTGTATCTTTAACTATTCCTGCTGCCAGTAGACCCGTCTCATTTCCTTCCAATACAAACCGTCGATATAATTTCCGTAAAGCTAACTACCATGATTTGTACAGTTGTTTATGTAGTACTGACTGGTCTGATTTGGAGCATTATCGTGACATTGACGATGGTGTTGCATCATTCTACAATAAGTTGTATAACATATTTGATCAATATATTCCACTTTGTTCTGCTTCCCAGAGTTCTTCATATCCGTTATGGTTTTCGAAGGAAATTATAAATAATCTTAAACTAAAAAAGTTCTATCATAAAAGGTGGAAAACTACTAATAGAATTTATTTCTACCACGAATTTAGTCGATTGAGGACGATCACTAAGGATCAGATCAGCAACGCATATAAAGCATTTATCAATGTGGCGGAGAATAATTTACAGGATGACCCTAAAAAACTTTGGCAATTTATGCATCTTAAGGAAGGATCATCTAGGATCCCATCTATTATGCACAATGATGAAATTATATATGAGACTCCGAATGACATAGTTAACGGTTTTGCTGAGGTTTTTTCCAGTATATATTTGCCTACTTCACTGCCTGATCTAGGTACCGTATCTTCTGTACCTCATGATTCGCTTAACATCACCTGTATCACTGAAGAACAAATTTTATGGAGTATAAATAAACTTAAATGTAACTTGACTGCCGGTGATGATCAGGTGCCGTCTTTTCTAATCAAAGATTGCCGTATGATATTCCTTTATCCTCTTAAAGTACTATTCAATTTGGCGCTACTAACTGGTAACTTTCCGTCAATCTGGAAGAGGTCTCGAATAAGTCCGATTTTTAAAAAGGGTGACAGAGCGGATCTAAACAACTATAGACCTATATCCGTATTATCGAACTTCTCTAAGGTATTTGAACAGATTATATATAATACAATTTATCATCACGTTAAACCGAGAATCTCTTCTGCTCAGCATGGTTTTATGAGTGGTCGCTCAACAATTACAAACTTGGTGTGTGTCACTCAGAGTATTAGTTCAGTGCTGGACGAGCGCGGTCAGATGGATGTCATATATACTGATTTTGCCAAGGCCTTCGACACTATTAATCACCATATTTTGTTAAAGAAACTATCGTACTTTGGATTGCATGGTGAGCTGTTTGCGCTTTTATCGTCGTATTTGACCGATAGAGTCAACTTTGTCCATTATAACGGATTTCGGTCAAGTGAATTCACTGCCACGTCAGGAGTTCCCCAGGGGTCAAACCTGGGCCCCTTACTGTTTATAATGTTTATAAATGACTTGCTCGAATCTCTGACCTGTTCTGCGGTGGCATACGCTGACGACTTGAAAATATATCACCGAATTGATAGTCCTCTGGACGCACACTATCTGCAAGATAACATTAATATTATATGGAACTGGTGTCACCGAAACTTGGTCAAGCTGAACATCGACAAATGCACTGTTGTCAGATATTCTCGCAGGAAGGGTGTGATTCATTTTGATTATGGTTTGGATGGACGGATTTTGACATATACAGACACTATCAAAGATCTCGGAGTTCTGTTTGACTCACAATTAACCTTTGTACCTCACATAGACCGTACTTGTATATCTGCTTCCGGAATGTTGGGTTTTATATTACGTAGTTCAAAGTGCTTTACTGACGTGAAAACCACTAAACTTTTATACTGCTCCTTGGTGCGGAGTAGATTGGAGTATGCTTCTATTGTGTGGCATCCGTTATACGTCTGCCACAAGGTGAAGCTTGAAGGGGTACAGCGACGATTATTGAAGTTTTTAACCTTTAAGTTGAACGGTGCTTATCCTGTAAGGAATTATGATCACTCTCTACTTTTGCTTGAACACGATCTAATGCTTCTCGATACTCGGCGTGAAGTGATCGATGCTAATTTCATGCATAGTTTAATACATGGTATTGTTGACTGTCCTTCTCTGTTGGAATTGGTCCCCATTTACACTCCGCGATTCGCCTCAAGAAACTCTACAACCTTTTTAGCACCTCGATGCCGTACAAACTGTATGAAGAGAAGTCCAGTATACCACATATGCAGGAATGCCGATAAATATTTTGAAGATATTTTTTTTGAACAGAAACTTCTTTTTAAGTCTAGTTGATATGTATGTTATATATTGTATATTTGATTTGTAATTTTTTATATTAACTCTTTTCTTTTATTTTTTATTGTTTAGGAATTCATTCTTTCATTTTTTTTACTAATGCACGTTTTGCTTTATTTGAGCCTTCTTTTTGGTTTTTTACTGTTGGGCATAATAAACATTATTATTATTATTATTATTATTATTATTAAAAAGGGTAGTCAGAGTATTTTGCTGGATTCATAAATGATTATGAGGACAGCATAATGATGAAAAAAATTGAAGAAATTTTGAAAAGCAGGTGGGTTAACTAACGGAAGTTGCAACACCTAGTATCTGCCAAGAACTTGATAAACAACGACTGAAATTGAAAACATCGATAGAGGTACCAAGGGTACGATTCACATCATCCACGCAGTAGTGTCCTCTCAAGATCTAAAGGCGACACCATCACAAAATATTGGATATATTTTTATATCGACGCTGATGTCTCAACCTTGAAAATACAGAAATGTCCATCTCATCCTGAAGCTGAAGGATTCCTAATTTCAATATGTTTCTCCTGTTACAAAAGAAATATTGACTTCCAAGTCAAAAAGGTGAAATTGCTCATTTTATGTCTACATACCTAGTAGAATAACTCTTTCTTTTTTCTAAATTGATCCCAATATAATTAATTCCGTTTGTAAAAAAAAAAACAAAAGAAACAGTTCTCCAAAAAAAAACAAACAAACAAGCAAGAAAGGAATTTTTATTTTGTTATAGTAAGAGACGAGGTTAATTGCGAAAGAGGTGAATTGGGAAAAGAGGAGGGGTGGGGGGACGACTACCCTTTTAAATCTAGCGAAATTCGCACAAAAACAAGGTAATCCCCGTTGATTGTTACGTAAACGCCTGTAGATATAATTAAAATGAGTGAAGGTCTCTCCCTGCATCGACGGCAGTAGAAAGTCGTCCCCCTAGCGTCGGTCGCAATTCCCTTATTCTCTCGCACACTCTTAAACGGCTTGCTTCCAATTACTGGAAAATTGCTATACTGAAGTATTTACATTGTAATTTTGAAACGTGTTTTGCGCGTTTATTCCGCTCGTTCGGATTATCACAACAGATACGCGGGTATAGTTGTTTATTTTCGAGCGGAGGAAACATATCCCGATTGCTGATCTAGCCAAGTTTTTATGATTATTGTCTTATACAAAAATAGATGAGTTCGTAATTAGTTTTTAGCTGAAGAATCCTGTTTTGTAAGCAATTCATATTAAAAAAATAAATAAATAAATAAAAACAAAAACTTAGTAGTAGTCTCCAGCATATCCATTATAAATTATAGCCGAAACACGCGCAAAGCTAACATAGAAAAAAAAAACAAAAAACACGGAGCCATTTGTTACGTTCGTGGGTTATACATTATCGTATTGCATTACTGAAGAACGGCGATGGTTTCGCCGCTGGTGCCAGTGCGTATAATGCCTCCACTCGGCGACGATGCCAGGAATTGTTTTCTTCTATAGAAATCGGAAATCGCTGTCTATTTTAAGCGCTCAGCTAGCGCGGGAAAAGGGGATGCTGCCAACATGAATCGGTAACAAAAAAATTGCCGGTTTTTTATTTTCGCCCCCACTTTTAATAACGAAGTAATTTTTATATTAAAGGATGTCGTGTAATCTCATGTTGGGCGCCAAATTTAATCTTACTTAATTATGAATATTAAAGAGTTATTACTGGGAGCTAATATGTCCTTTACTAATCGTACGACATCGAAAACGATTTAAGATTTAGGAGACTTGAATTGGCTGACTTATCTTTAACCTGAAAGTTTCAAATTCAATCAAATTAATTAGATAAATATTTAAGGAAACTTTTGAACACCAACTTCCAAACTTAAGCTTTTTTTTAATTCTTCTGATTGCCACACATTATTTAATGAACAGATTCCAATTTATAAAACTTGAAAATTCCTACTTTTTGCCAGTTGAAATAGGCGTTCCGTAGGACTCTATTTTGGGACCCGTTCTTTTTCTTTTTAATTAATGATATTGTTTATTTTTGTGATACTTCATGTTTAATTTCAGGAAGAGAACCTGTTAAATTTACTTTAAATTTGATATTTATATATTCTGTGACAATATTAATGAAGCATTTGTTTCAGCGCTTTTTAAAATTCAACTCTTAACTTTGCCAGCTTTGCAGCAGGGCCAGCTTACAACCTGCTCGATGTAACCGTAGGTTATCGCTCTTACAATAACATTGCAGTATACAAATGCATATACAGGGTGGAGGCATTAGTGCGTCAAAGCTCAATATATCCATTAATATTAAAGATATCACAAAACGTTATGTACAAATATCATAGGCAGTCTTACGCTGCATGTTCAAAAATTATTTTCATATATACAGGGTGCTTCATATCGCTAGGGTAAACCAAACATATATATTCTTAAATCAATCCTTGTTTGCGTGTTCAACATCCTGTGTATTCTACACGAAACAGCTTGAAATTCTTTTTTTCTACTGGAATAACTTTTTTATACAGATTATTATTTATACCGGCCATTATTCATACTGGTCATTACCCATACAACCGTAATTGATCCGATGGTGTACGTGTGGAGGAAACACGGCGGCTGACTTGTCTTTGTGAGTTCATTTCCACCCTGTTAGTACAACAAGTTGTACATCGTTCGATCGTTTTGTCTATGGGAGGAGTGAAAAGGGGGTGGTAAAGTTTGTACAGGCAACAGGGAATAAAAGAGGGTAGCAAAGTTCGTCTTCTGTACAAATCTTGCCACCACCTTAAGATCAATCAAAGATTATATTGTTGGGGGTATTTCCTTTAATTCAACCCCTAACTATATGAAAGGAGAAAAAGGAGAGCGGGGGAGGAGGGGAGGAGAAGTGGCAATGTTTGTATTAAAGGAAACTAAGAAATTATAATTTTACCGTTTTTTTTTTAATTGAACCCCTAACAAGACAGGAGTGGGGGAGGGCGGCAAAGTTTCCATACAAGAAAATTAAAAAAAACATATTTTTTCAACTTTTATTTTAACTCAACTTCTAAAGAGGTGAGAGGAGGTGGTAAATTTTCTATTTTCTGAAAAAAAATATTTTTCTTTTTTGTTTGAATTCAACCCTTAACAGAGTGAAAAGAGCTGGAAAAATTTGTATAAAAGGAATTTAAAAAATATATTTCAAGCGTTCTTCTAAGTCAACCCCTCGCGGGATAATAGGGTGCAAATTTTCTATAGAAGGGGGAGAAGAGGGAGGGGGGAGGTGGCGAAGTTTACAAGAAAATTAAAAAAAATATATTTTTCAACTTTTATTTTAACTCAACTTCTAAAGAGGTGAGAGGAGGTGGTAAATTTTCTATTTTCTGAAAAAAAATATTTTTCTTTTTTGTTTTAATTCAACCCTTAACAGAGTGAAAAGAGCTGGAAAAATTTGTATAAAAGCAATTTGAAAAATATATTTCCAGCGTTCTTCTAAGTCAACCCCTCGCGGGATAATAGAGTGCAAATTTTCTATAGAAGGGGGAGAAGAGGGAGGGGGGGAGGTGGCGAAGTTTACAAGAAAATTTAAAAAAATATATATTTTCAACTTTTATTTTAACTCAACTTCTAAAGAGGTGAGAGGAGGTGGTAAATTTTCTATTTTCTGAAAAAAAATATTTTTTCTTTTTTGTTTTAATTCAACCCTTAACAGAGTGAAAAGAGCTGGAAAAATTTGTATAAAAGGAATTTGAAAAATATATTTCAAGCGTTCTTCTAAGTCAACCCCTCGCGGGATAATAGGGTGCAAATTTTCTATAGAAGGGGAAGAAGAGGGAAGGGGGGGGAGGTGGCGAAGTTTACAAGAAAATTTAAAAAAATATATATTTTCAACTTTTATTTTAACTCAACTTCTAAAGAGGTGAGAGGAGGTGGTAAATTTTCTATTTTCTGAAAAAAAATATTTTTTCTTTTTTGTTTTAATTCAACCCTTAACAGAGTGAAAAGAGCTGGAAAAATTTGTATAAAAGGAATTTAAAAAATATATTTCAAGCGTTCTTCTAAGTCAACCCCTCGCGGGATAATAGGGGGAAAATTTTCTGTAGAAGAAAATTTAAAAAAATATATTTTCAACGTTTTGTTTTTAAACTCAACTCTTAGGGGGGATGAGAAGGGGTGGTATAATTTGTGTGGAATAAAATTGGAAAATTATATTTTTTATATACATTTATAGGTACTTTTTTCTGCTTCAACTCCTAACGATGTGAAGGGAGGTGGTAAAGTTTGTACACAAAAAAATCGAAAAATTATATTTTCAGAGAATGTTTTCTTAAATTTAAAATAATATTTTGAATGTTTTTTTTTTAAATTCAACTCCTAACGATATTATATTTTTATGGGATACACTTTGTTTGTTTCCACAATTTTTTGATTCAAGCTTGAATAACGAACGCAACAAAATATAAATTTGATTAAAATGAAGCCTCGGAAGGAAAAGCTAGTGACATATATACATAGATAAAAATCTTAGAGCTCCTCATCTTTTAGGAAAATTTCCATTTCCATTAGTGTAATATTTTAACTGCTAGATGGATAAAATAGAGAGGTAATGGTTTCCAGTGAGGGAGTACTTCCTTCGCGAAAGAAGAAAAACAATCTAGTAGGGGAGGAAATTTGAATGAGACGGGAACAGATTTTAACTTTAATGCATTCGTATTACTCCTAAAGAACTACCTCTTGAAATAATGAGTTCACAATCCATTACGCTTTCAATGGGAACTTTAATGAATATTTAAGAAGAAAGTTGGCTGTTTTTATTTTAAATTTTTTGTTTTGTTTTTACTTAATTATTGCGGGGCTTCATCCTAATATTAACGAAATATATAATAAGACGAATCGTAGCTGATCCACTCATTATGGTTGTACGTGGGAGATAAATATTGAAAGCGGCTAGACAAAATGAAAAATTGAAATTTTCCACGGGGAAAAATATGCTGTTTCACGGAAGCGTTATTAATTAATTACATCAAGAAAGCAAGTCGCAAAATCGACGCCGGCCGTACGAAGCCACTTTCATTAATTACCGTTGCACCAGTACAAAATAAATTGCATTAGCGTATAAAAAGGGACCAGAAATTTCGCTAAATGGACGACAGGACGTAACAAGAGAGTGACAAACGTATACCAAAGCCGCCTACCCCCCGCGTATATTCCACTTCTTGCTGCTTTTCTTCGTCGTCCGTATAGAGCCGTCCAATTAAGTTCTGTACACCTACACGGCGAATAAGGGAGAAGATACAGGGTGATCGCGTTTTTAGTTCGGGATGTGATTCACGTGTGTCGCGTTGCGTATCAATTTATATGTTAATTTTAATTAAAATGAATATTGAGCAAGTTTTATATGGTCGTGGGGGATGAACGCGTTGAAAAAAAAAACGGGGGAATATATGTAATTATACATTGGTGGAAATTCACGCTTTCGGAAGAACTTGCAAATTAGACGTCGAGTGAGAATTACATGTGTAAACTCGAGTCTGCTACGATTACGGTGATCCTGGATTAAAGTAGCCGGAAAAAAATTGCTGAGATCGCTTGTCGAAATAGTATTTCAGGTTGTTCAGCTTTCTTCGATGACTTGGATGTATTCTTTGTTGATGTGGATGTTGTATTCCTTTTTTGATGTATTTGCTGCGTTGGTAGAGGTGCAATTGAGTCAGCCTTTACTCTGTCGTGAACCAAATCTCTCAAATGGAGACCTTCAGGAATAATAACAGTTGGCATTAGATTATCCACTGGACTTAGTAGTAATTCAAATTCAGCAGAACAGATTCTAATTTATAAAATTTAAAAATCTGTACTTTTTTTTCCAGTTGAAATAGGCGTTCCGCAGGAATCTATTTTGTGACCCGTTCTTTTCCTTTTTTTTTGTCATACTTCATGTTTAATTTCAGAGAAATTTACTTGAAATTTGGTATTTATATTCTGTGACAACATTGATGAAGCATTTGTTTTAGCGCTTTTTAAGCGGAGTGCAAGAGGGTGGCAAAGTTTTCTCCCCGTACAAACTTTGTCTTCTTTTCGGTTTTAAAAATTCAACTCTAAACGCTAATTTAGAATAAAAGAAAAGCGTAATTTGAGTAAAGTAACAACAGTAAAATTAAAAAATAAAGCCGCACAAATTAATAAGATTTTTGTGATGATTTTGTGTGATTCGTTCTTACTAAAAGTTCGCAACCTCCCACCCCCTTCTTCCCCTAATAAAAGACGTAGCGAACGACTTGAAGCTTAAATGCGAAATAAAGATTGAAACATATCTAAAAAGAAAAATTATAACCATTCTATTTTGTGTCCTGGTTATCAGAAAAGCTGTTCAGTCAGAAGTATTAAAGAATGTGCTTCTTAACTGTCCACGACTGGAAAGCTTACCTTTGACAGGTTTGGCCGAGTTTCGGAGGAAATTCAACGAAATTGATTAAGGTGAAAATCATCGATGACGATGACTTTATTAGTTTAGACCAGGAACTGTTACGTAAGAATAGAACTGAAATCGATGTAGCAGTAAATATAGACTTTATTCCTAAGAGCAGCAGGGCCAGCTTACTACCTGCTGGATGTAATCGTAGTTTATCGCTCTTATATTAACATTGCAATATACAAATGCATATACAGGGTGAGGCATTAGAGCGTCATTAAAGCGTACAAAAAATCATAGACAGTCTTTTTTATTTTTTTTATTTATTTTATTTAATATTCGGGAAATTGACAGGGTCGTAGCCCCAAAAAAATTTCCACGTAATACATGAATACAATACAAAAAAGACAAAACATCAGCCAAAGCCGAACTAACTTAAGAAAAAAGTAAAAGTAAAAAAAAAAAATTATATTACTAACAAAAGCGATAGCAGTAAGTAAAATAAATAAAATAAAAGTGTGGTAGGATTAATAGTATAAGTACCTTAAACTAGAAAAAAAGAGAAAAAAAACAAAACAGAAAAGTCTATCCATGAAAAAGATCACTGAACTCCTGAAAGCAGACAGCGACAAGTTAAAAATATCTAAACTACTCGCGAAACTATTGTAGTTATTACACATTCGATAAAACGGTGAGTTTATACCCATGTTGGTTCTTTGAGTTATTAGTTGGAATGTCGCGGAGGATCTAGCCTCCAGTCTCGGGACACTAAAACTCATTTTGGAGAGCAAGTCACAGTCAAAATGATTATGAACAATTTTATATATTATCAATAGATCTGCGATTACCCTTCTATGTTTTAATGATAATAAACTATAAGCAACCAGACGTTCATGGTAACTCTGTAAATTGTTGCCAAATTTGTATGTCAAAAATTTTAAAAACTTTTTTTGTACCGATTCAACTCTATCAATGTAAACATTATACATGGGGTTCCAAATCACAGAGCCATACAGCAGATTATTAACCACAAGCGTGTTGAAAAGGGTAATAAGACATTTGTGATCATTAAAAGGCTTAGTGATTCTACAAATAAATCCAAAAGTTCTAAAAGCACGGCGAGTAATGAAATCCAGGTGGTATTGAAATGAAAGTTTCGAATCAAAAATTATGCCGAGGTCTTTGACAATGGAAACCTTCTCCAGAGCTTTATTGCTGAGAGTATAATTGAATTCAACTGGTAAACGCTTCCTAGTGAATCTAATAAATATACACTTGTTAATATTTAAGTGTAATTTATTGGAATTACAATAAATTTCAAATTTATTCAATTCATATTGTAACTGTAAACTGTCATTAATACTACCAATACTATTAAAAATTTTTAAATCATCAGCATACAACAAAAACCTGCAAGAGCTGAAAACCCCACCAATGTCATTTATGTATAAATTAAAAAGGAGCGGACCGAGATGGGAACCCTGGGGCACACCGGAGGTCACGTTTATATAGTCAGATCTAAGTCCATTAATAGCAACAGCCTGTGACCTATTTCTAATATAAGAAGTAATCCATCGGAGAAGGTTTCCATGGCAACCTATTTGAACTAATTTAGAAATCAATAAAGTGTGGTTGACTTTATCGAAAGCTTTTTTAAAGTCTGTCAAGATAACATCAACCTGGCCACCTTGATCCAAGACAGAAGACAAATAATCGGTATAAGTAAGTAGATTTGTAATGGTAGATCTACCCTTACAAAAACCATGTTGCTGTGGCAGGATAATGTGCTTTACGGAGTGATATAACTCGACAGTAACGATTTTTTCGAAAAGTTTAGCAAAAATGCTAAGTTTCGAGATAGGCCTATAGTTTGAGATTTCATCTGCGCTACCTCCCTTGTGAATAGGAGTAATCAAAGCATTTTTCCAAACTTGAGGAAAAGTTCCCTGCGTGAGAGATAAGTTAAATATTAGAGATAGGGGATATGCAAGAGATTCAGCACAAGATTTAATAAATAAAGGGGGAATATGATCTGGACCACTACCCTTTCTTACGTCCAAAGATCTTAACATCTGCAGTACGGAACTTTGGTCAATCAGAGATACATTGAAAGCCGAAAAAGGTGCATTGTTAGCAACCGAAAGACAAGAGTCCAGCAGACAGTCATCCTGTTCAAAAACAGACTTAAAGTAGCTATTAAATAACTTACAAATACCCAGTGTAGAGGTCGCCGTTTCATTCATATGGTGCATGCACGTCGGGAGTAAGGACGACGCACGCTTCGACTTAACATAACTCCAAAAGTTATTAGCGTCCGATTTGATATTTGACTGCACAGAATTTATCCAATTTCGATAATCAACATTTATGGCATACTTGAGTCGACGTCTAAGGATGGTAAAGGACTCGTAATCTCTTAATCTTAAGTATCTCTTCCATTTCGAGTGCATCTTACGCTTTTCTTTATAAATTTTAATAGTAGACCGTCGATACCATACAGGAAAAGGAGACCTCCCCACAATCTTTTCGGAAACATTTTTTTTAATAACTTTAAACAAATGAGAGCTACATATTTTAAAATTATCTCCATATATACAGGATGTTTCATATCGCTAGAGTGAACCAAACATACGTTTTCTTCCTTAATCCTTCGATACAAGATATCACTAAGTTATACCGAGTATTTCAGAAGTTATGGTCAGTTTTGTCTGAACATCATTGCGTGTTCAACGTCCTGAAATTCTTTTCGTATTGGAATAACTTTTTTATTATCTATACAGGCCATTATTCATACTGACTTGTCTTTACGATTTCATTTTCAACTTGTAGTCGTGCAACCAATCGCTTCGTCTGTAGACCGCTAGGGGTCGTGAAAGGAGATAGTAAAGTTTGTACAGGCAACAAGGAGTAAAAGGGCGGGGCAAAGTGTGTCTCCTGTACAAATTTAGCCATCCTCTTACAATCAATCAAGGATTATATTGTTGGGGGTATTTTCTTTAATTCAATCTCTAACTATATGAAGGGGGAGGGAGGAGGGAGGTGGCAATGTTTGTATTAAAGGAAATTAAGAAATTATAATTTCACCGTTTTTTTTAAATTGAACTACTAACAAGGTTAGGGAGGGGGAGGGGGAAGAGGGCAGTTTCCATACACGAAAATTAAAAAAAAAACATATTTTTTCAACTTTTTTCTTAACTCGACATCTAACGAGGTGAAAGGGGGTGGCACATTTTTTTATAGAAGAAAATTAAAAAAATTATATTTTCACCGTCTTTTTTTTTAATTTAACCCTCTAACAGAATGAAAAGAGCTGGAAGATCTTGTCGTGATCTTCTTCAGAAGTGACAAGATGATCGAAACGTCAAGTACGACAACCTTTCTACACGGCAGAGAAACCGAGAACCGAAGAGCAGCCATCAACGATTTGGTTTCATTTGATGGTAATTTCCTTATTTTGTAATCCTTGAATTTTAATAACCTTCCTGGAAGCGGAAGAGCGATACGATCAGCAACAGATTTAATAAAGTCTACTACTTTTGTGATTTCTTCTGGTTGAATTGATGTTGGTGTTTTCGAATTTGGACACCATGAAGGTTATAGTGGTTTAATAAATTTTTGAAACGCCTCAAGCCACACAGGGACAAAAACAGAAACATTTTACGGCGGATAGGCAGCTTGTGATAAGTGTAAACAATATGTCCTGTTCATCTTTTTCCAAGTCTATCAAATTTATTCGTGATTCTACGATCATATCTTTGGGTATCAACTTATGGCAATCCTGGGTACAACAAACATTTTTTTAAATCTCTAACACCGCTTTATTTTCGTCAGTATCCTGAAGAGACATATCGAAAGACGAATCTGGTACAACGTCATCTTCTATATCACTAACACCTGCACCACTACCTTGATCTTAATCTTCACCACAATCCGCAAAATATTGTTTCTTCACTGCTGTAAATTCTTCTTCTAGATCCATTCTGCACTTTCACAAACTGAAACTATTTTAAATTAGCTGCATAACAATGAAAAACCACGATCTCGAAAATAGAATGATAAGAAAAGCAGCACGTATTATTCCAACTATTCCATCTATTTAGTGGAAATTTTTTTTTTTTTTGTGTGTGTGGTGGGTGCTTAGTTGCAGTGACTCCGTAAGCTGTATTACTTGTCTGGCTATCACTGCAACTCTTGCGGTGTAGTTTAGTGTGTGTAAGTTGTGTTTTAAATGGCTTTGTGACAGCATCATATCGCCTTTTATGATGCCGCGCTGTTAATCACTTTGCTCCCAACAGCGAATGGCAAGTCGATCCGGGATTAAACTCTCTGAAAAAATGTCACTGTCCCTCCAGAGAATTGAACCCCGGCACCTATCGTCCTCTCACAACAATAGTCAGCCGCCTAACCACTGCAGCCATCGACCCGTTAAATCATTTGAATAAGGTACAAAAATATTTATTGTACAAGCACCACCTATAGTGGAAGTCTAAAGAGAGGTGGAGAGCCAAGGTAAGACAAAAAAAGAAGAGCTAGAAGCGCAAATACAAACGGTACCTTTCCGTAGTCCAGATCACATATAGAGAAGAGAACCTTTGTTTGATCACATTTCTTTGAGCGCAAAATGTGGATGTTATTGACCGTCATTGGTTTCAGCATGATGGTGCTCCTTTGCATGGTAATCTTACTCATGATCTCTGTATTTTTTTCTTATATATTTGTTATAGGATATTTAATTCTATGTTTTACTAACTAAACATATACAGGATGTTCGATATTAATTAACGGAGATTTTTCTCCGTCAAATTTGTCATTTTCTGCGCACCTCTACTACTGGTTAGTTTCTAACATGAAACATTGTTACTTATACATGTTTTTCATGTAGATTCAATAGTAAAAACTAAAGAGTTATATTGAAACGAACAAAGTTGCTTTCTGTTTGGGGCAAAGTAATGGGTGCTCCATCTAGTGGTAACCGATGTTAAATTTGAATAACTTCTCATCCAGATGTCAAATTAACAAACGAGATAGTGCGCTGGAAGCATCATTCCAGTACAATTTTAACCATGAACCACTACACACCGAAAGAATGTGCAGAAATTGTGAAATTTTATTTTCAAAACGAGTCCTCGGTTAAGCTAACGCAACGAGCGTGCCGACGAAAGTATCTCGATCGAAATGTGCCCACACCGAAGGCAATTCGTCTGTTTATCGGTAAATTTAATGAAAGTGGTTCAGAAGCAACATCAAAGCTTAAAAGTAAACCATCTTGCTGACAGCCCCGGAAGATCGTATCGTCGTCGAGCTCAGCATTCTCCATGTGGCGAATTTTGAAAGTGGATTTGCATGTTTTCCCATACAAAATGCAAACGGCTCAACAATTATTGCTGGCCGATAAGCCCCGTCGCATCCAGTACGCCACCAACATGCAAAACATCTTGGCCGGAGGACCCGATTTTTGGCGCCATTTGATCCAGACCGACGAGGCTCATTTTTCATTTTTTTTTTTACCTGATTTGCACGATTTATATTTCATTTTCATTCAATTTTGAGCTGCCCCGATCTCAAATTTTAGTTAAATTCTCATTGCCAACAATTTATATTATCCAAGGTATATAATGTATTATTATGTACAGGGTGGTCAACTAAGAATGACGCTCGGCCATATCTCAGGAAAAATATAACTAACTAAAATGGCCTAGGACTAGGAAAGTATTGGATAACCAACTTAAGGTTTATCACAAACATCAGAATCGGAATCTTTTGCCAAATAAGGGATGGAGAGGAAGGGAAACTGTGTTTTGAAGGAACACTTATATCTCTGATACTGTTGAACCAACTTAGTTGCCAACTTAGTCTCGTTGGAAATAGCATTAGTCCTCCAATCTAATGCTTACAAATTCGTATCAATCTAATAAGTAACGTGCATGCTAGAGGGCGCTGTTTAATTTTTTTCTGAAATTTTGTTTTTTGGGATTGAAAGTATTTACATATCATAATAGATAGGAATAGTAAACATAAAATCTAAAACAATAAATAAAAAAAAATCAATTTATAATAATACGTTTCAAGTTGACGAGAAGGTTACACAGTAAGATATATTTACTGTGGAGATTGGCCGGCTGGTACATAACGGTAGATTGCGAACGGAATTACCATCAACTAGAAATTCCGTATTCAAAGTCAGACAATGTGCCGGCTCAGGTCCAAATTCCGGAAGGAACACTTCGATTTTATGCTCCAGATAAAGTTAAAACGTCACGGTTGGGCTTAGTAGTCTCCAGTCGATCTGCCTGATTTAGATTTTACACGTTCCGTGCGATTTTCTTCTATTCGACCTCTCCTCAGTCGGTCTCCCCGAACGCAAACAAACATGTTTGCTATTATATTAGATACCGCCGAGCAGCAGCAGCAGCGCGGTCCCAACCAACACGGCGGTATTTAATATAACACCGAGATCCTATGTGCATACAATAAATAAATCTATGTAGTCAGGAAATTATACGCAAATCTATAAAATTCGGGTAAGATAGAAAGACAAAAGCGTAGTTGGAAAATACTCTTAGCTAGCTAACCTTCAATAATTTGTTACGAATTCAGTTCAAACATTTCGCCTGGGTTTGACAGGTATAGGAGTGGACACGCAAATTCTCCACTCTTAGTTACCTCACTCTTAGTACCCACTCTTAGGAAAACCAAAGCGCACCACAGCATCCTGTCATAGTAAAGCAGTAGCAATAGTCATTATTCAGGAAAACCAGCAGACAGATGTTGAATGAGAACACACTGAAGAAATAGTAAAGGAAATAAGAGAGGATGAGACACCCAAAGAATCTAAAGGCAAAGATAAAATTACCTTGTGGAAGAAATACTGAAACACAGAACTATAGAGCTAAATCAAAAAAACATTGTTATCCTAATTACCTGGTCCAAAACTGCTTACGCGAAGTCACATATACCAATCAGCATATCGAATACTTCACTCGAGAAAAGTATACTCAAGACCTACTGATGTCTTGGAAATAGAGTCTTTGATAGCAGATGAATCGACTAAACTTTGAGGAGATTTTTAGTGCTAATGTAGATTCACGGGAACTATTTTGGTTGATGATGTCACAGCAGCGTTTCCTCTTTCTTTTAAGGCATCTTCGGTTTGATGATAACGAATCAAGAGATACCCGAAAAGCTATTGATAAACTTGCTCCAATCCGTGACCTGTTTCAGCAAGTAAATGACAACTGTAAGAAGAACAATCTTTCTCAATCTGCAACTGTTGATGAAATGTTAAGTAGGGCTTCGGGGAAAGTGTTCATTCCTGCAGTACATACCTTTTCTAAGCCGGCCAAATATGGAATAAAAATTTTTGCATTGGTAGATGCGGAAATGTTTTATACTGCAAATATGGAGGTATGTGTTGGAAAACAAAAAAGTTGATTGAGCCTATTAGTGGACCTCATAGAAACATTGTTACAGACAATTGATTCAAGAGGATTGAACTTTGTGAAAAACTATCACATGAACATAAATTAACTCTTTTAGTAACAGTTCGAAAAAATAAAAGGCAATTACCTCCTGAATTAGTAGTGGCTTGAGATTTTACATCTTATAATGTGGTCAGACGAATCTCGATTGCATAACAATGGAAAAGTGAATTGCCACTATTGGTCAGAACATAATCCTCACTGGCTTTGAGAAACCAATTTTCAAAATGTTTGGGGGAAATAAATGTGTGGTGTGGCACCAGTTCATGGTGGTGGAATTGTCACCAATAAAATGAAGTTTATACGTGGAAGATGGATTGGAAATCGTAATGTGGAAGTAAAGTGCCCCCCCAGATCTCCGGATCTCACGCCACTTGATTTCTTTCTATAGCCGTATCTTAAGGGGAGGGTTTATACAACACCTCTAGTTGATTTGGAGGATCTGCAGAATAGAATAAAACATGAATGTCGTCAGTTGACTCAAGAAGTTCTTTTGCATGTCTGTACTTGTACAGTCTTGATATGAACATTTCGAGCATTTGACGAACTAAGTTTTTTTGCTAAAATTATTAAATAAATTTTCCTAACAATTGTTTTTTTTATTATTTTATCATAGTGATACATATTTGGAATTAGAAATAAAATATCTATTAAATGGTACAAAAAAATATATAGGGTGTCATTTGAAAAAAAAAGTTGACAGTCACTTCTTTGACAGATGTCATTGCAAAGATAAATTGTTGATCCCATCCAATAGGCTTTGCCATCGTATTTACGAATATATACAGCGTTAGTAAAAAGTCCCGGAACGGTCGAATAACTTTGTTATTTGAAAATTATGATTTCTGAAATTGCTATGAGGGTATAGTTAATATAAATGCATTTTATGCAATACAGTTTATATTTTTTTCACATCCGGTTTAATCGGCAATACGTCCAACTTTTTTTTTTTAAACGGAACGCCCAGATTTTTTTAACACTTTTGAATGCAAAATAAAAAACTACGTTCAGGAAGTATTAAGATGTTTATTTTTATTCACAAGAAAACAGTTAAAAAATTAGGTTGCGATTACAATAATTGTTCAAAATGCTCTCCATTTACAATTTGACAAAAATGTAAACGGTCAGTAAAATTTCTTATTGAATTTTGTATTTGTTCTGGAGTGATGCGATTGGCTTCTTGAACTATTCTCTCTTCCAATTGTTCAAGATTATGGGGACGATTTTTGTACACTTGACATTTCAGGTGACCCCAAAAGAAAAAATCTAATGGCGAGAGATCTGGCGAACGTGCTGGCCATTCGATTGCTCCTCTACGTCCGATCCAACGTTCCGGAAAAATGTCATTCAAATAATCACGGACTTTATGGGCAAAATGGGGGAGGGGAAGCTCCATCTTGTTGAAACCAAAAATGTGCATTAGGGTGATCACCTATGTTTGCATTTGGAAAGAGGGCCGCAAGTGCTGGAACAACCTCATTTCGCAATAAATTTAAGTAGACGCTGCCAGTTAAATTTCCTCGTATAAAAAATGGTCCTATGATGTTGTTTCGAACAATACCAGCCCAGACATTCACCTTTTGAGGACGCTGTGTATGGACTTCTTCAATCCAATGCGGATTTTCAATTGACCAGTAGCGACAATTGTGTCTGTTCACGGTGCCGTTGAGACACAACGTTGCCTCATCTGAAAAAATGATGTGATCTAAAACATTAGGCTGCTGCTCGATCAATTCCGTCATTGTTTCGCAAAAATGTAGTCTACTATCTGGATCATCTTCAGTTAACTCATGGACGGTGCTGATTTAAGAATCTTATGAGCAGATTTTTGAGAGATCTCATGAATTTGACCTAATTCTGTTGTGGACACGTGATGATTTTCTTCCACCCCAAGCAGCATCAAAATACCGGTAACCGAGATCGGAACTTCAGACAAGTCGTTGTTACGTTAATATCACTAAAAAAACAACTTTCTAGTTTTTCCTACTTTTATTTAAACGTTTTTGGCAATTATGTAGTTATTATTACTACAATTTGGAATGAACGTAGAGCTAGTGGGGTTAGCAGCCAAAGTTAGTTTCAGTACTAGGTAGCTTTTGAAGTTTCTGGAATGAGACTGTTACTATATAAAATAACTTTAAGGTGGCACAAACTTTAAAGTGATATTCGATAGTCTCTGTAACGTTGGTTTGTTACCAATATTTCACTTCAAAGTTTTTATTACTTTATGGTAGCGTTGAAAGTAACTACGGCGTCGTTTCTACTTTTGAAATTCCTTCAAAGTTATGGAACTGTGTAGTAATATTTAAGGTGAAATTAATTATCTCGCTACTCACAAAAACTACTTCACAGTAATTTTTACTTCCCACTCTGCCAATCCTACTTTCCAGTAATTTCTGCAAAATGCGCCATATTTACTGACAAAATGTAGGACGCCATTACATTAATTTCAATTTCCTTATTGTACAACAATTATAGTATCCTCAAAATATCATAAGAAAAAGAACAATTAAAGCGAAACTGAATTCCTATAATTAGAAGAAAGGTTAGAAAAACATTTCAACACCTTTCACCAATTTCATGCATTTTTTTATTGTCTTCCCGAAAAAAAAAATTGTAAAACATATATTTCGAGATGGCGCGTTTAATTTTTCAATCTATCAACATAACATTTGACAGAATTTTTTTAAGCGTTTTGAATTTCTTTGTATTCGAAATTGTAAATCAGCAAAGTTGTGCGTACCCCTACAAGCGATATATTTCCTGAAACCTACAAATATTATTTCCATTATGGGTGCCGCGGCTGAATAATGACAGGAGATACTTAAAAGCTCTTTTTAAATATGTAAGAGAAAGACAAGGCGCAAACGACAAGCGAAGAAACGAAACCTTATAAAGTAGCAATGACCACGCCGCTACGTCCCCGCCACTTAGTTGTAACGTAAGTGCGACGTAGCGGTATAAGTAGCGGGGTAGTAATTTTTACGTAGCTATCACCTTCAAAATGTTCCCCATTTTGGTCGTTGGCACGTAATGGAAACGTGGCAATTACGTTCCCGTCATTAGTAACCACAACTTTATAATTCCCAACAACAGTCGTTGGGACGTAGCAGCGACTAAAAATGCTGCTTGGGACTGTAAGTAACACGTTCAAACTAGTTTCTTCATCTGTTGCTGTTAATGGACGTCCCCTTCTAGGTAAATCCTTCACTTGACGAAAGACTTCAAACTTTTGAATTGTTCGGCATACCGTACTTTTACTAATGTGACGATCCGGATAAACAGTATTAAACAAAATACGAACCTCTTCAAAAGAACGTTGACGATCACCGTACCCACGCGCATCATTAATATCTCAATTCGTTCTGATTCAGTAAGTTTTACTGCCATTTTCAAACGTGTCAATGTCTAAAATAAGTAAATTTATAGCGATGCAAAAGTTAAAACGCTTTTAAAATTGTCAAATGTGACGGCAAAAAGAATGCAAACACTAAACAACAACTTTTTTGAAAGGTACCTTGTTTTTTCTGTATTAGGACACTTTTTTAATTTTTTAACTGATTTCTTGTGAATAAAAATAAACATCTTAATACTTCCTGAACGTAGTTTTTTATTTTGCATTCAAAAGTGTTAAAAAAATCTGGGCGTTCCGTTACAAAAAAAAGTTGAAAATATTGCCGATTAAACCGCAAGTGAAAAAAATATAAACCCCCATACCAAATTTCAGAAATCATAATTTTCAAATAACAAAGTTATTCGACCGTACCGGGACTTTTTACTAACGCAGGTCGGCGAATACCAAACTGAATTACCTACTTGGTATAAATGTAATCAAGAAGATCAACAGGGTGCGCAATAAATTTCTTTGTCTCCAACATTCGAACATTATTATTTGTAGTAATGTTGTAATGTTACTTTTTTTGAAAGAATTCTAGGTAATTTCGATAGTAATCAAAATTATTTTTGCTTTTATGGGTTAACAATAAATATTTTTTAACTAGGTATTAAGTGTTTTTTTATTTATTAGAAACAATAGAAAAATAAACTTTAAATCTATGTGGAGTCCCATATAACTGTATCGGTCTGGGGTTTAAAATTAAATATTATGACATGAACTGTCAAAGTATGCAAACATGGCGGCCGTCTAACTTCCGCATTCTACCGAGAAACGTCAAATGTCATGTAAATGTCATTCCGATCCAGTCAAATGACGATGTATTGTATCGATTCAGAAGGAGACTATTTTGAATGAACTAGAGTAAAAAATCGAATTAATAAACGCTTTCTACGTATTTTTAGACCAATTTCATTAGATCTGGAACATACTGTGTGATGAATGATTTTTTTATAATTTTCACAGCTGTCAAATTCGAACTATTAAAGCGTTTAACATGTTAACAAAAGAATGTACAAACTCTGCAAAAATCTTCTTTGCTTTTCAGTTACTAAGCTCTCTAATGGAGTCACCTTTAGCGACATATATGTTATGTATATTTCCAAAAATTGCAATTCCGAATTTAGATTAATTATTTCACGCAATTATTGCACGACAAATGATTTGTGCGTCCGGATCGAAATTATACGCGAACGTTTGTGAAAGCTGGCTTTAAGATAATTCATACAACTCCGACTGCCCGACTGCTAGTCGTAAATTTTCTATCAAACGGTAATCCTACAGTCCACAAACCATTTTACAATATTCAATATTCATTTGAGGCAATCCTGTAAATCAAAATTTAATTTTCAATCCATATACAATTACGTGTATAGTGTTGTTGTTGTTGTTGTTGTTGCACTAAGTGATAGTATGTGTATATATATATATTAGAGAGAGGGAGATAGATAATAGGGGGCGCCACCATAAAGGGACGCAGGGAACTGTAAAATACAACCGTTGCGTCACAATAACCGCGTCAGGTCGATTCTCCAGCTTATCATTCGCACACGCAGCATGCTCGACGGACAAATAATTTAAAACAATTTATACGGTTAGGGTACTAACAATATAATAGACGGCGATTGTTTCGGACGACACGATGGAACGGTGCGTTTTAAAGGGGAAAGAGGGGGTCGTTTTAATAAAATTTATCCCGAAATGATTTAGTGTAAAACGCTTAACTTTAATATAATCATTCTAATCGTAACTATATAGTCGGTCGGTCCTTTTAACACCCTTAAGTTTATCTCCGTTGAGGAAAAACGGGGTCGGGGGTAGGGTAATGCGATTACGTGATGTATGTCCCACGGGAAGATTAAAGGGGATCCGGTTTAATATAGTACTAGAATATATTAAACGCTTATCGTTTATTATCGTGTTTCCTTTTTGCATTAAGATTAAATTAATTCTCGTAAAAATAAATATCTTTCAACTAGATTATCACAATTTAATTTCGGATATGTGTAGGTATATGAATTATTATGATTCTATTACCTCCACCGGACTAATGAAAGAAATGTGTTGTACTTTTTTTTTTTTCTTTTTTGTACGCCATTACATAAGCGCCGATTTTTTTCTTCTGGCGTAATTTCCCCACGGCAATGTCAACGGAAATATTGCCCGTGTCTACTTTATTAAGGCAATTTGTCCTGATGGTCCACTCCCTGTATAACCCGGTTTAGACTATGTACATTATTTCCCGTACACGTGCCTGTTGTGCACTTCAAATACATATATTCGGTCGTTCCAATTTTGCGTAAAATGAATTAGAAAGATTGATTAATGTACTGTTAAAATTTTTACAAGATCACACATTTTTATTTTCTTAATTGATTCTGTTGCCATAGTTATGATGTATACATTTTGAGTAATTTAGAAGACAGTAATCTCAACCGTCTTAAACAGATACTTAAAACAGCAATGCTGTCATTATCAAGGCGATAATAAAACTAAATTAAAATAAATCAATCCGATACGCATCATTAATTTCCAATTAACGAAAACAATGACGAATGAGGGATAGGCCCGTTGTCACAGTTCATTACACATGACTTATTTTTATATATTTCTAAACTTTCGAGAAAACATTTAGAAACTTACAATTGTTTATTTCTCTACGTAATTAATTTAACATTCGTATGATCCATATTGTGATCTGTTTCAAAAATGTGTTGGGCAGCGCTCGATTTCTCAATTATATTAAATCTAAGATTAGCCATATGCTCTTTGAATCTAGTCGAGACTGCTCTCCTGCTTTGCCCAATATATTTTTGATTACAATCTTTACAATTGATTTCGTAAATACCTGACTTTTCTAGAGGTTGTATTTTATCTTTAGGGTTACCGACGAGACTTCGTAAACTAGTTCCAGAACTGTAAACTATTCTGAGATCTAGCTCTTTGAAGATTTCACTCAAACCTTTAGTGATAGAGGGAGCGGAAGGGAGGGTCACAACGGGTGAAGCTTTAACATCCTCTCGAAAAGTCGTAGATTCTTTCACAGTTTTCTTATAATTAAACTTCCTAATTAACTCATAGATATGCTGAGGCTGGAAACCATTACACTTGGCCGCATCTTTTATAATTTTAAGCTCTTTCTCATACCTCGCCTTGTTCAAGGGAAAAGTGAGAAGTCTGTGGACCAAAAAATTCAGGCTTGCCATTTTGTGTTGAACACAATGATGGGAATCTGAAGGAATGTAGCGAAGTGTACTGGTTTCCTTTCTATACACGTCAAACTCTAATCTATTGTTATTTCTAATTACTAAAGTATCTAGAAAGGGTAGCTGACCGTTCTCTTCTCTTTCACAAGTGAACTTTATGGTTTCGAACCGATTATTTAATCTATTGAGAAAATCGTCAATATTACATTTTTTAGTGTCAAATATAGCGAAAATATCATCCACATACCTCAACCAAACCCTAGGAAAGTATTCGCTCTCAGATTCTAAGTCCTTTCCAAAACGGCGCATGAAAAGATTAGCCAAAAAGGGCGACCCATTGCCGTTCCTTCCAGCTGTTCATAAAAACTCCCGTTGAATTGAAAAATGTTCTGTTTCATACAGATGTCAGTTAAGCGAATATATTCCTGGACACATTGTTGACTCAAGCTATTTTGAAGCAACAAGTCCTCGAGGTATGTCAAGGTGTCTGGAATCGGTACACTAGGAAAGTGAGAACTAACATCAAATGAAATCAATATTTCACCCTCCACAATAAGTCCATTCCAGGTCTCACTGACAAAATTGTGAATCTGTTTCGTCACTTTAGAAACATACAGATTTGTACATAGAGAGAGAGAGAGAACAGAGACAAGTGAGACAGTGCGGACGTGTTTCTCACTGGCCAGCGTCTCTATTAATATACAGGGTTTTCAATCTTAAGTCGGCACTATTGCTAACTTTGTTATTATTGGAGCTACAAAGTTGGTTAAATAGACAAACTAGTGTAGTTTTTCAAGCAAATTACAATGGCATTTAAAAAAAAATAATTGACATACTGGGTCACGTGATATTGTGAAAAACGTAATTTTTTTATATGGGACACCCAGTATACAGTTCTCACGGTCGACAGAAAATTTAATTCTGAACAAAAACTTTCCTATGAACTTTTATCCTAAAGTCAATAATAACAGAGTTATTGATGATTGTTTTTACAGAAACTAAAAACAGTATTGTTTATTTTAAGTTATTTTATTAGTTTCGAAAATAAAAAAAAACAAGAAATTTTAAATTCAGAGCAGATGCTCAAAAACATCACCCTCTTGCTCCAAGCACTTTTGAACCCGCCTGTTAACGTTTCTAGTAGCCTTAGCAATGATTCTACCATCAATGTTATTAATAGCATGGCTGATGCTTTGCTGGAGATCTTCAAGAGTATCATACCGTCTTTCATACACTGCACTTTTCACAAATCCCCAAAAGAAGAAATCCGAAGGTGTTATGTCCGGTGATCGGGGAGGCATACGAATAGGCCCGTTAGTTGATAGATATCGGCCATCAAAAAGGTCATGTAATAAGTTATGAATTTGGCGAACATTATGGGCAGGAGCGCCATCTTGTTGAAAGAATACCTGTTGTTTATCCATTAAATTCAGGTCATCCAAGAATTCTCCAAGGTTAGCGGTTAACATTTCGACATACCTCTCGTCAGTTAATGCACCTTGATAAAATACGGGGCCTACAATTCTTGAATCAATCAAGCCACACCAAACATTAACACTAAAGCGTCTCTGCGGATTACAAGGACGGAAAAGCATCGGGTTTCCTCGACTCCAATAGTGGCTGTTCTCCCTGTTGGAGAAATTTGATTCGTCACTCCAAAGAACCAAACGCCAAAAATTATGGTTAAGTCTAACTTGATTAATGTACCACTGACAAAACTGAGTCCGTCTTTCTTGATCTCCCGGTACCAGCGTCTGAATAGGTCTGTATCTGAACGGCACAAACTTATGTTTTTTTAGAATATTGTGAATAGTTCCTAAAGATAGTGCACTTTCTTCCTTTAAATCATTAATTGCATTATTAGGATTAGCTTCAAAGAAAGCTAAGACGTTAATTTCAGATGCTTCACTTATTATAAATTGTTTTTTGGTTCTAGTTTTCTTGAACACATTTTCATTTGATCGAAACTTACGGTACAAAAGTAAAAAGTACCTTCGATCTGGCAAGTTGCGCGTAGGAAATAAAACACCGTAACGTTCACGAGCTTGCGGGGAATTTTTATTACAAACGATGTAACATTCCATCATATCACATTTTTCTAAATGCGTGAAAGGCATTTTTTCATCAATAAACACAAAATGTTAATTGCTTACTGACAGAGGTTTAATGCAATATTTCAATGTTGATGACATTTGCAAAACAATCGAATTTTGTTTATGAAATAACAGCCACCTTGGCAAATTTGAAAAATCATTAATAACTCTGTTATTATTAACTTTAGGATAAAAGTTCATAGGAAAGTTTTTGTTCAGAATTAAATTTTCTGTCGACCGTGAGAACTGTATACTGGGTGTCCCATTTAAAAAAATTACATTTTTCACAATATCACGTGACCCAGTACGTCAATTATTTTTTTTTTAATTCCATTGTAATTTGCTTGAAAAACTACACTAGTTTGCCTATTTAACCAACTTTGTAGCTCCAATAATAACAAAGTTAGCAATAGTGCCGACTTAAGTTTGAAAACCCTGTATAATTTTCTTCTATTATAAAGTTTTATATCAAATATGCCACCGGGCACTAGATCAAACAGTGATCAAAACGAAAATCATTATATTTCGGATCATAGGAGTTTACTTGTTAACATACCTTCTGTTGTTAAAACAAATACTAATACAAGAAGTCTCAAAAGGGTTTTTAGCAGTGGTGGCATTGCTGGTTTCATTGCGGATTTGAGAAATGAAAGTTCATTACTTTGGATAATAAAAATATTGAACTGAGGATTGATAATATACCCATATCGAGCCCTAATCCTATAGCCAACAATTTCAATGAATACTATGTCAATTTCCCTCAACTTCCTATTCCTGTTGGACACAAAATAAGCCTCAACGTTTAAATGCATCTTTTTTTCTAAGACCAATATTATATCATGAGCTTGCCTTTATTTTAAACAGAAACCTGAAAGATACCCTCTCTACTGGTTTTGATCAAATACCACCAATTATTATTAAAGCTGCTTGTGACCGCAGCTGATTCCGGTCTTATCTTTCTTAATTAACAAATCTTTTGTTGAAGGTGAATTCCCTAATTTAGGTACTAAAAATTACAAAATTAGTACCATTGCATAAGAAAGGGGATAGAGCCCTTTCGGAGAACTATGACCCTATTGCGTTGACATCGTGTTTTTCTAAAATCTTTGAGTACTGCTACTTGTCCAGATTTGAAGAATTTCTGGAAGTCACTCTACAGCTTCAGCTCTTGCCAGCTTCCTGGGTAGTATGGTTTCTAGATCTTACCAGGACACACGCTCTTATTGGAGAAACTTGAATTGCATGGGATTAGGGGTAATGCCTAAAGTTGGTTACAGTCTTTTGTTGCAAATCGGGAACAATATATTTAACATTCGTCATTATAACAGCAATAATAGTAGTGACTTTTTATCTACCATACTAAATACGAATATAGGGGTTCCACAAGGCTCTGTGTTGGGGCCTTTACTTTACATACCCCATTAAAAAAATTCAAACTCGCTACAGCCAATCTCTCACTAGCTCTTCGTCATTTTCTTTGGGGACAATCTGAGATAAAATATATTGATTCATCGACAAACAGGATTTGGTTCCATAAAGATATGTTTCATGAATCGTATCAAAGAGCATTAATACCCACCACCCTCCCTCTCCCTTAAACCCCGTTAGGAAATGAATTAAAAAAAAATTCGAGGGTTGTACTTGGTGCAATCTGACAATTCAAATGACATTACGATGTAACCATAGCAACTGAATTAAATATGAAAATAACTAGTTTTTTTTCTCTGCGCGAGCGGCCTTATAAAGTTCGTACTGTATATATTTCACCCGGATTTACATGCATAATAAATAATAGAATTTATTACACTCGACCACTATGATTATACACAACGTACTTAAACATATTTGTCTCGTGACAGTACCGAACACGAAGATTATTTACCATCATTAAGCATTAGAATTTATTAGCACGCACTCGTACATCAATGCCATCGGATTAGAATCGTCATCACCCTTTTCACAGGAGACCAGGCTAACGTATGCAAATACCGACGACAACAACAACGATAATAACCAACCAACCAACCAACCTCCGCCACCCCTGCGCCCTGGCTCAAACCGCTGCCTGCTTGTTTATATGTATATGCGAGGAGACATAGTGAATGTACTTTAATTTCCATTTCAATTACCGACGCAACTTTAAAGGCGCACCATTTGCGATGACGTATAATCCAATCTGTGGGCGCAACAAGATGGCGATACCAGAGGACCAGATGTATGTAATAGTATGTAGATATTCCCTTAGTCTGGCGTCATTTGTAATGCAAGACTTAAAATTCCATGCATATTTTACCGGCGGCGACTTAAAACTGCGAAGATTTCTTCGCAGAACTTCCATCTTCCCCGCTATCCCATCCATCTATGTATCCAACTATTTTTGATCCAATTAAGTCGGACGAAATCTAACGTGAATTTTTAACGAGTCCGCAGACAAGGAAAGAAAGAAGCCGGTTCTTTCGATTACCCAATAGAAATGTAGAAAGTTTTGTTAAAATAATGTTGAAATTATATAATATAGTTAGAAGCAATAAAAATGTGTTACTAAAGGTGATTCCATTAGAGAGCACCGTAATTACAAAGCAAAGAAGACTTTTGCTGAGTTTTGTACACTCCTTTGAACATGTTAAGCGCTTTAATAATTCGAATTTGACAGCTGTCAAAATTACAAAAAATCATTATATATACATAGTCTGTCCCAGATCGAATCAAGCTGGTCTGAAAATTACATACAAAGCGTTTTTTAATTTAAATTTTTTTCTTCTTGTCTGTTTAAAACGTTAAAAAATGTTTCAAAATGGAATGGCCTTTAGTATGACGGTCGAAGTCTTTTGGATGACCGGAAAGATTTCCTTTCATCGCCAATTTCAGTTTGATCGCACGGAGGGGGCCAAATCAGGTTAATACAGTGGATGATCGATAACAATGATGCCCTTTTTTGGTCAAGAATGGCATTTAGACGACAGTGCATTGTCGTGCAACAACAACTAATTACCGGGCCCATTTCTTTTTCTGATTTACACCAATGATCTACCTTTAATAACAGGTCATTTGGTTAATATGTTCGCCGATGATACTTCAATAGTGATATCAGCAAAAGAGGATACCGAATTGAACTCAGAAATATGTAAAACATTAAGCATAACAAAAAAAAATGGTTAACCGAAAATAATCTAAAGCTAAACATGGATAAAACCAACTTGATTAAATTTTCTTTGCGGAAAAGTGATAGTTTAGTCATTCAGTTTGACCAACAACCAACAACTTCCATGTATCACACGTGAAAAAAACTTTTAGGACTGGAATTTGACTCCGCTTTGAATTAATTCTTGGTCGAAGAATTGCAGGTATGATTTACGAGGGAGCGTTTTATATTCGCGGAATGCGGGATAAGGGGTGGAAATAAAAAAACCAAATTATTTTTCTTTTTCAATATATTTACCTGCAAGACGGATACATTTTTCACATCTTTCAATTAATTTATTTATACCCCCCTTTATCTGCAAAATACGCCGCAACTGCCTCCTTGACTTCATCATCGGCAGTGAATTTTTTACCCCGCAGCTCTTTTTTCATTTTCGGAAACAGGTAATAATCACTCGGGGTCAGGTCTGGGCTGTAGGGTGGATGATTCACAATTTCGAAGCCCACCTTATGCAGGGCAGCTAACGCAACGCGGCTCTTGTGGACGGGCGCGTTGTCGTGCAAAAGCAGCACATCTTTCGTCAATTTTCCCCGTCTTTTCTCTTTAATGGCTTCTTTTAGTCGCTCTAATATTGAAGCGTAATATTCTCCCGTTATAGAAACACCTTTATCTTTATAATCAATCAACAATATTCCTTCCGAGTCCCAAAATACCGTTGCCATGAGTTTCCCAGCTGATTGTGACACTTTAAATTTCTTGGGAGGTGCTGTGCCCTTCTTATGCCAGTGCATGGAGTCTTGTTTGGACTCAGGTTCATAATGATGAACCCAAGTTTCGTCTCCAGTAACAATTCGACTCAATACACCATCCTTGTCTTCATTACAGAGGTCCAAAAATACACGCGAACACTCTACGCGCTGTTGTTTTTGCGGATTAAGTTACTTGGTTGACGATAGCTCAAAGACTAACTGTCTAATGTGGTCTTCATTCACTTCTCTAAGGCCGAACGGTTGTTCCTAAGCCCTTTAATAATCTGTGAATGTCCTTTTTAGGACAGGAAATGTGAATTTTAAAAGACGTAATCGCTGTCTAGTGTGACTAATTTGGATAGTATAAGAAGACTATGGTAAGTAGAAAGAGTTAGTCATCAATCGCCAGAATCGTTCTTATTCTCACCCTAGGGGGCGGTCTGTCGGGGTCGAGAATGGCCAGCTGGCTAATGAGGGGTTTTTCTGATCTTTCAACCCTTTGTAGCGTCTTGGTTGCCAGGCCTGTCACAAATCGTTGAAGTGATTGGACTCCAAGATCATCGCGGAGTTGCTGATTCCTGATGAACCAAGGCGATCCAGTGATGACTCTTAAGACTTTGTTCTGTAGTGTGTCCAGCTTTTTAAAGTGGGACTTAGCCATACTCGACCACGCCAGCGCCCCGTAAGTGATGATCGGTCGTAAAGAGGAGTAGTAGATTAATATTTTGATTCTGAGCGAAAGACCACTTCTTGCACAGAGCAAGGGATAAACACAGCTTCTGGCCGCGTTGCACTTCTCAATCGTTTTGTTGACGTGGAGTCGCAATGCGAGGCGTGCATCAAGTCTCATCTCCAGATAAAGGACGGAAGGGCTCCAAGGGAGCCTGAAGTTGTCAACAATAATATTGTCCGGTGGAGGGCGGCGCCTATTTTTAAAGCGAATGGCCACGCATTTAGACTCATTAATCTTCAGTCTCCACTTGGAGGCCCAAGAAAGAACATCGTCCAGATAATGTTGAAGTCTGCGCTGAAGAAGATTCTCATCTGTCGACACCGTGTAAAGGGCGGTGTCGTCAGCATAAATTGGACAGCCTCTGCCTTGGGGATATCTGGCATGTAAATTATAAAGAGAAAAGCGGCCAGAAGGGAGCCCTGTGGAACTCCAGCAGCGATTGGTCGGATAGCAGAGAGGTGACCACCATATCTGGCGGAAAAGGTTCTATTCGTCAGGTACGAGTAAACAATTCTTGTCAGATTGGAGTTGATGCCGTTAGAGATTAACTTGTGTACTAGGCCCTTATGCCAGACCGTGTCAAACGCCCTGGCGATGTCTAAAAAGACAGCGCCAAGGGTCTCTTTCCTCTCAAGCGCATCGCGTATAGCCTCCGTTAGCCGAAGTAGTTAAAATTCTGTGGAGTGGCCTCCCGGAATCCAAATTGTTCGTCCTGGATTATTCTGTTTATAAATAGCTCTTCCTTTATTCTTGCAAGAACGATTGCTTCCACCACTTTTGCCAGGCAAGATATGAGCGAGATGGGACGGTAGCTCTGAGGGAATAATTGGTCTTTGCCTGGCTTGAGGATCGACACCACTATGCTGTGCTTCCATATCGAAGGGAAATGACCCAACCTGAGGACCTAGTTCACTATGGATACAAGATCCAGTAAGATGTTAGAGGGCAGTTTCTTGAGCGCGGAGTTTGTGATCTGATCTCTGCCAGGAGCTTTGCCCGGTTTGAGTGCCTTGATGACTCTGGCAATCTCGTCAATGCTGGTCAATGTGGCAACTGTCGAGTATTACACTTTTTTGGAGTTCCTTATAGGTGTTTTTATTTATGTCCAGCTTCGCAAGATTGTCTTCTAATTGCATTGGAATTTCACCTGTGGCTCCAACTATGATCAGGATTATAGTGACTTGGTCTTGGTCCCATATTCTTCGTAGTTCGTCGTGTTTTTCTTATCGATGTTGTGTGCTAGATTCTTGTTCGTTTCTCCTGTTTGTGGACTATCACAATATCTGGGACATTATTTTGGATTGGCTTATCAGTCTGTATGCTCCAATTCCATAATAGTTTGGTCCGTTCGTCTTCTATTACATTCTCGAGGGTGTATTTGTAATATGGCTGTTTTTCGGTTTTGAAGTACATATGTGCTAAACGCAGATGGATCTGTTTAGCAACGTTGTTGTGTCTGAATGTGTATTCATCTGAAGCCAGCTTAGAGCAGCTCCCGATAATGTGGTCGATAGTCTCCGGTTTCTCCTTGCATAGTCTGCATTTATCATCTATATTTTGGTGCATGATATTTCGCCGGTAGTACCTCGTTGGGATCGCCACCATAAATCCCTCCGTTTCTCCATAGATTTTCCCACTTTTCAGCCAAAAGGAACTCGCCAGCTTGTCTATAGATGCAGCCTCCAGTTGCGTTGGATATCTTCCATGAAGCGGTTTGGCTTTCCACTCGAAAGTCTTTTGCGCCACGTCGTTCGGTTCGCTCGGGTGTTGGTGGTCATCACTTAAGTTCAGCGGTGTTATTCAGCGGTCGGATTCTTTAATTAGTCTGTGTAAACTGCTGGTCTCGCTTTTCTCCTTAAAATAAATTCGGAGGTTTTCGATTTGCTTCTGGTTCTGCTGTATCATTTCCGGGATTCCTCTTCCCCCCCCATCGATCCTGGAAGATGAAATCTTTGGACGGCACTCCTTGGGTGGTGGAAACGGTGCTTCGTACACTCTGTTCTCGTGAGGATGTCCATATGTGTTGAGTCCAAGCGATTATTCCATAGCTGAAAGTAAGAACCGACTGTGCATATGTTACGATGGCTTTGCTTTTGTTTCTCGCATTAAGTGGCGTCTTCAGTATCGTTCGCAGTCTTTGTTTGTAAGCTTCTCGTAGTTGGTTCTTCGTCGTTTTTTGGTCTATTCCTTGATCCTGGTGGTATCCAAGGTACTTGTACATGTCATGTTCTTCCATCGCTTCGATTGTTTGACTAATGTACACAAGAGAAACAGGATCTGATATTTTAAATTGTAAAAATTGATAAATACAAGTGATACGAAATTGGTACAGTAGACGGAAAAGCCAAAACAAAAAACAAAGGTATCGAGATGGAAATTGATCGAGAACAACTGGTTAAAATATACAGGTTGTACCAAAATAAATCAACTATTGTTGCGTTGCAGAATGGTGCAGTAAATGTTACTGAATTGATTAGTGTCTGATTTAAGTTCTTCACTGGATCTCTCGGTGCAGAAGTAGAACACTAAAACACTTTAACCCACTAAACACCAAACAAGTTTGAACTAAAACACCGACGCGTTTCAACAGCAATGCGGTCATTATCAAGGCGATAATAAAACTAAAAAATTGTCGATACAGCGCAAGAAACGTTCAACAAATTTTTCGAAATGGAATGGCGATTTCATTTCATTGCCAACTTCAGTTTGATCGCACGGAGGGAGCCAAATCAGGTGAATACGGTGGATGATCGATAACAATGATGCCTTCTTTTTTCGTTAAGAAATCACGTATCATGATTGACATTTAGGCGATGGTACATTGTCGTGCAACAACAACTAATTGCCTCGCGATCGATCCAGTTGAACTCGTCTGACCCTTCCGGGACGAATTCCACGTGGATTGAATCGAAGAAAACGGTCAGCATCGTTTTGGTTTTGCTCTTCTCTTTTAGCTCTTCGGGCGATTTTCAAATCACACTTTGACGTTTCATCATCACTAGTTACAATGGCTGACATGCTTGCCGGACTCCTTCTGCGGACATGTTTTTGCAATAAACTGAACTCTGCAATATTTTTAGTTGTCTGTTCAAGCGCGTCAATTTGCCCCTAATCCTCCGGATCAAAATTTGATAGACTTCGGTGTCCTAGTTTCCTTTTCGATAAATCTCGCAGACATAGATTTGTGACGTGGCTGCTCGGTAATCATGCATCTTGAAGATGAAACAATACGAAGTCTTTCTTGCTAGATTCCTTTATTCAAGTTGAGAGAATCGAGAATATTTCAGATTTACAAAACTTTCTCGTGCGGCATTAACGGCGGCATTAGTGACGTGTTAAGTTTCCTCTCTGTAGTAAAATTTTCGTTTGAAAGCATCAGAACATCTCGTTTCGTTGATACTTCTTGGAATAGAATGCTTTCTTTTCGCTGTGTTTAAACTTTATATCTTTTATTTTACCATACATTTATCTTTATTTTAATAATTATTAATTAAACAATATGATTCTCTATATTACTTTTCCGATATAGTAGACGAAATTAATTTATCACCGTTTTGTATGTTTCTTGTATTTCCCTTCGAATACAAACACCGAACAAGCGAACACAATCCTAAACAACGAACATTGCGAGAATTGAAAATGAACTGAATAAATTATGCAGATTCTAACGGTTGTAAAACATACGGTGGACGGCCATCGTTATATACTGCGGGAGCGCTGTTTGTTCTCTGCGAATTTGTTCCCGTTGTTTTTGTTTCTTTTCGGACGCAAGACGACGAACGAAACGTAATTATGCAAACCAGCTAATTCTCCACCTCCCCATCGTATACTATGATTGACGAAATTCCACGTCCGTTACGCCACAACGCGATCCCCTCAAAAGGGACCCGAAAACTTTAAACCCTCGATCCGAATTTTAAATATTTACAAAACATCCTGGAGATTTTAACATATTTTATAATAAATATTTTTCAATTTTCCACCATTTTCGACATTGAGCAGGAGGTCGTAAAAATAACACGAAATTGAGGTCGGCAATTCGCATTAATCTGCGGAGTTGTAGAGCAATGCGTATATCTATATCATACAGAAGAGGTATAATACTATTTTGTAGCAACAGTAGCTCGCGATGCGCCTAATATAATTCGCCGGTCGGTTTATATTCTGTTTTATGGTGTATATTATATTACGGCTAATCAAGTTTTACAATCTGTCTGTTGCTGCGCGCTATCTATATCCACGATGCGAATGCGCCAACGTTCAGCGTTAATACTTTTGTAATTTCAATGAAGCGGTAATTTGATTACGGCTAGAGAACATTAAATGTGTGTATACGATGTATAAACATACACCGGAATAGGCGATGTACTCGTTTTACGAGAGGGGGAAATCTAAATTGTTATCGCTTTTAAATGTTATCGAGTAGAAAGACATTTATTAATATCTATCTCGTATACAGTGCGGCTCCCGTCCAAGAACTATCAAGAAGGGGTTATAGATATTATTAAAAGAAAGTTAGAAACTGTAAGGTCACTTCCCTCTAGAGATAAGCGAGGTGTCCACTTGAATAGACCCCACAAGATGAGCGATGCAGTGCAGCAAGTTATTATCAATCATATTGTATTAATAGATTTCCAACCGAAGAATCCCATTATTCATGCAACAGCAACCCGCACAAGAGGTACTTGACTCCAAATCTTAACATGTCACTCGTGTACAGATTGTATGTACAGTAGAACCCCGATTATCCGTGCGCGCTTTATCCGGAGCGCGGATTATCCGTGGCTGGCGCGTGAACCCGTGCAGACGTTCGTCTCGGTGAATCCCCAATTTATGTGTTTAGTACGTATGTACTTTTTTTCGTCATCTATCGACCGGCTCATTAGTTGATCGTAAACAAACGCACAAAATGCAGCGTACCGGTGCTAACGAAAAGCGTAAACGCAATGTTTTAGCTATAGAACAAAAAATGGAAATTTTAAAACAATTTGAAAAAAAAAAAACAAAAGCATTCTAGCATTGGCTAAAACACATAACATTGGAAAACAAACGGTTCGCGACATTGTGAAGAAGGAAACCGAATTACATAGCTTTCTAGCTAAAGCTGAGTCTGAAGTCTTTAAAATGATCTACTTTTCGAGAACTTGATGATGCTAGATGCCAAGTGGTTCTTACAGAAAAGATCGGAAGGGGTTCCAATTTCAGGATGTGTGCTAGGCAAGCTCAAAAGATTCACGAACAGCTGAAAATTAAAGGAAACTTCTCTGCATCTTCCGGTTGGCTACACAGATTTAAAAAACGTCATGGAATAAGACAATTAGCTGTTCGAGGGGAGAAACTAAGTGCCGATGATGTAGCTATGGTGGAATTCTGCTATAATTTAGAAACTCTTATAAGGAGCGCGACCTAAAACCCGAACAAGTGTATAATGCAGACGAAACTGGGCTTTATTGGAAAGCAATGCCGAAAAGAACACTTGCTGCAGGCTCAGAAACTAGTGCACCAGGTTAGCTTTACATATTTTTGTACTGTTTTTTTATAATTTTTTTTAATTACTATGCTATGCTGTGCTAATGCATCAGGAACCCATAAGCTTAGGAAAATCATGCTTATCAGATAACCTCGAGGCTGGCTTGGGAGTGCCTGGAAAACCTAAGAACCCTGGCCAAACACAACAAGGTAACTTTGGTGTGAGTGCCGGGGCACAAGGGTGTACCAGGTAACGAAATAGCAAACAAGCTAGCAAGGAAAGGTTCCGCAACTAAATTCACCGGACCTGAACCGGGTCTGGCGATAACCAGAACTGCCATTCGCGGAGCAGTGGCTGAGTGGATTGCAAAAACATACCAGGCACACTGGAGGAGCGTTGAAGGGCAGGTTCATAGCAAACGAATGATGAGGCAGCCATCACGGCAGTTGACGGCGGATGTGCTGGCTCTCAGCCGGTTACAGCTTAGAACAGTCACGAGCCTGTTAACGGGGCATGGCTGTCTAAGGAAATATCTACATAAGGTTGGCATCCTTAAGGATGAACCTATATGTAGACTATGCAATGAGGAGGAGGAGACAGCCTACCATGTCATATTCGAGTGCGTTGCGTTGGAACGACGGAGACTGCCACTGCTGGGACCAATTAACCAGCTGACAGATCTACCGGAAAAGGACCTACCACACAGGCTACTAAACCTAGTAAAAGGGACTAACCTGTTTACATAAGGAAATTCACTTGGTACCGAATAATACAATAGGCCACAGGCCGCGGTGTTATAAGGGCACGCTACTAAGCAAAACCCGGTCGGTAACCAGGGACCAAATCAAATCAAAAAATTGGAGAATCATTGTAAAAACACTCCCAGTTGATTATTATAATCAAAAGGGTGCTTGGATGGATCGAGCGATTTTTAAAAAGTGGTTCCTCGAGAAATTTATACCCCAATAAGTTAAAACTTTTCTGCAAGAAAATAATCTTCCACTCAAGGCTGTACTGTTACTGGATAATGCTCCATCGCATCCTGATGCAGAGCAACCAAAGTCAGCAGATGGCATATTTTCCTTCGAATGTGACATTCATTGCCCAGCCAATGGACCAAGGTGTTATAGAGACGATGAAAAGGCTTTATAGGAAAGACCTTATGCTTCAATTGTTGGAACAAAGTGACCTCATGGGATTTTGGAAACGTATGAATGTGAAAGAAGCTCGCGCTTTGAGTGAAGTGAGAGAGACTAACATTAAAAAAGCAGTTTATAAAATGATGACCTTAGCAGACAGCAGACGAAGAAGGTACTGAAGATGATAATCGCTTAAATGAAAGTGAGTTATCAATCGAACACATAGCATCTATAGCCTCACAAATCGAAGACTTGGAAGAAATAGACATCGAAAAAATAAATGAATGGATAGAATGTGATCACCAAGAAAAAGGGTAACAGATTATGGATGAAGATTATCTAAGGCAGACCTCTGAAGAAAGTAGTGATGTCGATGAAAATAATTTCGTCATCAAGTCATCGAGAAGCAAACTGATGTTATTCATCTACTTCAAGTTAGAAAAATGAAGGAAATTATAAGACGCAGAATTTACGAAGCCCAAAAACAAACAAAAATTACTGATTTTTTCAAGTGATTTTATTCACAAAACTTTTATTTTTTGTTACATGTTCAGTCGCGTTTCTTTTGTTCCTTTGACATACCTACATATGTATTTGTTTAAATAAATTATTCAAGAATTAAAAGTGAGGTTTTTGGATTATCCGTGGTTTCGATTATCCGGCAAAGGTTCGGTCGCGGCTAACCCGGATAATCGAGGTTCTACTGTATATTGAAGAGTGTCATGCACAGAAATTGCCACAAATCGATTTTATTTCAAAGTCATCATACGTAAATGTTTTCTCTTCCAAATTTAATCTTTCTTTTACGCATCCAAGAAGTGATACCTGCAGCACATGCGACTCTGGACACTCTAATATAGAACACAAAGATAATATGGATCTAGACTTTCAATCAATATCTAGAGATCGTGAACGAGCCTTGAAAGACGTGAATGTGAGTTGACCATGCTCTTGCCCAATTATACCATCAACACCTATACCAATTAATTATATTACAAAAAGTTTTTGAAGTGATAGATCACAAATTTCCTGGGGTGTGCTCCACACCTATTTAGGTTCTGATCGCGATATAGGGAGAATTGAAAAAGTTCTGAGAAAGCACAGTAGGTACTATTTATAATCCTCAGCAATACAGGCAAATTATTCGAACAGCTATTACTAAAAAGTCGGTCGTTAACGATATGACACAGTATTTTCATGATGTTAACAGCTTGTCAAGTAAACTGGGACTAATACATAAAAAGAAAAACTTATTAAACGTTTAGGGATGGCATTAGAGGGATTCGAGGGATTGGAGGGATTGGAGTTTGGAATCATTCAAGAAAATTTCACTGTTGAAAAATCCGGCACGTGAAGATTATGTACCTGAATCCTGCATAAAACGAGCAATATATCAGAGAAGAAGATTGCCAACATTCGTGAACAGTTAACGTTCGTTTTGGAGAAACATCGAGGCTTTTTTATGAAAATATTATTGGCTCGGAAGACGCTGCAATAACTGTGAGACTGTGTATAATGATTTTTTGTAATTTTGACAGCTGTCAAATTCGAACTATTAAACCGCTTAACATGTACAAAACTCAGCAAAAGTCTTGGGTCGTCTTCCAAAGCATCATGACCTGAAATCGCAAACTGATCTGATGTATCCATAGCTTTTTCTATATTTCTAACACATTCTCTTAACCTAAACTGCTGCTGACACACTCTATAATCGTTCACAACTCCGAGCGGTTAACTGAACTCCACTTTCGGTACTTCCCCGCTCTTAAGATAATATGTGAAAAGAAAGTCAACACGCTACTCAGCGGGGGAAAGGACTTTCCAAATTAGTTTTGCATAATTTCACAGTTCGCCGTCGTTTTCTATTTTAGCTGCGATGTCGTCGTCGTCGTCGTCGCAGCTTCGCTTCACAAGCCCGACAACATAAGTTGTCGGCTTGTATAAGGGTGTTATGACGTCACCTTTAATTTTACCCCCGTGCCGCGCGACCTAGCGCCTGTCAATTTAACTAAGTGATTTCGACAGGGCCTCCTAGATAAGGGATCCCCCGCCAATACGTCGTTTAACGCGAAAATCCTTAATCTTCAGTTTTAAAGATGGTATCGATTAAGGACTACCGACCCACTACTACTCCCCCTTATGGAGAGGGGAGAAACAGTACTACCAATATAAATCATAAAATAAGAAATTCATTCCCTGTTTTTCTCCTTTTCTTTTTCTCCCTTCTTTCTTTCTTTGGCAGTATAAGAATTACTGACAACTTTGATATATAGAAAAATTTTTATTTGTGCAGCGTAGGCTTCCTACTCCGAGATAATTTGGAAAACACCAAGTACCTCTTTATTTAACTTTTGACGTTTTCGTTCTTGCCGCCAAAAAGAAGGAACCGACGACGTTTCCAAATCAAGTTTTTATTAAAACCGAAAAGGAACAACGATTTATCGCGCTCCGAATTTGCTTTCCTTTTATCCGCCACCCCTTCCTCCCTTCCCCGCGCCCGTATTCCCGCGAGCAGAAATATAAATTCCCCCTTTCGCGCTCAACAAAAAAAAAGGACCCCACACCTCTTGACTCGCGGTGGTTGGCGGTGATTCTCTTTTTACGTCTCCTCGGCCGGAACAAAACGGTCCTCGTATTTTCGAATATAAACAAATAAATTTAAAAAATTCATGGAAATTATAAATTTCGGTCGTACAGCTAGCTAGCTCTAAACCTAATGGCTTAGCTCGTAAAGTTTTACAGCAGCTGTTGTTTTAAAATATATGCAAATCTGTTCGTCGTACCTATACAACCGCACGATATAAAATAAAAAGTTGAAGGTTGAGCGTTACCTTATTTTCTGAATGGGGAACGGGAGGGGAAGGGGGGATGACATTCTTTTACGATTTGGAAAATGCGGATTTGGTATCTTATTTGGGCGAATGCCACGAACTGCACTACTATAAAATATTGGTTCTAACTTTTATGTGTATGAATGAAGTGCTCTTCATTATTATATTTTCGAATTAATTCGTAATTAGAAAGGCAGTTTGTTATACAGGGTGATTGGTGAGAATGGCCTATTAAAAGTATTATACAAACGGATTGGAATTTTAAAACAAAATTTTGCAGTAGGATATGGCTGAATATGAGCTATCACATATTTTTGAATAAATATCACTTCCGGTTAACCGGAAGTAGGTATCAACTTCAACTAGCATTTCTAAAAATAGACGTTTAGACCAAAATTTTTCGAACGAAAGGATTGAAATATTGTCGAAATTGAATTGGGGATTGCAGTTGACGTGGTGATCTGCGAGGGCTGTTTTGGTACTGCGATGCAAGCAATCCAGTTGATGTTTTCGGATACGTTTCTCCAAATATTAGAACGTCTGACCATTAGAGTTTTTCAGCAATGGTGCCGGTGTTTTACATTTGGAGAATAATCGTTCCAGTTGAAACCCGGAACTTACTTAGATCCAAATCAACTAATATAATAACTAATTTCCTTCAACATCAACATCAACATCATCCCTCGAATTGGTGCTAGAAATCTTAGATAAAGAATGGCATAGAGTTAGTCAAAACACCACCATTGAAAAATCTACTATGTTGGACATACTAAGGTTCCTTTTTCAATCGGCTTCTTTCACATTTGATGGTCATTACTACGAACAAACCTTTGGCACCTCCATGAGCAGTTCACTAAGCCCGATTTTTGCTTGTATTGTTATCGATGAACTACTCCGATCGTGCCTTCCGAAACTGGATTTCTATACAAATATGTAGACGACATCATTGCCGCCGTTCCGGATACAAGAACTGGCGCCAACTTGGATGTTTTTAATTCTTTCCATCACAATCTAAGTTTCACCATAGAATTGGAAACCTATAATTCTGTCCTCTTTCTGGATACTTTGGTAATTAGGAAACCCGACCAGAAGATAATACATTATAATGAAAAGAAGAACTTAAATCTCTCTCTTCGATATATTTTCCGATAACGGCTATCGGAGGAGGTTACTAAAAGGCTTGATTTTCAACACGTCTACTGCTGGTTTAAATGTAGATAACTCTGAGACTAGCTCTTTGTCTAACACGATGCCTGTACGTCTTAATATAAAATACAGGGTGTTCCATTTAAATAAGATGAGAAAATAATGCATTTGCGTTTTGAATATTGGCAATTAATTCGTAGCGTTTTTTAATGAAAAAGAATATTTATTTTAAATGAAAATAATATAATAGCTTAATCAAAGTATTGCCCATCGCTTTCTACTACTTTTGACCATCTTTCGGGCAGGGTACGAATACCACGTCGGAAGAAAGCATCGTCTTTAGACGCAATCCACGAATTGACTCATTCTTGACAATCTTCGTAAGAAGTGAACTTCTGATCAGACAAGCCATGAGCCATCGAACGAAACAAATGGTAATCAGAGGGTGCGATATCTGAAGAACACGGCGGGTGGGGTAGGATTTCCCATTTAAGTGTTTCGAGATATGTTTGTACCGGTCTTGCGACGTGTGGTCGAGCATTGTCGCGCAGCAAAATGATTTTGTCGTGTCTTTTTCTTTTAATGCACGGCTCAAACGCATCAATTGTAATCAGCAGTTCATAATAAATCACACCGAGCTTAGACTGATGCTGACGGCTGGCCGAGCTTAACCCATGACTTTCTGCGCCTCGGATTGTCGTAATGGACAATTCGATGCAAAAAACCTTTCCTTTTCGCCCGTTGAAGCAGCAGTTCACATGGCAAAAGTCTTCTCTCAATGTCCCTCAGTTTCAATTCATATGGAACCCAATGTCCTTCCTTCTGGATTATGCCCAAAGTTTTGAGACGTTTTCCTACCGTTGATAAGTCAACTCCCAATGATGTAGACAAGGCTTGAAGTGTTTGACTTTCGTCTTCATTAAGCAATGCCTCCAACTCATTATCTTCAAATTTCTTCGGCTGTCCAGGTCGCTCCTTGTCATCCAAGTCGAAATCGCCAGCTTTAAAACGTGCAAACCACTTCCGACACGTTTGCTCAGCTAGAGCATGTTCACCATACACTTCCACTAAAATACGATGAGCTTCAGCAGCACTTTTGTTCATATTAAAGGAATGAAGTAAAACTCCCCGCAAAAATACTTTATTCGGCACAAATGTTGACATATTTAATAAATTATAGTGTTGTTATTTATAATTCAAAAAGAAGTTGTATACAGCGCATAACATTCAACGACCGCTGTTTCACGATGAATACAGTACTGTCGGTAACAACGAAATACTGTACTACCTACGCCATTTCTAGTAAAACGCTACGAATTAATTCCAACACCTAATATAATTTTGCTATAAAACTGTAAGAATAAAAATGTGTATAAACATGTTTGGTTCACCCTGGCAATATGGAACATCCTGTATATATGGAGATAATTTTAAAATATGTAGCTTAAGACTGTCTATGATTTTTGTATATAACATTTTGTGATATTTTTAATATTAATGGATATATTGAGCTTTGACTCACTAATGCCTCACCCTGTATGTATACAAGCCGTAAACTCTATAGTATGCAGGGTTTTCAAACTTAAGTCGGCACTATTGCTAACTTTGTTATTATTGGAGCTACAAAGTTGGTTGAATAGGCAAACTAGTGTAGTTTTTCAAGCAAATTACAATGAAATTAAAAAAAAATAATTGACGTACTGGGTCACGTGATATTGTGAAAAATGTAATTTTTTTAAATCGGACACCCAGTATACAGTTCTCACGGTCGACAGAAAATTTAATTCTGAACAAAAACTTTCCTATGAACTTTTATCCTAAAGTCAATAATAACAGAGTTATTGATGATTTTTCAAATTTGCCAAGGTGGCTGTTATTTCATAAACAAAATTCGATTGTTTTGCAAATGTCATCAACATTGAAATATTGCATTAAACCTCTGTCAGTAAGCAATTAACATTTTGTGTTTATTGATGAAAAAATTCCTTTCACGCATTTAGAAAAATGTGATATGATGGAATGTTACATCGTTTGTAATAAAAATTCCCTGCAAGCTCGTGAACGTTACGGTGTTTTATTTCCTACGCGCAACTTGCCAGATCGAAGGTACTTTTTACTTTTGTACCGTAAGTTTCGATCAAATGAAAATGTGTTGAAGAAAACTAGAACCAAAAAACAATTTATAATAAGTGAAGCAACTGAAATTAACGTCTTAGCTTTCTTTGAAGCTAATCCTAATAATGCAATTAATGATTTAAAGGAAGAAAGTGCACTATCTTTAGGAACTATTCACAATATTCTAAAAAAACATAAGTTTGTGCCGTTCAGATACAGACCTATTCAGACACTGGTACCGGGAGATCAAGAAAGACGGACTCAGTTTTGTCAGGGGTACATTAATCAAGTTAGACTTAACCATAATTTTTGGCGTTTGGTTCTTTGGAGTGACAAATCAAATTTCTCCAACAGGGAGAACAGCCACTATTGGAGTCGAGGAAACCCGATGCTTTTCCGTCCTTGTAATCCGCAGAGACGCTTTAGTGTTAATGTTTGGTGTGGCTTGATTGATTCAAGAATTGTAGGCCCCGTATTTTATCAAGGTGTATTAACTGGCGAGAGGTATGTCGAAATGTTAACCGCTACCCTTGGAGAATTCTTGGATGACCTGAATTTAATGGATAGACAACAGATATTCTTTCAACAAGATGGCGCTCCTGCCCATAATGTTCGCCAAATTCATAACTTATTACATGACCTTTTTGATGGCCGATATCTATCAACTAACGGGCCTATTCGTATGCCTCCCCGATCACCGGACATAACACCTTTGGATTTCTTCTTTTGGGGATTTGTGAAAAGTGCAGTGTACGAAAGACGGTATGATACTCTTGAAGATCTCCAGCAAAGCATCAGCCATGCTATTAATAATATTGATGGTAGAATCATTGCTAAGGCTACTAGAAGCGTTAACAGGCGGGTTCAAAAGTGCTTGGAGCAAGAGGGTGATGTTTTTGAACATCTGCTCTGAATTTAAAATTTCTTGTTTTCTTTTTTATTTTCGAAACTAATAAAATAACTTAAAATAAACAATACTGTTTTTAGTTTCTGTAAAAACAATCATCAATAACTCTGTTATTATTGACTTTAGGATAAAAGTTCATAGGAAAGTTTTTGTTCAGAATTAAATTTTCTGTCGACCGTGAGAACTGTATACTGGGTGTCCCATTTAAAAAAATTACGTTTTTCACAATATCACGTGACCTAGTACGTCAATTATTATTTTTTAAATGCCATTGTAATTTGCTGGAAAAACTACACTAGTTTGCCTATTTAACCAACTTTGTAGCTCCAATAATAACAAAGTTAGCAATAGTGCCGACTTAAGTTTGAAAACCCTGTATATGACTGTCACAGAAACCAATTAACGAATTAATATAAATAAATATGTATGTATGTATGTATGTATACAAAACTTAAGGTATTAATATTCTGCAAACATGAACTATAATTCAAAAACAATTGGCATATAATAATGAATCCACAACTTGGAGGTAAATAGTGCAAAATATGTAAAAGAAAAAAAAAATTCCTAAATTGTACAAATACACGCACTTCATTCAATGTTTCTTTCTCTCGTGTGCGCGTGTGTGTGTATAAACTTTCAGCGGGAATGGAAATCAGTTTTACTGCAGGCAATATATGCGCGATTTCGTCTAGCTTACCACAATATATGTATATATCTTCGTACGTTCGAATACAATCTGTTTAAAGTGTGTTTATCCTAAAGGAATAAATAAATTCGACGGAGAACGTGAACGGTAAATCCGCAAAGCGCGTATACAAACCGTTCACCGCATATTTTACAACATAAAATATATATCAGCAGAACACACAATACAGACGCACAAATTCGCATAAGTAAAAGAAGAAGATGGAAGATGAAGAGGACAGAAGAAGAAAAAGCAAAGGTATTGTGTAAAAATTCGATATATACACACACGAGAGAGCACACACGCACACATATATACCTACGATGTTATATAAAAGTTATGTATATGCAGGTTTAAAAGCTATACTTCATCCTTTTGATATTCCGAAGTCCGGTCAAAATTTATGGTATTGAATTGGCCCACCGGAAAACGACGACTATAATGGCCCTTAAAGATCCGTACCTTATCTATGAATAGCTGAAAACGAGCAGCTGGAAAATGAGAGGCTTACCGGAAATTCACGCTATGCTTCATTTTTAAGTTTTCCGAAAGGAGTTATAAAATTCTTAAGTATCCACAGGATATAAATTCAGCCGCCGTGATCTTATGATCTCGTTTCGAATGCTGATAACGCACGCTGAATAAGACGTGGGTGGACGTTCGAGGATGATGATGGAGAAGAAGAAACATACGTAAAGGAAAGACACTTACACTTCGTTTGTTTCTTTTTCTGTTGTAGACTTTCTTACGGTTCGATGGTAACTAGAAAATCGCTGCTCTACGATTTCCTTTCTGTTTTATATCTACTTCTGAGGGCAGATTCCACGAAGAGCTAGTTTAGTTCTTTTTTTTTCCTTCTATATAACATTATCTAATTCTTACGCATGGCAGAATTAGATGTTTTCCTTACTAAAATATATGGAAATAACGGCTAATATATAAAATCATAATTATAAGATTTCCCTGACTTCTCAAAGAGCACCAGCGACGATAGTTTTGAATATCTATAACACGGTAAGCATCAACGGCAATGTTTTAAACACAAAAAATTTGTAAAAAACCATATTAGCGATAAAAGGCCTTCGTTTTATACGAGCATCTTTAATAACTTGTCATGGAATCACACTCCATTCCTGTACGACTGCTTTCGAAGAACTCATGACAAATTAATTCTTTTGTCCACCATAACCATATCCATTAGAATTGCTGTGATGTCTCTTATACGAGATAAAACGTAATTGTAAATATAATTATCCAAAACTTCTTATCGTATTACCACGAATATTAACTCACAAGGAAACACAGGGAAGTATCCCTCACCGATTTAAATGAAACTTGGTAGGTTTGTAGACTGATGCAGTGTAAGAACAACGGTAACTTTCATAGATGCTAAATCGCCCGTTTCCGGGTAAGGAGGGGGGGGGGGCGCTCTAAAGCCAACGCTACCTTTCGCTATCTAATATCTCCAAAGCTATAATACCCTGCGAGACTTTCACAGTGTGAGGGGGTGGGCCAAGGTTTCATCTGTCTCTGTCTCCGACGGCTCCATTTGGAAACTGGCGAGATCCCTTAACAGAAGCAAAACTCCTTCCACTTACGGACTTATTCATGGGCCGAATGGGCTGGTGTATGACAGCGAGGGTAAAGCGGAGATTTTTTCCGAGCATTTAGAAACCGTATTTGCGGGTGTCGGTGGTAATAATGATTTTGATGTGTTTCATGAGGAGGTCGATCTTCTTATCCAGTCTTTGTCTTTTGCTACTGGTGATCCCATTCCACCTGCCAATTTTGACGAGATAAAATTCCACATAAAAAGTGGTAAAGCCCCTGGTTATGATGCAATTTCGAACACCGCGTTGAAAAAGTTGCCGGATAGAGTCGTTCTGGTTCTCTTGAACATTATCAACGCCAGGACAGTCTTTTCCCTCAAAACTATAGGCCAATAAGTTTGCTCTCCAATATCTCCAAAATCGCGGAGGCCATCCTTTTGAATCGACTTAGAGCCGAAATAATTGATACGAACATCCTGCAGGATGAGCAGTTTGGTTTTAGGGAAGGACTGTCAACTGAGTATCAACTCCTCAGGGTTACGGAGGAGATTAGAAATTCCCTGGAGAGACGTGAGTCTACTGGAGCGGTATTCATGGACGTTGCTAGTGCCTTCGACTCCGCCTGGCACTCGGGTCTTCTTTTCAAAATGCATTTGGCTGGGATCAATCCCAATATAATATACCTCATGAATTCGTATCTTTCGGGTCGTTCTTTCGATGTAGCAATCGATTCTTCCGTCTCCTCCACTAGGCCCATCCTAGCTGGGGTCCCACAGCGGTCTCTTCTCGGCCCTGGAGTTCCACCGTCAAATATCTCGGCATGACGCTGGACTCCAGGCTTATACTCAGACATCACGTTGCTGAGACAACGGCCAAATTTTTAACTGTGAGGTCAGCTGTGTCCCAGTTCCTATGCAGCAAAAGCCAGCTCAGCTTAAAAATTAAACTTTTAGTTTATACGATTTTTTTGAGGCCAATACTCACCTATGGATCCCTGGTCTGGTCTAGCGCTGCACTCTCCCATAGGAAAAGATTTAATATCCTTCAAAATTAGACCTTGAGATACATAGTGAACGCGCCTTGGTACGTCCGCAATGTTCAGATCCATCAGGACTTGAATATTCCCACTCTTCTTCAGCACGCAGCAGCGTTGGCCGAGAAGACATTTGGTAGAGTTTCTCACTTCGACAATCCCCTGGTAAGAGAACTGGCTCACCTCGACCCGGACAGACCCCCTCCTCAGGTTAGGGTTGCTCGGATCTCAACCACCACCGAAATGACCTAAGCCAATACATTGGCTTGGTACTCCGCTTTAGACCGATTTTTTCTAGTCCGCTCTCTGTTTGTGTGAAGTCCCATATAAATTTTTATCTATACAATATTGAGCATGTTTTATTTTTACTTCTTGTTTGTTTTAACCACTTTTAACTCCCTGCGTTTCGTTTTTTAGTCTCAAATTTCTGCTTTTTCAATTGACGACATAATATGTATAATCACTAGTAACAATCAACGGGGGATGGTCCCGTACTATTAGGAGGACTAAAGCGTTTAAGGGCTAAAGTCCAACCCTAGAAAGGAGATGGAAGACCTTCGTCGTCGTCGTCCAAAGCTATAAGACATATCAAAAAAAAAGTTAAGACAAATATATAACTGTTTTATGAGTAATAAAGGATAGCGACAACAGTTTGCTTGTCATAGTTCTTGTTTTCCAGAAACAACCCTCACTCCCCCGTATTTATTTTTAATTTTACGTCATCTGAAAATGTTCTAACAAAATTTTTCCATATTCTACAACCGTAGACGTCTAAATGCTGATAATATTTGTAGCACTAGTTCTGATGAAGTGAATAAAAGTTTCACGAAAGCTTTGCAGATGTGAAAATGGATACAGGTTGTTTCAATTTGTTAGCGTCTTCCCAGTAACCCCTGTTTTTATATATTTTATTAATACTCAAAAATAATTTAATAATAATAATATTAATATCTGACAAGAATAAAAAGAAAGGTAACACTTCAACAGGACAATTAATCTTGTAACAAAAAAAAAACTTAAATCAACTAGAAAAATGTTTCTTTTAAATATATAGAGCTTTTTTTTTTCTATTGTGATCAAAAGTGAGTCTTTATTACAGTATGTGAAGAATATCTACCGAATGTCTGATACCTCTTTCCTCTCTCGAATAAAAAAAAAACAGTCAGATGGGTAGACAACGGTGCTCTGCAAATTTCTGGATCCTGGTTTGTTTTCTTCCCACTTGGTCGTACAACAATTGAGAAACTTAAGTCCTTTTCTTATTAACGTCTATTCTATTTATCTGTTCTTTTAAATAACTGGAAAATTACTTTTTTTTGCACTGATTTCTTTCTTCAATCACTGATATTTTTTACTATCATCTGTTTTTTTTATTTTAACCACATTTTAACATTCTTTTTTAATTCAAAATATTCAATTTTAATGAAGCGCTTCCGCTCCATCTAGCGAGATGTGTTAAATTGAAAACAGACGAATTTCAAGCATGGCATCAATATACTATATTATCTGTCAATGTGACAGCGATGATTGACAATCCGCATATGACAAATCGACCACCATTTTGCGATAGAAAAAACAACGACTTTACAGTTTCCTTCAATGGAATTGATCCCATTGATCCACTTTGACACATATTAAATGTCAGTTTGCTGCATTATGAGATACCTAAGTTAATTCTCGTTCTATTGATCACACAAGCGTATCTATATTTTTTTCTTATCTATCACTACCGCAATAGCGATTTATCTCAATATTAAATCGAATTCGTCTTCAAATCCGCGGCTCACTAGCTATCCCCCCGAACAATCAATAAACAAGGAAGCAGAGCGACATCTTCTTTCATTGGTCAGTATATCTTCGGTAAGCAAGAGAAATTAACTTCCTTTTGTTCGCTCGATTTAGATCCTACTACTATTCACCCACAGTTTCTCTCTCCCTCTTCATCCATCCATCCGTAATTCCCTCCACCTCATCTACTCATCCTTTCCCCACCCTCTTCGAAATCCCGTTTCTAAATCAACCTAATTTATATAACGAAGTAGCCGGGAATTAAAGCCGTAGAAGAGGAGGAACAAAGAGATTCCTTTAATATGGAATTTAAATTTCGTTACTCGTGGGGAGCGAGAACAAAGAATGTTGGGGGAGGAGAGGGAGGAAGGATTGGGAAACGAACGTGTGATGATGCGGTTACGATTAGCTCGTCTTTTTGAACGGTAAAAGAACGTAGAACGCCCACAGCGACCTGTCCGTTATCATCCGTCATACCGTCTGACAGTTGACGCTTGCAAACCCCGCTAAACTGATGGCCCTCTTCTTGCGCGTTTCCCGCAGGTCACACGACCCACTCAGACGAGTGGAAGAGGGAAAGAGAGAGATGGATCTTATAAATTCGCGAGCGCATCTACTTTCTTTCAAAGCCGGGTTTAGAAAATGGATTTCTAGATTAACTGGACAGAGCGCCATCTCTTCACTTAATCTGTGTCTTGTCAAAAATACAAAATAAATACGTTCTAGACAGATCTCGACGATGATGGCGCGATGATGAATGATCTTTCGTCTTTCATCATCGTTAAGGTAGCTTTTACATCAGTTTAAATAAATGTAAAATTTATATTTTTAAATTTAAAGATCTACGTCGGACAAAATGTTTTGCGGTTTGAAGCGTAAGATTGTCTGATGATGATGTGCGATGGTGAATTATTAACCTGGAATTGTGTGGTTGCACGCTAAATTACTGCGGCTTATCGCGCTGGTTAATCGCTCTCCGATAGTATTTTGAAAATACGCTGTGGTATTGATGTTGCCAACTCAATTTATGCCTGTACGTAATCTATACCTACCATCGGTTATGTAATGTACACGTTTATGGAGCCAATTTTACTGATTTTGAAATATTTGTCCTCGTAATTTCACCTGCGAGGGATGCTACAAAATTTGAATTAGAAGGGACGAGTGTTTTAGAACTAGTTTATGAATTTGTCGTTTTACTTGGAAAGAATTCTAATATTACTTCAATCATTTATAGAAAAAATAATTAAAACCTTCATTAAATTCAAAAATTTAAAAAACGTCTTCTTGTATCCTTCCGAAATACTCTTATCGGAACGTCAGGGCTGTCAAGTTTCCTTGCTTCAATTTTGAAGGGCAAACAATAAATTTCAATCACTGGTGGTTCACAATTCAAACGATTTTAAGACAGGAACTATGCGAGGATATTTTAAAAACATAAAGTTGTCACATAACGTTTGTAAAACAGCTACACATGAAACATAAGCTCTAAAAGCTGTAGCTGCTATGTCGAGGTAATTCAAAAAATTATTGAAAAAATTGAAACAGCTCAGTTAGTACCTATCTGGGAAAAATTAGAAGAAGAGTCATTCGAAAACTGAAAGAACAGGGAACTATCTGTCTAGATTACCAGATGAAGAACTAACATTACAGGTGTAAAACTGTCGAAATTATTATAATTAAACAAGTTTAGAAGCTAATGAAAATAGAGGGTGCTGTAGTTGTAGAAATATGGATCACTTTATTGGTAAAGGTTCTAAAAATATTAGAAGCTGAGGTAGAGCAAGATGAAGCTGTTGAGGTATACAAGAAGTAGAGTTGACAGCCGTCACAACAATAACCGACGTTAACGAGAAAACTTGAAAGATCAAATAACTAACTATTACGACACACATTCTCTCTATAGTTCCTCTCAATTTAGTTTCCGGAATAAGTTGTCTACAACCCATGCGTATAAATTAATGTGTTTCAATGTACTTCCGGATAGGATCAAAGCTTTAACACCAACGTCATTAAAAGTCGTAATGAAGAAATACTTAATTTCTAAGTCATTTTATTCCGTTAAGGAATACATCGTTAATAATTTTATAGCGATATGAGATAATTTTTCTCTGATTATTGCTCCTGTTGTTCTCTGTTTTGTTATTGTGACGTATGTAAACACTTGTGTATTGGCATTAAAATATATACAGCAGAGCGTCGATAATCCGGGCGTGAAAAATCCGGACCGTCGATAATCCGGATTCACGTCCGGAAAAAAAATAAAAACGCCAAATGGACTGATGCGTGGCTCATTATCGTAGCGCTACTAAGGAATGGATGGTTCAAAAACTTTAAGACTCGACATAGTATTAGAGAATTAGACATTTAAGGAGAGACACTTTCATCGGATTTAGTGGCTGGCTGTGCTTCCGTTGAAAAGTTTAAACAAGATGCACTTGCAATAGGTTATTCCATCAGAGATGACGTCTACAAGGCAGATGAGTCCTTCCAAGTAAGTCTCTGGCATCAAGACGTGAACAATCAGCTCCTGGTTTTAAAGTGTCAAAGGAAAGATTAACAGCAATGGTATGTGCTAATGCAAGTGGGGAGCACAAAATAAAATTGTTGGTTACCGGTGAAAGTAAAAATGTGCACACTCTTCCTGTTTCCGACACATCACAGAAGAGTGCATGGGGACGACTTCTGTAATTATCCTAGATTGGTACAAGAAGTGTCGTGAGGAGAACAAGAAACATGGGAATGTTTTGCTTATCATTGGTAACGCACCTACCCATCTGTATGATCAATTTGTGCGCCGTTCAACCAGCAACCCACTTTGCCTGCACCCCCACCCCCCAACAAAACTTTTAGTTTGACATATAGCAACAAAAATGGGGAATGTAATAACTGTAAAAGTGAAGTGTTTGTGTTTGTTTATACCTACCGCCGTAATAACTAAAAACAACGCTACACCATCCCTCTCTTGAAGTATTGAACGCAATTAATGATAATTTTAATGTTCAGTTCCTCCCAGCCAATGTTACAGCCACTCTGCAGCCAGTGATTGTAAAAATGAAAAAGTTCTACAGGAAGCAGCTACTTCGTCGTCTTGTGTGGTAGGTACAGTGTATAAAAAAAAATTAACATTAAAGATAGCATTTACATGCTCTCTGATGCGTGGGATGCCTTAACCAGAACTAAATTGCAAAGAGCATGGAATAAATTATGGTTTGAAGAGCAAAGTGCTGGAGAAGAAGGTGATAAATGATAATGAATGCGGTGGTGTTAACGAAGTGACAGGAATATGCAACAAGATCCCGGGATTTGAACTATGCGATGAGAATGACGCCAGTGAGTGGTTAGCTGTTGATAACAACGATCCTGGATACCAGATGTTGACCGATGAAGAAATTGCTGCCATGGTATACGAAGACGACGCAGAACCAGTTGATGTAACCATATGATGAAATTGAATACGAAATTGAAGAGGCAAGGCCGACACATTCAGAGGCATTTACGGAAGCAGAAACTCTGATGTCATGGCTCGAGAAACAGAAGAGGAGTACCCCTTCCTACTCATTCTGTTAAAACGTATTAAGGACTTGGCTGCAAAAAAGCCAACAACTACTGCAGTACAAAAATCAATTAAAGCCTTTTTAAGAGCCCTGACAATGTATAGAGTGTATAATATTCTTTAACTTCGTAGTGTACGGTTTTGTTCTGTTTTTTGTGCTGTGCTGTACCTGTACTAACAAGTAATACACAACAGCTTTAACGATGGCGAAATAACACATTCACTGCGCAGTGGACCAAGCTATTAATTCCTGACTTAAAATCTTGGATGGCATGCAAACATAAACAAGTTGACTACTACCTTACGCAAGTTTTGACAAGGCACGGGATATTCAGAACATATGCTAAGAGGATCGGTAAAACAGTTGGAGACGAATGCATTTACTGTGGGAACATAGACACTGTGGAACACACCATCTTCTAATGCAAACGGTGGGAAGCGATAAAACTGGAAGCAGTAGTGAAAATAGACCACGAAATATCTCCGGGAAACCTCTAGTACAGGAAATGATGGTATCAAAAGAACATTGGGACATATTGTACAAGATGATCAAAGTTATTATGAAAACAAAGGAAGAAGAACTACGCATATTACAAGACAAGTAGTAGCAAGAGGTTAAGTTACGAAGAACTACTCGGCGACCTCACGAAGCAGATGTCTTTGAAGACGGTCCCATGAAGTACGCTTGGAAGCAAATGGGTGGTTTTTAGTGGGTAGACCAAAGTAGAGTACCTCAACTGGGAGTCCCACACTACCATGTCGCGATAGACATTAAGCCCATGGTGTCCATCAAGGATTTTTCCACCGGCAAAAAATAATAATAATAATAATAATAATAACTGTTAGTAAGTTAAGTGTATTATTGTAATTTCACATTTGTCTTTGCGTAGAATATAAGCTTAATTTGTTTCATAATTTTAGTTGTAATTTAGAATAATACGTTCACTTCGTTTTGATATTAATTCTTTTCTTGTTTCTACTTAGAACTCTCTCATGTTTTTTGTATTTTTTTTGTTTTCTTTTTATGTACCTATTGTACTAATTGGATTTTATCTGTAAGTACAAATGAATGAATGAATAAATAATAATAATAATAATAATAAAGGAAAAAATTAGTAAACATATCGCCTGCTTAGTACTACAACTAGATAACTTTAAATTTGGCAAAATCGAGTTGTCTACATGTTGCGAGTAATTTACTTTTCCTCTTTTCAGTGCTATAAGTGGATATTTGTTTTAACATCTAGAAGGGTTTGAAATAGAGTGGCAATAAATAGTTAACTTCAAAATCTTCAAAGGTTGCTTTTCTACAACTGGATATTTTAAGTTAGCTAGTTGTTGTATTAAAGGTTGTCAAATTACTAATGGATAACTTGAGGTGTCTAATTGTTACACTATTTGTGTTGTTTAACAAGTCGATGATATCTAGTTGTGAGTTCAACAATTAATGTTTTGTAAATGTTAAATTATGTGATTATTGTGGAAATAACTGTTAAGCTGGATTTATAAACTTCCGTCACCGTTGCCGTTTGCGGTTGCCGTCGCCGCGCCGCTAGTAAGTTAAAAACTACAATTACTAAGTGGCGCAGCTGCTGCTGCCGGGTGTTTATAAACATATGTATTGTAATTGTATGTGTTTTTTAACTTACGAGCGGTGACGATAACGACGAAGGGCAACGGTGGCGAAACGGTGATGGGGTCTAGAGGAAAGCAAATCCTTGCGGCGCTAAAAAAAACTTAATGGTAAGTTAAAATTAACGCAAATATTACAATTATAGAAACTACTTCAAATTGTAGCATAAGCAAGTGAGGTTATGTGAAATTATTTACTAGTTAGTTTTAATACTTTAACGATTTTAATTTTTTGACACGTGCAAAAAGCAGCATATATTTTCATCTAAATGCACTATTTCGCTAAATTGTGGGACAAGCGTTAAAAGCTATTTTACTGCAATTCCGCATTAAATTATTTTGTTTTCCAGAAGCTAACGTAAGAGAATCCCCACTCAATCAACAAGCTATGGTCGTTACGGCAAATGGTAAGGAATGCTTGTGCATCAGTATATTTTATATATTCCATTATCTTCTAATAGCAGATAAAGAAGACTGTGCGATAGCAGATGTAACAAACGTTGAACAGGAAATACGCCCCGGACGAAGTGGTTTATTCGCTGGATCGGTTGATGAGCTGTATTCATCAGATCACTCCGAATATGCACCATCATTACTGCCTTCGAGCAGTTCAGACTCAGAAACTGAAAACAGTAACCACACAGAAAAAAAAATTAAAAAGAAAACAAATGTTCCTCAAAAGACACAGAAAAACACTAAAGGGAAGAAAAACGTAGATTTTGCTAGGAGTACTGGAGAACTAGAGGGTATGGAGGAATTACCCACTAGAACAGAAAAACCTAGAAAAAGAAAGAAGAACCCTGTGAACTGGAGTCGGAATATATCGAAGAGAAGAAAATTACGCGGAGAGAACTATGATTCGTCAAGAGGAATATTTATACCTGGAACATCGTTAAAAGATCCGTGTCCATCAACTTGTCGGCGTAGATGTTGGGAGAAGATTTCGGATGACGAAAGACTCAATATTTTTCAACATTACTATCAGCTAGGCTTTTACGAAAGTCAAAGGAGCTTTATCCATACTAACACTGAAAAAATTAATAAAAAATGTATTACAAAGGAAAATTCCAAATGTAGCAGTACCATTTTATTCTTTTTACCCAAAAGTAATGGCAAACTTCAAGTATGTAAAAAGATGTTTATCAGTACTCTTGGAATTCGGAAGGGTGTTGTCGATATTGCAATAAAAAAAAGGACGGAAGGCAATGTTGCTGAATGTGATAAACGAGGAAAACACGTTAAGAAAGCTACATCAGTTGAAGTGCTGCAAGGAATTAGGAAACACATTGAAAAGTTTCCAGTCATGCCGTCTCATTATTGTCGCGAGAACACCCAACGAAAATATTTATATCCAGATCTGAATATTACCATAATGTATGACTTGTATAAAAAAGAATGTGAAGGACAGAATACCGAAATTGGCAGTAGAGGTATGTACAGAAAAACATTTTGCGATGAGTATAATTTGGGATTTTTTCGGCCACGAAAGGATCAGTGTCGGATATGCATGGCGTATGACAATCCAGGTCATGACAAACAAATTTTAGACGCTGACTATCAAGAACACATAAATGCCAAAAATAGAGCACGCCAAGAAAAGAGATCGGACACTGCAAAGGCGGTTGCTTCGGAGGGAAATGTAGTTTGTTGTAACTTTGATTTGCAACAGGTACTTTTAGTACCTCGTGACAATACAAATAATGCGTTGTTTTATAAGCAACGGCTTAAAACATATAACTTTACTGTATACAATACCGTCTCTCATCAAGGTGACTGCTTTATGTGGAATGAAGTGGAAGGGAAAAGAGGCAGCTGCGAAATTGCGAGTTGACTTTATTCTTACTTCAAGTGTTTACCAGATACAGTGGAGCATATTGTTTGTTACAGTGATAGATGTGGCGGCCAAAATCTTAACAAATTTGTGGCAGCTATGTGCTTAAAAGTAGTTTAAGAAGTTCCTCATTTGAAAACAATAGACCTCAAGTTTCTGGTGAAAGGACATAGTGAGATGGAGTGCGACTCGATGCATGCTGCCATAGCTACAGAATTTAAAAGAGTTGGAAAGGTACATATCCCTTCTGACTGGAAAACAATAGCAAGATGTGCTCGAAGAAATGGAGACAAGCCTTACATTATTCATGCCGTTTCACATAAAGATATTTTGAATTGGAAAAAATATGCCGAGAGCGCTTTTATTTTCCGAAAAGAAGATAATAGCAGATCTGCAGTTAATTGGCAAAAAATTTCTTGGTTAAACTTTTCAAAAAATTTACCAAATGTTATCTCTTTCAAGGAAAACTTCGATGATGAATTCAGATATCTGAATTGCGAGAGAAAGACACGTACTTCAGCTGCTGTTTTGGAATCTTTATACTGTGGGCAACTAGGTCTCAAGCAAGCAAAGTACGACGCTCTCGTCTCTTTATTTCATATGAAGCCAACCGCCCTTCCTGAGGAATATCGATTCTTCTACGAAAATTTGCCATGTCTGGGTGCTAAACGCAATAGAGGGATAGAGATATCTTCTGACACTGACGTAGATAGTGACTAGTGAACGGTGTTTTCAATTATATGTATGATAACTTGGTGTTATATTATAACACCATTTACTAAGAAGATATCCCCTGAACAGGCATTTCTTGTTTAATCTAATCCAGTTTAAAACGTTGACCGCATTTCGTCACGTAACGGCAATCATTTTAATTTGTATCTCAGCGCGATTATTTCTCCCTTAAGACTGGCGTCGGAACGCGCCGCTTTTTATAAAACTTTCCCCCATTTTAATATCTCTCGTGTGGTGACGCTGCGCGTTCCGAAAGTTCGCTAATGTTACGTTCCGGCAGGATTACCGTTTCAAGTAACTAAAACAAAAAAAAAATTATTCGACATTAAAAACGAACTCTCGACCAACACAATTTCCACGAAAAAAAAAAAAAAATTATGTTTATCACTCTTGGTCCTCTGCGATTTACGTAATTCCAGATAACTCGCGCAACAACAACAACAACAAACAACGACGGCGACAACAGCTTCTTCGGGGTTGAAATTATACAAATTGCCTGTCGAATTATATCGTGTAATGTATACGATGATGGCACTACCATGATCTCGTCTGTAATCTCCGGTTAAGTTCTTTGTTACCGAGCACAACAAGCAGAATTTCCATAAATTCATAGAACTAGTCGGGGCAGATATAATTTAGTCATTAGCGTGTAGTAGTGATATGCGTGGAAGATCGAAATTCGCATAAGGAATAGCGAATGAGGTATTACTATTGCATGCGGCATTAGAGATTACCTTTGTGTGTGCTGAGATATATACATATGTACTACATACCTTTAGGCTGTTTCTGCATTCCAATTTAGTCTGTATACGCGGAAGAATAAGATATTTTCAGTTATATATACACGCTAGTTAGTTATTTGTAGGAATGTAGAAACTCACCCATTCACATTGAAATTTAATGCGAAAATATCGCGGCAAGTTCCCACCGGTGATATATGATCTAATTACTTCACAGTTCCCTTGTAGAACAAGTGTAACACATGTGTTCCTCCGGTTGAGCTTCTGGGCGATATCGACCTGTTCCAGGCGACGATGTGATTATTATTTACTGTCCTCTTACGCAGTCGACGGCATATTTCGCCCGTCACATTCCCACCCCCTTCATAAACTAAATTGAAAAATAATTCGTGGTGATTTCGGGCGAAAACCCTAACGTTCACATTTTATTACTAGGTTTTAACTATATGCGTATAGTTTAAGGAAAAATATCGATCATACTAGTTAATATTCGAAAAATGATTAGTAGGCCAATCAAATTAATATATTTTGAGGAATTAATTAACCTCTATTTGGTCCTAGATGCGTGTAATCTGAGTTTGCACCATCACAGGTGGTGAGCTTAACTTTTAGTAGCCGAAAAACCGCCAAATTTTGGACGCAAAATCGAATGTTAAAAACGAAAAAAATTTCCTATTTTGACGCAAACTCTAACGACAATAACAAAGAACGGCTGATTTTCATGTTGCGTGAGAAATTGGTACAGAATGGGTATAAAGTAAGGCAAAGTGTTGAGGATGCTGATACCCTTATTGTCAACATTGCCATTCAGTTGACAGATAACTTTGCGATGGTCATCATAATCGGCGAGGACACCGATTTATTGATTCTACCGCCAAAGCACCAAATTCATCCACCATTTACGGAAAGGGAACCTCTCAGAACACCTTCTATTCTCCCAAGTACTTCAACTTCTCGTCCGTTGTCAAACAGAATATTCTGTTCATACATTCAATCAGTGGATGTGATACAACCTCTGCATTCTATCGCCAAGGAGGGACAGACTGTCAAGGTTTTTCCTCATGAAGATGCCGATCCTGAGGTTCTCATTTCAGCAGGTCAATGGTTCTTGGCAGCCCTCTATTCACCTCAGGCAGATGAGACCTGCTTGGATCCTAGGGACCTTGGCCTTCTCCCTAAGGATCCGGCTCCAGTTGAAATTCTTAACACTGTTTCCTGCAAATGTACAAAGGAGTGTACAGGGAAGTGCAGCTGCCTAATATGCCTCAACTGCAACGGCCAGTTATGTTCGAATTCGGCATTCTTCGTGGATGATCATTGTTAACTGTGTAGCACAATTTGCTGTTCTCTTTTGACATCTGTTTGTGTTTTTTTTGTTTCTCTTTTGTGGTTGGTTGGAAGAACAGACGTGGATGCAGTTATCTGTATCCAATGACTGAAACCCGCCATTTTCCTTTTTTTTTTTTTTTCTTTAACAAGCTTACTTGTTAAGATGTAATATTCATTTGTACATTGCTTATTCATTGATTATTATTGCTTGCTTGTTATTATGTATTAGGTTATAAATGGAAATAAGGGCACTATTATTATGATTATTATTATCATTTATTCTCTATACAATAGGTATGTACATCATACACGGCCCCATTCAGGCAAGTATATAATACGTGTGGTAATAATTTATGTGAGTGTTCTTAAGTATTTACATTTCAGTGGATATTATAATACTTTTATATAGCATTTGTTCTGTTGCAGGTATGGTCCAAGGGCTTGATTTCCATTCTCATGGGCTTACTTCAGGTGAGTTGTTTAGAACCTTTCTGATGATGTTAGTTGTTGCCAGTATAACCGCCTTCTGCATTTCTAGGTATAGGTTTGGCGGGAGGTCCAATGAGGCGATACTTTCATGGAGGGATTTCGGTATTTCTCCCAACGATCCCAGGACTATGGGTACTATGTTTACACAGCTCACATCCCATACTTGCCTTATTTCCGCAGCTAATGGTAAGTACTTTGATATTTTTTCCCGGTGCTTTTCCTTGATGTTCGCTGCAGCTGGTATCGCTACGTCTATTATTGTGCACTTTTTGTCTGTTTTGTTGAGCAATATAATATCTGGTCTATTGTGGTTAACTAGGTGGTCTGTTTGTATGGTTCTATCCCAGTACAATAGGGCGGTCGCGTTTTCGCTGACGTGTTCCGGTTGGTAGCTGTAATACGGTGTTCTGTCTTGGATATGTCCGATTTTATAGGCAATCCAGTTATGTATTATTTTGGCAACGGAGTTGTGCCTATCTGTGTACTCTCTCGCTGCCATGATTTGACAGGAGTTGGTAAGGTGTTCAACCGTCTCTGGTTTGCTTTTACATAATCTGCACCTGTCATTTCGTACTACAGGGTCCTTCGTTATGTATTTCCGGTAGTTTAATGTGGGCACTACATGGTCTTGTATGGAGATAAGGAATCCTTCAGTTTCGGGAAAGAGGCCGCCATACCTTAACCAACCGTTAGATGCCTTCTGGTCTATATGGTCTTGATTAAGATTGTTTGCGTGCCGCCCATGTAGTTCTTTGGCGCTCCATTGCTGCATCATATCTTCCGTTGTTATGTTCGTACCTGCTTGTCTTCTATCTCTTAAGTTGAGGATGGTGTATTTCCTATCGTTGTGAACGATTGCGCCATATAGTGGGTTTGCTTCCATCTTTGAATAGAAGTAATCTCTCATTCCGTTAACCAATCTAAAGTGCATTCTTCGCATATCTGCCACACCTCTACCTCCTACAGATCTTGGTAGATGGAACCGTTCCTTGCTGCTATGGGGATGGTGCCCTCTATAGTTTGTAAAGGTTTTCTGGTTAATCGGTTAAGGTCTTCCAGGTCCGTGGGGGTCCAGCTGATTATACCGAAGGAGTAGCTTATCACCGGCACTGCATACGCATTCACGGCTGTGACCAAGTTTCTGGCTGATAGCTTGGTTTTAGTAGTTGTTTCAACCTCTGTCTATATTGGTGCGTTAAGTGTTCTTTTATTTTTTTATGTTCAACTCTCTTGGCCTGGAGTACCCCCAGATATTTGTATGTCTCCTCTCTGTCCATCGCTTCAATTATTTTAGGATCTACAGCGTCAATTGCTATGGTGTGCCCTTCCTGCTTTTGCCATTTCCCTTTATATAGTCCATTGACCCTACATTTCTGGAGGCCGAATTCCATACTGGTGTCTTTGGTAAACGTCTCTACCTGTTGTAGAAGGTGTCTAATTTCTTCTTTTGTTCTACCCAAGAGTTTGATATCATCCATATATATAAGGTGACTTATCTTTTGGCCGCTATCTCCTACTTCGTAACCTGCTTTCCTCTTATTCAGCATTGTGGACAATGGATTCAAGGCCAAGCAAAACCAGAGGGGGCTAAGTGAATCTCCCTGGAAAATTCCTCTTCTGATCGGTACCCTTCCGGCACATTTGCCGTCGAGGAGTAATTGTGTTTGCCACGTATCCATCAGCGTCATTAGTGTTGAGGTTAGCTGCGGTGTTATTTTGTATATGTTAAGTATTTCCTTGAGATAGCTATGTGGAATATTGTCAAATGCCTTCTTGTAGTCAATATAGCCCCAATATAGGTCTCTCTTGTTACGTTTTGCCTCTTCGGTAATGAGTGTGTCTAGAACTATGAGTTCTTTACATCCATAGGCTTTTCTCTGGCAGCCTTTCTGCTCCGTAGCCATAATATGGTTTCTTTCGATATGCTTGTACATTTTGTTGGTTATTATACACGTGAACAGTTTGTAGATGGTTGGGAGACACGTTATTGGCCTATATTGAGCCGGATCGGGACTGGTTGGTTGCGTTTTGGGGAGGAGGTACGTAATACCCTGGGTGAAAAACCTGGGTGCACTTTCTGGGTTCTGTATAATGTCGTTTAGAATCTCGGTAGTCTTTTCATGCAGTGTGTGGAACGCTTTCAGCCAGTAGTTGTGGACTCCGTCTACTCCCGGCGCTTTCCAGTTAAAAAGCTTCTTTGCTGCTTCTCTGAGCTCATCGACTTTGATCCTATAGTCTGTCATATACTGCACCTTTTCTAGTCTATTTCTTTCGAGCTGCATCCATTTCGCGTTCGGGTTGTGTTGGCCTTCCTTTTTTTGTATGATTATTATTATTATTATTATTATTATTGATATTGCTGTAGAAGCAGAAATTGGTGAGGATAATCCCGTTGAAGATAATCCCGATAAAGAGGACCTTGATATACAACCGCGCCGTCTGAGCTTCTCAGATGAAGGACCATCAACATCTAAGAAAATGCGAACATGTGCTACCTACCATTTATATCATCTTTATATTCAAATTTTCATCAATAAACTTTAATTGACTAATTTAATCATTAGGAAATTAATAATAATAATGATAATATAATAATACTTATTAATGATTTAATGGTAATACCGAACTTTGATAAACTTAATATTGATTTTTATTTGTACTTACTTTAAAACGATTTCCAGCTTGCTGGAAATTAATTCCTCAAAACGGATTTTTTCGACTTAATTTTATTGGCCTATAGGGTATTCGGTCTGTTTTGATTGAAAATTCATTCGTTCATGACCTCAATATTTCGCTTTTATTTGAAACCTTCATCATAGAATCAGTTACCCAGTAATTGACCAATTAAGAAAATTTTCGGAAATAATTTTTTATGTTTGCCTTACTTTTCAGTTTTAAATAAAATCAAATATATCCTTAACTTCAACTATGTTTCAAAATTTAAGTTGACAAAAAAAGAAGAAATGTTCTTATTTTACAGGAAAAAAATAAAATGAACAAAAATTCAAAAGCAAAAGTTATTTTTTACTAATAATACTAATGTCACCATCTACATATAACTTTGTATGTTGATTTATCTTCCATGTCATTCTTATTCAGAACATTCAGAATAGTGCAAACATAATTTATTGTGGGTCCTTTTTTTCCTGGAAAACTAACCAAATAAAAATCTCATTTTCTTATCTTTTTCTCTACTTCGGCAATGTTTGCTAGAGGTCCATCACTATCGCTTGTAAAATGTTCTTCAGATATATTGTCCAAACTCGTTCCACTTTCGGACCATTCTTCACAGTCACGTTCAGAAAATTCATATTTAGATTTTTTGTTCTTTTTCTGTTTGACTATTTTTTTCGGCAATTTGTTACTAATAGCTTTTCCTCTTTTTTTCATTTCCTTATAAGAGCTCTTGCTTGCTTCTCTTTTTCTTTTTTAATTTTAAGTTTTTCTGTATTTTGGTGGTATTGCAGCCACCTTTCTGATGTGCCGGCCTAAGGCAATCTTTCTTTTTCCGTAACTTGGTTTCTCTTTTCGGGTGACTCCTCCGACCAAAAAATGTGATCCAAAAAGGATGTACTAATTCTTTTGTTTTGGCATTTTTGGTTAGTGTTAGATGTAGTTGGTTCTGGAGCATTCTACCTTTCAAACACTTTATTGCTATCATTTTTAGCTTCAAAATGTTCCTTTGCTGTGTTGGAAACATTGCCTTTGTAATTTCTGCTTCATTTTCTGTCCCTGTATTATCTATACCTCTTTTTGTACCTATAATATTATTTTCTTCTGCCTTTGTATTATCATTTTCTTCTCCAACCATTTGATTTTCGTTTTCTTTTGTATTTCCATTTTCTATTTCTTCATTTGTATTTTAAATTTTGCATCTATTTTTTAGTTTTCTCCAAATCTCGAACAACTCTTTTGCTGATTCATCACCATTCCACTCACTCCTTTCCGCATCTTTTAATTCTTGTCGTCTTTTAAGTGTGCATGAGATTATTGATTCAAAATAAAGAGAATGTGGAATATTAAATTCAACTGGCTTAACTTTAGATTCAAAAAACTAAAAAATTATTAAATGATAGTAACACGTATACACATTTGACTAGAAACCCGATAACAACAACACAAAACGAGCATAATTCGTTAATTAAGAGGTTACAGGATACCAATGAATCGTCAGAAGAAGCAGCTAAAAAATTAACAACATACATAAAGCTATCCCAGCAAAATTCTATTGCCTACCCAAAATACACAAGGAAGGCATTCAATTTTGTCCCATAGTTAGTGCTATCAATTCACTAACTTATAATCTGTCGAAATACCTTTCCAAAATTCTCAGTAACAGCCCCATGTCACACTGCCCTCTCCGTAACAGAATTTTTGACCTTGAAACGCATTCCTGTGGTTCCCCAGCCCCCCTGTTCACCTGACATCAGTCCCTGTAACTTTTTCCTTTTTTCTGAAAAAGCTGAAGCCGAAAAATGTTCTCAAAGGACGTCATTTCGGGACTTTAGACAACATGCAAAAAAGCGTAACGAACCCACTGAAGACCATATCGGTTGAAGACTACCAGCACACTGCTACCAACAGTGAAGCAACGTCTCCGTCGTTGTGTAGTTGGCCAAGGCAACTACTGTGAAGGGGATAACATTGATGTTGAAAAAAATTAAAACTTTGGTAAATAACAAATCAATCTCATTACTTTTCTGTCACACCTCGTATATATATATACAGCGTTTCCACGGCCGAGTGAGACATAGGGAAAATACATGTAAAATCGGTTTTCGGTGAATATTATCTCCCTAATACTACTTCATCCGAATTTAAGTGCCGAATATTACAACTGGGTTAGCAATGAACATTTCCATAATCATAGTACAAAGAAAGTCATTTTAATAAAGCCAAAAAAATTATTATTTTTAAACCTATTGTACATGAATTCCTAAGGCTTTTAACACGTAAGTTAGTGCAAGTGGCCGTGGCGCAGACGTTCACGTGACGCCTTAATAACGTAAGGCACAGATTGTTTGGGGTTCGAATCCGAGAAATGAATTTTATTTTTTTTTTTTTTTTTAATCTTGATTAAGTTTTGTTGTTTATTTTCACAAATGATTCGTCGTTAGTAACAATTAAAAATCGAATAATATAATAGCACGTGATCATTTTTGTTATTGTAAAAATTATTCATTATTTACCTCAATCATCAAAAAATCGATTTTATAGTCTTCAAAATCTTTGATTTTTGTAGTGTTGAATTTGTAGCATTATTGTTGAAGTTAAAAAATTAAAAATAACACTAATCTGCCGGGATTCGAACCCTAAACAATCCGTGCATTTGCATTATTAAGCCGTCGCGCGAACCATTGCGCCATGGACGCTTGCACTAAGCCACGTATTAAAAGTCTTATTAGGAATTCACGAACAATAGATTTAAAAATAATAATTTTTTGGCTTTATTAAAATGACTTTCCTTGTACTATGATTGTGGAGATGTTCATTGTTAACCCACTTATAATATACGGCCCTTAATTTTGAATGAAGTAGTATTAGGGAGATAATATTCACCGAAAACCGATTTTACATGTATTCTCCCTATGTCCCACTTGGCCGTGGAAACCCTGTATATATATTTTTTTTAGTAGTATTATAGGTTGTCGTGAATTCCCCAGAAGATTTATAGATTTTCAATATAGAAGGAGGGTGTGTATCGGCACATTTCAACGAGACATATTCGTGACCAATAACCGTATTTGAGCTTGCCTGCTTCAGTAAACAATATATCATGGCTGTCAAAAATTAACAGACCATTACATGGACTATTACCGTATTTTTCGGTGGATGATTGAGGGTGCGCTCTTGATTTTCAATTTTTCTACCGAAAAACCTGTCATCCAGCGTATAAAAGGTGTTATATAAGGTCTATCGATTGATGTATGTGTAGCTATGTACGTCGCCTCGTTTGGAAAAACAAAATGGAAGGTTCCTTATGTTAGATTTAAAAAGTTTTATACATGAAGGTGTTATAATTACAAGATTTTTCAGTACATTCTGCATTCTAGATTAGTAAATTATTTCTACAAACTCTCTTTATTTTGTGCAGAACAATATGGCTACTTAGAAAACAGGTCAACTATAATTTTTTTTAAACCTTCTGCATTAATGTTAGATTTGTCCAAGAAACGACCCAAATACGAAAAATGAGCGAATTAAAATTGTTAAGAGGTTTAAAGGAGGTTGACAGTTCCGTAATCGTGTAGATGCTTTAGATAGACATTATTTTACCATTAGTTTCTTTCTACATTTAAATACTACAATCTAGGCCTCAATGGAGGCGTCAATCTTGTTGATGTGTTTTTCCATCAAGTCTTTTTTGAATCTCCCTGTAAGCAGAGTGTTACCACACCATAGTTGATGCTGATCCTTTATCAAATCATCAAGATTTTTCTAAATACCACGTGACAACACCTCTGTCCATAAGAGCGAGCAAGATCTCGCCCGTCTTCAGTTTCAGTGGAAGGATACAATGTGAACATCTCCACTGTAAAGAGACCGCAAAAGTCCTCTTTCCCAAATCGAAGCGAGGTTCATCCTCTTGAAGTTCCCCGTCCATCTTCCAGGCCGAAATAATGGAGGTGGTACTTGACTGAAAAACTGGAGGAACATCACAGCATTACAATGAGATGGGTGTCAAGCCACTCTAGAATCAGAGGCAATATAATAGTTGACGAGTTTGCAAGAGGTGCTAGTCAACGACCATTAATTATATTTTGGAACAATTACAATCTGTAGGTAAACAGGTTACCTTCCTGGTTTTTACTTCTTTAATCAACTTCTGATATGTTTGATTTTGTATCAGCCTCTTCGTAGCAGACCTTGCTTCTCTTTGTATATAGATATGTAGTGGTGGTAGGTTTAATAAGACTTTCATAGCCGATATTGGAGTAGTTCTCATGGCCCCCGTGATGCACATGCTTCACCTCACTACTCCGGCCTGTTCGGTCTTGTTATGTTATAATAGGTCTGATCACTTTTGGGTATAACCATAAAGTCATCTTTCCACACAATTTTCTGCATCTGCCAATGGCCACAGAACCTTTATTGCATATCTTTTGTATGTGTAAGCTCCAGGTGAGTTTTTGGTCAAAGGTAACTCCTAAGTATTTTGCTTCCTTAGCCATTGGAATTTCTATATCCCTTAGCTTTACCGGTTTAAGCTCACTTAGGTCTCTATTAAGTGGGAATGTGACAATCTGTGTCTTCATGGAATTAATTGACAGCCTTTTTCGATTGCAGTAATTGTTCATCATATTTAGGGCTATTCGCATTCGTTCAGAAATAAATCCTGCAAATTTTCCCTTCACTATGGTCGTCTGCATATCCGTGGCAATAGACGCCCTTGGCTGACAGTTCCTCTAGCAGTTTATCTACTAGATTTGTGGGCAGCCTCTCCCAGGCCTTCATCTTCACCCTGATTTCCAGACCATCCTTTATCCACCGACAAAGTGTGGGTGCAATACCTCGTCCTGTTAGTGCTTCTACAAGAGAGTGCGTTGTAGCGTTCTTGTACGCTCCTTCTATGTCCAAAAAGGCGGACATTGCTATCTCCTTATCCTCTATGGTTTTAGAGAGTAGTCTACTTAAATCATCCAGTGCCAGTTCTGTTGATTTGTCGGGCTGGTACCTACGCGTACTGACGGTCGATGAGTGGTTTAGCCATCAGAGCGCCGTTTCTTATATGTCTGTCAATGAGCTTTTATAATGTTTGAAGTAGGAAGGATGACAAACTTATGGGTCTGTATGACTTAGGAGTAAAATCTGTGATTTACTTTTCGCCATTTGACCAGTATGTATCCCCATGCAATACAGGCTTTGAAGATTTTGCAAAGATGGGGAGCTAAAGGTTCTATTCCCATCTGTAGATAGGCTGAATGAATACCATCCAAACTCGGAGATTTAAACGGTTTGAATTCTTTTATTGCTCATCTTGCTTTTTTTTCCGGTCTCACCATTTCTGTCTTGCCTTTTAGGCTTCCTTCGCCTAAGTGCTTGGCTTGCTGGCTTCTCGCTCTCCGCTAGTATAGATGCCGAAGGAAAGTGGGTATTCAGAAGGACCCTGATACTCTCCTCCTTTGTGTCGGTGAAGGCTCCAGCCTTCTTTTTTTATGAATCCTTAGCAAGGACCTTGTTTACCTACTAACGTTAGATGTATACAGTTTTACTTATAAAATGACTCAAAATAATTTCGTTACAAAGAGGAATCTATCTCATACGGAAAAGCTCTTGTGTCTTTACTGTGATAGCTCTTAGGAATAATTTGTTAAGAGTACAAACTTCCTGCGATCTTAAAAAGAACAATTTTATAACTCTTTAAATTGTATTTATAACTTGACAGTCGCCAGAGCAACTGTGACTATTACAACTGGAATGGGGGATAAGGGGTGGAAATAAAAAAAACAAATTATTTTGCTTTTTCAATATATTCACCTGCAAGACGGATACATTTTTCACATCTTTCAATTAATTTATTTATATCCTCGTAAAAAAATGATTTCTCTTTATCTGCAAAATACGCCGAAACTGCCTCCTTGACTTCATCATCGGCAGTAAATTTTTTACCCCGCAGCTCTCTTTTCATTTTCGGAAAACAGGTAATAATCACTCGGGGCCAGGTCGGGGCTGTAGGGTGGATGATTCACAATTTCGAAGCCCACCTTATGCAGGGCAGCTAACGCAACGCGGCTCTTGTGGACGGGCGCGTTGTCGTGCAAAAGCAGCACACCTTTCGTCAATTTTCCCCGTCTTTTCTCTTTAATGGCTTCTTTTAGTCGCTCTAATATTAAAGCGTAATATTCTCCGGTTATAGAAACACCTTTATCTTTATAATAAATCAACAATATTCCTTCCGAGTCCAAAAATACCGTTGCCATGAGTTTCCCAGCTGATTGTGACACTTTAAATTTCTTGGGAGGTGCTGTGCCCTTTTTATGCCACTGCATGGAGTCTTGTTTGGACTCAGATTCATAATGATGAACCCAGTAACAATTCGACTCAATACACCATCCTTGTCTTCATTACAGAGGTCCAAAAATGCACGCGAACACTCTACGCGCTGTTGTTTTTGCGGCGGCGTGAGCATTCTCGGCACCCATCTTGCGCTGACCTTAGACATGCCGAGATGATCGTGTAGGATTTTTAAAATTGTTGTATCGGATACTCCAACCATTTCTGGGAGTTGTTTCTTTTTTAGTCGAGCATCTTCGAGTACAATTTTTTCAACTTTTTGGATAAGTGCTGGCGTGGTCACCTCAATGCTCCTGCCCGGCCACGGGTCGTCTTCAAGGGATTCCCTTCCTTGTTTAAATAAACTATGCTACTTGTACACCATGGTTTTTCATGGACAAGAGTCGCCGTAAACCAATGACATCTCATTCATTATGGTCGCGACCGATTTTCCTTGCCTGGTAAGGAACTTTATAACGACACGATATTCGATTTTTTCCATATTTCACTATCCTAATCACCCCCCTACAACCCGCTCATTCCGCGAATATAAAAACGCTCCCTCGTACCTACTACAGTCGCGCGCTATACAGATAGATTTATTTTAGATATTATATAGAGAGAGACCGGAGCCAACGGATGAAGACGACGACCCGACCGGTGAAATATAGAGTGCGAGTATAGTAAAAAATGTACTTACATCAACCGTAATATGTTCCATCGGAAATACCCTAGACGGAGGCGATTCCTTAGGTACGTATCTGTAGAATTCCTCGTCGTATCGATACCACTTGATGGTATAGAGTGCGACTTGTTCCAAATCGTAGTCGCACGACAGCGTGACAGTATCTCCTATTCGAACTGCTTCCGGTACTTTGATGTACATATCACGCAGAGCACTCGTATCTGGAATACACACGAGAAGGATATAATTAAATAAAACGGACGGGCGTGTGTAACTAATAAGATCGTTTTAGAATGTAGAGAGTATATAGTGTATTGGGAATTATATTGAAAGGCAGGTATCCACCTAAATACATGCATGTTACAATTTAATTAAATCTCTAATTACGTCTGTTTTACGCTTATAAATGGAATGCATTTAGGTGAAAGATGGGATATTCGCGTTCGCATTGAATGAGTACGAGTAATTCCGTCTTAATCTGTTGCTATCGAATTAAAACTGCAATTTAGTTTCGTAAGTTTAATTTATCTTGCTTTGCTATTGTTACCTTCTTTATTGTTGCAGCTACGAAAGCTGCTAAATTACGAAAAAAAAGGAGAGAAAGGGGATCCAAACAATTACCGATCAATTACGATAAAACACAACAACAACAAAATAGGGTTTCTGATTAGAAATAAAATCAGAAATGTGATCGGGAGACCTAAAAAATGTCTTGAGAAAAATTGTTTTCCATCGACAGATTAAAGTTGTTTTAGGCGTCTGGTGCAACTGCTATTGTTCTTGGGCGGGTTGTGGAAGTTTAGTCGTGCTGCAAGTTGTCGTTCAGTTTTTATAAACAAATTTGTGATTCACAGCTTCGGAACTTCTGTTTTGGGATTTACTGAGGTTAATTTTACCACTTGTTAAGGTATGTATAAAGTAATATCAAGGGTGCATATGCTATTAGTGTCTAATAATATTAGTGTTTAAAAATGACTTCCTAATTAGGGAAAGGGGGGCAGTAGGTACCGGACACTTAAGGGAAAACATACATGAAAAATAGAAATATACACCTTATAAAAAAATAAAACGCATTTTATTTTTCTTCTATATAAGTCACATAAATATCAATTGTAAAACTGAACAGAACTCTAAACTAATTGAAGCAAAAAGATATTTTCTAACAAAATACACTGTCCGATTTTACCCCTAGCATCGGGGCACAACCGGCCATGGTATATATAGCAACACAGAATAGTATATTTGTTTAAGAATATCTACAACTGTTGCATTTAAATGTAACTAACTCTTCCTCTTGTAAGCCAGTGCAGCTTTCATGAGCCCATTTTGCGCATTCTAAACATTGAACCCACCCGTCTGTCTTTTTAGTCGCATAATATGCTTCTTTACAGTAAAGACATAGCTCGTTCTCGTCATCCGTCGATTTCTCTTCTTCAGAACTTGAATCAAAGCTGTTAATTTCTTGTTTCTTGATAGGTTTTGGTTTGACTTTGCTAGTCGACGACAGCTTCCTTTTTACCGATTTATTCCTTTGCTGTTGTTTTTCACAACATTTTGTTAATTCATCTTTATAAGGCGAACTTGTAAGAATAGCGGTTTTTCCTCGTGTGCGAGCATTTTTCTTTAATGATCTGATTGCCCGTGGCACTTGAAGTATTGTTTCTGGTGATTTGTGAAATGCGGATGGGCCGGGTATAGGAGATCCACATTTATTTAGCCGTTCTGTTTCATTAATTTTATTATTTGTTCTAGAAGTTTCCGGCAATAGTTGTGGTTCGTCTCCTTGGTGTTCTAGAGAATCCTCATTGCAAATTATATTAATTTCTTCCAAAGCAACATCCTCGGTTTTACTATTGTCAGCTAAGGAGATGTCTCGTTCTGTGGTTTCCGCTGCAGCAAAGTCAGCTTCTTCAAAGATATTCGGATCGGTTGGAAAAATTCCAGTTTTTCTAAATGCTGATGTCGCTGTCTTTAATGTAGCAGCTTTCTCATACGCTAATCCGAATAACTTACTAATTTGGTATTGAATCACCACACGACCCGGATTATTACGTAACCATGTTTTTTGTTCCTGTCCATAGTACGCACTTAAAGGCTGAAGCCGATGGGTGCAATGTGGCGGAAAACTGATCATTATTATGCCGTTATCACAAGCAAAGTTAATTCCTTCCATACTTTTTGTGTGTGTGGTGTGGCCATCTAACAGCAATAATACTGGATTTTCAACAGTGGGATTGACATGTCTTGAAAAGTGTTTCAACCACTGCACAAAAATATCTGATTGCATCCATCCAGAGGGATGGCATACAGCTGTTGTCCCTAAAGGAGCACCATCCAGTAATTCTGCCTTCATCCTCACACGTGGGAATATCAGTAAGGGTGGAACATAGTGGCCTGATGCAGAGAAACACAAAGTATCAGTAACAGTTTGTCCTCTCTCCGCCGAGGTTAATGTACCAACCTGTTTTCGGCCTTTCTGAGCAATAATTTTTGAGTGACTTTTTGGTACAGTAGTGATAGCCGTTTCGTCTACATTATAAAGACGATGTGGTTGAATTTTATATTTATCGATGGAACTTATAAGATTTTCAAAAAAATTAGAAACAACGACTTTATTAAAACCCATGGCCCGTGCGACAGAGGTTGCCTCTGGACTTCTCAAACACAAATCTTTGTGTCTTCCAAGAAATCCCTTTATCCAGTCTAAGCCGGCAATATTATTAGTAAAGTTGTGTTTAATGTTATTCTGTTCAGTAGTAAGTAGGTATATGTGGTCTAATAAAAAAAATCTATGTAATTCCATTTTTTGGTTAGATGGCAAAAAGAAAATATGGAACTTGGACAGAGGATGACATGCACATGGCTTTGCAAAACCAACACTTAATCGCCACCTTCAGGGTAAAAATGTCAACGCCAATAAAGAATGCAAATCGTTTGGAAGAAGGTTAACCTTACATCCAGAAAGGAGGTTTTCAATTATATTCGTAAACTGGAAAGCTGTTTTTTCGGATTAACTATAAATGATGTAAGTTTGCTGAAAAAAAAAGAGATACTACACAGTTTTAACAGAGAATCACAGATGGCTGGTAAAAACTGGTTTTATTCCTTTAAAGCTCGTCACTCTGAATTAACATTGAAGGAGCCCCAAGCTACATCGATGTTACGAGTGAAAGTGTTAAAGAAAGAAAACGTATTTGAGTTCTTTGATATTCTGGAAAAAATTGCCGATGAAAACAAAGAAACAGATTGGTGCTGTGTCAAGTGGTGAGAGAGTGGTAAATACCACCATTGTATGCTGCATCTGGGTCTTATGTGCCACCCATACTTATTTTTAAATGGAAGTTGATCACCAATACGTCACAGTTTTTGAAACTGGCTGTATGACTGACTGATTTGTTTGTCACGTGGTTGAAACAATTTATTGGCACAGTTAGATCAACTCCAGAAAAAAAGGTGTTGGACACACGACTCATTCAAAAAACCTTGAAGCTTTGGAGTTATGCAGAACAGGATTTTACAACCAGGCTATTCAAAAGTGGCTGCGTACAAACTTTGGGTTGTGCGTGTGACCTAATACTAAGTGTCTGGTATTGTACTTTTGCCCTGCTGAAAACCTTACTTCTGACAACACTGATAGACTGCTACGCTAATAATTCTTTGGATATTGGAAGCTGGAAGCAGACAGACCTTCTCTAAAGTCGACGGAGTCAACTTTGAAAATTTCCATTGAGAAGATTTCTTGTATTTGCCCAACCAAAGTTAGAAAATCAAATAACAAAACTAGTTCAGTATCTAGTACAAAAAGCGAAAATACTCACCAGCAGTCCCTACAAAGAACAGCTGAAGATGGCTAAAGACTTGCAAGCTGCACAGGATAAAGTAAAGGAACTGAAAATTAAAATGGGGGAGGGGGAAAATGGGTAAAAGTTAAACCAAAAATCTTAACCAAAAAAGAAAAGAAAAGAGAAAACCAAATCTAAAGACAGAATGTCAAAGGAAAAAGTTGTAAACGTGAAAAGAGAGCTCAAGATGGACTCAACACTATGCCCGCCCTCTACCTTGAACCATTGTGGTGTGGTTGTTGAGATGTCGCAAGAGGATTGGTTTTGCAAACTTTGTGAGAAATATTCAATTGAAGACATGATGCAGTGTTTAAAATGCAGTGATTGGGTTCACCAAACTTACGCTGGAGTGAAGCCAAATCAGAAACAGTTTTTTTTTTGTATAGTACTGTTTTCTCTTGTATTCTGTCTCTGAATTAATAAAACTCGAACTGCAAATCCTCGATATGTTTTGTGGTCAAGATATACACGAGAAGTTAACAAGGCTGGTGGGTGATGAAACGACGATTTTTTAATTTTTTTTGCGATCCGGACCACATCACACATCAAATTATGCAGATTTCAGCGCTTGACCCCCTATTAAAATCACTAAATTGTTTGTTAGTAGTAATGACTTCTAAATTGGATAAAAATTAATTGGCGAGTGGTAAATAGGCGATTTTCGATTGTTTGTGGTCTGAAGACATGAGACAGCAAGCGGTACTATTTTCAGGGTTTGATCACCTCTGAAAGTTCCTGAAAACTGTAATGAAAATTGGAAAATATTAAGATTAACTTCAATATTGGATAAAAATTAATTGGTTGGTCGTCAAATCCTGATTTTTGGTCGTTTGTCGTTTAGGTTACACAAAACAAGACTTGCGCTGTTTTTCGTATGTCATCACCTTTGAAAATTCCTGAAAAATATAATTAAAATTGGAAACTCTGTTAGATTGACTTCAAAGCCGGATAACAATTAACTAGTTGGCAACCAAAAGATAATTTTCAATTTTTTGTGTTCTAAAAATATGAGACAACAAGTTGTACCATTGTCATAGTTTTGCCGTCTCTGAAAGTTCCTGAAAAATGTTATGAAACCTGGAAATACTGTTAGATTAACTGCAAGACTAGCAAAAAATTCATTAACGGGTGATTAAATGATGATTTTAGATTCTTTTTGTCATTTAGGGATATGAAGCGATAAATTTTGCGATTTTCAGCGTTTGACCACCTTTGAAAGTTCCTGAAAAATATAATGAAAATTGAAAACTCCATTAGATTAACTTCAAAACTAGATAAAAATTAACTAGTGAATATTCAAATGATGATTGTTGATATTTTGTCGTCTAGAGGCAACAAGCTATATTCTAAAAATTCCTGAAAAATGTTCAACAAATTGGATTTCAATGTTTGACCAGCTTTGAAAATTCCTGAAAAATATAATGAAAATTGAAAACCCTGTTAGATTAACTTGAAGACTGGATGCAAATTAATTGATCGATATAAAACAACAAATTCTGACATTTTCGGCGTTTGACTACTTCTGAAGGTTCCTGAAAAATGCAACGAAAACTGAAAATTCTGTTGGATTAACTTAATGACTGGAAAAAAAAATAATTGGCGGGTGATCAGGGTGGTAGGGACATGAAACAACAAACTGTGTTATTTTCAGTGTTAAACGATCTCTGAAAGTTCCTGAAAAATGTATTGAAGGTTGGAAACACACAAATATTAATCTAAAAACTAGAGAAGAATTGAGTGATGGGTGGTCAAAAGTAAATTTTCGTTTGTTTTGTGATTCAGATACGCATGAGACAATAAATGGTAGCATTTTCAGTGGTTCACCACATCTGAAAATTCCTGAAAGATGTCGGAACCACTTCAAGCTCGGATAAAAATTGATTTTCAATTTTTTCTAGTCTAAAGATATGAGATAATAAGTTTAAGTACTTTTTTCACGATTTTGCCATCTCTGAAAGATCCTGAAAAATATAATCAAAGTTGGAAAATACTAGATTAACTTCAATATTGAATAAAAATTAATTGGTTGGTGGTCAAAGGAAGATCTTCGAGTTTTTATGATGTAGGGACACGAGACAACAAGTTTTGCTATTTTCAGCGTTTGACCACCTCTGAAAGTTGCTGAAAAATGTAATGGAAGTTGGAAACTCTCTTATATTAAGTTAAAAACTGGAGAAAATTTGATTGGTGTGTGGTCAAATGTAAATTTTCGTTTGTTTTGTGATTCAGATACGCATGAGACAATAAATGGTAGCATTTTCAGCGCTTCACCACATCTGTAAATTCCTGAAAAATGTCGCAATCACTTCAAGCTCGGATAAAAATTGAGTGGTTGGTGCTCAATCAATGATTTTCAATTTTTTCTAGTCTAAAGATATGAGACGATAAGTTTAAGTATTTTATCACGATTTTACCACTTCTGAAAGTTCCTGAAAAAGGTAACGACAATATTATATTAACTGTAAATTCACTGAAGGGTGGCCAAATGTAAATTTTCAACTTTTTTGATCACCTATGAAAGTCCCTAAAAGGTATAATTCGATGATCGATTCTTACATTATGAAGTAAGAAAAAACTCTAGAATAATCGAGTCTACCTCAAGACTGTAATTCTAGCAAGAATTACGTTTAATTAAAAAAAATCATACTTATTTTTATCTAAACTATTATATAGTTGTCAATTTAATTCGATAGCATTGTGGTCTTTCCCCAATTTAGTCAATCATTACAGAGAAAACGAATCTTCGAGACGTACATCGTCGGACAAATTAGATAAAAATAAATCGGTGGAAAGCGTAGAGGGGGAAAAGAAAACTCATCCTCGGCCCATAAACAAACACTTAAATTCCTCTAGAAAAGAGGGCTAGCCTCTAATCAAAGAGAACGGAAGAGAGCGAGAGAGAGATAGGCAGCAGTTGTTTTAGGAGGAACATATTGGGAACTACTACTCCGGTAGTTGTTGAATTGTTCACTAAACAGAAAATGGACTCCGGAGTAATCCGCCCCGGGCTAATGCCGAACTGGGACTTCATATAAACCCCGGCGGAGAGGAAAGGTAGGGGGTATGAGATGAGATGAAACGTTGCATGTTTCGTTGTTGTAATTTAAAGGAGAGTAGTATAGCTCCCAGTTTATTGTAAGGAGGTAATCCTGGCATATGTTAATTTGATACGGTTTGTTTTCCGGGGATAATTTTGAATTTCCCCGTTAAAACGGTGAATACTAGTGCGAGAGTGCTGCTGATGCGGTGAATCTCGGAGAGTTCATTAAAACGACGTCAGTACAACTAAAATAATTAAAATTTCTATTCGGAAATTTCAACGTTGTATACAGCAGCGAATAACATAACGTGAATAGGAGGGAATTCTCCGGGGAAATGGAATTAACAGATATTTTACGAAAAAGCGTTTACAACTGTTGTTGGAACGTCATCAAAATTTTGGTTTCGTGCGTAAATGTAGTGTAAGATTGGGGAGATCTTAATTCGAAAATTTTTTATTAAATTTCAACGCTCGCTTTAACACCTGCAATAAATCCGTCCCCTCCCTATTTACAATAAAGATTATTTCTTTTTTTTTTTATTAAAAAACGTGAGAGGGCAATTTAAGAATTTCGACTTATTCGACCGTTTCCGCCGCAATCATAACTCTGTTTCATTACCGGATTTATTAGGGACGTAACAGAAGGTTCGCTCTCTATAATCGCGGGATATTGTAGTGTAGTCGAAACGCCAAAACGGCCGCTAAAAATCCCCGTAATAAATCCGGAGCGACCGAATTATCGAGTGAGGTAAATAGGGTAATTTCAGGGAGGATGTCGTAAATATAAACGAGACGAAATTAAGTTTTGACTCTAAAGCTCGCAAAATATTCATAATATACACAAGTTAATGTAAGTCCTATTATTTTGTTTTTAAAATAAATTTGTTCCATCGTGTGGAACCACGAAAAGGGAGATAGCCAAAACCATGGAGAAATGGTCGGCAAGTAAATCCCTCGAATGGTGGAAAAGCTCCCCAGCGACAGCGACAGGCTAAAGAATTCATCAAAGAATACATGCCTAAATACACCGAGGACCTTCTGAACAAAGGCACGAGAACGGTCAGGCTAGTTGTAGGCCTTTTAACAGGACATAACAGACTCAACAAGAATGTGAGCAACCTTGGTCTGGCGGAAAACACCATGTGTAGAATCTGTCAGACAGATGAGGAGACCTCGCAGCACATTCTGTGCCAATGCGACGGACTAGCCAGATTGAGGCTAGAGTGCATTGGCGAACCATACCCACACGCGGCGAGCTATATGAAGACCAACCCGGCAAGGCTGGAAAGCTTCATAAAAAAGGCCAAGCTAGACCAGGTGGTCTAGATAATAGGGAGCTACAATAGACCTATAGATCGCAGTAGCAAGAGACCACTTAATTATCTATCTATCTATCTAAGCCCCATAAATGGGGCTACAAATTTTTCGTTCGTACAGGAGTATCGGGAACATCATCAATGAACAAAAACTTTCGAGCTACTGAACAATACAAATATCCAGCTAACGAACGAAGAAGCAGCAATGAGTATTGGTTCTGAAGTAGTTCTAACTTTGTCCAAATCCATATTTCATAAAGAACATATTGTAGTTTAAGTACTGAAGTTCAAGTCTGAAACTTTTCAAGTATCTTCGCGATGACTTGAACATTGTAAGTCTTTTAACCCTTCGCAGCAACAGAATTGGAGGTTGTCCTTTGATGAGAGGTAAGAACCTAAAAAAGCTAGGAAGAGGAAGTTACAACTATCACAAAAGTAATGAAATTATTATCGTAAAATGGTCTCATTGGCAGCAGCATTTATGGAATAAATCCTACATCTGCTATTCAAAGATACTCTAAAATAGAAAAGAAGAGGGTTGGAATACAATGTTCAAATATTATAAAACAATACAACAAGCACATGGGTGGTGTCGACAAAGCAAGACGTTGGTATTTTACTTACTTTACAGACATGACTGTCAAGTTCACAAGCAAAAATCAATGCGTCTAAAGCAATCGAAATCGTCAACTCTATGACTTCAGTGGGCAAAGTAAAAGGTGGGGGGAATTTCAAAGGCCAAGTTCCTGTCAAGTATTCTGTGGTTCCAAGACCAAATGATATTGTGAGAAAAGACATTCCCCATTCACACCACAAAAGAGAGATGTCGGTTTTGTACCAAAGGCACTTCGCGTTTAAAATATCAGAAATGTGACTGCAAATTATGCATTACTATAAATAAATAAATAAAATAATAAAACGATTTTTCAATAAAATACTTTCATTTTTTTACTTCATTAGTTCATTAGTTTCAATAGAATAAATAGTTCTGGTCCCAAAAGTGAACCCTGCGGTACTCCGGCGAAAATTCGCCTACGGTCGGGGGGGTGCATCGCTCAACTTTATCGAGAATGTTCTATCGGCTAGATAGGAGGCGATCAGTGCGATCATGTTGGGATTTATGCCAAACCTGCCCATTTTAAAAAAGTAGATCTTCGTGCCATACCGAATCGAATGCGTGTACAAAATCCAGAAAAACCGCACCTGTTGAGTGCCTCGTCTCCAGCGCATTGCGAATCTCCTCCGTCAAACGGAGGAGCTGAAAGTCGGTCGATAAGCCCTCTCTGAATCCAAACTGCTCGCCAGGTAACAAGTTAGCCTCAGTGATGAAGTCGCGCAGTCAGATTCTGGCGATCTTGGACAGGTTCGAGAGGAGACTTATCGGCCTAAAACTTGCTGGTGACGATGGATTTTTACCGCGCTTATGCAGCGCGAGGACACTCGCATGCTTCCAGACGATCGGAAAAACGCAAAGACTCAGCATGACATTCAGGATCGGTATCAAGATGTCAATGGCATTTGTTGGGAGTTTTTTGAGGGCAGTATTGGCTATCCCATCATCCCCGGGAGCGTTTCCGTTCCTCCGACGATCTATGCAACCTAGAACCTCTTCCCGACCGACTTAGGGGAGCGGATCACCGCGCATATTGTGAAGTTCCCTAATGAAGAGGTCAACCTCACGGTGTAGAAGGCCGTATTGAGGTTGACGCTCCTCGCCACGGAACACAATGGTCCCCAAAAACAGTTGCCCTTTCAGATGCGGAGTGAGCCAAACCGGCCTCACCCCGGAGCGGAACACTTCCTGTAGAACCCCGTGTTTTTTCTCTTTAAAGCCTTAGGGAGCCGCCATAAGGAACCATCATCAGGTATGGCCGCCGACACACTGCGCCACCGCACTGCGTTTTTCTCTGAAATCCCTCAACTCAGATCGAAGACGCGCGGCAATATGATTTGCCGCCTCACAATCAGCAGGGCTTCTAGTGGTCTGCGCCCTTTTTCTAGCTGTGCGCTTACGGCGAAGCAGATGCCTGAGGTCAAGTGGTAGCCACCTGTCGAGAGCAGGCGCGGAGGTCTTAACGGCACTCGATATTATGCCAGTAAGGCGTTCTGCAGCAACCTCTAAGGAAAGAATTACTTAAGTGAATCAATATTAATGACGTTTCCCCCTGTCAAATTTGTGACACATTTGAATTTAAAGATCAGGCATGTCAATATAAAGTTTTAAAATATTTTCTTTAGCGAGATTGGCGACACTGCTATAGTTTTAAATTGTACTTCAAATTGTGACAGCTGTCAGTGTCAAACTAAATTAGAGAAGCTTAGATTTTGTTATTTATTGCACATGTTGGAGTTACAAAGCAAAATCGTCATGATTGTCATCATCGATTGTCACGTCAGATATATTTTCATGGTAAGTAACCAGTTAATTAGATTCACCAATTTAAAAAAATTATTTAAACGTCTCCTACATACGTAAGATACACAAACAGAAGACTTTTATCCCGGGAAGTGTAGGTGTACGTGTACGTGTGTTTGGCCACCTGAATGGCAGGAAAGTTTTCGAGATGCCGCAAATCTATTTCCTCCCCCTCTCCCCGCCCCCCCCCTCTCCGATTTCGATAGAGAGTAGAGTTCGTTCGGTTGCTATGATCGAAAGCGAAGTTTCGGCTGTACACGACGAACACGATGAGAGTTTTTGTGACGAGCTTGCGCTCGCGTTATAAGAGAGATACGATAATCCTTTCTTCCTGCCGTTAAAGTTTCTTAAATTCCTATATCTTCCTTTCTTTCCCAACACTTGAGCATGACCTTACCGTACACACTCGTGTAACTTTTGAACTTGTAAAGTACCTGATTCCAAGTTTTCAACTTGTCACGTGCAGAAGAAAAATGGTTGCAGTAAATTTTAATTCTAAAACAGTATACATATACAGGGCTTCCACGGCCAAGTGGGACATAGGGAGAATACATGTAAAATCGGTTTTCGGTGAATATTATCTCCCTAATACTACTTCATTCAAAATTAAGGGCCGCATATTATAACTGGGTTAACAATGAACATCTCCACAATCATAGTACAAAGAAAGTCATTTTAATAAAGCCAAAAAATTATTATTTTTAAATCTATTGTTCGTGAATTCCTAATAAGGCTTTTAATACGTGAGTTAGTGCAAGCGTCCATGGCGTAAGGGTTCGCGCGACGGCTTAATAACGCAAATGCACGGATTGTTTAGGGTTCGAATCCCAGCAGATTAGTCTTATTTTTTATTTTTTATCTCGAACAATAATTGAACGATTGTTTGGGCTGTTTCCATCGTCTATTGGATGATAATGATCCGACGTTTCGGTGAACTCTCTATACCCGTCTTCAGGGTAGCTCTGAAAAGAGCTGTTCGTCTCTAGTTTACTCATTGATAAGTTCGCTAGAATCGAGACAAGTAACACAGAAGAAACAAACGCTTGTACCGAAGTATACTAGTGGATATATTCTCTCCGACTGAGTTTCGATGTACAGTTGTATTTCCGCACTATGTGTCCCCCTATATAAGTGAGAATGTCAAAACTCACCTTTCGTGCATGTGTCGGGATTTCATGACATTTGACCGGTTGTGCGATAGTGCAGTCGGTCATTGTGGAACCGGAATGTTCCCTGAGATTCCGATAGGCCTTACGCGGTTCGATGCAGTTTCCGTACAGAGGTTCTACGCAGTTTCGGAAGTTAGTTTGTCTTTATGTGCCCGTTTGTCTGCGATTGTTTAAGTTATCTTTGAGTATCGGTAGCCAGACGCTATTAATCTCAAGGCTTGGTGTACTGATGGCATCAGGTGTTGTGGCCATATATGCTGTTTCTTTGAGTTTTCTTTTTGTTTGATTGTCCTCCTTTTCTAGGACTATTGCATTTTGCCATGCGATCTTATGTCCTTCTTCCCAGGCATGTTGGGCTGGGCGAGATTTTTCGGTTTCTCCTAGGCGGACCAATTTTTGGTGTTCTTTGATCCTGATATGTAGGGGTCTGCCTGTTTCTCCAATGTATTTTCTTCCACATTCACATGGTATTTCGTATATACAGTCTTTAGTTCTTTGGTTTTCGTTGTCAGGTTTAGTTTTTGTTAATGCAGACCTGATGGTGTTAGTTGTCTTTATTGCCGTTCTAATTCCGTACTTGTTGCCTATTGTTCTGAGTTTTTCTGATAGGCCTTTGACGTACGGTATTACTGTAGTGCCCACGTGGGGTCGTTGTTCTGGTGTGGTTTTTTCTCTTTTAGCCTTTGACAACGTTCTTTCTGTATATCCGTTTTCTTTAAGTTTGTTACATTTTCAAGTTCTTTTTTCTATCACTTTCACTTGAGCAGGTATTGTACGTTCTGTCGTATAGGCATTTTGCTACACATACCTTGACGTTGTGTGGATGATTGGAATCATGGTGAAGATATTGTCCTGTGTGAGTAGGTTTCTTATATACTGTTGTTGAGATCGTACCATTTGTATGTTTGTTTATTAGGACATCAAGGAAGGGGATCTGGTTTTTGTTCTCGATCTCCATAGTGAATTTAATCGATTCTTCTATGTTGTTTATATGATTAAGAAACCCTAGTAATTCATCTTCACTGTGTGGCCATATGACGAAGGTGTCGTCTACATAGCGCAGCCACATTTTGGGTTGGTAGGGGTATGTACTTATTGCCTTTTTCTCAAACTCTTCCATATATATGTTGCTAAGTACGGGTGATAGAGGGGAACCCATTGCCATACCGAATTCTTGTTGGTAGAACTTGTTTTCCACCTGGAAATAGGTTGTTTGCACACAGATGGATAGCAGTTCTATGATTGCGTTGACACTTAATGATGTTCTCTCTGTTAATGTGGGGTCATTGGATAGCTTGTCTTGGATTATCGCTAGGGTAGGTTGTGTAGGGACATTCGTGAACAGACTTATTACATCAAAGCTTACTAATTTGTCCTGTTGTTCTAGTTTTAAGTTTTTTATTTTTTCTATGAAGTCCTGTGTATTGATGACTGCCGATGTAGTGTTACCAGATAAGGGTGTGATTATATCTAGCAGGAACTTGGCAAGAGGGTAGCATGGGGAATTTCTGGAGCTGATTATTGGTCGTAGAGGGATGTCCGGTTTGTGGATCTTAGGTAAACCGTATAGATGTGGTGGCTTGCTGTAATGTGGTGTGAGCCTGTGTCTTAAGGTTTGGTTAGGGAAGGCTGCTTTATATTTGTACAACGTACGATATATTTTGGATTCCACCGATGGTGTAGGGTCTTTGGGTATTTCTTTGTATCTTCCAGCCTGTAATACATCTTGTATTTTGTTGTTGTACATTTCCACATCCATTATTACTGTTGCATTCCCTTTGTCTGCCGGAAGGATCTTCAGTGATTTGTCATTCTTCAGTTTAATGAGACTGAGATGTTCCGCCTTTGTGATGTTGTGCTGTACGTTTCTCTTTGTGGTTTTTTCTATAGCTGTTCTTGTTTTCCAGCGGTATTCCTGTGCTACTTCAGGTGGTTCTATTTTTTGTGCGGCAAGTTCTATAGCAAGTGTTATATCTAACGTTGGGACTTTTGATTGTGTTACCGCGAACTTTAAACCTTTGTTTAATAGTTTTACCGTACTTTCATCAAGTTGTTTACTGGAGAGGTTGATAACGGTTTTTTCCGGATTTATAATGCTTTTTCCTGACTCTTTTTGTTTTTTTAGTGACATTAGTTTTCGTTGATGTTTTTCTTTAAGTTGTTTGTTGGTTCTTTGGTAACTTTTTAATACTGCCTTTTTTATCCCTTCATAGTCTGTAATGTTTGTAATGTCTTTGATTTTCTGTTCTATGGTCTCGCATTGTTGTTTAAGTTTGATTTTTGCGACTCTATGATAGTTAATCCTTTCCCTTACTAATGCTTCGCTGGCTCTCCTTGCGATTTTTTGTGCCCTAATGCTTTTTACTGGAGGTTTTATTATTAAGCCTTTCGGGATGATGTTACTGGTTTTTGCTTTGTGTAGGAAGGTTAGATGGTTTCCTTCTTTGGCTAGTTTGATCATGGTTTTTTCGTATTGTCTGAAAAAACTATTTAATTCAGGCCCATACTGAATTCTTAATTCATATCGTGAAGTTGTTGACGATGGGTGTATAATTGAACGATTGTTTGGGCTGTTTCCATCGTCTATTGGATGATAATGATCCGATGTTTCGGTGAACTCTCTATCACCGTCTTCAGGGTAGCTCTGAAAAGAGCTGTTCGTCTCTAGTTTACTCATTGATAAGTTCGCTAGAATCGAGACAAGTAACACAGAAGAATAATGCTACAAATTCAATAACACTACAAAAATCAGAGATTTTGAAGACTATAAAATTTTTTAGGATTAAGGTAAATAATGAATAATTTTTACAATAACAAAAATGATCACGTGCTATTATATTATTTGATTTTTAATTGCTACTAACGACGAATCATTTGTCAAAATAAACAACAAAACTTAATCAAGATTTAAAAAAAATAAAAAATAAAATTCATTTCTCGGATTCGAACCCCAAACAATCTGTACCTTACGTTATTAAGGCGTCGCGTGAACGTCTGGGCCACAGCCATTTGCACTAACTTACGTGTTAAAAGCCTTATTAGGAATTCACGTACAATAGGTTTAAAAATAATAATTTTTTTGGCTTTATTAAAATGACTTGCTTTGTACTATGATTGTGGAAATGTTCACTGTTAACCCAGTTATAATATTCGGCACTTAAATTTGGATGAAGTAGTATTAGGGAGATAATATTCACCGAAAACCGATTTTACATGTATTCTCCCTATGTCCCACTCGGCCGTAGAAACCCGGTATGTATATATATTATATAATAGTGATATTATTTCGCACAAAAATTCGTAGAAATAATAGAAATTATAATATAACTTACAAGGATAAGCGTAAACAAGGGAGATAGCTAATATCGCTAAATTTACAGAGAGTAATAAAGTTATAAAACATTCCCTTTTATACATGGATTCGGCGGACCTTTTGTGTTTTTCCCCGAAAAGCTGACAGTATAGCCCCGGACTAGTTTATCCCAGTTGTAATTCTATCTTTAATTCCGGTCGCATTTTCATTGTATTCCTTTTCGCTTGTTTATTGGGCGAAAAGGAGGGAGGGATCTGGATAATTGAACAAAAATTGGTCTGTGGTTTTTTTTCCAGTTCTCTCGCTCCTTCTCTCTATCGTCTTCTGGTCGGTCCGCACACCCTACCCCGATATTAATGGCGGATAATAGAATAAGAATAAATTCCGATTCGGGGGGATTTACTTTAACGCTGATATCGGCCCCCGGTTCGGTCCGATTCGCCTAGTATTCCATTTATAATAGGTTCGACGTTGGCGCAGATAGGAACCTGAATAATTGCCAATTTCCTATATTGATGTCTACATTTATTATTACAAATGACTGCAGGTATAAGTCGGGGTAGTCCCCGACTGTCATACCGGGGAAATTTAATTAGTATTCACTCCGGACGAGTGTAATAATTAGAACACCTTCGCTATCGCCTGGAGATGCTGCAGAATTGCAACTTTTTGCTCTTAACTAAGACAATTGAAAGAGTTCGAAGAAATCTATGAGCGATTTATTTATAATTTCTAATCGTCAATTATAATCATCGATCACCAATCGACCAATTTCTGTACATTCCATAACGGTTAATGTAGCTGTGTGTGTGATTAATGTGTACGTAGGAAGAGTCGGTGTTCGTGATTATCTCCCGATTTGGTTCTCTAGCTACTTGAGGAATAGAAAATTTGGAGTGCCGCAGGACAGTATCTTGGGACCTCTATTTTGCGTGGCGGGAGGGTCACCTGAATCAAGGTGGAGTGTGTGGAGGATTAAATACAGCGCGAGCAACAAAGATTGAAGCGTGCTAGTTATATATTTGTTTTTAATTTTATCAAAACTATCTTCTAATTAGACCTCAAACAGTGTATCAGTCTTGTCATCTTGTCAGTTTATATTTTTCTGCTCGATATTTTGTGTTTGTAATTCATTTAGCTTTGTTGTAATAAGAAACTCGTTGTTTAAATTTTGCTCGTTCACTGGTACGTAAAATAATTCGTGAAATTATTTTGTTGCAATAGTTATTAAAATGTTTAGGAATCGATCATTGAGCAGAACATTAGTCGAATACGTTTGTATCTAAAATTTGCAAATCGCAATGACCTCCAAAACTGGTTCAGGATTCCCATCATATAAATATTACCTAGCTCGATAACCGTTTGATGGATCTGCTTCTTTCTCGGCAAGTAGGTTCACCTTGTTAATCTAAACGAGTGGCCAAAGGCCGGCAGGGCACATTAACGCCTTATAAGGCTAAATTTTCATCGATATTTTCTCGAGAACCGTTTGATGAATCTACTTCGCTCTCGGATAGATGATTCATCTTTTGATGGTCATCCATTTGATGGTCATTTGTCGAATTTTCGACCTACGAGGGGTGGAAAAGATTGTACTCGTCGCCCTGAGTGTTGTACCGAAGAGATTTCGATCCTATCTCTCTTAATAGCCGAGATATTTAAAAAAAACGAAAAAAATCTAGCCTGGCATTTGCCGGATCCTGAACCAGTTTTGGAGGTTATTGCGATGCAAATATTATCTGTCAATGTGACAGCGATGATTGTCAATTCATATGACAGATCGAGGATCATTTCACGATATAAAACGATCAGGTCATGACAAGATAGTGTGCAGCACTTAATTGAAAAACGATGTTCATAACAAGAAACTGCAAACTGGCGAAACACTTATCATCGTAAAGCGCGCAAATTCACCTCGAAACTGGCTCCGATACGGAGAGGAATCTACAACAACCTATATTGTTACGACTTCGTCTTCGCGTTCGCGTACTACGCGTCGGTTGTAGAGAATAGAGAGATCCGAATACATTCCGCGTGAAATTTATCGAAAAAATATTGACACGCCATAAAAAAGAGATCAAGGGTGCATGCCGCTCATGCATAATGCGCCTCCCCCACCTCCTTTCCGCCCCGGACCGTATTGTTATGTACGGCGCGGCGGGAATTCGCGCTGACGTGTGTAGAAAGACCTCCCGACACAGAAAAAAGAATTTCCTTTTACAGTTCCCCGAATAACAGTTAGAGGAACGAGGGGTGGCCGACCGACGTAGCTCCTATTTGCCGGGGAGAGTAATCGAATTTTAATAGTTATCTCAATTTGATCGTATTATACGGCTTAGGAATCTTATTCGGAATGGCGTCGGTCGTCGCAATATGGTGTGTTTTATAGATTGTTTGTTCTCCGTGTTCGTCCTCTATTTAAGGGTAATAAGGGTTTTATTCAATGTTTTATTTTCGGACGTCGCGTACACAATTCGAGTTCGTTAGTCGATCGTAATTATTTTTCTACTCTTTAGGGGCAATTTATAAAATTAGAAAACATAGGAATTAATGGAGGATTCGTAATACGTTATTTTTCTTATTCGATTCAGTTGCCATGGTTATAATATATATGTCATTTCACGAAAAGCGATAAGATGCTGTAATAGCTGCTGTTGCGTTACTAATTACACAATATGTCCAAGATATCTAGGCATTTCATGCAGGGCATATTACAGCAATTTCTAAAACTCAACCAAGTTCTTAGAATTGATCAATTTCTCGACAGATTCTTCAGAGTGACTCCTAATCCTTAGTTAATCTAAGAGACGGGAGATGTAGGGGAAAAATAAAACAACGGTACGCAGAAAAGACAGCCTGTCACTCTTGATGCTATGTCCGTCCAGACAGTTCCAAGAATGACATGAGTAAGGCGGTTCAAAAGGGCCACTTGTGTCGACTGCGGTCGGCCTATGTCCTTATGAAAAAATAATTGAATGGTTGTTATTTCTTTTCTATGTATTTTCACTCTTCTTTTAAAGTATACGAGGCAGTATTTGCTACGAGTAATATTGTATTTATATATAAAGTTAGTAAATTTACTAATCATCAGTATTTGGTTTTTCTAAAAAAAATTATCAATTCAGTGATGGTATTGAATTAATTACCAAGCTCATAAGTGCATAAGTATGCTAACATAACCTTCACTTATTAAATATCCATTTTTGACAGGTAGACATGATAAAAATGAAGTTAGCCAATCAAGGCAGGCAATATGACAGTAACGAGTAACGTCATTTGAATTGTCAAATTGATGACAGTTGCTATTACGAAGGCGTTAGTTAGTTTTAAAAGTCTTAAAAATAGAAAATAATTTGTTTATTTTTCTAAATAATAATTTCCTTTTATCGTTTTCGGGCAACTGTAACAAATTTTAATAATACTATTATGGACGCCGTATATTGGATTGAATCCCATATATCTCAGGTAGAGCATACTATATTTTCCTAGAATAAAGGACGCTCCACATATTACCCTCGCACAGAAGAAAGCAAAAGATGGAACCGGCAGCGTCTCAGAGGGTCGTCCGTTCTTGGCAAACACATAATCTGATTTTCTTCAAAAACTCCGGCTATCCCCTTGTTATATCTGGTATTGCGGCAATAAAATATATAGAGGAGGAATATAAACTACTTCGGAAATTGAATACGCTTAACCTTGTTTATCTCTCGTCTCCGGTTCTGCGTATACATCTGCGGGAATGGACGACGACGTATAAATAACGGGGCGTGTAACCGACATAACAGCCCAGATGATCTGACACCATCTGAATGCATTCCCGGTTTTCTTAGTTTGTTTTATGGCCGGCGCGATTAAATATATGGGAATCGAAGCTCGCATAAAATAGATAGCGGCCCCGTCGGTATCGGGGGGATGTGTTTGTGTTACTCTTTACTAATGCACGATAATAAAATGGAGAGGATCTCGACTACGTTTCGTTATCGTCGCTACCATCCGCAAGAATGGTTGGAAACGGATAAACTTCAGTTAACTGAAGCGTTATGTACGTTTAATATAATTAATCGTTCTATATTTAAGAGAAATGCTAAAAAAATACAGTCTTTTTCTTTCGCTTTTCCTCTTTTGTTAATGTGTCTAATGTTTTGATTCTTGTTTTGTCAATGAAATTCCTTATTTGGCAAATGTGTTTCCGTATTTGTCAATTGAGTTTCGCAAACATTTTACGTGCTTAAATATTTGGTACCTATTGATATGGATAACAATGGTCCCAGGAGAAGAAATGCCAAAATAAGCAATGAAATACATATTTTAGTCATTAATTTTTTGAACAGTGGTTCCACAACAATTTTTCGGTTTCACCTGATGCCGTTAGAAAAATATATGCAACCAGTAGGAGGACTAATAATGTTGCAAAGGCATCGACAGCCAAAATTATCTTTAGCTCAGAAAGGACAAATTTGCGACTGGATTGCTGAGGACTGCTCCATTACTCTGTGTCAGTTGAGAGAAAAATGTCTAAACGAATGGCCACTTCTTCAACAAATATCATTGTCGACGATTGATTGAGAGCCCTTAAAAACTTTCACTACTCTTTTAAAAGAACGTCATTATTGTTCCTGTTTATAACGTATTGATCATTTCTTCGAACAATAATGAATAAGTTTCTTATTTACCAGATAAATAAATATAATCTAATTAATATTATGAAAGTAAGACATAAGGCTAATCTCCCATCTGTTCGAATACTACGAGGGAGCGTTTTTATATTCGCGGAATGAGCGGGTTGTAGGGCGGTGATTAGGCGCATTGGGGGCGTGGCTTGTGCAGCGACTCATAATTAGTATAAATAAAAGTTCCTTACCAGGCAAGGAAAATCAGTCGCGACCATAATGAATGAGATGTCATCGGTTTACGGCGACTCTTGCCCAGGAAAAACCATGGTGTACAAGTGGCATAGTTTATTTAAACAAGGAAGGGAATCCATTGAAGACGACCCGAGGCCGGGCAGGAGCATTGAGGTGACCACGCCAGCACTTATCCAAAAAGTTGAAAAAATTGTACTCCGAAGATGCTCGACTAAAGAAGAAACAACTTGCAGAAATGGTTGGAGTATCCGATACAACAATTTTTAAAATCCTACACGATCATCTCGGCATGTCTAAGGTCAGCGCAAGATGGGTGCCGAGAATGCTCACGCCGCCGAAAAAACAACAGCGCGTAGAGTGTTCGCGTGCATTGGATGGTGTATTGAGTCGAATTGTTACTGGAGACGAAACTGGGGTTCATCATTATGAACCTGAGTACAAACAAGACTCCATGCAGTGGCATAAAAAGGGCACAGCACCTCCCAAGAAATTTAACGTGTCACAATCAGCTGGGAAACTCATGGCAACGGTATTTTGGGACTCGGAAGGAATATTGTTGATTGATTATAAAGGTAAAGGTGTTTCTAAAACCGGAGAATATTACGCTTCAATATTAGAGCGACTAAAAGAAGCCATTAAAGAGAAATGACGGGGAAAATTGACGAAAGGTGTGCTGCTTTTGCACGACAACGCGCCCATCCACAAGAGCCGCGTTGCGTTAGCTGCCCTGCATAAGATGGACTTCGAAATTGTGAATCACCCAACCTACAGCCCAGACCTGGCCCCGAGTGATTATTACCTGTTTCCGAAAATGAAAAACGAGCTGCGGGGTAAAAAATTTACTGCCGATGATGAAGTCAAGGAGGCAGTTTCGGCGTATTTTGCAGATAAAGAGAAATAATTTTTTTATGAGGGTATGAATAAATTAATTGAAAGATGTGAAAAATGTTTCCGTCTTGCAGGTGAATATATTGAAAAAGAAAAATAATTTGTTTTTTTTTTATTTCCACCCCTTATCCCCCATTCCGCGAATATAAAAACGCTCCCTCGTATCTTCATAAAGCAAGATGGTTCCGATTAAGTATGATCAAATCGTCTTCTTTCAGGTATCACTTTCTGTAGCTTTCTTTATATTTCGTTCTTCTAAAGTAACTTCCTTTTTCTCTGTTTTGTTGCAACAACTTTATATGATAAGAATACATTCAATATCGGTTTATTTGTTAATTTTTTATTTTATTTACAACCGCTTCTCCATCCAGACTAATTATTCTTCTTTTTTTTTCCGTACTATTTTGATTCATTTTGCATTCCAAACCTCGTCCACTTATTCATATGTATAAATAAATATCTAACTACCAGTACTAGTATTTATGTTTTAAATTAGTGAATCATTATAGTTTTGTTTCCTTCTGGAGAAAAAAAAAGAATATTGTTTTTTATGCACTTAACTTCGAACTAGTTTCTTTTTGTTTCTCCATTTTGTTTTCCTTTTTTTTATACTTTAATCTAATCTTTTCAAATGCTTCTTCCAAATCTACATATTCGTCTTCTTTCCATAGTCTTTCGGGATAAACGTTTGTCATTAAATATGTACATATATGGAGATAATCCTATTTCAGTATTGTTGTCTATTTCTGCATTAACTGGAACCCAATCAACAATTTTTCATTTTTTTATTTTTTTTATTTAGTTTCTTTTTAAAGGACAGTGTCATTATAACGTGTAATCAAAACTAACTTAAAAAAACTGCATTTGACACACCTAAATTGGACTTTCTTGTGGTATCGTTCACATCTGATTTGATTTTCTTGGTAAACAATCAAATGATCTTTACCATCAAATCGCGAAATTTCGTTTTCATTGACACTTGTTCGTAAACGTCCTCTCTTAGTGTTTTTCTTATGGGTTTCTAAAATACCTTTACAAAGAGAAGGACGGAAGCCATACTGGTCCATTTTCTCTCTACAGATATGCGATGATGTTGCCAGGCCTTATGATATTCTGATGTGCACTCTCTACTCCATCCATATTCTGATTTGTTTTTTTTTTTTTACCAACTCGGGTTGAGGCACAGATATTTTCTTCTTCTCTTTTTGAGAATATCGAGTCACATTAGTCGTTGGTAGTACATATTCACAATTGGAAGCAATGGTAACAATACTATTATCATTCCATCGGCAGACTGTATTCTCCTCCCGTTCTAAAGCATATTCAAATGTCCCTCTTTCTGTTTTTCTCAATTCTTTATCAGACCTTATAATTGATACTGAAATTCTGTTCTCTCTCACCATACCAGTAGCTTTTATATTTCTGTCTCTAAGCACCAAAAGTACTTTCCACGACGTAAAAATAATTATCGAAGTAGACATGAAAAGGCAGCTAACCTTTAGCTGTGATTACTTTGTCAACAAATGATAAGACCACACTTGCAACCAAACCCAAGTCTATGTGTCTTTCTGTAAGATTTGTGGTGGATCCTTGATATGGTTCAAAACATTTTATGTAGCCGTTTATAATTGTGGCCAGCCAAAATTTAAAATCCCATCTAATGGACTCGTCTACACTACGATTGTCTTGTATAGAGGCAAAAGAAAGAAATTTCTGGTTTAATCTTTCTAACAATGGACTAACTTTTGCCAATTTGTCACCAACTTTTTTTTTTGTTTGGTTTAGTAACAGTTTCATCGTCTGCGGAGTCGGTAACCTCTTCATTAGCGTTAACGGGAGGAAAGACTGCTATAGCGTCTGGTATACTTTGAATATGTATTCTACTTCTTCTAATAGCTCATGGAGTGTAAGAGGTCCTTTCAAATAATTGAAAACAAAATAGTACGTGTTTGAACCATTGTCCTTTTAAAAGGACGGTTGTGTTTGTAAGGTTATGTTGCTAAAATGAAGCAAAAAACAAAGATGTCTAAGAGAGTAGAATAAAGTGATGACTATACCAACTTATCAGTGTAAAGAAATAATAAAGTTATGTTTGTAATTACCTCTAATTGTCCATGACAGAAGGTAAAAAAATCTCATTTGACGTTTGTAAAACGAGAAAATCATTTGACAAATACGGAAAAGCAATCGACAAAAGAGGAAAACCAAAAGAAAAAGAATTTAATTCGCAATGTCAACGTATTATTATATGAAACTTATCTACATATAATTCCTATAACGGCTTTAATTCACTCATTCATCGTCAATTCTATTTGAAAGCGTACAATAAAAATCAATACCGCTATACAACAGAAACTAAAGCTAATTCATGCTCTGTAGTGTAGGGGGAATTATTGTTGGAAACTTATCGAAGTGGAGTTGGGAAATTTTATTAAAATACGTTAACATAACACAAATGCACTTTGAAATTTCGATAATACGATTACGAAATTTCGGTCGTACACACATGCATTCAATTATTACTTCGACTTAACTACAGCTCAACATCCATCAGGAAGGAAGGAGTATTACAACGTCGCTGCGTTACGGGTCGTACCGTATTAAAACACCGCCAACGTCGTCGTAATTTTATCCCCACTTGTATGTATTATACGACGCAGGGAGAATTACCAAACTTCGATATATACAACGGGGCAAAACTTGACGGAAAAGCTACACGACGGCGAACACAAAAACAAAAGCAATAAGGGCAATTCAATTAAACGTGAGTTTTCTGTAAATTCTGCGGTAGACGGTAATAGATGACGTAACATTGGAAAACAGATGGAAGACATTCCCGACAGCACACAAAATCCTTCGAGAAACTGCCTTCGAAACAACACTTGCGAGTAATTCGGCTCACTGGAGACGAACGGGAGTCATAAAATATAGCCCCGGCCGGCGTAGAGAGCGGTTATAGTTAAAAAGGAGAATTCAAGACGGCTTGATTTTTCTAGGGAACTTGTAAAAATATTCCGGGTCGTCGTCGTGTATGCATAAATTTAATTTTCGCTTTTATGCTGATAGACAATTTTTCACTTGCCCGTTGATGCGGATGGCGAATAGTAGAGTAGATTTATTTATGCGAAATTTACATATATAGTGAGTAAAAATGTCAAGGATCTCTCCTCATCTGCATCGCCCGCCCCGACATAAAAATTTAAGTAATTGAGTCAGTATTGGACGCGAACTGGATGGAAACTAGGACGTTTTTCCTTGACGTTTATTTTTGCATTATGAAAATGGCTTCCGAGCTGTCATGCGGATTGTCAACCATCGCTGTCACAATGACAGATAATATTTGCATCGCGATAATCTCCAAAACTTCTAATTCAAGATGTGTCACTGATAATTAGCTCACTGAAACTTTAAAGTAACAATTTATGAACAATAGATTACTTTCTGAAATAGTGTCCGCGTCGAACGGAATAATGTTTGACATCAATTTAGTTTTGTAATTTATACTGTGCCCAAGTCACGCATCTGCCATTAATGTCAATTTGGTTTCTTTCAAATTGACATTGAAGTTAGTCAGTATCATTTGTCAAATTGACAGACAACATGTTTCATTTATTGACAACTTCAAGTCAGTATACTGCAACAAAAGCTGCTTTCGTTCGTTCTAATTAAAGTAATCAGTGATTAGTAATCAGGATCAGAGTAATCAGAATCAGAATGATCATAATCGCAGAATTACGTTTGTTCAAACGAACACGTAAAAAACAATTTCCTCTTTTCAGCATTTGTTCAACTTTTAGGTTAAGCGTTTGACAATTGTAACTTTCAAGCTCAATCGCCACTCAAGATTTGAGCAATGTTTCCTTTGAGTTAATTATTGCTTGTTTTTGGCTTGATTGAATTCAAAACCAAAATTATAAAAGCTGAAACTTGATATAATATAAAATATCGCTTCCATACTGTTCGTTTACAGTATCTGTCTGTTTTCATAGTTCTAAATATGTCAAACAGGGAGAGAGTTATGGTAAGTAAACTGGTCTCAAATTACATGAAGCCGCTCCAAAAAATATTTTTAGAGTGGAATCCAAGTTGTAGCTCTATGTATAATAAGCCCAAAAAGTCCTTGGACGCGGCCGGTAGGCGACCGTTGCCGAAGCTATTTCTATCTCTCACACCCTCTCACCCCCCAAATATTTCCGTAGTGCGCCTAATAAATTCGCTTCGATATCGGTGAGATTATTTTATTTTGAATTAATGGGAGACACATAGTAGGGTATCGAGACGGCTCGAGGCAGATTGTGCGTTCCAATAATTTTTTGTATTGAAGATATTTGATTCGTAATGCAGATTCGGGCGATGCATAAGAAAAAGACGACGTTTCAATATTTTATTTTTCATCATAAATATATACTTGTTGTAGGGTTTCTTTTTATTATCAACTATTTTTTTAATTTTAGATTAAATTGTAATAGGTACTTTGATTTTAATGTGTAATATTGTTATTGATTGAAAGTAAATTAAATTTATGAAAGAGAAAAATTATTAAAGTTAAAATTTACGACTTACATTTTATTTGATATATGAATGATGAATGCAAATATTATGCAAAAGCAAATAAGGATATACAGTGTGTCCCAAAATGTCCGCAACAGCGCTGTAAGACCTGTGTTATAGTCGTCATAAAAAAGTGTTTCAAATAAAAGTTATTCCAATTTACATGATCTACTTCGTGAGCTGAAGAGATTTCGAAAATTTTATACAGCCTGGTCATTATGTCGTTACTTCTTTTCATCTCTTATGGCAGCCATCTTGAATTCGCTTCCAATAGAAAAATGGTATAAGAAAAAGTTGTTCAGAATTACGAAATACCGCCGTATGCAAAATTTTATTTCGATATTTACTGAGTAGATTATGGCCTAAAAATCAAGTAGCAAAATCGAATTTAAAACAGAGGTGATGAGCTTGAGAGTCATAAGTGAGCCAGAAATAAACACGTGACTTCCATTTCACAACAATGGCACCAAGAAAACCAAAAAAATTGTCGGAATACGGAAAGGAAATTTAATTTGCGGTATCCTGGCAAGAATACACATTATTCAACGATAGCTCGTATTGTACAAAATTTTAAGAAGCTGGAAGTGTAGAAAATAAGTTTAAGAAGGACCACAGGCGATGGCCAGTTACGGAAAATGCGGAGTTGGAAATCATCTTACGGATTACCGAAAATCCGCGCATTTCCATCCGGCAGATTGAGCAAGAGACCGAACTATCTCCTTCTAATATTCAGCGATTACTCAAGAAAAATGGTTTGAAGCCGTATAAACCTAAATTTATCTGCCGGTTGCAACAACATGACCATGAAAGTCGTTTCAATTTTTGTGCGTGGATGCAAGGAGAAATGGAAACCAATGCTAACTTTCACCGAAATATTTTATTCTCTGATGAAGCGACTTTCTACACGAATGGTACGGTTTCATCGCAGAATTGTCGATACTGGGCACATTATAATCCACATTTCACAGTCAACGGTAGGGACCAGTATTATGAAAAAGTTAATGTATGGTGCGGAATTGTGGACACGCGATTAGTTGGACCATTTTTTTTACAAAATTGCATGGATGCTGCTCAGTACCTTCAGTTCTTGCAAAATGAACTGGAACCGATTGTAGATGATTATATCGTTAGAACACCCTTTTTTATGAATAGGCACAACAATAGCGTGTTTCAAGCTATCCGGGAAACAAGCAGACGTAAATGAGGAATTGATTAGATGAGATAATGGTTTCACGAACTGATCTACACATTTTTTCAAGAAATTAGCAGGGTTGCCATCAATGCCAGCTGATCCTGAGCCTCCAGAGTTAATGACTACTGTTCGTAATTCGTTTTCACTGGTCGGTAAAAGATAAAAAGAATTTTGGTTGTAGGGTATATGAATATTTTGGTGATTATGATTACCTGAGTTGTTGTTAAGGCTAAACAAGTTATTAAATTCGTCAGCTAGGAACTCCGGATCAGCCCTGCTAGGTAGAATATGGTTGGGTTTTTTACCCATATGATTATTTATAATTTTCCACATGTCGCGATTTCTGTTTGTAGATCACACTTACAACGTTCAAAAACTTTAATTTCATTACGGTATAATAGTTTGTACTGTTCATAAGTGTCCTTATAGTTACCATCATACTTAGCTATGATTTGGAGCGTTAAAACTTTCTCTTTCAATTCGAGCAGGCGAGGCGGTACTCTACAGGAATTTTTTTGACGTGATTTAACTTTTATAAGTGGGAAACACGCATTGAAATGCCGTAAGAATATATTAATGAAGATGTTAAATTTCTCACTTGTGTCATATCGATCATTGAACACATCGCACCAATCTTCTTCAGATAATGCCGCACAAAACGCGTTATGAACGAATTAATTTACACGCGCCGTTTGCAACGTTATCATTAGCAACGCACACAGAGATAACTTGTGCCTTGTGGTCAGAGAAACTGGTGGAGAACACCGATGCACTGTCGTACAATATACGTGGGTTACGCCATGCATTTAAGATGATAATATTGTCATTGTACAGATTGTACACATTTGTACAGATTTCGGATTATTCTGTAAAAAGTCCACGTTGAAGTCACCAGCAAATTTTTGTAACAAGGCCCAAGTCAGCAATCTTTGCCAGCAATCCTTCAAGATGACAGTAAAATTCATGAAAATTTGAAGACGGTGATCTATGGATACAAATCAGGAGAAAAGTTTGCAGTTCACAATGAACCTTGGCAGCACAATATTCAAAGCAGAAATCATGGGGTTCGAAGTCTAAATCGTATCCTGTGTCAATAGAAATATCATTAGACAAATATATAGCAGAGCCACCGTGTTTTGCTCTTCTGCGATTATAAAACGAAGCCAGTGTAAACCCAGGGATGGTAACTGCTTCCAGTTCGAATGAATTCAACCAATGTTCAGTTATAAACAGTTTTTTAACAGCGTAATTTCCATGATTAATTCTCTTAGTGATGTATTCAGGCATTGGGCATTTTGATGATATATTAGAAAACTATCCACTATAGCGTTTTTGGTTCCAATTTCTTCCTCCAAAAAAAGTATTTACGAGAGCATCCATTGACCAATTTTTGTGGTTTTCTTAATTGCTCAATTTGGTGGGAAGGCACTCCAACTCTGAACGATGAATAAATGTCAGGGTGCTTGGAGTTCATTTTGTCACAGTTGACTTCATTGTAATTGATTTGTTTTAAATGCTGCTCAAGATCGTCTATTGTAATATCCTTATCAAGGCGAGTTACGTAAAGATAAGAAAATTTTGATACAGCCTTTAGTTGCAAATTAGCAGCTAATCATGATCGTGTGATTACTAATCATTGGTACGAACGAAAGCAGCAAAAGTACTGGCATAGTTGCCTACTTTATGAGCTAACCTACTTTACCGTCCATAAAGTACCACTTTAAAAATTGAAAAATGGCCAAAAATGGAATTTATAGAAAAACCTTTTGCAGACTGAATAAAAGCATCAGATACGCCATTTGCTGAAATGGCACACCACACCAATACTTTTTTGTCACACTTAGCTACTCCTATGATTTTAACAACTGGAACAAAATCACATTTTTCTGTATAAAAACTTCTATTACCGCTTATAAATCCACAAGAAAAAGTAAAATACTTTTCATCGTCGATGATTAAGTCTGTTTCCGGTCGCAAATACTCTCTCCTTAACTTACGGCACTTTGTAGGTACTGTTTGTAATAATTGATTTTCGCTATATTTTAGTGCCACATTTCTTTTACGATGTTTGACTTCAAGATCCTTCAAATTCTTTGCAGTACATGATTATGACACTTTATATTTTCAAGCTAATTTTCGTAAACTATCATCCTGCATCCTGCTTCAATTTAAGTAACAACTTCTCACATAGTTTTTTGGCGTTTTGGGCAATGGTTTTGTAGATGTATTATTATCATATCAAAACAATGAATGAGTACAATAAAGATGCCATTTCTTATCTATTTCGCATTAATAAATTAATAATAAATAATAAAAATCTCATCGAAAAGTTTAGTTTTATTTTTATATGCAGGGGTTGGTGGGTTGGCGCACTTGATCTAAGAAAAATCGATCTTCAGCTGTCGCGAAGCCAGGACTTCATACGAGGAAATTGTGTATTTGATGGGACTGTAAAGGTGTAGTGTACTACGAGCTCGTTCTACGATCAATTCTACAAAATATTGCAATAAACTTCATACAACGAGGTATAAGATCTTGCCTCGTCCGATTACAACTTGTTTCCCTCGTTAAAAAATTCTCTCCGATGAATGACGTACTTGCAAAATGTAAGTTTCAACAATTTTGGAAATGTGGCTTCGTGAGAGATGGACGAAATTAATAGAGCAGAACGGTTCAAACTTATGGGACACCCTAATGTTTGTTGTCTCCAATATACGGATGACATTGTTATTTATGTATCCGGTTCAGATTTAAATATCTTAAGAAATCAAATGATGAATGGGTTAGGGGAAAAATTGTCAGATGGTTGGATGTTAACGGTTTGTCTTTGTCTTCCTGTGTGATCCTCCACTATCTCTTCTTTAATCTGGTTATTTCAACTCTGAACACCTCATCTTCAGATCTTATCATCTCTTGTAATTTTTTGTTTTAGGAATTGCGAAATTTTGCTTGATGATCACTCCTGCAGTATCTCTTATAATGAGAGAGCGGATGTTCTGCCTAAGTTTGATAGGTTTAGACTTGCCCTTAGGACTGCTATCTCATTTAAAGTTACCCCATCGAAGCAAAGTTCTGGAAGACATTCTTTAGTTGGTAATCATGACGATGATCTCTAATTTAAGTTTGTCACACTGACAGCTGTCACAATTTTGAAGTACAATATTAAAACTATCGCAGTGTCGTCAATCTTGTACCTATTAAGGTACCAGCAAATGGGTTAATTTATCTCAATAGAAAATGTTGAACAGAATTACTGATAGGAACGATCAATTCCGATTAAATTAAATCTATAAATGTTTATACATAGATTCCAGTTCTTTACACGTCGGCGTCGTCTTAAAGTAGGAAATATAACCTAATACTCGAACTTCGAACTTGTTCCACATCCGAGTAGCTATATAAATAATGCTTATCGGTCTAAGAAGTTGTACAAACTTATTTCCGAATAGAAATTAATATCGGAGAAGGCGGAGAATTCGACAAGCAACGAAATAGTTTAGGGAATACTTGTTAAAGCTTCGCGTGCGTCGACGTCGACGTCGGTTGTGTAGGCAAACAAACCGGCGGATTTTATAAATTTCATAGCGGCTGAAGTAGTAGTTGGCAAATTAAAAATTCCTGCTCGAGTTACCGCCCGTACGATTATTTCCACTTTGAGAGATTTTTACGCGATTTTTAAAGTTAAAAAAAAAGAGACTCTCAATGTTATACTTAACGGGACATTATAAATTCCCCCACCCCCTCCTTTATCCGTAACAGCACGACAGACTCTCGGGACACGGGATGCGGAGAAAGCATAAGGAAGATGAGGATGAAAAGAAAAAGGAGGAGGTGGAACCCCTCGCCGCCGTAGCAACCGTCGAGCCGGTGAGGGAAACCCTTATAAGATTTTTTCTTTTTTGTATTTCGTCCCATGCGTTCCCTTAATAGTCTTTAAGGGACTTCGGTTTTACTATATTGTGTACGTAGCCTTAGTCCTGCGAAATCAACAGCGTTCGATAACTGATCCATTATGTATTTTATGAAGCGACAATTTTTTTGTCCACGTCTCACGTTACTGCGAGTTGATGTTTCAATTTTTATTTGTTTAGTTTGTCTTGTCGTGACTTCCTATTTTCGTGGATCGAGTTGGTCTTTACTTGATGTAAATCCAATTTCATTCCGAAAAGTTTTACACTAGGTATATTTAATAACAACGACAGCTGTTTCGCTACACTGAAGCTTCGTCAGGTTGACATGTGGTAATTTTTCTCTCGTGTTTCATGTTATTATGTTTATATTAATTGTCACCTCAACTCGGGTAATTAATTTTAAAATATCTCGAAACCTCTTAAGAGAGAGAGAGAGTTTGAGACTCTTTTTTTAAAGTAGGAAATCAATTTCCGTTGTTTTTGTTAGCCTTGTAGCAAGAGGGTACTCCCCATTCCCACGTTTTAAACAAAAGTAGCTTAATTATCTCGACGACTTTAACGAGATCGGGAAAAAATTAGGACCCGTTCCGAAACAATTATTGACGAGACGTAATTATTTGATTACGTCAAGTGTATTAAATCCGTTTCGATCTCGAATTCTACGCTTCGATTGTGAAGTGAGTAATATTATCGATAAGAATCGTTTCCCCCGCCTCGGATAAGGAGGAAGAAAGTTTCTCTTCCTGGGATTAATTAAAAACGGAAAAAAAATGATAAATTTTAGAAGGAGACGGTCGAATCGTGGCGGGAATAAGGCGGTGGGATAGAGACAATCGGATGTGCGACCGGGCATCGCACGTAATCATCCTCCTATATGAATTATCGCCGCCATTTCACTTCAACCCCTCCGCGTGGAGATTAGCGATCCCGAAATTAACCGACCATTAAATAATCGGATTAGTTATCTACCCAAAACCAATATTAATAGGTGTGTATGGGGTTAAAACGAAAACTTCCGCGTAAAATTCGTGATTCCCTCCGAATCGATTTAGATCAAATGCACGAACTTACACCAATCTTCCACTTTGAATTGGAAAAGGTACAAAAGTAGATACTCGTAGAAATGAGTGGTATGTATGAATTGAAAACAGAAGTGGACTTGGTATGGTGTCCTATGGCACTCCTGATCTTATAGTCTTGATATTGTTATATCTGAACTTTTTATATATATGATGAAACTTTTGTAAAAGAGAAACCAATCAAAATAATGGTGGTAGATCCTGCTAAGCTCAAGCTTAATCGCACGCTCCTAATAATCTCTGTATGTACAGAAAATTAGTGAGTCAGTATGTAGAGATACACCCGTCCATCTTTTATACGAGCTGGCATACGAAAGAAAGGACTTCACGATTTGCCTACTCTACCAAAGCGAGAATGAAATTCGGTCATGGCAGTTTCCCTGCACATTTACAGCGACTAAAAATCATTAATTCTTGTGCCTGTACATGCGGTTATGAAGTTGCCGATTTAAAGCACCTGATTTTGGCTTGTGAGAGGTTTGAACGAGACAGGTACAGATTTTTGGCGAAACTGACGTGCCTAACATTCAACTACAAACTTTCTGGGTTAGAACTCCAATATTTTGAATAAATAGGTAATCAAATGTAAACTCCAATAATTTAGGGTTTTCGCACTGACAGCTGTCACAATTTGAAGTACAATTTAAAACTATCGCCAATCTCACTAAAGAAAATATTTTAGAACTTTATGTTGACACGCCTGATTTTTAAATTTAAATGTGTCAAAAATTTGACAGGACAAAAAGTCATTAATATTGATTCGCTTAAGTAATTCTAACCTAAAAATGTTTCAGGGTTGCCAAACTAAATATTAATTAAATTAGTAATAATAATAATCGCATTTTGATTTCTATGATTGGTAACAGTACTACAGTGCGTCACTTTGACAGTTCGTTGGTTCGTATGTCACCATGATGTATAAAACTTACTTTATTTTAGGGAAAATGTTTATTATATACCTAAGTTAAATTAAAAAGTTATAATACTACTAAAGATGATGCTGAAAGTGTTGTCCATTATTTTGAAGACAGAGACGAACTCTACGCTTCATACTCTCAAAATCATTTACAAGGTGTTGTGGGGTTATATCAGCACAGCAATCGGTAATAGCATTGCGAAGTTCTGCGATTGTATGATGTCTGGTCTTGAAATATGGAAAGATAAAATAATCTAAAATTGTCAGATCAGGTGATCCTGCTGGAAAATTAATAATTCTGTCATCGAATAATTGTGCCAAGAAAACAATTGTGTATCGAGATCTGTGTGCCGGTGCATTGTCTTTTCGGTAAGCATATTTAATGCCAATTCATCTTCAGGTTCAAAATCAACATCAAATGTTGTCGGATATTCCTGGCTGTTAAACCTAAACCCTGCCTTACGAAAACAGTTCTGAACTGTTTCAGAAGTAACTTGGTTCCATGCACTTTTAGCAAAATAAACCGCATCCAATAAGTTTATACGTTTCACTAAATCATTGGCTGTGTTAGAAATTTCAATGTTTGCTAGTAAGTGCTTCAGTATCAAAATTCTGTAATTATGCTTAAAATTTTTAATACCACCCTGATCAAGTGGTTGGCTGATTTGGTGGCAAAAAGAGTATTTTAATGTTTTTCAAATTGATGTTTTTTTGGATGCAATGCCGCATTGTCCAGAAAAAGTAAAATTTATTTTGTGCTCCCATTTTCCGATCGAAATTTTCTAACCATTCACTCATAATTTTAGACGTCATCCATGAATTGGTGTTTGATTTCTATGTCATCGGTAAATTATCTTTTATTTAATTTTTAAAAGCTCTTGGTCTAGATGCCTTTCCAATAACCAACAATTTTTCATTGTGCACAGACGCAATATTGTTATTCTTTCCTTAGAAATTTTCCTCCAACACATTTTTGAGTTTTAAATTCAAGGTCTTGTTTAGTAATGCTCTAGAATAAAGCCCACTTTCGTCTGCATTGTAAATATCTCTTGTAGGTACTCTTTTCTTAGATCAGGTAGTTTCACCATGAATGATGCTACATTCGCCGCATTAACAGAGGCGGCTTGAACGTAATATTGTGGCGAATTTTAAACTTATCATGCCAACCGGACGAGGAATTGGAAGTGTTGTTACTCATGGATTCAGCTATTTCTTTAGCTTAGAATTGTAGACAAACGTTACTTTAAAAACATTATGTGAGAGAGAAAATATTTATGTACCATGCTCACATTTAACTATATTATGTGATGTAGTAAATATGACAAACTGAGCCTTGTTGTTAATGCGAGCAAACTAAAAGGATCTTGACAAGCTTATTAGTAAATTATGACATGAAAAAAAATCGGAAAAAACAAACGAAATGTCCGTTCAAGAGAAGTGGGTATCCGCGTCCGCTCAAGAGAGAGTCCGTTCAAGGGGGAGCGAATGCAATGCTTTGCCGGAACCTGGTGTGTCCGCTTATAGGAAGTTTCCGTTAAGGGAGCTTTCACTGTAATTGGTTTTAGTATACTTCAGTAGACACCTATTTTTTGTGGATGTAGTGGGGTTTCTACGAATTCATGAGGATGTTCTGCAGACCACATTCTCATATTCTGTTCATTTAAAAAATAAAAGAATAAACAATCAAATGGAAATTTTCTTAATTTAAATTTGTCACTGACAGTTGTCAAAATTTGTGTGTAGTAAAAATTGCAGTGTTCTCAATCTTAGAAAGAAAAATAATTAAAAAAACAGCCTACTCTAATCAGGAAAGTTTTTGAAAGCGCGGAATTATGTTCCCTATTGATTGTACAGTCACCAATAAAAGAACCCAAAAATAGTGCACTATTGCAATAAGTTTCTGTATTACGCTTAAGTTTATAGATTACATTTCCGGAATACATAGTTCCAAGCCTAATGAAAACTTAAAACTTCAATTATATATAAGTTCCAACCTCCATATTCCATATTTCGTCTTCAGTCCATCTGTATGCGAAACAAGAGAGGTTTCAGTAGGCTTTGATCCTCTAGAACTCCACCGTAACTAGAACTTTGTGTAATTAATTCCACATCTGACCGAATTATAACATAAACGTAATATATATAGCAGGTTTTCCTTCTGCGAACATTTTCCCTAATAAAAACAACATTTTTTCCAGTTTACGACCTCGTATACATGAGGGGAAACAAAGCTACATCCACCGAATATCATTGGGGATTACAATTATGTAAAGGTAATATTTTCGCGTAATTATATTGTAATTTTTGAGTTGAATCGTATTGGGAATTTCGAAACGTCAACATGTTAAAAACACTAAACGTTAAAGTGTATTAACAAAATCCCATTTTTAACATACTAGCCCTTTTTATGCGACCTACATTAACGTTTACCCGGATATACTGAATTAAAAATGTCCAATTTGCTCTGTCGCTGTCGGTGATGTAATCACCGAATCCCCTATATAATAGAATTTGAAACACCAAAAAAAAAGTAGAATGAAATATTTAAAAATTACAAAGTTTGAACTTGCTCGATTTCGCTACAGAGAGAGAGAAATATTCGGGGTGATTTAGTCGCTGTTTCTCCGGCCGATTGGTGATTATCCGAAAGATATTCTGTGCGTGAAAAAGGTAACCTATAACGGTATAAATGATCTATACGCCTTAAAAGTAGTAAGCGTAGGCTCAGCTTAAAAGAGAAATACCTCCAGGACGAGGTGGAACTTCCCGGACCAATATATATTTATTTTTTTCCCTTACCTCTGCTGATGTTGCTGCTGCTATCCGTGCTAAACTGGGGGTGAAAAGGGGGGAAATGAGAGAGAGAGAGAGATAGAAAGAGTAAGAGTTCGTTTTTCGAAAGATTGAGTATATCCTGTTAACTTTATTTATTACCCGAATTCATTTATTATTTCGCATACTGTCTTTAAGGGTAAGGTATATATATATATATATATATAGCTCACGTACATATTGGCATCCTGTTCGCAATAATACAAATCGACATCCTTCAGTATACTTTCAATGTATTTAACGATTCATATAGCGGTCATATTGGCATCAACTAGTACAGCGGCTAAAGTAACAGCCACTCGCATACGGTGAATCCCCCGTCTACTTTTATAACAGTATGCTACGGTTGAATTTTAAATTTCGATTATGTTGGCTTCGGCTGGATGTGACAAATAATAAACGTCATTTTGTAAACAGGGTATGTTGTTGATTAAAAAATATAGAATAGAAGTAACAAAAATTGCAATTTTAAATTTTCAAGTAATAATTTCGGGCCATGTTCTTTCCATTTAGAATAACTTTAGATTTCTGCTTCTCCCAATTACAATGCAACTTCCTTATTTCAACTATATACTAACTAACTAATATACAGGGTGTTCCAAAAAAACTTACGCATCAAAGTTGTCAAAATTTAAATGCAATAAAGTATTACATATTAACGCAGATTAAATAAAGGCAAGTTACTGTGATATTCCCTATATCTAGGTTCAACAGTTTCTGAGATATTTGACAATTTTTGAAAATGTAGATCAATATTTAGAATGAGTACCTAGCGTACGTATTTAAGTTACGTGTTTCAAGTAGTATTATTTCATTAGCACAACCATTACATCTAATGCTAAAATGAAGATGTTTTCCAAAAATTATACAAGGTGGTTAAAATCTTACCTCTAACTGTAGCTACCATTAATGCTCAATAATTTTCTTATTTTAAATGAAACATCCTGTATCTAAGATAAGTAATTGGTTTTTAAATGATTTCTCTTTTAAATATTGTTAAAGTTCCCAATACATATGTATCTCTCTTGTAAAAGTCAATTTAGTGATTTAATTGGCGATTATGTATTAAAAATTTGATTAAATCGAGATAACTTTGACATGATGACAATAATTTCAGGCATTAATTTTGTTTAATTTATTATTGAAAAGTAGGCAGTAGCCTATTGGACGTTGCTTCATATTTATGCGAAAACAAACAAAATTTAACCAATACACGTCTTATCATATACAAATTGTCACCATAATCATATTACAAAAGAAAACAAAGAAATTAATGATTCACATATCGCTCAAATTGAGGTCCGTCATTTCAATGGATAAATTAATCTACATTGGATGGTTGAGCGAGCTAACATACCGTGGAATGTTTATGCACGATACGACTACATATTAAGTCGCAATTCAAGGCTGCTAGCATACATACGGCTAGTTGGCCAATCGCAAACGCGATAACGCTCGAAATATCTCCCGCTACGTATGTGGTACAAACATGCCATGTTTATTTGTTACAGCAGTTTTACCCGTACTTTTGGAAAACGTACCTCTGAATATCCGCCAAAAGATGCGGCTACAACTAGATGGTGCTCCTTTTTTTGAGTTAATTGGATAGGCAATACCCTAATAGGTAAAAGGACGTGGTGATTCACAGACTTGACCTGCAAGCTCCCCAGACCTAATGAGTCCAGATCTTTTTGTGGAGATGTATGAAAATTAATTTTGTACAATATATGTGCCACAAACAACACCTGCCAATATAAAAACATTTCAACCAAGTATTTATTTATGTATTGAAAATGGCGGACATCCATGGAGTGATATTTGAATCATTTGTTTCTTTGTTTTATTTTGTATTAAGTTTATGGTAAAAATGTGTATGTAATAAGACATATGTATTTGTTAATTTTTGTCTGGTTTCTAATAAATATGAAGCAACGTCCAATGCACCACTGCCTACTTTTCAAGAATAAATTAAACAAAATTAATGCTTGAAATTATTCAATCATGTCGAATCATCATCATCATAACATGTCAAAAATATGCAATAATATGCATGATATTCCATTTAAATTTTGATAACTTTAATGTGTAACTTCCTTTTGGAGCACCCTGTATATTTCAAAATAATTTTAGAATGTGCTCCCAATGGACTTACATATGCTCCAAAAACATTTTAAATATGTTACCATTTATTGTAGGTATATCAACCGAGGCCAATGTAGCACCCCATCCTGTATATCTTATAATTTTTAAATACATTGCTACGTTTTTGTTACCCCTTATGGCATTTTTATTGAAAAATTGGGATAGTATATGTTTGTGCTATAACAAAATACCTATCTAAACTAAACTAGTTACAAGTTATCTAAGACCTATTGGCGTAAAAGAGAAAGCTATTGTGTGAAGAAATATAATTCTGGTCGTCTAGTATTTTCACTACAAATACCAGTGTGCATCTAAGTTTGGGCCATCAGAAATTATGAGTTTCTTTGATTAATTGCATTGAATATCTAGAAATGTCGAAATCTATTTTCAATTACTACAACGTACTACTCCTACAACATTTAGTTGTAGAGAAGCAATCATTACTTTTTAATTTACAATGCAATAAAGTAAGGAAAGCATAGCGTGCCATTTAAAAAGAATGTTTTTCTACTCCCATACTTTAATTGTACATATTATTAGATATACTGAACCTGTACTTTAATGATGTCCATTACGATACAGATTTTCATTATGATACAAATTTACTTATATCCAATAGGAATATAGATTTTTCATTACGATACAAGTTTATGTCCAATAAGAATGCGACATTCCAATATTCAATATGGCCGTGACTACATACAGATATAAAAATTAATTAAACTTGACAGTTCTCTGTATCTATTTAAATATAGTAAAAATTAAGGAAATACGAATATTATGGGGTCGTAGAAAAAATAGTGTATGCAACTATTATATTAATTATTTAATTAATTATAATTATTAATTATATTAAATCCTCATTGCATAATATACTATTACATTACCGGATAACAAAGTTTGAAAAAATGTTCTCTGAGCATCCAGTATAGTTCTATAAAATTTATAATAACGCAGGTAATGCAATAATATACTTTCCTAAATAATTACTTAAAAGTCTAAATTTATATATGTATAAACTTTTTCGAAAAATAGTTTGCATTTGTCAATGTTTTTACAAAATATACAATTCAAAACGGGTTGATTTTAGTGGCACCATTTATTTAAAAAACTAAACTTAGAACCGTCTCGACAATATGAATCATTAATAAAAATTAATACATTTTATTTAAAATATAAAAGTTGAGATGCAAATACGCGTTTCTATAATAGTTACGCAAATAAAATACGTTGGATTATATCAACTTCGAAATAACAGTAGGAATTCTATCGGTTATTCCCCGACATGTTCATAATTCCGACAAATTTCCACATGTTCCAGCTTGTACGCGCCCTGTATAGCACCTCTGCCCAAGTATATACAACTTCGACTAGATTGCCCTCTGGTCCATATACTCAGGCACTACTGTGTATAAAAATATGCATATAACGGTAAAATGTCCATCCAGCTGGTTTTCATTCTACGCATAAATGACGCTTAGAACAGTTCATCAAAAATTTTTTTCATAGAAAACAAGTTGGCATCCATATATCGGATGCCACTTTACCGCGGATGCCAATTTTACCGCATTATTTTCATGGCAGGACGTCACCTTGATACGTATATATATATATATATATATATATAGGAATAATGGTGATTTATTATTGACTAGTGACGTACACTTTTGTTTTTAGCGAAATCTTTGAAAGAGAGGAGATGGGGAAATGCGCTACAGCCTCTTTGGACAAAAGCCAAACCGGGCTAATTTATTTACGAGCTCGTCCGTATAGAGCGAGCCTCAGCCTTACTATATAGAGCAAAATACTTCTGCTAGCTCTCTTCTGATCTTCAATTATTAAAATTGCCCCCCGGGCAAACTACGTTCACCGATAATCTATCTTCGTAATGAATGCATCCTGCAAAATTAATGTAGAGAAATTCATTACTTACGATTCCCTGTAATCCGTTATATTTGCTTTCTTTTCGTTCTCTAGCAAGGTTCGATTGAATCGTAACGAAACGATATATATGTATAGGGTGATCGCGAAAAAATCGAATCAGATATTTAGACACGTGTTAAATAGATAGAAATATGTATCATAGTTGTCAAATTATAAAAATTATATTAATATTATTGGTGAGTAGAATAGTTGAAGTACTTTTGACATCTGTCAAAAATGATAAAAACTGTTACTGGTTACGGTTTTAACAGGTGTATCTGTCAAAATATTGCATGTTCACCTGTCAAATTAGAAGAGTATTTTTCTACTTTACTACTCTGACCGTGCATTTTTGACAACAGTCACTGTCAAAACAGGTCTGAGAACTGTAAGATTCTAAAATCAATTGTTTTTCTTTATAAGTTTGATAACTGAGACTGTCGGATTGTAAAAATACTATTTTTTTTACATTATTAAATGCTGTAACTGTCAAAAAAAATTCCGACAGCTGTCTATTATTGTTGATTAAAATTGTTGAAATACTTTTGAACATCTGTCCAAAAATATAAAACACTTCTACTGATTACGGTTTTAACTGTCAAAATATTGTGTCAACAACTGTCAAATTAGAAAAGTGCTTTTTCTCAGTTTCAAAAAGCGTCAAAACGCGTATGGGAGTTGTAAGATTGTAAGATCCATAGTTTTTTTTATAAGTTTGGTAACGGTGACTCAAAGAAATGTACGACAGCTGTCAAATCGTAAAAAAAAATCTGTAAGCAAGCTTATTTTTCTATTATTTATGAATAGAATTGTTGAAATACTTTTGAATTTCTGTCAAAAACTATAAAAACTGTTACTGTGGTATCTGTCAAAATATTGTGTGTTCAACAGTCAAATTACAAGAGATTTTTTTTTATTTGTGCTACCGCTATAGCTCTGACCGTGCATTTCTGACAACAGTCACCATCAAAACACATCTGAGAACTGTAAGATTCTAAAATCAATACCAACTTTTTCACACTATTAAATGCCGTAACTGTCAAAAGATGTCCGACAATTGTCAAATCGCAAAAAGAAATCTCTAACTACGCTTATTATTGGTGAGTAGAATTGTTGAAATACTTTTGAACATCCGTCAAAAAATTTAAAAATCTTTTACTGGTTACGGTTTTAACTGTCAAAATATTGTTTCAACAACTGTCAAATTAGAAAAGTGCTTTTTCTCAGATTCAAAAAGCGAAAAAAACGCGTCGGAGAGTTGTAAAATTGTAATATGAATTGTTTTTTTTTATAAATTCGATAACTGTGACTGTCGAATTATAAAAATACTTATTTTTTCATACTATCAAATGCCGCAACTGTCGAAAAAATCTCCGACGGCTGTCAAATCGTAAAAAAAAATCTGTAAGCATGTTTATTTTTCTGTTATTGATGAATAGAATTGTTGAAATGCTTTTGAACATCTGGCAAAAACTATAAAAACTGTTACTGTGGTATCTATCAAAATATTGTCTGTTCAACTGTCAAATTACAAGAGGTTGTTTCTTTATTTGTGCTACCAATATAGCTCTGGCCGTGCATGTTTGACAATAGTCATCGTCGAAAAACGTCTGAGAACTGTCAGATTCTAAAATCAACTGTTTTTTTTTAATAAGTTTGATAACTGTGACTCTCGAATTGTAAAAAATACTACCTTTTTTACATTATTAAATCCCGTAACTGTCAAAAAAAATGTTCGACAACTGTCAAATCGTAAAAAAAATCTGTAGGCATGCTTATTTTCCTATTATTGGTGAGTAGAATTGTTGAAATACTTTTGAATAGCTGTCGAAAAATATAAAAACTTCTATGTACAGGCTGTCCTGTTTCAACGTGGATCTTAGATCTCTGCCATACTTGTGAAAATAGAGAAAAAAGTTATAAAGAAAAGTTGAACCGATTTATATTTTGCATAACCTAAAGATATTTGTAACTATACAGAGTGTCTCAAAAGTAAGTAAACACATACTTACTCCGTTATTTTAAATGGAACATCCTAAAACCCCAGACAATTTTTTTCATATACATACGTCAAAACTTTCTAAACTCTTTCGTATTTTTGAATTCTACAACATTTCTTAAACACACACAAGAAGACGTCACGTCGGGAGCTCCTCGCCTGCCTCTAGCGTGGTTTGCGCATCGAGTTACTGTGATTTTCTGTTTTGCTCCCGAAGAAGCTACTTATATTAGTGACGAAACGTCGAGTTACACTACTATGACGCGGGCAAAGTTCAGAAGCCCACATAATGACTAGAATTTTCAAATTCTAGTTTTCAAACGTGAATGGTTACAACACTCTCAATCAATCAATTATTGTAACAAAATCCGGTTTAACACTCTTTCTAAAAAAATTTTTTTTTTTTGAATTTAAACGTTTGGTGTCATTAAGATCTTCAGAAATTTTTCTATCGATGCAGCAATATAGCAATCTTGAATTTAGAATTCATTTAATAAAAACTGTTCTAGTAAAAATGTAGAAATAACGCAAAAATTATTCTAAAAAATAAATAATGTATTTCCTTAGAAAAGTAAACCACAAACGATGTTTTATTGGTGAAGTCTAAATAAACGATAAGGCAAACAAGTCGTCAATTTATGGTATTACATGTTCAAAACGATCTCCTGCTGCGAAGACACAACACCCTATTCTTTCGTAGAACCTTCTCAGAACATTTGAAATTGTTTCAGGTTGAATATTTGCCATATGATGGACAATTTGTGCTCGTAATTGTTCTATTGTGTTAGGCCTGTTATTTCGAAATTGATAAATTGAAGGCTTAAGGTACCCCTATAGAAAAAAATCATTAGGCGCAAGGTCAGGTGATCTGGGAGGCCAGTGAATAGCACTCCAGTTATCAAATATGCTCCGCAAATATTGTTGTACCGGTGCAGCACTGTGCGCAGGACATCCGTCTTGGTGGAACCAAAAGACCAAAGGACTTTCTCCTTTTTGTGTTTACACGGATTTAAACAGCCATACCTTTCAAACTTATTGATTATATGACGAACTGTTTCAAAACAAATAGTTTGTTGGAACTCATCGTGAAATAGACGTACAATATCTCTTATCGAGTAACCACAGTGATGTTGTTTTATAACATATTTCTTTTGTTGAAGGGTAAAAATGTCCATCATGAATTACAAAACAATCAGCATCTGTAATAGTAACAATAACAGTCATATATTTACGATAGCATGAATTACTCTATCTCGCTAACAGACTACAACTGTGCGCTGTCGAGTAAAGCCTACTAATGCATCCCTACTTCTCTACTTCCGAATGCTTCCGACAAACGATGCCTCGACTATAGGGAGGCTGTTTGATCTGTATATTTTGTACATACAAGGGAGCGTTTTTATATTCGCGGAATGGGGGATAAGGGGTGGAAATAAAAAAACCAAATTATTTTTCTTTTTCAATATATTCACCTGCAAGACGGATACATTTTTCACATCTTTCAATTAATTTATTTATACCCTCATAAAAAAAGGATTTCTCTTTATCTGCAAAATACGCCGAAACTGCCTCCTTGACTTCATCATCGGCAGTAAATTTTTTACCCCGCAGCTCGTTTTTCATTTTCGGAAACAGGTAATAATCACTCGGGGCCAGGTCTGGGCTGTAGGGTGGGTGATTCACAATTTCGAAGCCCACCTTATGCAAGGGCAGCTAACGCAACGTGGCTTTTGTGGACGGGCGCGTTGTCGTTCAAAAGCAGCACACCTTTCGTCAATTTTCCTCGTCTTTTCTCTTTAATGGCTTCTTTTAGTCGCTCTAATATTGAAGCGTAATATTCTCCGGTTATAGAAACACCTTTGTCTTTATAATCAATCAACAATATTCCTTCCGAGTCCTAAAATACCGTTGCCATGAGTTTCCCAGCTGATTGTGACACTTTAAATGTCTTGAGAGGTGCTGTGCCCTTTTTATGCCGCTGCATGGAGTCTTGTTTGGACTCAGGTTCATAATGATGAACCCAAGTTTCGTCTCCAGTAACAATTCGACTCAATACACCATCCTTGTCTTCATTACAGAGGTCCAAAAGTGCACGCGAACACTCTACGCGCTGTTGTTTTTGCGGCGGCGTGAGCATTCTCGGCACCCATCTCGCGCTGACCTTAGACATGCCGAGATGATCGTGTAGGATTTTAAAAATTATTGTATCGAATACTCCAACCATTTCTGCGAGTTGTTTCTTCTTTAGTCGAGCATCTTCGAGTACAATTTTTCAACTTTTTGGATAAGTGCTGGCGTGGTCACCTCAATGCTCCTGCCCGGCCTCGGGTCGTCTTCAAGGGATTCCCTTCCTTGTTTAAATAAACTATGCCACTTGTACACCATGGTTTTTCCTGGACAAGAGTCGCCGTAAACCAATGACATCTCATTCACTATGGTCGCGACTGATTCTCCTTGCCTGGTAAGGAACTTTATAACGGCACGATATTCGATTTTTTCCATATTTTACTTTTCACTCCTGATTATGTTACTTGGTTGACGATAGTTCAAAGACTAACTGTCTAACTGTGGTCTATTCAACTCTTCTGAGGCAGAACTTCGGTTCATAAGCCTCTTAATCTTCTGATAAGGTTCCTCTAACCCGGGTGTTCGTGGATGTGTGAGTTTTCTTCAGCCAGTTGTGGCCAAGGGATTGGTGGAATAAAGCTCGTTCTCACGGTTGGAAATCTTCTATAGCGAGGGCCCTTCTGACCTGGACTCTAGGAGGTGGTCTGTCCGGGTCAAGAACGGCAAGATGATTAGGGGGTTTCGCGATCGTCCGATACCTTCCATGGCTCCATTCGCTAGTTGAAGGACGTGCTGTTTAAGTGAAGGCACGCCAAGGTCATCTCGAAGCTGGGTGTACCTCACGAACCATGGAGCGCCCGCGATGAGGCGAAGGATTCTGTTTTGCAGGATCTCGAGCTTCTTAAAATTGCTTTTCGCCATACTGGACCACGAGAGTGAGCCGTACGTTATAATAGGCCGCAGGAAAGAGAAGTAGATGAGGACCTCGATCTTTAATGAGAGATCGCTCTTCGGGCATAGAAGCGGGTACAGATATGATATTGCCGCATTAAACTCTCCCACAGCCTTCTCGATGTGCTGCCTAAAGGTAAGGCGAGCGTCCAGTTTTAAGCCCAAATCGGACTCCAAGGGACTCTAAAATCGTCCACGATGACACAGTCCGGCGGAGGTCGGAGCCTTCTCGTAAAACGTACGGCAACACATTTCGAGTTGTTGATTTTTAAGCGCCATCTTGTGGCCCAGTCCATGATCTCGTCCAGGGAGTGCTGGAGTCTCCGACGCATTTGTTCCTCATCCCTGGAGGCGGCGAAGATGGCGGTATCGTCTGCATAAATTGCGACTTCGGTTTCTAACTGTCTAATAACAATGAAACTTCGTATTTATACTAATTATGAGTCGCTGCACAGGCTACACCCCCAATGCGTCTAATCACCCCCCTACAACCCGCTCATTCCGCGAATATAAAAACGCTCCCTCGTATATATATGTATACGTAGGTATCCATTTACATATTTATTTTTTTTTTTTTACTGGAAATATTAGAGGTGAATAAACGCGAAAAAGTTTGACAGCGAATGTTACGTTCCCAAAAAAAAAAAAAATGAAAAAAAACACGATATTCGTATTTCAAGCTAAAATTAAAACGTCAGAATTAGATTGATTTACACGATTGATTGGTGTAAGATTAAAAGTTGTACGGTAGGCATGTAGCGTACGCGCCGGCGATGAAATGGATGCGGTAAATGTTGTTTTTTTTTTATATTTTATATACCTACACAGGGAAACGGTACATTTCAACGGGTAGTTATAATTTCACGTTCAACCGAACCGTCGAAACGAATGCGAACGATGATGGGGAGGGTATACCTACCGATCGAAATACAGAAACGTCAAGATTAAAACTTCACTTCAAAACGCATTGATTATATAACTTGTTGTTGTTGTTGCTGTTATTAACGGTTTGTTCGATTTACGACTTTATAGGATTTGATCGAATTGCTCAAAAAGAAATCTCGTAGATTTTTCACGGTTGTATAGATGAATACCGTTCGGCACAGCTGGAGAATCGGTTGGGACATTAGCGCCGGTAATAAATATAAAATCCGTTGGCGAATAATATATTTTCGAGCTACGTTTTAGCCGCGCATCCATCTTACTGTCCGTAAATCTATTTATTGAATTGCATCTGCCGCGAAAGAGTTCGCAAATAATCGAATAAATATATTTTATTTCGTTGGGGTATATTTTGTCTCGTGACAGTACCTCTAAATCGAATCAAATCGCAAAATACGAGAAGTGAACTTCGCTCTAGTTTTAACACAAAATTTAAATAAAACAAAACGGCTAGATATTAATTATTGTTTTAAAGAAGTGTTAAATGTTAGGGGAGAGGACGGAGAGTTGAAACCCCTTTTTAGTTTTACTCCCCTAACTTTAAGACTATCTATCATTCACAATATCTTAAATATCTTCCACAATCGCAAAACAGAAAGTTGACTGCATTTCTTTTCTACGAAGGAAGTTGATTTGTAGATTATCCCCACAAACACTTATCACTTTGTCACAAATTTCTGCTTAATCAACACTCTCGTCCTCTACGCTAACAAAGTTTGAGCCATCACTGCTGTCAGACAAACTAGGAACCTTGTCTTCCTCGGAAGAACTGGAAGTCACCACTTTCTTCACGACTTTTGTTTCTTTCCTCTTCAGTTCATCCTCCTTTAAACATAACTCTTCTACGTCCCTTTTTTCAGGGGTATCGGTGAGGATCCGACATCTGCCTCTTTTTCTACCCCTTGTTGCTTCCTTACGAGGGGCAGCTTTTCGGTAGGGCATTAGATCTGCCGGAGAATAATGCGTATTAATTTGGCCCAATCGTGGTGGTGTAGTCGGCATCGATAGATCTGTGCTTAATGGACTAGAGACTGGTGCTGTCCGTATTGAGGTGGTGCTGTTAGTTGGAATATCTTCTGCAGCATATACGAGTACTCCTTGTCTTGCCACAGTTGGAATTGGGCGATCTATAACGGGGCTTGACAACAACTCGTCGTCAGTAAATATATTCGTGTTTAAGGGCAATATTCCACTGACTTTAAACCCATTAATGATACTCAAAGGGGCCATAGCACGAGGATGTGCTTCACCCGGTAATTCGCCAACTTCATAGATTGACAGGGTGCGCTCTGGATGCTGCAACATCCAGTTAGCCGCCGCTTGAGATACTAATACCTCTTCAGTGGCTCAAAAATCGTGCGATCCAAGAGCTGTAATTTGTGGGACGTATAAGGTGGGATGGTTAAAATCACTATGCCTTTTTCTTTCGCAAAACTTAGAGCATCTAACTGTAGATGACTATCATGGTTGTCCATGATCAGCAAAGGTTGGTTTCCTGAACCGGTTTCACACGTCTTGTGAAATGCCAGCCACTGGGGTGGGCTATTCCATCGCTTCCACGAAGTGCACCATTTAACATTCGTGGTTGCCAATTGACTCGAGGAAATATCGTGAACGGAGGAATGTGGATACCGGAAGCACTAATGGCGGCGCACACTGTGACAAGCGCACTACGCTCGTCATTTTGCCAACCTGCTTAACTCCCTTGACTGCGACGATTTTGGATGGCTGTGGACAGTTGTCACACCCGTCTCATCCACATTCCAAATGCATTTAGGAGGGAAGGAATATCTTGCATCTACATCAGTAAGTTTACCCAAAAACTCGCCCACTGTATGTTTATTGAATGCAGTGCTCCTAGCTAGACTTGTCGGTTCAGCAATTCAGAGCGAGAATTTATTGTAGGAATAGAATATTTTGTAGGAATAAACTTAACTCTCTTTCTTCATCATTAGGAAACACCAGAGATTTTTTGTGACCAGGTACACTTTCAATTCCTTTCCTACACAGCCTCTTAACATTTATTCTGTATAATTTGACTGTCGCTTTGTAGTTGCCACCATCCTTCACTGCCTGCACTGCAGCTCTAACTTTGTTTTCATCTGGGGGAGGAGACGGGGACCTTCATCTTTGCCCCTGCTTTCGGTACGTACTTTCTAGGCATCTGTACAGAAAATTAGAATACCTACATTAGACCTAATACCAAAATACGCCCTTCCCCTTAGTTTTATTTTGTTATCCTGAATAATGCTTATCATAAATAAAAAAAGCATCTCTTAATCTCAAAGTAGTGGCTTGGCTGGCATCTATGCGGTGCCAGAGAGATTTTGAGACTTCAGGGAAGGATAGGCTTTCGAAATGGAATAAATCCTCCAGAACTAGGAAGAGTAATATAATAACTCACCTTCTTGGATACAAAAGTCCTGCGAAAGGATTAAAATATTCGATTTATTGATACACGAGTGGGCAATTCGTCTAATTTTCGCAAATACACAACCGTACGAAGGTGGGTCAATATGTCCGTGACTTTTTGAATTTCCCGCCTCTTCAGTGAAAGGACAACATTGCTCCTGTCAACAGACATCTGTCAGTTGATTCCTGTTAAAATTTGAACAAGTTGCCTCATTTAGTTTGTGTTTTACAACGATTGATATCAGACTACTGCGTGATTTGAGAAGAAAATGGAAAAAAGAGAATTCCGTGTGGAAGCCATAAGCATATCACGTGAGAAAGCTTTCCGCAAGATGGGTGCTAACTATTCTTCATTTTAGGCTACAATCTAGACCTCTAAAGGATTTTATTTCCTTCAAACCCTGAGTGGCTTAACTTCCATCTTTATCAAGACAGCGCTAATATATTCTGCCAGCCTCATGAGCCATCCCAACGCCACCTATGAATTATTTAACCTAACCCTAATGTCAATTTGCCTGTCAATGAGGCTTCCTGTCGATCCATTTTCGTGCAGGTAGCTTAAAATGCTCCTCGGACAAGTCTAGATGGCGATAGCTCAGCTTGAAAATGGAGAGGATGTCGCTTGAACTGATGCCTTCATCATCTAGTTGTCGTTTTCTCCAGATTCCTCGTTGTCTGGAATACCAAAATTGCGTCCATTCTCGAGGATGGTGGTATCGCTAGATTGTACCTGGTCAATATTTCTTTATCACATTTTCATCAGAAAATTAACATGAAGATTTCATTTTCAATCTTGCACCGTTTTGGTTTTTCAAATTTTCGATCACAAGGAGAAACATATCTAAATACAACCTATATATATTCAGAAAGCTGAGAAAATTTTCTATCGGATGAAGAGAATGGTCGCGCGGTATTGCCCCGTTTACCTCAAAAAACCGGAGTCAAAGTGCTACCATGCGGAATTGGAACATCCATCCTAGATGCTATTTTTATGTTTTCTTGGTCAAACGAAGCCCTGCAGCCCAAATCGGACACTTTTTTCGTATTTAGCATGATCAATTACATATATATCCAAAATTTAAACGAAATCGAACGTCCTTCGAAAATTGCGATTTTGAAGAAAATCTCGACCTCTTCGATTTTCCTGAAATTTTGCATATATATGTAATTGATCATGCTAGATACGATGAGGGTGTCAGATTTGAGCTAAAGGGCCTTCTTTGGCAAAAAAACATAAGTATAGCACCTAAGACGAACACTCCAATTCCACATAGGAGCACTTTAACCCCCCAGGTTTTGTAGATAAACGGCGCCTAACCCCTCGACTATTTCTTTATACGATAGCAAATTTTCTCGGCTTTCAGAATATATATAGGTTGTGTTTAGAAATGTTTCTCGATCTGAGCGAAAATTTGAAAAAACTAAAACGGTGCAGAATTCGAAGGCACTAATTCTGCATAAGAGCACTTTAAGCACGGTTTTTACGCCACCTAGGAATCAAATTTGACGACCGACGGACGCAGGCAACTTAAAATACTCTTTCGTCAAGTCCAGATGGTGATACCTCAACCTGGAAATGGAGAGGATGTCGCTTGCTCACAATCGACCACAAACGCAATCGTGTGACAACTTCGCAAGAGTGTTTGGCATTGTTTAACCGCAATTTGGACGAGTTTTTGTTTTGTTTGCCACGTTTTGTAAACGTGGACGAAACGTTGCTTTCTCGGTGTGAATCTGCACCAAAGAAGGCCAAGGTGGGTTTGTCCACATTGACTACCTTCGAAACGGTAAAACAATTAATGGCGAATATTATGCCAACTTATTGGATCGATTTAATAAGAAAGGATCGAATGTGGCCAGGACAACGCAAAGGTGCAGTCCATCCATGAATTAGGCTCCCTCATTCTCCGGATTTAGCCCAGAGTAACTATTTCTTATTTTCAAAAATGAAGAAATGGCTCGGCGGAAAGAGATTTGACTTCAACGAAGAAATCATCTCAAAAACAAATATCTATTTTGATGACCTCGACAAATCTAATTTTTTGGAAGGGATAAAAAAATTGGGGAAACGTTGGACAAAGCCTATAGGGTTTGATAAATAAAATGATTTTTTATCCAAAAACCTGTGTTTCATTCAAAAACTCACGGACATATTGACCCGCCCTCGTAAGTTTGCTTCAAAATTTTCACCAATAAAGACTACAGTAAGCCCTTCTCAACGCAATTAGGAATACGATCTCTGAATCTGAGTGAAGAATCCATCCTCCTACAACACAATCGATTTCGTGTAGTAATTTTGATTTTCTTCACTGGATCTCTTGGTGCAGAAGTAGAACACACACAGCTCATTTAGGTTACCTGTTATTTGTAGATTTTATTTTAATTTAGTTTTATTATCGCCTTGATAATGACAGCATTGCTGTTGAAACGCGTCGATCTTTTAGGTAAAACTTGTTTGGTGTTTAGTGGGTTAAAGTGTTTAGCGTTCTACTTCTGCACCAAGAGATCCAGTGAAGAACTTCGCAATATGGCTACCAGGTCCAAGGATCAGAACTTATACCGTAAGGTTAGTGCTAAAATTAGGTTTATTAGCGAAGATATTAGATTTCTGAAAACTTGTAAACGTTTTTCTGTTTTTCAAACTTTATTAATATTACTGTTTCGAATAATTGCAAAAGTAGTGATAAAGTCATTCGTTACGCGAAAGAAAAATGGTTGCGTTCAGAAATCGAATATCTTTTTGCCAAACGCAGTAAACTTGAGATTCAAGCTTACCAACTTTGGAAATTTTTAAAATTAGATCTTATGGATGTTGAATATCAACTATGGTGTGATTTTCAACGGAACATGTTTATTTCAATCGATAGGAAAGTTCAGAATAAGAAATTCTATCATGATAGGAAATGAAGAAAGTTAGGTTGTCTTTTAAAAAATAAACATCATGTTCCGATGAATACCATTAACATAGTAAAAAATCATTCCTCGCAAACTTTTAGTGAACGGGAACTTAATCTTTTGAATAAAGGATTGAAATTTGGTTTGCAGACTCGTGAATCGAATGTTGAGTGGCTTATTGCCGGGATAGAATCTTATATCCAGCGGTTTCCTGAGCCCACAAAACAGTTCGTTAGGGAGGCCTGCAAATCACCTCAGAAATCCGAAAACATTAAAATCATTAAAACTTTGCGGGAAAAAGATTGTTTTTATTTGAAAGCTGACAAAGGGAACAAGATTGTTATTTTAGATAAAGAGGACTACTATGATCGGGTTAATGACCTGTTGAGTAGTGGCCCTTATAAGTCAATTTCAAGAAATCTTTTACTGAAAATGATTAGAGACGTCAACAATGTGTTTAAAGCTTGTAACAACCTTGTTACTGCCGATGTTAGACGTAAGATAGATGTTTCCAATCCTGTTATCCCTAAATTATATTGTTTACCTAAAATTCATAAACCTGGCAAGTCGGTAAGGCAAATTGTTTCGGCAATTGACGCACCGACTTATAAGGTTTCCAAATGGCTGACCAATGAATTTAATAATTTGCCAATACAGCAGCCTACTTTTCCAGTAAAAAATTCGTTAGAATTTATTAAAGAAATTCAAAATATTCAGTTGGTGGAGGGTGAAATATTAATTTCATTTGATGTTAGTTCTCACTTTCCTAGTGTACCGATTCCAGACACCTTGACATACCTCGAGGACTGGTTGCTCCAAAATAGTTTGAGTCAATGATGTGTCCAGGAATATATTCGCTTAACTGACATCTGTATGAAACAGAACATTTTTCAATTCAACGGGAGTTTTTAGGAACAGCTGGAAGGAACGGCAATGGGTCGCCCTTTTTGGCTAACCTTTTCATGAGCCGTTTTGAAAAGGACTTAGAATCTGAGAGCGAATACTTTCCTAGGGTTTGGTTGAGGTATGTGGATGATATTTTCGCTATATTTGACACTAAAAAATGTAATATTGACGATTTTCTCAATAGATTAAATAATCGGTTCGAAACCATAAAATTCACTTGTGAAAGAGAAGAAAACGGTCAGCTACCCTTTCTAGATACTTTAGTAATTAGAAATAATAATAGATTAGAGTTTGACGTGTATAGAAAGGAAACCAGTACACTTTCGCTACATTCCTTCAGATTCCCATCATTGTATTCAACACAAAATGGCAAGCCTGAATTTTTTGGTCCGCAGACTTCTCGCTTTTCCCTTGAACAAGGCGAGGTATGAGAAAGAGTTTAAAATTATAAAAGATGCGGCCAAGTGTGATGGTTTCCAGCCTCAGCATATCTATAAGTTAATTAGGAAGTTTAATTATAAGTAAACTGTGAAAGAATCTACGACTTTTCGAGAGGATGTTAAAGCTTTACCCGTTGTGACCCTCCTTTACGCTCCCTTTATCACTAAAGGTTTGAGTAAAATCTTCAAAGAACTAGATCTCAGAATAGTTTACAGTTCTGGGACTAGTTTAGGAAGTCTCATCGGTAACCCTAAAGATAAAATACAACCTCTAGAAAAGTCAGGTATTTACGAAATCAATTGTTAAGATTGTAATGAAAAATATATTGGGCAAACCAGGAGGGCAGTCTCAACTAGATTCAAAGAGCATATGGCTCATCTTAGATTTAGAATAGAATTGAGAAATCAAGCGTTGCCCAACACATTTTTGAAACAGATTATCCGGAATGTAATGAATATTTACTTGACTTCTATTTCCGCCTTCGCGAGTTAGGTAGAATTTATCATCTCGTCTAACATAAATAACGTTTTGTTTGAGCTTTGAAGCAAAAACTTGTACACGAAACTAACGGATATATATGTATTTATCTTTAATAACTGTATAATGCGTTGTTCAAATTTTATCCTCTCAGCGATAATAGCTTTCTCTGTTATGAGAAGACTAACTTTCTCTATCGCAGAAGAATTAATATTTACAACAATTAGACGACGGGAACTTCCACAACTGGAATGATATTTCGCCGGCGAATTCCACTCGCTATTACTTTGAAAATTTGAATACAACCCCGTCAACCCGTAAGCTGTGTTAGAATAGGAAATGTATATATGTATTATACATATATATGAAGATATATATATATATATATATAAGGGCGGTTAATGCAATTCAACATTGTAGATCTTCACAGGGAGACAATGGGTATACGCTTGATGTGAATAGGTCACCAGGAGTGCTACTTGTGACAAAAGGGGGGACAACAAAGCGTCATAATATAATTAATAAATTTAACCTGTCAGCTGTGACCTTTGTCGGTTAAATGTTTTTAGTTTTGCCGCTGTCGCCGACGTCTGCGATTCTATTCGACGCTTACGTAGTATTCAGATATCATTGTTTAGTATCTATACCTATACTACTGTAGGATTTGTATTATTCCTGCGAGGAGAAACATTCGAATAAATACCATGTTTTTGCCCCCTATATAAGAGGATCACCGTTTTAGACGTGGTATTACGTTTTCTATAGTTATTAATATCACGTCAAGTTATGAATTGTAATCTTCTGTAAAAAAAAGATCTGAAGACGCAAAAGTCGAAATTAATTAATTCTTAAAACAGGTATACGTAATGTAATATAACGATCTAGAAATTAATCCAGAAATCATCCTGTAATTCCATCATAAAAACAAAGAACCTTTTCCGTCTTATTTTTATGCGCGAATTTCTAAAGAGGTGTTCTTTTTCATTTTCAATCATATCCCCCATCTTTCATAAGGTGGATAGAAACAAAGCAGTCGTTGCGGGGTATAACGAGATGATAAAAATGGTTAGGAAACGTTAACCACAGGAAAATACCTTTAAGATCTACAACGGTTTTGGAGAACAAGGATCCGAGACGATAAACCAGACAAGGGTGTTGCTGTATAAAAAGGTATGACGTAGAAGATAGAAGAGGATAGTAGAACGCACAGGTATATAGGTTATATTATAATATAAATTTAGAACCCTATTTTCCGGTGTAATCATCCTGGTTTTATTATTCGCGACTTTATTAAAAATATTTAATTAAATGCATTAATTTCGCGGATTACATAAATAAATAATGTTATAGAATAGTTGAAAGCAATCTATTATTTCCATCAACAGAGAGAGATTGTCAAGATTTATGCCGTAATTATGCGGAGTAAAGTGCAGTTGGACATTGAAATATTACAGATTTCGCGTAATTCGTGAATCGAGTGAAAGAAAAAGAGGAGAGCGGAGAGGAAGGAAAAAACTTCGACGAGTAGATGTTATTAATTAATTATCGGACTTATCAAAGCGAAACTGTTGAAATAAAATATATCTATATGTATATAACGGACGGGTAGCGAGGTTACCGTTGAAGCCAAATTGAGATTAATCACTTCCTCGATAGAATCGTACTAATTTCCACGGGAAGAAAAATCGCCTCGCAAGATATATATTCTCTCGATGGCGTGTTTGCGAATGCTAAATTTCAAAATTGAAAACCTGGATTGGAATTCAGATTATGATTCTAAATTAATGAAGGCAACAATGTAATGTGTCAGTTGTCAGTTGATAGTTCATAATAAATACTTGATGTGTCAGAAATTAGCTAGCCGAATCAGTAATGTGCATCGAACAATATGATTGACTGGAACAAAATCATCTTTAAGCAGAGTGGACGGTATTAGCCCACCGAAAGCTCTCATGTTTATAAGCGATAATTTGAACAATTTGAACGGTTGACATTTGAACGATAAACAGAAACTTAGCAATTACTTTACACCAAAAAAAAAAAAACGTGTCTTTTGAAAGATTCAATTTCCTTAAAACAAAACAAAAAGAAGGACATAGCTTAGACGAGTTTCTTTCTTTTTTTGTTCTACCGTCACTTTTCAAGTCTTATATGTAATTTCTTTACAATACCAATGTTGATTATCTTAAGCGCTTTTTTGCTTTCTTTCTTTGATAAATTGAATTAATCTTTACCTTGTCTCCTACTTTCCCCTGCTAACTTCTTATGTATCTCTCTTTTACTCTCTCCCTTCTTTTTGGAACGTCTTTCTTTCTTCTATTTTATACTACTTTGCATTTGCTTCTACCAGCCACAACTTCATCCTGGTCTTATCTCTCTAATCCTGCCATATCTATATCTCTTACTTCCTTTGGCAAACTGTTTCATATTTGTGATATCAAAACTTGTTTTTTCCTTGTTGTGTATTTGTTTACAGCTGTTACAAGCTGCAGTGCCTTACCGCTGATCAACTAAACAATTAAAAGAGAGAGGGAAGTTCAAATCAAATTAATATAGGTCAGAGCAAGTATAAAATTGCTAGAGAAGAATTTGATTGTGGGCGATGTGGCTAAACACTTATGTGTTATCTTATGATAAGAAATTGGTCAGGCTTTAATAGCTTATGTGAGTAATGCAACAGAAAAGGACAGTTTAAGAAAATACAAAATTTGGAAAAAGAAACTGAAGCTGAGACCTTTGTAAAATCTAAAGGATGTGATGATGCCTGGTATTAATCAAAGTTAAATTAGATATAGGTGCTGAGGGCAACATCTTGTCACTTGCAATGGTTCAAAAGTTGGCTGTCACAAATAAAATTTAATGTATCCGTCAAAAACAAAAACAAAACCTTGTAAGCTTCACAGAGAATAAACTTGCAATGTGTTACATGAGGCAGGACAGCACCAATAATATTCGATTTTGAATGTGATTGGGAATTCAAAATTTGTGAAAGAGAAACTGTCAAAAAGGAATTGGATTCCATGTTTGATTTGTGAGGGACCTACACCAGTTGTAATTCCTATGGTAATAGAAGAAATAAAATCCTTGAGCACAGGTATTGACGATTATTTGAAGTTGGTAAAGCGCCACCTCGTCAAGAAACCTGTGACTAAGTATTCTAATACCATTGATCAAAATGCTTTTTAATTCTGAATGATTCGATTTTCAGTTCAGTGTTTTTGTTTTGTTTTTGTAGTTCACGAGTTTGTAGCATTGTTGACGTTCATTTGTGTCAAAAGAAAAGACCAATTAGTTTCAGCCAATGCATTCTGGAGCTCTGATAATTCAACTCGACGAAAGTTATATCTTCTGTTATCATTCGAAAGAAAATTCATGTACTTGGAAGCCTGTTTGATATCGAAGGTTATAGAAAGTGCAGGATGATGTAAAACCTACAGCACCAATGAATCCAAATCATGCACAATCTCAAATGTGAGCATCAAATCTAGAAGTCGGCCATTTGAATTGGTTATTGTATTAAGTTGTTGTAGATTCTAAACTTGCATATGCACTTTCAATCCATAATGTCTATATTAAAAAGAGGAGCATTAAAATCATCCATCAGAATTACGTTTTCGTCGAGAAGAGTTATCCCCACACAGATATAAATAATCAAAATATGTACTCTAACAAAGCCAAACTGGCATCTACATGAAACTAAATCTACAGTAGGCAATTGTCTAGAAACTAGAGATGTATCATCTTGAACACAGTCTATACTTGCAGACAATGCACGAAAGTGGTTGCTGGACCCCAAGCGGGCACCAGCTGCCGACCGACCATAAGGTATGCGGCAATCAGGGGAAGTGCACACACTCCTCAGGACAAAGAGGCACGAAACCAGTTGCCCGCACGAGACCGACACCTCTCGGAGAGGCCCGGCGAACCGGTGGGCTCCTCTCCCCGTGCTACCCATGTTAGACAAGTTTTCTTGTCAACGTTGGACGGGTCACCGTTGGAGACGCTTTAGCGAACTCCTACCTCACATCTAATCCCACGGGGCCTAGGCCTCCTTGCGGATGGCTACTATCGGCCAAGCGTGGGAAACGGAATCTGGCCGTGAGGTACAACCAGCCCGCCCGTGAATTAAGCCTGAACTACGGGGACGGCCGGGCCAAAAGCCCTACCCCAAAATGCCAACCGCGCCAACCCTTTCGCCCCTCCGGCGATCAAGTATCCGCGGCAGCTACAGTGAAACCGTAGGGTCCCAGAATCACCGAGTTGTTTTAGGATGAAACCGAAGGTTTCCCAACCAGACAACCAGCGGTCGGACTACTCCTCGGCGAACCGACTTTTATCCTCCCCTACTATCTTCGCCAAATTCTCTCGCCACGCCCGTTTCCCTGAGTGTGGCCACCAAGGATGGGGTAGTGCAGCTGCAGAGTTCTCTAGGTAAGCGCCGTAGGGTGCCTCACTTACCCACCGTATATTCCGACGGTTAGCGGCCGGACACCGGAGCGTATGCCCATGCCTACGCCCAAGCATCCTCCCCTATATACGAAGTCTACTCCCGCCACGCCCGTTGCCCTGGAACTATGAAACCAGGGATGGGGTAGTGCAGCCGCAGAGTTTTAAGGGTCGATGCTATAGGGTGAACGCCGACCCGATGCAGACAATGCAGAAAGAACACCACTCCCTGTTGAGCGACCAACAATTGAGAAGCTCCTATCATCTCGAAAAACATCAAAAGAATCGTTAAATATTTCACTACCTACTACAAGTGTCATTACTAACAAGCATTACTGTAAACCAAGTCTCAGTCCATTTTAATTCTTGCCTAATCTTATTGTAATAAATACTCTGTATTGTCTTGTCTGGGTGTACGATCATAGACAATACGGATATTTTTAATCTTTCAGATTTTTAACAGCAGCGCGAACTAAAGACTCACTACTTAGAATTGCTCTGACAAATCTTGGAGTTGCCTTTGAGGTCTCGAAGATTCCAAGTCTGAATCTTGTAGATTCCCAGTGGATCGAGGGATGTTCCAAATTTCCACGTCGTCCTCAGCGTGTCGTTCAGTTCTTGTAGCTGATGTGAGCTATCAGCAATGATCGAATGATTTATCATCAAGAGCACTAGATATAGTATGAGGTATTTGTTGCTTTAGCTCAAGCACATGAGAGTTTGACAAGTTTTAGCTGTCAAAATACGGCTTATACAGTGTGTCCACGTCGAGTGAATGTTTTAGAGCTCCTATAGTTTACCTACTATTAATATTCATGATAGAAAGGGTTGTAGTGCCAAAGTCTCATCATTTCATGTTTTTACCTTTCCTTATATCTAGTTATTTTCCATTGTTGTTGTAAAATAAGAGGGATCTAATGTCAGTTGATAGTTCATAATAAACGCTTGATGTGTCAACAGTGATGCAAGATAGCCAAGTATTTATTTTTTAAGGTAAATAAGGGTATATATTTAGTGAGTCAAAAAATGGGGATGCAATATCAATAAAGTTATTTGTAATCATTTAAAAGTACATTATAAAATATGTTTTTTTATTAAATAAAACAAAAACACAGAAATAAACATTTTTTATTTAAACTACTGAAACTTGAATTTGATTCATCTAACGTCCTCTTGAATTTAGAAGTAGAGTAGGGTTCTTCTTGTATATCAATTACTGCAGACTCCAGCTCCATCGGTTGTTGAAAAGTTGTTGTTCATTTAGGTTGTGTTTGTTTTCTATGAATTAAATTCCAATTATGGGCCAAATACAGTAGAGCGTCGATTATCCGAACGTCGATTAACCGAAACGTCGGTCATCCGAATACAAATGTGATGCACAGGTCACCGTCAAAATTTTGAATTTTGCATTCAGGTTGGAAAGTGCAGACAAATCGAAGAGTAGGAAGAGTATGCTAAAAACCGCAAGATGAAAAATTAGGAGACGCAGTTTATTTATGGTTCGCTCAGAAAAGAAATCAAGGAGAACCTATTTCTGGCCCTTTATTGTGCGAAAAAGCGCTAAAAATGAATAAGAAGCTGAGCGGTTCAGAAGATTTCAAGGCAGGTACTGGCCTGGTTAAAGAGGTTTAAATCTCGGCACGGTGTACGAGAATTGAAAAATTCGAGGAGAATCTCTATCAGGGAACGTTCTGGCGGCTGAAAATTTTAAAGCAACATTCTTGGCATCTCTAAACAACTGCTGATTGAGAAAATCAAAAAATCGCGATGTTTCAAAATTGTGACATGTCTCCCAGAAGAACGCTTGGATGAATAGTGAGAAGAAGAGTTTATTGCAGAAGTAAAAAAAAATTTAAATAAAAAGAAAATAAAACGGGCAAAGTACTTCTATTTCTAGATAATGCCCTTTCGCATCCGGGATTGGATAAATTAATTTCAGTGGATGAAAATTTTAAGATCTTTTATTTGCCACCTAATGCTACAGCGCTTGTGCAGCCGATGGATCAGGGGATTATAGAAAAGCTCAAAAAAATATACAGAAAACAAGTTGTACAGCGTTTGCTGTTGGCTGAAGATGAAGAAAGTATAGCTGAATTTACAAAAAAAAAACTCAATCTTAAAGACTGTGCCTATATGATCGGGGATGATTGGAACAGTTTAACCCAAGAGAATATTCAAAATGCCCATAAAAAAGTATTAGGAGGTATTAGATGCCAATGAAGAAGTTGAAGAAGGCGTGAACGAAATTGTGGAGCCTTGATGGCAACGTTCTTGTCTACTTTAAATGAAGACGAAATATTGTTTAGTGTAGTAGAAAAATTATAGGATTCTGAAACTAGTGACGGCGATGAAGACGAAGTACCAACACAAAGTGGGCCAAGCAATGAAGAGGATTTTGCTGTATTGGAAACAGAAATATCTTGATATAAACGAAAAGAAAACTGCATATCGAGTCAACTACTTAGGCTAAACAGTATGTGTGATTTAGCTGTCAAGAAAAGAGGACAACCATCTGGTTCATTATTGGTTGATTACTTTTCAAGACATTTATGTTTGGTTAGGACTTTAATTAAATTCTCGCCACCAGATAAGAGGGCTTGTTTTATGCACATGCTCCCAAACAAACTTTTTATTCCATAGACCCTCTTTGTCTCCGTAATTTGCTAAATCTGTTTTTAAATCGGTAATTGCCAAACCTATACTTCTACTAACATCACAAATGAATTGCATTGCATTAATAATTTCTGCAGGACTTAAGTTTGATCCTTGGTAAGATGGGTCTAAGAGTGCTGCTGCCAAATGTACGGAGCCTATTGCAAACGATAATTTTTCTCAGATAATTTTTTCAACACCATTGTTTCTTCTTCCTTCGGGAATTCGGAATGGGTTAACAGGTCGTCACCATATTTGCTGTGTTAGTTGTTCTCTATTCATCACACAATACAACAATATTTGGAAAAACAGCATCCAATTTTTTTAATACAATTTCTAAAACAGGCTTAAATAATATTAATTCCACGCACAATTTATCAGCAACGACGTCAATTCTGCAACGTTGCATATTCAGTTTTATCTCATAAATTAAATTAGGACCCCGAACTAAATTAAATACCACACTACATACTAAAACATTACAACCAATACATTTAAATAGGTGGAGAGCTACATATATATTAGGTATCACTCCCGTGTAATAGTCCATTATGCAGGATGTATTCCCGATAAAGTACGTAGCCAACGCTACCATTTTGTATCGATAATGTCGCTATTTCAGACAGTTTATGGTAAACGATTGATTGCAACCTCTAGTTCGCTACAGCAATAAAAGCTCCGAAATATAAAGTTAAACGCTTTAAATTCGAGCGCACACTGTCATCAGCGATGCCGCGATTACTTTTAACATGTCGTTATATATAGAACGTCAATATTTAAATATTTTCTATTACTAGAAAGAAAGCCCCCTTTATTGTAGTGGTGGTTGGGTGATATTTGCCTTGGCACTTGATGCTGTTACCACGATCGATATAATATATACACGAGCGAGCGGAACAACAGCGGCAACAACAACCTTAATTTCATGCAGATTTTGGGTGCAGCATGAATTATTAAAGAGATTCCTGTATATATAAAAGAAAACGTCGGGGACGCTAGCAGACGCATACGGTGATGTGACATGATTTAACAATGGAATGACGTTTGCATATTTATTTAAAACAGCTTGCGCTTGGTCTCCCATTCCCGTTTTTTTTTTTAAATTTCGGTCGGAATTTAGGACCCTCACTCGGTTACTCTCTCGATAAAATTTTATGCTGTACGGTGGAATTTTTATACTTTAAAATACGAGTGTATGCATTAGGGTAACCCCCTTGTTTTTTTCTTTTTTCTCTTGCCTTTCCTTCCTTCATTCTCTCTTCACCGGTTTTTGTACCGCGCACTCATAAAACGAGGTGATTTATATATTTGATTACGGATTTATGTTGCTTGATAATTTGACCTTTATCGTTCGTCGGGGTCTTCCGCCAATATCGTAGGACTTATTTTCAATTAAATTTTATTAAGAGCCGTTCCGTGGCCTCGATTTGATTGAAATGATATCGTTGAAGCTTTATGTTGCGTCAGGCAGATAACTCTCTCGTATACAGTTGAAATAGATTGCGGTTTAGTGTTTTTTTTTCCACACGACGTAGACTAGATCTTTAGGATGCGTTCGTAAAGTCAGGAAGAAGGTAAGGTTTGGCAGACCAAATTGTTCTGTTAGGGATATTGTTTTTTGTTTAGAAGTAAAGTTGTCCAACTCATCTATACCCGATATATCTAGTGTCTTCAGCAGAAAAATGCTCTAAAGATGGGCCAAGAAGTGTTCATGCTGGTAGATCACCAAAATCATCTTGAAAGGTGAAACAAAACTCAAACAAAATTGTACTGATCGATTTTTGAATCACATCGTTATTAGAGATGAAACACTCCAAAACTACAAACTTTGAACACAAAAAGGAAAGAGATGGCTCTGTAATTTAGTGCGAGTTGTACCGATGCAACTCTTTTTTTCATCAGTTTCTCTCTCTTTATTTTACACTCGGATTCTGTTCGAGTACCTACTGCCATTAGAGCACCTGCTCTACTGGCATCCCCTGCGGATCTATCAACCAATTAGAGAGATTGACGTCCGTGACAGTCACAAAATGTCAAACAAAAAGTTATGTTTGATGGTTTGGTCTATGATATTTTATAGAAGATTTGTGCTTGTGTCAAATTGTCAGTACCTATCGTATGTAAATGTATCTCTCCTTTTAGCTATTTTTCAAGGAAAAAACCCATTTCATTCACAAGCGTTATTTCGGTGGTAAGAGATGGAGCTCCTGCCATTGCCGGGCTATATCGTGGGTTTATAAGCCATCTTAAAAAAATTTATAACAGAGTTCACTGTGTCATCCACCGACAACATCTAGTAGCGAAAAAATTGAGTGGTAGATCGCACCAATCGCTTCAATTCGTGATTAATACAGTTGTGCGATGAAAATGATGAAGATTTAATAAAAACAAAGCGTGTAATTTCAGCTTTTCTTTGAAAATTGAAATTTATGAAGCAAAATATTAGTCGACGCGAATTTTCCCAGTTTTAAAACTTGTCACAGGTAGAATGCTTTGAGGAGGATATTCAGACATACGTTCAACATTTAATTAGCCTGCATGATGGCTTCGAAATCAGATTTGAAGATATTCCGACAATGGAAATACCACCATTTGATGAAACGAAAGTGCAGAACGTGATATTACAAGAGCTTAGCGCTAATGAGGAGCTGAAGGTGAAATTTAAAAGAGGGTATCAAATAAAAGTGAGAATTAATTGTTTTCTTATGCTGTGAGTAGATGTCAAAAAAGTAAAGTTGGATGGAATCACTTTTTTTATTCGTCCACTTTACTTTTCTGACATCCATTCACATAACAATCAATTAATTAATTAACCAATCAATTCTCACTTTTTCTTTGAAAACTGTTAATTCGTGGTTGGAACTCAGCCGCAACGCAAATTTTTATAGTTAGATCTAATCTTCACATTTTTTGTCGAGTTTAGGGAATATGGTAGAAATATAGCTGCAGAGGCTCCACTAGAACCAGTAAAATTTAAAGTCGTCTTTGAAAAAAAAAAGAGTGGGAACCTCCATTCTAGACCAATCGAGAAATGTGCGATTATTATCGTGTTGCAATTAGATAGGTAGTAGCATGATGCTCCAATACTATTCGATATTTTTCCACTGTAAGCTTGCCTTCAATTTTAATAATGTCACCAACCCCTTTTTGATGAAATGTGGACCCAAACCGGGATATTATACCGGGTGTTAGTAAATAAGTGCGACAAACTTCAGGTAGTGATTCTGCATGCGAAAATAATGACAGTTTGCTATATAAACGTCCGTCCGCAAATGCGTAGTTTCAGAGTTATAGGGAGTTAAAGTTTTTCTTAAAAACTGACGATTTATTTATTGCTCTGAAACCGGTCGAGATAGGCAAATGAAATATGGTGGGTTTTAAGAGATGGTTATTGCGCATTTCTTGACATCCAACCAAGAATTTTATATTCATCATTGGCGTGCATACGGGTAATGATCTTAATTTTTTTAAGAAAAAAAATGGTACGCCACTGAGATATTTCAAATTAAAAATCATTTTTGAATTTGCCATTCAATTTGTGATAAAAAACCTCTCTTGCCTTTTTTTTCGTGTGAGGCGCCGTTTTTATGCAAAAAAAAAAACACACAATAATACATGATCTAGTAGGCTACTGTCGACATTCAATATCAATGCATTGTTAAATACAAATATCTTAACGAAGTGTCAAAGTAGCAACTCGTCATTATTAAGCTTTTAGTTAGCTATAAAATTATTGTTAATAAGTAATTAATTTTTCTTTTATTGAAAATAAATAACTCTGAAACTAAGCATTTGCGGACGGACGTTTATATAGCAAACTGTCATTATTTTTGCATGCAGAATCACCCCCTGAAGTTTGTCGCACTTATTTACTAACACCCTGTATATACAGGATAACAACTTGAACTACGAAAGCCTGTTGATAGGAGAGGGTGGTGAGAGTGAAAATTAAATATATCCAGTTTAGTATTGTCAACTTTTTTTATTTGACAGGAATGTCAGTGGTTATGTCAAATACTTTACCGAACCATTAAACTATCCTAATGGAATACATGAAGAAGTGCTTTTATAATTTACCATAGTATTTGACATAACCACTGACATTCCTGTCATACAAACTGTTGACAATACCAAGTTCAAAGAATAGTTTTTTAAGTGAAGTATAGATGTCGTTGATCGTAGAACGTTAATGATGCATATGACCAGACAAATATTGGCTGTCGATTGTGGCTGTCAATTAATTTCAAATTGACAAGACATCTGACAGGTGTCATAGAAGCAATAATTTGTCAGGTCCGCTGCTGGTTTACGAACGTCCCTTGCCCCTCTACTTTAAAACTCTCCCGGTTCTGAATATACTGTGGCGCGTTCTCTGTTTCAGTAATGGAACTAACACATCTTCGACCATATTAATACTAGTGTTATATTTGGCAATACTAAAATGGATACATTTAATTTTACCCCCTCCTCGCCCCACTCCCTTCTCCTATCAATAGGCTTTCGTAGTTCAAGTTGTTAGCCTGTATACTCCAATACGCCGTCGAACATACTGACGCCTAATCGATCCAAGTCGTTTAAATTTAGACTCGTCAGTCCATAATATGCTTGTCTACACTCATCATCCCCGTCCAAGTTTGATGATCTTCAGTATATTTAAGCCTCGTCATAGAAGAGGTTTCCTGATGACTACACACCCACAGCTTACTCTAACTTTGGCGTCAGTTCCACGCTTATTTTTTTTCTATTCTTTAGGGATGTTAGTTTCAAAAAGTGTGCATGCAGATTAAAACCCATCTTACTTAATAATAGTTATCTCAATTACCTGTTACAAAAATTACTCTTCTCCACCCCTAGGCATGTCCTTTTTTCCTCTATCAATCGCACCAACACAGAACTTCAAAAATCTCAATCAGTTTCTACAGACTTCTAAATTATAAAAGCATCCCCTCATCTATGTAATAAAATTAAGATTCTTTTCAGATGTGCAGACCTAGTAATTTCATATAAACGGACGCACTCAGTGTCTCGATTCTTTTCACCATTAAACGATAAAATTCGGGCTTTTCAGCAATTCAATTTGTGTGTGACAGTTATGTTTAACAAAATCGAATTCACCGACGATTCGAAATTTGGTCGAAATCAGACGACTAAAATTATAGATAACGTAAGAAATATGTGTATTAATATCACATTCGCATATTTATACGTTCGCAGATTATATGAAGTATCATTCATCAAAACCATTCATGTAAGATTGTAGCTACTACCGACCTACCTATATACAGCGTAAGTCGATAGTATGAATTATGATTTCAATAGGAAACGACCGAATTACTAACGATAAGACAGCGGGGGCTTACAAGGCTCAGCGAAATCCTAGAATTCATCGTATTAAGTGTTTGTAACAAGCCGAGGATAAAGCAAATCTTGAGACACAACTGTCACATCAAGCGCAAATCCATTAGGTCGGTAGCATTGTACGTTATGTCATGACGTCATATCATAGCGCTACCATCTATTACCTTAAGTGACAGACTAATGCCGTGAATTTCAATCCGTTTTTTTTTTGCCTCTCCTCCTCCACCCCTCTATTCTCTCTCCCTCTCTCTCTCTCGCTCCGTCACCGCCGCGTCGTCTCGACCCGTCTTCCTACATCGTCTCTCTTCCTTCTTCTATACATCGCGTTAGACATTGTGTTTCTATCCACAATGGTACTTAATGCCTTCGATATAAACGCTTTTCATTTTAATATGACATTTTCCATTTCCCTCGTCCTTATACTTGCCGAGAACGTGTATATACCCGTTCTTGATGAATTTACTTGTCTGTAGCTTTATTGTTCACGTTGAATTGTAATTTAGTTTTTTTTTCTACGATAAAATGAATCTATTTGACGAACCCTTAATGAAAGGTAGACTGTATTTGGATGAAGAGAACCGGTTGGTTTTTTATATATACCCATATGTCCCAAAAAGTTTTATACAAAAAATAATAAACCACTTTTTCGTCAACCCCTTTGTTTGTATTGATACAGAGGACTTTTGTATTAACCATAAATGAGTGGATGTTTGGCTATATGAAAAGACATAACACACTTTCTCTGAGGACTCCAGAAGCAACAAGCATCTCTAGAGCGCAAGCCTTTACCAGCCAACGTGTGCAAGAGTTTTCTGATTTATGGACAAAAACACAGACAGAGAATAAATTTGGTCCACAGTCTATTTTTAATTTAGATGAAAGTGGCATAAAAACTTACTAAAAACTAAAAATTTACCCAAGATCTTGGCATAAAAAGGAACAAAGCAAGTAGGGCAAGTAACAGCCGCTGAACGAGGCACTCTTGTTACCAGTTGTTTGTTGTGTGAATGCGGTTGGAATGGAATGCCCCCAGCAATGATTTTTCCTAGAGTTCACTTCAAGGATCATATGATCAGAGAAGCTCCTTCAGGTACTCTAGGATTTGCAACTCAAAGTGGGTGGATGAACAGTGAACTGTTTCCCCGTGTTCTCGATCATTTCATGTCCATCTCATATCGGCTTTAAATGAATGGAATCTAAGTAGTCCTGGAAAACGGATAACAATCTATGATATTCCTGAATTTTTTTTTAGAGCATTTTATAAAGAACTTTCACTGGAGAATATATCTTCTGGTTTTAAAAGTATTGGAATCTGGCCTATTAACTCTGAGATATTTTCGGATCACGAGTTCCAATCTGCAGGTATCTTCATGGTAGACAATCCAACTCCTGTTCTTAAAGAAAAACAACCATTGGATTATGAAGATGATCTAAATGAACCGTCTCCTCCTAAAAATTCTACTGCAAATATCATCGACAACAGTTTCAGTGAGATTATCGCCATTCGTCCTTTGCCAAAGCGAAGAGCAGAAGAACGATTAAAACCTCGTAAAAAACGGAAAGATGTTGGTTGCAAGCACTCCTGAAAAAATAAATACGCTTGAGAAACAGAAAGATAAACTTACTAAGAAGACTAAGATGAGAAGACAGTTCTGAAGATGAGGCTGATAATACCTCCGTTTTGTACGACGATTCAAGCGACGAAAACATAATGTCCAAAGACCCAGAAAATGGTGATTTTGCTTTAATTGCTTTAGCAATATTAAATTCTAAACAGAAAACTCTTTATTATGTTGGAAAAATAATTAATCTAACAAGAGAACATGACGAACAGCTATATGAAGTTGATTTTTATAGATAATTTAAACTGACCGGAAGATTTTATAAACCAGACGTAGAAGATGAAAGTTACATAAGCAGAAATATCATTATGATGTGTCTTCCGAAACCGACAACAACTGCTTCCACTAAGAGGGTCCGATCGATATTGCCCTTCAGCGTTGACATTAATCATTATAATTGTCAGGCCAGTATTCAGTGAAAATTGCTTAATGTTAATACTAAGTGGTCAGTAAAAAGACTTTTAACATTTTTTTTTAGTTTGTAGTGATATTTCACATGGGTTCACCCTGCCCCTCGCGGAGGTTCAAACTACCCAATCCAACGGGGCACATTGATCCATTACATGTAATATTTTAAAAATTAGTTTCCTAAGTTTTTTTTAGGACATAAAATTTTTCATATTTTACATTAGCTTTGAATGGACATGGAATAATATCCGAAACCTGTCCAAGGTGCTCCACTCTCCCTACTCTTTCTCTTAAGTAGCCCCACAAAACAAAATCTACAGAGGTAAGGTCTGGAGATCTAGGAGGTCAAAGAAACTCCATGTACCTTCCGATCACTTTACCATTAAAAGTGTGGAGGAGAAAATTTCGAATATTTATTTTACAGTGACATGGTGCTCCATCCTGTTGGTACCGTATTTTTCCTCGTTCACTTACTGGTAGTTCATCAAGAAACTCAGACAACTGATTATTAAAAAATTGATTGGACATGGAAATTGGGATTAACATCGCTCCACCATCGATAATTTGGCGAACTTATTCTACCATTAGACGTAGACCTTGCTTTATCAGAGAAAAGTATGTGCCATGTCATAAATCTGTCATCTTCTAATTCTCCTTGAATAAGAGCACAAAATTCGAACTTTTATTCGTCATTTCCTTCTTTTAAAGTATGAGTAAATTGCGGATAAACTGGATCTTTTTCGAAGTGAACATTTTGGATTTTCCACAACTGATTGCATAACATCAGTTTCAATATCTTCGTTTGCAACCCATGCCCGATGTGAAATGTAATATAATTTTTTTCTCCATTAGCATAAAACTTTTTGGGACACACTGTAGATACATATATGTATACACATGCCACGAAAGGGGGTGGATCCCCCGATTCCGTTACGTACGCCTACTCAACTCTTGGTAGATCGTATAACCGAAAAGCTAATAACACGTTACTTTAATCAAGCCACTTTGCTACTGCAGTGTGTACGAGGAAGGCTTCCCCCTTTTTCCACAATACAACACATTGTCCTGCGGTTGGGGAATTTTCGTCGGAAAAATATGTATGTGTGTACGTACCCGGAGTAAATGTCGTTTTCGCCGTTGAATTTTAAAATTTACCGGAGGGAGAAACGGCGATTACCTAAGAAAGGATATAAAAGTTTTATATATATTAAAATTTACCATTTCATATCTCAGTTTATAGCTTCTGCTTCGTTTATATAGCTACATGTATGGATGCTCGTTACTGCTTTTTTAATCGCTTTAATAATAATAACCTTCATAGAGAGAATTCCCATTAAATAGGTAATCAATCATATTATCTAACCAGCTAATGCACCTGCTGGTATGCTGGTCTGCAGGTAAAATTAATGTTGGCAAAATAATTTAGACAACGATCCCGAATAAATTACTTCAGCTTTCGCATGGAGGATTATAATTATAAATACTTAACCTAAACTTTCATCCTCACAGCACGATTCTAATTGAATACTTTAAACTCTAAATAGATCGACTTTAAACTACTCATAAAATAATGCATCTACTACTTACCTTACTTCGATACTTTTCAACAAATAATACGTGACTAGCATTATCTAGTGCTCGCGCGGTGGGGTGGGAATAAGGGGGATGCCCGTAATCCTATTACCCTCATATCTGAGCCAATTTTCTATCATGCTGTGCATACGTATTTCGGTGCCGTCTACTAAATCACACTCGCGATGTGCGCCTACCACGACTAAATCGACTACACACAAGTGAAATGGTTTTTCCCTCCTCGAAGTGTCGTCAAACAGAAGTTGAAGAAAAGAGAAATAATAAGAGTTTCCACTCGGATAAACCCGAATAAAGATCTGTATTTGTTATTTAAGGTATATACCTTATTTGGGAGAGCGTGTGTGTGTGTCTCTGTGCTTTTTAACGTTCGAAAAGAAGGGGGGAAATTAATTCGAGTTAGTTTTATTCTGTTAATTTGTTGCAGAGTTCTTCCTCTTGATCTTACAGACACACTCTAAGAATCTAATAATCTACATCGCGTGAAAGACACTCCCATTATCAAGACACAAATACAGTTAAGGGAGTTTAAAAATGAAAACCGAATTTTGGCCGAACCTCTTAGAAGTCAGTAAAGACGGTTATTAACAAAAGAATATATCAAGCGTATTTTGTCGGATTAGAAGATAATTGACAATGATAGGATAGCTGTAATAACAGCATCGAAGCCGTGAGGTGCGCAGTAAAGGAGAAAGAAAATTCCTCTAAAATCTAGGCCAGCAGGATGTCCAGGAAAGGCGGTTTAGCTATATCAGAGGGAGTTGATCTATTATTCGTCTTTGATAAATTTAAAATTTAAATTGGCGGCGCCATCTCTAAGCTAATACAGTGCAACCTCTACAGTCCCCACATGCGATTAATCGGACACTCTAGTAATACGGACACCGTCACCATTCGAACATTTTGTAAAGCTCTGTGTACGTGGTTCCTACAACAAAGAGCCTTTCATGCTCAAATTTATTCGGCTATTCTAGGAGATAAGGCAAAATTATTTTGCAAATTATAGGAAAGACTGATTTTGTGGCTAGCTGTGGGTGGCTCGAGAAATTTAAAAGGCAACACGGAATTAGGTTTTTAAAAGTGTGTGGTGAACAACTGTGCCAATGATGAGAGTGCCGTACAACCATTTAAACAAGAGTTTGGAAAAATAATTAACGAAATCTTACATGAAGATCAAATTTTTAATGCTGATGAGTCGACCCTCTCTTGGAGAGCACTACCCTTAGAGATTTGGGTTCATCAGGATAAAAAATCTGTTCCTGGTAGAAAAATCTCCAAAGATAGATTGGAAATGCATATATGCATAATGCAAATTACAAAAAAAATTCTTTTCATATACCTATACATAAAAAGAGATTTTTTCTGTTGTTTTGTTTTTTGTGTATTTAGTTGTGTTTGATTTCTGCATTTTTTTCACCGGCTTGATCGGGATTGATCTTAAAACACAAACGTAATGAGATTTTTTTAAATTGAAGAATTTAGAGATGCATCGATTTATAAATCAATAATGCTTTGGTAACAAAATATCCAAGAGCATTTGAGCAAAAATAGGAAAATATCCACAATCGCCTTTAATATCTTGGGTATGCCTATTGCACCAGGAAACTCTCTCAATTACCTGGGGGTTTGGTTAGAAAAAAAGATGAATTTCGGAGTGCACATCCAGAAAACCAGGGTGAAGGTGGAGAAAACAGCGACTCCCTTGGCAAGACTCATGCCTAACATAGGCGGTCCAAGCTTCTCGAGAAGAAGACAATTGCCATGTGTGATGATGTCCCAAATATTGTACGCTGCATCTGCATGGTATGGGGTAACCGAAAATAAGACACATAAGAGTACAGAGACTAATGGCCATCAGAATATGTAGCGCCTACAAGACCATATCGGGAGAAGCCGCTAATATCGTTGCAGGAACTGCACCTATAAACCTGCAGATTAGGGAAAGAAGAAAAAGGTACGTGGGTAAATGGAAAAAGGAAGCCAGAGCGGGGTTGGAATGGGAATGGCAAGCTAAATGGACTAATAAAGAGTAAGAAAGATGGCGAAGTCGACTACTACTTAACTTAATGCTTATATTGATGAAATAGATCCAGCTCAGATATCTACCTCTACTGCAACGACGTTGATGATGCACAGAGCACACACTTTTTAAATGTCCCAGGTGGTACTCTGCCCGAGAAGAGTACGCCGAACAAACATTCAACAACTGCAATATGATGGCAGGTTTAACAACAACAGAAGAGACGTGGATTATAATGGGGTCATCAGAAATGTACTAGAAACAAAAGAACGAGAGGAGGAAAAGATTTAAGAAGCAGTCTTATACAATGCCAACACCGAAGAAATGCGAAAGCGGATGCCGGTGGTTGAGGTGTGGAAGATAACCGGAGAAGAAGGTTTTTAATCGGTAAAACCTTCCACGTTTTCTATCCGTGTGGACGTCTTAATTTAAGATTTTCCCCCTCCTCAATAAAAAGGAGCATTTGAAAAAAAATAGAAGAGCAAGACTATCTTTATCTATCTTAAAGCCCATGGCATTTTTTCATTTTTAGATATGAAAGATCTTAAAGGCATTTCGTTCCAAAAGGGTCCCATTTCATCTATATTAAACCCTTAACACACTTCTTTTTCTAGAACAAACACCGAATTGGCTGATCCTAAAAAAGATCCTAAACTTCTTCGATGTTTGTTTTTTTATTTCGACCAAAACAGAAGATTCTTTCACTCCATTTTCCCTCGGCCACTCGCCAACACCGAAGAAATGCAAAAGCGGATGCCGGTGGTTGAGGTGTGGAAGATAACCGGTGGAAAGGGTTTTTAGTCGGTAAAACCTTCCACGTTTTCTATCCGTGTGGGCGTCTTAATTTAAGATTTTCCCCCTCCTCAATAAAAGAGGAGCACTTGAAAAAAAAAATAGAAGAGCAAGACTACCTTTATCTATCTTAAAGCCCATGGCATTTTTTTCATTTTTAGATATGAAAGATCTTGAAGGCATTTCGTTCCAAAAGGGTCCCATTTCATCTATATTAAACCCTTAACACACTTCTTTTTCTAGAACAAACACCGAATTGGCTGATCCTAAAAAAGATCCTAAACTTCTTCGATGTTTGTTTTTTTATTTCGACCAAAACAGAAGATTCTTTCACTCCATTTTCCCTCGGCCACTCGCCAACACCGAAGAAATGCAAAAGCGGATGCCGGTGGTTGAGGTGTGGAAGATAACCGGTGGAAAGGGTTTTTAGTCGGTAAAACCTTCCACGTTTTCTATCCGTGTGGGCGTCTTAATTTAAGATTTTCCCCCTCCTCAATAAAAGAGGAGCACTTGAAAAAAAAAATAGAAGAGCAAGACTACCTTTATCTATCTTAAAGCCCATGGCATTTTTTTCATTTTTAGATATGAAAGATCTTGAAGGCATTTCGTTCCAAAAGGGTCCCATTTCATCTATATTAAACCCTTAACACACTTCTTTTTCTAGAACAAACACCGAATTGGCTGATCCTAAAAAAGATCCTAAACTTCTTCGATGTTTGTTTTTTTATTTCGACCAAAACAGAAGATTCTTTCACTCCATTTTCCCTCGGCCACTCGCCAACACCGAAGAAATGCAAAAGCGGATGCCGGTGGTTGAGGTGTGGAAGATAACCGGAGAAGAAGGTTTTTAGTCTGTAAAACCTTCCACGTTTTCTATCCGTGTGGACGTCTTAATTTAAGATTTTCCCCCTCCTCAATAAAAAGGAGCATTTGAAAAAAAATAGAAGAGCAAGACTATCTTTATCTATCTTAAAGCCCATGGCATTTTTTTCATTTTTAGATATGAAAGATCTTAAAGGCATTTCGTTCCAAAAGGGTCCCATTTCATCTATATTAAACACTTAACACACTTCTTTTTCTAGAACAAACACCGAATTGGCTGATCCTAAAAAAGATCCTAAACTTCTTCGATGTTTGTTTTTTTATTTCGACCAAAACAGAAGATTCTTTCACTCCATTTTCCCTCGGCCACTCGCCAACACCGAAGAAATGCGAAAGCGGATGCCGGTGGTTGAGGTGTGGAAGATAACCGGAGGAGAGGGTTTTTAGTCCGTAAAACCCTCCACGTTTTCTATCCGTTTGGGTGTCTTAATTTAAGATTTTTCCCCTCCTCAATAAAAAAAGAGCATTTGAAAAAAAATAGAAGAGCAAGACTATCTTTATCTATCTTAAAGCCCATGGCATTTTTTTCATTTTTAGATATGAAAGATCTTGAAGGCATTTCGTTCCAAAAGGGTCCCATTTCATCTATATTAAACACTTAACACACTTCTTTTTCTAGAACAAACACCGAATTGGCTGATCTTAAAAAACATCCTAAACTTCTTCGATGTTTGTTTTTTATTTTGACCAACATAAAAGATTCTTTAATTCCATTTTTTTTCCTGCAACTGTTGCTACAGTTACTTTTGTTTATTCAAATCAACGCCACCTCACATAAAAGTGAGACAATTACTGTTGCAATTGAGTATTGGTATTAAATTTTGAAGCAGAAGATGCAAAACTCTAAGGTTAATCTGTTTTAAAAAATTGAACTGCTCAAAACTAACTCTTTAAAGGTCATAATTGACTAATTCTATTGAGCACTTCAATGTTTCGATTAACCTAGTACTCGATAAGTCCATCATTGTACACAATTAAAGAGTGTCAATTGCTTCGAGTTGCTTGATGACTTGTAAAAAGTAAAAGAGACAACTTGAAGCTGTCATTGAAATTGTATTAATTTGGTTATAACATGCACGAGGAATCAGTCAGTCCCTTGTTGTGTTGTCGAGTAAGGGTAATAAACTATATCTAACAGAACACGCAACTGCATTAGGTCGACGCTAATGCTTCCAAATATATAGAAATTAATTTTTTTTTGCAAAAACGTTTTTCATATAAAAATAGTTTTTACGTAAAGATCGACTATTTTGTGCTAGATTGCTTTGTATTAGAACAATGTAGGCATTTTTCTGGCTTCCCTGCACAATCCAAGCAGGATGTTAATACTTCTTTTACATATCGGTCAACCTCCTCGACGTAGGTCTCTCTCAATCTGTCTGCCACGATTCGCACTCCAATCCTAAGGATCTTGTTCCTTCTATATCCATCGTATTTCTGCAAAGTTCACTAAATTACAATAAAGTTCACTTATCATCGTAATCGCAAGTTTGCACTTTAATCCTTTGTGGAAGGTAGCATAGTATGACGACAATTGATCAACAACATCAACCCCTTTCTTTGTATTATTACAATCAAGTACAAATTTTGGTTTCATAATTATTTCACCTGTCCTTCCCTTTCGTCCAGAATACTTATCTCCTCCTCCCATTTTATTATTTTTTTTATCCCGGCTCTATTAATTAACTTCATACCAGGATACTGGAAGTGCGAAGGGAACAATACTGTCGACGATCTTGCAAAGAAAGACGACGAATTTCGATCTGTTGGACCAGAGCCGTTTTGTGACCTTACCAAAAGCCACATAAGAGCTTTAACAGTGGCAGACTAATCAAAAAATCAGCCACTAAGGCTAAATCTCACTTCGAACCGACTGACATTAACCACCAGAGCCATAGCTCGCAAGACGATCCTGAATTTCTTTAGAAGTTTGGTTAAACTCGTCAACAAACTTTTGAATCTGAATAGAAAGAGGTGTGGTAGTCATCTAGAAAGTTTGGAAACCTGTGACGGCACTCTTGAATGCACGAAGGAATCGAATACATCATGAATTTTCTCTCAATTTCTAAAATAACTTTCCACGATAAAAATAAAAAATATCCTCGAAAATATTCAGACGGCGACTAATACGAAATTACACGCTCCTAATTTGATTATAATTCCGTTCAAGGCGGTAGGCACGCAAATTTCAATTCCCCGAAATCATATATCTATATATATATATTCAAAGATGAGCAACTTATTATTATTATTACAACGGTAACGCGAAACGAGAATTCTCCGCGATAGCACAGAACGATATTAAACGCGAAATCCCGACGTCGAACAAGCGTTACATTAAAACGTCGAATTCCTTGATATTTTGTTTACCTCGCGAATTTGTAAACGTAATTAGATGAGGCGAACCATCCTCGAATTAATTAGGAAGAACGCCTGCTTACTGTTGTACCTTTCGGAGTTCCACGTTTCGCGCGAGTTGATTTGCACCTGACGCTAAGACGAGGAGGTGGGGACGTCGTGAGTTTTCATATTATCAGTGTGTACGCCACTGTGTTCTTGTATGCATATATAAATGTACACTACAAAGTAGACAAGCTACGCTAACGGTTGCTCCTTTCCAAGAAACGTAAACACTAATTTCTGGAATTTTCTTCGTTAATGCACGTAACAATGAGATGACAAATTGAAGCTTTTACTTATGTAGAACAGCGTACCCGTACGCCGGTACCTCAGAGGATTTCATCCGAGTTGTGAAACGTTCTGAGATGCGAGGAAATAGGGATTTGGATGACGCATTACGAGTGTAAACGAAATTTCGCCTCCCGGATAATAGTTATCCTTGCACGAAAAGATGTATACAGTTGACTAGGATACTTGCACCTACCAGGATTACAACTATACAACTTACATATCTAATCTAATTTAAGCTTCCGCCTTTAAAGTAATTGTTTGTGTTTTCTTCACATCTGTACATCTGTAGGCGCTTCTAACGAAATTAATTCACTTGAGTAAGGTAGCGAGAGCTCTTTGATTGTCTCGAGTATTGCATATATGTTTAAAATGATGTCCTATTACATTGATGCATTGCTCTCTGTGCTGAACATCTTGTGAGATGAACAATTTGGATTTAAGGAGGGCCTATCCATGGAATTCCAGCTATTCAGGGAGAGGAGTTTTTTTTAATGAACGGCAGTAAATCTTCCTGTTTCGAAAAAGATTATTTCAAATTGCTACTCTCACATGATAGACAACTTCTTTGGATCCTAAATAACCTAGTTTGTAGGGGATCACGGAGAGGCAGGCAAGTTTTGACAAATTTTGAGAGAGTTGTTTCCTGAATGTTTTCTTTTTTGCAACAGGAAACATCACCTACTGATTTTTTTTTTTGGGGGAACATTTTGTTGCAAATGCTCATTTTTAACCATGTTCCTCAACATGTAAAAACCGGCTGAACTGCTTCGGTAGAGTTCGTAAAACTAAATCGTTCGTTTTACAAACTGGTGCCGTAGTTTTTTTTTTCTCTCACTACTCAAACTAGCTTCAAAATTCTTTCTCTCTTTCTATTTTCTCAAGCAGTTTTGTGCTCTTCTTCCGAACTTCCATTTTCCTTTTCTAGATCTTCAAATTTTTAATTTTCTCGTTTGTCATATTCTCCAATTTCTCCAATCACTTTCTTCTTAAAGACTTGATTGGCGCCGTTCATAACAAACATTAAAAGACACAATTCGAATGAGTTGTTGTCAAATTTTAATTATATATGAACCGCAACCTTCCAGACTCTGGAACCTGGATAAGATTGGTGTGGAAGTTTGGTCTTGAAATCAAAAAAAAAGAAGGCAAAACCTGATAGTAGGTATTTAACAAGAATAGAATTCGAACGAGGACCTAAGCAATGAACACAAGGCATCATCCGAAAATGAATACAACAATGATGTTAACTGGAAAAGAAGTTGGCAGAGCAATGAAGGCTATAAAGTTTTTGCAGATCTAAGTAGAATATTAGGAATTCCTCCGCTGCAGCTTATGCTGTCGTCGGAGGCAGTCCTAGAAGCTTACAGAGCAAAATGTAGTGGGTGCAGAGATTCCTGTCGGTGACAAACGAGGGATTAGAAGGAACATAAACGAAGACATCATTTATCGGTTCTCTCTGTTTTCCAGTTTTGTTTAATACAAGGCGCCGCATATAAATATATCTCTCTCCTTCTGTTTATCCTTGTACTTACGAGGGAGCGTTTTTATATGGGAGTCACAGCTCCCCATCCAGCCTGAGGGCTTTAATAAACTGTAACAGATGTGATGGTTTCAGAGAGGGTATTTCTTCCTCGTCTATAACGCCTTTGCCAAGATAGTTGGCGCGAATTTCTTCAATTTCTGTGCAGTTGGATATCAGGTGTTCCGGACTTTCATCTTCCGCCCCGCAGAACCTGCAGTCGCTATTCTGTTTCAGACCTATTCTCTTCATGTGTTCCCCGAGGTGACAATGCCCTGTAAGGCAACCTGTGAGAATGCGTAATCTGTGTTAGTTCTAGCATGGTTTTTGCTTTCTGTTTGTTGAAATTTCCAAGGAATACCTTGGAATGTCTCAGACCAGGAAGATTGTGCCAGAGGGAAGCTCTGACGTCCTCTTCCCTATCTTTAAGTTCTTTCTTATAGGTGCTCATCCCTATTCCACAGAATGGTTCCGGTCCCACAAACGATGTTGTGGCGGCCTCCTTTGCTAATAGATTAGCTTTCTCATTGCCAGTGATTCCAGTGTGTCCTGGTACCCAGCACAATGCAACTTTGTTTTCTTTGCCCAGGTTGTTTAGTTTATCCCGGCACAGTCACTTCGATATGCTTGTTCCAGAGAAGTTTTTTGTCCAGGGTTATTCCTAGATATTTGACTTCTGTTTTGCATTCGATTACTGCTGTATCTAGACATATATCTTTCATTTTCAGTAGTTTCCTCCTACTAGTGAAAGGTACGATTGTGGTTTTTGCTGAGTTAATGCTCAGCCCCACTGATCGACACCATTCGCTTGTAATTCTAAGGCTTGTTTGTATCAGGTCACAAAGAATTCCCTCAAATTTGCCTTTTGCTATTATAACAATGTCATCGGCATATCCTATGCAGTGTACGCCGAACGCAGTCAACCTGTTAAGCAGCTCATCCGCCACCAGGCTCCACATCAAAGGCGAGCACACGCCGCCTTGAGGTGTTCCACGGGTAGTTCTGATCTTCGTAGTGTATTGACCTACCGTTGTCTCAGCTGTCCTTGTGGAGAGCACCTCACTTATCCATTTGGTTACTGTTTTACTCACCCCCCTTGTCTCCAGTGCTCGTCTGATCGCATCATGCAACGTGTTATCAAACGCACCTGAGATATCTAGGAAGGCACAGATAGCTGTTTCTTTTTCATTCAAGGTTTCCTGAATGGTTCTTGTTAGCTCTTCCATGGCAGTCTCTGTCGATCTGCCTGCCCTGTATGCGTGCTGACTTGTGTGAAGTGGAGCTTTCTCCATAACCTCCATTCTTATATAGTTGTCTATTACTTTTTCCATTGCTTTCAATAGAAAAGATGTCAGGCAAATAGTCCCATCTTCCTTCCCTATTTTTGGTATGAAGGTGACTTTCGCCCTTCTCCAGTTTTTGGGGACATATCCCAACGCGAGACTGCTTCTCGTTATGTTTACGAGATGCTGTAGTACCTCTTCCTGTCCTTTCTGCAGGAGCACGGGGAAAATCCCATCCGCTCCTGGTGATTTGTAGGGCTGGAAGGTGTTTATTGCCCACTCCATGCGTTGTCTCGTGCAGATTCGCCTAGCGATTTCCCATTCCTCCCGTTTGGGTCTCTTGGTGCTAGGGATTGTCTCTGCCGGATCTGCTTGCTTGCTGCCAGGGAGGTGTGCTTGAAGGAGCAGGTCAGCCCGCTCCATTTCCCCTTCCGTGTAGCTGCCATCTGGTTTTCTCAAGGTCATCACAGGTTTAGTCCCGCCTTTTGCCATGGCTCTGTGAAGCCTTGCTGCTACAGGAGTGGAAGTGATGTTTTCGCAAAAATTTCTGAAATTTTTTGTTTTTGCCTTCCTTATCTCCTTGTTGTACGTAGTCAGCTTCTCTTTGTAACTTTGCCAGTTCCCGTCAACCTTTGCTTTATTAAACAGGTGACGGACTTCAACTCTGAGATTTGCCAGAGTTCTGTTCCACCAAGGGGCATCCTTGGCTGATCTTGTTGCTGGTTCTGTTTCATACAGATGTCAGTTAAGCAAATATATTCCTGGACACATTGTTGACTCAAACTATTTTGAAGCAACAAGTCCTCTAGGTATGTCAAGGTGTTTGGAATCGGTACACTAGGAAAGAGAGAACTAACATCAAGTGAAATCAATATTTCACCCTCCAGCAACTGAATATTTTGAATTTCTTTAATAAATTCTAACGAATTTTCTACTGCAAAACTAGGTTACTGTATTGGCAAATTATTAAATTCATTGGTAAGCCATTTGGAAACCTTATAAGTCGGTGCGTCAATTGTCGAAACAATTGGCCTTACCGACTTGCCAGGTTTGTGGATTTTAGGTAAACAATATAATTTAGGGATAACAGGATTGGAAACATGTAGGTTACGTCTAACATCGGCAGTAACAAGGTTGTCACAAGCTTTAAACACACTGTTGACGTCTCTAATCATTTTCGGTAAAAGATTTTTTGAAATTGACGACAGAAACCTGACGTGATAGCCAATTTTTGAAAATATTTTCAGAATTACAATGAAAAAGTGGAACAGCGCTTTTCAGCGAAATTCGCCTCATTGTTGAAGAAAGAATTTTTCTTTGTTTTGTATTTTTTACTTCGAACTACATTGTTTGGAACTACTCTTTTATAAATTCATTCATTCAAGTATGTACATACCTACTGTTCAATAAAGACATATATTATTATTTTTATACCTCACAAACGATCCTGGTAAACCGAGAGAGGGATGAGGGGGTTGTTCATCGATCCCAACCTTTCCGTCCGCTTAAAATAATAATGATCCGTAATAAACTAACCTTTTTGCCTCGGATATCAATCGGTAGGACCCACCGCCGCTTGTAAAGTTTAAATGGGAACGAATTACTGATTAATCCGAAATTATCGCAAAAATAATATAATTGAATCGGTCCCGTTTTCCGGCGCCAACATACAAAACCCCTCGAGTAATTAAGAAAGTTAAATTTAGACGGCGAGAGAGAGAGAGAGAGAGGGTGGGCCCCCAAAGATCCGGAGTATTATCTGATAATTTGTAAATAAAAAGATTACTTAAATTTCGCCCGGGAGAGACGGGGAGAGAATGAAATCAATTAGAGAGAAGGGATTCGTGTTAAAATCCATTTTACGACTTCCTAGCAATCTTCGCCGGAAATAAATAAATAATAAACTGTTAAAAAAAAAAAGAAAACAGAGAAAGGAGTTGGGTCGTCGTCGTCCTCGTCGCCTTAGCAATCTGCTGTTATAGCCGGGGAATCCTGAAGGGTGGATTAATTGCAACAATTACGTTAGACGTTGCTGATGCTGGGAAGTCTGAGAAGTAACTTTCTGAAATTGGCTTCCATCATTTTATCTCTATAAATCTATCGGTATTGATTAAGAGGAAGCGACGGACTCAAATCGTATATATATAGATATAGATGTAATAATAATAAAGGGGAGGTTTTTTTGCTTGTGTGTATTTTTGGGGATTCCCACGTGTAATATATAATATTATATAAGATCCATTGTTCATCGAGATGACAATGTTACGACCTCCTGCAGTAATGTAACGTGACGTGTAGTGTAACCTACATCTTGCCGGATAATCTTGGAATAAATGATAATTAATTAACTGAACTTGTAACACTTGCCTTGTACCGAGGTATGACAAATTGCACAATGCATGTCCGACGCTGTTCACTGACAAGTCCTCGGAGGATGTATCGCTCGTATTACCGTTATATATTATTTAGTCGACAATATGAGGGAAAATATGGAGGAGAATTATAATAAAATACAAGGAAATAGGATCACAGTTACCTGAAAAAAAATTATTAACTTTTGCATATTTAACTATTTCTGCAGAAGAATTTTGCGTAGAGACCCCAGTATGAGAGCTAATAAAGTTCAGTTAGTCCAAGAATTGAAGCCTCGTCTCATCACCATCCGATGCGTTTTCGGTTCTCCCATTAGACGGGAGATGAGAGCTTTTTTACAGAAAAAAAAAATCATCATCATCAGATGAAGTCAATTTCCGCTTCGAAGACGTTATGTTAAAAAGCAAATTTGTGGTATTTGGGGCTGAGAAAATCCAAACGTCATCATTGCGAAGCCGAAGCACCCAAAACGAGTGCAGATTTTGGAACGGCGGCAACATTGGACCATTTCTCTTCGAGATCAGTTGTCGTTATTTCCACGAATTAAAGCGGATAACATTAATCACTTTTGATTTCAACAATTGAACTTTTGAACTCCGTTTTCGGAAATCGAATAATCAGCCGAAATTGTGATGTAGCTGTGCGGTTTGAACCCGTTGGAGTTAACCATCCAGAGACGATTGAAACTTCCAAAATACGAAATCGATGTTGCCGTTCATGAAATTCAAGCCTAAAATATCGAAAAAGTACTCGTTAATTGAATTGATCAGATGGGTTCAATTCTATTTGTATTGATTCCTTCTCATTCTACCTAAGTAATAGATCACAACAAGTGCTTTACGATAATCGATTGCCTTCCAATCATATCTGGTATTCTGCAGGGTAGTATCATAGGACCTCTGCTTTATACAATTTATACCGCTAAAATCATCGAAAGTCAAACGTTTTGGCAAATATCATCTCTATGCCGGTGATAAAACAGATCTACTATTCCTTCAGAACTGATGACTTACAAACTGCTGTATCTCTTCCATATTTGGAAGACAAAATCTAGCCTCATTTAAAACAGGAATTTGCCGGGGCAAACATCGATTTCCTCGGCACAAATTTATCATCTTCACGCAAATTGTCCAATTGTCCACGTAATCGGGATCATCTTCATTACATTCTTACGAAAGTTCAAATTTATAAGGACGATATTGTCCCTTCTTCGTCATACGTAGCATCGTTGTCTAATCTACCTGATTTTCTAATGCAACTAGTCTAGACGTGCGACGAGACTTCTCTATAGCTAGCTATAAATTTGCATTTTAACATAATCACTCTTCAAATTTCTAAACAAGTCAAAATCAGAGGGCGTTTTTCAGTTGCACTCAACCCAGTCAATCAAGTGATCTTTTCGAGTGCAACTGGATAATTGTCTTGTAGAAATTTGACTTTACGATGCTTCCTAGCCTGAATCTAGGCATCGACCACAATAAGAAGATTCAAGTAGTATGTTTTATTGATAGATTTCCCCGATTTGAAATAATCAATATGCACGATCCTACCTTTATTCCAGAACATAATAGCCATGATCTTTTTGAATATCATTTTGGTTACGCTGGACTTCGATTAGTGTCTGGCTAGGAAGCTGTCAAGTCTCATCTCTCTCTCCAACTCTTTTAATCTCTTGTTCAACTTTGCCACAACCTTTCTCAATTAAAGACGCGTTTTTATAGTAGGCGATGGTTTTTAGCAAACAAAGCTGTTCAGGAGAACTGCCAATTAGTTCAATTTTTTCCCGCAGATGGCTCTGCATATGGACTTGTCATTCAACCTGTGTCATGACTGTAATAATAATAATAATAATAATAATAATGTTTATTGTCATTGGTAGTAAACTACATAGACATTGTCAAAAAAATAAACTAAGTAAAATATAAAATCAGATATACAAAATACACATATAAAAAATAAAATGGTAGCAACATCACAAGATGATGACCGGTGTCAAAACCGGAAGCTCTAGAAAGTCATGTATTCGTCAATAGTATAAAATCACCGATTTATTAAAAAAGACTTCAAAGCTCTCCTAAACTGAGCCATTGTACTGTTTTCCTTTAAGGTTGCGGGTAATTTATTGTATAGCACAATAGCCATATATCTGGGATTTGTCTCGAAGAGTGTGGTTCTATGGTACGGTACACTTAACTTATCCCGATTCCGTGTACTCATTTTACTACATATATATATATCGCAATTCCGGTCGAAGGAACTCTTATTACGCCTAAAGAACATAAGAACCTCATAAATATACAGAGAGATCAGCGGAAGTATATCCAACTGCCTAAACAGCGGACGACATGATGTCGTTGGCCCAACGACCATCATACATCTTATAATTCTCTTCTGCAGGAGAAACACCCGTTGTGCACCGGTTGCAGAGCCCCAGAAGATGATACCATACCGTAGGCGAGACTCTACATAGGCAAAATAAAACTGCCTCAGCGAATGCAAACTGACACTGTTTCGTAGGTTTCTCATGCCATATAGTGCTGTACTCAGCTTTCCCTCCAAAATAGAGCACTGAGCGTTAAACCTCAATGTGGAATCTACCGTGAGCCCTAGAAATTTAATCGCGCCATCCTCCGGGATAGAGCTCCCACTACCCCGGACATAGAGGCTACTGATTGAAGCTGTCATTGTTTTAAAATGTAGTAACCCAGTTTTACTCTCATTCAGCATCAATCCGTTCAAATCGCACCATTCAATCATACCCCGAACGATCTCACTAGCCATGACTGAAATTACATCGGCACTTGGACCAGATATAATGCAGCTTGTATCGTCGGCATATTGCGACAACACACCACGATCCAAATAACAGTGCAAGTCATTACTATATAACAAAAATAATGTTGGCCCGAGTATCGAACCCTGCGGAATGCCATGCCCGATGCTAATAGGTGACGATAAAAATGTCTGCCTGACACTGTTAGATTCAAATTCAATTGCCACTCTTGTTACCCTATTTGACAAATATGAAGAGAATAAATTATAAGCGGTTCCATGAATGCCAAGTCCTTGCAATTTAGTTAACAGCAAATCGTGATCTATAATGTCAAAAGCCTTGGAAAGATCGAAAAACAAACCTGATACAGCATTCTTTTTATCAAGTTCCTCGTATACATAATTTAGGGCATTATAAATGGCATCGCAAGTCGATCTATTCGAAATGAAACCAAAATGAGTGGGTGATAGTAAATTGTAACGTGTGAGATAGTTGATCAGTCGCGTATTAATTACTTTTTCAAATATTTTTGTAAATACAGATGGGATTGAGATCGGTCTATAGTTTACAATATTTTGCCTACTACCTTTCTTAAATATAGGAATAGTTTTAGTGCTCTTCAGACTATCCGGAAAAATACCTTCAATCAAACAGCGATTAATAATATCCACTAGCACATCAACGATATACTGCGCTATAAACTTAAGTAGAAAACACGGGACATCGTCAATCCCAGCGGAGTTCTTTGAAGCTACTTCCATGATAATTTTTGCTATCTCATGTTTATCAGTTGGGTAAAGAAAGAAACTATAATTGCAGGATGCCTTGCGATAGTCCTTATGATTTGGACAAGGTTTGTGCACATGCAGAACTTGTTCAATAAACAATTTGCAAATCTCCTGCGGATCAGATATAATTTTGCCTGAGTCGTTTATATTCATACTTCTAGGCTTACAGTTGTTGGCAGTTGTGACTCTTCTTATGACGTTCCATGCAGCCTTCGTCTTGTTTGCTGAGTTTGAAATCAGGTGTGACAACGGCCCCATACCGCATTGATCATTGTTTTCGTTAATCGGAAATTAACGATGCGTATCGGATTGACCGTGCATAACATTTAGGTTACCTGTATTGTAGATTTTATTTTAATTTAGTTTTATTATCGCCTTGATAATGACAGCATTGCTGTTGAAACGCGTCGGTGTTTTAGTTAAAACTTGTTTGGGGTTTAATGGGTTAAAGTGTTTAGTGTTCTACTTCTGCAACCAAGAGATCCGGTGAAGAACTTCGCAATATGGCTACCAGGTCCAAGGATCAGAACTTATACCATAATTAGGTTTATTAGCGAAGATATTAGATTTCTGAAAACTTGTAAACGTTTTTCTGTATTTCCAAACTTTATTAATGTTACTGTTTCGAATAATTGCAAAAGCAATCGTTCAGAAATCGAATATCTTTTTGCCAAACGCAGTAAACTTGAGATTCAAGCTTACCAACTTTGGAAATTTTTAACATTAGATCTTAACGATGTTGAATATCAACTATGGTGTGATTTTCAACCGAACATGTTTATTTCAATCGATAGGAAAGTTCAGAATAAGAAATTCTCTCATGATAGGAAATTAAGAAAGTTAGGTTGTTTTTAAAAAAATAAACATCATGTTCCGATGAATACCATTAACATAGTAGAAAATCATTCTTCGCAAACTTTTAGTGAACGGGAACTTAATCTTTTGAATAAAGGATTGAAATTTGGTTTGCAAACTCGTGAATCAGATGTTGAGTGGGTTATTGCCGGGATAGAATCCTCTATCCAGCGATTTCCTGAGCCCACAAAACAGTTCGTTAGGGAGGCCTGCAAATCACCTCAGAAATCCGAAAACATTAAAATCATTAAAACTTTGCGGGAAAAAAGATTGTTTTTATTTGAAAGCTGACAAAGGGAACAAGGTTGTTATTTTAGATAAAGAGGACTACTATGATCGGGTTAATGACCTGTTGAGTAGTGGTCCTTATAAGTCAATTTCAAAAAATCCTTTACCGAAAATGATTAGAGACGTCAACAATGTGTTTAAAGCTTGTAACAACCTTGTTACTGTCGATGTTAAACGTAAGCTACATGTTTCCAATCCTGTTATCCCTAAATTATATTGTTTACCTAAAATTCACAAACCTGGCAAGTCGGTAAGACCAATTGTTTCGGCAATTGACGCACCGGTTTCCAAATGGCTGACCAATGAATTTAATAATTCGCCAATACAGCAACCTAGTTTTGCAGTAAAAAATTCGTTAGAATTTATTAAAGAAATTGAAAATATTCAGTTGCTGGAGGGTGAAATATTGATTAAATTTATGTTAGTTCTCTCTTTCCTAGTCTACCGATTCCAGACACCTTGACATACCTCGAGGACTTGTTGCTTTAAAATAGTTTGAGTCAACAATGTGTCCAGGAATATATTCGCTGAACTGACATCTTTATGAAACAGAACATTTTTCAATTCAACGGGAGTTTTTATGAACAGCTGGAAGGAACGGTAATGGGTCGCCCTTTTTGGCTAACCTTTTCATGAGCCGTTTTGAAAAGGACTTAGAATCTGAGAGCGAATACTTTCCTAGGGTTTGGTTGAGGTATGTGGATGATATTTTCGCTATATTTGACACTAAAAAATGTAATATTGACGATTTTCTCAATAGATTAAATAATCGGTTCGAAACCATAAAGTTCACTTGTGAAAGAGAAGGGAACGGTCAGCTACCCTTTCTAGATACTTTAGTAATTAGAAATAACAATAGATTAGAGTTTGACGTGTAGAGAAAGGAAACCAGTACACTTCGCTACATTCCTTCAGATTCCCATCATTGTGTTCAACACAAAATGGCAAGCCTGAATTTTTTGGTCCGCAGACTTCTCACTTTTCCCTTGAACAAGGCGAGGTATGAGAAAGAGCTTAAAATTATAAAAGATGCGGCCAAGTGTAATAGTTTCCAGCCTCAGCATATCTATAAGTTAATTAGGAAGTTTAATTATAAGAAAACTGTGAAAGAATCTACGACTTTTCGAGAGGATGTTAAAGCTTCACCCGTTGTGACCCTCCCTTACGCTCCCTCTATCACTAAAGGTTTGAGTAAAATCTTCAAAGAGGTAGATCTCAGAATTGTTTACAGTTCTGGGACTAGTTTGCGAAGTCTCATCGGTAACCCTAAAGATAAAATACAACCTCTAGAAAAGTCAGGTATTTACGAAATCAATTGTAAAGATTGTAATCAAAAATATATTGGGCAAACCAGGAGAGCAGTCTCAACTAGATTCAAAGAGCATATGGCTAATCTTAGATTTAGAATAGAATTGAGAAATCGAGCGTTGCCCAACACATTTTTGAAACAGATCACAACATCGATCATACGAATGTTAAATTAAATAGACGAATAAACAATTGTAAGTTTCGAAATGTTTTCGAAAGTTTAGAAATATATAAAAATAAGTCATGTGTAATGAACTGTGACAATGGACCTATCCCGCATTCGTCATTGTTTTCGTTAATCGGAAAATAATGATGCGTATCGGATTGACCGTGCATAACATTTAGGTTACCTGTTTATTCGTATTGTTCAATCTTGTGTGTATTAAAAATGTAGAATTCTTCAACCCGAAGAGGAATTGATAACTCGAGAGATTCTATTATAAACTCGTAACACTGTCTCTAGTAACAAACGAAATCCCTAATGGTGGGCGCCGAATTCAGGTTATTATATGCCATTATACAGACCCGGATTCTGTTCCGTTTCGACCTTCATTCAATTAACCAGGTAACTGTTTTAATATTCGCGTCAATTTTTCCTTTTTTGTTTCGATCGAATTCTCACATCTCGTCTACATAGATTCGGACGCTGAAGCTAATTCATATTTTATTTCAGACGAACCCCTCTATCAAATAAGATTACACCCAATACCGAATCCGAATTTTGAATTATTTCGTCCGGTAAACCTCATCCACCCCCTACATACAGATATGCCGGTAGTATAGTAACATTCGAGATAATAAATTCGAGCACACATCTTGTAAATATATTATCTTTACTGAAATTCGCCCGTCCTTCTCTCTCTTTCTCTCGGAATGTGTGTGATGGGAATCCATCAGGGTATCTAGAGTTGAGGAATGACATTTTGAAATATGATTTCGGTGCCACATTAATATTTCAGTCGCATACTGAACGCCGATATGGCTTCCACACATTGTATAACTTTGAAAACGAAAAAAAACTAAAGCATTATAAATGTGGGGAAGCATCTTGAAATATGCTACCGCAATACTAAGCGGAAACAAATAAAGTTGAAATAATAATTCCCTCCGTATATATTCGGGCTCCTTCGCGTAGCATCATTAGAGAGCATAAATTCTCGAATATATCGGAACCATAATGTAATAATTCCGCGCCGGGACCCCGAAATTATTAAGTAATCTAGTGCATTTCGGGTGGTAATTTACAGCTATGGAGAGGGGGATGGTGTATCCCTTTAACACTACACCCCCTCATCCTCTACACAAAACTTACGAAGTTAGCGCACTACTTTAGCGAACTATAACAAGTTAATTTATGTCTTGGTTGGCATGGCGTTGTGGTGTGTGCGAGAGAGAGAGATGAAGAGGAAAAGAGTCAGAAAAGTCGGCTTGCTACACGCTGGAAGAAGAACTTTTCAAATTGGGAACGATGGGATACCGACACACCGCTAACTCCACACTAAACTCTAACTAGAGATGTTTATAGACTAGTGATCGTAGAGGGAGGGTTGGGGGGATTCCTCATTAATATTTATACCGAGCGGCACGTGTGCGCTTAATAGCTAATTGTTGTTAAATAATTATTAGATTTATTAGCTCACGAAGCTAAGCTTATATTAAACGCTTGTTCGTATAAAGATCTCGAGCTGGATACGGCGACATCTATAGGCGTAATTTAATCGTTTATTATCACCCTTGTATCTCTATTGTCTTCTTAATTTATTAGGATCCCTTTCCCCCCTCCCACCTCGCATTAATTATATTAATTCAGATGAAAAAAAAAATTATAATAATAGAACTCCGAGTACTCTTTCTTAGCCTGTCAAATTTGACGTTTATATGGAGGTTTATCGATTAGAAAAAATGGCAAATCGAAAATTGATAATATTTTTCGAAATTTTGAAAAATAATGTCAGATTTTGCGAATTTCGCGAGGAGATGTCAAATTTGACAGGTCAAGATTGATAAGGCCTGTAAGGGTTGGGTTTTACTTTTATTTTAGATACACAATAGACTCTTCAATCAATTAGTATTTTATTGAGCTAAAAAAAACGTCTAACAAACTATTTTCTTTTCTGACACAATACATCAACCATTTTTTTAAATTATAATTGTCATTATTACTTAATAATCGGGAAAATACTAGCAAGTAGTAAAGAAATATATAGCGATGAAAAAAGGTGTGTTTGGAAAAGAAAATTTGAAGACCTTGAGCGGTGATTGATCAATCTCACCTGTAAGGAAATGAGATATCCATTAAAAAATTTTCAAATCCACTGATAAGTTAGCAAGATGTCCACAGAAAGTTTCTAAGAGGTTGGCTAAATGTTGAAGTTTCTTTTTTTGAATTGGCAATGTGACTATTGCAACTAATCATGACCCCAGTAAATCACGATGACAGGAATGTTTGAAGAATACTGTGCAATAAAACCTGGAACAAACATATTTAAGTTGTGTAATTAACGTTTCATACTCATGGAATGTCAATCGATTTAATGACAATCTAAATATGCCACGGCAGATCCGTTTACACAGAAAATACGGGAAAAAGACCTTTAAAAAAATCTTGCTCTGCAAACGACACCTCAATTGCTTTTACCCCCTCTTCATTGCAAGAAAGTGTATACGATCTTTTTTTTTCAGTCGAGAAAAGACATGATAGTCGGACGAAGCCAGATCTGTTGAATACGGAGGTGTTCGAGTAATTCAAACCCTAATTCAATCCATATTTTCTGCTCGTATAGTGGGCTCAGTGACGTCGAGTAATAATCCCCTTTCACCCCTATCCAGAAAATCAATCATGAGCACTAGTTTGATGGCGATCCTAAAAAGCTGAAGCTCCAACAGATTTTTGAACAAGAAACTTCTTAGGTCTTAGTACCTTGAAAGCAATGGAAAAAGTAATAGATAACTATATAAGAATGGAGGTTATGGAGAAAGCTCCACTTCACACAAGTCAGCACGCATACAGGGCAGGCAGATCGACAGAGACTGCCCTGGAAGAGCTAACAAGGATCATTCAAAAAACCCTGAATGAAAAAGAAACAGCCTTCCTAGATATCTCAGGTGCGTCTGATAATACGTCGCATGATGCGATCACACGAGCACTGGAGACAAGGGGGGTGAACAAAACAGTAACCAAATGGATAAGCGAGGTGGAACACCTCAAGGCCACGCTTGCTCGCCTTTGATGTGGAGCCTGGTGGCGGATGAGCTGCTTAACAGGTTGACTGCGTTCGGCGTACACACCTCTACACTTCGACAATGTACCGACTAGCCAGAGCAGGGACGGGAGGGGGCCAAGGAGCTTTGTCATCCATGGCTGGACTTTCCCCACTTTTGGATCTGCCAAGCGACGAGATCGTTAGAAAATATAGCTTCGAAAAGAACTTTTCAACGAAGTTAAGTAACAAGAGAGAATGGGAAGGAGAATCCTCCACCTACTCTCTAAAAGGAAACACCATCAAATGCTATACGGATGGGTCCGAAACTGAAAAAGGAATAGGTGCAGGGATATTCGGGCCAAGAACCAAATACTCAGCGTCTTCCGGGCAGAGATTAATGCGATTGGAAGATGTGCTCAGGTGAATCTTGACAGGAACTATCGGAAGGAGAGCATTCCAATCTTCTCCGACAGCCCGACAGAGTTCTAACACCATCAGCTCTAAGTTAGTTTGGGAATGCCGGGATAAACTAAACAACCTGGGCAAGGAAACCGAAGTTGCATTATGCTGGGTACCAGGACACACTGGAATTAGTGGCAACGAGAAAGCTAATCTATTAGCAAAGGAGGCCGCCACAACTTCGTTTTTGGGACCGGAACCATTCTGTGGAATAGGGATGAGCACTTAAAGACAGGGAAGAGGAGGTCAGAGCTTCCCTCTGGCACAATCTTCCTGGTCTGAGACATTCCAAGATATTCCTTGGAAATTTCAACAAGCAGAAAGCGAAAACCCTGCTAGAACTAAACAGGAACAGATTACGCATTCTCACAGGTTTCCTTACAGGGCATTGTCACTATGTCGAAGTAGCCCCATTTTACGGTAATTTTTTCCGAATAAAGAGAGGTGTTTGACGAAGTAAACGACGGTAGTAGTACGGATGAAAATGCAAGCCTCGGTGGAGAATTTTTTTTTTTTACTGTGTGGTGGGTGCTTAGTTGCAGTGACTCCGTAAGCTGTATTACTTGTCTGGCTATCACTGCAACTCTTGCGGTGTAGTTTTAGTGTGTGTAAGTTGTGTTCAAATGGCTTTGTGACAGCATCATATCGCCTTTTGATGCCGCGCTGTTATTCACTTTTCTCCCAACAGCGAATGGCGAAGTCGATCCGGGATTAAACTCTCTGAAAAAATGTCACCGTCCCTCCAGAGAATTGAACCCCGGCACCTATCGTCCTCTCACAACGATAGTCAGCCGCCTAACCACTGCGGCCATCGACCCGTTAAAATATATAAGCACGATATTTCTAAACACTATACTAACCAATCCATATCCTGCTAGATTATAGCATTTTTTTCCAATTGATGCGTCCATAACTCCCAAACCGTAAGCTTTAGGTCAATACAATCCATTAAAAAAATATAACTTCGACATCACACTCCTTTCCTGAACATCCTGTATAATTACCAAAAATTTTATTTTGTGCTCCTATTAGTCCGCTACCACCTACATTACATAACTTTTCGAAATTTGCAATATTAATGGGGTAATATGACAATCCCAGACGGATGGCGGACCCTGTATACAGGGTGTGGCATCTTCCTGGGATCGGCTGATTGTGGATTTGCTATTTATTTTGTCGAAAAATGTTCTTAGTAAAAGATGTCTAGAATGAAGTTCTCTAGGGTCAAGTGGTGTAGAAATGAGACACTTTTTAAAACTTTTGTTTTTAAGGGTCCAAATATTAGTTTACTTGGATGTGTAAAAACTCTACTATATATAAAAAAGGTGTCTGGATGTACTTCAAGTATCAGACAACTGATATTTTAAACATAACCATATGTTTGTTTTTAATTTTAGTGTCTCATTTTTACCCAGCAAAAAGTGTAAAAATGAAACACGCCGGTCAAAAAGAGAGACATGTTATTTGAACGCCATCAAAATCATTATATGTGTGTATTTGACAGCTAGGGCTAAAAATGAAACACAGGTGTACAAAACTGAAACGGGAAATTTTATTGTTTTTATTATATAAGGCACAAAAACACATTTTAAAGTAGAAAAAACGAAATTTAGCTTTATAATATTCATGAAATGGTATGTAATACTTTAGAAACCAAAATATCTATCAAAATTGATTGGAAACACAAGCATTTCTGAGGTTCTTGTTGTTCCACCATGTACCGATGGAAGGGGAAGCTTCAAAACGACGTCTTCTACTGCTACACTCTTGGTATCCGGAACAAGTGGATAAACAAACTTATTCCCTTTCCTTCGCAGAAAGGAAACCTGCAGCTCAATGTTTTCAATCATAGATTGGACTAGAGCAAATTTTCTTTTTTGTGGGAAATTGAATTAGGACATAATCTCCAACACTTACAGGCCCATCATCATTTACTTCCGAGTCCTCATGTTCTATAACGTCTTCCAGATTAACTCCTTCTAGATCACTTTCTTCCTGGTACTCTACATCAGTTTCTTCGTCAGAGTCAGATTCTGTTTTTTTGTCTGAGTTTTTGCTATTTTAAGTTCTTTCTCTGTAATTAAGTTTGAGAATTCTTCACTGGTTAGAATTTTACTTCCACCATCGATTTTTCGTCTTCTTGTACTATTTGTTGTTGTTCTATGAATTTTTCCCAGAAGTATTGTTTCAAAATCTGTTGCAGGTTGAAGGTTTGGTTGAACACCAGGCCCATTAATTTCTGATATACTTGTCAGTGGCATTTCATTCACATATATACTGTTTGCAGTGTCATTCGGTCGTGTTCTTTCATCAAAGTTAGGCTCCTCAGCAGTATCTCGAATATTTAAAGGATCATGTGCACCTGCACCTGCATTGGACTTTTCGTTGTTGTATTTTTGCAGTTTTGAAGGATTGAGACGGTCTTTGGGATATTTTTCGCTTGAACAAGGAAAAATTCCTGTTGCACGAAACGATGATTTTATATTTTCTTCAGAAAGGCCTTCGTGCCAAACAGAACAAAGCAAATCAGAAAACTCGCTTTTTGTCAATTTCAATGTCACGTTTTCTTTAATAGCTAACTCTATTGTAAGTTTGTCCAGGTGAGTTACATGTCCGTCGAGAAGAATTAGCAAAGGCCGCTCTTCTACCATCTTGCAGAATTTGGCAAACCAATCGTGAAAGATAACAGTGGTCATCCAACCTTTTTCAGACACTCCATAACAAGTGTTGTCCAAATCTTTGTTAACTTTCCATCCGGCCCATAAATTTTGTCCTTGAAATATTATTAAAGGAGACAGTGCTTGTCCACTGGCAGACACACATCCCATCACAGTGGTATTTTCTTTGCCACTTCCCTCAATATTTCGATGCACTTTTTGTCCTTTTGCAGCCACACCTTCAAATAAATGGTAGGTATAATAAATGTAGGTATAATCTTCACAAAAAAAATTGTTACTTTTCACTCTGCTGAGATCTGAGGAAAACTACTTTCGTCTAGGTTCCGCACATGTGTGGTTTTGTTATTGAGTCCCAGATCATCTAAGCATTTTTTCAATTTATCATAAAAACCGTAATTAATGAATGGGTCGCTTGTAGCATACCTAAAAAGTTTTTAATTGTTACAAAATACTACACAAATTTAGAGGTGGACAGTTGCTAGCTAACCTTCGTCATTTTTCAAGCTGCTCCATTTTTTTTTGGCTTAATTTATTTCGTACGCAGAACAACCGAAACCAATCATCGCCAGGTTTGCCGTCTGTGAAAACCGTTTGAATGTTGTTCTGCAGTACATAGGTCTGCACCGTTTGCTTCACTTCTTCCTTTGTAAGGGCAAACCCCCATTTAGCCATAGTTGTTAATTTTTGTCTTAAATCGTCTTCGATTTCTAGCGGAAGAGTAGGACGACGTCCCTGTTTAGTAATGTTTTTTTTTTATTTATGTATCGGCTGAGTTTGGATTTATCGATGTTGAATCTTTTTGCAACTGTTCTTAAAGATTGTTCACCCTGTTTCACGAGCTCGACCGCTTGTTTCAAGTCTTCCGTCGCATATGGCTTTGGCTTACACACATATTTTCGAGGCATTTTGAATATACTCTGGAAACAATAAATATTTAGTGTCTCAAATTTACACTTTGAATGTCTCATTTTTACCTTTAAATGCGTCTCATAATTACCCCACAACTTCAACATCTGTTAACTTCATTATTAGTTGCACCAGACTGACGCGCTAACGCGAAGGGTTGCTCAAGACCGTTCCGAATATGGTACGGCGCATGCCGAGCGTGCGCGAAATCTTTAAACCGCTAAGGAACATAAGTTTTGTTTCTTCGTTTCAAAGTTTTTGAGGTGTGAAACTGCGCAACTTGAAAAACGGCTCGCCGAGTACATTTAATATGTAGTTATAATCATTAAATAATTGAAGATAGTTACTTTAAGAGGTCGTTAATTAATTAATTGGGTTAAAATTACGTCAGCACGTCATTACAAAAATTATTTTTGCATGTCTCATTTTTTACAGAAATACAAGGTGCGTCATTTTTACACAACAGTTTTCGGGATATTCCGTTTCGAAAGGAAAAAAATGCATTTACACAGAGTACTTAAAAAATGAATCCTAGCCTTTCCTAATAAATCGTTTTGAAACAAATCGTGGATATTATTATAATAAATACTTCAAGCTTTATTTTCCATACTAAACATTCATATTATATTATACTGGGTGTTTAATAATCGAACTCGAAATTAAATACTTTCAAACGACTAAAACTCGTTTATTTCTAATGGAACACCCTGTATATTTTTACGCTAACTATAGCAGATTTTTCCTCTCTTTGGATTTCATTACCTATATCTAAAGTTTATACATTTGGAGCTTGCTTTTGCACAAAAATCTAAAATTTGATTGATTGATTTGAGTTCGAAAGATGTCCTTCTTGTCATAAGAAACGTTTATTCATCCATCCCGGTTGGCTACGCAATCTATAATATGAAGGAAACTCCACGTGAAGGAATGGAATTAATTTCTACATATCTAATATTTCAATATTATACGGCAGGGCTTTATTTAGCTTTAATAACCTACATAGACGAAACTATTTCCCGGAAATCCCATTCATAAAAACTAAAGCACCTACAATAAACGTGTTTTGTCAACTGTTCCACATGTACACAATTCTCGCGCGCGAAATATAAGAGGTATAAAGTTATTATGGCGCTATCTAGCGCGACGGGGAAAGAAGGAACTATTCCGTTGGCATCGGGATTTACGCGAAACACAAACACAATGTTTTGCCTCCCTCGTAGAATTCCCGACAACTTCGCAATAGTTGGGTAATTATTAGTTGCGTTATTGTCGAAGTTATAATTGCGTCTGTCCACACGTTTTACTAGAGCGTAGTAAATGTTATTGTTTGACGACGCAGTCCTCCTATATTTTAATGAAACTTCATACCTATCCTTTTTTTATAAAAGTTTCAAACCTGTCGTAGAAGAACCGCTAAATCGTTATCGATTTCGCACACGACATTTAAAGCGGCTCTTATTATATCATCTACGCGAACGACACAACACGTCCACTAATTATTTTCATGACTCCGCGATTTTTACACAACGCAATTTATACTATACAAATATAAGCGATGATTAATTGCTTTAATAGCTAAAAATTAGTCATTTTAATTTGTGATCTCTTATTCAGGGGAAAATTACACATCACACGCGGACTCTCTCCGGTTCTTCCAGCCAATTTAAACTGCATATGTACATATGAACGTACCGGTACAACGTTTGTTTGTAACTTCTGCTACATAATGGCTTCTCGTTTATTTTTAGAATTCATCCTCCGTTTTAATTACACCCTGTCGTGCTGCACTAAATTACTGGTTTGTTACCTGTAATTACCCGTTTGTTTTGCTTTTAAATTTAATTTACCCAGTCGCAGTTCCAGTTAGCATCTGCGGCACTGGACTATCTACTAGATAGGATCCGTTTAATTGTTCCGGTTATTTTAAGCTACATCACGTTTCTCGCCAAGACTTTAGAATGTTTAGATTAGCCGTTAGCACCTTCCTATATTTGCATCCCATAGATACAACTAGCTACGTCATTTTTCTAGTGGATAGTTCTGGACTGACAATGAGTGGCGCCCGAGCAGGGATGACACATGATCTTTTTAATCGAATACATTTATTTTTAACAGAATATCGTATTCAATAAAATACTCCCAAGATTGACAGCTGTCAAATTGTAAAAACGGTCAGCTTCAATACTAAGTTTTATAATTTAATAAATAGATGTCGTGAAAGCAAAATGCGATCGAAATAGAGATTGGGATATATAGCAGTAAGAGACAGTTAATTACTCGATTCTAATTATTGATGCGTTGTGTAAGATTCGATGATACCACCGCCCGAGAAAGAAGGGTTCGATGCTCAAATATCCAAACCATCGCGAACAACATCGTCGTATTTTCGAGTATGAAGCCACGACTTTAACTTCACATATTCCGAAATGGGTAAAAAATTATTGGTTCGCAGCATACATGATGATGAAATTGCAGAATTTGGCGGAGAAATGATGTAACTAGAAATAATAATAATAAATGTTTTATAACAGTACAAAATCAGAGGTTGTCGTCTTAGATGAAATAACACCAGACGTTGTCCTCCACTTGCTGTGCTTTTCAGTATGACGAAAGTTGCATGAATAAAAGCGCAAGTTGTTTATATCGGTAAAAAAAAATAAAATTAAGAACAGACGAGTCTTTATAAAATCATAATTGAATGCATCAGTTTTAGAACATCTTTCAAAAAGGAGCGGCAAGTTCAAGGGGCATACCACTCTATTTGCACCAAAAATTAGTACCACACAACACTACAACTCGAAGAAGACAAGGACATGTTACCTGGGAAAAGAACACTTATTTTTTTTCAATTCAAAATGTCGTACTCATCAAGACTACAGAAATACTTGAATAGAAATAGAATACTTCTGACAGCTGTTAAATTTTAATTCTTCTCATATTTGATCATTAAAATCTACAAACTCTTTAACTAGCTGTTGATTTTTCATGATAAAAGAAGTGGCGTTAGAGCAGGCACCAGACCAGAGCCAGACAGACAGATTCAAAATAATCTTACATCTTTGTGTTGTCTTGTCTTGTCTGGTTTTCGGTGCAATCGAATTTTGCCTTATAATCGAGACATCCTGTGCGTAAGAAGGTTTCCTATCGTAGGATTATTAAAGAGAAATTTCTAGTTCTATAGAAGCACCATTATCACCTTCAAAATTCGATTTTATTCGTCTTGAAATCTAGCTGACTGCAGAAGAGATATCAGAAAAAATAGAAATGCAACTGATACAGAAAAGGATGCCGACCTACCAGCGGTGGAAAATTCGAAGAAAAAAACTTTATTTCAAAATGAAACTGAAGCAATATTGATGAGTTTGGATTTGAAGATTTAAATGTAAGCGTTTACAGAAATAAAACTGAGGATGGGAAATATTTTGTGGACTGTTTACGACAATATTATGCAACAGGTTATTACCTGTGAACATTTTTTTAATAACATAGAAAAGAAAGCGTTTATTAATGCGGAAGTTATGACAAAACTCACAAATCAATTCCTGACAGTAATTAATTAATTATAACTGACTGAAATGGGACTAGTTTGTGATTTGTAGGGTAGCATAGATCGCTACTATTAATGCTCTGCATTATTTCTTGTTATTATTTATTATTTACCTGAGCTTCGTGGTATAGTATGCTGGTTCTCCCTCACTCACTGGCCGTGGACACGCTGTATAAGCCGGCCAGTGCGTACGAGCGCTCGATGACTCATAACTTGAATCAAGCCACGCTGTATAAGTGGTACACAAGAGGTGTGTCCTCTGGGCGTGAGATGGCGCTGCTAGATGGTGCTGCACCCGGCAGGTGTTGGCGACGCCGACGACGGGCGACAACGATGACGCCATCAGACAATTACGTCAGGAAGCTGTCTAATTAACTGATTACAGAAACGACCGTTGCGAGCGGAAGCTATATTTTCTAGAATTTCCTGGCCACACCCACGTGATTATTGCCCACGTTTTCCAGGCCTGGTATATAAACTCTTAATTCCTTAATTTTTCACATATCTTTTATATGCAGTACAAGTGAAGTGCAAGTGTAAGATTATTTCTTAAGTACATCTTGTAATAGCTGAAAATGTCGTCGTATGAAACTGTAAAACAAATTATCAACTCAATGGAGCGTGTAAAGGCAACAATCCGGAGAGGTGATGACGCCATACCGTTCATCAATATTTGTTCTAAAAACCTGAGGCTTTTAAATCGTGCCCTCAGGTTAACAAATAACGTGGGAGAACGCAAAAATCTCCAAGCAGCTATTTGTCGCCTGCTGGGTTACAGGACCTTCTTCAAATCATTGAAAATCCAAGGTGGTGGAAGGCTTCCTCAGAGGGAAAGGATTCGCTGGCACGAGGTGCAATCGGCCTTTGCCAGAAGAGTCAGAACGGGATGTATTGTTAATCTAAGTCACACAGACCCAAGAACCTTTTTGGGCGATGCTAAAAGTATGGTGGTACGTCGTCTTACCAATGAATTGAAGAAGATACCATTCCTAAAAGTAAATTCGATCTTTACTGGACAGTTCACTGTCCAGGAGAGATATGAATTAAAACATATACAAACGCGCAACAGGGCAATTATGAGGGACACAAATTTGAGGGAATGGTATGACGAATGCATCAAAGCGGAGATTCTACGTGAGCTGGAGGAATTTCAGGTAAGTGGTTTATTTAACCATTATTAAATCTGTGAAAAAATATCCAATTTTTTTATAGGAACGAGACAGCGGTTGGGCATTGGCTGCGGTGGTTGATTTAAATATTAATATAAACCATTACAACCCCCAACGCGTTGGCTCTTATATTCCACTGCCTCCGGCAATTCAGAAGAAGAAAGCCTGTGTCAATGTTCAAAACACAGACGATGCTTGTTTTGCTTGGGCAATAGTTTCTGCGCTATATCCGAACGTGCATAATTCCAATAGAATATCCAGCTACCCACATTACCGTTCTGTACTAAATGTAAAAGACATTGCTTTCCCAATCCGTCGCGAAGACATTACAAAATTTGAACAATTAAACAATATTAGTGTAAACGTATATATATTAGATAAAAAATTAAAGTGCGTGCCTAACCGCCTAACTAAAAATAAAAAAGACAATCATATAAATTTATTATTAATTCAAGACGGTGAAAAGTGTCACTATGTCTGGATTAAAGACCTATCACGCCTCATATCTAGACAATTAAATGCCAACAACAAGAAAAAGTTCTTCTGTGATCGTTGTTTGCATTATTTTTATTCAGAAAATAGACTAAATACGCATCAACAAACGTGCAACAATGTAAACGATTACAAAATTTCATTTCCTGAAGAAAAAACGATAAAGTTTAAAAATTTTAAAAATAAATCCAAAGCCCCTTTCGTTGTGTATGCCGACTTTGAGTGTTTGGTACAACCAACAAACGACCCTAAAAAGACCCACCTCCACATACCGTATAGTGTAGGCTATTATTTTAAATGTGCATACGACGATACGCTGTCCTACTACCGCAGTTATAGAGGTGAGGAACCAGCAAAGTGGTTAGTGCGCGAGTTGAAGGACATTGCGGAAAATGCCGAAACCGCATACTGGTGTCCCATTCCCATGGACAGATTAACCCGTGAAGAATATGAACAATATAGAAGTGCTACCATATGTCACATTTGTGAGAAACCTCTAGGTCAAGAAACAGTTCGAGACCATTGCCATCTTTCGGGAAAGTACAGGTATATTACCTTCAATTTTACTGCTCTATTGAAAAGAAATTATAATTTAATTTTTATCACAGAGGTGCCGCTCATGTACAGTGCAATTTGGAATTCAGAGACACGAGGACCATCCCCGTAGTGTTCCATAACTTGTCCGGGTACGACAGCCACCTGCTAGTTGAAGATTTGGCAGCTGCAGGTCATTTGAAAATTATACCAAACAATACGGAACAATATGTGGCGATGATCCTGTCGACCAACGATTCCGATATTAAATTTAAATTTATAGACTCGTTTAGGTTCATGGCGTCGTCTCTGGAGAAGCTTGCGTCATATCTAGACAACTACCCCATACTTGATAGTCAATTTAATACCGATACGGTGTTGTTGCAAAGAAAAGGAGTTTTCCCATATAGCTATATGTCAACGTTGGAAAAATTGAACGAACATCGATTACCACCCATGGAAGCCTTCCACGATGATCTCACAGACACCCCAATTCGCCCGGAAGAGTATGTGCACACACAAAAAGTGTGGCAGACATTTAATTGTCAGACTATAGGGGAATATAGCGACCTCTACATGAAGACGGATGTGTTGCTTCTAGCAGACGTTTTTGAAAATTTCCGGAGTAGTTGTTTAGAAAATTATGGTCTTGACGCAGCTCATTATTATACTGCTCCAGGATTAGCATGGGACGCCATGTTGAAATATACAGGCGTTCAATTGGATACAATACAAGACGTAGATATGTTAATGTTTTTAGAGAGCGGAATTAGAGGAGGTATGACACAATGCTCCGCTAGGTACGCTAAAGCAAACAATAAGTATATTCCAAACTACGACCCCACTCAACCTAGCACGTATCTAATGTACTATGATGTGAATTCAATGTATGCCTGGGCAATGTCCCAACATCTCCCGTACGACAACTTGAAATGGGTTGAAGACGTGGAAAATGTAAATTTCAACATTCCGGACGACAGCCCCATTGGGTATGTGTTAGAAGTCGACTTGAAATACCCACAACACATCCACGACCGCCAGAGTGACCTCCCAATGGCACCAACAAAAATGAAACCTCCCAGAAGTAAACAAGAGAAGATGATGGCAACCCTGTATAATAAAGAAAAATACGTTGTACATTATCGCAATTTAAAACAATATCTCAGTGAAGGACTAGTGCTAACAAAAATTCACAGAGTGTTGCAGTTTCGACAAAGTGCGTGGATGAAGCCATACATAGACTTAAATACTAGACTAAGACAAAGCGCCAAAAATTCTTTCGAGAAAAATTTATTTAAATTATTTTCTAATGCGGTTTTCGGTAAGTGTATGGAGAATGTTCGTTTACGAAGAGACATTAGAATAGTGCGCAGGTGGGACGGGCGTTATGGTGCCGAAGCGTTAATTAGTAAGCCTAATTTTAAGTGCACAACAGTATTTAACGAGAACTTGATAGCTGTAGAATTATTTAGAAACGAAGTAGTCTTTGATAAAGTTATATATGTAGGAATGTGTATACTAGATATATCAAAGACAATTTTATATGATTTCCATTATAATTTTATGAAGAACTTTTACGGTAACCATTGTAAATTATGTTATACTGATACGGACTCGCTTATATATCAAATAGCAACGGAAGATGTGTACGAAGATATGAAGAGAAACATCCATCGTTTCGACACATCGGACTATCCGGAAAATAACCCCTACAACATGCCTCGTTTAAATAAGAAGGTTCCTGGTCTACTTAAGGACGAAGGGGTGGGAAATTCCCTTTTGGAATTTGTAGCTTTAAGGGCTAAAATGTACGCCTGCAGATTCATGGATCTCAATATCATTAAAAAGGCAAAAGGCGTCAAGAGTAATGTTGTCAAGAAGGAAATTACATTCGACGATTATATCAATTGCCTAATACTTGAGAAAGAGATGATGCATCAACAGCGCGGGATAAGATCCTTTAATCACCAGGTGTATACCACGACACAAGACAAAATATCCCTTAGTCCATACGACGATAAACGATTTCGAGTACCTGGTTTTACAGACACTTTACCTTGGGGACACTACAGCGTGCCTGTTTAGATCATACTTCTTCGTTCAACACCACTACTCCTAATTCTTATAAATTATATACACACTTTAAGAAACATTTAGTTGTATGTTGACAAAGAGAGAGAGAGAAATTACATCTACATCTGCTGCAATGGAATCTAGTAAGTATTAAAAAAATTAAAAAAAAAAAAAAAAATAAATAAAAAAACTAGAATTCATTTACATTTTGTTACAGCTACACAATACAATAATTATATTGAAGACAGTGTGAAAATGCACGAGGATAAAATTGCAGAAGAAAAACAACTAATTGGACAATCTACATATGTATTGGATAAGTCAGGTAGCAAATGGCTAACAGTTGGTCTAAGTCCTGCGGCAGGGTTTTCACCAATCGTACAAATTAGGTCTACAACAACATCTGTATTCTTTACATTGGACGAATGGGAGGCATTTATGAAAACAGAGGGATATTCGCCAAATCATCAAATACATTGCTCTTCGTATAAAGATATACATGTTATTCGTTTAAGGAGCAGAGGACGTAAACTTGTACTATGTAAACAAACTTATAATAATATTTATAATTTGCGTGAACTTATTGATCAAAAACTCTGTATTTTTAAATCATGTAATTTTATTAAATTTTATGAAAGTGTTTTAAAATCATGTTTAACATTAGACGGAGACTTGTATTCAAATATTAAACAACTTATGTCTAGTTTTCAAAGTTCAGAGAATTGTTTTTATTTATTGGAAGCATTATATCTTACATTCCCTATAATTCAATTTGATTTTGAGATTATGAAAATACACTTCTAATTGTTATGTATGCACTGTGTTGTAATACTATTTTTTATTTTAGTTTTTAAATAAATACTTTCAATATTTTTCTTTGTTTCTTTGTAATAAATCCACTATTAATCAATAAATTAATATTTAACTTACCTTAAAATGTTATATTCTCTTATTTGTTTCTTTGTAATAAATCCACCCACTATTAATAAATTAATATTTAACTTACCTTAAAAAGCTAATTGTTCTCTTATTTTAATGCTTTAAAACATAATTTTATAAAAAATAAATAATTAAAAACATAATTTTATAAAAATAAATAAATAAATAAAACGCGCGTGCGAGATTAATTGTTTATTTTGAATTTGCTTTTGCTTATTGTGAATACATTATATTGGTATCCTAGATACATTCTGTAAAAAATTAAAAAATAGGAATATGATGTTATCAATTAAATTCGCTTACCTACCATAGGCGAAAGGCATAAATGACAACTATAGGATTTCTGGGTGGCTCGTGATTGCAAATATAATAATACGACATATACTCAGTATCACCTGCGGGTATAAGCCCAATCATTATCCAGGCGGGCGGAATATCTAACGGAGGGGGCCCATCTTCCAGAAATACTAATCTGTGCAGCCCCTATTAAAAGTTATTTGTCTGTAAAATTATTAAAGAAAAGACATTTACTAATATCACTTACATCTAAAGTTGTTGGCAAGCAGCCTCCAATTCAACACACACTTCGATTTCTTCTGTATTGAACACAAACACATTAATAAGTATGTTAGGAAATACTATATTATAATCTACTTACCAGCTCTATCCATAATTAACAAATAGAATGATTTTTCTAAACCTCCCCAGTTTTTATAGGAAGGGAAGTAAATGATAAAAATTACAATCATAGTTGCTGAGTATTGCAAAATACTGTACAGATAGATAACTCTGTACCTGATAAGGCAGGAAGGAAGACCATAATTAAATTGTTTAATCAAATAAAATAAAATTGTAATCATATGGAACAGATAGAAAACTCTATACCTAATAAGACCGGAAGGAAGACATCAATTAATTCTGTACGTATTAGTAAGAGGAAGACACAAATGAATAAAAACACATTGTTCGATTAATTGTTTATTAAAAAATCAAATAAAATTTTTACATTATATTGCGCACAAACACCTATATTATTTTTATGATAAAAGCAGGCTGAATTTGTTTTTATCAAGTTAGGTACACCATGTGAATATTCTAAATTAACTATATTTAAATCTAAATATGATCTAAGAAAGTTGACCTTTTCGTGGCCTTTTACATAAATTGTGTCGTAATTTCTACATATATTGTATAAAATAGTATCTATATGTTTTAAATCTACGTAACCATCGCTATATCTAATTCTATGATGATTATTCTCCAACCACACAATTTCTTTCCTTTTATGTAGCGGCAATTGTTTAAGTGGTATAGGAGGCTTAAACAAGAAATGGAGTGTGCGGTTTCCATCAGTAATTGATAACTCTTTGGGTGTAAAATTGGGAGTTTTGAATCCTTGTATATCCATTACTAAGAAGCGCTCAAATCGCTCTCTATATATTCTTTCGCGATGTGAGAATGTTAAAATGGGCTTGATAATGTCTTCAGTTTGTTTTATTCTTTTATAAAATCTGCCTCTATCCGCAGCCGCTTGTATCCATTCCGACTTTCGGTTTTCGTCGACATTCTCTTCTTCCCAAACGTAGATTTTGGAGTTGTCACTGAATGATACATGTTTACCCATACCGTACTTGCAAATAAGTGATTAAATTTTTGTAGTGTTCATTGTTAAATGGGCATTTGCATATTTACACCCCACTAAAGTAACTTTTACACGATTCAGTTCTTGGATACATGAACTGAAATTCCACTCTTCAGTAGGTGTTAAAGTTCTACGTATTAGGGGTTGGGCTGTCGGTAGAAATTCTGGTTTTTGTGTTCTTGTTGTTGTTGTTGTTGTTACTTCACTATTCTCTTCGCAAGTACCACATTTACTCGCCCACGCGTTTACTTCGAATCTGAGACCTATATTATGCGCTAAACAATTTGCTAAATCTGCTCTCGTATTAATTATCTCATTAGTACAATTATTTGCTAATATTCTGCAAGATATCAGCTCTTCATGATTATAGTTTTCTTGTAAGCGCTCATTGCAAGCATCTAATGCAATTAAGTCCTTGTGATGTTCTGTGCTACAGCGCAATAGCCTAATGTCCAAATCATCTACTCGGCTTTTACACAATTCTAGGGTAGTTGTGAGCGGTTCTGATGCTGATGATGATGACGATGTCGGAAAACTTGCATCGCTGGTTCGAAAAGGCGCTGGTGTTGTCGATGTTGTGGAGATTCTTGTTGATGCGGGTAGAGCAGTGTGTAAGGGAGTTATCGTAGCAGCAGGGTGATATTGATGGTAGGTTGCCTTAAGGGAAAAGAGTTGCGAAGAAAATGGAGCAACGTCTATATGAATTTTTGAAGTGTGATTTAACGAATGCTGTACGATATGCGTTCCGTTTTTGTAATAGGAAGAGTTAAAAAATTGCGTATTTACTTGCAGAACAGCACACATTAAAACAACTAATATCATGTTTAAATAATTTTCTTTACGGTTCCGGATAGTGGTGCGTACTCTATAAGATTATCGTGTAATATTAGACAATATACTAGTGTGCCTTCACTAAATTCACTTTCCCCCTCCCATTTCCAGTTTAATATCCACAGTAGCAGACTTTAGGGATTCGTTTTGTTTCGAACAATCTATAACGTACAGCGCAGTCTCTTGGAATTGGTTATAGTCCAATAAGGGTTGTGCTGGACGATTATAGTAACTCTCCTGGAAAGATTTATACATTTGATAAGCGATGGAATATCTTTTATTGCTCATACTCAAGTTCATTTTATTATACGGATAATTCTCAGAGTTTAAGTATAACGTAATATTTTCTATGCTTGAGTGATCAAAGCTAGTAGCATCTTCTTTAAAATTATCTTTCTTCTTAGTCTGAAATGCAACAATGGCATATCGGGGTTTTTCTAAACTTGTACTGGCCTTTATTGGCCATACATCTCTCCTAGTTTTGCGCAGTGCCGGAAGTTCGCAGAGGTCCCATTTCCGGAAAGGTATGTAAATTTTCGTATCGTTTCTAAGGGCTTCTAGTAAATTTAAACGCATCTCATCGTTTACGGAAACATGTGGCACATGCCATTCTATTTTGTCTATTGTAATCTTTCCTTTGTTCGTTCCAGTTCCAGTAGCATTTTTATAACAATTATCATCTGTCTTGCTGCGTACTAGTATGAGCTCGTGGCTAACATTCATTATGATTTTGTTATAATCTTCAGCGAAACCAAATAGAAATTTCAGCGGTATACACACGTTAAATTTTTTCGTATTAGATAGAGTAGGCTGTTCGTCTGTGAACGGACACCAGCCGGCCATTTCCATTGAGCGACTCTCGTTATCATTGAATGATATGTATGCTTTAATTGCGGTAGTGATTCCTGGTTTTATACATCGATCAATTTCCACACCATTCAACTCGTACCGTATTTGTTCAAACAGAAATGTATACGCATTATTTGTTAATTGACAGTCACCTCCGCCCGCACCAGCAGTCACCTGCTTAAATTCACCCTCAATATACAAATGACTTTTTGAAGGTAGAAGATATGCGTCCATATGATTAATGTTGATACGAATTTCATCATTTAGGTTAAAATTGTTGGTGCGTGGATAGTATATATGATATTGTTCTTTGATTATCGCTTCATCTACGGACACTCCCTCGAATAATGATAGCTTTTCCGCCATTTTTTACTCTTAAGCCGATAGAACGGAGATACGCAATGTTGGTAGCTGTTAGTTGACGTGTGTCAGGTATATGACTGACATTAGCGGTGTACGGAACGGTTTTATATGTTTGATTAAACACTAATCCCATTGAAAGATTTTTTTAATTCTAATGTAACGATAATTCGTTCGCCTCTGAAATCTACCTCGTCTCCGTCTTGATCTATCAAGTTGATTGTTATGTTATTAATGTTGGTCGTGGGTATTATAGGTAGGTAATGACTCGATTCAGGTGCGATATTTATTGCATAACCTGGCTCCACTTGGGGTGAAAACTGGTACAGATCGTGCGTAAGATGTCCGTCGTAATAGGCACCGGTTACTATACTGCACATAACCCTTATCTTTGCCACTTTTATAATATTAACTGGTAAATCAGATTCATGTTGTATACTAGGTTCTAATAGGCGTTGTTGACTATATCCTAACATGCGCCCAATAGAATCTCTCTCTCTAAAATCGATCTCCACATTGCTGCTTATTTCACATTTCGAAGTATTATTGTTTGGTTTCATAGATAGTGTAACAGTTTCTGGTAAAATGTTTTTTAAATAATTTTCAACGTCTTGTATCTCATATGCTCCAATAGGAATTGTAATAACTTTATCCTTGTCATAGTAGAATTTATTTGCACCTTCGATTATGTTTGCAATAGTGTTATATGAATGAAAGCTGAGCAATCTTAACGAATACTCATATCTTGGGTCCAATTCGATGGGTGGGTTAATTGTTTCAGAGAGTTCGCTCTTGTAACCCGTTAAGGTGAATGTATTCGACATTACTGACGCTTAAATTTGGCGAACATTCCATTTAAAGCTTTCCAAAAATCTTAAGCATAAATGCCCACACACAAATTCATTGTAACTTTGGTAGTTGGTATGATTATACAATATATTACAATTATTAAAGTAATGTATTAATTCCAACGGAGGTTTTAGATTTCCAAACGAATCAAAATAATGTACTGTACTTCCTTCTTTACAATAACATACCCAATGTGTGCCAGTATTTTGAACTGTGTCCAAATTAACGACTCCACACTCATTCTTACGAGGCCTCGTAGGCAGATTATCTCTCATAAACACACCTCGAAAATATGGTATGTCTTTTGTAAACTTAATTATATCCTTATCCGTAAGAGGCCTCTGTGGGAGTCGATCCATTAGTTTTTTGAAGGTCTCAAATACAAACCCAACCCTTTTCTATACGGCTTTAGGTACAGTCCTTTGCCTTTTAATGCAATGTCTTCCATCATCTTGTTATGTCTTTGAGATTCAACCAACTTCTTTTGAGCAGTTTTGGCTTTATTCACAGCTGTTGCTATACCAGCAGCGCCCCCTGCTAGACTTCCTACAGCACTAAGACCCGCAAATAAAGGTATTAAAGGTAATATACCCCCTGTTTTGGAATCGGTATTATTCTAGGAGTACGAACTTTTTTCTTTCCACCTGCTTGTTTTACTGCAAGTTTGGCTGCAGCCAACGATAATTTGGCCCCCTCTTTTAGATTACCTTTGAATTTTTTCATAACATCTTTTGCTTTTACGACAACAGATTTTTTGAATGCCTTCTTCTTCTTCAGACCCATTCCAAGCTTTCTCTTACTTTTCATGGCGTTCGTTACTGCCCACGCTGCGACTTTTTCACCAATAGAAGCGTCTTTAGACTTGACACGTGACCAAGCTTTGTTTTCTAAAATTAGATCTGCTTTATGTCTTTCTTCGAGTTCTTTATGCTTGGAATAGGTAATATCGTGTTCTTTACAAGCTGCGTCTAATTGATTAATGCCGTGGTCGCCTCGTGCAATACGTTTTTGTAGCTTCGTTCCTGGGCCGCAGTACTGGTAACCTGGCAAATGTAGCTCTACAGGTAAATTATTAATGAATGAATTTAGAACACCTCCACCCTGTTTAAAAGTCAACATTGAAATGATGAATGTGATATATAAAGCCGCGCATATGTATTCGCATTTCATTGTGTAATGAAGTTTCATAAGCAGAAGGCGTCTCTTTAGCTCCACAAGAATTGGCTCAGTGATTGTTTAGACATGCATACTGAGTTGCTCTCCAACTTGGTTCGGTTTTGACGCGGTCAACCTATCTGCGACTGTCCTGCAGGATATAGGGAGACGCTTGTAAGGTGATTGTTTCGACATGCATACTGAATTACTGGACAATCGAAACATTTTGTTCCTTTAGCTCCAAAAAGGAGTTGATTCGGTGACTGTTTCGACATGCATACTGAGTTGCTGTCCAAGCTGATTCGACGATTGTTTCGACATGCATACTGAATTACTCTAACTGCTCCGAAATTGCGCGAAAAAGTTTTTAAATTAGAATTTTAAACATCAATTTACGCGGTCAACCTATCTGCGACTGTCCTGCAGGATATAGGGAGACGTTTGTAAGGTGATTGTTTCGACATGCATACTGAATTACTGGACAATCGAAACATTTTGTCCCTTTAGCTCCAAAAAGGAGTTGATTCGGTGACTGTTTCGACATGCATACTGAATTACTCTAACTGCTCCGAAATTGCGCGAAAAAGTTTTTAAATTAGAATTTTAAACATCAATTTACGCGGTCAACCTATCTGCGACTGTCCTGCAGGATATAGGGAGAAGCTTGTAAGGTGATTGTTTCGACATGCATAAAACACCTCCACCCTGTTTAGAGGTCAACTTTGTAATGACGCGGTTAATACATAAGGACGCATATATGTACTCACATTTCATTGCGTAATGAGATTCCTTAAGCAGAAGGACACTCTTGATGTCTTGAATTTTGATAATAAAGAAATACAACCCAGCAGGCATGGAAGCTTGCTGCCTAATACCGTACGATCTATAATTGTGGCTTCTTCCGGTGGTGGAAAAACTAACCTAATGTTATCACTACTATTCGATGAAAATGGTTTGAAATTCGACAATGTTTATGTCTATTCAAAATCCCTATACCAACCCAAATACCAACTCCTAAGTGAGGTGATGAACAATGTAAAGGAAGTAACATATTTTCCATATAGGGAAAGCGATGATATTTTAGACCCTGAAGAAGCGCAAACGAATTCGATATTTATTTTTGATGATGTAGCTTGTGATAAACAAGACAAAATCCGTTCTTATTTCTCTATGGGTAGACATAAAGCTGTAGACTGTTTTTACCTATGCCAATCATACGCTCGTATACCAAAGCATTTAATACGGGATAATGCAAATTTCTTAATTATATTTAAACAAGATGAACTTAACCTTAAGCATATCTACGATGATCATGTGGGTGTTGATATGACATTCGAAACATTTAAAGAGATGTGTGGTGAGTGTTGGAAAGAGAAATACGGCTTTTTGATAATAGACAAGGATAGAGATGTGGATAAGGGTCGCTACAGAAAGAACTTTGATTGCTTTATAATTATATAAGAGATACCACCCCGCATAAAGATTATTTACATCAAGGAACAGCATAGCGATAACACCTTATGAACAACATCGAACAACCTATCAACACGATCGAACACCTCATCAACAAGATTTAACAACTGATCAACACGATCGAACACCTAATCAACACCTTATGAACAACATCGAACAACCGATCAACACAATCGAACACCCCATCAACAAGATTTAACAACTGATCAACACGATTAAACAACCGATGAACACATTTGTTCAACATGATTAAAAAGAAAGAAGATCGCGGTTTAAAACTTCAAATAATCAAAGCTGCTAAGGCGATACGTAAGAAACATATGGAATTAAAAGTAGGCGAGGCAGATGTTGATAAATTTTTGCAAAAAACATTTAAGCCTATCGTAGATCCTTTGAATGAGCTCAATAAGCAGAAAGTGGAACCTATTAAACAACCAGAAACTAAATCTATTAAGCAGGACAATATAAAAGAAGAAGAAATGAAATTTATTAAACGGGAAGCACAAGGAATACCTACTAAACAACCGTCATTTGAAACCTATTGGGAACAAGATGATAACACTTTTGGTCCAATATATGATAAAGTTCATAATAGATATACACTAGGCAAGGAAACTATAGATTTTGCGGGATCGGATATAATAATCAACAATAAGAAGTTTAAGGATACTGAAGGTTTGCGTGAATTGATATTTAAAACGCAACCTACTAAATATAATGCTGAAGATGAAGCTGCATATCGTAATATTTTGCTAGAAACTCAAGTGCATCGACGCAACTTTGACGAGGGAGCTCACTTGAGAAGTAGCAAAGGCTCCAAGTACCTGAACATAATCAAACCTTTAGTGAGTGGTGATATCTCCGGTAAAGGTCACATGATAGTGTCCGATAAACCATTTCAGTACGTTTACTGGGATAATGTTAACGAGCTCGTTGATCGACTTAGACTTCTTATTGCATCGCAGAATGCGGGAAATACAAGCCACAACAATGAAATAATGTCTATAATAGAAGAATTACGAGAAGCCGGCGTAGTTGAATAAAAGTGCGTTTTATCTTATTCATCATATCAGTCTCATCATGGCTATTGATAAATTTGGACGTTTCCTATCATCTATACGTAGTGGTAATAAAAGACAGTTGCCATATTTACAGTTATCGTCTGCGGGAATTCTAGATATGGGGGAAAGAGAATACGACAGTTGGCCGATCCCGTTGAGGATGCAGATTCTGTTAATAAAAAATATCTTGTTGATATAAAGGATCATTTATCCGAAGATATTAAATTTCACACTAAAAAGGCTCAAGAAGATATTTACATACGTATTAATTCCATTGAGAAGAATCTGCAAAAGTTGTATACCGATAAAATTAACATGTTCGAGAAAGAAATACAAAAAGATTTACACAATTTACATAGCGCTATCACTGTCATGCAAATTAATATAAACAATGCATTGAAACAGTGGAAAACTTCAAAAGATAAAATAGAGAGCGATAACCGTAAATTAGATGAGAAGCTAATGAATATGCACTTGGAATCGGTAACCAAGCTAAATGCACACATTGATAATAATGTATCTACACTGCGAAAAGATTGTGACGTCGCTGCATCAGATGCAATGAAGAAGCTCGGATTAAATATGGACACTAAACTGGAAAAGTTGAAAACGTATATTGAAAATCAAATAAAAAATGTACAAGCGGATGTTAACAAGCTTTTATTTTTGAAACCATAGTGGATTCGCAGTATATTATTTGCTCGCAAGATAATTTCCCAATAGTTGATGGTTGTCATTGAAGCGTATAAAATGTCTCCTCAACAAGACAACGCTACTAGAATTATTTGCATTATTAATCTTTTCGTTTGTCTTTTGATTTTATTTATAACATCTATTATACTTATCCCGGTGCTGGATTTAGTATAAAGAATGAGCAAGCTGGATGTTGTGAATGAATTACATAAACCCGCTAGACGTAATTACGCTAGACGTCGTGTTATTATAAAAGGTCTGGATGATCTTTGGCAGGCAGATTTGGCTGACTTCACAACGTATACTCGTGAGAATAAGGGTTTTAAATATATACTAATGGTTATTGATTGCTTTTCCAAGTATGTGTGGGCATCGCCTGTTAAGAATAAATCCTCCGGAGATGTAGCGAAAGCAATGGGAAAAATTCTGCAAGGTCATAGAAAACCAAAGAACCTACAAACGGATGCAGGAAAAGAATTCTACAACAGCTCATTTCGGCAATTAATGCAACAGCATGACATCAACCATTACTCTACATACAGCACTAAAAAGGCTTCGATTGTAGAAAGAGTAATTCGTACAATTAAAGAGAAATTGTACAAAAAATTTAGTTTACGAGGCAATTATAAATGGATAGATATGTTGCCGACAGTAATTGATATGTACAATAACACAAAACATCGTACTATTCGTATGAAGCCCCATGACGTCACCCGCGATAATGAAGAGCATTTATTAAAGTCTACCTTCAATAACATCAAAATACAGGGCAGCCGGCGATTTCAAGTAGGCGACATAGTTCGTATTAGCAAACACAAGAGTCTTTTCGAAAAGGGTTATACACCTAATTGGTCTACTGAACTATTTAAAATTACTAAGATTAATGTAACAAATCCTACTACGTATATGTTGGAAGACATGCAACATAAACCTATTCAGGGTAGTTTTTATGGTCCTGAATTGGAGAAAACTCAACATTCCGACGTGTATTTAATTGAGAAGGTGTTGCGACGAAAAGGCGATAAATTATATGTAAAGTGGCTCGGATTAAGTGATTCATTTAATTCTTGGATAAACAAAGATAATATTATATAATTGTATCATATTTATAATAAATAAAACACATTTATGTTATATTATATATTATATGTATTATAATAACCTTTGTAATAAGTCAATAAATAAATAAAATTAATGAAACGCATTTGTATGAATTACTAATAAACTAATTTACAATAATAACATTTTCTTCTGGCTGGAGGTGGTCCATCAATATGTTCATCTTGAAATGGAACGTTATAATGTTCAAAACACGGCAGATATTCTCTCAGATTAACCCTTTTCTGTTTGGGAATGGAATACCAATGTTCATTTAAAGATATGGGAGTCACCTTTGTTTGAAGTACTTGTAGCGGTATTAATGGAATTATAGACTTTTTGATTCCACTCAAAGAACCATAATTTTCTTCTATTGTTACAATTGCTTTATCCACCTTTTCTTGTGTATTTCCCATTATAATTTGATTCGTCCTAATTTTTTCGTTACTTCATAAATGGCCAAATCTCGTTTAAGTTTTTCCAACTCGAGAATGTACTTTTCAATTCGTTTACGTAAATCCATGCGCTTCTGATAAATGTATGTTATATAATGAGAAAATGCATTTACCTAACTGAAATATATACGCTTTGTTGGTCCAACTCGGCGGCAAACAGGACATCCTGGGTGGTCTCCAGCAAGCAATGTAAAGCAACAACCTTCACACAGCGACAAATGGGAACATTCTGTATAAATAGTATTTCGCCTATTTCTTAGGCAAATGATACAAATTAAATCATCGGAGGAAACTCGTTCTGTTGCGGTAATTGCCCCATCCGAAGAACCGCTCTCGCTGGATAATTGAAGATTATTACCTATTGATAATAATTTGTTGTATTTTTCCTTCAAACAGCGAATCTGTTGAAGCCTGAATGTCTCCATCATCTTCAGGTCCCGCACTTTCTTTGCCAATGCATGGCAGCGGACACGAACGCGGCGCGTATGAGCATACAAAGTATTTGCATACCTCTCTTGCTCGCTAAAAACCTCCATAGCTCGCTTCACATCATGTCTATCCACATTGGTTATTGGTATGGAAGGTATATCCATAATTGATAATTCCTCCCTTGTAGGCGGCGAGGCGAACCAGTGACGGCTACTAAGACGTCTGCCACTAGGCATTGGTGTTGGTGTAGAAGGTCTACCATCTAGGTCTTCATCTGATGAAGATTCAGTAGCTGGTACGAAGTCCTCATGTGACATTGTTCTTGTGATATTTATAAACTTTGCAAACAACTTTGCTTTCGCGTTGCAAAAAATATAGTTATGTGCAAATATTTTCATATCAACCTTTTTATATTACACTGTGTGCAAAAACGCGTGATCGGTTCAGGATATTCTAGAAACATAGCTTCCGCTTGTAATCTGTCAACGGTCTTCTGTAATCAGGAGACAGACAGCTTCCTGTCATTTTATCATCAGGAAATTCTAGTCCGCTCACAACGGTCGTTTTCTAATCAGTCAACAGTCTTTTTATAATCAGTTGATTAGGCAGCCAGCTTCCTATCTTAGCATTAATTAGACAGCTTCCGGTCGCAACGATCGTCTTATGAGCAAAAAATTCTAGAATACGTCGAAAAAGGGAGGGAGTTACAAAATATATAAAGACTGTGATTATGACATCTACATTCATTCGCAGTTGAAAATCTCACCAGTTGAAAAACTTACCAGTTCAAAATCTCACCATGATGGATTCGCTACAAAAGTTAAACTCATACTCGTGTGCTTTCAAGAAATTAAGTGACTTGGAGCAAAACAAACTTTATAAAGTAAGAAAAATGCGAACTATTGGAACTAAGTATGGAATTTCAATTTTGGTTTATTTGGACGATGTTGGCGATGTAATATTACCTAGCAGATTCAGAGATTTGTGTGAAACAATGGAAGAAATGAATAAAACATTTACGGAAAAAAATGTGTTCTTAAAGACACTACCAGCGATTGGCAAATATATTCCAATTGAATTTGTTTCTATTGAAGAATAATTCGACAACAATAGCAGGAAAAGCAGTAAAGTAATTCTTGGATAAACAATATCGGCTTTGATGTATAATTGTAATTTCTGTAATAAATGAACCATTTATATTATATTATAAGTTTTCGTAAGAAATAAAACACATTTTATATTTATTACAACTTTTTATTATTATAATTTTGTAATTTCTTAAATAAATGTATAATAAAAAGATTTAATTATGGTAATTAATCTTCCTTGTTACAAATAATACAATCTCTTTTAAAAATACGTTTATATAGGCACCTCTTACAGGTTGAGCAATATGGTGGTCCTATAAATTCTACACAATTTAAGTGGGAATGATGGGCTTGTAGAACTATGTTCTCATGCAGTTGTTCGATATAGTGAGAGTATTTATTGTCCATTTCAAAACAGTTTGGGCATAGTATTACAATTCTTCTGTAATGTTTATCACTTAACACGTGATAGTTGTCAATGGGAACTGTACATTTAGTTTCACCACACATTGTTAAATTTGCGTTCTTCGTATAATAATTAGCGTAGAAGTAAATTTTCGTAGATAATGCATTCCTTTTTATATGAAGTAAGTAAACCACATCCTTTTTCCTATATGAATCGGTCAACGGTCGTTTTGTAATCAGTTAATTAGACAGCTTCCGGTCGCAACGGTCGTTGTTGTCGTTGTCGTTGTCGTCGTCGTCGTCGTTGTCGTCGTCGTTGTCGTCGTCGTTGTCGCCGTTGTCGGAGTCGACAGCACAATTTAACCTGCAGAGGGCAGCACTGGCCAACAGCGCCATCGCACGGACCAGGGACACACCTCTTGCATGTGCCTTATACAGCGTGGCCAGATTCCAGGTATGAGTCATCGAGCGGCCCTATACACTGGCTGGCTTATACAGCGTGTCCACGGCCAGTGAGTGAGGGAGAACCAGCATACTATACCCTCACTGTGTATATACCTAAAAGTTTAAATGGGATGACTTATGGTTTCGACTAGCATCTTTCAACCAACGAACGTTCTGGTTTAGTCTCCAGAGGACACGACAAAAATCATGAAAAAAAAAGCAACAGATGTTTGAAGAGAGCTTTGAAAAAACCGAACACTCCGTTGAGCGATGATCAGGAAAACTGTCTTTCAAAAATTACTGCGCAAATATTACAAGAAAATAAGTGCAAACGGGCAGGAAAAGGATAATCAGACCCAAGTAAATGGAAAAGGAACGTCGCAAAAGTCCTCAGAGAGACCGAAAATGAATATGAAGGAATAACTAATGGAAAGAATGGAGCCAAAGATAATGTAGTTGTCAGAAATCGAAGGAAAATGGGAGAAAGATGCGAGTCTAAAGACAAAAGGCTCTGTTGCAAGATAACCGAAGAACAAAGACGAGAATTGTTCAACAAGTTCTGGTTCGAAAAGGAGCGGAATCAACGCAAAACGTTTGTTCCTGCATTGCTTAATAAAGGTTCAGTAGCTCAGAATACAACCAATAAGAAATCTCGTCGACAGTTCTCGCTATTTTACCACCTAAAGGTAAACGATGTTAGACTACCCGTATGTAAAAAGATGTTTATCTCTAAACTGTCTTTGGGAGAATGGATTAAAAATAGTCATAGCACTGGTATTGTTTCGAAGAGTACTTCATTTCCAAGCCAACAAAAAATCGTCAATGTACAGAAAACAACGACAATTAAATCATTCTTTGACAAGTTACCCAAGTTACCCTTCCATTATTGTCGAGCTTCAACCAATAAAATTTATTCGGAAAGTGTATTCAATTCATATAATGAAGCCTACGAGGTTTATCGAAAGGAGACTAATAATATGGAGCTATTCATGGAGCACCTCTTCCAATAAAGGGTGATAAGTTCGATCTCTTGCAACTTTTGAAACCAGATATTCACAAAGATTACCATGGATTTTACGATTCTTTAAAAAAGTTTTAATTAATCTGTTCATTTATTTTATAAAATAGATGTTTTAGTTTACAAGAAATGTGTATGTTTTTCTCTATTTTTTTTATTCACGTTTATAAGTTGGAATGGAAGTTTTAAGATTGTTAAGATTGTTTTTTGTTTCAAAACCTCGTAACTCGTTACAAAGTCAAATTTTAAAATTTTCGTCGAAAGTTTAATAGTACTTTTAACACTATATGCTGTTTATAGTGTTTTTTGGAGCTGTTACCAAATTGCATCCAATTGCAAAACCTTATTAAAATGTTTAGAAGTTTTTCCTACTTTCTAGAAATTGGCTAATTTAGAGATACGAGGTTTTGACTTTGCGACGACGGACATGTACCTCTGACAGCTGGCAAATTTTAATTCCTATCAAACTTAATCATTCTAATCAAGGGAATATAACTGACAGCTATAAAATTATAAAATGTGTTGTTCATTTTACGTTTACAACAGTTGTAACTGCAAACTTCGACGTTATTAGTGAACTTTACAATTTTTCTAAAAGCACTGTTCTCAAGGATGAAATAGAATACTTCTGACATCTGTCAAATTTTAATCCTCCTTAAATTTAATCATTATAATTTATTAATTCTATAGCTAGCTTTTGATTTTTCATATTAAAAAGAATTGGCGGCCGCGCCGGGACAACACACATACATACACGATTAAATCCGTTCTAATCGGATTTATTCATCAGCAAACATAGATTATAACCAGATACAGAAAATAATAATAATATCAAGAGATCAAATTAACGCTCGCACATAACTCGTATTTAATTAGGTCAATGCGGAATCCGACTTCAAAGTTCGCCCGTTCGTCCGCAAAACCCATCCTCCGCAGCTGTCCGTGAAGCTCGCGACGAACAGAAATTCAACATTTAAGTAAATATATCCAGCTACTACTTACTACCAGGCGGCTACGAACACAATAGCGGGGGCTCGTTCCGAATTCAGAAACGTACACTCCCTGCGCCGATGTCTGCCTCTGTGTAAGACACAGAAAGTGCATTATTTTAAAGCAAAAACTTTCGCAAACTACAAGATACTTTATAAAACTTGGGTGGCTATGGTGTGTGTGCGAGCGTGGCATATTATCTCTCCGAGTTCGACCGTCTCGCTCTGTGTCGTAGGAATCGAAGCGTGTTGAGCGCGCGGGAGGTAGAGGAGCGAAGGGGAGGACGACGGAGGCTTAGCGGGAAAAGCTCCCCTGATCTACTTTACTGTGTAAGGTTACACGGTGCAAATTCTCGACCCGACAGATTCAATACCCTGATTATTCCCATCTACCGGCCGCAACCTAACCCTTACCTAATATATATTAAGAAATTCTGGGAAATCGCCCGATTGTGTTTGATTATAAATCGGTAAGGATATAGGCGATGGAAAATCGGCAGCCGTGTTCTCCTCCTATAGTTAGTTACGTCAAGAAAAGATCCCAATCTTGTATGTGGATTCATGTCGGGCGTAAGGATTATTATCGCATAGACAAGGGCGGTGGTGAATCCATTAAAACATCATCTCGTCTTTTATATTCTCGATTTAATGCTGCGCATTATCGATGTGTATGATACTGTATTAGAATAGTTTTGACAGCTGCCAAATTGAAAAATAATATTTCGTCTGAATAGAGCTATAAAATCGTAAAATTAATTAGTTTTGCCACAATTTCGGCTGCCGTAGCCATCAAATTATTTTTGACAGATGTCAAATCCACAGCCTCAATACAACGTGTCCGTAAATGTTTGAAGCTGACGTCTGTCAAAATGTATGCAATATCTGTGCTTAAAGTTTACCACCCTGAGAATGTCAGTTGGTTTATTCCTCTCTGACCATAGTCGCACGTTTATACTTTCGCTGCGTTTGTATTTTTGTCATTGCAATGGTTTTAAAGCTATAATTTTTTATAATTATGTTCTGAACTAATTTTAATTAGCAATAAACGTTTCCAAAAGGAAGAATATTGTGTTTGATATTAAGAAACAATTTTTAATAATTTTGCTGAAAATAACTACCGCGTGGGACGCTAATGTTAACTCTTACGATCGAAATCAAAAGTAGTGTTACCAACTTAACCAAAATTTGACAGTAGCTGTCAGCTTCGATCATTTACGGACACAGTAATTATAAAATCAAATATGTACTTTCTCAATTCTAAATACCTCAACGATTAAAATATTTCTGACAGCTGTCAAGTTGTAAAAGCACTCAGCTTCAATACCTGCAAGCGTACGTCCAAAAAAATAGAGGAAATCCAGCCAGTTTTGAAGCAAGATGGTCAACGTGACAATTCCATTACAGAGAGGGAGCAAGAGTCATCCCCGGGAAAGAAACTTCTTCGGACCAGGTAAGTATATTCCCCCATACATCTTGCATGCTGTTGTTTTAATAACCATAAGTTGCGTTTTTGAAATATTTAATTCAAGGCCATGACTGTCAATTGAGATTGTTTACACTATTTTTCAACAATATTTTTACTAGACGACTTTGCCTTTATTACACAAGAAGCATCGTCCGCATATAAAACCATCCGGCACTGGGACAACCTCTGGCATATCGTTCACGTATAATAAGAAGAATAAAGGACCTAAAATAGAGCCTTGAGGTACGCCAGACAAGATTCATGATGTCGTCGATTGAAGCTGAAAGAGATAGCAGCGACAACATCTCAGCATCTCAGAGGAACGCCTTGGCCATATCCTACACGAAATTTTGGGCATGAAAAGGCTTTTGACGGGATGGGGATCGTATTTGCTCACACCGGAGCAAAAACGAAACCGGGTGATCGTAGAGGAGACTTGGATCCACCATTACATACCGGAGACCAAGGAGCAGTCGATTCAGTGAAGCAAATACCGTTCCATCGAAAAGGTCATGGCGACCATTTTTTAGTGACCCCCGAAGGTGTGATCCATACATTCCGCAATGAAAAAAACATACCAGAAGATAGTGAAGATGAAGAGAAGCAAAATAGCTGTACAAACTCAATACGGGTCCATGAATAATTCCGCGCAAAAAACGTCGTTCTATCCTGCTCCTCGAACCTCATTTAGGACACGAGTCCGAAGGTTGACCAAAGTTAGTTTTTCTTTTTAATAAAATCCCTAATCCTTTAATCATCAATTGATCTACAGACTTCGGAAGAAGTCTAGAATTTTACGGAGCAAAAACGAAATCGTGTGACCGTTTCGGAGGAGTATCATTCATACGTTTCATGATCGTGGATGAGACTTGGATCCACCACTATCTACCGGAGACCAAGGAACAGCCGATTTTTTCCGGGCGAATGGGCTCCGAAGAAAGCATCGGTCAGAAAGGTTATGGCGACCATTTTTGAGATGTGATTCTCATCGACTATCTGCAGAAAGGAAGGACGATCATGGAGCAGTACCAGATTCGATGCAGTATTGAAGGAGAAACGGCCTCGTTGGCAGTTTGTGGAAAAAAGTGCTTTTCCACCACGACAATGATTGGAGGGCTCATTCATCTCCCATCGTCGTATCCAAATTGAATGAGCTGCGCTACGAATCTCATCGAGTCTCTCATCCTCCATATCCAGCGGACCCAGCGACTTCTTCCTATTCCCAAATCTGAAAAAATCGCTGGCAGGAAAGAGATTTGCTACAAATGAGGAGGGAGGTCATCACAGTTACAGACGATTATTTTACAGACCTCGGACCTACTTTTCTGACGGGGCTTGAAGAGACTGGAGCACCGTTTGAAAAAGTGTAATGATCATCGAGGAAATGTGAAAGGAGGATGTTTGAAATAAAAGCAATTGGGCAATAGTTTTGGAAATTGGAAATAATATCATATGCCCTGCAAATTTTCCTCTTGTCAAATTTCAAAAGCTTCACAGGCATCTCATCCTGCCCAACAGGATAATTTTTGACTGAGAGATCTATAAGCCGTTTGGATTTTCTTTCTTCTCATTTTGACAGTTCACCTACAAAATTTGACGACGAGAGTCCACGTCGAAACTCACTAGCATGTCTTCACTGGTTACTTCGTGTTCAGAGTCCTTTACAAAACTGCTTGTCAATCTCACGTACTGTTCGTATCTTGGGACTTTTCCATTACCAACTCAAGACTGTTTAAAATGATCGCAGAGTAACATCTCATCCGTAAACTAATTAATCAATCAATAAACGGCAATGATTTTTTCCATATCTCTTGTCTAACTGTCAAATTGTAAAAATAATATTACTTACCGTATCAACTACAAGCGTTTGATCGACAGCTCAGTCAAATTATAAAAACACATTTTTTTGATGAAATTGTTGTTTCCTTACCTCAATAGCTGTCAAATTATGAATTCAGTTCTTTTCTAACATATCTCTGAGAGCTGTCAAATTGTAAACAGTAGTTTTTGTTCCCTATTTTGATAGCTCCAAAATATTTCTGACAGCTGTCAAAAGATAGAAACAGTAGTCTGTCTTTTAGATTTAAAATATGTTTGTCTTTTATAGTAATTTTTAAATTGTCTATAATAGCTGTCAAATTATAAAATCAATATTCTGTTTACCTCTCATCTCGCGGTAAGATCGAACCGCTCAATTAAAAGGGTTCCGAGGGCTTAAGGGTGGTCAATCCAGCCTTAAGCAAAAACCTCGGAACCTCAGTATTAAAATATGCTTAACAGATCTGAAAGGATATAGGAACAGTAAACGTTACTACCGGATTCATTCATCTATGATAGGGGCAACTACAGTGGTTCCCGAGCTGTCTTGACAGAGAGAGAAAAGCGAGCATTTATTCTTAATGCGGAAGTTGTGGCAAACTTCACAAATCCATTTCTGACAGCTGTCAAATTGTACAAACAGTCAGCTGTTTCAACTTCATGTTTTGAAGGGTGAAATAGAATACTTCTGACAGATGTCATTTTTTAATTCCGATCAGGTTTAATCGTTATAATCAAGAGAATATAACTGACAGTTATAAAATTATAGAATGTGTTGTTTATTTTACGTTTACAATAGTTAACTGTCAGGATATTTTCAAAGTTGTAAAATAATAATTTCATTTCTTTTTCGATTCAAAATATTGTAGTCACTGAAACATTTTTCAGAGCTGTCAAGTTTTTGACGGTTCAATCATCGAAATAATTCTGACGGCTACCAATTTGCTATTAAATAATACCAAAGGTATTATTTAATAGCTGTCAAATTGTAAAAGTATTTTTTTGCAGGGAGGTGACAGTTAATATTGTTACAATACTTCTGACAGCTGTCAACATTTAAAAACATTGACATATTTGACATCAGCTGTAATATTAATTGTAAAATGCATAGTTAGAGAGGTTTGGTGGCAGATTTTGTTTTATTTTGACGCAAATTGCGCAAATGCAAAACAAATAATTTAAAGAAACGTAGAAATATAGTAAAATAGTGTGGGTTTAAAGAGGTACCAAGAGATGATTTTATCCCTTTCAAAACTGTACGCTACTGCATTTAATCCTGTTTATACAACCAAAGTTATCTCAGCAACTTCATCGATCGTAACCTCTCAAAAAAAAAGTTAATCAAATAGCAATATAAATATGCTAATACGTCCTTAAAGAGAAACAGAGGGCCACGGCATATTTCTACAGCGGCGGCGGTGGCGGCGTCGACGGCGGTAGCAACACGAAAGGGAAATGCAATATAAACGTCTTCAAAGCACAGTGTACGAGTATACCGGCTAACCTACAAGCCAATCGATATATCGTCAATTTCCAATTTTACTACACAATATGCTAAAGAACATATTTGTTCTTTGAGAGAACGACGAGCGACATATTTGAAGAAATCCCGGAATATTGATTTTACGAAATACCGGGGAGGGCCCGCCTTCGCGCGACCTCACCCACTAAACTTTAAAAAAGTTATCGGGAATATGCTCGTTTAATTTTTTTTTCTTCTTTTTCCGCGTACCACCTCCTCCCCCTCCTCCTCCTCCTCCAACTCGCGGTAGAGGGCGCCACCCGTTTCTGTATATTTGTAATTCGAATTTCAATCATCGTCGCCGCGACGGTAGTAAAAGAAACGCATAAAAGGAACGGCGAGAGATAAATCACTTTGCCAATTCTATCATTACCCCGTTTAAAATATTCTTTGACTTTTAGGAAACTAATTAATATTCATTACGCCCCTGGTACGTTTGATGATGGTGGTTGGCGGTCGAGTCTCTTCTCTTTGTCACTTGCGATTTGGAAGTTGCCGCGATGACGAGTAGGTCTTTAACTTTAACAATTAACATTGAGTTATATTAAAGTCTTGAATCGACGCACTAAATAGGTACTCTGTAGTATTATTGCGATCAATATGCTTTCATTACAATTTTAGATAACATAATTATCCTCAGAGTTTCTGAGATATGTCAAATTTTAATTCTCCTTCGATTGTAAAATCCCTAGTTTTGGAACTTTTCTGAGAGCTATCAAACCGCACATACATGACACTTACTTTTTCCCATTTTAACAACTCTAGCTATAAGAAACATTTTGAACAGCTGTCAAATTGTTAAACAATATTCTTTTTTATAGTGTCAATAATTGGAAAGCGTTATAATTTTCCTGAAAAGCAAGCAACTAGGTAACAATTTCATGCAGCTATCAGCTTGTAAATAGGAATTATATTTTCTCCAATTTTGACAGTTCAACCGGCGAAATATTTTTGACAACTGTGAAATTGTAAGAAGAATCAACCTCAACACTAATACGACAATGATACTTTTCGAAACACACCAGAGAGCTTTAAAATTGTAGAATCGACTATCCTTGAAACAATTTTAGCTGCTGTAACAATCAAACTATTTTTGACAGCTGTCAAATTGTAAGAGGACTCAGCTTCAACACCAATACAACAATTCTACTTTTCAAAACACACTAGAAAACTGTAAAATTATAAAATAAATTAACTTTGCCACAATTTTCGGTTGCCCTAAAGCATGAAACTATTTTTGACAGCTGTCAAATTATAAGAAGACTCAGTTTCAACACTAATACAACAATTCTACTTTTCAAAACGCACTAAAAACTGTAATATAAAATAAATGATTGTTGCCACAATTTTTGGCTGCCGTAAGCATGAAACTATTTTTGACAGCTGTCAAATTATAAGAAGATTCAGTTTCAACACTAATACAACAATTCTACTTTTCAAAACACACTAGAAAACTGTAATATTAAAAAATAAATTATCTTTGCCACAATTTTTGGCTGCCGTAAAGCATGAAACTATTTTTGACAGCTGTCAAATTATAAGAAGATTCAGTTTCAACACTAATACAACAATTCCACTTTTCAAAACACACTGGAAAACTGTAATATTAAGAAATAAATTATCTTTGCCACAATTTTTGGCTGCCGTAAAGCATGAAACTATTTTTGACAGCTGTCAAATTATAAGAAGACTCAGTTTCAACACTAATACAACAATTCCACTTTTCAAAACACACTGGAAAACTGTAATATTAAGAAATAAATTATCTTTGCCACAATTTTTGGCTGCCGTAAAGCATGAAACTATTTTTGACAGCTGTCAAATTATAAGAAGACTCAGTTTCAACACTAATACAACAATTCCACTTTTCAAAACACACTGGAAAACTGTAATATTAAGAAATAAATTATCTTTGCCACAATTTTTGGCTGCCGTAAAGCATCAAACTATTTTTGACAGCTGTCAAATTATAAGAAGACTCAGTTTCAACACTAATACAACAATTCCACTTTTCAAAACACACTGGAAAACTGTAATATTAAGAAATAAATTATCTTTGCCACAATTTTTGGCTGCCGTAAAGCATGAAACTATTTTTGACAGCTGTCAAATTGTAAGAGGACTCAGTTTCAACACTAATACAACAATTCTACTTTTCAAAAGACACTAGAAAACTGTAATATTATAAAATAAATTATCTTTGCCACAATTTTCGGTTGACGTAAAGCATGAAACCATTTTTGACAGCTGTCAAATTGTAGGAAGACTCAGTTTCAACACTAATACAACAATTCTACTTTTCAAAACACACCAGAAAACTGTAATATTATAAAATAAATTATCTTTGCCACAATTTTTGGTTGCCGTAAAGCATGAAACTATTTTTGACAGCTGTCAAATTGTAAGAGGACTCAGTTTCAACACTAATACAACCATTCTACTTTTCAAAACACACCAGAAAACTGCAAAATTAATTATCTTTAACACAATTTTGGGTGTGGTAACCATCAAGCTATTTTTGGCAGCTGTCAAATTATAGATATACACAGCTTACACACACCGTTACTAAGAAAAATCAGCTTCAGCACTAGCAAGCGCTATAAGTTTTCATAAGAGCACTCTTATGTTTCGAAGGGTGAAATAAAATACTTTTGACAGCTATCAAATTATAAGAAAAGTCAGCTTTAATACTAGATAACAATTATACTTTTCGAAAGACATCAGCTGTAAAATTGTAAAATCGATCATCTTTGACGCAATTTTGGCTGCCGTAACCGTCAAACTATTTTTTGACAGCTGTCACATCGCAAATCTCCGTAGCTTCGACACTAGTAGGCTTCCACTATTAATAGTTAAATATCGTATAACGACTAAAGCTTTTCTGAAAGCTCTCAATTTTGGATATAATAGCGGTTATATTTTACAATTTTGATCTGACAGATGTCAAGTTGTAAGACGATTTGATAGCTGTCAAACTCCAATTTTTATCAGATTTAATCATTATAATCGACGTCCTCAATAGTTGTAGCTGTCGAAATATGCGTCGTAATCATTAGAAACCTGTCAGCTTATAAACTAGCAGTTATTATTTCCCAATTTTGACAGTTTAACTAACAAAATATTCCTGTCAGCTGTTTGCACTTGGCGTTAAGGTTTTACTACAAACATTTTGTATGTTGACAAGTGAAATGGAATACTTCTCACAGCTATGAAATTAATTAATTTTTCTGAATTCGAACATTTTGACAGTTCATTATAAAAATATATCTGACAGTTGCCAAGTTATAAGAACAACGTTCTTTTTTTTTAATAGTTTCAACACTTGCAAGCGTTATATACATAGTGATGTCGAAAGCTAAAAAAGTACAAAACCGATTGGTGTTTTAACAGGTGGTGACAGCTATCAAATTCTAAAAGCATAGATTGACATTTGTTGTGTGCAAAATTGTTATTTCCCTTCCTTCGTGTGTGTGTTTGTTTTGTGTGTCGTAACCATCGATAACATTTTTCAGAGCTGCCAAACTGTAACCAACAATTATTTTTTTCTCTCACTGTCAGCTCTCAAATTAAAATGCACTTTCAATATTTCCACACGTTAGTTAACAGACTGTAGTGGTGCAATTACTTAGTGGATTATAAAACACCACCAACTAAATTGGAACCGTGTAGCTGGATGGTTAATTGCTGATTTACTTGCATTAAACAGGACTCAGATCAGGGCAGGAACATGTCTATTAACAGGACGTGGTTGTCTAAGAGGTCACCTGCACAATCTATAAGAAGGAAACAGCCTCTAGTATCATCTTCGAATGCGCAGCACTAAGTCAGCGTAGGATTGCTATTCAGAACTAATCTGTTTGAGTAAAATGAAATGAAGATAGGAATAATATGATAATCAAAGACTGACCTGCCTTGATAGTAATTAATCAATCAATCAATAACAGTCTGTAACATTGATAGACATAGATAGATAGATTGATGACAAATTATAAGAACACATTTTTGTTTTAATCCCACTAGCTTCTGGTCACTTGTTGCAACAGAGAGATCGTGGAGTAGAATGGGTGACGAACCAATGTTGAATGTAGGATCTTTCAGAGATGAAGAATTTTGTCGGGCAATAAGGTCACTGAGGAGCTAAATGAACAGCCAGTTCCAATGAGGATGAGATTTTGAGTTTGCTATTAAGAGATTGCCTCTGAGTTTTGTCCAAATCTTTATTATGATCCTGACGTTATCACATGATGATAGTAACTGATATGTTCTGGAATAAATTGGTATTTAATTAATTGTTGTTTTTTTGACCTACAAGTGGAAATATTTCAGGAATTGAAAGATACTAAATATGGCGACTTCTGCCCATCAGTGGTGTTAAACAAGAAATCGAAGATTGGCACCTCATTTAGTGAAGGTTCGACCAATGAGTAATCCCTAACCGAAAATGGAGACATCAATGCCAACATTGTAAACCGAGAGACCCAGCTGCGATTGTACGATGATGCAGTTCGAACAACTCCTTGAAGAACGCAACGCCTTGCATCGGAATCTAGGAAAAGACTTCCAAGACAAAAGACAAAACAGGGAATCAAAAAAAAAAAAGAAAAACGGCTAGTAGCACGACATCGTTACCTGCAAAATTTCAAATCGTTCTGCCATACCTCGTACACGCAGAGAATAATCATCTTAAGACGAACGATGCCCTACCTCGATATACATGCAGATGATAGTTAATAAGCAATAACGCTTTGCTTAATTACTTTTCAAGTTATGTCGTAAATAGTTCTAGTTACGCTCTACGTCTGCAATTTATGAAACAACCCAGGTATATACATTAGTCGTGGAATTCCAGCAAATTACTCTGACATAACGCGAGAGGTTAAACTTCGAGATAATTATCGGAACGAACGTTATATCCTCGTATAAATCTGGTTTCTTTCGGTCTTATTATTTTAAACATATACATACATATATATAGGAGGGAAACGGCGGCTACGTGAATGAATTTCGCGAGGAATACAGAATCCGCACGTAATTCATAGACGGTCTCAACGTTATCTTCTCCAGAGCTCGTATTTTACACCGTAAGTACATAATTTTTTATTTATATTACCTGACAAATTGGATAATTAGGTAGATTTTCACGTAGGAAATTTATGCTTCAACTTTCTTCTTTATCTTTTCCTCTTTTTTTTTTATTTTTTCTTTGTACTACTCTCTGTAGCTACTTGTATTCGTCCTCGGGAAATACAAGTACGGGGTACGAATAATTTATTAATTTTATAAATCAGCATTTTCGTGCCGAAAAAGAAAGGAAAGGCGGGAAAAAGAAAAGAGGCGAAACGGAGATAACGTGCCGCTAGTAAGATTAAAACTGTAATTACTTATTTCTCAAATAAACTTCTTTCGGTGAGGTAAAGCGGAGTTTATACGGCTAACAGGTGTTCGGGGTCGTTTTCTTCGCGCTAAAGTCGAAACGTTGGTGAACTTCTACACAAAGTTATGCAGGTTTATTAATTTTTTTTTTGGTTCTTATACGGAGTGGAATCTTATGCCCAAATAAGTCGTCCATCTGTAGCTCTAAGAGTATACAAAAGACTCTCTATACGTTTCTTTATGTCATCTTTACATAGACTGGAGCTTGATCAAAGGACTAAACTGTTAAGAATGATTACTGGGTCATATTAGTTTCTAATTATTATAGGTCTATTGTGTCCCCCGTTTCTTGCTGTATGGCTAAAGGTTTCTCGACTTCATAGCTGACTTGCTAAGCCTATCTTCTTTAGAAAGTTTAGAATGTGGGATGGTTTGATGTTAGGGAAGTCTCCTCGTAGAAACGGCATTCTACTGTCTCTGCTAGTTCAATTGCTCTCATATGCTTTCGGAGCCGACATTGACCTCAGAAGGATTCCTGCCAGTAAGCGAAGTTTGTCTTTGTTTATGGTAATGAGTTTATTGAATCTATCCTGGTTGTCTCATTCCATGTTGATCAAACCAGTGCTTGATTCTCTTTTGATCAGATTCTTGTATTGTACTATGACTGATCCCAAAAAAGGTTCAGGTCCCAAGAGAAATGCTTTGCTTGCCTTTTTTTGCAAGTTTATCTGCTTTCTCATTTCCTTCCATTACGTTGTGTCTCAGTACCTAGATGAGGATGATTTTGTTTTCCTCGCCTAGCTCGTTTAGCTTAAACAGACAACCCCAAACCATTTGTGAGTTTGACTGCCAGTCAGGAGGATAATCTCCTGTTTCCGATACTTTTTTTTGAAGGTTAAACCGGACGAATTTTTCCATAGAGTGCATTTTCTCCTGCAGGATGGTGGAGGATTTCTTTAAGCTTTCGAAGTACTTGGTTCTGGACCCATATACTCCGATTCCCTCCGGCTGTCCTGGAAGCATCTGTATATCATAATATGGCATCCTTGTTCAGTTTACGTGATGGTGTTTTGATTCTATCCACTTCTAAATCATTTTTTGCAAGAATTGAATTTCTTCAGTCATCTCCGAGGAAGATTTTCGATTTTTGCCTGACGGTGGCTTCTCTGATCAGTGTGTATGTGGTTTGTCTGGCCACACTCTCTATTAAAATGTGAAGAGGTGTGAGATTTCTGCATCTTCCACTCAATGCTCTGCCCATCTAATTTGATGGATGGCTTTGAGATTGAGTTTCCTTTTCCTTAGGAAGGCTACAAGTATAGTTTTGGTAGTAGGGTTGATGTTAAGTCTCACCTTATCTGCGATTATCCATTCCATTTCTCCACATCCATTTTTTTTAAGACTAAGGGTGGGTTTATCGATGTGAGGATACAAATGTTAGTTAAGTAACTGACAGATATTGCTAACTGGCAAATAAAATTTAGCTACAATGCTTTATCTTGCAGATAACTTCTATTTAACACTCAATAAACGTTTCATCGTAATTAGCTTACGAATAAAATTTTATCCGCAAGTTTTATCCGCAAGTTAATATATTAGTCGGCTTAATCTTGATGGCTGTGTTCTTAATGAAAAATATTGTAGGTACTCTAAACAGTAATTATTTATCCAGCATCAAAATATTATTCTTAATATGCTGCTTCAGCTTCTATTGACTACTGTCTTGATGCTAACCTGGCCTAGATATTAAAGATCCAATCATAAGCTAGCAAGTCTTTTTTATGGATACAGGTCTTCTTAATATGTGTGCAGCAGCAATTGCAACCAAAATAGCTTAGGGTATATAAAATTAACCTAGCTAGCCTAACCTAACATTCTTAATCTTCCATTTTGATAAACGACACTTTTCATATCATTCTAAAGGTTTCCAAGTTCAGAGGGTTCAAATCTGGAGACGTACGTCTTGGTCCAATGTACAATTGTTCTTTATTGTTGCTGCTTCTATATATTTTCTTGTATCTCTTGTTGTCTTCATCAGAAACATCATCGCCATAGCATTTAATAGTGTTGTATGTCGATGACTTAAAATTACTCCTTTATTGATCGTGACTATATAGTTCAGTTTCATTTTCATATTCTACAACAGCGCAAAGTCACAAAAAGTAAGGTTTGAAGGATGCTGAAGAAGTTTCAATCCTTTAGTGGTCAAACTTTCGTTGCAAGTTTTGACGGCATGAACTGGAGTATCATGATGGAGAAACCAAGTGTCCATTCTTGATTTTGACCTCACGTTTGCAGGCATTGTATACAACCCAGATTTGACTATCTTTTGAATGTATCCGAATCTTCTGACAGCTACTGGTTGTTTCGTAGTAAATATTTTTACCATCACCCTGCACCAAGGTAGACGTCATGTCATCTGTTAATCTATGTTGCAGTAGAAGACAACAAAGTTTTTTCACATGCAAATGATCATGCAGAATCGAGCGAATTGCCGGTGCATTTAGACCTAAGGTGTCCTCTATACTGCTGGTAGGTCAGTCGGTCTGTCTTCGTTAAGCATTTTCGACGCAGCAGCAACGTTTTCCTCCTTTCTGTATCACTCTCCTCTCTATCAGATATCTCCAATGACTATTCTTCAAAATTATCAAGTCGTCGGTCGTACAACTCTTTGGCTTTTCAAGGCTTCTTTGTGATTTTGTTCCGACGATTTCTGTAAAACCTTCTGCGAATTTAGAGGGTAGATTTGTCCAATTATTTTGTTTTTATTTTGCTCATACAGAATCCATTCTTTCGTGCATTTCCTTTAACATGTTCGCAAATTCTTGGAATTATATGGAATTCCATGAAATATAATGTTGGACGCCAGGCGACGCAAGTTTATCCCCTCTCCGCCCCTCCAACAACAACATTTTTTTTACCTTATAATCGACGGGCATGCGGTAAGAATGTCATTTCGAACCAATCGGATTAAACGAATCGAAACGAAATAGCCTCACCCATCCTTTTAGAAATCCAAAGATGCTCTTCCTTATACATTACGTAGAGAAGCCCCACGTAGAACAAGTTGATTGGGCCAATATTGGTTAAAAATTGAAAAATATATCGGTGACATATATTTTGTCAACATTTTTGCAATTATTAGCCCAAGTTATTGGCCCAATATTGTTTGTGTTATTGGTGAAATATTGGCATGTCTCTTCTTTATAATATTGGTCCATTCTGAATAAAATTTTTACACCGATTCTCTTAGTGTGGATTTCTCAATGTAAGGATAAATAAATTAACTTGCAGATAAAATTTTATTCGTAAGATAATTACAGTGAAACGTTTATTGAGTGCCAAATAGAAGTTATCTGCAAGATAAAGCGTTGTAGTTCCTAAATTTTATCTGCCAGTTAGCAATATCTATCAGTTACTTACCTAACAAATATGTGAAATGAATAAAACATTTTAGGAGCTCAAAAGCAAGTATTATAAGAGGACTGAGAAATATGCCCTTCCAAATTAATTGTTAAAATTGATGATAATGGTAACCAATATTTATATTATATAAACCTCCTTTTATGTTTAATTTTTTGAGTAGGTGGACAAGTAAATGTAATGTTTTGGAAAACACATGTTGGCCATGACGAGAATTACCTTAGAGCAAAAAAAAAACCTGCCGACAACAGAAAAGGATATGATGGTAGAAAAATTGAAATCCGGAGTAGGAAGAGGATTTTGCTTTAGGTTTTATGAACTCTAGAATGGAAGACAAACTTCGAAATTTCTCACAGATTACTTGCATGGACTAATACGAAGAAATGGATTTAACAGTAATGTTCATCAAGGATGATAAAAATGCAGGCTTTCCAGTGGTTTTCTTCTTGTCAAATCGTTTAGATCAACAAGTACAGAAAGTGTTTTTAGGTGCTCTTAAGGAGAAACTTCAGCAGGAAATAAACGCCGAGTACTTTATGAGTGATGACGACCCAAAATATTATAATGCTTGGATAAAAACAATGGTAAGTACGCCAAGAAAACTATTGCGCACGTGGCATGTAGTGAAGAACTGGAATATCCAAGGAAAGAAAAAAAATCAAAGATGCAAATTTAAAGAACCAAATGAGAACTGAGATGAAGAGGATTTTAAACGAGACCAACAAAGAGAGATTTCTACAATTAACAAATGCCAGTAGGTAAACTATAGGCGTACGAGAACAGTCACTCGACGTGGACATCCTGTATAAGCTGTATTTTGACAGCTAAAACCTGTGTACAACCAGTAAAATGTCATAATTGTGACAATTTGATAGGTTTTAGCTGTCAAAATACAGCTGATACAGAGTGTCCACGTCGAGTGACTGTTCTCGTACGCCTATAGTTTACCTACTAATGCCTATTGGCCTAGGTATTATTTTCATGGGGAGGAAAGAATTGAAATGTGGGCGCATTGTCACAGGGAAAATGCTGGAATTAAATATGGCAATAGGCAATTTACTAAAGAACAATCAGCTAAAGAGAAAAGCTAAAGTGACAATAGAAAAAGACTGGATACAATTGAAGATTTAGTAGACATCAAAATGTGGCAGAGGATTTTGAATATTGAACGACCTAATAATTATCAAAATAGAACGTCACGATGATGTTTGCACTGCCCTAACCTAAAAGGTCTATTTTGTCCCCTGTTTCTTGCTGTATGACTAAAGCTTTCTCGAATTCATAGCTGACTTGCCAAGCCTATCATCTTTAGAAAGTTTAGAATGTAGGATGGTTTGATGTTAGTTCCATTTCATAAGATCCTAGATGCATAGCCCTTGAATTGTATAGAGAGAAGATTCATCTTCATAGGATCTCACAGGATTCCTATCAGTAGGCAAAGCTTGTCTTTACTCATGGTGATGAGTTCATTGAATCTGTCCTGGTTGTCTCATTCCATGTTGTTCAAACCAATGCTTAATTTTCCTTTTGATCAGCTTCTTGTTTTCATTTTACTAGTATTATGCTATGACTGATCCCCCAAAAATTTCAGGTCACAAAAGAGATGCTTTCACTGCCTTTTCTTTTTTCAAAGTTAAATCGGACAAATCTTTCGATAGAGAGCATTTCCCCCTGAAGGATGGTGAGGAATTTCTTTAAGTTTTCGGAGTATTTTGTTCTAAACCCACATACTCGGATTGCAGTCCCTTCGGCTGTCCTTGAAGCATCTGTATATGCCATATTATGGCATTCTGGTTCAGTTCCGTGATGGTGTTTTGATTCCATCCACTTCTAAATCATTTTTGCAAAACTGAATTTCTTCGGTCATCTCCGAATAAGATTTTCGATTGCTACCTGACGATGCCTTCTCCCATCAGTCTGTATGTGGTTTGTCTGGCCCTACTCCCCATTAAACTATGAAGAGGTGTGAGATTTAGTACCACTTCTAAAGCGGCCGTTGGGTATGTTTTCATTGCAACAGTAACGCAAATTTTATTAAGTATTAATTTAAGTAATTTTTTTCTGTAAAATTTCTACAGATCATCAGGGTTTGGCAGCTTTATTAGTAATTTCAAATTCGTGCTTGTTCCAGAGTAATATGGAAGACCTAAATATTTAGTCTGCATCTTCCACTCAATGGCTCATCTAGTTTGATGGTTTTAAGATTGAGTTTCCTTTTCCTTGCAAAGGCTACCAATGACTCATACACTGTTTTAAAGACTTAGTCGGTTTAATCTTGATGGCTGTGGCAGCATCCAAATATTATTCTTAACAGGTTCCTTCAGCTTCTATTGATTACTGATTCTAACCTGGTCTAGATATTAAAGACTAACATCCAGTCATAAGCTAGCAAGTCTTTTTTATAGATTAAAGTCTTCTTATTATGTCTGCAGCAACTGCAGCCAAAATAGCTTAGGTTATATAAAATAACCTAACTAGCCTAACCTAACAATTGTTCTTTATTTTGTCGCTGCTTCTGTATCTCTTGTTGTACTTCAGAAACATCCATAGTTCAGTTTCATTTTCATATTCGAAAACAGCGCAAAATTCATAAGGAGCAAGGTTTGGAGGATGCTGAAGAAGTTTCAATCCTTTAGTGGTCGAATTTTCGTTGCAAGTTTTGACGTCATGATGGAGAAACCAAGTGTCCATTCTTGATTTTGACCTCACGTTTGCAGGCATTGTGTACAACCCAGGTGTGTCTTTTGCATGTGTCCGAATCTTCTGACTGGAGAGTCCTCATCATCAAAGATTCAAACCTATTACGATATTGTTGACATATCGATATTGTTTCCTAGCAAACATTTTTACCATCACCCTGTATCAAGTCAGACGTGGTGTCATCTGCTTTCCTATTAATCTATGCTGCAGTAGAAGACAACAAAGTTTCTTCACGTGCAAATTATCAAGCAGAATCTAACGAATTGCCGGTGCATTCAGGCCTAGGGTGTCCTCTATACTACTGATAGGTCTGTTGGCTTGCCTTCGTTGAGCATTTTCGACGAAGCAGTAACGTTTTCCTCCTTTCTTTATCACTCTCCTCTCTATCAGATATCTCCAATGACGATTCTTCAAAATTGTCAAGTCGTCGGTCGTACAAATCTTTAGATTTTCAAGACTTCTCTGGGATTTTGTTCTTTAACAATTTCTGTAAAACATTCTGCGAATTTAGAATTGTTTTGATTTTGATTATTTATTTTTGTAGCGAACAAACTAACTGATTTGATATTATTCGAATCAAAACTGTGTGTAGAGTAGAGTGGAAGTATTTGGCTGTACGACTTTAAGGTCAAAAAGAAAGGAAATATTGGGATAGGCAGCCAAAATCAAACAAATCAAAATGAAACCCGGGACTTACTTGTAGATCCAAATCGACTAACATAATAACGAATTTCCTTCAACATCAGCATCTCCCTTCGCCTTCACCAAGAAATTTCTGAAAGATCTGAAATCAACTCTTCCTGAAGGTGATTCTCCGTTGTTTATGCCGGCTGATAAAAGTCAACTGACAGTAGCGTTAACTAAATCTGTCTGTGTGTGTGTGTGTGTGTGTATGAATATAAATTAACAACAAAAACAAGTTGCGTATTTGAAGTAAATGTAAATTATTCTGATATCTGATATAATGAGCAATTTCCAGGTAATATTGTAAACTGGGAGCGGATACTAAATTCAGTATACATATATATATACAGCGAATAGTACAGATGCGGGGAAAACAGTGCTCATATCTATTCCTAATAAAGCTTTTACAAATTTCCATACTGAATAGCAATCCGAGCGGATAATAGAACTTGTGCATGTTCAATCAGTGTGGTAGAATACCCGCATATTTTACGTCCATGCAAAATACACACGCGTCCCTTAATTACGCGTAATCGAGTTTATAATTTCTTTTTTAATTTCTAATAGCAAATATTTCTCTCCCTCTAGATTCTAGATAATCGTCGAGAGCTTTGAAAAGCACATTAATAAGCAGAGCGCACATCCGACGTACCAGCCATCGCTCTTCGGAGAGAATCTTGTTTCAAGTCCGCGCTAACTATATTACCAACTGCTAAACTGAATTATATGTTTCACTCGACTTTCCAATATATTAATATTTAAACGCACGGATTTTCGAAACTTCGATGTATCATATTAAAACTTTCGTTTAGAATTCTTTATAAATACAGTCTCAATATTTTTAACGGAATAATAGTCAGATCAAGGGACTAATAAGTAATTCGTTTAATTTAGGAGGTTTGGAAGCCGTAAATTCCACTTGACGCAATATCCACTCCGATCAATATTTTGAGGAAATAGATTACACTGATTAAATTGAACTAGGCCTAGTTGAGCTGTCGGTACATGCATCCGTACAGTAGATGCCGTTCTGTATCCCGGTGAGATAGGTCCGTACACGTTTATATGTATATGTGAGCACGTATATAACTGTGGTGGCTGTTCTGAATTTCAATGCTACATACGAGGGAGCGTTTTTATATTCGCGGAATGGGGGATAAGGGGTGGAAATAAAAAAACCTAATTATTTTTCTTTTTCAATATATTCACCTGCAAGACGGATACATTATTCACATCTTTCAATTAATTTATTTATACCCTCATAAAAAAATGATTTCTCTTTATCTGCAAAATACGCCGAAACTGCCTCCTTGACTTCATCATCGGCAGTAAATTTTTTACCCCGCAGCTCATTTTTCATTTTCGGAAAGAGGTAATAATCACTTGGGGCCAGGTCTGGGCTGTAATAATAATAATAATAATAATACAATTTATTGTTGTAGATCATACATAGGATGATATTAACATTGTCACATATTAACTAAAACTAGAAAAGGTACTACGTACCTAATGTATACACTACACACTTAAATACAATATGCAGAGTACATCAGCTCATACAAGTACATTACATTACTACATATTAAAAAAATCGTCGTATGAATAGAAACATCCTTCAATTAGATATTTTCTTAAAGCAACCTTGTAATTACTTAACGTAGGCATCGTTTTTATATATGTCGGCAATTTGTTGTACATTTTTATTGCGCGGTACTCGGGTGATTTCTCAAACAAGGCGGTTCTGTGACGCGGTACTCTCAAATCATTTGCTCCTCTAGTGACCATAGCATCGTAGTAGGTGCAGTTCTTATCTAGACTCTGCACATTCTGTCGCGCCCACACCCCAAGTTCGTACAAGTAAATTGCTGGTAAGGTGAGAAGGTTTAATGTTAGAAATAGTGGGCGGCATGGGGTATTTGCCGGTTTCTTTAGCATACATCTTATTATCCTTTTCTGCGCTTTAAAAACCCGAATAAATTGAGTCGAGGCACCCCAAGCAAGAATGCAATATTTTATACGGGAATGTACATAGCCGAAATAACAAGTCCTCAGCACGTGTAGGTTAACTTTATCTCGTAAATTGCGAATTGCGTAAAATACAGAATTAAGTTTTTTAACAAGATCACCAATATGAATGTCCCACGACAGAGCATTGTCAAAATTCATACCTAAAAATTTTAAACTATTTACATTGGGCACCGCTTTACCGTTTAAATTTAAATAAATACTTTCGTTTAAGTTGTGCCTAAAAGATATTGCTGCTGTTTTGTTAATATTTAAGTCCAAACAATTTTTAACGCACCAATCGTTTATGGAGACATTAAGCTGACCTCCCAACTGGGACAATTGTGCTGTGTATGGTGCCGTTATTAAACACGACGTATCATCGGCGTACTGATAAAGACAGGAATGAGTCAATGCGTCGGGCATGTCGGAGACATATATCAAAAATAAAGTTGGTCCGACTATTGATCCCTGAGGTATCCCCCTGGCAATACTAGCTGATTTCGACAAAAATTCCGTTTGTATACCGTCACGTGTTCCCGCAATAGACACAAATTGTCGTCTGTTAGTTAAGTAAGACTTTATGTAGTCAAGTGCAACTCCGCGTATTCCTACTGAGTCCAATTTATTCAGCAAAACTTGGTGACTAATGGTATCAAAAGCACGGGATATGTCGTAAAATATTCCCACAACCTTCTCATTACCATCAAGACAATGAACTAATTTATTTAAAAAGTTGTATACAGCCGTTTCGGTACTTTTGCCTGGCAGAAAACCAAACTGTGTTGCAGGAATTATGTTATGTTTCACTAAGTGCCCTATAATACGCTTATTAATAACCTTTTCAAAAATTTTTGAAAAGGCTGGTAGAAGAGAAATCGGCCGATAGTTCAGCACGTTATCTACAGGTCTTTTGGATATTTTGAGGTTCTCCGGATATATGGAAGAAATTATAGAATTATTAATTATGGTGGTTAAGGGTTTAATAATATGTTGTGAACATTTCTTAATTATTGAGAATGGAATCTCATCATATCCCGTCGAATATTTACCAGACATATTCCATATAATATCTGTAAGTTCGGACTCCTCAGTGGGCAGAAAATAAATCGATTGCTGACATTTACTTGAAACTACAAAAGTATCATTATTTACAGTAACACCATTAACACTACTAAAATAATCTAGAAAAATATCACTAATGGCCTGACTATTTGATATCGTTTTGTTGTTATGGTTGATAGTTAGTTGTTTACATTTTTTACCCGTCTTTCCTTTAATTACCTCCCACACGGCTTTAGATTTGTTATCTGAATCTAAGATTTTTTTTTCATAATATTGCCTTTTAGTTGTACGTACAAGATTGATATGAGCTTTTTTTCCTCTTTATACTGTTCTTTGTAGTCATTACTGCTATAATGCTGTTGAAAATCATACATGGCCCGTAATTTTGTGGCACTCTGTACAACCCTATCATCAATCCACCCATCTTTATATTGCTTTTGACTTTTTATTTGTAAAGGAAAAGCTAAATTAAAGTAATACAAAAATATATTTAAAAAGCTATTGTATTGCTGATTTACGTCAGTCTGTGCAAACACCTCGTCCCACGGTTCAGCTGAGAGCAGATCCGAAAAGTACTTTATTTGAACCACATTGAAACTTCGACGACAAACTTTCAATTCCCCACCAGATCTATCAATATTTCCATTAACGGTTACAACCTGATACTGATGATCACTAAAGTATGCCGTACCTAGCGTATAATCTTTCACTATATCTAAGTTACAAAAGACATTATCTATACAGTTCTCAGAATGATCAGTGATGCGTGTAGCGCTATAAAACACTCTCTGACAATTAAAGCAATCAAACACGTCTAAAAGTTCAGCAGACTTCTGGGTTCTGCTATTAAAGTTAACGTTAAAGTCTCCACACAATATTAAAAAATCACATCGATCATAAAGTATTTGTAATAAATCGCTCAATCTGTTTTTAAAATTAGTGAAGCATCCTGATGGTGCTCTATACACACAAACAACTATTGTAATACTCTTACCTAAACTAAATCTACCGCAACAATATTCAAAATCCTTTTCCAAAGAAGTAATAGGGAATGTCACTTTGTCCACATTTACTTCATTTTTCGCGTAGATTGCTGCTCCACCACCCTTTTGGGCACTCCGACAAAACCAGGATATTGGTACATATCCCGGTACTTCAACTTCGGTAATCTCTTCTTCAACGAAGCAATGTTCCGTAATACACAACACATCCGGCTGATTGAGTTCTTTGAGTAAAAATTCAAGGTCGGGTATCTTATTTCGCGCACTATTAATATTCAGATGAAACACCACACTATCTTTTGGGATCTTATTCACTAAAGCTCCAGAGCCTGTGTTGTTCGATATTTGAAAAAATTTTGCCTGTCAATTTGTTTTTTTGGTCGTAATTCGTCCTTGGTCAGTTCTTGTTTCCTGTCGTTACTTGTATTCTCCACAGATAAGACATTTTGCTGGATAAAGTAACTCTCCAGATATTGGCATACAACCTCTTTTCCAATATTACTTAAATGAAAACCTTTGTAAGTGTAATACCTGGGTAGTAAAATATTATTTATAGCAAACAACTCCAAGTGCGTATACTGGCGCGCCATAATATATAGCTTCGCATTAATGTGCTCAATTATGCTATTAAGTTCCGGTTTGTCAAATCGAAAAGGTATCGTAGATAATATAGTGATGGTATTATTTGTCGTTTGCATTATATTTGTAAATGACCGTAAAATTCCGCTAATATTCGCACTATCATAGCAGTTCTCAATGTCGTTTGTACCGCACTGAATAAATACATAATCGTTTGCGCCATAGTCTTTAATCTTCACATTTAGATCCTCTGTAACGTTTATAATACGCCCATTTGGTTTGAAGAAGCTCTCAATTTCAAAATTTCTAGTAAGTCTGTTTTTTAGTTTCAAGCTGTAACCCCTTGCATTACTATCGCCCAAAACCAGAATCTTATGTTTAACATCGACTTCATCTGCGTTCGTCACTTTATAATCCAAATTGTGGTTTTCATTTTTTGTTAATGTTGTTTCAATATTGTCGAGTTGAGAGTTACAGACATTTTTTTGGAAAATAGAGATTTCAGTGTCTTGACTATCATTCAGTACCACGGCCTGATTACTTTCCCCTGCTGAATTAGGATGTGCTTTTCCAGATACTAAACTCGCTCTAGCACTGTTGTAAGTTTTGTTGGTAGAATTCGTTTGATTTACAAGACTTTTGAAGTTTTTACGCAATTTACTTACAGTTACCTCCAGGAATTTCAATTTGCGTTCTAGTCTTTCAACATAGTTCAAAAGTCTGAAGCAATTTTTTTTGGGATTTTTTCGAGGACACTGTTTCACGGTGATTACGGAATCATCACTGTTTGAGGAAATGCTACAGTCTAATCGATCTTCTTCTACGTCCATGGCATGCCGCAACCTCTGAACTAATTGGTCCTTTCTTCCAGTAGTTAGTTCACCTCGTTTGCCTAATTCTTTTCGTAAATCAGCAACTTTCATATGAGCGATCATGGTAGATAAATATTTTAACTGTGTTAGTTTACTTGTAAAATACAAACTCACAAAAAGTGCACTTCGATAAAAAGCGAGATTCCTTGCGTATAAAAAGATACAGAGAGGTTTCAATACGGTTCAGAAATTTCAATCAAATCCGTTTTTCTAACAATAATCAAAGTTCAGAGATACGTTACAATCACTAATCGATTAGCAGTTAGGTATTTAATTTCTTATAGTTCGCAAAATTTTATTTATTTGCAATCTTACCGGGAAAAACTTAATAATTTCGTACCGATATGCACACTTGACATTTTATTACATTTTTGTAGATAGTATTGTAGATAGTATTGTATTATGAATTAAATGGGGTGGGTGATTCACAATTTCGAAACCCTCCTTATGCAGGGCAGCTAACGCAACGCGGCTCTTGTGGACGGGCGCGTTGTCGTGCAAAAGCAGCACACCTTTCGTCAATTTTCCCCTTTTCTCTTTAATGGCTTCTTTTAGTCGCTCTAATATTCAAGCGTAATATTCTCCGGTTATAGAAACACCTTTATCTTTATAATCAATCAACAATATTCTTTCCGAGTCCCAAAATACCATTGCCATGAGTTTCCCAGCTGATTGTGACACTTTAAATTTCTTGGGAGGTGCTGTGCCCTATTTACGCCACTGCATGGAGTCTTGTTTGGACTCAGGTTCATAATGATGAACCCAAGTTTCGTCTCCAGTAACAATTCGACTCAATACACCATCCTTGACTTCATTACAGAGGTCCAAAAATACACGCGAACACTCTACGCGCTGTTGTTTTTTGCGGCGGCGTGAGCATTCTCGGCACCCATCTTGCGCTAACCTTAGACATGCCGGGATGATCATGTAGGATTTTAAAAATTGTTGTATCGGATACTCCAACCATTTCTGCGAGTTGTTTCTTCTTTAGTCGAGCATCTTCGAGTACAATTTTTTCAACTTTTTGGATAGACAGATAGATAGATAGATATTTATTTATTTCAGAGACAGGCACATATACAAATAATATACATGTATGTATGAAATACGTCAAAAGAAACGAATATGAAGGAAACACTAATAGGTACCTATAAGAATGTAAACTAACAATTTAGATAATATTCCTGTACACTGTATAACTCTTTACCAATAAGGTAGTTTCGTAGTTTATTTTTAAATTGTTTGTAGGTTGAACTGTTTTTTATGTGAACATCAAGTGCATTATATAATTTTTGGGCTGCATAGTAGCAACCTTTTTCAAACAGACTTAGTCTATGTAGTGGCAACTGATAATAGTTATTCCTTAAACTGTAAGAATGTTCTTTTGTGTAACTAAAATTTTGCCTGTGATTGTAAACAAAACAAAGACATTTGTAAATATACACAGATGGAAAGGTCATTATATTTAGTTTCTTAAAAACGCCCTTACACGAGTCTCTAGGTTTTTTACCCGCTATTATTCGTATCACTTTCTTTTGTTGTTTAAACACATCTATGGCACCTCGTGATTGTCCCCAGAATATTACTCCATAAGCCAATAGAGAATAAAACATGCCGTAGTACGCTGTAACTAACGTCTGTAGATTGACGTTCTTTTTGAGTTCGCGAAATGCATAGCACTTTCTACTTAATTGCGCCACTAACGTACTGGTATGCTGCGACCACTTAAGGCCACTATCAATTGTTACACCCAAAAACTTGGTATGCGATACAAACTGAATATTCGAGTTTGGGAGTACATTTATACTGTCTGGTGTAAACGCACGGTCCCGATCAGTCTTAAATAACACACAATTAGTTTTAGAGTCGTTTATAGTCAACCCGTTTTTTATGCACCAGCGGTTCAATGAGGAGAAACTATTTCTAGCTGAATTTTCAATATCTTGTACATCAGATACTTTAATTAATAAAGATGTATCATCCGCATAGTTAACAGTTAAAACATTATCTGGTAGGTGATTAGGCATGTCGTTGATGTAAATTATAAAAAATACAGGTCCAAGTACACTACCTTGTGGGACTCCATGTGCTACTCTCAGTGTTTTGGATTGCACTGCTGAAGATCCCGACCGTAAGCAGACTGTTTGTGTTCTGTTGTTTAAATAGTCTTTAAACCATTCCCAGCAAACTCCTCTTATACCTAGCTTATCGAGCTTCTGCAGCAAAAGTTCATGTCGTACACTGACAAAGGCTTTCGTGAGGTCAACGAATACCCCAAGTGATTTATATTTATTCTCGAAACCAATCAAGATTTCATTTACATAGGCATAGATTGCAGTTTCTGTCGATCTATTCTGTCTAAAGCCATGCTGACTGTGTACGATGCATCCGTTGCTCTCTAAATATTTGATAAGCTGATTGCACGCTATGATTTCTAATACCTTAGATATTGATGATAAAAGGGTGATTGGTCTGTAATTTTCAATTGATGTTTCCGACCCCTTCTTGTGGACAGGTATTACAACTCCTTGCTTTAAGAGTTCAGGGAAAATTCCCGACTTCAGCGAACCGTTAAATATGTGCTCCAATGGATCAGCTACACAATCGACAACTCTCTTTAACAAAAAATTCGAAATTTCGTCCGCACCATGTGACTTCTTATTACTAAGCTTAGATGTAATTGCTACTATTTCTTCTTTGGTTACCGGCTGGAAGAAGAAGGAACCGTTAGGGCTCTTTACTAGTGATGTGTCAGATATGTTCGTTATGTGTTGTGTGCTGCTTCCTATAGAGACAAAAAAATTATTGAAAATGTTTGCTACATCTTGCTGCTTTTTTATCATACGGCCGTTGTGCTGAAGAATTATCTCTTTATGAATATTATTTTGTCTCGTGTTAACTACCGCCCATACTGCTTTACTCTTATTATCAGAGTTGTTAATAAGTTTATCATTGTAAGCCTTTTTGGTATCTTGTATCTTTTTTGTATAAAAAATTTTATAATTGTGTACTTGTTCTTTTAGGTTCAAGTGTGGGTATTGCCTATGTATATCACAGATCAAGTTATACGTTTCACGATAAGATCTGAGGTTGTCGGTCATCCAACAATTTTTGGAGTAGTGTTAAGGGCAAACTTTCTCAATGGAAAGCATATCCAGAATAAGGTCTTGAGTGTATTAATGAAAAATTCATAAGCCACATTTACATCTTCTGTATACACATCTTGCCAGTCAATTATTTGCTAGCTATCCTTAAATATTTCTACGGTACGCTCATTTATTACTCGCCTGTAGCTGAATTTTATGCTACTTTCTGGATATGGCGTCCAACAGACTTGTTGAGCGGTGTGATCAGACAGATTGGAGTTCAAAGTTTGTGCAGTAATGTGTCCCGTGTAATTAGTAAACACGTTATCAATGCATGTGTTTGTCGTTGGGGTAATTCTGGTCCCTTCTTTGAATAACTGTTGCATATTGTATGAATTCATAAGAGCTGTCAATTTCTCAACGTCTGGTGTGTTTTGCTTCATATCCAGATTAAAGTCACCAGCTATCCAAACTAGCATATCTTCGGTAAACGCTTTATCTAGGATAGTCTCAAGTATGTCGATTAGTACGAGAATGTCTATAAGGCGAGAAGTTCTATATATGGCACAAATAAGCATTTTTCTGTTTCCATATTTAACTTCTACCGCAGCGCATTCGCATTGATATATAATGCTGAGATTTCTAATATCACTTCTTTGTATAGCTTTACATATTTCATTGCAGTATATTGCCACACCGCCATGACTATTTTTTGTTCTACAGAAATTGGAGACACATTTGTACCCACTTATTTTTATACTGTTTAACTGTTCTTCACAAAGCCAATGTTCCGTAAGGCAAAGAAAATTGCAACCACCGATGTCATCTAGAAACATTTCTAGCCGTTCCAAACTTGTAGTTAAGCATTGTATGTTTTGATGAATTAATTTTAATCTAGGATAATTGTTTTTATTATTTAGTGCTACTCTTATGTGTTTATTATCTTCTTCCCGACATTCATAAAAAAACGATTAATTTTTGTACCCCTTGGCCACATTGTTGGATTTCTAACTTCATCCAGTAACTCGATCGGAAACGTTAGTTTAAACGATGAATATTTTTCCGGGTATTTAGGGATCATAGCATCGCATTGGACTTTCGATAGATTGTGTGCTGTAAGGTGTTTTATGATATCTTCAGATGAAGTTTCTGGTGCTAGGTTAAAGACATGCAGATATCCATACTGAGTAGATGCTTTGATAGTGGAGCTAGTAGCTGTCCCTATTATAATTTTACTTCTTCTGTTTTCTTTTCCTTTACGGATTATTATTATGTTTGTTTATATCGGTTTTCTTTAGTATCTCCGCATAGTTTACGAGAGTTTTTTGTACACTATTTGTGTTTTCTAGGTCAATAAACTCCATGTCGCTATTGCTCTTTTTTTTCTGAATGTACTTTGTTTTCTTTTCCGTGCCATCTGTTTGGTTGATTCGTGTAGTTCCATCTATATTTGGCGAGCAAAAATGCTTATAATTTGCAGAGATAACTGCTTTTAAGGATTTTACCTCTTGTGTTAGTATCCTGTTCTCGTTATTTAATTTTGCTATTTCTGATTTCAATGGAACAATGACAGTGATAAGTGCTGGTGTGCTCACCTCAATGCCCCTGCCCGGCCTCGGGTCGTCTTCAAGGGATTCCCTTCCTTGTTTAAATAAACTATGCCACTTGTACACCATGGTTTTTCCTGGACAAGAGTCGCCGTAAACCAATGACATCTCATTCATTATGGTCGCGACCGATTTTCCTTGCCTGGTAAGGAACTTCATAACGGCACGATATTCGATTTTTTCCATATTTCACTTTTCACTCCTGATTGTGTTACTTGTTTGACGATAGCTCAAAGACTAACTGTCTAATAACAATGAAACTTCGTATTTTTACTAATTATGAGTCGCTGCACAGGCCACGCCCCCAATGCGCCTAATCACCCCCCTACAACCCGCTCATTCCGCGAATATAAAAACGCTCCCTCGTACATAGATACCATACGGTCGATGTTATGTAGGTGCAAAAAATACTTCGTACACTGTACAATTTTGACGCTATGGCAAGAACGTTACAATTCTATCTCCACCTTCTTCCTTCTTCGTTTAAATTATACACAATTCATTCAGCACATCAACTCCCTACATCGCAAAAGCCGCATCCGCAATTCTTATTCTCCAATTCTCTTTTAAGTTCGACGCTCATAATTAAAACCGGCCCCAGCTGAAAGGGAATAAATTCCAACGACTGATATCTCCCGACTATACAGGGCATCCTTTACTGGTATATATGTAGTAGGTACTACTATCGCTACTACTACAGTCTAACCTTAATTAATTGGAAGTAATACCGTTACCGAAGTTTATTCAACAAAACCTCAACAAAACGTTGAGAGAAATATACCTACATCAATTAAATGGGAGGTGGGGGGAAAAAAAGGAAGTGCTCGGAGTCCGTTCGGTGCAGTTTTATTGCTTTTAAATTGCAACGAATTCGAATAGGATCGATTAAAGTTAATTCCCCCCTTTCCAATTCGCCTCCTAATCAATGGGGAGAAAAGATCCCCGGTTCCGATTAAATATTATCATCCTTTCGTTGATTCGCGTTTGGTGAAAGTAATGCCTCACAACTGCAGAGTTATAAACAAGTAAGTAAGTAAGTAAGTATTTTATTAGCAAAGCTATTATTACAACTATAACATTTCTTACATTACACACTCATAGATAGATCACTCAAATTTTTGTTTAATATTGTAATGGTTGGCTTAGTGAGCAAGGGAGCAACTAGACCAGCAGATATTCCGTGATTGGAGTGTTAGAATGACAATTCAATCCACCGTGCGGACGTCTGACGTCGAAAGCTACCTTGTGAACATCAAAATTATATTATAAAACCCCAGTAATAAAAACACACCATTTTGGAGACACCAGGTATATTGCACAAGAACAGCACCCTGTATATTAATATCAAAATTAAAATAACGATTAATAAAAAATATATATATACTAATTGAATCTAGATAAAACAATAATGAAATTTATAAAACAAATCATTAAGAATAGAGATGACATTTTGCCATGAATGAATAATGCTTCCAATCACACTATAAAAAGAAAACAATGTAGATAATGTAATTTTGTAATCAGCATAGAATAAGGAACATCATATTTAGCACAAGCTTCAGGTAACATCACTATTTCAATAGTTCCTTACAAAAATTGTCCAATTCTACAGCTACAAATCGGCACCATTCCCAAGTGTCAAACAGAATTGTCAAACAACAGAGTTAATTTGCAGAATTTTGTAATTACCCTATTTGAGGCACTCTGAGTCCGATTCCGTAGTTATTTCCAAAATTCTAAAATAAATTAAATTAAGTTTTCCAAAATTTCATTTCGCAAACGATTTCCTTTTGTTTAAGATATTTTACATCATCCAATAAGAGCCAATGACGCCAAAAATACTTCGGGGATTCTCTAAAAAAAAACATGCAAAACGACAGTCGAATTTAATCGTTAATCGAGGATACAGCTCGTATTTTTCATCGTAAAAATTTCAAGGAAAACATTTGTATCTTTAACCTGCAACTTTCAATAATCATTAATTATCCTATTTGAATCCGTTTCCCAGCTTACCCAAGTTCCAAATATCAAAAAGATCTACGAGGGAGCGTTTTTATATTCGCGGAATGAGCGGGTTGTAGGGGGGTGATTAGGCGCATTGAGGGCGTGGCCTGTGCAGCGACTCATAATTAGTATAAATACTAAGTTTAATTGTTATTAGACAGTTAGTTTCCCTCCTCGCACCCAGCTTATTTATTATCTACATGTCAGACATGCCGGAATCGCTCGGGGTTGACCTGGCGATATACGCCGATGACACGGCTTTGTACACCTCAGATAGGGACGAGAACATCTTATGCCGCAGACTCCAGCAGTCGCTGGACAAAATACTAGCTTGGGCTTCCAGGTGGCGTCTGAAAATAAACCAATCTAAATGCGTAGCAGTTCGCTTTACAAAAAGGCTACGACCTCCACCCGAAAATATTTTTGTAGATAATTTCAGACTCCCCTGGAGCCCTTCGGTCCTCTATCTGGGAGTCATCTTGGACTCACGTCTCACGCTGCGTCTGCATGTATCCAGAGCCGTAGAGAAATTCGATGCGGCAAAAGTTTCTTGTATCCGCTGCTTTGTTCTAAGAGTAGCCTGTCGTTGAAAATTAAGATCCTCATTTATTATACGTTCCTTCGACCTATTGTTAGCTACGGCGCCCTACCTATCTCAAGCATGGCGAAAACGCACCTCAAAAGGCTGGAAACGCTACAAAATCGGGTCCTAAGACTGATAACTGGAGCACCATGGTTTGTCCGAAATATACAACTCCGCGAAGATCTTGGGGTCACAACAATGAAGCAACATCTGACAAGCCTAGCAGCGAAGACCAAGGAAAGAATTGCGAGATCTGACAATCCGCTGCTGAGCAGGCTCATCGAGCTTGAGCCCGATAGGCCCCCACCTAGGGTTATGGTCAGAAGAGCCCTAGCAATCGATGATGAAGAGCACGCCTAGGAGGACCATATAATCCAGAGACTCGGTCTTAAATAGACAGCGAGGACCCCCTTAAATTACAACCATCCAGCCTAGAGGAGGCTTCCCAAGAAGAAAACAGGGCTTAAGAACCATCGTTCGGCCCTAGAAGGAGAAAGAGACGACCCAAGTTAGACAGTTAGTCTTTGAGCTATCGTCAACCGAATAACATAATCAGGAGAGAAAAGTGAAATATGGAAAAAATCGCGTGTTCGCGTGCATTTTTGGACCTCTGTAATGAAGACAAGGATGGTGTATTGAGTCGAATTGTTACTAGAGACGAAACTTGGGTTCATCATTATGAACCTGAATCCAAACAAGACTCCATGCAGTGGCATAAAAAGGGCACAGCACCTCCCAAGAAATTTAAAGTGTCACAATCAGCTGGGAAACTCATGGCAACGGTATTTTGGGACTCGGAAGGAATATCGTTGATTGATTATAAAGATAAAGGTGTTTCTATAACCGGAGAATATTACGCTTCAATATTAGAGCGACTAAAAGAAGCCATTAAAGAGAAAAGAATCACCCACCCTACAGCCCAGACCTGGCTCCGAGTAATTATTACCTGTTTTCCGAAAATGAAAAAAGAGCTGCGGGCTAAAAAATTTACTGCCGATGATGAAGTCAAGGAGGTAGTTTCGGCGTATTTTGCAGATAAAGAGTGTTGTATTACCAAATCCTTTCTAATATCTTTGTTTCTCATTCTGCTCTTTTTTCTAGTCACCTCCCCTCCGCATCCCCCCACCCCTCCCCTCTCCTTTACCTTCTGGAACTCTTCTCGAGTACTACATCTCCATAACCTGCATCTTGTTGCTTTAATAACTTTCATTTGACACCCACGATTCACAACCGAAAATGAATTGGTTGTTCATTGCGTGATAAAGTTTCATTGTAGTTTGAATTCTCACTTTCTCCTCTTACTCCACCTACTCCTTTTTCAAGTACGTACGTGTACACGTATCTATACGCTTCACGTATAGATGGCGCCAGTAGCGAAATGGAAAAACAGCTCGGAAACGATCAAAAAAGAAATCTGATCGATCGTTTCGTTTATTTCTTTTCCATTTTTAAATGCGGGCTTTTCTGCAATTAACGGCAATAACATGTGAGAGAGCTAGCAGAGAACTAGTGGCACGCTGACGAGACCGAAAAGGTCGAAACAACGTCGCCCGTTTCAAAAGCTTGAGATCTTGTTTCGTCGCACTCGTTTGCAGGGCGTTTCCTGCAATATACCACGATCCCTTAGTTTTCTAACGAGCTCCTTAATATGATCGTTTATAATAGATCGGTAGCTGTCAAATTTATTTTTTACAAAAATTGAGATAATTTCTCTCGTTTATATTATAACGAAACGACTGAGTAAGTTTTTTTTTTTTTTTTCGAGTGTAATTGTGCCTTGTTTGCAGTATGTAACCAGGTTGTTTTATTCTCTCCTTTTTGTGCGCTTTCGAATCGCGTTCGTAGACATCGCTATTGTCGGCAAATAAAGCCCGGATGTGTCAACAGTAATTCTGTCATCTCCATTTTTTTTCCTCTTCCTTCTCCCATCACCCGCTCTTTCCCCCTCCTCCTCCCTCACCATCATCGTGTTCTTTTTCCAAAGCGGGGATTTGTTGTTTGCATTATTTTGCGTTGAAGTATTTGGGGCTGTTTACTTAAATATATCGATTGTTTATCGTAAAACGAAAACATTCTTCAACATCTTAAAATGAGCGGAGGAGAGATATTCTCAACTATATATATGTAGTAGACGCACGGGGTTTAAGGAGATAATTAAGGACTTGTAACCGCGCAAGTGTCAGTGCAAGAAAGGCAATTAGGAACTGGAACTCGTCGTACAAAGGGAACTGCATCGGAAAAAATAAAAAGGAGGTTAGATCAAAGGGAGAGAACGAAGCTAACGTCGCACATAACACTCACACAAAATGAGGGACACGATCGACCATTGCATAAAAGAAACTTATCCGATGGTACTTGAAAGGTGAAGCGAGATAGGAGAATATAACGAAGCATAGAAAACGTTCGATTCGAACTTTATAGACTACTCTTATTATTGTACTGCTTCTTTAATGATTCTGTCATAGAATGGTGGTGAAATTGGAAAGATCTTGATTGTCTTCAAACTCTATAGGTACACAATTAGAAAATTGTTTCCTTCTGAGTCAATACGTTGACTTCCTCGATGATTTCTTCGTTATTTCCTCATCATGGTTCGTTTCTACATCTCAACTAACTAAACATTTTAACCCACACATGCAAGTAATTATAATCTAGTTTATGTTAGCACATACTTCACCTCTCTTGAAGTTGTTTCGTCTGGAAAACATGCACATTCGCCTCGGTAAACACGCGGAAAAATAGAGACCCGTTTTTCCAAGGAAATCTACCTGACGCAGGGGACTTGTTTGCGTTAGCTACTGCACGTTTAAATCGTGTCCTCGAAGCTCGCTAACGTTCTATTCCTTTTAATTTTAGATTTCCTTAAATTATGCATGTTGAATTATACGTGAGGAGGATGGCTGGTTGGTTTCCCACGCCGGAATATCAACCCGACCGACGTGTAAGAATAAAAAATCCATACTGTTAAATTGCAGAACTTTAAGCAGGTTAGATTAATAGTGATTGTATTTGTGTAATTCGTAATACGACGGCAGCATCCAATGTTAAATTATTCAAACACATTTCGAACGTTATTAGAACTAGTCAGCATGCGACGTTATCGATAAATTAACTGTCAATATTTCGAAACATTTAACCTAATGACGCGTTTATTCGACAAGGAAATTAAATTCTGCCGAAGTTTCGCCGAATACTGTTGGATCATGTAAGCGTATACACATCAACTTTATAGTATATGGGTTTATAGGTAAACACGTATGTACTATATAAGTACATATAACGACATGGACATGTAAACTACGTTCTGAGCACCATTTCAGAAGTTTAGATTGGAATTAATTTGTCGTATACGTGCATTTATATAAGTTTAATGGAAATCTTGCGCTCATATCTGGACCTATTCTTCCCTGACGTCTTATTGGTGTAGATTTGAAGTGGCTGACAATCATGCAATGCCAAAAGTTGGTTAGTGTTAACAATTCTACACAATAAACGTATAGATATAATATAATGTCGAATAAATGTCAAAAAAATGTCGAAAAATCAAATATGTATATAAAGAAAATATTGAGTAGTGTAGGTTCCTTAGGGCAACGAATTAAGAAATAGAATTCTATATTGGGCAGAATTCTGCCACCGATATAGAAAAAAAAAACGCTGAAAAAATATGGAACAAATATCGATTGGACTATATTGAAAAAAATGTCGAAAAATTTAAATAAAAATTTTTTAAAAATGTTACCGGAAAAAACGGTAAGAAATGTTGAAAGAAAGACCGAAAAAATGTCTCCTTAAAAATGTCGAAGGATGTCGAAACAGACGTCGAAAGAAACGTCGAAGAAAACACCGAAACCATCGCCAAATATGGAATAAATTATGTTGAAAGAAAACCTCGAAAAAACAGTGAAAAAACGCAGAAAATATGCAAAAAAGTTGACATTTTTAAAAGGATCAAGCAAATGTAAAACAAGGATAAAAAAATGCCGAAAAAACGGTGAAGAGACGGTGCAAGAATGAAAATGGTAAATCCTGGAAGAAATACCTTTTTGAAAGTGTTGAAGAATGTCCAAAAGACTAACCACTGTCAAGGGTTGAAAAAAATACGTCGAAAATTTGTCGGAAAAAATGACGAATAAAATTCACAAATATATGAAGAAAGTCTAAGAAAAGTGAAGGATATACAAAGGGATATTATTTTAAATATGTGGGAAAAAAATGTTGAAACAAGCGTCAGAAACAACCTTAAAAATGACGCCGAAAAAGTTGAATTAATGTCGGGATGATGTCGAAAAATACATTCAAGAATTCATGGAAGCAAATACGCCGAAAAGATCGAAAAATATATCGAATAGAGATAGCAAAAATGTGAAGAAATATAGAATGAATGTCGAACGTCCAAACACGTCAAAAAAATACCGAAACAATCGAAAAAAATGCAGAGGAAAAAAGATGTCTAACAACTGTCAAATATATATCGAATAAATTACAAGCAAACGTCAAACAATGTTTGCAAAAATTGGAAGAATTGGATGAAGATTATCAAAAAAAAAAACTGAAACAAGCCAAAAAATGCAGAGCAAATGTCGTCGAAACAACGCCAAAAAGATTTCTAACAATTGTCAAATATATATCGAACAAATTGCAAGGAAACGTCAAACGAAGTTTAAAAAAATTGGAAGAATTTGATGAAGAATATGAAAAAAATTACCGAAACAAGCGAAAAAATGCACAGCAAATGTCGCCGAAACAACGTCAAAAAGATGTGTAACAATTGTCAAATATATATCGAACAAATTGCAAGGAAACGTCAAACGAAATTTTAAAAAATTGGAAGAATTGGACGAAGATTATCAAAAAAATACCGAAACAAGCGAAAAAATGCAGAGCAAATGTCGTCGAAACAACGTCAAAACGATGTCTAACAACTGTCAAATAAATATCGAACTAATTGCAAGGAAACGTCAAACGAAGTTTAAAAAATTTCGAAGAATTTGATAAAGAATATGAAAAAAATACTGAAACAAGCGAAAAAATGCATAGCAAATGTCGTCGAAACAACGTCAAAACGATGTCTTTGACAGCTATTTCAAATAAATATCGAACAAATTGCAAGGAAACGTCAAACGAAGTTTGAAAAAACTGGAAGAATTGGATGAAAATTATCAAAAAAAAATTGGAACAGGTCGAAAAATTGTCGGAAATATGTCGACAAAATGCAAAGAATCTAGAAAGAATAAAAATGTAGGAAAACGATATTAAAAGAAGTGTAAAAAACATTGAAAAGGACATCGACAACGTCGAACAACTGTCGAAAACATGTCGAAAAATATATTCAAGAAAAAAATTTTAATAATGTAAAATGAATATCGAAAATATGTTTAAATATGTCAAAGCAGACGTCGAAAAATACCGAAAAAATGCCGAAGAAATGTCGTCAAAAAGATATTTAACAGCTATCAAACAAATATCGAACAAATTGCGAACAAACGTCGAAATTTGTCGGAAAAAATGTCGAATAAAATTCACAAATATATGAAGAAAGTCTAAGAAACGTAAGGGATGCAGAAAGGGATATTATTTGAAAATATGTAGGAAAAAAAGTTGAAACAAGCGTCAAAAACAACCTTACAAATGACGCCGAAAAAGTTGAATTAATGTCGGAAAGATGTCGAAAAATACGTCCAAGAATTAGTGGAAGCAAACACGCTGAAAAGATCCAAGAAAATATCGAATAGAGATCGCAAAAATGTGAAGAAATATAGAATGAATGTCGAACGTCCAAACAGACGTCAAAAAAATACCGAAACAATCGAAAAAATGCAGAGCAAATGTCGTCGAAACAACGTCAAAACGATTTCTAACAGCTGTCAAATAAATATCGAACAAATTGCAAGGAAACGTCAAAAGAAGTTTAAAAAAATTAGAATAATTGGATGAAGATTATCAATAAAATACCGAAACAAGCGAAAAAATGCAGAGCAAGTGTCGTCGAAACAACGTCAAAACGATGTCTAACAACTGTCAAATAAATATCGAACAAATTGCAAGGAAACGTCAAACGAAATTTTAAAAAATTGGAAGAATTGGATGAAGATAATCAAAAAAATACCGAAACAAGCGAAAAAATGCAGAGCAACTGCCGTCGAAACAACGTCAAAAAGCTGTCTAACATCTGTCAAATAAATATCGAACAAATTGCAAAGAAACGTCAAACGAAATTTTAAAAAATTGGAAGAATTGGACGAAGATTATCAAAAAAATACCGAAACAAGCGAAAAAATGCAGAGCAAATGTCGTCGAAACAACGTCAAAACGATGTCTAACAACTGTCAAATAAATATCGAACAAATTGCAAGGAAACGTCAAACGAAATTTTAAAAAATTGGAAGAATTGGATGAAGATAATCAAAAAAATACCGAAACAAGCGAAAAAATGCAGAGCAACTGCCGTCGAAACAACGTCAAAAAGCTGTCTAACATCTGTCAAATAAATATCGAACAAATTGCAAAGAAACGTCAAACGAAATTTTAAAAAATTGGAAGAATTGGACGAAGATTATCAAAAAAATACCGAAACAAGCGAAAAAATGCAGAGCAAATGTCGTCGAAACAACGTCAAAACGATGTCTAACAGCTGTCAAATAAGTATCGAACAAATTGCGAACAAACGTAAAAAGAAGTTTTAAAAAATTGGAAGAATTGGATGAAGATAATCAAAAAAATACCGAAACAAGCGAAAAAATGCAGAGCAACTGCCGTCGAAACAACGTCAAAAAGCTGTTTAACAGCTGTCAAATAAATATCGAACAAATTGCAAAGAAACGTCAAACGAAATTTTAAAAAAATTGGAAGAATTGGACGAAGATTATCAAAAAAATACCGAAACAAGCGAAAAAATGCAGAGCAAATGTCGTCGAAACAACGTCAAAACGATGTCTAACAGCTGTCAAATAAATATCGAACAAATTGCGAACAAACGTAAAAAGAAGTTTTAAAAAACCTGAAGAAAATGAAGAATATCGAAGCATGTCGGGAACACGACGAAAAATTGTCGAAAAAATGTCGAAAGATGCAGAAGGAATGCCGAAATGTTATCGAACAAATTGCAAGGAAACGTCAAACGAAGTTTGAAAAAATCAGAAGAACATGAAGATTATCAAATAAAAGTTGGAACAGGTCGAAAAATTGTCGGAAAAAATGTCGACAAAATGCGAAGAATGTAGAAAGAATGCCAAAATGATATTATAAAAATGTATTTAAAAAAGTGTAAAGAAAGCTTTGTAAAGGACGCCGACAACGTCGAACAACTGACGAAAAGATGATGTCGAAAAATATATTCAAGAAGAAAATTTGAAGAATGTAAAATGAATATGTTTAAAAATGTCAAAATAGACGTCGAAAAATACCGAAAAAATGCAGAAGAAATGTCGTCAAAAAGATATTTAACAGCTGTCAAACAAATATCGAACAAATTGCGAACAAACGTCGAAATTTGTCGGAAAAAATGTCGAATAAAATTCACAAATATATGAAGAAAGTCTAAGAAACGTAAGGGATGCAGAAAGGGATATTATTTGAAAATATGTAGGAAAAAAAGTTGAAACAAGCGTCAAAAACAACCTTAAAAATGACGCCGAAAAAGTTGAATTAGTGTCGGGAAGATGTCGAAAAATACGTCCAAGAATTAGTGGAAGCAAACACGCTGAAAAGATCCAAGAAAATATCGAATAGAGATCGCAAAAATGTGAAGAAATATAGAATGAATGTCGAACGTCCAAACAGACGTCAAAAAAATACCGAAACAATCGAAAAAATGCAGAGCAAATGTCGTCGAAACAACGTCAAAACGATTTCTAACAGCTGTCAAATAAATATCGAACAAATTGCAAGGAAACGTCAAAAGAAGTTTAAAAAAATTAGAATAATTGGATGAAGATTATCAATAAAATACCGAAACAAGCGAAAAAATGCAGAGCAAATGTCGTCGAAACAACGTCAAAACGATGTCTAACAACTGTCAAATAAATATCGAACAAATTGCAAGGAAACGTCAAACGAAATTTTAAAAAATTGGAAGAATTGGATGAAGATAATCAAAAAAATACCGAAACAAGCGAAAAAATGCAGAGCAACTGCCGTCGAAACAACGTCAAAAAGCTGTCTAACATCTGTCAAATAAATATCGAACAAATTGCAAAGAAACGTCAAACGAAATTTTAAAAAATTGGAAGAATTGGACGAAGATTATCAAAAAAATACCGAAACAAGCGAAAAAATGCAGAGCAAATGTCGTCGAAACAACGTCAAAACGATGTCTAACAGCTGTCAAATAAGTATCGAACAAATTGCGAACAAACGTAAAAAGAAGTTTTAAAAAATTGGAAGAATTGGATGAAGATAATCAAAAAAATACCGAAACAAGCGAAAAAATGCAGAGCAACTGCCGTCGAAACAACGTCAAAAAGCTGTTTAACAGCTGTCAAATAAATATCGAACAAATTGCAAAGAAACGTCAAACGAAATTTTAAAAAATTGGAAGAATTGGACGAAGATTATCAAAAAGATACCGAAACAAGCGAAAAAATGCAGAGCAAATGTCGTCGAAACAACGTCAAAACGATGTCTAACAGCTGTCAAATAAATATCGAACAAATTGCGAACAAACGTAAAAAGAAGTTTTAAAAAACCTGAAGAAAATGAAGAATATCGAAGCATGTCGGGAACACGACGAAAAATTGTCGAAAAAATGTCGAAAGATGCAGAAGGAATGCCGAAATGTTATCGAACAAATTGCAAGGAAACGTCAAACGAAGTTTGAAAAAATCAGAAGAACATGAAGATTATCAAATAAAAGTTGGAACAGGTCGAAAAATTGTCGGAAAAAATGTCGACAAAATGCGAAGAATGTAGAAAGAATGCCAAAATGATATTATAAAAATGTATTTAAAAAAGTGTAAAGAAAGCTTTGTAAAGGACGCCGACAACGTCGAACAACTGACGAAAAGATGATGTCGAAAAATATATTCAAGAAGAAAATTTGAAGAATGTAAAATGAATATGTTTAAAAATGTCAAAATAGACGTCGAAAAATACCGAAAAAATCTAGAAGAAATGTCGTCAAAAAGATATTTAACGGCTGTCAAACAAAGATCGAACAAATTGTGAACAAACGTAAAAAAAAAATTAAAAAACACTTGAAGAAAATGAAGAATATCGAAACATGTTGCAAACACGACGAAAAATTGTCGAAAAAATGTCGAAAGATGTAGAAAGAATCTTGTTATAAAAATATAGCAAAAAATATTACAATAAAAAACACCTTGAAAAAGACTGAAAACGTCGGATAAATGTCGGAAAATACGTTGAAGAATTCATGGAAGCAAATACGCCGAAAAGATCGAAAAAATATCGAACAGAAGCCGCAAAAATGTGAAGAACCGAAACAATCGAAAAAATGCAGAGCAATTGTCGTCGAAACGACGTCAAAAAGATTTCTAAGAGCTGTCAAATAAATATCGAATAAATCGCGAGGAAACGTCAAACGAAGTTTGGAAAAATCCGGAGAATATGAAGATTATTAAGAAAAAAGTTGGAACAGGTCGAAAAATTGTCGGAAAAATGTCGACAAAATGCGATGAATGTATCATAGATAGAATGCCGAAATGGTATTATAGAAATGTATTTAAAAAAGTGTGAAAACAACATTGTAAAGGACGCCGACAACGTCGAACAACTGTCGAAAAGACGTCGAAAATGAATATCGAAAATATGTTTAAAAATGTCAAAACAGACATCGAAAAGTACCGAAAAAAATGCAGTAGAAATGTCGTCAAAAAGATATTTAACATGCAGAGTAAATGTCATCGAAAAGGTGTCAAACGAATATCGAACTAACGTGAAACAAAGTTTGATAAAATCTGAAAAAGATGAAGAATATCATTGCAAACATGTTGAAAAATTGTCGGAACAAAAGTCGCAAAAATTATTGATTAAAGAAACGGTTAAAAGAAACGTCAAGAAACTGTGGAAGAAATATTTAATAAACGTAGATGTATTTAGATTAAATTAGTATTATCGTTACTTTAATTTAAGTATACAAAATAATTAAATTTAATTAATTTATATCTAATAAAATTACCTGCGATTATATCCGTTTTTAAAAACGAAATGATAAACCGCATTCTTCAAGTTTCACGTTTTAAGATTTAATTAAAAATAACTGTACGTATAACTCTTGAGATGATCGCTGAAGAATTTTGCCAAAAGTGCCCGAGGAATTTAATACTTCGGAAGAGATTAAAAGCTATGTTGTATAGTATACAGGGGGCACTGACTCCATTCTTGAATATACTTTAATTAAATACATAAAAAAGGGGGAATCACCACCGTAGATTTTACAATAATTAAATTATTATTTCAAGGTTATCTAATTCGAGGGACAAACTACAATTATTGAGAATTCTTGATATCACAGTAAATCATTATTAATCGATTCAATTGTATCTTATTAGAAGTATTAACTAATGGGGTAGGTCGATGTTAATTTCGAATTCGCCACTCTGCAAGAGTTACCCAGGTAAATGTGACTTATTTAATTATAGATAGGGTCCTTTGAGTCGAAACATTGAAAAACCCTACCGGTTATTAGGTAAATGTGAACTGGGTACCTACCCTACTAATTTGAATTAAATTTCTTACCTTTTGATCTATCGCATGCGCTTTGTTTTGTGTTACAGACAGTGTATCTAACATATGAATTTTTGCTCTTAAACATTATGTTCTAAGTTTAATATTACACGCACGCACACACACATTTAAGTAATTTACATATCGGGATGAGGAAATTCTCCGGGCGACCAAGTTTGAGCATATTTAATTATTCCAACGTCACCGTAAGTTTTATGTTGTTGTTGTATTATCTAAATTTCCTCGACGACAAGATCGTTACATAAAGATTGGAAAGTTTCACGTCCCAGAACTCGCGCAGACGAAGTTTTAGTTTTCGACATAATGTTAGTGCCGTTTGTAATCTAATTATGAGGTTCCCGGAGAATAAGTTTTTTTCCTGTCGCTCTGATAAATATTTTAATAGCCACTTTCCCACTGTAGCGTTTCAATTTTAGGACAAATATACAGGGTTTTTCACGTTAGAACCGTTAGAAATTTTGAAAATCCCTTTTCCGACATTTGGCAGACATTTTCTCAATATTTCTTTAACAACTTTCGAAATTTGTTTGGACATTTTCAGCGTTTTTTCTGCACTTTTTTCTCCGTCTCTCGTTTTTGATATGCTTCATTTTCTTCAGAAATTTTGGACCTTTGTTTCATGTTTACTCCCTGTTTGTTTGACATTTTTTAGAAAAATTGTTAGCCATCTTTTCTGCTTTTTCTCACCTTCAGCGACCTAGTACCCGCATCAGTGTAACTATATTTCTTCGGACCAGAGTATTGAAGGTAAGCAGGCAATCCTACCTCTTCAAATTATTTGTCTAAATCGAACCTCAGTGTCATATGATCTTGGGAGATGGCTCCTTAAGTCACTTGGCTTGAAAGTTGTGTTTCGTTCCAATCTGATTGGCGCCCATCATCGCTTCCCTCTTCACTTGCTGATGCAAGTGTCTCAATCGTTTTCCATTTATTTTTGACGACCATACCAGTGAGTTTTAGCCTCCAAAGTCTTTTTCCAGTCTTCTGTTGAAGACAGTTCAGTAGAGAAATCAAACTACCTTTCTTCTAGTGTTGAAGCTACTAAGGATCACCTTCTTCTTTTTCTCAATTGTACTATAGATATTTTTTGTGGATTAATGTTTAGATTTTACAGCCAAGTTCGATTCTGTGACTTCTTCAGGAAATTATATTAATTCTACAAGTATAAACAATATATAAATTCTACAAATGTAAAAATGTTTATAAAAACTTTTGAAATTCAAAATTTTGTCAATGTTGTCAGAATTTGTTGTTGAATTTGTGTCAAGATACATAAAATTTTAGTTAGAAACTAAATAAATTCTGACAACATTGACAAAATTTTGAATTACTTCAAACTAGACGTTAATCTAAATTCTTTTTGTAAGTTTTTATAAACAATAGTGCTCTTCGTCTGAAGAACGATATAACAGCTGGAGATGATTCAATCCCCAGTTTGCTAGTTCGTGCATGTGCTGATGCACTTTACCAATGCTCTCTGCATTATATTCAATTTAAATGTCAAACATTTTATATTTCCGGACGTTCGGAAGATCAATATTATTAGTGGAAAATTATTATTATTATTATTATTTAAACGGGTCGATGGCCGCAGTGGTTAGGCGGCTGACTATTGTTGTGAGAGGACGATAGGTGCCGGGGTTCAATTCTCTGGAGGGACGGTGACATTTTTTCAGAGAGTTTAATCCCGGATCGACTTGCCATTCGCTGTTGGGAGCAAAGTGATTAACAGCGCGGCATCATAAAAGGCGATATGATGCTGTCACAAAGCCATTTAAACACAACTTACACACACTAAAACTACACCGCAAGAGTTGCAGTGATAGCCAGACAAGTAATACAGCTTACGGAGTCACTGCAACTAAGCACCCACCACACATTAAAAAAAAAAAAAATTATTATTATTAAAAGTGGAAAATTATAGACCTATAAGTATTGTAGCAACATAATGGTGCGTTCGTCGTCGGGAAAATAAAATGTTTAGGTAGTAGTCTGGGAAAATGTCATTATGATGATGATTACTGTCAATCAAATAGAAAACTTGTTAGTTTTTCATCAAAGTTATTAAATAAATAGTTTTATTTAATCGAACCCCAGTTTCATTACATTGGTGTCAGAAGTGGGATTACAGGAAAGATGACTGGAAGACAATTAAAATTGGAAGAATTAAAAGTGGTCGATTTAAAACGTGAATTGGAAGAAAGAGACGAGCAAACGTCGGGAACTAAAGTAGTGTTTCAACAGCGTCTTCGAGAAGCGCTAATTACAGCCGGCGAAAATCCGGATCTCTTCGTATTTGAAGTTCAAGGTGGAGATGTTAGTGCTATACTAAAATCTATGGAAGAACTGCAGTTAGCCATCGCAGGTAATGCTAAAGCTATAGAAGATAAGTTAGAAGAAAATTCCAAAATATTGAGAGCAGAGTTATTTGAAAAATCTAATACGTTGGAAACGAAATTCAAAACGAGTTTTAAAGAATTTACTGAGACGTCATCGTGCACCTCTACGGCAGTACAATGTGGGAAGCCCTTTTGAAAGAATTGCCATAGATGTTGCTGGACCGTTTCCAGAAACCGATCAGGGAAACAGGTACATAATAGTGGTGATGGATTATTTTACCAAATGGGTCGAAGCCTATGCGTTACCCAACCAGGAGGCAGCGACGGTTGCAGATGTAATTGTTAAGCAGTTCATCAGTCGTTTTGGAGTGCGCTTAGAACTCCATTCGGATCAAGGACGAAATTTTGAATCCACTCTTTTTCAAAACATGTGTGAGATTTTGGGCATTCGAAAGACTAGGACGACCGCTCTGCATCCACAATCAGATGGAATGGTAGAGCGCTTAAATAGGACCATGCTCCAATACCTTTCCAAGGTTGTGTCAGATAATCAAAAGGATTGGGATGAACACTTACCACTGTTCCTGTTGGCCTACCGAGCATCTGTTCACGAAACCACCGACAAATCTCCTGCAAGTGTACTATTTGGTAGAGAGCTGAGGATGCCTTGTGATCTGAAGTTTGGCTGTAAACCTCGAGAAGATCTTGTTGGAGAAGATTATGTCAACGATCTCCGGCGAAAGCTAGACAACATCCATGAACAAGTACGGCACAGTATTCGGGATGCTAGTGCTAGAATGAAAGAGAACTACGATGTGAATGCGGATAATGGGGGTTACCAAGTGGGTGACTTCGTGTGGCTATATAACCCGCAACGTCGACGTGGGCTTTCCCCAAAATTCCATATACATTGGGAAGGACCATATGAAATTGTGAAGCGAATCAACGACATTATCTACAGAATCAGACGGACACCTCATATTAAACCACGGATTGTGCACTTCAATCGTCTAGCCCCATACCGCGGAGACAATGACAATCAAATTTCTGATATACATCGAGTACATGCTCAACATCGGGAACCAACATTTGAGGATTTTATGGCAAAATATTCTGGCACACGCAAAGCACGACACGGGGTAACTACTGAAAAGCGACGGGATCTATTTGCGGTACCATCGAGTTACGCCTTGGCTCACTGTGTTGCGCAAAATTTACGGATGTCTCGAGGAATTGCCGCGGAATTTCGCAAAAGGTATGGCAGAGTCAGAGAACTGTTGCAGCAGCAACCAAGAATTGGAGAGACTTTAAAGCTCAGTATCAATGGTCAATCTATATTCTATCTAGTTAGTCTAAAAAGTTTCCATATCAAAAACCAGCGTACCGGGTAATTTGGGAAGCTTTATTAGATTTGCGAAATCACGTCCTACAACAAGACATTCTGAAACTAGCAATACCAAAGTTAGGATGTGGATTGAATCAGTTGAATTGGAGAATTGTAAGGAGTATGTTGGAGGTGTTATTCCAACATACCGGCGTGGAAATATTGGTCTGCAGTTTCCAGCCTGAGCATTCCTCACATAACAACCCTCAGATAGCCGTCGACTGCTATTTCCATAAGACGTCCCGGTGTACCAGGGGTGCGACTTGCAAGTACCGGCATTACTTACCTGAATCCATGAAGAATATATTTCGGGACGAAACATCTTTTGAGGAGGGGCCAATGTAGCAACATAATGGTGCGTTCGTCGTCGGGAAAATAAAATGTTTAGGTAGTAGTCTGGGAAAATGTCATTATGATGATGATTACTGTCAATCAAATAGAAAACTTGTTAGTTTTTCATCAAAGTTATTAAATAAATAGTTTTATTTAATCGAACCCCAGTTTCATTACAGTATCATACCAAATTTTGCGAAAGTATTTGAGCATGTTCTGTACAATAAGATTTATAGGAACATATAGCCCTACCTGTCGATTCATCAGCACAGGTTTATTTCTGGACGGTCAACGACGACCAATTTAGCGTGCATGTCTCAGTTTCTTTCTTCTGTACTGGATGATCAACGGTAAGCGGATGTTACTTATACCGATTTTTCGAAAGCTTTCGACACGATTGATCACGACATATTGCTTGCAAAACTAGATATTACAGTACAATAAATCATTGAGTGAGACTTAATAGAGTCTAGGATCTAGAATTCTTAATTTTCTTCTAATTTCTTTCTGTTCCGTGTATCATCTCAGCCCATTCGTTCTTGTTGAGTGCATCTCTCCATGACATTCCCTTGTCTCTCAATAAATCTTCCACTTGCCTGTCCCACGATTTCCTTGGTCTACCTCTTGGTCTTCTCTGATATCTTCTTGCTTGCCATGCTCTTCTTGTTGTTCTCTCCTCTCCCATTCTTGTCAAGTGTCCAAACCGTCTTAATTGACTTCATTGTATATCTTCCATCATCGTCCGTACTTCCAGTTCCTCCCTTATTTTGCTATTCCTTACTCTGTCTCTCTTTGTAATTCCCATTATTCCTCTTCGAAACCTCATCTCCATTGCTTGGATTTTGTTTTCCATTCGTTTCGTCAATATCCAACTTTCGCTTCCCTATATCAATACAGGCTTAAATATGGTTTTATATACTGAGGTCTTAGTTTTTCTTGACACTTCTCTTCTTCTCAGGAACGAATTGTTCAGAGATAAAGTGCTGCTGCCGCCTCTAACCTGTCATTCAATTCTGCCTCCATAGTTCCTGTTTTATGTATTTTCACCCCCAGGTATTTAAAGGTTTCTACTTGTTCTATTTTAGTGTCATCAAGTTTTATTTGTATTTCTTCATCTTTCCCTATTATCATACCTTTGGTTTTCTCTACGTTTATTTTTAAGTTCTTCTTCCCCAGCGCCTCTTCCCATATATTTAAGTTGCGTTGGAGGCTGTGTTTATTTTTCGCATAAATCACTAAATCATCTGCAAAGATGCTCTCTGCTATCTCGACCGGTTCCATGTTGTAATAACCCACCGTCATTTTCTTAACTTTCTTCTTCGCTTCTTTTGTTACATCGTCCATTATTATATTAAATAATACTGGGCTGAGGACGCCTCCTTGTCTTAATCCCTTAACGTAATTTCTTGTGTTCTTGTACATAGTTTTAATACAATTGATTAATTTTTGCCCGACTTCTCTCCTCCTTAGACTGTTCCAAACTATTTCCCTAGTTAAAGTCCTGTTTAAAATCGATATCTACCAACAACTTTATGTATCTTACTCGAAACGAAACTTAATGGTAGCATGATTGCTTTCTCTCGAAGCTTGTACGTAGTGCTTGAAATTAAAATTGCGACGAAGCTGAATCTTTCTACTTACTGTTCCCACTATCATAACATACAATAAATTTCTTTATTTATTTTTGTTTCCCAAAATCTACCTATTATACTTGTGTAAGACCTGTATAGTTGAGGGCAATTTATAGTAAAATGATGCATTACACTATAAATTAGAAGGTATGCTAAGTCACTTCTAACGCAGCCGGGCACAATATACGACCACACGATAAGCTATTTTGAAAACCAGCTTGACTGAAAGACAGCTTGACTGCGCTGCTAAATAACTGCCAACAAATCATTCACAAATAAGCAGCTAGCTTATCAAAACTTTAACCTTTCTGTACTAACTGTACGAAAGTACTGCAGAGAATTTAAAAATTCTAGGGATAACACTAATCATCACCTTGCCTTGTTTCGAATGCTCAAAACGCAATCTCCCAATTGCACAGTCATACGTTGCTTGACTGCTTTGCAATAATAGTAAAGACAAAAGAAGAGGAGGACAAAAGAAGACCGTAGGCTATAAAGGCAAGCACACCTTGCACTAAAGAAATGTGGCAGCGGATTCCGATGTAGAGTGAGAAACAACTGAGCAAGATACCTGCTCAGTTTCTAAAATTTTCCGTTTTTCAATATTAGAAATATTCTGATGAAATCTTTCCCCATGCTCGTCACTAACATCTAACTTCTAAGAAGTTCGCTAACAATTTCCACGTAATCTTCAGATTTTTTATTTGCTAAGAAATTCTTTGTCACACTGTACGTCAAATTCTCGATTCTGTTGTAACAGATTAATCTGGGGTCTTATAAAAATCCCCTCTTTAAGTTTTGCCTGAGATATATTAGGAAATTTTTGTTTAAGGTATCGAAATCCTGGTCCCTCTTTGTCCAATGCTTCGACGTAAGTATTTTATGAGGCTCCACCAACGAATTATAGACTACGTTCTTTTCTTCAGGAGTATATTGTATTCTGGTTGGCCATTGCTTAATAGCATAGTTCAAATTTCTCGCTCGACTATCCCATTCACAAAGGCAACAGCAATACTTTGTGAATCCAAGTTGTAGACCAAGTAGTAGAATTGCGATTATTTTGAGATCAGCACCGATGTACCATTTATAGGTTTTGTAATTGATTTTATCAAGGAGACGTGTCATAGTATCATATGTTTCCTTCATGTGCACAGCATGATCAACAGAAATGGAGGGATAGATGTTTCCTACATGTAGAAGGACAGCTTTCAAACTCAGTTTAGAAGCATCTATAAAAATACGCCATTCTTCCGGTTGGTGTTTGTAATCTAATTATCGCATTAAACCGTCAACATTTTTGCAAAATGAAAGACCTTCTTCAGTTGAAAAATACTTGTGACTAATGCAAGCCGGTCTGCAAGACTCTGAAGTTTTTAGGTCGGTCAAGCAACGGATAATACGTTTCTGGCCAATGAAAACATCCCTAGCCATGGTTGAATTTCCTCAAAAAATGATTCCACTAAAAACGTAGGCATAGTACATGCCAAACATCTGCTGACGCGTCCAGATAGACTTTAAATTTCAAAAAAGAAAAGATAAAGAGTTGATGAGGATAATAAGCTCTCACAATGAGCTTTCCAGTTCAGAGACCGATCCACCCATACGCCTAAGAATTTTCTTAGAACCGCATTCTTAAGTCCTTTATTATTTAAAGATAAGTTTAAGTAAAAGCCTGGCATGGGCTGGAGTTGATAGGGGTGGAAACGTAAGTAAGTGCTTTTATCTTCATTGACCAGAAGCTCATTGTAAACCATGAATACACGTTGCTTAACAATTCATTGCAGGTGCTGGCCAAAATATCATCCCCGCCCGTCACCACCAAAACAACATCGTACGCTATCGAACGCTTTTTTGAGGTCTATGAAGGCCACATATATATTATCATTGGTACATTTCTCTATTAGTTGTTTCAGCGAGAATATGCGGTCCTGCACTCCTCTTCCTTTTCTGAAACCACTTTGTGCATCCTCTAATTGTCTTTCCACTATTCTTTCTAGTCTTTTGTAGTCAGTCATGTGGTATTTGCTCATCCCTCCATACTTTCTTTAATAGCTCTACCATTATCTCCAACATTTTCCCAACATATTTTAGAGAATTAGCAGATAAATGACGACCATATGATGTATAAACCGTGCAAGTAGCATCTTAAACAGCCAACCTTCTTAAATAGCCACCCTTTCAGAGCATATACAGTTCGACGGTTGTGCTCTCTCTTCCCAGGGATAAGCTGCTGGCTATGAGGTGTTGCTGGACCTTACAATTAACTGTTGTCTCTAAGGTGTTGTGGTGTTGATAATCGGCATTCCTCCTTCCCAACAACACGTGGAGGTGGTCTATCAAGATCGAGCCCAACTGCCTCCTCCACGACTGGGTTAGACGACGTGGTAAACCTCTCCAAGAGTTTAGCTGCCAGTCGAAGAGCATGGTAGTAAAGAGAAGGAAAATCGAAAAAAATAAAATCATAAGCAGAGTTCGGTTTTGTTGAGCTTCTAGGCGTTTAATGTGAGTTTTATCAATACAAGACTATGTGAGGACGGATCTGACGAAGACATCACCTAGCTCGTCGCACGGAAATGCTAAACTATCATGTCGACGTCGACGCCAGGTGTCGAACGTCATGACCAAATTGACAGCGGAGCTGTAAAAGGGAAACAGAACATCGCAACTACGATCGTAGCAGCTGCCAGCTACCACCTAAAGAAAAGCGAAAAAAAAATCTGTATGAATAGGGGACTTGAGGAAAGAGTAGGAAACGCCCAGCGCCCAAAACATCATATTATACTTAATTACTAAAATAAAATATTAAAAGCATTAATACATTTGATTTAAAAAAAACCACGGATACAATAATAGAACATTGGAAACCTTAAACGTCCATCGTCAGAGAAGAAGAAGAAGAAAATTGTCCGATAAGCAAATCTTCTGTTTTGCGCAATTATCGAACACCCAGGTATAAAAGAAAAACGTGCTGACGTTGGTGTTATCTCCGACTCCTGATCTGCCTTCCTTTCCTTCGAAACTTCTCCCTTTTTATCGGTGAGGGGAAGGGAGGGGGTAGGTCTCTCTACACCAGCGTAAGGGTGTAAGTAACGCGATGCTACGAATTCGAACTGGAAATTAAACTTGATGATGACGACCGGTTGGTTGTTTCGTTTCCTTATTAAGTTGCGTTTCGTATCCGCGTAAAACGATATCCTTCAACAATCCTCAACGCCCTAATGAATCTAAGATTCAACATCACTCGAGTATTTTTTAATATCTGATTTAGTTCCGTATCGAGATCGTCTATAAAATAGAAAATGTATATGCATGGAAATACGTTTACTCGCGTGAACGCCCTTTTTCTATAAATAAACGACAGCCGAGGCAGCCAGTTGACAAAGTAATATTTCGCCGGTAATAACTAACGAACGAACTTTCTACAAATGACACCGGCATACTTTCACGATGATGAAGATATACGCGGAGTCATATTGTATACACATTGTCTGTGTTCGGTGTGTATGCTTCGCTCATAAAATTCAGATCTGACGTTCGTTTATTTTCCTTTCAAATAACGTAATAGAGACTGAATCCTTCGTAATACATATGTATATTAATAATTCTAATATTGCCGTCCTACATATTTTGCAATTCATATAAATTTGTGCTTGTATGTACAGGGTGGGCAAATTTCGATGTTTTAATAGGGGATCTCGGTAAGTATAAGAGGTCCACTCGTGGAACACCTCAAGGTGGCGTCTGTTCGCCTTTAATGTGGAGCCTGGTGGCAGATGAACTGCTCAACAGGCTGACAGCCTTCGGCATACATTGTGTAGGATATGCCGATGACATTGTAATAATAGCAAAAGGCAAGTATGAGGGGATTCTTTGTGACCTGGTACAAACAAGCCTTAAAATCACAAGTGAATGGTGTCGATCAGTGGGGCTGAGCATCAACTCCGCCTTAATGATATGCCGGAACCTGGCAGGTAAAACTTGGGGCTGCAACCCAAGTATACTACGATGGCTGTACGTCAGTATAGTAAGACCTACGGTAACGTACGGGGCAATAACCTGGTTCCAGAAGGTCACTAAAGTAACAATCAGGAATACCCTTGACAAGTTGCAACGGCTGGCATGTGTATGCATCACCGGAGCCATGAGAACATGCCCAACTGCGGCCCTAGAGGTAATTTTAGACCTCTCCCCTTTACACATAGTGGTGGAGGGAGCGGCCCTTGCGGCTATGCACAGACTGACCAGGGCGGGGACTGGAAGGGGCGAGACTCCGCACCAGAGAGCATGGACATCTCAAGCCGGGCTCTCCCCACTTCTAAGCCTACCAAATGATGAAATGGTCAAGGAATATAGCTTTGAAAGAAATTTGCTCACCAAGCTAAGTAATAAGAGAGAGTGGGTAGGAGAACACTCCACGTACTCCCTAAAGGAAAACACTATCAAGTGGTATGTGGACGGGTCTAAAACCGATAAAGGAACAGGTGCAGGCATATTTGGGCCAGGAACCAAATATTCCGAGCCAATGGGGACATACCCCAGCGTCTTCAAAGCGGTGATCAATGCAATTGGAAGATGTGCTCAAGTGAACCTTGACAGGAACTATCGGAAGCAGAGCATTGCAATTTTTTTCCGACAGTCAAGCAGCCTTAATGGCGCTGATCTTTAACACGGTCAGCTCGAAATTAGTCTGGGAATGTCTTGATAGATTAAACAACCTGGGCAAGAATAATAGAGTTGCACTATACTGGGTACCAGGACACACTGGAATCAGAGGCAACGAAGAAGCTAATTCACTAGCAAGAAAGGCCGCTACAACTCCGTTTGTGGGACCTGAACCGTTCTGTGGTATAGGGACGAACACCTACAAAAAAGAACTTAAAGATCGGGAAGGGAGCCTCAGAGCATCCCTCTGGGAGAATCTTCCTGGTCTGAGACACTTCAAGATCTTCCTTGGAAACTACAATAAGCATAGAGCAAAAACTTTGCTGGAACTTAGCAGGAATAGATTGCGCATCCTCACAGGGTTCCTTACAGGGCACTGTCACCTTGGTGAACACATGGCAAGGATAGGACTAAAACAGAATAGCGACTGCAGGTTCTGCGGGGCTGAGGATGAAAATCCGGAACACCTGACATCTTACTGCACCGCCATCATAGAAACCCGAGCCAGCCATCTCGGTAATCGACGTTATAGACGAAGAAGACATACCTTCCCTGAAACCATCACAGCTAATGCAGTCTATCGAAGCTCTTGGACTGGATGGGGAGCTATAGGAGCGGGCATACCCCCAGCAGCTTACAACTCACGCAAGGGGGCACAATAGATCAATAGGTCGCAACGCAATATCACCCTCATTTCAAATCTAAAATCTAAATCTAAGTATAAGAGGTATCAAAAAACGGACCACGCATCCTCGATCTGTTTCTTCGAGAAGAGGATGATGGTGAAAACCAAATTTGGCTATCGGCTTTCGGTTTTGAGTAATCCCTGAAAATTCGTTTTATCACGATATCCCGGCTATTTATGAAAATTGACAAAAATTTCAGGTATAACTCGAAACCGAAAGCCGATAGCCAAATTTGGTTTTCACCATCATCATCTTCTCGAAAAAACAGATCGAGGATGCGCGGTTCGTTTTTTGATACCTCTTATAGTTACCGAGATCCCCTATTACAACATCGAAATTTGCCCAGCATGTACACTAGGTTGCAAATTAAATCCTGAAATCCTCACAATGCCACAATGCTTTAATTTTTTCACAATTATTTGACGTATTTTAGAAATGCGTCACTGCGACCTTAGATCTGTTGTGAATAGGAAAGTCGCTTAATATGAAGGTAGTTCCTCGTTTATCAATAAGAACACTTTTTCACTAGCTCGTGCAAAAGCATTCACATCTGAGGCAGTTGCAAAATTTGAATGGAAGACATTCAACATGCAGCTGCTAGACGAGACAGGGATAAAAGATCATTTTTGCAATTTTTATAAGCATTTCAAAAAAAGTACCCCACATTAGGCGACTTTCCCACCCTTAATCTTTAATCCTAGTTAATCTCCAGACTTCTGAAGAAGTCTAGAAATTTTTTCTACGTGCGCCTTTATCACAGTCCACCTTACCCTTTTCTTTTTCAGGTGGTACCTGACGAGGGCCATGATCAATGCTGAGGTCTCTTCTATTGAGCTCCAGTAGAGATTTACTCCTGATGGCTGGACAAGTAATAGACTTTTTCGATTGTCTTAGTTTTGGGATGTTAGCCCAAAACAAGATTTCCTGTTCGCTTTCCCACTGTTAAAGATGAGCTCTTATATGGCTTTTGATAAGACCACAAGATAGCTCTGATCCAATAAATCGGAACGTTGCATTTCTCTTTATCCACCACATCAGTGTGACTGTGTTGTTAGTGGAGACAGTCCCAGGTTATCTTGGATTTAACATTGTTTCTAATTTATGTCCGCTAGACTCCCATGTTTCGCTTGGTCTTGAATTACCACATCAAACTGTTTGTCGAAATCGAACCTTTTAGGTTAGCCAATCCTCCTACTTCTTCAAAGATTCGGAGATGGCCCACTAAGTTTCCTGACTTGAAAGTTAAGCAAGCAAGTTGCTGTATCTTTTCTAGCATGATTTGTCCTTATTGTTCGTTTGTTTTTGGCCACCATATCAGTGATGTGTATGTAACCATGGCTCTAACTATAGTCGGATAGGTCCAGAAGACGATCTTGGGTTTTAGCCCCCAGGATCAGCCAAAGAGATGTCGACAGGTCCATAGAGCTCTCGTAACCATTTCCGACGTCTTCTGGAGATGACTGTTCACTAGAGTAATCAAGCTGCATGTCTCCCAGCCTTGGAGCCACTAAGGATAGCTTTCTTCTTTTCATGAATTCTTTTCTACATAAATTTTTTTTTATTTCTAATATATTATCATTCGTTCATTTGTTCTCAACATTTTTCACTATTTTCGGGTTTTGTTCGACAGTTATTCGACATGTCATTTTTTTCGATATTTTTGGTCTTGTTTCCACGTTCTTTCAAGGTTTTCTCTCTCTCTCTCTCTCTCTCTCTCTCTTGATATTTTTATAATATTTGTTCGCCATTTGTTTGTTTCAAATATTTCCGATGTTTTTTTTTTTCGAGATCTGTTCTTTATTAACATATTTGCGGCTTTTGTTTTTTCAGATTTTTTTAGGGATTTGTTTCATATCACACATCCTCGCAATGTGTTCGATATTTGTTTGACATTTGTCAGGCACGCTTCGGTTTTTTTTTGTCGTTGTTTCAAGCATTTTCCGAAATTTTCCGAGTTTGTTTTCACGTTATGCAACGTCCTTTTCGACATGTTTAATGTTGAAAACATGATACTACTCGTATTTTTCCACAGTCTTTTGTTTTTTTTTGCAACATTTCTTCATTTTTTCTTTAGATTTTTTCGGCCATTGTGTCATATTTTAAACCTTTATTAGATATTTATCGCGATTTTTTCTATTGTTTTTCCAAGGTTTTCTTTGAAAGTTTCTTTGATATATTTTTTGGCATTTCTTTGTGTCAAACATTTTCGTTGTTTTTTCAAATTTCCGGCTTTTATTCGACATCTTTTCGACATTTATTCGACACTCCTCATATTTCATTCATTTTTGCAACATTTTTTTTTTAATTTTCTTCAGATTTTTTCGCTGTTGTCATATCTCCTAGTTTGTAGTATGTTTGTTCGATGTCTACTAGATATTTTTCGGTAATTTTTCAACATTTCCTTATTTCAAACATTGTTTCTAATGTTTTTTCTTCATATATTTGCGGCTTTTGTTTGTCACTGTTTCTTCCCACATGTTTTCGAGATTTATTCGACATTCATTAGATACTTTCCGTATTCTTTTGTCGTTTTTTCCGCGTGTCTTTGATATTTTTTCAATAATTGATCGACATGTATTTGTTTCAAACATTTTCGTTATTTTCTTTTGTTTTTGCGATGTCTCAACACTTAACACATCATTATTTCGACGTTTTTTCGGCATTTCGTCGGAATTTCCTTTTTTCAGTGTATTTTCGACGCCTTTTTTTCGAAAATTTCTTTAAACATTTGTTCCACGTTTTTTCAACGCTTTCGACCTTTTTTCTCAACGTTTTTCCGACGTTTGTTTCGACAATCTTCGATATTTTCCACATTCTTTCTACATTCTACACATTTCTGCGTCTCCTGACATTCATTTTAACATTTTTTCTTGTATTCTTTTAGCTTTTCTGTATCTTTACACAAGAATTAAATAAATTTTATTAAATTATTAAAAATAAATAAAAAATAAAATAAAAATTATGTTATATATTTTCGAAATTTATTCTTTTTTTTTCATAATTTGGACTTTTAAATTAATTACTACGATTATAACTTTTAATAACCATGTGATTTCCCTAAATAAATACCAGAGACGTAAAAATGAAGTAGATATTGTTTCGAGTAACTATTAAACATTTGAAATTCAAGTTATTCAGTAAAAATGTAAATTTTGCAGAATTAAACTTGCCGCACTGGGAAAAAACTTTAGACGAAAGAGAAGAAAAGTATTTACGTCCGACCAAGTATATCATTTCAGCGTTTTCTGAATCTGAATTCTACTTTCCGCCTCTAACTTCTAATTAAATTATTCCCTGACAACCCTTTTCCCACTGCCACTGGTCGGTTCGCAGAAACTTATTCAAAAATAAACGAGGACGCTCGTTCTTTTCGCGATAGATATATTCTTTTTTTTTCCGGTTTTATCTTATATAGCGCTTTCGGATCCGGTATGGCCTGAATTTAAACGCGCGGCGGACTACAACATCATCGCCAAATAAATATTTTAAAATTTAAAGCCTAATTAAATCGGACAACAGACCGAGCTATTCATTCGCGAAACTTCACAACGTCATGGTTAACATTTCTCGTTAAATCCTCGCGGAAATAATTCATAATGGACCATAAAACGATTTGAAATATACCCGGGGATAACCACTTCCTGTTAAAATATTTACAGGAATCTTGAAAATTACATAAGAGGTAATGGCTAGCTAATGGATTGGTAAACCAGAAGCTGATATCGTCTTAATTTTTATTCCCAAACACTTAGATCTTAGATCTAAATAAATTATTGTTTTTTTTTCTTCTTTCGCTTATCTTGTTTTTCTAACGCAACTAACTATACAAGCTTAAAATTAAAATTAATTAGATGTGTAGTAGATAACTAAAAAAAGAAAAAATTCAACTTAATTCACGTAAATGCCGTGTTTTCGCTTAATTCTCGCGCGTTGCAAGACTAGCAAATCCCTTTCGAATGCTATTTACTTTTAATTAGGGAAATGGTTATTGTTTTGAACGGGAAGAACGAGGAGAACGGGGTCGAGAATTTTATTATTAACCGACTGCCGGCGGATAAAATATTAATCAACTGTGCTCGAAATTTTAACTTAATGATCTGTCTTGTGTAACCGCCGACGACTCGTTATTATTGTTGAAAACCGCTGATTCTCTCACTCCCTGACTTGTGCAAATAGTAACTTTTGTCTCGTGGATGAATGCCGGAGCCGCTTCGTTTATAAACATTTTAATTTATTGTTTGGATTTAATTCGGATGACTGTGGATTTAGGCGGAGATGAAGAAGATATTAAAGAAGTTTTTATTTTATTTTAGCAAAAGACTATCGAGAAAAATATGTGAAGTGTCGAATAATAGTCGAAAATATGTCGAACAAAAGTTGAAAATATGCGGGGAAAGAACAGACCGTCGAAAAATACGAGGAGTGTCGAATAAATGTTGAGAAGACTTTCGAAAAGGAGGTTGCAAAACGTGCACCATTCACGAAAAGAAGAAAGCTATCTTTAGTAGCTCCAACGCTGGGAGACACGCAGCTTGACTTCTCTAGTGAAGTGAAATATCTTACCTGGAGTAGTCATCTCCAGAAGACGTCGGAAAAGGCCAGGAGAGTTCTGTGGACCTATCGACGTCTCTTTGGCAGAACCTGGGGGCTAAAACCCAAGATGGTGGTTAATGATGCATAAATGTCAAATTAATGCCGGGGAAAAAATGTGAAGAAACAACAGACGTCAAAAAAAAATAGAAAAAATTGTTCCACAAATACGAAACGCAAATCGACAAAAGTCTGAAGGAAGAACAACTTAACATCATCTGTAAACATTATAATTTCACAACTTATGGTTTTTAGTAAGATAAGATAAGATAAGATAGCATTTATTCTGTAAGTACATAGTATAGAAAATCGTCAATACAATATATAAAATAGAAAATACAAGTACAAATATAAATACACAAACATAAACAAACAATATTCAATGACTAAAGACTTAAATAGACATACAACGTATTAAAAACTTGTTTTAAAAAATTCATCTATTGTATAGAATGCATGTTGCTGTAGGTGTGTTTTCAATTGTCCTTTGAAAGAATGTAGTGGCAGATCTTTCAACTTCTTTGGAATATGGTTAAATATTTTTATAAGTCTATAGTCGACACCTTTTTGAATTTTTGTATACTTCGCTTGTGGTACATTTAAGTATCCTTTCTCGGTGCCTCGAGTGTAGTGTTGATGTTCCAGTTCATATTTTTTAAAGTAGTTAGCATAGTTCTTTTTCACAAAGAGCGCGGATTCCAGCACATAGATTGAACACAACGTAAGTACACTTATGCATTTAAATAATTCTCTGCACGTCTCCCGTTTCCTTAATTTAAAAATGTTTCTGATACACCTCTTTTGTGCAACAAACACCCGGTTCACGTCTACACTACCACCCCAAAACACAACGCCGTATACCAAGCGTGAGTGTACATACGCGTAATATGCACTCATTGCGGCTTCCACACTCACCGTGTCCGTAAGGATTTTTAGTGCGTACGAGAAACTGCTTATTTTCCCCACTAAATTTTGTAGGTGATTTTTCCAGTTGAGTTTGTTGTTGATACTCAGCCCTAGAAATTTGACTTCTTCCACCGAAGATAGGTTATTTCCATCGTAGGTAAGGTTAAAGTTGGTGAGTGTGTTCGAAAACATTACCACGCCGGTTTTATTTAGGTTCAATTGTAGTCCATTATGTTGGAACCATATGTGTAGGTCTCGTAATATATCCGGCACATTCTCAGCAAGTTCCTCAGCATTAGGAGCTCTGGAAACGAAAGATGTGTCATCGGCGAAAAGAGACAGATTGATTTCTCGAACTTCTGGAAGATCATTCACATAGACCAGATATAGCATTGGCCCCACTATAGAGCCCTGTGGGACGCCTTGGCTAATAGGTTGCCACTCAGAATACCTTCGGCTTCCTGCTCTCGTAACCACTATACGTTGTCTCCTATTTTCCAAATATGACTTGACAAGGTCATTCGCGACACCTCGGACGCCTAGTTTTTCTAACTTATCCAATAAAACATTGTGCCTTACGTTATCAAATGCTTTCGAAAGGTCCATAAACACACCTATCGCATGTTCTTTATTATTTAGTGCATCAAAAATATCCGAAATGACATAATGAATTGCGTCAAGAGTTGATTTACCAGTTCTGTATGCACATTGCCTGGTAGTCAAAAGATTACTCGCATTTAGAAAACTGCCCAGCCTCACATGTATGATTTTTTCAAACACTTTTGCGATGTTTGAAAGTAGAGCTATTGGTCTGTAATTCCCTGGGTTTGATTTGTCTCCTTTTTTATAAATGGGTGTTATGGTGGCTTTTTTGAGCTCGTCGGGAAATACTCCGGACTGTAGCATGTTGTTAATTATGTGTGTTAATGGAAGTTTTAAGATGTCAGCGCATTCCTTCAATAAACGTGTTGGTATGTCGTCATGTCCTGTAGAAAACGTATTTTTCAAGGATCGTATTGTTGAGACTATTTCGTCTCTATTTCTTCTTTTCTCAATAGTTTGTTTTACGCTAATCCTCTGTGAATTTTCCAAGCACCATGTAATTCTTTGGGCTGTGTGGTCAGAAAGAGCATTGTTAATTACTTCACTCGCGTGTTCTGTAATGTTGGTGAACACATTGTCAATTAACGTATTTGAATTTTTAGTTATTCTAGTAGGTTGAAATATTGTTTGCAGTAGTCCGAAAGATTGGAGAAGGCCTCTGAGTGTGCCAACGTTTATATCCGACTCATTAAGGAAATTTATATTAAAATCTCCGCATAAATTAACGTGGTACTTTTTATATTTTGAGGTTGTAATCTCTAGAATATCTTCGAGGATGTCGAAGAACTTGACCAAATCACCTCGCGGCGGTCTGTATATGTTTATTATAATTGTTTTAAACTTGTCTATTTTAACAGCGCTACACTCGATATCCAGCTCATGACTCATGTCCTTTACTTCACTTAGATCATCGAAGGCGATGTCTTGCCTAATAAAAATGCATGAACCTCCGTGTGAATTCTCCTTCCGAGAATAACAGGACGCCATCCGATAGTTTTCCACTATAGCAAGTCCTTCGTTCTCAGGTTTCAACCAGTGTTCTGTTAATGCTAAGATATGAATTGGATCGTAGTCTTGTAGGAAAACGTTTATGTAGTTTACTTTATTAGATATGCTCTGTATATTTTGGTGAACTAGTGCGAAATCATAAATATCACGTGATTGTATGTTGTAGTTTAATACTTTTAATTTACTAGTAATGTTTGTAATCCCTGTGTCTGTCTGATTTACAGTATTTCCGCTTTGGTCTACTACTGTATTCTTATTTTCTGCGTTTCTTTCATTTAAGTCTGTTTCTGCCCTCTCGTCCAGATTCTGTCTAAAAAACGATTCACGCGGACTCCAGAGGGCCAAAATTCTGGTTTCGTAACTTCCTCGAGGTTTTCAAAAGGTATAGAAACCTTGAAAGATGAATACTCATCCGGGTGTCTAGATATTAAGTTCATACACTTTGTCTTGTTAATACCTTTAGCTGCTAGGTATTTAAGTATATCCTCATCTTTAGTACTTACTTCCAATCCACATACATGTAGATGTGCGTAGCGAACCATTCCTTTCAACTCAGTGTTTATAGCAGTGCCGTGAGTTATTTTCAGGTTAGATTTTCTTTTTGTCTGTGAATTAGAGTGAATTCAGAAATGTCTTCTTCATTAGTTATTTTTAATTTATCCTCGTCACTTGAAGCTGGGTTACGTTTCAGTGCCTGAACGTATGTTAAACTTTTATTCTTATTAGCGTGAATTTTTTGTAAATGACCTAGGTCAGTGACTGTTTGTTTACCTGCTTCTTTTAAAGAAGTTTCTTGTGATTCATTTTTTGTAACAGATGTTTGTGTTGGTATTCCGAACTTTTGCCGATTTATGTTGCTCATTTTCGTGGGTTTTGCGCCACCTTTTGTCGGTGTTGTCCAATCTTTAAATGCCGATACCTGTGTTTTCATCATTTCCTTAAGTTCTTTTATTTCTTCTAATAGGTTTTTATTTTCTAATTTAATTTTCTCAAATTCACTTTCGAATTGCGATAATGTGGTATTTATTATTTCCTTGACTGCAGCATTTATCTGCTCATGTATATATGTTTGAAGTTGCAACTCACCATTATCCTTGTTTACTTCTTGTTGAGTGGAAGTTTGGTTAAGGCAGCTAGGGCAAGACCATTCACGTATAGATCCATTTTGTTTCATGAGAATATAGCTCTCAATCGATATTTGTACACATTTGATATGGAAATTGCAATCGCACTTATTTCTACAACCCACGTACTCATCGTAACGACCGATTGTATTATCACACGTCGCACACCTTATCGCCATATTGGCATTACTCTACTACTAGTAAGTCATTGACGAAAAATAGAAATAAGAGTGGTGCAAATTGTACACTTGTGGGACTCCAGATCGATGCCCGGAATTCTAGTTGATGAATGACCCGACATTTCGTGGATCAATATTTATACGACCTTTTATGTTTATGAGGTAGGTACTGATCATAGGTTTAAGATTTCACAAAAGTTATTCAAATATCGAAACTATATCGGAAAACAAAAGTGTTCGAAATTATCGAAAAACTGCCAAACAAAAGCTGAATATATGAGCAGAAAGGATAGACGTCGAGGAAGCATCGGGACGAACCCCGAAAATGTTTGAAACAAATTGAATATTGTAGAAATGTCAAAGAAACATCGAAAAAACGACAAAAAAAACGAAAAATGTCAAATTCGTGACGAGGAGATACGAAACAAAAAAGAGAGGAAAATTAATATCAAAAGATGTTGCAAAATGTGAAAACAAACGCCGAAAATATACTGAAATAACACCGAAAATGTTTGACGTAAATAAATGTCGAAAAAATATCAAGTTAACGTCGAGAAAACATCGGCAAAAAGGGCAAAAAAAAATTCGAAAAATATGACGATATGGAAATATGAAATAAAGGTCCAAAAAATGTGAACAATATAAAAAAATATTTCGAAATAATACCGATAATGTTTGACGTAAATAAATGTCGAAAAAATATCAAGTTAACGTCGAGAAAACATCGGCAAAAGGGGCAAAAAAATTTCGAAAAATATGACGATATGGAAATAAGAAATAAAGGTCAAAAAAATGTGAACAATATAAAAAAATATTTCGAAATAATACCGAAAATGTTTGACGTAAATAAATGTCGAAAAAATATCAAGTTAACATCGAGAAAACATCGGCAAAAAGGGCAAAAAGGGCAAAAAAATTCGAAAAATATGACGATATGGAAATATGAAATAATGGTCAAAAAAATGTGAACAATATAAAAAAAATATTTCGAAATAATACCGAAAATGTTTGACGTAAATAAATGTCGAAAAAATATCAAGTTAACATCGAGAAAACATCGGCAAAAAGGGCAAAAAAAATTCGAAAAATATGACGATATGGAAATATGAAATAATGGTCAAAAAAATGTAAACAATATAAAAAATATATTTCGAAATAATACCGAAAATGTTTGACGTAAATAAATGTCGAAAAAATATCAAGTTAACATCGAGAAAACATCGGCAAAAAGGGCAAAAAAATTCGAAAAATATGACGATATGGAAATATGAAATAATGGTCAAAAAAATGTAAACAATATAAAAAATATATTTCGAAATAATACCGAAAATGTTTGACGTAAATAAATGTCGAAAAAATATCAAGTTAACATCGAGAAAACATCGGCAAAAAGGGCAAAAAGGGCAAAAAAAATTCGAAAAATATGACGATATGGAAATATGAAATAATGGTCAAAAAAATGTGAACAATATAAAAAAAATATTTCGAAATAATACCGAAAATGTTTGACGTAAATAAATGTCGAAAAAATATCAAGTTAACGTCGAGAAAACATCGGCAAAAGGGGCAAAAAAATTTCGAAAAATATGACGATATGGAAATAAGAAATAAAGGTCAAAAAAATGTGAACAATATAAAAAAATATTTCGAAATAATACCGAAAATGTTTGACGTAAATAAATGTCGAAAAAATATCAAGTTAACATCGAGAAAACATCGGCAAAAAGGGCAAAAAGGGCAAAAAAAATTCGAAAAATATGACGATATGGAAATATGAAATAATGGTCAAAAAAATGTGAACAATATAAAAAAAATATTTCGAAATAATACCGAAAATGTTTGACGTAAATAAATGTCGAAAAAATATCAAGTTAACATCGAGAAAACATCGGCAAAAAGGGCAAAAAAATTCGAAAAATATGACGATATGGAAATATGAAATAATGGTCAAAAAAATGTAAACAATATAAAAAATATATTTCGAAATAATACCGAAAATGTTTGACGTAAATAAATGTCGAAAAAATATCAAGTTAACATCGAGAAAACATCGGCAAAAAGGGCAAAAAAAATTCGAAAAATATGACGATATGGAAATATGAAATAATGGTCAAAAAAATGTAAACAATATAAAAAATATATTTCGAAATAATACCGAAAATGTTTGACGTAAATAAATGTCGAAAAAATATCAAGTTAACATCGAGAAAACATCGGCAAAAAGGGCAAAAAGGGCAAAAAAATTCGAAAAATATGACGATATGGAAATATGAAATAATGGTCAAAAAAATGTGAACAATATAAAAAAAATATTTCGAAATAATACCGAAAATGTTTGACGTAAATAAATGTCGAAAAAATATCAAGTTAACGTCGAGAAAACATCGGCAAAAGGGGCAAAAAAATTTCGAAAAATATGACGATATGGAAATAAGAAATAAAGGTCAGAAAAATGTGAACAATATAAATAAAATATTTCGAAATAATACCGAAAATGTTTGACATAAATAAATGTCGAAAAAATATCAAGTTAACATCGAGAAAACAGGCAAAAAGGGCAAAAAGAATTCGAAAAATATGACGATATGGAAATAATAAATAAAGGTCAAAAAAATGTGAACAATATAAAAAAAATATATAGAAATAATACGAAAATGTTTGACGTAAATAAATGTCGAAAAAATATCAAGTTAACATCGAGAAAACATCGGCAAAAAGGGCAAAAAAATTCGAAAAATATGACGATATGGAAATATGAAATAATGGTCAAAAAAATGTAAACAATATAAAAAATATATTTCGAAATAATACCGAAAATGTTTGACGTAAATAAATGTCGAAAAAATATCAAGTTAACATCGAGAAAACATCGGCAAAAAGGGCAAAAAAATTCGAAAAATATGACGATATGGAAATATGAAATAATGGTCAAAAAAATGTAAACAATATAAAAAATATATTTCGAAATAATACCGAAAATGTTTGACGTAAATAAATGTCGAAAAAATATCAAGTTAACATCGAGAAAACATCGGCAAAAAGGGGCAAAAAGGGCAAAAAAATTCGAAAAATATGACGATATGGAAATATGAAATAATGGTCAAAAAAATGTGAACAATATAAAAAAAATATTTCGAAATAATACCGAAAATGTTTGACGTAAATAAATGTCGAAAAAATATCAAGTTAACGTCGAGAAAACATCGGCAAAAGGGGCAAAAAAATTTCGAAAAATATGACGATATGGAAATAAGAAATAAAGGTCAGAAAAATGTGAACAATATAAATAAAATATTTCGAAATAATACCGAAAATGTTTGACATAAATAAATGTCGAAAAAATATCAAGTTAACATCGAGAAAACAGGCAAAAAGGGCAAAAAAAATTCGAAAAATATGACGATATGGAAATAATAAATAAAGGTCAAAAAAATGTGAACAATATAAAAAAAATATATAGAAATAATACGAAAATGTTTGACGTAAATAAATGTCGAAAAAATATCAAGCTAACGTCGAGAAAACATCGGCAAAAAGGCCAAAAAATTTCGAAAAATATGACGATATGGAAATAATAAATAAAGGTCAAAAAAATGTGAATAATATAAAAAAATATATCGAAATATGATCGAAAATGTTTGACAGAAACAAATATCGATAAAATATCAAGCTAACGTCGAGAAAACATCGGCAAAAAGGGCAAAAAAATTTCGAAAAATATGACGATATGGAAATAATAAATAAAGGTCAAAAAAATGTGAATAATATAAAAAAATATATCGAAATATGATCGAAAATGTTTGACAGAAACAAATATCGATAAAATATCAAGCTAACGTTGGAGAAAACATCGAAGAAACGGCAAAAAAAATCGAAAAATATCTGACGATATGGAAATATGAAATAAAGGCGGAGAAAATGCGAAGGATATCAAAAAATTTCGGAAAAATATGGGGAGTATCGAATAAATGTCGTAAAAAATACTGAAAACATGTGAAGAAAATAACAGAAATAACGAAATAACGAATATTTTTTTATGTCTAAGCAGATATTGTTTAAACATTAGATAGGGAACAGGTTGTTAGTGTGGGAGGAAGTTTGTCGAAGAAGCGTCATGTAGATAAAGGTGTACCACAAGGCTTAATACTGGGACCTCTGTTATTTTGCATCATGATAAACAAATGCGTTTTTTAGCCTGTCAACTGTCAATCGATGTGACAAACTCCTGCATATTCGTTGAGATTTTTCTTATTTTTATCAATTCTTTAACGAAAAAATATTATACGAAAAGGATGTTTAAAATCAATTCGTAGTCTGCTTCCTTATCGAAATCCTAAATCCTAATACATAAACCCATTCTCACGAACGTAGGGCATTTAATATAAAATGATAGATGCGATGTCGAGGGGAGGGGGTTGGGAGCCCGGTATAAATGCCGATAAGCGGTCGTAAACTACAAACACACAGCCTCACGTACTACAACATACATATCTAGCTATTCAACCATAATTTATAATAAGGAAGGGATATTAATACGCTATATCGGAAACTGTCGGCCTTAACAGGCCATCCGTTATTCAACCGACGCCGTCCTCGTAAAACGTCCAATAAAACAAAATAATATAACTTTTTTTTTGTTTTGTTTTTCGGCAGGAGCGGAGGTAAATAATTGAGATCGTCGAGATATACGACAGGGGGGAGGGGAGAGCGCGAAGGTCAACGTAAGTAACCCCGCCGGCTATACGACGTCGAGTAGCCTCCGGCACTTGAATGAAGATTTAGGACGTAATTTGGGGGGTATAGGACGAGTTATATTTACACTGCGAAGTTATGTACGAAATTCATTTGTTAGGTGAAGAATGTTGCGGTCCTTTTGAGCCGCCATTATACCCGACACTAACTAGAGAAACTTTAACTATAGAATAGATATCTTTCGTCGTCTGTCGGTGCTTATTTGCTCGGAACCGGAGAACTGCGTTACTTTGATTTCCTCGTTAAGTTTGTAAAATGAAGCCGAAACTGTATTATATTAAAATATGGAAATCCATTTCGCTAGTTGACACCTGTTTCGATTAAAAATATTTTTCAAATAAATATAACGCAGACATTTATTATTAATTTTATATAATAGTTTAAAATCATATGCTCTCATCCATATTTAAAACGTATTAAATATGCATACGCGATGTTTTTAACCATTGTCTGCGACGAGGAAAGAGTTACCGTTCGCATGTGGTTCCATTTCTGTATATGACACGTTTGGAAAACGTAATAAATATGCAGCAGCAGGATATATATAATTAATTCCCAGTTATTTCATTTTATTTTGTGCAATTCGAAACGCAAACCGATGTAATTAAAAGATCATTAACTGTTATTAAAACTAATTAGGGTATTTTATTGTCAGGATTTATTAGTAATTTATATGTTTAAGCGTTCGTTTCGCTCGCCCAGTATTTCGGATATAAATTTTCAATTATTTCAACCGGTAAGAGCTGCATTGGTCACGCGTGACGTCATTCAAAATAATTGCGAAATTTAACCGGATTTGCGAAAGTAATAACTCTATTTTACAGCTATCAGATTACCCTAAAATAAATATAAAGCAGAACACTAAACACTTTAACCCACTAAACACCAAAGAAGTTTTAACTAAAATACCGACGCGTTTCAACAGCAATCAAGGCGATAATAAAACTAAATTAAAATAAAATCTACAAAAACAGGTAACCTAAATGTTATGCACGGTTAATCCGATACGCATCATTAATTTCCGATTAACGAAAACAATGACGAAAACATTTAGAAACTTACAATTGTTTATTTGTCTAATTAATTTAACATTCGTATGATCGATGTTGTGATCTGTTTCAAAAATGTGTTGGGCAACGCTCGATTTCTCAAATTCTATTAAATCTAAGATTAGCCATATGCTCTTTGAATCTAGTTGAGACTGCTCTCCTGGTTTGCCCAATATATTTTTGATTACAATCTTTACAATTGATTTCGTAAATACCTGACTTTTCTAGAGGTTGTATTTTATCTTTAGGGTTACCGATGAGACTTCGTAAACTAGCCCCAGAACTGTAAACTATTCTGAGATCTAGCTCTTTGAAGATTTTACTCAAACCTTTAGTGATAAAGGGAGCGTAAGGGAGGGTCACAACGGGTGAAGCTTTAACATCCTCTCGAAAAGTCGTAGATTCTTTCACAGTTCTGTTATCATTAAAATTCCTAATTAACCATTACACTTGGCCGCATATTTTATAATTTTAAGCTCTTTCTCATACCTCGCCTTGTTCAAGGGAAAAGTGAGAAGTCTGTGGACCAAAAAATTCAGGCTTGCCATTTTGTGTTGAACACAATGATGGGAATCTGAAGGAATGTAGCGAAGTGTACTGGTTTCCTTTCTATACACGTCAAACTCTAATCTATTGTTATTTCTAATTACTAAAGTATCTAGAAAGGGTAGCTGACCGTTTTCTTCTCTTTCACAAGTGAACTTTATGGTTTCGAACCGATTATTTAATCTATTGAGAAAATCGTCAATATTACATTTTTTAGTGTCAAATATAGCGAAAATGTCATCCACATACCTCAACCACACCCTAGGAAATTATTCGCTCTCAGATTCTAAGTCCTTTTCAAAATTGCTCATGAAAAGGTTAGCCAAAAAGGGCGACCCATTGCCGTTCCTTCCAGCTGTTCATAAAAACTCCCGTTGAATTGAAAAATGTTCTGTTTCATACAGATGTGAGTTAAGCGAATATATTCCTGGACATATTGTTGACTCAAACTATTTTGAAGCAACAAGTCCTCGAGGTATGTCAAGGTGTCTGGAATCGGTACACAAGGAAAGAGCGAACTAACATCAAATGAAATCAATATTTCCCCGTCCGGCAACTGAATATTTTCAATTTCTTTAATAAATTCTAACGAATTTTTGACTGCAAAACTAGGTTGCTGTATTGGCAAATTATTAAATTCATTGGTCAGCCATTTGGAAACCTTATAAGTCGGTGCGTCAATTGCCGAAACAATTGGCCTTACCGACTTGCAGGGTTTATGAATTTTAGGTAAACAATATACAGTGTTAGTAAAAAGTCCCGGAACGGTCGGATAACTTTGTTATTTGAAAATTATGATTTCTGAAATTTGGTATGGGGGTATAGTTAATATAAATGCATTTTATGCAATACAGTTTATATTTTTTTCGCTTCCGGTTTAATCGTCAATACGTCCAACTTTCTTTTTTTAAACGGAACGCCCAGATTTTTTTAACATTTTTGAATGCAAAATAAAAAACTTCGTTCAGGAAGTATTAAGATGTTTATTTTTATTCGCAAGAAAACAGTTAAAAAATTAAAAAAGTGTCCTAATACAGAAAAAACAAGGTACCTTTGAAAAAAGTTGTTGTTTAGTGTTTGCATTTATTTTAGACATTGACACATTTGAAAATGGCAGTAAAACTTACTGAATCAGAACGAATTGAGATATTAATGATGCGTGGGTACGGTGATCGTCAACGTTCTTTTGAAGAGATTCGTATTTTGTTTAATACTGCTTATCCGGATCGTCATATTAGTAAACGTACGGTATGCCGAACAATTCAAAAGTTTGAAGTCTTTCGTCAGGTGAAGGATTTACCTAGAAGGGGACGTCCATTAACAGCAACAGATGAAGAAACTAGTTTGAATGTGTTACTTACAGTAGAAGAAAATCATCACGTGTCCTCAACAGAATTAGGTCAAATTCATGAGATCTCTCAAAAATCTGCTCATAAGATTCTTAAATCAGCAAGAATGAAAGCCTATAAAATGTATCCCGTCCATGAGTTAACTGCAGATGATCCAGATCGTAGACTACATTTTTGCGAAACAATGACGGAATTGATCGAGCAGCAGCCTAATGTTTTAGATCACATCATTTTTTCAGATGAGGCAACGTTTTGTCTCAACGGCACTGTGAACAGACATAATTGTCGCTACTGGTCAATTGAAAATCCGCATTGGATTGAACAAGTCCATACACAGCGTCCTCAAAAGGTGAATGTCTGGGCTGGTCTTGTTGGAAACAACATCATAGGACCATCTTTTATAAGAGGAAATTTAACTGGCAACGTCTACTTAAATTTATTGCGAAATGGGGTTGTTCCAGCACTTGCGGCCCTCTTTCCAAATGCAAACATAGGTGATCACCCTAATACACATTTTTGGAATCAACAAGATGGAACTCCCCCCCCATTTTGCCCATAATGTCCGCGATTATTTGAATGAAATTTTTCCGGAACGTTGGATCGGACGTAGAGGAGCAATCGAATGGCCAGGACGTTCGCCAGATCTCTCGCCATTAGATTTTTTCTTTTGGGGTCACTTGAAATGTCAAGTGTACAAAAATCGTCCCCGTAATCTTGAACAATTGGAAGGGAGAATAGTTCAAGAAGCCAGTCGCATCACTCCAGAACAAATACAAAATTCAATAAGAAATTTTACTGACCGTTTACATTTTTGTCAAATTGTAAATGGAGACCATTTTGAACAATTATTGTAATCGCAATCTGAATAGACAGGTATCTTGATTTTTCTGTATTAGGACACTTTTTAATTTTTTAACTGTTTTCTTGTGATTAAAAATAAACATCTTAATACTTCCTGAACGTAGTTTTTTATTTTGCATTCAAAAGTGTTAAAAAAATCTGGGCGTTCCGTTAAAAAAAACAATTGGACGTATTGCCGATTAAACCGGAAGCGCAAAAAATATAAACTATATTGCATAAAATGCAATTATATCAACTACACCCCCATACCAAATTTCAGAAATCATCATTTTCAAATAACAAAGTTATTCGACCGTTCCGGGACTTTTTACTAACGCTCTATATTGTTTACCTAAAATTCACAAATCTGGCAAGTCGGTAAGGCCAATTGTTTCGGCAATTGACGCACCGACTTATAAGGTTTCCAAATGGCTGGCCAATGAATTTAATAATTTGCCAATACAGCAACCTAGTTTTGCAGTCAAAAATTCGTTAGAATTTATTAAAGAAATTCAAAATATTCAGTTGCTGGAGGGTGAAATATTGATTTCATTTAATGTTAGTTCTCTCTTTCCTAGTGTACCGATTCCAGTCACCTTGACATACTTCGAGGACTTGTTGCTTCAAAATAGTTTGAGTCAACAATGTGTCCAGGAATATATTCGCTTAACTGACATCTGCATGAAACAGAACATTTTTCAATTCAACGGGAGTTTTTATGAACAGCTGGAAGAAACGGCAATGGTTCGCCCTTTTTGGCTAACCTTTTCATGAGCCGTTTTGAAAAGGACTTAAAATCTGAGAGCGAATAATTTCCTAGGGTGTGGTTGAGGTATGTAGATGACATTTTCGCTATATTTGACACTAAAAAATGTAATATTGACGATTTTCTCAATAGATTAAATAATCGGTTCGAAACCATAAAGTTCACTTGTGAAAGAGAGGAAAACGGTCAGCTACCCTTTCTGGATACTTTAGTAATTAGAAATAACAATATATTAGAGTTTGACGTGTATAGAAAGGAAACCAGTACACTTAGCTACATTCCTTCAGATTCCCATCATTGTGTTCAACACAAAATGGCAAGCCTGAATTTTTTGGTCCACAGACTTCTCACTTTTCCCTTGAACAAGGCGAGGTATGAGAAAGAGCTTAAAATTATAAAAGATGCGGCCAAGTGTAATGGTTTCCAGCCTCAGCATATCTATAAGTTAATTAGGAAGTTTAATTATAAGAAAACTGTGAAAGAATCTACGACTTTTCGAGAGGATGTTAAAGCTTCACCCGTTGTGACCCTCCCTTACGCTCCCTTTATCACTAAAGGTTTGAGTAAAATCTTCAAAGAGTTAGATCTCAGAATAGTTTACAGTTCTGGGACTAGTTTACGAAGTCTCATCGGTAACCCCAAAGATAAAATACAACCTCTAGAAAAGTCAGGTATTTACGAAATCAATTGTAAAGGTTGTAATCAAAAATATATTGGGCAAACCAGGAGAGCACTCTCAACTAGATTCAAAGAGCATATGGCTCATCTTAGATTTAATAGAATTGAGAAATCGAGCGTTGCCCAACACATTTTTGAAACAGATCACAACATCGATCATACGAATGTTAAATTATTTAGACAAATAAACAATTGTAAGTTTCTAAATGTTTTCAAAAGTTCAGAAATATTTAAAAATAAGTTATGTATAATGAACTGTGTCATTGTTTTCGTTGATTGGAAATTAATGTTGCGTATCGGATTGACCGTGCATAACATTTAGGTTACCTGTTTTTGTAGATTTTATTTTAATTTAGTTTTATTATCGCCTTGATAATGACAGCATTGCTGTTGAAACGCGTCGGTGTTTTAGTTAAAACTTTTTTGGTGTTTAGTGTTTAAAAGGGAGATTTGGTCTTGGATAGGCAAAGAAAGTCTAAGGAAATGGATAATCGATTGAAGATCAACTCTAAAACCCAATTAGACGCAATAAAAAACAAGTTAACACCATTATTTATTGTGTTGATAACTGGACACCGTCCTCTGAGGAAGCATCTATATAACACGGGTCGTGTGAGCACATGTGAGCAATTGAAGATACTCTCTAAGGCAGAAACGTTTCGGAACGAATCTACTGGAGTCTTCGGGGGTACTCAAGCTTCCACTGGGCAAGATGTTTGAGTTTATAAAGGATACTAAACTGCTCGAGTGGAAGTGAGAGTTTTGATAGGGATGGTACAAAGAAGACCCAGCTCAAGATGACGTTGTTTATTTCGAATTGCAATCATATTTTTAAACTCCACTTCAGGATATCTACCTCCCATTCTTGTTATAATCTTGATGCAAGAATTATTTATTAAGTCGGTACCAGCATAGTTTTCAGTATCAATAGTTTTTATCTTTTGTTTCAGTTTAGCAAAACGGAAACATTTTCTGGAGCTCTTGTATATTTCTGTTGTTCTTTGTCTTGTCGTAATCTTCTTGTCCAGGAAATTGGCTTAATATCAGATAAAAAAAAATGTGGAGATTAGGAGAACCAATCAGGAGAATTTTAAGAGGATGATCTCTTCTTTGCCTGTTAAAAAAAATAGTTAACCACATGGAGAGTTTAGTTAATCGCGATGCATAGTAGATAACTAGAAAAATAGTAGAATGAAATATCGATATATAGTGAGATAAGTATTCCTTGAATGAATTCATTCGACCCAATAGAAATCTAAAAGGAACCTTCGATATATCAGGAAACGTTCGTTCCGAACGTAAACTATGTGTCGCAACATAAATAAAACATCCCCTTCTCTCTCCTTCTCTTTCTTGGATAGATACTTAATTCTCCGAAACCCCCTTGCCATTCTAATGAAGTACAATTTTCTCGGATAGCTTTTTATACTTTAGCCATCTGGCAACGCGCCAGTTTAAAATTACTACTATTTATAACTCCCTATCCTTTTATATTATACGAAACACAGTAATGTACATAGCTCGCAGCGGAATCAGATAAACTGTTTTGTGCTAGGTAGGTAAACTTATAAATTTGTGTGTGTGAAACTGCAAGGTTTTGCCAATTTTCCGATTTGCACTTGTTTGTATCCGGTTGAATTTTCTTGCAAGCTGCACCGGCTTAAGGCACCTAATCTAATATCGAAAATATGCTACGTCGATGTTAGTAATAATAATAAAATAAATTGAGGGAAGGGGTTTGTTACCACGGTCAAAGTTTCTTAGCTCGTTTCCACAAACAAGAACATTTTCATTTTATTGTTCTTCTCTTCGAAGCGTGTCCATCTACACTTGTGTCTTTGTTCGACTTCCTTCCTGTTCCTCACGCTACTACAACCAAGTTTTGTTTACCATCGAGGAATGAATGCAGGCGCTGCCGCTGCTTCGGTAGCAGGTAGTATTTTTAAGCGTAGCGGTTACTTATTGTTTTCATACGACGAGGGTCTGTTTAATTTTGGACGTCGACATCTAGATATAACGTATATATATATATAGATATAAATAGAGGGAGAGAGACGAGGGAAAAGTGGAAGGAACGCTTACGAAAAGAGAGGATATTCGCGGTATAAACGCGGGGATCCTTTAAAACAATTAAAACAATTAATATAAATGAGTCAACAACTTAACACATTATTCACGTAAACGCGAGTGTATTTACATTCAGGCGAATATTGTTGCCTCTTCTATTGTGTGTGTTTGTGTGTGTGATGAATTACCATACAGCCAACAACCCCTAAAGCGCGAACGGGACAACGTTTCTCTTTCTGCGGCGGCGGCGGCGACGGGAGTGTTATATTATTATCATTATTGTTATTGTTTTGTTCGTCGGTTTTATGTAAAGATCCTGATGTCCTCTTTGCATCGTCGGTCGCCTCCTACCTAGAATTATTTAAAATGGGTTGCTTTTCTGAAGCGAAACGGGGATTACCTCTATTGTTTATATATGATGTAATGATATTACATCATGCATTACCTATTTTTGTTTTAATATCGCAAATTGTGAACAACATTTTAGGTAAATCATTAGATTTAAAAAAGGTAGCCTCAATTGTTACACATCTCATTTGAATGGCGCGGTGTACAAAGCGTCAAAGAAACGCCATTCAGAAGTTGAGCTAAGCAGCAAGGACTTGCCCGCTTAAGAATAACGGGAGCAATGCTGTCAACGCCGACTGAAACTATGGAGGCACTCTCAGACTTGCCACAGTTGCACCTGGTTATAGAGGGGAAGGCAAGGATGGGGGCATACAGGCTGCAACACACAACGACTCCGAAAGGGGTCAAAACAAAATATATGTCGAAAATCGAGCATGCGATAAGGCATAGGTATGGAAATCCCTTTACTCGAAATCAAAAAACAAGATTTGATATTTGGACGTCAAGTTAAATCGAAGTTTCATAGTTTAATATCAAATCTTTGACGTTTAAATATTGAATTCGTCCATATTTGACACTTAAACGTCATACCTGCTCATATTTAACCTTAACGTCTGAAACTTGAACCTATATATGTAGCTTGAGATTCAAATATCAAACATTTTGTCGATATTTGATATTTAAATGTCGAATTTGACTCTTAGCGGGCGTTTAGATGTTAAACTTCGATTTTATTTAACGTTTCAGTGTCAAACTTGTCAAGTACTTTCTATTTGGAAGTTAAACTTGCCCCTACTTGCAATTTAAATTTCAAATTTGCCAAAATTTGACGTTTAACAAAAAAAAAGACATACTTGCGTCATACCTGCCCATACTCAATATTAAAACGTAATAATTTGGACTTCGCTTGGCATTTCAATTTAAAAATGATCAGTACTCAACATTTAAATCTCAAATTAGCTTATATTAAATAGTGAACTGTAAAACTTCGGGCTAGTTTGATATTAAAATGTCAATTTTGTCAATATTTGATATTCAAATGTCAAATTTGACACTTTTGCCTGACATTTAGATCTTAAATTTCGAATTAATGCGTGTCTTTGACATCTAAACGTCACAACGGCTCATATTTAACGTTAAAATGGCATTTTAATGTAAAAATTGCCAGTATTCGACATTTAAATGTCAAATTTGATACTTGCTTGACATTTAGATGTTAAATTTCGAATTAATGCATATCTTTGACATCTAAATGTCACAACTGCTCATATTTAACGTTAAAATGGCATTTTAATGAAAAAATTGCCAGTATTCGACATTTAAATGTCAAATCTGCCAATATTTAAATGTCAAATTTGACACCCGTTTGACGTTTAGATGTTAAACTGCGATCTTATTTAATATAAAAGTTTAAAATATCGAATTAATGCATGTATTTGATATTTAAATGTCAAACTTATCCACATTTGACATTAAATTGGCTAGTTTGGTATCTATATGTCAAACTTGACATTTACGTTGCATTCAAAAAATGAATTTAAATGTAAAATCTGTTTCGTACTTGAGTTTAAATGTTCCAGTTGCGCTTTATTTAACATTTAAACGTCAAGCTTGCCGTGTATTTTATAGTTGGAAGGTAAACTTACCCATGTTTGAAAGTTGAACGTCAAACTTGCTAGAAATTAATATTTAAATGTCGAACAAGTTCATACTTGACAGGTAAATCTCCACATTCAACATTAAAATGTAAAATCTAGACCTACCTTGTTATTTAGATCTAAAAATTGTCACTATTTCGTAGGTATTTAAATGTCAAATCGGCCAATATTTAACATTAAAATGTGAAACTTTGACCAAGCTTGACATTTAAACGTCAAATTTGACATTTACCAGACATTTAGATATGTTAAATTTTGATTCTATTTAACATTTCAGTGTCAATATTTGCAATTTAAATGTCAAACTAACCTACATTTGACATTAAATTGGGTAGTTTGATCGCGTTGTGGCTACCTCTTTTTTCGTGAACATGCAAACCAAGTAAAGCGTTGCAGTGCGTATCACATCAAGTACGAAGCGGTACGGTATTAGAAAATGGAAAAATTAATTGAAATGGTAAATTTCCCATTATATGACACTGGTCACAAAGATTGCATCAGGACAAAACTGAAGGATGACTTGTGGGAGGTGTTTTTGTATTTTGTCCAGGTAGTAGTTTTGGTTCGGGAAATTGCAAGGAACCATTATTTGGCATTTTTTCCTAACGAAGAGTTGGCAAAAATATTTCTATCGCTAAACCTACCCATTGAATTGCCCATTAATTTGCGTCTACAGTATGGAAAAATACTGCCTATAATTATAAAAAGAAGATCGACTAAAAAGTGGTTTTTGAGTAGCAATATGTTTGCCATCAATTTATTTATTATTTATTTATCGGGTCGATGGCCGCAGTGGTTAGGCGGCTGACTATCGTTGTGAGAGGACGATAGGCGCCGGGGTTCAATTCTCTGAAGGGACGGTGACATTTTTTTTTTTTTTTCAGAGAGGTTAATCCCGGATCGACTTGCCATTCGCTGTTGGGAGCAAAGTGATTAACAGCGCGGCATCATAAAAGGCGATATGATGCTGTCACAAAGCCAATTGAACACAACATACACACACAAAAACTACACCGCGAGAGTTGCAGTGATAGCCAGACAAGCGATACAGCTTACGGAGTCACTGCAACTAAGCACCCACCACATTAAAAAAAAAATATACAGCACCCAAGCAGTTATAAAATTGCCATTTTCTTTCATAGTCGTTGGTAATAGGTTCCCACGTTTCCACTGTTCGTTCAAACATATAAATGGGTTGTAAATTCAATATGTGTTACTTAAAAAAAAACGTGTGTTTCGGCTGCGTCTCGGCCAAGCATGGGATGTGGGTGGACTGTACATGGGCTGGGTTCAATTTGCGCCTGGCCTTAGTCTGGTACACGGACGGATCTGAGACGACTAATGCTCTATATTTTGCCACCCCTCTTTCAGCCATATAGGGGTTGACTTCAAAAAAAAGCAAACGTCGAAACATGTGTTTCACTAATTGTGCCGAAGAAAACATCGAATAGGAACATGTATTTTGAGGGCTCATGACCCCTCGAAGATTCGCAAGATTTTCATGAATTGTGTCACACAGCATTTGTTAATGCTATTTCGGTATTTCCAAATTAAATGGGACATTTTAAGAACCAAATAATCTATTCAGAACAGTTTAAACAATAGTTCCATCACAACAATTAGCAAATTCGGTTCTCGGTTATGCATCAATGATTATTATAGTTCAAACAATTGTTAGTTGTACTACCAATAGATTTAAATATAGTGTTTTGCTTTCCTTACTACAAAGGACTTTGATTTCACTTTGCTCTAAAGTGCACGCGAGCTATCCCAAAAATTCAAACAAATCGTCGCCGAACAATTTAACAATTAGTGCGTGGACTGAGTTAGAGCCTGTGAGTGGCGAAGAGCGAAACGTGGAGAAATTGGTTAAAATTCCACAAGTACCAATATTGCCACGATCTCAAACAGCATTAGTACCAAATTTCAAGCAAATTCAAGGAACGAGGATTATTATTTACTGCCCGCTTAAAGGCGCTGCATTTCGAAAAATCGCTTCTTAAGTGACGCTGTAGAATAGCGTTGTTGAAATGGAAAGGTGGTGTCGATTTTATTACATGTTCGAGCTCGACACATTCCAATCGTGACTTGGGCTTCAGAAAAATCTCAGCACGTTGGGTTCCAAGATTACTGAATGATTAGATCAAAAATCCGCACGCCTTTTTTTTTATAGAAGAAGGGAAACTTTTTTTGTACTAGATATGGCTGCATTACTACAAATCAAAGTGCGCAAGTATGAAGTGGATAATAAAGGTGAAGGTGAAGGATTGTCTGCGGAGAGAGTGTTGGCCACGGTAAAAGGCTCACATTCAAACTGTTTACCAATTACCAAATTGTAGCATGAAAATGTAGGTATATTAAGAGAAATTTCTCTCAGGTCCATCATACCACACAAAATTCAACTAGCCTCAAAAACCAGCACCGTCCCATATTCCGCGACAAGAAGGTCATTGCGTTATTTGCAAGGATAATTATTTATTATCTGTCAGTGTTCTGTAAACATTCTGTATCCATACAAACTCAGCCGTCCCTCTTTCAGCCACATGAGTGTTGAATTAAACAAAGAAAGAAACGCTGAAACATGTGTTTCAATCCTTGAAATCCCATCGAAAAACTTTCATTAATTGTGTTACAGCGCATTAGTGCCAAATTTCAAACATTTATTAATTGCACCCAAAGAACATTGATGACAGGTTTCAAATAAAATCTATTTCAGCATTTTTCTTTAATCAAATCTAAAAAAGCTGTTACTGCTGAGCTACTGGATTTACAGAGAAAAAGCTGACTCTATTGGATAGGGTATGTTCTCAGGAATCATACGGTCGTAAGATTTAAAATCCCAAAGAGCCCAGAGAGTTCCAGACCGAATTTCGAAGCAACTTGCTGGCAGTATCCGAGATTGAATTATTCAGCATTATTCTGCTAGTCATCTCCGAAATGTGTATAAAGTAATTCATTGACAGTCTTCATTTCCTTAGCGTTGATGAAATGAAAAGGTGGTGTCAATGGATGACATTCTGGTGAGTACCTGTCAATAGATGTGCAACCACATTACCCAAATTTTATTGACGAGTGCTGCCATCTTCACGTTGAGGGTCGGAAATATTTCAGACCGCCCTCGTAAGCTTTTGACTGTATCAATTGCAAAATACTATTTTACAAGCTCGGAATATGTTGTTTTAATAGAAACAAGCGATCTTGCTTCTCCTAAATCTTTAACAAAAATTAAAATAATCCCATCCAAACATTTAACAAAAGATAAACGCAGTAAGATACATTTATATATATAGAAAAGCATTTCCTTTTCTCGCGGAATATTTTTATAGCCGAAGAACAATCCTCTAGACGTTTATATTATCCTGAACAATCAATAAACGATATACCATTCCACTTATCGAAAAAGAAGTTGAGAAATACGATCGGAAAATATCCGTGAGCTTTGTTCAAGTAGATCTTACCCCGCCGCCACCGCCGCCGCCCGAAAAAGGAAATCCAGGGAATTATTTTCTTATGATAGCATCGTCGTTTGTGATGTGGATCCCCTTTGTATTTTTGTACTCTAATTGATGATGTTATGGAGAGCTCGCCGGTGATGCAGTGTGCGAATGATAGTTCTATTATATCGGACGAAATGCCCCACAGGTATCCCCGCGATTTTATGAAAGGAAGAGAGAAATATAGAGTTTGTTTTTTGCCTTCACCCCGCCCTCAATTACTCTTTTACCTCCGCGGAAAAGAAAAGAAACTGTAACATTGCATAAATGTTATTAATTGTAATGTTATTAATTGTATTCTCTGGATTTTAAAATGCAGTGTTCTTTTAATACTTTCTGGTGTAGCCTATAACAATACTGTTAAAACAAAAGTACCTTAATGCCTTAATTAATTCACTTTTATTTTTCATGTAGATTCAAAATAAATTATAAAAAATATAGGTTTGTATTTAAGAGGAAAGAGGAAATGGAACACCCTGTATAATCGGCATTATTCTAGGAATGTAGATCTTGATAAAATTAGACACATGAAATGAAAAAAGTTTCAATTATCTGGGGGGGGGGGGGGAGGGGCACCCTGTATATTTTACCAATTGGTATTAAAAATAATATTTGGTTAGGAAGAATAGACATGCCAATATTTCCGATTAACGAAAACAATGACGAATGCGGGATAGGTCCGTTGTCACAGTTCATTACACATGACTTATTTTTATATATTTCTAAACTTTCGAAAACATTTAAAAACTTACAATTGTTTATTTGTCTAATTAATTTAACATTCGTATGATCGATGTTGTGATCTGTTTCAAAAATGTGTTGGGCAACGCTCGATTTCTCAATTCTATTAAATCTAAGATTAGCCAATATGCTCTTTGAATCTAGTTGAGACTGCTCTCCTGGTTTGCCCAATATATTTTTGATTACAATCTTTACAATTGATTTCGTAAATACCTGACTTTTCTAGAGGTTGTATTTTATCTTTAGGGTTACCGATGAGACTTCGTAAACTAGTCCCAGAACTGTAAACTATTCTGAGATCTAGCTCCTTGAAGATTTTACTCAAACCTTTAGTGATAAAGGGAGCGTAAGGGAGGGTCACAACGGGTGAAGCTTTAACATCCTCTCGAAAAGTCGTAGATTCTTTCACAGTTTTCTTATAATTAAACTTCCTAATTAACTTATAGATATGCTGAGGCTGGAAACCATTACACTTGGCCGCATCTTTTATAATTTTAAGCTCTTTCTTATACCTCGCCTTGTTCAAGGAAAAAGTGAGAAGTCTGTGGACCAAAAAATTCAGGCTTGCCATTTTGTGTTGAACACAATGATGGGAATCTGAAGGAATGTAGCGAAGTGTACTGGTTTCCTTTCTATACACGTCAAACTCTAATCTATTGTTATTTCTAATTACTAAAGTATCTAGAAAGGGTAGCTGACCGTTTTCTTCTCTTTCACAAGTAAACTTTATGGTTTCGAACCGATTATTTAATCTATTTCTTCGCGTTTCAACAGCAATGCTGTCATTATCAAGGCGATAATAAAACTAAAGTAAAATAAAATCTACAAAAACAGGTAACCTAAATGTTGCTGTTGAAACGCGTCGGTGTTTTAGTTAAAACTTTTTTGGTGTTTAGTGTTCTAATCTTGTTTTCTTTTCTACTTGAATGAAAGAGAGATACTACTACTGTTACACGTGTTCAAGGAACAATCACTCAGTTTGGAATTCAACTATCCAATTATAACTCAATTATTCCGTATAAAATTGGACAACTTGTATCTATACACAGGGTGCCCGTTTTTCGAGCGCAAGCACGGGGAACTCGGTTATTATAAGAGATAGGAGATCGGTTAAATTAAGGCAAATTTGCTCATTTGTGAGAGAAAAACTGTCCTGCTTTTTTTTTAATTAATTTTTATAGGTTCACAACGAGTTAAGAAGTGCTTCTTGAAATTGATCATTTCCATCGATGCTCTTTCGTTGATTGCCTGATTTGATGTTGTTTTACATTATAATTAGGGTACCAACATTTAACCTGATTAAATTCCATTCAACCGCATTTAAACCTATTTCTGTTTCGGATATATGGTTATGGAGAAAGCTCCACTTCACACAAGTCAGCACGCATACAGGGCAGGCAGATCGACAGAGACTGCCCTGGAAGAGTTAACAAGGACCATTCAGGAAACCCTGAATGAAAAAGAAACAGCTATCTGTGCCTTCCTAGATATCTTAGGTGCGTTTGATAACACATCGCATGATGCGATCAGACGAGCACTGGAGACAAGGGGGGTGAGTAAAACAGTAACCAAATGGATAAGTGAGGTGCTCTCTACAAGGACAGCTGAGACAACGGTAGGTCAATACACTACGAAGATCAGAACTACCCGTGGAACACCTCAAGGCGGCGTGTGCTCGCCTTTGATGTGGAGCCTGGTGGCGGATGAGCACAGGTTGACTGCGTTCGGCGTACACTGCATAGGATATGCCGATGACATTGTTATAATAGCAAAAGGCAAATTTGAGGGAATTCTTTGTGACCTGATACAAACAAGCCTTAGAATTACAAGCGAATGGTGTCGATCAGTGGGGCTAAGCATTAACTCAGCAAAAACCACAATCGTATCTTTCACTAGGAGGAGGAATATACTGAAAATGATAGATATACGTCTAGATACAGCAGTAATCGAATGCAAAACAGAAGTCAAATATCTAGGAATAACCCTGGACAAAAATCTTCTGTGGAACAAGCATATCGAACTGACTGTGAATAAAGCAACAAGAGCTTTAATGATATACCGGAATTTAGCAGGCAAAACGTGGGGTTGTAACCCAAATATACTGCGATGGCTGCATATTAGTATAGTAAGAGCTATGGTAGCATACGGAGCAATAACCTGGTTCCAAAAGGTCACACACGTCACAACCAAGAATATCCTTGGCAAGCTGCAAAGGTTAGCATGTGTATGCATTACCGGAGCAATGGGAACCTGCCCAACCGCTGCCCTAGAGGTCATCCTAGACCTCACACCTCTACATCTAGTAGTGGAGGGAGTGGCCCGTGCGGCAGTGTACCGACTAGCCAGGGCACGGACGCGAGGGAGCGAGACTTTATGCCAAGGAGCTTTGTCATCCATGGCGCGACTCTCCCCACTTTCGGACCTGCCAAGCGATGAAATGGTTAGGAAATACAGCTTCGAAAAGAACTTTTCAACGAAGTTGAGCAACAAGAGAGAGTGGGAAGAAGAATCCTCCACCTACTCTCTAAAAGCAAACACCATCAAATGGTACACGGATGGGTCCAAAACTGAAAAAGGAACAGGTGTAGGGGTATTCGGGCCAGGAACCAAATACTCAGAGCCGATGGGAATATACCCCAGTGTCTTCCAGGCAGAGATTAATGCGATTGGAAGATGTGCTCAGGTGAATTTTGACAGGAACTATTGGAAGGAGAGCATTGCAATCTTCTCCGACAGTCAGGCAGCCTTATTGGCGCTGAGTTCTAACACCATCAGCTCCAAGTTAGTTTGGGAATGCCGAGATAAACTAAACAACCTGGGCAAAGAAAACAAAGTTGCATTGTGCTGGGTACCCCGGGTCGGCGTTCACCCTATAGCGTCGACCCTTAAAACTCTGCGGCTGCACTACCCCATCCCTGGTCTCATAGTTCCAGGGCAACGGGCGTGGCGGGAGTAGACTTCGTATATAGGGGAGGATTCTTGGGCGTAAGCATGGGCATACGCTCCGGCAGTCCGGCCGCTAACCGTCGGAATATACGGTGGGTAAGTGAGGCACCCTACGGCGCTTACCTAGAGAACTCTGCAGCTGCACTACCCCATCCTTGGTGGCCACACTCAGGGAAACGGGCGTGGCGAGAGAATTTGGCGAAGATAGTAGGGGAGGATAACAGTCGGTTCGCCGAGGAGTAGTCCGACCGCTGGTTGTCTGGTTGGGAAACCTTCGGTTTCATCCTAAAACAACTCGGTGACTCTGGGACCCTACGGTTTCACTGTAGCTGCCGCGGATACTTGATCGCCGGAGGGGCGAAAGGGTTGGCGCGGTTGGCATTTTGGGGTAGGGCTTTTGCCCGGCCGTCCCCGTAGTTCAGGCTTAATTCACGGGCGGGCTGGTTGTACCTCACGGCCAGATTCCGTTTCCCACGCTTGGCCGATAGTAGCCATCCGCAGGGAGGCCTAGGCCCCGTGGGGTTAGATGTGAGGTAGGAGTTCGCTAAAGCGTCTCCAACGGTGACCCGTCCAACGTTGACAAGAAAACTTGTCTAACATGGGTAGCACGGGGGAGAGGAGCCCACCGGTTCGCCGGGCCTCTCCGAGAGGTGTCGGTCTCGTGCGGGCAACTGGTTTCGTGCCTCTTTGTCCTGAGGAGTGTGTGCACTTCCCTGTTTTGCCGCATACCTAACGATCGGTCGGCAGCTGGTGCTCCTTTGGGGTTCAGCAACCACTTTCGTGTGCTGGGTACCAGGACACACTGGAATCAGTGGCAATGAGAAAGCTAATCTATTAGCGAAGGAGGCCGCCACAACATCGTTTGTGGGACCGGACTCATTCTGTGGAATAGGGATGAGCACCTATAACAAAGAACTTAAAGACAGGGAAGACGACGTCAGAGCTTCCCTCTGGCACAATCTTCCTGGTCTGAGACATTCCAAGGTATTCCTTGGAAATTTCAACAAGCAGAAAGCAAAAACCATGCTAGAACTAACACAGATTACGCATTCTCACAGGTTTCCTTACAGGGCATTGTCACCTCGGGGAGCACATGAAGAGAATAGGTCTGAAACAGAATAGCGACTGCAGGTTCTGCGGGGCGGAAGATGAAAGTCCGGAACACCTGATATCCAACTGCACAGAAATTGAAGAAATTCGCGCCAACTATCTTGGCAAAGGCGTTATAGACGAGGAAGAAATACCCTCTCTGAAACCATCACATCTGTTACAGTTTATTAAAGCTCTCAGGCTGGGTGGGGAGCTGTGACTGCGGGCAAAACCCAGCAGCTTACGCCTCATGTAAGGGGGCACAATAGACCCACGGTCGCGGTGCAACATCACCCTTATATCTAAATCTAAATCTAAATCTTCGGATATAAACGTTTTACATGCGCGTAATCGAAGTCAAAATTCAATAATACGGATTTGCGACTTAATAGACCCCTATAAACGTAATATTTATTATCCAGCATTTACCTGAATATTTTAAACCGTAAATAAAATACATACCCGTACATGAACACGGACAACATCCCATTTAAAAAGATTTTTTCCCCGTTTTATTTTGTATTTTCAGCGTATGTCCCACACTATAATATTCGCGACAAAATTATTTTAAACGGTAGGAAATGGAACATTTAAAATTATCTGCGTACGTTTCACAACAAAAAAAAAGAGCGCACCATTACGCGCATTTTTCAACCATGTTTGCCCTTAATAACATCACATGCGTTTGTACATTCGTTGCTTTGATGTCATTTTTATGCTTGCGCTCGGAATATGTTAAAATCCGCGCTTTAATTAAATAGTTGAATCGCGCGGAATTAAATTCACTTCCCATCATTATTTTATTTTATTTTACAACTTAAAATAATCAGCATATCTAGACGCAAACGTTGCGGGTAGATAAATCAAACAACCGCGTTTAACGTTATACATTCATTCGCCCCCTCTCTCCCTCTTGCTTCCCCCTAGAAATGTAATTAAAACGGGGAAGAGCGCTTAAAAATGTTAACCGTGATTTATTAAAAATTATTTCGATGTAGAAAAATTCGCGGCAAAATACACATTCGAAACGGTACACACTGAACGGAGTGAATTATTACCCTCCAGCTGCAACGAAATTAAATAAATGGATCTCGTGATATTTCGTAATAAACCATAAACGCTAGTTTTTTCGCTAAAATCCGCCCCCGCAATGATTGTCAGATTCGGGCTGATTGTTTGTTTGCATCAAATTTAGATAAGATAAGAGCGTCCTTTACGAACTGTCACTTGTCAACATGACATTTACTAACTTGTCACTGCTCTCTCAACATGAATATCTCGTAGGCTGCCAACTGCAAATAAATTAAGTTTTCTAATTAGGTAACTTGAGTTTGAAGTGACAATGAATCCAAACAAAGGAATAGATTAACTATCAATGATCGTAACGGGCAATATTACGCTTTCTACGGTGGTTGACGTTTTATTAATACTAAATATCAACAATGACACAGATTTACTTGTCAGTTTTAAATTACAAGTTAAAAATCAGTGTAACCAACGTCAAAAAGACTACATTTCTAAAGTTTGCCAATCAAACATGGCAAAATCATCTTTCAATTCTCTAATCAATTGTTAGAAGTTAAATCGCGTTTGTTTAGCCGATTTCGCTACCCAAAGTCAAGGATGCAACTCCCGGAGGAGGTTTATCCGAATCCAGTTCTCTAAGGTGTGTTGCCAACAGGTTCTCCGACCCGTCTAAGGTCTTCCTGGTCAGTGCTTGTGCCTACTCGCTAAGCGTCATGAATTTTAACTCCAGATGTCTCTGAGTATCGAAGGAGAACTGAGGTGGTGCAAGAATCATACACACTCACATCATACAAAAATGCATGCATTGATTCAACAAAAAAAAAATGGTAAATCCAAGAACAATTTTAGTTTGAATACGGCGAAGAGTTTTTTTTTGTTGAATCAATGCATGAATTTTTCTGAGTGCACAGAACTAATATTGGTCGGATAAAAGCGATGTATAAATTAGGAGTTTGATTTTCAAGCTCAAGGAGCTTTTGTAACATAAGAGAAGATATAGGACTGAAGAAGCGACGTTGTTAAAGTGCTAGCTAAAGAGTAGATTTGAATCGAGAGTCATGCCTAGACGTGCAATTGAAGCTGTTCGTTCTACCACAATGGTGATGGAGGAAAGCGTTGAACGTGAGAAGCGAACAACTTCACATTTAGAAGGATTAACTTTGAGCCATCGTTTAACTTAATGAAGGTGTCGGCAGACGAACGCGTCATTCCGGTGTGTTGTCAAAAATGCGGTATCATCCCTGTACATTACTAACCTGGTTTGCATTGGGGGTGGGATGTCTAAGGTAAAAGAAAAATATATAAAACGGTCAGGTCCTAAAGGAGAGCCTCGCAGGATTTCCTTATATGAAAAATTCTGCTTGAAAAGTAGGATTGGATCAAGGCTGTCAGGTTCGGCTTGATACTGAAGCGCCATTCTTTTGCGTAATAAGCCGTAGTGCCATACCTAGTCAAAATTGCAAAATTGTTCGCCATGGACAGGAACAAATGGTAATCACTTGGCGAGCTCCCACCAACCAAGCTCCCGGAGCTTCTGACGAAACACTATCGATGTGTGTGGCCTGGTGCTGGGCCGATGGAGAAATACAATTCCTCGTCTATTTATTGACCAAAGCTGGCTGCTTCTGGGCGATTGCTTCCTTCAAACGGTCCAATTGTTGACAGTACAATTCCGAGTTCAATGTTTTGCCGTAGGGGAGCAACTCATAGTAGATGATTCCCTGCCAATCCCACTAAACACACAGCAAAATCTTCCTGGCCGTCAATCCTGGCTTGGCCACCGTTTCCACCGGCACACCGCTATTCGACCACGACCGTTTCTCGCTTGACATTGTCGTAAGTGATCCATTTTGCCACCATCACCAGTCACCAACCGCTTCAGAAATGGGTCGATTTTGTTGGGCTTCGTCAACCTCCGTCAAATGGTTCCAAACGGTTTTTTGTGCGATCTTTAGCTTTTGGATGATTTTGTTGATATTTTCGATAATTGGCCTTCCAAACCAAAATTGCGCGTGATTGACTGTTGCAGTATCAGTACCATAAACACTATTCACATTTTCAGCCGCCTGGGTTGCGTTTTCGCCTTTATCCAAGAAAAACTGTAAAATATAGAGAATATTTTCTTTTTGCTAGTGTCAATATTTGACGCGCGTTCAAGCAAAACTAAGTCAACTAATCACAAAACTGTTAAAACAGTTTTTTTTTGTACAAAATCTCATCTTTCTAACGCCATCTAGTGGAACCCAATAGGGCTTATACAACGCAAGATACAGGTAACTAAAGCCATCTGTTGGAAAAATAATTGATTTCTAGTTTTTAATAATCTAGAGACCTTTTTGTTGCCAACCCAAAAGACAGTTCAAAACGATCGCTTTGTAATGTCTATTTTGACAGGTAGTTGGTATCATTTAGAATTGAAATTAGAATCAAGTATATTTATAACTTCATTACTATCGATGTGGAAGCATTCTTGAACAAAGCTTGTTCAACTTTTTGCGAAACAAGACGTTTGACGTATAAAGTTATTTAATTCCTTCAATACAATTTTTACTTCCCGCACTAGTGCGGGAAAATCAATTTCTTGATAACGACAGCTACGTTGTTGAAACGTGTTGATTTTGTGTCGTGGGTCTTTGTTTGAAATAGAAGCAGAATGCTATTATCAAATGAAATAAAATGCTAAGCCATAGATGGCGTTGAATTCGATTTTTTTTTAAAGAAAACGATCTTGCATCCTCGTAAGGGAAGGTTGAGGAAAAAAGGAAAGTAGAAGGATCCTATTTCATCTTTATCTTGTTACTTAAGAAAAAAAAACGTCTATTATCTTCAATTTACATCAAAAAATATTTAGCCAATCAATTTCGTCATCAAAATACCCCATTATACCACCGCCTGAGTACTCCCTAAAGAGGACCCCAAACCATCGTTATTCCATCTACACTTCATAATCAAAGCGCACCCACCTATTAGGGTATAAGTGCGTGAATCAGGCGGACCGAAGCGTGCTCGGAGGAAAATGCAGGTAACTAATCAGAAACCGTCGATGTCCCGGCTATAGGGGCGGGAGGGGGGGGTGGCGGTGACGAAACGGCAAGCGAAGAAGACGATATTAGGGTGAAAGAGTCGTCTGAGGTGATATTTTGACTTTGTAGACGTTTGCACGGTACAATGATTACGACAAAAGTTTACACACAATTTAGTTGATTACTTTCCGAAGAAAAACTTCATCCCTTCGAGCGTGTGCATGTGTATACATCCGAGAGGTATACACGCATATATATATATATATATATATATCTAGGTAAGGAAGTCCTACATCTATATATATATATGTATATAAAGAGTGTCACATTGTCATTCAGTACTAAAACTTTTCCCTAGGGGGCGAAGAAGAGATTCTTCTTCTTCCTTTTCGGTGATTAGATTTGGTCTCCTGGATGAAAAGAACACACTAACGTACGAAATGAGCCGTAAAACTTAATCGGAAACAATTATCTGTCAGTTTTGCCGTTACGGAGACGTAAAACAGTCGCAAACAGGACATGACGAACGGTTAATCTCGTTAAAGGTTAACACGTTAGTATTTCGACGGAGATTTTTAAATAACACAATGTTGCGCTTTGATGTTTCGTAATAATAAATATAGATCCGTTTCGAACGAAGAAACGCAATCTAAAATAACCGAATCGGAACGTATCTCTTGCGGACCTAAAGGATTCGATGATGAAGGGCCGAAGTCTCAGGGCGTTTGGCGACATAAATTTACATTTCATTTGAGTGACGTTTAATTTGCTTTTTTTTGCCGGTACTCTGAAGAGTAGAGGAGAATACATCTCCGGGAAATATATATAAATAAGGATCGGAGGAGAGAACGCAATTACGGAGACAAAATCTGAATTCGTAAACGATAGTCGCGCACGGAGAAAAAAATTTAAATCTCGTCGAATAACACTACGATTCCGGCTTGTCGTATACAGGTGATATAAATCGGTAATTTATAATTAAATTTGCGATTAATATAAGAATAATATAATAAATAATTGTTGTAGTATTACAGCAAACCCAAATCATATATTATATACATCGGTGTCAGTAAATTAATATCTAAAGTTGAGGGGGATTAGTTAGATTTATAGCTGCCGGATGGCTTCAGGATATTTTGGAGTGGATACCCTTATCATGTTGTAATGCCAAAACAAGGAAATAGTTTCGGATCATCGGAAAAGTATTACGTATCTATATGTATACATATCAGATATTTTACTGTAAAACTGTGAGCTGATTGGATAGTTTATTGGAGATGGTTCGATTTATATGTACTGCACAAATTTAAAACACGAATTAAAACATTACTTTACAATTCGAAATAAAATATATGAAAATGATCAATTACTATTTGTTGAGGATAAATTAATAATACCAAAAGAATTAAGAGAAGATATGTTAAAAAGACTACATGAAGGACATTTTGGAATTAACCGAATGATTGACAAAGCCAAGCAAAATAATTTACTGGCCCAAGATGAATGTAGACGTAAGAAATTACATAAAACAGTGTAGCAGATGTGAACTAAACCAAAGAATAAATGTGCAACAACCATTAAAACCATTGGAAGTGCCAGGAGAACCATTTGAAGCAATTTCGATTGATATTTTAGAATTTGGAGGAACTAATTATTTAGTAATAATTGATCAGTTTTCAAAATGGTTAGAAATCATAAAGTTGGCATCAAAAACTACAGAACATATTATCGTAAAACTAAAGGGAGTATTTTCAACACATGGAATTCCAACCAAAATAATGAGTGACAACATGCCTTTTGGAGATTACACATTTAGAAAATTTTGTACAGAATGGGATATAAAACTAACAACATCAAGTCCAAATCACCATCAATCAAATGGAATGGCAGAAAGAGCTGTCCAAACTGCAAGAAACATATTGAGAAAAAATGAAAATATAAGTGAAGCATTACTACAATATAGAACAATCCCATTACAGAAAATTAATTTATCACCAGCACAGATTTTATTCAATAGAAGATTAAGGACAAAGCTATCCATGAAAAATAATTTATTGCAACCGGAAATACAAAATAATGAAGAGATTAGACAGAAATTAAGAGAAAGACAGAATGAGTATAAGTATTATTATGATAGAAATGCCAGAGATTTATAACAATTACCAGAAAATCATAATGTAATAATTAACGAAGGAAAGCATAAAGATACAAAATGGGGAAGAGGAAAAATATTACAAAGACACGAAACCCCTAGATCATACATTGTAGTGAAGGAAAATGGAGAAGTAGTAAGAAGAAATAGAGTACATTTAAAGGAATCACTTAAAGAGCCTGTGAGAATGATGAGAGAAGAAGATAGTGTGAGTGAAAATAAGAAAGAGGACTATACAAGAATGGGACAAGAAGGAAGGAAGAAAAGGGAGAATAAGAGACTAGTAAGGTTTAATGATTATGTTGTTTATTAAGAGAATTAATAGAATTTATAATAAGTTTAAGTTAAGTTATAAGTTAAAAAAAAGGGAGATGTAATAAGTTGTTGTGGCTAACTGCAAGCAGTAGAGACAGGTGTAATGGCTGGCGGGCTAAATGTAAGAAGAGGTTACAAATAAAGTTAATTCTAATTACCCGTACTTATCGTATTATTATTAATGAACAACATATGACAACGCATATGTATAATATAGGTAACGCCTCGTCGGGAAACTGTTTTAAAACAATTTATACAGCCATGCAGCAAAAACGAAAACATAAAACACATAAAATTAATCTATAAATAATTTTCTCGAGGAAATTCAGATCTGTACCGTTAATATCGTATACCCCGTACACACGTTCGGTTATAAAAATGTCATCAATCTTATTCAGCTGTCGACGTTCCGAAATTACCACCATTCAAGTACGTACCAGTTCGGGGTCGAAAAGGTGCTAAATTTCGAGGACGGCTTCATATACATATTTATATATACAGGGCGGGGCAAAAAAACCTATCCGATTTCAAATCCCTTTTTCTCAGAAGAGGGAACAGGTAGAGTAGTGGGGTAAAAACCGTTAGAAGGCCGGTTTTATGCCATTTGTCAGTAGTCAATATGCCTTGGTCTGGTGAACATCGCGCTTTTGTTATTGAGCGGTTTATCGAAAACGGCGGTTCGATAATTGCTACACAACGTGCGTTTCGAATTCATTTCGGACTCGGGCGTCATGATCCTGTTCCACATCACGCTAGGATTAAAGTGTGGGTGTCAAATTTTCGACAGACGGGATCAGCATTGAAAAAGAAGTCGCCTGGACGTCCCAGGACAGCAACAGGACCAGAAAACGTGGCTAATGTGCGAGCCGCGATTGAACATTCCCCGCGTCGTTCGGCGCGAAAACATTCGCTCGCTTTGGCGATTTCCAACCGCAGTATTCGGCGAATTTTGCACCGAGACCTCAAAATGCATCCCTACGAAATGGTTGTTGCACAGGAATTAAGTGAAAGGGATTTTGAAACCCGTACGAACCTTTGTCGCGATCTCCGAGAACTCTCAAACGACGATGTTGTGCTCTTCACGGACGAAGCCCATTTTCACCTTTGTGGCGCCGTAAACAGGCAAAATTTTCGATATTGGAGTGACGAAAATCCTCGGGAAATCCATCAGGAACCACTCCATAGCCCAAAAGTGACTGTGTGGTGTGCTCTTTCCCGCCTAGGCCTTACTTTTTTGAAGAAAATGGGCAAACCGTAACGGTCAACAGCGAGCGCTATTGTTTCATGCTGGCAAATTTTCTTCGACCCAAAATGGAAGAAATTGTCGTGGAAAATGTGTGGTTTCAACAGGATGGTGCAACCGCCCACACATCGCGACGATCAATGGACATTCTCAGGGAAATGTTTCCCGGACGCCTCATTTCTCGCGCTCACCGGATCTCAATCCATGTGACTTCTTCCTTTGGGGTTACCTCAAATCGAAGGTATTCCAGCATCGACCAAGGACCGTTCTTGCTTTACGAATGGAAATTGCTCGGGCAATTGAAGAAATTCCTGTGGAAATGACGGTGAAAGTCATGGAAAGCTACCGCGAGCGCCTAAATCAGTGTATCCGCTCCCAAGGATGACATTTATGTGATGTGCTTTTCAAAACTTAAATTTAAAAATGGCATAAAATTTGCGATATGTTAATAAGAAAAATGTTTTTGTCAAGTTGAGTGGTTTTAATTTTATAACGTTTTGAAATCGGATAGGTTTTTCTTCCCCACACTGTATAATACACACTAGCACACAACGAACCGAACTAATATTAATAATGATACCGCGGTAAAATTAAATTTCACTTTAATGTTGTGTGCCTTAACCATCACGCACTTGACATAATTCACCTTGATCTTATTCCCACCTCCGCCCCAACCTGAAGCCCCGAGGGGTTGAATTGGTTTAACATGCCACCGTCTACGCACAGAACATGACCTATAGGTACCTTTCCTTTCGAGTCGTCTACCTTACTACCTGTTTCCGTCCTTCTAAGCTCCAAGCTGAAAGCTCCAGAGGTATGTACTATATTATCCTGTACATAATGTTCGAGAAACTCACACCCCTCTTCGTCAGATGCTCGCCGACGTTTCATTCATTTATCCGCGTGCCGAGATCGAGCTTACGTGATGATTTTATATATGTCTTTATACGGTTAATACCTGGATACGTTAGAATGAATTCCGGGTAGCCTCGATGACGTCCTACGGTTAATAAATGCGTCCCTTAGAAGAAAACCTATCTTTGAGGATCAATATATTTAAGGCAGTTAATAAAATTATCTCTTCATTAAGAGATATTGTAGGTCAAGCATTAACTTCAATAATATAATAGCCAAGCCACTTTGTTTATAAAATATAGCATTTTATCACCCAGATAAAAATAGTAACTAGAAGTTAGCCTGCCTAATTGCACCTCATTTGTTAAAACAAAAATTCAAACACAGCAAACAAACGAACCTTATTACAAACAGAACACGCACATGGCGAATTCTGAAAAATTAATAAAAGATTTGCGAATAAATGTGTCAGAGATAGGCACAGAAAAAAAGGACCAGAAATGTTGTCACATGGAAGTGGAGAAGTAGAAACTGAAAATTGTACACTCAAGGAAGTTATCTTTTTTTGTTTGATCCCTGTATAGATTTATTATTCCGCGCAAATATGGCATAATCATTATTTATGGTTATTCATAGCTTCCGTAATTACGTAGAATTGCTCGTATATAAAACAACTGTACGCTTTTTTTTTGTTTTCGTAATAATATTTTACATTTTTCAATTCCCCTGCAGTGATTTATTAAACGCAACAACGTATGCATTGAGAGCCGGTATACGTATCCGTTTCAATTAGTTCGATTCTGGCATTATGTGCAACAAAACACGCATACAAACACAAACAACGCTCTCCAATATATTTTTTGTAATTCGATGAAATCCGATGTGCTCTTTTTTAATTTTTGTTTTAATTCCAACTCGTTCAGTACGTTTAGGTAATTCCTTTCGATTGGTGTTAACGAAGCAACACGATATAAATCAGGTGCACAACGAATTGCTTCTAGAATAGCAACGCGCGGAGGGGCTGGCTCTCTTTACAAGAACACTTAATTTAATCCGTTTATCGAGAACTTGTTACGTTCCGTAAGAAGATTACAGGCGATCACACCAGACCAAATTCGGGCGAATGCCGGCTGTGTAATGGATAAATAAAAACGAATTAGTTATTTCGTGAAAAGGTCGTAACTAAAACGAACTTAAGTAGTTCGATTCGAGACAGATTATTCAGGGCAAATTGTGCTTCAAATTATCGATAATAATTACAAACAATGCTATCAGTAAAATAATCCGTTGTGTATGTTTATCGCAGCAACTAAATCTTTAATGGTATTCTAGTAAACGTCACTTTTGACATTTAAACGTCAATATGAGCAATTTTTGACATTTAAACGTCAAATTTGACATTTAAATGTCAGGTAAGATATCGAAATGTCAGATCTGCACAAACAGATCTGCATATAAACTAGATAATCAAGTTTGACATTTAAAATGTCAAATACAGAGAAACGTCACATGTAAATTAAAGTTCAAACTTTTCAATGAGATTTCAAATTTGATATAAAAATGTTAAATGTGGATATGATTGATATAACTGTCAAGTCAAGTAAGGGTCATTTTTTACCTTCCCCTATCAATAAGCTTTCGTAGTTCAAGCTGTTATCCTGTATAGTAGCAATACAAACGAGTGTGACATTTAGATTTTAAACATTGGCTAATTTGACATATATAAATGACAAACGAGGGCCCAGTTTGACGTTCAAACCTCAATTAAGGATTAAGTTTGGCATTTAAACATCGAATATCAACAAGTTTAACATTTTTAAGACTTAAATACCAAATATTAGTAAATTTGACATATAAATGTCGGAGAAATGGTAAGTTTGATGTTTAAATTTCAAGTAAGAATTAAATTTGACATTTAATTGTTGTTGTTTAGTATTTAAATATCAAATACTAGCACGATTCGCTTTTATATTTTCAAATGTGGCCGACTACGACGTTTAAATGTAAAGTACATGATAAATTTGACTTTTAAACGTCAAATAATGGCAATGTCAATATTTGAATGCAAAGATAAGTCCCAAGACTTGCATTTGTAATGTCAAATATAAGTAAGGTGGGCGCATTGAAATGTCAAATCTAGTTGAGTTTGACGTAAAATGTTAATCGAAGACTAAATTTGACGTTTAAATTTTCAGATGTGGACAAGTTAGACAACTTCAACATTTAAATAAATAATAATGTCCAAGTTTACCATTTAAATATCAAATAAAAATTTTTTGGCGTTTAAGTATTAAATACTGGAAAATTTGACATTTAAATGTCAAAGGTCTGCATCAGATTTGACATGTAAATGTCAATTTTGACGTTCAAATCGCAAATATGGCAAAATTTGACGTTTAGATGTTAAACTAGTTTCAAGTTCACGTATTAATGTGAAATACGTAGCACGTAGTTTATTACTTAAATGTTAAAAAAGCTTCAACTTTAACATTTAAACGTCAAATATTGGCAATCTCAAGGCTTAAATGCGAAAGTATGTCCAAATGTTACATTTTTATATCAAGTATAGGTAATGTGGGTATTTAAATGTCAAATATGGGTCAGTTTGACGTAAAATGTCAATATAAAGGACTAAATTTGACGTTTAAATTTTCAGATATGGACAAGTTGGACAACTTTAACATTTCAATATTTAATAAGGTCCAAGTTTAACATTAAAATATCAAGTAAAGATTAAGTTTGACTTTTAAACGTTCTTTAAATATTAAATACTGGAAAATTTGACATTTAAATGTCAAACGTAGGCATAAGATTTGACATGTAAATGTCAATTTTGACGTTCAAATCGCGAATATGGCAAAATTTGACGTTTAGATGTCAAACTAGGTTCAAGTTCACGTATTAATGTAAAATATCTAGTAAGTTTGTTACTTAAATGTTAAAGAAGCTCCAAGTTTAAAATTTAAACGTCAAATATTGGCAATATCAAGTTTTAAATGTGAAAATAGTATTACATTTTAATGTCAAGTATAGGCAATGTGGGTATTTAAATGTTAAATATGGGTGAGTTTGACGCAAAATGCCAATCAGAGACTAAATTTGACGTTAAAATTTTCTGATGTGGACAAGTTGGACAACTTTACCATTTAAATATTTAATAAATGTTCAAGTTTGCCATTTGAATATCAAGTAAAGCTTACATATGACCTTTAAATATTAAATACTGGAAAATTTGACATTTAAATGTGAAACATAAGCAGATTTCACCTATAAATGTCAAGTTTGACGTTCAAATCGCAAATATGGCAAAATTTGACAGCAAGTTTGTTACCTACTTAAATGTTAAAAAATAACAATAATGTCAAGATTTAAATGGTCCAAATGTTACATTTTAATGTCAGGTATAAGTAATGTGGGTATTTAAATGTCAAATATGGGTGGGTTTGACGCAAAATGCCAACCAAAGACTAAATTTGACGTTTAAATTTTCTGATGTGGACAAGTTGGACAACTTTACCATTTAAATATTTAATAAATGTTCAAGTTTGCCATTTGAATATCAAGTAAAGCTTACATATGACCTTTAAATATTAAATACTGGAAAATTTGACATTTAAATGTGAAACATAAGCAGATTTCACCTATAAATGTCAAGTTTGACGTTCAAATCGCAAATATGGCAAAATTTGACAGCAAGTTTGTTACCTACTTAAATGTTAAAAAATAACAATAATGTCAAGATTTAAATGGTCCAAATGTTACATTTTAATGTCAGGTATAAGTAATGTGGGTATTTAAATGTCAAATATGGGTGGGTTTGACGCAAAATGCCAACCAAAGACTAAATTTGACGTTTAAATTTTCTGATGTGGACAAGTTGGACAACTTTACCATTTAAATATTTAATAAATGTTCAAGTTTACCATTTGAAAATCAAAGTACAGCTTACATATGACCTTTAAATATTAAATACTGGAAAATTTGAAATGTTACATTTTAAATGTGAAACATAAGCAGATTTCACCTATAAATGTCAAGTTTGACGTTCAAACCTCGCATTTAATATGGCAAAATTTGACAGCAAGTTTGTTACCAACTTAAATGTTAAATAAATAACAATAATGTCAAGATTTAAATGGTCCAAATGTTACATTTTAATGTCAGGTATAAGTAATGTGGGTATTTAAATGTCAAATATGGGTGGGTTTGACGCAAAATGCCAATCACAGACTAAATTTGACGTTTAAATTTTCAGATGTGGACAAGTTGGACAATTTTTACATTTAAATATAATAATAATGTCCAAGTTTACCATTTCTATATCAGGTAATGATTAAATTTGACCTTCAAGTATTAAATACTGGAAAATTTGACATTTAAATGTCAAACGTAGGCACCAGATTTGACATGTAAATGTCAAGTTTGACGTTAAAATGGCGAATACGTTTCAATTCCTGAAATATTTCCACTTGCAGATCAATAAAACAACAATTAATGTGTTGACACATATCAAATGTCAATTTCTTCCACTAAAGAAGTCTTATTAACGAAAATATAATATTATATGTTCTGGAATAAATTAATATTTATTTAATTGTTGTTTTATTGACCTACAAGTGGAAATATTTCAGGAATTGAAAGATAAGTACAAAAAGGCCACAAAATAGATATATTAATCGCAAATATGGCAAAATTTGACAGTTAGATGTCAAACTAGGTTCAAGTTCACGTATTAATGTGAAATACATAACGAATTTGTTACTTAAATGTTAAATAAGTTCCACATTTAACATTTAAATATTAAGCGAAAAGTTTGGTTTCACACGTTTCACATTTCGATGTCAAAACTGGCTAATCTGACATTGTATATAAATTTAAATTACGCGGCAACTTTTACGCTTAAATATTTAATAAGGTCCATTGTTTAACACTTACATATCAAGTATCAGGTTAAATATCAAGAATTTGACATTTAAACGTCAAATGCAGGCAAGTTTGACATTTAAAGGTAAAGTAAATGTCAAGTTTGACGTTTGAATCACGAATACGAGCAAATTCGTAATTCGAACGCCAAATTAGGTTCAAGTTTCACATATTAATATGAAATACCTTGCGAGTTTAGCATTTAAATGCAAAATCTCACATTTTTATGATAAATATCGAGAAATTTGGTATTTAAATGGGACGAGTTTAACGTTTAAATGTCAATGGTTGTCAATGTCGTGTAATGGAAAAATACGGACGTTGTAACTTTAAATAACACTACTCTACCATTAAAATCGCGAATTTCTAAATTCTTCGTGTTGCCGTACGTACAAAACCAGTACTAAATTAACTGCGATATTTGTAAAATTATTCATAACGAAAATACGAAATATGAAATATGTTAGATAAATTCACTGCAATGAATATAATTTCGTGCGAGCCGGGAAATAAACTCAAAGCTAATTTAATGTGGAGATAGTTAGTCCGCCTGAGTCGACTGCCATTTTATGAGGAGACATACCAAACCATCTAATTGCCACTAAACTCCCGTATATATACATATACATATATTGTTAATATCACAGACGGAACGAGGAATAGTTAAAAAGGAGAGATATTACGTTGGCGTAGCATAAAGTTGAGAAAATATTTCATTATTCGGTGGGAGCTTTCAGACAAAGCAAGAAAAGGCTTTTCACTCCGCGTGGGGATCTACATTTTATTTCCGCTATAAAAATAAGTAAGCCGGTGTCATCATTTCGGTAATACATTTCCGATATTTTCTTTAACGTCATTTCTACCAATTTAGACTAATTACACGATATATCCTCTTCTCGCTGATTCAATTGTGTTTTTTTTTCTCTCTTTTTACGAAACCTACCTACTTTGTATCATAAAGGTATTCTGCGTATTTCGTAATTGCGTAGATATTCGAAAACCGTGTTTGTATTTGTCACGGTAGCTATACGATTTGTTTGAATCGATGCGATATTTCCCTCCCACAAAGCGCCAAACCGGGGGACTCATTAGCGCGAATTGAAGTGTATCAGGTGTTCGTGGAATTCATCGTTCTTCCAATGAACGTACACGCGTCGATTCGCCAAATTCACGTGTTATAAGTTACATGAATAGTTTAGCATCGTTCTTTTAGATGATTTCGCATTTATATGTTAAATAAGATCGAAGTTTAAAGTATATAAATAAATTTAAACGTCAAATGCAAGAAAATTGACGTTTAAATGTCAAATTTGACGTTTATAGAACCAATACAAGCTAGTATGACATTTAAACGTCAAACCAGGTCAAAGTTTTATATTTTAACGCAAAATATTGACGAGTTTGACGTTTAAATTTAAATTAAAGGCTAATTTCACTTCCCGAAGAAGAGTAAACCTGGACAACTCGAAATTATAGACCAATATGTCTTTAAATTCTTAGTAAGCTTTGAGGGAATGATACGGCAGAGGGTAGACGATGAGATAGAGAAGAATGGAGGACTATCAAAAAACCAATATGGATTTAGAAAAGGATTCGACGCTAGGCACTGGAGAGCATAAAAAAGGCTGCGAAGCAAAATGAAATGAAATGGAACGCATTAATAACGCTAGATGTTGAAATGTTTAATACACAGCCAGCTGGAACTATTTAATTAACAAATTGATGACTATTTAAACGTCAAATCATCCAGGTAACTAAGGGGATCAGTAGAGGTCTAATGCCAAAGGCTCGGTTCTAGGACCCAATTGTGAAAACCATCGCCTTTGCCGACGATTTGGCACTGTTAGTTACAGCGGATACAAAAATGGACTTCAAAGAAACACAAACGAAAATCTCAGAAGAATAAATACGTGGATGAAAGAAAATAAGTTGAAGCTTGCACCGAGAAAACGGAGGCACTCAATACTAAGAAAAGAAAATATGGTCTAATATTTTGCATAGACAACGTCAGATAATGCCTAACAACAGCATAAAATATTTAGGGGTCTTTTTCGATATCAAAGTTTTAGAACACCTTTAAAGATAACCGAAAAAGCAGAAAAAAAGGCAAATTATGAGGCTACTGCCAAACATTGGAGGACCATCTAGCTCCAAGAGAGCATTGGCGGCGGTAGTCCACTCGGTATTTGTATGGAGCGCCGATATTAGAGAAAACGCTTAGAGACGCTGCTGCAAAAAATGCAGCGTAAAATTTTAATTAGAATCGCGGCTGCCTACAAGACCGCATCAACTGCAGCTCTTCAAGCTTTCACGGGAATCCCGCCCATCGATCTTACGGCACAGGAGAGAACGTTTATCAGAAAAAGGAAGAAATAGCGGGAAATGAGAAAAGTAAGACTATGGACATTTTGCAAAAGAGGGCGTAACACACTCACTGCGCAGTGGACCAAGCAATTAATTCCTGACTTAAAGTCTTGGATGGCATGCAAACATAGACAAGTTGACTACTACCTTAAAGTTTTGACAATGGGGTATTCAGAACATATGCAGCAGATGTCTCTGAAACGTCCCAAACCGTGCTTGGTGGCAAATGGGTGGTTTTTAGTTGGTAGACCAAAATAGAGTACCTCAACTGGGAGTCCCACACTACCATGTCGCGATAGACATTAAGCGCATGGTGTCCATCAAGGATTTTCCACCGGCAAAAAAAAAATCTTGAAATTTAACGTTTAAATGTTAATTTGAGATTGAGTTTATCATATAAATAACAAATATCAACAAGATTGGTAGTTAAACGTCAGATGCAAGCGAGTTTGACGTTTTAAATGTCAAATTTGACGTTTATACAACTAATACAAGCAAATATGACATTTAAACGTCAAACCAGATCGAAGTTTCATATTTTAAAGCTAAATTTTAGCGAATTTGACATTTAAATTTCAAATATGGGCAAGTTTCAGATTTACATGTTAAACAAGCTTGAAATTTAACATTTAACTGTTAATTTGAGGTTGAGTTTATCATATAAATAACAAATATCGACAAGATTGCTATTTAAACGTCAAACGCAGGCGCGTTTGACGTTTTAAATGTCAAATTTGACGTTTATACAGTAAATACAAGCAAGTAACCTATTTTACACGTAATTATCGCAACGCTACCCGCTGAAACTCGAATTAACTAAAAGGAACGATTCCATTTGAACAGAACGAATGAAATTGCTGCATTTTCGAGCGTTTGTATCCACACCATAGTGAGTGTATATATACCTTTCGCCGTTAACCGTGAAGAGCATGATAAAAAGGGGTCGACGTAGAGCAATTGCCCCGTGGGAACAGATGCTGGAGCAGTTAAAAGACGCAGGAACACAGAAAGTGTACTGCTTCCCGGAATAAAACTCCCAACAAGTACAACTACCTTGTGTATATATATATACACTTTCATTATTAGTTTATTTCTAAGGTTCTGAGCATCGAGACCTATTTTATTAAATAAAGTTTGCGACGATTTTCTCGTAATTTTATCTCGATGTGATAACCTGAAGTTGCGCGTATATAGAAACGTCTATATCATCTAAAACCACCGGAGAGTACTCAAGACTATCGAGTTAATAGGAAATACTGACCTAAAATAGCCTGTTTCGACGGTCTTTGTTGCCGGTCTCAAGTTGTCTATACAGTCCTGTCATTCTACGTAAGATTGGAAGAGATAAAGCGAGATGGCGCCGTTGTTCGTTATATTTGACGTTTGATTGTAGTTGTCGATTCTACTAAGATTGGAAGAGATTGGCCTTTATTTTGACGTTTGATTGTAGCGATCACTATTTCCTTTATTTTCTCGTGTTATAGCTGATGAATCTTCTTTATAAATGTAATCTTTTTTTGATACATATGTACTATAAATATCCTATTTTCTTATTTATCTTATTAATATTATGCTTTTTAAATGACGTTTAAACCTGAAGTATGACAGAGCTTGACATTGAAATGTCAGATGAGAGTCAAGTTTGTCGTTTAAACGTCAAATATGGGCAAGTTTAAGAGATAACTATCAAGAAAAGGTCTAATTTGACATTTAATGTTTAAATATCGAAACTGCGCACGTTTGACATTTCAATGTCAACTAAGATAAACAAATTTATAAAAATGTCTAATATATGCAAGTTTGACATTTAAATGTTAAATAGTATCAATTTGTACGTTTAAGTGGTAAGCCAGGTCCAAGTTTGACGTTTTAATATTGAAAATAAACAGGTATGACGTTTATATGTCAAATATAGACAAATTCGATATTTAAACAACAACTGTTGGCGAATTTGACATTTAAATTCGAAAAATCGAAATTAACAAATTTTCGATAAATGTAAAATTTGACGTTTAAATGTCAAACTTGCCCAAAGCTTCACATTTTAATGTCAAATATTGGCAGAATTAACATTTAAATATGAAATAGTAACGATTTTTAGATCTAAATGACAAGGTAGGTCTAAATTTCATATTTTAATGTTGAATGTGGACATTTGCGTGTCAAATATGAACTTGTTTAACATTAAAATATTAATTTCTAGCAAGTTTGACGTTTAAATCTCAAGCTTGGTCAAAGTTTTACATTTTAATGTCAAATATTGACAGAATTGACGTTTAAATATGAAATAATAACGATTTTAAGATTTAAATGATAGTTTAGTTCTAAATCTCACATTTTAATGTTGAATGTGAACATTTACGTGTCAAATATGAACTTGTTCATCATTTAAATATTAATTTCTAACAAGTTTGACGTTCAAATTTCAAACATAGGCAAGCTTACCTTTCAACTATAAAATACACGGCAAGCTTGACATTTAAGTGTTAAATAAAGCCCAAGTGGAACATTTAAAGTCAAGTACGGGACAGATTTAACATTTAAATTCATTTTTTCGTGTCAAATATGGGCAAATATCATATTTACATATTAAATACTGACAACGCCAATGGGCGAATTTCAAATATAAGCAAGATTGACGTTTAAATGTAACGTAAATGTCAATGTAAATGTTTGACATTTAGATACCAAACTAGCCAATTTAATGTCAAATATGGGTGAATTTGACATTTAAATATCAAATACGTGCATCAATTCGATATTTTAAACTTTTATATGAAATAAGGTCGCAATTTAACATCTAAACGCCAAACGAGTGTCAAATTTCACATATAATATCAAATATTGACAGTGTTAATGTCGAATACTGACAATTTTTACAGCGAAATGTCAGTTTAACGTTAAATATGAGCAGTTGTGACATTTAGATGTTAAAGATATCCATTAATTCGAAATTTTACATCTAAATGTCAAGCAAATATCAAATTTAACATTTAAATGTCGAATACTGGCAATTTTTTATTTGAAATATCGAGCGAGGTGCAAGCTACTATATTTTGATATTGAGGTATGATGCAGGTATGTAATTTATGTGTTAAACATCAAATGTGGTCAAGTTTGACATTTAAATGTCAAATACAATAATTTTTACATTGAAATGCCATTTTAACGTTAAATATGAGCCGTCGTGACATTTAGATGTCAAAGACACCCATTAATTCGAAATTTAAAATCTAAATGCCAAACAAAAGTGTCAAATTTGACATTTAAATATCAAATATCGACAAGTTTGATATTTGGATCTCAAGCTACATACATAGGTTTAAGTTTCAGAGGTTTAAGGTTAAATATGAGCAGCTAAGACATTTAAGTTCCATTTAATTTGCACATTGAAACCTTAAACTTGACATTTTTTTATTTAAACGTCAAGTTTGACGTAAATGTGAAACGAGGTCCAAGTTTTACATTCCAGTGTTGAATATGTACAAGTATGACGTTTACGTGTCAAATATGGACGAGTATAAATATTTACAACAAACAACAAATTCTGGCAAGTTTCATATTTAAATTGCAAATATGGGCAAGTTTTATTTTCAAATATGAAGTATATGACAAGAATTTGACACTTAAAGATTGAATAAAATTGAAATTTAACATCTAAATGTCAAATTTGACGTTTAAATATCACATATCGACAAGTTTGACATTTGGATGTCAAATTTACGTATTAATGTCAAATATGTGCAAATTTGACCTTCAAATATCGACTGCTGGCAAGTTTGACAGTTAACTTTCAAATATGTGCAAGCTCAACTTTCAAATATAAAGTATATATGAGAAGTTTGACACTCAAACATTGAATAGAATTGAAATATAACATGTAAATGTCAGATTGGACGTTTAAATATCACATATCGACAAGTTTAACATTTATTTATTAATGTCAAGTTTGACAGTTAAATTTCAAACATGTGCAAGTGTCAAACTTGTTATGTACTTTAAATATTGAATAGAATCGAAGTCTAACATCTAAATGTCAATGTCTAAATGTAAAATTTGACATTTAAATGTCTAATATCGACACGTTAGACGCCTGAACGTCAAGCTAAACCGAAGTTTCACATTTTAATATCAAATATGGGCAAATTTGACATTTAAACGTCATATACTGACAATTTTAATAACCTGTCAATATTTGACATTTAAATATGTCCTGTCCGTTTATTAATATATTTTTTGTCAAACTCTAACATTTCTGTTCAAGGACTTAGGGGAAAACATATGGTAGTAAAACCTGTCACGTTTTCTGCTTGTCTTAAATCCAGACATAAAACGCACAGTAACGACATCTATTATCATATTTTATTATATTATTTACTTGTCAAAGTGACGTTGAATGTTTAAATTTAGTTTGGTAAAATTTCGAAACGAACTACTATAGATTTGTTAGCGATTTATGAATGTTTGCGGACAATGCGTGAAATAATCCGGCGCAAATTTTATCACAAAATACATATCTAACGATTGCTCTAATTCCATACGGCTTATTCACAACGCTAGCGGCAGATTTTCTCGCTAATTACCGCTTGAACTCGCGTTATTAGATAAACGCAGGGCAATTAAAATCCCGTACAACACAGAGCGAGTATGGAAACGACGAACGGCATTCGACTTCATCCACGTGAATTATTGATATCTGACGATATATACGATACATTCAGATCAGATAACTATATTCGCTGATATCCTCTCTTCCTATATTTGTGTGTATATGTGTGTGTGTGCTGTTCAGAATCTCATGCTCGGAAAACGATATTCCACTCCATTATAATAACGTTACCACTATTTTGCGGGGCTCTTCTATATCAGGTAGGATAAGACTCGTATATACCGGGGAAAATGTAACGCGTTTTCCACACCGCCGGAGATAATGATTTTTTATCCATTACTTCAATTTTATGGATGATAAAATTCATGTTCGCGTTATTTTATTGTTTCAGGGTAGAATTTTATTACCTCGCAAAAGGAAATTTGGTTTACAAAGCAAGTCCGCTATCTCTTCCATCTTTTTCGGGAGGAACTTGATTTCTGTGGCAGTCATTCATCTGTCACTACACCGATATTCAGATATATTGCAAAAAAATGCAATTAATTGTAAACGAAATTTGATAAAGTGAATTATTAAAATTATATAAATTGTAAAATATTTGCGATTTGAATGTCATACATTGAAACGTCAAACTTGACATTTATTTTACGTTTAAACGTCAAAATTGACTTAAATGTCAAGCGAGGTCTAAGTTTTACATTCCAATGTTGAATGGAATATGGACGATTTTAATATTTAAACAACAAATGCTGATGGCAAGTTTCATATTTAAATTGCAAATATGGGCAAGTTTTACTTTCAAATATGAAATATATGACATGAATTTGACACTTAAATATTGAATAGAATTGAAATTTAACATCTAAATATCAAATTTGACGTTTAAATATCACATATCGACAAGTTTGACATTTGGATGTCAAGCTATAAGCCGAAGCTTCACGTATTAATATCAAATATGAGCAAATTTGACGTTTAAATATCGACTACTGGCAAGTTTGACAGTTAAATTTCAAATATAAAACGTCAAACTTGACATTTATTTTACGTTTAAACGTCAAATTTGATTTAAATGTCAAGCGAGGTTCAAAATTTAATACATTCCAATGTTAAATATGTATACAAGTATGACATTTATGTGTCAAATATGGACGAATTTAATATTTAAACATCAAATGCTGGCAAGTTTCATATTTAAATTGCAAATATGGGCAAGTTTTACTTTCAATTATGAAGTATATGACTATGACATGAATTTGACACTTAAATATTAAATAGAATTGAAATTTAACATCTAAATGTCAAATTTGACGTTTAAGTATCACATATCGGCAAGTTTGACATTTGGAAGACGAAGCCATTAATGGGCAAATTTCACGTTTAAATATCGACTGCTGGCAAATTTGACAGTTAAAGAAGTTGGACATTTAAAGATTGAATAAAATCGAAATTTAACATCTAAATGTCCAACAAATGTCAAGATTGACATTTAAATGTCAAATATTAACAGGTTTACATGAGTAGTTTGACACTTAAATATTGAACAGAATCGAAGTTTAGCATGTAAATGTCAAGTAAGTGTCAAATTTGACATCTAAATATCTAATATCGACACGTTCGACATCTGAACGTCAAGCTAAACCGAAGTTTCACATTTTAGTATCAAATACGGGCAAATTTGACATTTAAACGTCTAATACCGGCAATTTTTACATTGAAACTCTGTCCAATGAAGGTCAGGCTTGACGTTGGGATGTCACGCTAAGTCGAAGTTTCACATTTTAATTTCAAACATCGGCAAGTTTGACATTTAAATATCAACTGCTCGCAAGTTTGACAGTTAAATTTCAAATATGTGCAAGTTCAATTTTAAAATATAAAGTACATGACAACTTTGACACTTAAATATTGAATAGAATCGAAGTTTAACATTTAAATGTCAAGTAAGTGTCAAATTTGACGTTTAAATGTCTAATATCGACACGTTCGACGTCTGAACGTCAAGCTAAACCGAAGTTTCACATTTTATTATCAAATATAGGCGAATCTGACATTTAAATATCATCAAATACCGACAATTTTTACATTGAAACACCAAAATCTCTTTAACATCTAAATGCCCAATAAAGGTCAAGTTTGACATTATTGATCTTAAGCTAAGTCGAAGTTTTAGGATTTAATGTCAAAAATATCGGCAAGTTTGACATTTAAATATCGACTGCTGGGCAAGGTTAACAGTTAAATTTTAAATATGTGCAAGTTTAACTTTCAAATATAAAGTGCATGATAAATTTGACACTTAAAGATTGAATAAAATTGAAATTTAACATCTAAATGTCCAACAAATGTCAAGATTGACATTTAAATGTCAAATATTGTCAAGTTTAACATTTGCGTCGTCAAGCTAAACCGAAGTTCTAATGTTTATATCAAATTTTTATACGTCAAATTTTCACATTTAAACGTCAATTAGTGGCAATTTTGACGTTTAAATTACAAACGTCAAATTTAACTCAAATTCAAGTACTTGACAAGTTTGAGACTAATGTTGTCGATATTTAACATCTAAACGTCAAGTAAGATTTTTATATTTCAAATATTAAACTTAGATTTTCGACATCTAAACGTCAATTAAACCAATTTTAACAGTTTAAAATAATGTTGAATATAGTCAGGTATGATGTTTACTGTCAAATATAAAGCACTTTAACAACGTTTAAATTAAATGTTAAATAAAATCAAAGTTTGACATCTAAATAACGTCAAGGAAGTGTCAAGTTTGACGTTTAAATATTAAATATCGACATGTTCGACCATCTGAACGTGAAGTTAAACCGAAGTTTCACAGTTTAATATCAAATAGGGGCAAATTTCTACATTTAAACGTCAAGCTAGGTTCCAGTTTTACATTTTTATGTTAAATATGCGCAGATCTAGACATGTACGTGTCCAATATGGACGAATTCAACATTTAAATATCGACTGTTGGAAAATTTGACCTTGAAATGTTAAATTTAAGCTTAAGTCAAGCAGACAGCAATCAGAATCGTCAAAGTTTGACAATTAATTCCATACAATGACGACGAATGCGAACATAATTCGATTCCTTTGTTGATTGTTGAAATATATCCGATGGGATTAATAATTTCCTTATTTGATTTTGTTGCTGTTGTTCATTTGAACTGTCAGTTTGCCTGTCATCTGGTGTTAATCAATTTTGACATTTAAACGTCAAATACGGTAAAATTTGACGTTTAAATGTCGTATAAATTCTTGATCCCCTACGATACAAGTACGAATATAAGTTTCAAATTACATACTCGGTAAAACGAATTAGCAACGTGCGAGGCAACAAATATGCGGACCGCCTAAAATTATAAAGCGTTTTGCGTGGCCCCGACGTTAAAATGAAAATATCGCCCTCGTTTGCGGTCTAAACGGAACTACAACACCAGACCATCATGCCAAGAATTTTCATTAGAGTATATATAATTTATGTTAGAGTAGATACTGCAGTGGAGGGTGGGCGGGGGCGGAGGGAATCCCTCCGTCCTCTCGTGGGTCCTGAGAATCTGGTCGTACGCTCTCATGTATGTTTTAAAAGGTCATACGTGCGTAAACAATTAACCTTTATGCCTGGCATCGACCATATGCAAGTTACAGCGGTGTTTTCTGCAAATTAGGGCCGACACATCTGCTGAATATTAATTATATTGGAGAGAGCGGAGGTTATTCTTTTTATAATTATAAACGGATTAGTAGATTATGAAAGCCGGTGGACTAATTAGCGAAAACTGTCAACTTCAAATTTATCTTTTTTTATGTTGAAAATTAGTTCCGGTACACAATACGATATGGTGGATGCGCTAGTATTATATACGGGCGAAATCGTCGATAATTCATATATCGTTCTTCCGGGGGGACGTCGCCGTGAAAAACGAATAGTTGATAAATCACGTTATTATGTAGCGTAATCTCGAAATAAACAACACGTTTTCATTTGACGCCAAGCCTGGCCTACGGATTTTTCGAAGGTATTAACTAGATTTTTTGCGCCGGGGAGATTTGGAATTTTCGAACACGGAAAAAAAAACAAAGAGCCGAGTTCGTGCACCGCCCAACGGTGGAATCCGCCTAGATTTTAAATCCGGAATAAGCTGCTTGTCGAAACTGTTAAATAGAGATGTTTTTTGTTTTGTTTTTGTTTTTAAGGATAAACGTCGCGATCGAGTGTGAAATTTGGTAACTTGACATAAAAAACGATTACATCATAGGCTGCTTATTTTATTAACTAGTTATCTTGTCAAAATCAACTCAAATACAGATGCGGGTGTCCCGCAAGGTTCAATCCCAGGACCTGAACTTTTCATGACATCCTACGTTCATCACATACTGATCTGTCAACGTTTACAACATTTTGTGGACGAGATCGTTGTGTAGTCTACAAAATGTAAAACGAGTAAACATAACTATTGACTCCGAGCTAATATTTCGATAAGATTTCTCGAAATCTCTGTCCTGTATTCACTTCCCTCTTGTAAAATCTGTTTGAACCTAAAAATCTGATCTTTATATATCTTGATCCATAATCCATCCATAATCGAAAGGGTGGAAGCACAATATGGAAAAGTAATCAGAAAAGTTGAAGCTTTAGTGTTGACTAACCGCAAATTAAAAGTTTCAATTATTTCTAGGAAATAGTAATCTCAGAAACTAGATGGATTCCCAGGCTGCTTAGTTAAAAAGCAAAAAAACTGTATAAACGACAAATTCTAATCTGAGTCTTCACCGCCCAAGGAAGATCTATTTGCTTAAGGGATGGTTCCAATTTCCTGGGAGATATGGAGAATTCTCTTGACTTAATAGTTGAACGCCAAAATTGATTAAAATAACGGGGAATACTGCAATTAGACGCAAAAACAAAAAACCTCAATATGTGAAAGCAGTCCAGATTGGAGAAAGGCGGCGAATGAGCTGGCCAGACGAGGTTCGTCAAAGCCTTTTATAGGAGCTGGTCCTTCTTTCGGCATCACCAAATCGACAATTAAAAAGTCAAAGGGGCTCCTAAGAAAACAGAGGCCTGAGTTTACTGAAGACCTACTGAGTAAAGACAGGAAGCCTCTCCGATAGTTGGTTTGTTGACCAGTCGTTGCAGACTAAATGGGCATATGTTTAACATTTCCTTGGCAGATTCTGTCAAGAGAGCGAGGAAACCTATCGAGGACAGAGTTTCTAGTGGGCGTAGAGAACCTTGCTGCTCTCAAAAATGATAGGCCTAATTAAGAAGGCAAAATTAGAGAGCGTTGCCTAGGGTAAAGGGGGATCAAAATAGACATGCAAAGGTCCCGGTGAAACAGGCTGCTAGCCACCCCATTCCTAATCTAATTTAGAATGGAAAATTTAGTAGTACATCTTGAAGATCCTTCTTTCGGCATCACCAAATCGACAATTAAAAAGTCAAAGGTTCTCCTAAGAAAACAGAGGCCTGAGTTTACTGAAGACCTACTGAGTAAAGACAGGAAGCCTCTCCGATAGTTTTTGTTGACCAGTCGTTGCAGGCTAAATAGGCATATGTTTAACAGCAGCCTGGCAGATTCTGTCGAGAGAGCGAGGAAACCTATCGAGGACAGAGTTTCTAGCAATGGGCGTAGAGAACCTCACAGCTGCTCTCAAAAATGATAGGCCTAATTAAGAAGGCAAAATTAGAGAGCGTTGCCTAGGGTAAAGGGGGATCAAAATAGACATGCAAAGGTCCCGGTGAAACAGGCTCGCATAGCCACCCCATTCCTAATCTAATTTAGAGCTTCGGAGAACCATTTAGTAGTACATCTTAAAGATGTTAGATCAGGACAGGCCTTCCCCAAGCGTGGCGATCAAACGTATCCTTTATATGATTTCAAAAAAAAATGTTAACTTGCCAACCTTTTACATCGCACCTCCCTCCTTCCCCTCCCCTAACCCATACTTTCAGTGTTTGACAGCTCGGTCAAGCTCGGTACAGTCTCGTTCTAGGTGTTGGTAATTTTCTTGTGTGTCAAATTTATACATTTTCATTTATTGCTGCATTTTGTCTTCATTTTCTCATTTACTTCCGTTCTTTGATTATTTAAAAAGTTTTTTTAAACTACCATACTTCGTTTTGTATTGTGAATTCAAGGTCAATAATATTATAACCTCAATTTTATAGTACATGTCTATATTACAACTATTTTCTAGTTTATCTTTATTATAGATAAACGTAAATTTACGGATGACGTTTTGACTGTTTTGAAGACAATTACTGAATTTTGTGAGGAAGAAAGACGATTAGGCTGTTACTTCTTTTCTGTAGAACAAGCTTATTAGCAGAGTGGCTATGCTATGACAGGAAAATCGGAAAGAACGATAAAACGGATCAAAAGCGAATTAGTTAAGGACTTGGAAGTACAACCTTCATCCTCCACCATTACTAAAGATCTACTAAAGATTATTTGACAGTTAAACGTCAAACACGACTGTATTTGACGTTTAAATGTCAAATTTAATCATTAATTGACAGATAGACGTCAAACATGTTCGTATTTGACATTTAAACGTCAAACTTGTCCATATTTGGTATTTAAACGTCAAATTTGATCATATTTATAAAAATAACGTTTTTTCTCTTTTATATCATCTAAACCTGCGACTTTCTTTTCATTTCGAATGATTTATAAAGTGTGGATTCTTTAGGTAAGAAGATATATTTCGTGCGAATCGTAGATCGAAAAGAACGTTAAAGTTTTAATCCGATTTAGTGTAAAATGAGAATTAGAGATTTCTATTAAAAGTTATAATTAGAGAAATTCTATTTAACTACAGCGTGAAATACTAGAACTAATCAGATGGGGTGAGAGAAAGAGGGAAAGATAGATGACGCCTTTCGGGTAACAAAAGCCTGGGCCATCGCGAGATCGTAATGTTGATGCGAGTCGGAGCTAGATTTTTACCACCCCCGCATGAATAATGAATGAGAGTGGAGGAGTTTTATATAAACGTCTTGTTTGCGATCTATTGTCCAGATTTATAAAATAAATGCTACTCTACGATACATTAAAACTCCTTCCCCCAAAAACTTGAATATTAACTCCTCAATTATGAAGATATAACTTTAACTCGAACAAACCACTTTAAATTAAGAACTTAAGACGCCCTCTCTCCACCCTCCCCCCCCCTCCACACCCGAAACGACTGCTCATTCGAATTTATATCTAACGTTCACTTATAAAAGTTAGTTAATAGGAATTAGAGGAGCGTATTCGAGAAAAAGGGGGAAAATAGATTGACGTCGTTAATTGAGAAAGTTAAATTATAAAGTGTATTTGGGTTATTAAAGGTGGCGGCGATGAATAAACAGCACAACAGCTAAGGGGGGAAAATGAAAGGTGATCTTTCCCTTTAACGTTATTCATGCATATGTATGTACGCGTTTGTGTGTGTATTTCAATGAAATCGAGGAAAATTTAAGCGGATATAATGCATGAGAAATGAGTCTCTTTTCTAGCAACATATAAGGTTAAACTGAAAAAAATATATATCTATAAATAAAAAAAAAAAAAAAAAACACTTATCGAGACAGATTTCAATTTATATTCGGACCGTTGTACCCAATCGACTTTGAAACGAATAGATTTCCGCGCTTTATACATTTCCTCCGATGCTTTATTGCTGCGAAGCCGGATAATCCGATTTTTAGACGTTTCGGACTTTCGGAATATAAATGAAAGTCCGACGAGGTAGGTACCTGGGTACTTGTTCTCTAAACGCTTGTTGACCGTCACGTTCGATTGTCTACTTTATCTTCCTGTGTGTGCGGCAACTTCGTCGTCGTGTCCCCCCTCCGCCACCCTCCGTGATATCCGTATATGCGCGACCGTTTTTTGTTTTACTTTCCAAAAATTAATCAAACCGAGAGTATGTAAATTGGGAAAGTTTTAATGACGACATGTGATCGATTAGTTCTCTGGGAGTTTAGTCGGTGGATGTGTAGTTGAAGTTCTGTTGTATAGAAGGGGTATTTAGTTTAAATGGAAAACTAAGGTTCCCCGGAAAAAATTATCTTTAGTAGTCTCTCTATAACAGTATATTAAAAATCAAATACAAACCATTTATAAGGTATCGAATTTCCTTGATTTCCAAATTAATGTGAGATCGAAAAACCGTATGAATGGGATAAATTTTAATCCTTCCAAATTTTTCTCGTAGAATTGATCATTTATAAATATAGAATGCTTTCTATGCAAGTCAATTTAATGGTTAATTCATTTGATTTAGCATTTAATTGATGTTTAAATGTTAAATTTAAACATTCCTTGACACTTAAACGTCAAACATATCCGTGTTTGACATCTAAACGTCAAACCTACTTATATTTGACATTTAAACGTCAAAATTGACCCTATTTCAATTATAGGAATCCATATTTTTCGTGTTTATATCTTAATCTACCATTTTCTTTTTAATTTCTACAAACGATTTATAAGATATCGAATTTTCTTGATTTCCAAATTAATCCGAGATCGAAAAACCGTATGAATGGGATAAATTTTAATCCTTCCAAATTTTTCTAAAATAGGACGTCTTTCTCGTAGAATTGATCATTTATAAATATAGAATGCTTTCTATAAGTCAATTTAATGGTTAATTCACTCGATTTAGCATTTAATTGATGTTTAAATGCTAAATTTAATCATTCCTTGACACTTAAACGTCAAACGTTCCGTGTTTGACATTTAAACGTCAAACCTACTTATATTTGACATTTAAACGTCAAAATTGACCCTATTTCGATTATAGGAATCCATATTTTTCGTGTTTATATCTTAATCTACCATTTTCTTTTTAATTTCTACAAACGATTTATAAGATATCGAATTTTCTTGATTTCCAAATTAATCCGAGATCGAAAAACCGTATGAATGGGATAAATTTTAATCCTTCCAAATTTTTCTAAAATAGGACGTCTTTCTCGTAGAATTGATCATTTATAAATATAGAATGCTTTCTATGCAAGTCAATTTAATGGTTAATTCACTCGATTTAGCATTTAATTGATGTTTAAATGCCAAATTTAAACATTCCTTGACACTTAAACGTCAAACGTATCCGTGTTTGACATTTAAACGTCAAACCTATTTATATTTGACATTTAAACGTCAAAATTGACCCTATTTCAATTATAGGAATCAATGTTTTCGTGTTTATATCTTAATCTACCATTTTCTTTTTAATTTCTACAAACGATTTGTAAGATATCGAATTTTCTTAATTTCAAAATTAATCTGAGATCGAAAAACCGTATGAATGGGATAAATTTTAATCCTTCCAAATTTTTCTAAAATAGGACGTCTTTCTCGTAGAATTGATCATTTATAAATATAGAATGCTTTCTATGCAAGTCAATTTAATGGTTAATTCACTTGATTTAGCATTTAGTTGATGTTTAAATGCTAAATTTAATCATTCCTTGACACTTAAACGTCAAACGTATCCGTATTTGACGTTTAAGCGTCAAACCTACTTATATTTGACATTTAAACGTCAAAATTGACCTATTTCAATTATAGGAATCCATACTTTTCGTGTTTATATCTTAATCTACCATTTTCTTTATAATTTCTACAAACAATTTATAAGATATCGAATTTTCTTAGTTTTAGAATTAATCTGAGATCGAAAAACCGTATGAATGGGATAAATTTGAATCCTTCCAAATTTTTCTAAAATAGGACGTCTTTCTCGTAGAATTGATCATTTATAAATATAGAATGCTTTCTATGCAAGTCAATTTAATGGTTAATTCACTTGATTTAGCATTTAATTGATGTTTAAATGCTAAATTTAATCATTCCTTGACACTTAAACGTCAAACGTATCCGTGTTTGACATTTAAACGTCAAACCTATTTATATTTGACATTTAAACGTCAAAATTGACCCTATTTCAATTATAGGAATCAATATTTTCCGTGTTTATATCTTAATCTACCATTTTCTTTTTAATTTCTACAAACGATTTGTAAGATATCGAATTTTCTTAATTTCAAAATTAATCTGAGATCGAAAAACCGTATGAATGGGATAAATTTTAATCCTTCCAAATTTTTCTTAAAATAGGACGTTTTTCTCGTAGAATTTATCATTTATAGATATAGAATGTTTTCTATGCAAATCAATTTAATGGTTAATTTACTTTATTTAGCATTTCGTTCATGTTTAAATGCTAAATTTAATCATTCCTTGACACTTAAACGTCAAACTCGACCGTATTTGACGTTTAAGAAACCTACTTATATTTGCCATTTAAACGTCAAAATTGACACTATTTCAATTATAGGAATCCATATTTTTCGTGTTTATATCTTAATCTACCATTTTCTTTATAATTTCTACAAACAATTTATAAGATATCGAATTTTCTTAATTTCCAAATTAATCTGAGATCGAAAAACCGTATGAATGGGATAAATTTTAGTTCTTCCAAATTTTTCTTAAAATAGGACGTTTTTCTCGTAGAATTTATCATTTATAGATATAGAATGCTTTCTATGCAAGTCAATTTAATGGTTAATTCACTTGATTTAGCATTTAATTGATGTTTAAATGCTAAATTTAATCATTCCTTGACACTTAAACGTCAAACGTATCCGTGTTTGACATTTAAACGTCAAACCTACTTATATTTGACATTTAAACGTCAAAATTGACTCTATTTCAATTATAGGAATCCATACTTTTCGTGTTTATATCTTAATCTACCATTTTCTTTTTAATTTCTACAAACGATTTATAAGATATCGAATTTTCTTGATTTCCAAATTAATCCGAGATCGAAAAACCGTATGAATGGGATAAATTTTAATTCTTCCAAATTTTTCTAAAATAGGACGTCCTTCTCGTAGAATTTATGATTTATAGATGTAGAATGTTTTCTATGCAAATCAATTTAATGGTTGATTCACTTTATTTAGCATTTAGTTGATGTTTAAATGCTAAATTTAATCATTCCTTGACACTTAACCGTCAAACGTATCCGTGTTTGACATTTAAACGTCAAAAAAATACATAAATAATTGTGAATGTAAAAATAATATTTCTGACGCCTTTGAACTTCTAAATCGTAACAAATAGTTAATATTTTTTATAAGGTGACGCTTTTTTTTCTGTGCTCAAGTCATCTGTTATATCTTTAAAAATTTATTGTAAAAGTTAGTTTAAAACTTTCCACTTATTAGAATTCAGAAGAGTGTTCGTTTCGTTACCTGCTGGTAATGTCCTGGTTTAATTAGAATTGTGGAAGTAGCATTAGTTGCTGTATTTATTGAAGCCTTTCTATAACAACAATTGATTTTTACCCTCCTCTGCACATGTGACAAGCGGTCTTCGAGAAATTACATAATGTAGCCAGACTTTTATTGTCTTCTTGTGATGTTATCTGTATTTTTTTGAGATCCAGTTTCTGCAGGGGTAGATGTAGCCAAAGAAAGATGATTAGAAAAGGGTGCAAATGTTGAAGCAACGTTTACATAGCTTTCATCGTAGTTGTATGGTACAATGTTTTACTCATCAAAAATTAGCCAAATCTCACTTGGTTTAACAAATAAGGAACAGGACATACATACATATGTTGTAAAATCAAAATGTGATAATACCATCGTGAATTATAAAAATAAACGCACCATTTTTACGTCACTAATCTAAACCCATGGGAATATTTTATTATTAAAAGTTGGGGACAATGTGGTAGGTTAGCTATAAATGCTTGAAGTAAATATTTAGTTTGGCAACCCTGAAACATTTTGAGGTTAGAATTACTTCAATGGTCCTTCACGTCTCCTTCTAGGGCTAAACCAAAGATTCCTAAGCCCTTTTGTCGTCCCGGACGCCCGAATGGGCTGATGTGTGAGTTTCCAGAGTCTCTCTATCCTGGTGGAATGTAGATTATATATATATGATAATTTTGTTCTTCAGTGTCCTAGTTCGTTGTCCATCGCCAAGGCTCTTCGGATGTTTACCATGGGAGAAGGTCGGTCCGGATCGAGATGTGCCAATCTACTTATTAGAGGATTTCCTGATCGTTCAATTCGTTCCCGAGTGCCTCTTGCAAGATCGATGATAAATTGCTTTAGTGTAGGGACTCCAAGGTCATCTCTTAGCTGTTGCTTCCTGATGAACCATGGAGCACCGGTGATTAGTCTCAGGATCCTGTTTTGAAGTACCTCCAGCTTTTTGTAATGGGTTCTCGCTAGACTCGACCACACCAAGGCACCATAGGTGATGACTGGGCGAAGAAACGTATAATAAATAGATATTTTGATCCTTAGCGAAAGAGAGCTTTTTGAACAAAGAAAAGGATCCAAGGGGCTCCAAGGGAGCCTAAAGTCGTTAATAAAAATGTGCTCTGGTGGAGGGCGCAGTCTTTTCGTGAAGCGGACTGCTACAGATTTCAACTCATTTATCTTTAGCTTCCACTTGGATGCTCAAGCCAGGATGTCATATAATGAGTGCTGAAGCCTATGACATAGTTGGAATTCGTCTCTAGATGCAGTGTATATTGCAGTATCGTCTGCATATATTGCTAGCTAAAAACAAACTGGGGGCAAGCAGAGAACCCTGTGGTACGCCAGAAGTTATTGGCTTTCTCGTTGATAGACTCCGTCCACTACGCGCGGAGAATGTACGTTCAAGAAGATACGACTGGAGAACTCGGACCAAACTCGGATTAATACCATTAGACACCATTTTGAAGACTAAACCCTCATGCCACACCGTATCAAAGGCACTTGCAATGTCTAAGAAGACCGCGCCTAAAGTTTCCCTTTTTTCCAGAGCGTCGCGGATGGCCTCGGTGAGTCGGAACAATTGAAATTCGGTGCAGAGACCTTCTCGAAACCCGAACTGCTCATCCTGTATTAGTTCTTTAACGAACAACTCTTCTTTAAGCCTTTGCAAGATAATAGATTCCGCTACCTTTGCGAGGCAGGAAATTAGCGAAATAGGCCTATAGTTTCGTCTTTATCAGGCTTCGGTATGGAAACAACGATGGAATGTTTTCCATACATTAGGGAAATAGCCAAGGTGTAGGATCGCGTTCGTGACAAGAGCCAATTGGGAGATGACATTTGAGGGTAGCCTCTTAAGGGCTGTGTTGGTGATTTGGTCGTAGCCCGGTGCTTTCCCGGGTTTAAGATTTTTAATAACCCGTTCTACCTCTTCATTGGATGTAGGAGGAAGGTCCTCACCTTCCATCTCGGGAAGAGCTCGAAGGGAGTCTTCGATCTCGGTCACGAGTTCCTCGTCGGAATCGTCGCTGAAAAAAGTTTCGTGGATGGTCTGCAGATAGCTGGCAAAAATGTCAGCTTTTTCATGAGAAAGATAGGGACCTTGTGAGGAGCTAATGCCCTCTAGCTTATTCTTATTCCTCTTCATAGTCTTGCAAGCTTCCAAAGAGAGCCATCCTGCTGGTTGAGGGTGGAGACTTTTTCCCACCACTTGGTATCCCTATACTTTTTAGAGCTGACTTTAACTTCCTCGACGAAATATTGGCGATGTTGATATTAGCGGGATCTCCAGTCCGTTTAGAATTACTTAAGTGAATCAATATTAATGACGTTCATCCTGTCAAATTTTTGACACATTTGAATCTAAAAATCAGGCATCTCAACATTAAGTTTTAAAGTATTTTCGTTTAGCAAGATTGACGACACTGCTATAGTTTTAAATTGTACGTCAAATTGTGACAGCTGTCAGTGTGACAAACCTAAATTAGAGAAGCTTAGATTTGGTTATTTATCGTGTTGAAAATTAAATAAATAATGTCATGATTGTCATCTATGTGTAGTCAATGACAGAAAAGAAAGTGTCAAATGTCAAACATAATAAAACATGAATAAGCTTCCAACCAACACATAAAGAAGCAAAATATACATACATACACAGATCATAACGCAATTTAGTTACATTTATTGTTTCACTATTCCAACTGCATAAACTGAATGCGAAAATATAATTAACTATTTGCATCGATACATGCATATAACGCCCGTTATTCGAAGTCATTGTCCGTGTTTCGTTTATGAACGCGACTTGATACAATCAACCGAAAGCGTATTACGTGGATTCGTATAACATTGCGACCGGTAATAGTGACACAACTGAATTGTGTAGCATAGTCGAAGCGTCAACGAACTGTCAAGGGATGCCGTACAATATATTTTATATGATGTGCGAAGATTGGAACAATCGATTATTTAAAAAACGGTTCCGCGTTTTAATCGAACGCACTTTAAACTTTCATAAAATATTCATGACATGCATATGAAAATATGCAGCGTAGTTGTTGCGTTAACGTTTAAAACAATCGCGTTTTATTTTTGTCGTTTTCTGATTCGAACATTATTCGCGATCGCGTCTATTTATCGCGTAGGTACCTGCCAAAAATCGGGCATGTTTATCTCATTAAAAAGGATAAACTTCCCCCAACTTCCTCCTCGTCGAATATATAATTTCCCGTACCGAAAGTTATTCGTTTACAGTTTGCTAACAAGTTGAGTAACAAATAAAGTTTGCATCGGTTTGAAGTTGTCAAAAGTTGGTTCGTTCTCTGGTCACAAATTATTAACGAAGGTAATCGAATGTAGTTGGACGGGGGAACTGGATTGAAGAAGAAAAAACTTTCCGCTCGATAAAGAGAGATTTGTAGCAAATATCGTTAAGATTTCATAGAGATTATTTTGTATGTGTGCGTGGATTAGTCGTTATACAGGGCGTTTGTAAAATGTAGGTCGATCCGTTAATCACTTTATATTTAAACGTTTTTTCTTTAATATACAAGGTGTCAAATAATTATTTTTTTCATTAGGTCTTGCTTCTTTCTCCTAGGTTGGACTGAACCATTATCTGAACCATTATCCTCCACATCGCAAATGAAATTTAATTTGTTTACCATTTTCTGACAATGGGTATTCCATCGTCATACCCAAAAACGTCACTTCACCAATGCGATCTATTTCTTAATTATTGGAGTTAATATGCAAAGTAAACCAAATACTTAGTCTTATCATTATTTAAATAAAGTTGATTATTGTTAAACCACGCGTTCATATTTTTCAAAAGAATTAGCGTTAATATCGTCAGCATACATAAATAGGTTATAATTACTAAGATAACGAGTGATGTCATCAACATAAAGCAAAAACAGCAGGGGACCTAAAACACTGCCTTGGAGCACACCTCTCCGAACCGGCAAACTTAATTGAATTGTTGGATTTATTTTTATAATTGATCTTTACAAATTGGACTCTATTGCTTAAGTACGATTCAAACCAGCTCCCGCAACACCCCGGATCACCGACTCAAATCGCAAAAAATACCCACTGAAAATTTATTAATATCTTAATCTATCTTTATTATTATCTAAGCTCTAGCAGAACTGTTTTAAAGTCATATATTCGGTATTTTAGAAATTTTTGTAATTTTCCGTTACTTACTACTAGATTTTTATATATTTTCGCTATAGCTTCAATATTCTAAATTTTTGATATTTTTTCGATACTTTTTTTTAATATTTTCGATACATTTTTGTATGATTTCGATATAATTTTAATATAAATTTGACCTTTTCTAGATTTTTGATATATACTTTTTTTTCGATACTTCTTTATATGATTTTGATATAATTTTAAATATTTTTAACATTTTCTAAATTTTTTAAATCTTTTTGATATATTTTCAATATAATTTTAATATATTTTCAAGATATTCTAAATTTTTTATATATTTTCGATTCATTTTTATATGATTTCGATATAATTTTAATATAAATTTGACCTTTTCTAGATTTATGATATATTTTTGATACTTCTTTATATATTTTCGATACGTTTTTATATGATTTTGATATAATTTCTAAATATTTTTAACATTTTATAAATTTTGTATATATTTTCAATATGTTTTTATATCAGAGTGATTTCAAGGCCTGTGGGCTCGTAATATCAATAAACATCGGTATCACCACACATGTTGTTATGTTCTTATATGATTTAGATATATTTTCAATATATTTTTGATATATTTTAGATACATTTTCGATACTTTTTAACGTATTTTCCATATATTTCTATACGATTTCGATATAATTTAAATATATTTTTGACCTTTTCTAAACTTTTGGTATTTCTTAAATATATTTTCAATATAATATAATATAATTTTGATACAACTGCAATATATTTTTGATATTTTAACAATTTTTCAATTCTCGAAATAATTTTAACATATTTTCAATTGTTTTCTAAGTATTTTCGATAAAGTTTCGATGTATTTTCAAAATTTTCCATATTTTTAATATATTTTCGATACGTCTTCATATGATTTTGATACAATTTCGATATATTTTCAGTTATTTTCAAAATATTTTCAATGACTCTCAACATTCTAACAAGAATTTTTGATATACAGCCTTGCCCAATTGTATTAGACACCCTCATAAAACCCCAGCATTATAAATATTATTATATTTCCAAGAAAATGACAACCGAATCTATGCTTAGTTTGCATATTTAATGGGATTTTTTTATTAGGTACTTTTGTAACTTTGGGACAAAAAATATTTGAAGAATGGGAGAAAATATCTGTATATAGATTAATGTTGTCATCTTGTAGCAAGTATGCCAAAGAGAGTCCGTACTGCTATAAAAGCAGGTGGAGGGAGCACTAGATATTAATAATTCTGCTATTTTGTAAATAAATGATCATTAAATGCATTTTTGTTCTTGTAGTTTTATTCTATTTCTTACTATTTGGTTCGAACCTATGAAGGTGAAGAGTGTCTAATACAATTGGCCATTTTTATATGATTTCGATATAATTTTAATATAAATTTGACCTTTTCTAGATGTTTGATATATTTTTGATAAATTTTTATATGATTTTGATATAATTTCTAAATATTTTTAACATTTTCTAAATTTTTAAATATTTGTTGATACTTTTTGATATATTTTCGATCCATTTTTATATAATTTCGATATAATTTTAATATATTTTTGACGTTTTCCAGATTTTTTTATATATTTTCGATACTTTTTGATAGATTTTTGATACATTTTTATATGATTTCGATATAATTGTAATATATTTTCAACTTTGTCTAAATTTGTGATATGTTTTCGATACATTTTTATATGATTTCGATATAATTTTAATATATTTTTGACGTGTTCCAAATTTTTTTATATATTTTCGATACTTTTTGATAGATTTTCGATACATTTTTATATGATTTCAATATAATTTTAATATATTTTCAACTTTGTCTACATTTTTGATATATTTTCGATACATTTTTATATGATTTCGATATAATTTTAATATATTTTCGATGTTTTCCAGATTTTTTATATATTTTCGATACTTTTTGATAGATTTTCGATACATTTTTATATGATTTCGATATAATTTTAATATATTTTCAACTTTGTCTAAATTTTTGATATATTTTCGATACATTTTTATATGATTTCGATATAATTTTAATATATTTTCAACATTTTTAGCTGGAAATGTACCTAATTTAAATAACAAATTAATAAGAAAGATGATAGGTTTTATTAGAGATTCGGAAACATTTTTGATTAAACTGCATGGCACCTCGTCCGGTCCAGCAAAAGTTTTATTTGTTATCTTTCTGAATAAATTTTTGACTTCAAATTTATGATACAGCATTACACACATACTGGAAGTGACGATAATATTATTAATTAGTACAACGTAGATCAAAAATAGATCTGAGGTGAGAAGTGAGCCATGGGGGATTTCTGTACCGACAGATAAGTGGTCATGAGTAACGTTGCAAGGTTAAGACTATATTGTTGCTCGATACACGTTGACAGTTAAATCACTTTATTTTTATAGATTATTATATTATATAATTAAAAAAAAAACAGTGACAACGTCAATAAATTTATACGTTACAGATAATATTAACATTTTACTAAATAAAGAGCTTCCATTCTATTCTATTATTGCGAAGCATCATCGTTATTACTATTACATATTAGCAATCAGAATAATAAACGCTGCATTCAATTACTATCCATGCATCACATTTATTTTCCCCCGATATTCCATTGCGTTTATTCCGTACACAGACACGCGAATAATGTTATTAAAAGGACCGTTATACTGTATTTAAACGGATGCACTATTACATAAGTTACGATTTAAACTATCTACATGCATACATACACACATACATTCACGTATTAATATGAACAGTTAAATTAAATTAATACGATACATTGTTTGGCGAAATTTAATGAAATACCGGAATATAGTTTCAAGTTTGGTCATTCCCATTAATCACCAAGACAACCATGTATTACTTAATTCCGTATACATTCATATATGTGCATATGAGACATTAGTAGGCATCGGCGATTATAAATTTACCGGAAGCGGTGGACGGTGGGGGGAGGAACGGGGTTAAATTTAACGTAAATCGTGTCAGCCGACGATAAGGATTTTTGCGGGTGCGAATGCGTTTAGAATTTCCCGTTCCGTTTTCCGCGTTGTATTAACATGTAAGGTTGGTTACCCGTCCGCCCGTAAAAGTTAACCCGCACGAACTTACCGGGCGAATATGTATATAGGTACAGTACATATACATATATATTTAGATGAAAAGGGCCCCTGCGTGCTGGATGTTTATCAGAAAGTTTTTATTAACTCGGTAATCTTTTATGCAAATGTACCCGTGTCAGGCTCGCCCGCACGATGTTTGATAAATTTTAGGCTTAGCTTTTGTTTTTTAACTCTTGGCGCGCGCAAAACGTCAGATTTTGAGCGGTAGGTAGTATGTATGTACCCACCTAACTCGTCAAATACACGCCAGGCACGCAATATTATTATTAGAATGTGTACTGTTAGGGTTTCGACAGATTCTCCAACCCTTTAAATCTAATATGTAACTCTATTGTCATTTTAATTTCTAATAGGGGCCAACTCTATCGGCACCCTTACCAGAAACGGACAACTATCTCGGCTCCTTCACTGGAAGCCACAATTCTCGTTACATTTCACGTTTGATATCGAGAATGATTTGAAATTTGCTCTTGTAGGTCAAAGATAGAAGCCGTACGATCTTACTGGCCAATTCTTGCTTCCAAATTGAGAAATTATTCGACATTAAAATTTGTTTTACAATAATTGTAAATAATCTCCTACTGTGTGGTATTGTCTTGCTGGAGGTAAACAGCTTCCACATCAAGTCAGTCTGCTCCGATTCCCGTTGTTTAATTGGATCTTGTAAGCTTTGAAGTGATGATCTCGTATCAAGAATTCTATTAAATCATAAAACAAATGATTTTTTATTAAAAAATTTGATTTTCTATCATCTTCTTAAGATAACAATATTGTAAGTGCTGCCACTACATCTCTAACCACGAGACTATGTGGTCCATTCGTAATGCTTGGTCTTTTTTTATTACATTCGTTTGCAGGACGATTCTAACAATATACTATGACCACCACGAATACAGGTGTTTTCTATTGTGGCATTTCTCGACATATGTTGCAAAATCAAAATGGGAATTATAGACTTATCTATTAAAAAAACTGTTCGATTAAAATTTTTCACAATTTCAAACGCAAAAATAAACGAGTCATTTTTACGTCACTAGTCTAAAACCATGGGAATATTTTATTATTAACAGTTGGGGATAGTGCTAACTATAAATGTTTGAAATCAATATTTAGTTTGGCTTTTAATAAAAATCTCTAATTCTCATTTTACACTAAATAAGATTCAAACTTCAACGTTCTGTTCGATCTACGATTCGCACACTTTATAGATCATTCGTAGAAATTTAAAAAAAAGTCGCAGATTTAGATAATATAAAAAAGTCAATTTTGACGTTTAAATGTCAAATACGGGCACGTTTGACGTCTAACTTGTCAATTAATGATTAAATTTGACATTTAAACATCGAATAGGGGCGTGTTTGACGTTTAACTGTCATATAGTGACATACGGTTGCGGCCAATATTATCTGGGCAGCAGTTTTCCCCATTGTAAATGGATTTTAATTGTTACATAAAAAAAGTCGCCTGGAAAACTATACTGTCATATTGATTGATGAAAAACGTCAATTATAAAAATGCCAGATTTATCTTTGGTCGAAAAATTGAGGGTTGTGACGTTACTTAAGATTCCAAATACCAAAGGATACTGTGCATAACATTAAGAGAGTATGGGACGAGAGACAAACGTTTCATAGAAGATTGGGTAGTGGTAGGCCCAGAGTTACAACGGAGATTGATGATGGTAATTTGGTTGATTTTATTCGCGAAAATCTCTTCCATTGTGCAGTAGACGCACAGGCTGAAACAAACTTTCCAGGGTTTGTTCGAACGGCCAGGTATCGTATCAGAAATGGATCTGATCTACGTAGTCGTTCTGCAGCGAAAAAAAAAACCTTTTCTAACTCCGAAAAATAAGGAACAGAGAGTAGATTTCAGTTCAATTAAAAGACAACACTTTCTAAGGTAATGACTATTAATTATTCACATGATGGCTCATGCCCTAACGTAGATTGTAGCAAAGCCTGATTTACCAAATTTCATGAAAAAGTAATGAAATGTCAAATCACTGCCCAGATTATATTGGCCGCAACGGTATCTACGGTAGGTAGTTGCTTAACTTCAAGGATCCTTTCTATTTAACGGAACATCAAGATTGATTGAGTTTAAAAAAAAATCTATAGGGTTTTCTTGAAGTAGGGGGGGATGTGGTTACTGTTTGGTAGAACGTTAAAGTTAGACCTGGCTAACATCATAATACAGTTTTCTAAATTTGTGCGAAGAGTAGGTTAAGATTTGATACCATCTCGTTAAATATTGATAGAAACTAAGGGAGAACTAAGCAAAGGATGAATCTGCGATTGTTTTGAAAAGCCCAAGTTTAATATAATATAAAATTTGAGCTGGTGTTGACCAAAAGGGTTTCGTATAAAATTCAGTTTAATATAAATCTAGGAACACACCAGGATTAAGGGGGTGAACTCGGTGAAAATGTTGTATATTTTAACTACAAGTTGCGTTAAATGAGATTTTTCGAAAATCGTAGACTTAAGTTAGCAATTTATGACAAACTTGCCCATATTTGACATTTAAACGTCTAAATCGACCTTATTCCGATTCTAGCAATCCATATTAATCCTAATTCAATAAATATTTAATTTGGCAATCCTAAAACATTTTTAGGTTAGAATTACTTAAGTGAATCAATATTAATGACATTTACCCTGTCAAATTTTTGACACATTTGAATTTAAAAATCAGGCATGCCAACATAAAGTTTTAAAATATTTTCTTGATAAACTTAAATTAGCGAAGCTTAAATTTGATTATTTATTCAATATGTTAGAGTTCTAATCAAAAGTTACTTCAGAACTGATCGAAAATTAGATGAATAATGTCATGATTGTCATCATAGATTGTCACGTCAGATATATTTTCATGGTAGCCTATAACTGAAAAAGAAATATGTGTACATCGTATGTAAAGATGTCGTTCACACAGTAATTAGAGAACAGTTGCTATATCCATACTGTGGATTGGAATAATTGACTAGTTTTTGTTTTATGGGGACATCTTAAGTCCATGGTTTACAAGACACCTGTGGCTAATGAAGCACAACTATGGCAACGTATTCAACATGTAATAAATAATGTCCTTAGAGGTGATGGTGAAATTTTGCAAAGAGTACAGTTTAATTTCTTAAAATACAAATTTCGCAAAAACTATTAGAGTAATCAATTCTTATAAAGAGTACCGTTTTTGTAGTAAATAAGTTACCTAGAATTCCTGAAAGAGTGAACTTTTACTTTTCATTTCATTTGTTTATGATAGAAATCATAGGCGACTAGATTATCTTATGTTTTTTTCGAACGCATGACCATAAGCTCTTTTCCTCGTATTTCTCGAAAACGAATAAAAATAAGAAAATTTTACATTTTTATCGGCAATACGTCCAACTTTTTTTTTAAACGAATCGCCCAGTTTTTTTTTACACTTTTGAATGCAAAATAAAAAACTACGTTCAGGAAGTATTAAGATGTTTATTTTTATTCACAAGAAAACAGTTAAAAAATTAAAAAAGTGTCCTAATACAGAAAAATCAAGATACCTGTCTATTGAGGTTGCGATTACAATAATTGTTCAAAATGCTCTCCATTTAAAATTTGACAAAAATGTAAACGGTCAGTAAAATTTCTTATTGAATTTTGTATTTGTTCTGGAGTGATGCGATTGGCTTCTTGAACTATTCTCTCTTCCAATTGTTCAAGATTATGGGGACGATTTTTGTACACTTGACATTTCAAGTGACCCCAAAAGAAAAAGTCTAATGGCGAGAGATCTGGCGAACGTGCTGGCCATTCGATTGCTTCTCTACGTCCGATCCAACGTTCCGGAAGAATTTCATTCAAATAATCGCGGACATTATGGGCAAAATGAGGGGGAGCTCCATCTTGTTGAAACCAAAAATGTGCATTAGGGTGATCACCTATGTTTCCATATGGAAAGAGGGCCGCAAGTGCTGGAACAACCTCATTTCGCAATAAATTTAAGTAGACTATGCCAGTTAAATTTCCTCTTATAAAAAATGGTCCTATGATGTTGTTTCCGACAAGACCAGCCCAGACATTCACGTTTTGACGACGCTGTGTATGGAGTTGTTCAATCCAATGCGGATTTTCAATTGACCAGTAGCGACAATTATGTCTGTTCACAGTGCCGTTGAGACAAAACGTTGCCTCATCTGAAAAAATGATGTGATCCAAAACATTAGGCTGCTGCTCGATCAATTCCGTCATTGTTTCGCAAAATTGTAGTCTACGATCTGGATCATCTTCAGTTAACTCATGGACGGTGCTGATTTAAGAATCTTATGAGCAGATTTTTGAGAGATCTCATGAATTTGACCTAATTCTGTTGTGGACACGTGATGATGATTTTCTTCCACTGCAAGTAACACATTCAAACTAGTTTCTTCATCTGTTGCTGTTAATGGACGTCCGCTTCTATAGGTAAATCCTTTACCTGACGAAAGACTTCAAACTTTTGAATTGTTCGGCATACCGTACTTTTACTAATGTGACGATCCGGATAAACAGTATTAAACAAAATACGAACCTCTTCAAAAGAACGTTGACGATCACCGTACCCACGCGCATCATTAATATCTCAATTCGTTCTGATTCAGTAAGTTTTACTGTCATTTTCAAATGTGTCAATGTCTAAAATAAGTCAATTTATAGCGATGCAAAAGTTAAAACGCTTTTAAAATTGTCAAATGTGACGGCAAAAAGAATGCAAACACTAAACAACAACTTTTTTCAAAGGTACCTTGTTTTTTCTGTATTAGGACACTTTTTTAATTTTTTAACTGTTTTCTTGTGAATAAAAATAAACATCTTAATATTTCCTGAACGTATATTTTTTTTGCATTCAAAAGTGTTAAAAAATGATATTCGACCGTTCCGGGACTTTTTACTAACGCTGTATGTTTCTACTACAGACAGCAAAAAATTGTTAATTTTTATAATACTCATGCGTGTTTCATTCACTTCCGGTATTAGTATTTTCTTGAAATTTTCTCGAAACTTTCGTCCAATAATCCTAACTGATCATGCCAAATCTTATTGAAATCGCATAAGCCGTTTTGAATTTATAATAAAAAAACGATTTCAAAATTTTAACTTCAAGGTCGTACAGCCTCCAAACTAAACGACTTTGGGCTAAGATGAGTTTACTGAAATCGGCTTATTTTGGTCTAAAGAATATGTGGTAAGTGTACCAGTTCAAAAGTTGGGCAGTGTATATTATTTATATTGTTTAATTCCTTGTCATTTCTAAGATCTTGTGTAATATTTAATCTTTTCTTTGATGTTATTTTGTTTTATCTTTCATTCAGTGTAACTTGAGACAACTGAATTTATGAAGTCTAAATTGCTTTGGTATGAAATTAAAAGAAAGAAACCAACGTTTTTGTGTAGGTAGGCGTAGAATTCCATTATTTCATGAGATTCAAGATTAGAATTAATTTCCGTTAAATAATACTTTCATTTTTAAAACATCCTGAGGACAAAAAAATTTTTCATAAAACACGAACGCAATTTCCAAGTAGGTATATAAAAATAATATGTTAGGTATATATGTATGTATATATGTACTATTGTTTTATACAACAATATCGCCAATTAGATGGCGAACATGTAACAAAAGAGAAGCATATGTAAATAAATACAATAGACAGTCAATTTCGCTTGTTTTTCTTCCTCTTTTTTTTGACCTTTCGTACATAAGTATACAATACATCGTCTATATATATATATCTACGAGTATATATAATATATACACATACATACATCGCTTTCACGATATTGATTTATCAATAGCATATTACCTTGTCAACGTTGTATTTCGGAAAACACGTCCTTTTGTTTCCTATACAGCAGCGCCGCATCGTCCTCATATACATACAAAAATATAAATAGGGCAATTCGATACGCCATATCAAGTTTAGAATTTCCGATACCGACCGCTTTGTAGTGAAGATAACAAGTTCGAAGAAAGGAAAAATAACACTCGCTTAATATCGAGAGGAGCGATTCCTCTTCGACTTTCGCTTCGGAAAAAACCTTCCTCCTCCAGGATATATACGTGTGTGTGTGTGTGTGTGTGTGTGAGGTTATATATATTGAGGTGGAAAAGCGAGCACTTTTCGTTAGAGATGGTCTATGAATTATTTATGAGTGTAAATTATTAATGCCCGCGAAAGGCAATTGTTGTAATAAAATGCTGTAGTGTAGTTGTAATAATAATGCTTTTATCTCTAACTCGTATTAATAATATTCAATTTTGTTCTGCGGCATGAAGAAAGGAAGTGGATTCAAGGAATTGAATATATTTTCAGATCGTATTAAAGATGTCTAAATACATTATTTTCTGAACAGATTCTAGATTTCTAAATCAGATTTTGTTGACAGCAACTTTCAACAATATTGCTGTTGAGAAACGAAATTATTTAGTTAATCTTATTGCAAATTTGTAATTGATGTTGTAGCTATGAAGATACTGTGATATACGGGGTGACATAGAAAAAAGTATTTTTGACACCGAAGTGTTACTTCGGTGTCAAAAATGTTGCCTATCCTAGGTCATTATAACATCTCGTTCGCATATATTTGTGAAGTTTACTTGTGTAGTCGAAGCCCCCGGTGGTCGCAACGGTTTGCGGTGGAGCCGCGATAGCCCTACATGGTGGTTCGACTCCACTTCGGGACGGCATATTTTTATATAAAAATATGTTTAATTAATTGGCGTTTGGGAAAAATTGCATTATTGTATAGAAAAAAGTACATTGCATATTGCCACACAATAGAGGACACTAAAATAAGAAAAAAAATTCCTATGAACATGGGTCCGCAAGACCTTCGGTTAAAAGATACGGGGTGTTGAATTTTTTGGTTTTTTTTTTTTTTTGAATATCTATGGTTCCAGTACAAATGCATCTCAAAGCCGACAATGCACGCTAATTAATCAAAAAATAACAATTGAATAATGTGTCATAATGACACTTGTCAAACTGATGTAATTGTTGTTTGAGGAATTTTGTGTTCGTGATTAAGTTTATCATTGGTTTTCTCACTGATGAAATTTGCTTTCAAAAATGGTTCACTACACTTTTGAAGAATACAGGGACATGATTATGTGTTACGGCGAAGCTAGATCAAATTCTTACGAAGCTCAACGTATTTATCGAGAAAGATATCCTTTAAGACAAGTTCCTAATGTTCGAACATTTATTGATGTGCATAGGCGTTTGAGAGAAGATGGCTGTTTTAGAAAACCAAAATTGAATAGTGGGGTTTCCAGAACTCGTCGCACTGTGCGAAACGAAGAAACTGTTTTACGAATGGTAGAAAATAATCCAAGAACAAGCACCAGAAAAACAAGTTCAGCGGTACGAAACCTTAACCGTGAATCAGTTAGACAAATTTTCAAAGAACAACTTCTTCGCCCATATCATTTCCAAAAAATTCATTCACTATTGGAACATGACTTTGTTCCTCGTGTACAATTTTGCCAATGGTTGCAAAACCAAAGACAGGTTTTAGTCGTGATGGTATACTGACCCTACATAACATGCACCATTGGAGTGATGAAAATCCTCATCAAACTGTAATTCGAAGTCACCAATATGGGTTTTCAATTAATGTGTGGGCAGGTATAATTGACAATTATTTAATTGGCCCATTTCGATTGACAGGTGCACTGTATCGAAATTTCTTTGAGAATGATTTAAACACATTATTAGAGGATGTCCCATCGGCCATTACTGGAAGAATGTATTACATGCATGATGGGGCGCCAGCTCACTTTTCTCGAGTGGCAAGGGAATATTTGGACAGGAGATTTGGAAATATGTGGATTGGTCGAGGGGGACCTGTACCCTGGCCAGCTCGTAGTCCCGACCTTAATCCCCTCGATTTTTCATTTTGGGGATTTATGAAAAATGAAGTTTATGCTGTAGAAATACATAATGAAGAACAATTGTGGATAAGAATTATGGAATCGGCAGATAGATTTCGTAATAACCCAGGAATATTTCAAAGATGCCGTCAATCATTAAGAAGAAGAATGGAAAAATGTATTGAAGTACAAGGGCAACAATTTGAACGTCTTCTAAAAACTTAATATTTTGTTTTAATTAATCATTGTTTTTGCAAATAAATTCAAAAAAAAATTAACAACACCCCGTATCTTTTAACCGAAGGTCTTGCGGACGGTAGCGTGAAGTTATCCACACTTTTCCAGCCACACTTCTATCGTAACGAAAGTTGGAATGAAGTAGTAATTCCAATATAACATATACGATCGTGGTTTTCTTATAAATTTTACAATACATGTTCTACAATCCACAATATATTAACCGAATTCTCTCTGGTGGAAGCTATTTGATATATATAACAACGAAATTTAATTGGCTCGTCGTTTGTGGCCTTCAGAATAAAGAAAAATCGAAAAACCGCGGATGGGATAATTAAAACGTCGTGATTCTCTTATTAATTCGAGTGCCTCGACACCGACCATAGGTCATATTTTGGCATCATGATCGCGCCAAAATATGACCTATGGTCGGTGTCGAGGCACTCGAATTAATAAGAGCAACATGACGTTTTAATTATCCCAGCCACGGTTTTTCGATTTTTATTACTTTTGAAGGTCGTAAACGGCCAGCCAAATGAATTTGATGGTTGGTATGGTACGAGACCATCATGCCAAAATACGACCTATGGTCGGTGTCGAGGCACTCGAATTAATAAGAGAATCACGACGTTTTAATAATCCCATCCACAGTTTTTCGATTTTTATTACTTTTGAAGGTCGTAAACGGCCAGACAAATGAATTTGATGGTTGGTATGGTACGAGACCATCATGCCAAAATACGACCTATGGTCGGTGTCGAGGCACTCGAATTAATAAGAGAATCACGACGTTTTAATAATCCCATCCACAGTTTTTCGATTTTTAATACTTTTGAAGGTCGTAAACGGCCAGCCAGATGAATTTGATGGTTGGTATGGTACGAGACCATCATGCCAAAATACGACCTATGGTCGGTGTCGAGGCACTCGAATTAATAAGTGCATGACGACGTTTTAATAATCCCATTCACGGTTTTTCGATTTTTATTACTTTTGAAGGTCGTAGACGGCCAGCCAAATGAATTTGATGGTTGGTATGGTACGAGACCATGATGCCAAAATATGTCCTATGGTCGGCGTCGAGGCACTCGAATTAATAAGAGCATCACGACGTTTTAATTATCCCAGCCACGGTTTTTCGATTTTTATTACGTTTGAAGGTCGTAAACGGCCAGCCAAATGAATTCGATGGTTGGTATGGTACGAGACCAGCATGCCAAAATATAACCTATGGTCGGTGTCGAGGCACTCGAATTAATAAGAGAATCACGACGTTTTAATAATCCCATCCACAGTTTTTCGATTTTTATTACTTTTGAAGGTCGTAAACGGCCAGCCAAATGAATTCGATGGTTGGTATGGTACAAGACCATCATGCCAAAATATGACCTATGGTCGGTGTCGAGGCACTCGAGTTAATAAGAGCAACACGACGTTTTAATTATCCCAGCCACGGTTTTTCGATTTTCATTACTTTGAAGGTCGTAAACGGCCAGCCAAATGAATTCGATGGTTGGTATGGTACAAGACCATCATGCCAAAATATGACCTATGGTCGGTGTCGAGGCACTCGAATTAATAAGAGCAACACGACGTTTTAATTATCCCAGCCACGGTTTTTCGATTTTTATTACTTTTGAAGGTCGTAAACGGCCAGCCAAATGAATTCGATGGTTGGTATGGTACGAGACCATCATGCCAAAATATGACATATGGTCGGTGTCGAGGCACTCGAATTAATAAGAGAATCACGACGTTTTAATTATCCCATCCGCGGTTTTTCGATTTTTCTTTATTCTGAAGGCCACAAACGACGAGCCAATTAAATTTCCTTGTTAGATATATCAAATAGCTTCCACCAGAGAGAATTCGGTTAATATATTGTGGATTGTAGAACATGTATTGTAAAATTTATAAGAAAACCACCATCGTATATGTTATATTGGAATTACTACTTCATTCCAACTTTCGTTACGATAGAAGTGTGGCTGGAAAAGTGTGGATAACTTCACGCAACCCTTGCGGACCCATGTTCATAGGAACTTTTTTTCTTATTTTAGTGTCCTCTATTGTGTGGCACTATGCAATGTACTTTTTTCTATGTCACCCTGTATATCACATACTTCAAGCTAGTTTATATTGTTCTTTAAGTTACGATTTCAAAAATAAACTAATCTGACAGACTAATGTCATATTGAGTTAAGAACAGGACAGTTAATTCTTGATAGTATGTCACGTCATTAGAGATTAGAATTTTAGAAGTAGATTAAGAAATCTAGTTACAAAAAACAAATGATAAATAAAAAATATTTAAATATTGACAGTGACTGTAGAAAGACGACCAAGAGAGAAGAAAAAAAAACCAGAAATTTGCGAAGCAGCATTGTTTATTCATCTGTCCGTTTCTCTTTTTCTTACATAGGGTAAGTCCGGGAGAGATCGACCACCGGGAGAGTCCGACCAGTACGAATATCTCGAGAACAAAGCTAGAGAGGACTCTGTGTCCCACAAATTTGCTGGACATAATGGAGTTTGTTGCAACTAAGGTGTCCACGCGGTCGTCGCAATAGTGTAAATTTGTGTAATAAGTTTAAAACTTTTTACGGCGTTGAAAGTTTTTTTTACTTTTAGTTTGTTGCTCATACGATAAAATATATATTAAACTATAACATAACTTCAAAAATGCAGTGGTTCCTCGTTTTTCCTTCAGTTAACAAGGTGGTCGATCTCTCCCGTGAGTTTGGTAGAGTTAGACCACGTTAATCTGGGAGAGACCGACCACGAAACTGAAAAAATTAAAAGGAAATTTGAGATTTAATGCAGCCCAACTTAAAAATTAAATACATATATTGTGAAATAATAATTTTACAGCTTAATAAAAATGCCTACAACTTACAAAATGAAGGGAGAGCTAAATGGAGTGCCGATTTTTTAAAACATGCAATTGAATGTGTACGAAATCGTACAATGGGTGTAAATGAAGCCGCTCGACAGTTTGGGATTCCTAAAACAACTCAAAAAGATTATATTAAGAAGTCTGACTGAATAAAGCGAAACAGACTGTGTCCGTCGTCAGCATTGGGAGATGATGCAGAACTGAAATTGGTCCAACATATTAAAAAAATGCAAAGATTTGGTTTTGCACCAGATCGGGAGTCCGTCAGAATATGGGCCTTTCAACTTGGGGAGCAACTGAAACTGAAGCACACGTTCAATAAAGAAAAAGGCAAAGCCGGCTATGATTGGCTTAACTCATTTTTGCAACGACATCCTGATCTACCAGTTAGAAATGCCGAGGGAATTTCTATTGCTCGAGCGACTGGAATGAACCGTGATAATGTTGCACATTATTTTACCCTATTAGACAATATTTTCACTAATAAACAAATCCATGATAAACCTTCCAATATTTTTAATATGGATGAAAGCGGATTGCAGCTAAACAATAAACCAACTCAAGTATTAGCCGCAAAAGGCTCAAAAAATGTTTCTTCGTTAACATCAGGCGAGAAGGGCGAAACAATTTCGGTGATAGGTTGCTGCAATGCAGTGACAATGTTTCTCCCACCTTACGTAATATTTAAAGGGAAAAATAGAAAGGATGAATATTTAGATGGAATGCCACCTGGCTCTCAAATTGCTATGTCAGTGAAATCGGCCTATGTCAACGCAGCCATATTCAAGAATTGGCTGGAATTCCATTTTTTGCCACGAAAACCAGCTGGAAAAGTACTGCTAATTGTTGATGGCCATACCTCTCACACAAATTCTGTGGAAGTATTGGAATTTTGCGAAGCAAACGACATAATTCTGCTATGTTTGCCGAGTCATACGACTCATTACTTGCAACCGCTAGCCAGGTCCTTCTTTAAATCACTAAAAAAACTATTACTACGCAGCATGTAACAATTTCTTAAAAACAAATCCAAACAGGAAAAGAACAAGGATGGTATTTGGTACCCTTTTGGGAAAAGCCTGGGGTAAATTGGCAACTGTGGAAAATGGGATGTCTGGTTTTAGAGCCACAGGCATTGCACCTTTTAATCCAGACGCCATTCCAGATCACGCGTGTATTACCATTCAAATGGAACAAGATGCAGAAGTCACGTCACATGGTTCAAATAGCACAGTTAAAAATTCGTCCCCTCCTTCACCTCCGCCACAGCTCACTATTAACGGTAGTGAGGCAACTGACACTCGTATTTCGTCACCTTTGCCTGGCTGTTCGCACGACCCTGGCACTGCAACACTTGATATTGATCCGATACCAGAGAAAACACGAGGTAGACAGCTTGCAATCAGTTTAAATAGTTCTGAACGTATCAGAAGAAAAATGTGGTTAAACAGAAAAAGCCATTCACTTATCTTCTGATTCAGACAGCGAAAGCCCAGTATTGCAGGAAAGTGATACGTCAGTAGCAGAAGAGTGGGATGAAAATGAATGTGCAGGGTGTGAGGAAAATTATTCTGAAACATCCAAAAACGAGGACTGGATCAAATGTGTGAACTGCAGTCGTTGCATAGTGGATGCTCGAAGTTTGAAAATTTCTGCTATTTATGCGGAAAAATTAACAAGAAAAGTTGCAAACACTAATTTCGTTTATTCTTTTTTATTACGCTTTTAATATTATACCGTTGGAAGACGTATGTTTTGCAGTCGATCTCAGCCGTAGTTGGTGGTCGGTCTAACCTGGATATATGGGTGAGATCGACCAGTTGCAATGTTTCTACTTTTCACTCAAAATAAAAGTTTATGTTCGTATGATGTCGTAAATTATAATTTATCTATTATCTATACCCTTTAAACATTGCTTTAACGGCTTAAAAATATATATATCTCAAAAAACAAGAAAGTTCTTTTATTTTCCAAAAAGCTCTTTGAAGATTTTACTCAAACCTTTAGTGATAAAGGGAGCGTAAGGGAGGGTCACAACGGGTGAAGCTTTAACATCCTCTCGAAAAGTCGTAGATTCTTTGCTACAGCATTGCTGTTGAAACGCGTCGGTGTCTTAGTTAAAACTTGTTTGGTGTTCAGTGGGTTAAAGTGTTTAGTGTTCTACTTCTGCACCAAGAGATCCAGTGAAGAACTTCGCAATATCTTGTAAACTAATGAAAATAATTGAATATGATCCTGTATAAAGTTGCCTTAAAAACAAGTGATATAGCTGTGATCATTCTTTTTCCATTATATTCAATGTAAAATTCAATATTTTCCATTTTAAATAACAATGAAGGATAAAAAACGCAGAATAGATACTACCTACATTTAAAGATTAATACTTATGGATTCTATCATCTTGCGCCTTTAAACATTCAATCCTGATACGCAGACTCGTGTTTCGAACGTCTTCGCCACCATCAGTGCGTGATTCACTGCCGTGCAGCATCGAAGATCGGGTTCTCCTTTTGCTGAACATTATCAGATAAATATCGTATCGATTCTTGAGCAATCTCTACACAAAACGAACCAACGAAGGAAAACGTTCGTCAGTTTAAACCTGATGCTATCGCACACTGATGAGGAAACACCTGTCCGAGTATCACAATTAACGTTTAATTCTCGTATCTATTTGTGTGGTGGATCTCACCGCAAATTAGCACAAATACAAAATGATAGAATAAGTGCGTAGTCCCATATATCGGACTGGATAACCAACCTGGACATACTAGAGAGGATCAATACGTATAACATCTTCGAATCGATAGAGCCGGTTTGCTATTTGATATTCAGCGCGACCAGACTTCCCTTCCACACTTAAACATTTGATTTATTCTTTCAATCATTCCGCGTGTATGTCTTGCCTTGAGAGGCGGAGAGGGGACCCCCACTTGGCGTTTCACGCGACGAATTTGAATTCGTCCTCCGGTGCGGCGCCCGCATACGGTATTCACAATATTTTATTTATCGAATTCTTTTTTCTATCGTTCGCCCGTCCGTCCGTCGCTCATCACACATCATCGCCTTACGTGATAAACGGCAGGGTGGAAGGGGGAAGGGCGTCTTAACGCCGACAGATTTTATTGACGCGGCAACAAAACGCGAGATCTATTCGGGATGGATGACGTCGCGAGCAACAACTAGCTTACGTAATTAGTAGCGAGTTGCAATATCGCGATTTAATAAATTGTTAACGTTAAGTGATTGCCGAGAGTATAGCAGCAGTTTGCCGCGTATCTGATCTTGACAACGCAATTTCAAAACGGGTGAACTAGAAATAAAGCAAAACAATATCGATATAGCCACACCTATACATATACAGTATAGCCACGGATTGGGTTTACAAGAGGAAAAACTTTTCTATCTTTAATTTCTTCGAAAAATCTATTTATTATAAAAAAAACCTGCTTGTTTTAAAACAACGAATTCAAGTGAGTTATGTTTAATAACTTCAATACTTTTGGCAAAGTAGGAATTTATCAGGTACATGTTTTAAAATGTTAACATTCGATTAGAGATTGTATGTAGTACAGTGCTATGGAACAGGAGAAAATAACTACAGATACGAGGGAGCGTTTTTATATTCGCGGAATGGGGGATAAGGGGTGGAAATAAAAAAACCAAATTATTTTTCTTTTTCAATATATTCACCTGCAAGACGGATACATTTTTCACATCTTTCAATTAATTTATTTATACCCTCATAAAAAAATGATTTCTCTTTATCTGCAAAATACGCCGAAACTGCCTCCTTGACTTCATCATCGGCAGTACATTTTTTACCCCGCAGCTCTTTTTTCATTTTCGGAAACAGGTAATAATCACTCGGGGCCAGGTCTGGGCTGTAGGGTGGGTGATTCACAATTTCGAAGCCCACCTTATGCAGGGCAGCTAACGCAACGCGGCTCTTGTGGACGGGCGCGTTGTCGTGCAAAAGCAGCACACCTTTCGTCAATTTTCCCCGTCTTTTCTCTTTAATAGCTTCTTTTAGTCGCTCTAATATTGAAGCGTAATATTCTCCGGTTAGTTATTATTATTATTATTATTATGGTCGCGACTGATTTTCCTTGCCTGGTAAGGAACTTTATAACGGCACGATATTCGATTTTTTCCATATTTCACTTTTCACTCCTGATTATGTTACTTGGTTGACGATAGCTCAAAGACTAACTGTCTAATACTGCGTTGGTTGTCTGCCTCTTCTTGAAAGGTCCTCTTCTTCCAGTTTCACTTCCTTCATGGATGTCTTTCTTGTGGTTCTCGGGTTCCTGGGTTGTTGTGGTTTCTCGGAGTCTTCTGGATGGATCTCCCTCGCTGTTGGTATCTGAAACTAACGAAACAGAGGTATTATTTTATGATTAAATCATCACCGCGTCACATTTGTTGGAGTATCTCCGTTGTGGTGCGGTGCTTGGTGGGCCCCATTGATTTTTGCGCGATAGCGCTACTCATCGCTGGGTTGCTGCTCGCGAGTGCCTTGTCGAAAAATCCTCGGTTGAGTTTCTTCAAGAACTCGTTCAGGTCCTGGACGTCTGCCGCTGTAAGTTCACGGAGGACTACCAGCGAGGTGCGTCTAGGAAGTCGGAATGCAAGTCGCAGAACGCGATTTTGCACTCGGACTAGTGGAAGGATGTGAGATGGAGCCGCCGTGGCCCAAGCTGGGCTGGCGTAGGTTAGGATCGGGCGGATGTGGGTCTTGTACAGCATCGCGCCCGTTTTGGGATTGAGTTTGGGGTTACCGAGGATAGGATATAGCTGGTGCAGTCGACCGATGGCCCTGTTCCTAGCTCTACCTAGATGCTCGGCGAAAGTTAGCTTCCGGTCGAGGATCATTCCCAGGTATTCGATCTTCTCGCTCCAATCGATCTCCGTCCGAAGAACGGTGATCTTTTGGGGGCGAGGGTTGTCGTCTCCGGCTGAACGCAATAGCTTGCGTTTTCTTCGGATTGATGGTCAAACCGAATTCGCCAAAGAATCCCTCGATTCGATCCAGCTGCGCTTGGGCGAGCTGAGCTGCGATCTCGAGGAAGCCACTATAGCGGTGTCATCCGCATAGATGGCGTTAAACACTCGTCAGTCGGTCGGTTTGGGAATGTCCGCAACGTAGATGCTGAACAGTGCCGGGCCCAGTGCCGAGCCTTGTGGAACTCCAGGCAGCATTTGCCTCTCTGATGATTCCGTTCCGTTAACAACGGTGTAGAATCTTCGGTCCTTGAGGTACGATCTGATGGTCTTCAGGATTCGCGGCTGAAAGCCGGCTACCAACTGTGTAATAACAATGAAACTTCGTATTTATACTAATTGAGTGAGTCACTGCACAGGTCACGCCCCCAATGCGCCTAATCACCCCCTACAACCCGCTCATTCCGCGAATATAAAAACGCTCCCTCGTATGTCATTGATAAATTTCATCAAAGGCATCCGGATGTTCCTATATCTCATATGGGTGTGCACAAGATCATCAAGCAGGCTGTGCCATTTGATGTTGAAGAAGATGCTGCGGCTATAATAATTACTCAATCAAGAAGACGATCTTTGCAGCTAGGAATGAGTAAATCACACATTCATAATATCTTAAAACGACTTAAAATAAAACCTTGTAAGCCAGTTTTTAATGAACATTTGGACAGAGGCGACGAAGGACAACGACTACTCTTTTGGTTATAGATGGGCGAGACAATCATTACAAATGAAAAAAGCTTTTATAAAAAAAAACTAATCCGCATCTTCGAATTTTAAATCGCCGGCAATATTTTCAAAAGGTTAACATCTGGTGTCCTATATTGATGGCAACACAAACCAATATACCTATCTCCATTGGTTAGAAAATGTTTTAACGACAGTATGGATACCTTTAGTTTAACTTATTGCAGTACAATGTATTTTCAACAAGATGCCAGGCTCACATAGCTCGTCCTGTAGTAAATTGGTTAAATAATAAATTTGGAGATAGATGGATTGGATTAAATGGCCTCCAAGAAGTCCACATCTCACAATTGCTGATTTTTATCTCTGTGGACGTTTGAAGCAGATCATTTATAGTCAGTCGTTACCCAATGATAGAGATTCTTTGAAAGATCGCATACGACATGCCTCGTCAATTCATGAAATAAGAAAAAGTACGGAAAAGGAAGGAGGTTTATTTGAATAAAACTTTAATTATTTCTCCTCTGTTCAAATGACATTACTATTTAATTTTAATGAAAGCAAATATTGTAAGGTCGTTTTTTTTTTGCTAAAAGTTGAATAAAATCTCAAGTCTAGTTTTGTTATCTCTTCCAAAGTCTTCAATAGGTTTTCTATCTAAACATTAATCTTTTTTGCCAAAAGTAGTGAAATACTACATATAATCTCTGATCGAATGTTAACAACGTAATTCCATTCCTGAGTGTTTATCTAACCCTGACGATATTAATAATCACTTTGTTCAAAGTGTACCTAAAAACTCGCCCGATCCAGAATACTTATCTTATTATGCATCTAATAGATTTGATGGTTTTTCTTACTTCATGATGTATCCCTGGAAGAAATTCAGAACATAATTACTGGTATAACCTCCAATGGCGTTGGAAATGACGGCTTAAGTATTGCTTTTATCAAATTGTGCTGTCCATTCATATTACCTTTTATCGCTCATATCATTAATTTTTGCTTAATCGAATGTGTGTTTCCCGATGCCTGGAAGGAGGCTATTGTCATACCAATCCCTAAGGTTAGTAACCCAACTGAATATAAAGATCTGAGACCCATCAGCATCCTTCCGGTCCTCTCTAAAATTCTTGAGAAAATAATTGAAAGACAACTTCGCCAATTTTTAGATGAGAATGCATTGCTTCCAGGAAACCAATCAGGGTTTCGCCCTGGTCATGGTTGCACTACCACACTGTTGGACGTCAGCGATGACATACTCCGGGCGACTAATGGTGGTTCCTTAACTTTTCTCATCTTGCTCGACTACACCAAGGCATTTGATACCCTGAACCGTGATTTTCTTGGTTTTAGTCAAAACACACTTACATTTTTCTCCAGTTATTTAACAGGTCGCAATCAGGTAGTCAATATTAACAACAACGTTTCCACTAAACTTCAAGTGGATACAGGTGTGGTTCAAGGAAGCATCTGTGGACCTTTACTCTTCATTCTCTACACTTCCACCTTTGCTAAACATTTAAATCACTGCAAAATCCATTTTTATGCTGATGACAGTCAGCTATATCTCTCCTGTTTGCCATCAGCCAATAAAGATCTCGCTATTCTCGCCGAAGTGTCGCAAAAACACTGTCTTATATTGAATCCAAGTAAGTCAGTGGCACTTATTTTTGGTAGTGGTAAGAGAACTCAGGATGTGACTGGTTCTTGTTTGTTTTGTGTTGGAGGGAGTGCTCTGGATATCAAACATAGTGCACGCAATCTCGGGCTGATATTTGATGTTGATATGAAGTTCAGGACTCACGTTAACAATAAAATTCGAACTGCTTACGGGCTACTGAGGACTATTTACGGTATTAGATCGATGCTTTCAATAGAACTTCGTAGACTCTTGTGCAATAACCTAGTTTTGTCGCTATTCGATTTTGCTGATGTTGTTTATGATCGTTGCCTGGATTATGAAACATCGAGACGAATACAGGTTGTTCAGAACGCTTGTCTTAGGCTGATTTATGGGGAGCGTAGGTATGACAGAATATCTTATAGGCTCAATGATGCCCGTTGGCTGAACATGTCAAATCGCAGGCGGCTGCATGCAGGTGTGATGTAGTATTACAGGAATGAATGAAAAACTATTTATTTTTGAAAACTCTTTACCACCCTGTATCTCAAAAGTTAAGACGTTTAGGTCATACGTTCACATGAAGTTTTCTTTTTAAAATGGGCCGAAAAATCGTCCCCTAAAATATTGACATTCAATTAGGAAACACCCTGTATATATATATAGGTCCGTCCAAAATTAACGTTCATTTTACGATACGGGATATACATGATATAAAGTTCATCTTAGTCAGGACAAGTCCGAAATTTGTTGTGACGGGTGTCCCTCATAGTTCGCTTCTTGCCCAAGACCCCATAGATTCAACTGGCGATCTACACCTCCTCGAGAAGCGAGGAAATCCTACCCCGCCTCCTCCAAAATCAGGTGGATGCCATCGATCAATGCGGCCCACAATATAGGAAGCCTTGAAAAGCTCGTACTAGAAACCGAACGGCTCTAGAAGTTGAAGTGGCCCCAAGAAACATCTGAAAATTCTAATTGGATTTGTGTCAAATAAGGGGGGTGCAGAGGAAAGGAAACTTTGTTTTGAACGAACAGCTTATAACTAATTTTGCAAACTTAGTCTCGGTTTAAACAGTTATACTCGTCCAATCTAATTCTTAGAAATTTGAACCAATCTAATAAGCGACGTGCATGCTAGAGGGCGCTGTTTATTTTTTCTGCGAGATTTTGTTACGGTGGTTTTTCTCCCGATGCTGTCTTATAGAAATCGTTCCTAAAATAAGGCCAAACGTCATTCTTATTTGGTCATATTTATGTTTAAAAAAATGGGGGGAGGGAGATGGTGATGGATGGTGATGGGACACACCGCTCGACACCATCAGGGTTATTAAGTTTAACAGCGTCATCTCATCGAGTCAAAGGCGGGGGCGTGCATTCGCCGAGGACGCGTAGAAAGGGTGACGATTTATTATTTCGTTTCGGCGGAGATGTTATTGATTTTCGCGTGAAGTATTGTTTCAGTTCGAACTTGGTAATAGTTGTAGTAGGTAGTACATCTCGGGTTCAAGTAGCTTCATTAGATCCGAAATACTTACGAGCCAATATAGCCCCGGAGCTTTAAGAATTTTGCGAGCCCAACGATGCCATTAACGGAATTACTGTGGATGGCAAAATGTACAAGAATGGATCGCTGTTGCTGGCCCACCCTCTCCCCCGTTCTCTTCCTCCGCCACCATAGTGCGCGCTTATTTGTATAGCATGAACTTCTTTGCTGCTCCCCGAGATTTCGTAACAAATTGCGCCGTTAGCTGTTTAGATATTGTATGTAGCAATTTGATACACTTCCACTGGAATATTTCGGTTTATTTTGTCATATTTCCACGTAGGATTTAGTATCGGATCTTATCGTAGTGAAATTTGAAATTGTTCTTACGTTCTTACGTCTCGAGCCTCTTTCCCTTAAATTTACTCTTTATTTAATAACGATTTAGTTGAGGGCTATTCAATAAATACTAATTGCAAACCTGTGAGCTTTATCTTGATAATAATAGTTGAACGAACGAAACTCAGGTAATGTTTGATATCTAAAACCCGCAAAATAAATGATACACGTCAGAATTACGTCAGTCTACTAGTCTAAATGTTAAACACAAACAGTACCGGTGCGGCATATGAACATCAATCCTCATGAAATGTCATTTTGACATTTCTCGCGCTAAACGTCAATACGAGACGTTTTTAATGACCTCCATGACGAGATTGTTTTAATAAGCGATGTAAAAAAAGATGCCGAGCATAATAATTGCTTTTTCAATAGTTCGACGGTTAACATTTGACATCGCTACGTCATATTGACGTTAATATTAGCTTGGTCGGTAAACACGGACGTCGATACTACCGACCATTGAGGAAGAATAGGTAGGAGACGACATCACGTGGTTAAAACGAGTACAGGTCGGCCATATTGGTACTACACTTACGTCAAACACATAGATTATAGTGCATGTTTGCATTAATTGTTTATTACTATTATATGATAAGTAAAATATTAGAAGACATTATGGTTTCTTGTGCTTTACGTAGTTGTAGCAATAGAAACAGCGTTGAGAAGAAGAATTCGTTTAGAAAACCATTTAGATAAAGCAATTGATGATGTTTGTATTAATACGAGTACTATATCTAGTAAGTAACTGTTATCAAACTGTCAAATTAGTCAAATAAGTGAAAAAGATCATATTAATGATGGTGATCGTGTTAGAACTCGCGAAGAAGCGTGTCATATTTTTAATGATTTGCATCCTGAAAGAAATCCCATATCACGTTGAACAGTTACTAAAAGATTACAACGTTTTAATGCAACTGGGATGGTGCAAAATTTGCCGAAACCTGGAAGACAAAACATTGCAATTGATTTAGAGGAGAATCACCTCAATCTTCCACCACCAATTTGGCACTAAACCATGGTATAAGTCGAGGTTCTGTAGGGAAGATATTGAAAAGTGAAAAGTATCATCCGTATTAGGTAGAATTGCTTCAAGAATTGTCAGACGATGATTTTGACGAACGGCTGGAGTGCTGGACATCTCTAATGTTGAGGCAACTATTTGTTTGAATGGAATAGTTAATCGTCATAACTCAAGGTATTGGTCAAATGAGAATCCTCATTGGACTCATGAAGCACATATCTAGCATCCACAGAAGTTGAATGTTTAATGGATGGGAATTGTCGAAAATAGACTTATAGGCCCATTTTTTTATAGATGGAAACTTGAATGGTGACAAGTACCTATTTAGATTTACTGAATAATCAAATTATTCTTGCACTTCAACAAAATGGGCGAAATGTTTGGTTCCAACAAGACGGAGCACCTCCGCACTATGATAGACGGGTTAGGGATTTTTTGGATGCGAATTTTCTGCCTGCTCGTTCTCCGGATCTTAGCCCGTTAGACTTCTTTCTTTGGGGTTCTTTTGGGTCCAATCGGACTAAATAAAGCACGGTGAATAATATACACCGATGTGTAAAAGTAAACGTTATGTGTTTCGATTATTGGGGATTTGGTTTGGATTATTATCTAAATGTAAAATGTAGGAATAGAAATTGCACGCCAGCACTTATCCAAAAAGTTGAAAAAATTGTACTCGAAGATGCTCGACTAAAGAAGAAACAACTCGCAGAAATGGTTGGAGTATCCGATACAACAATTTTTAAAATCCTACACGATCATCTCGACATGTCTAAGGTGAGCGCAAGATGGGTGCCGAGAATGCTCACGCCGCCGCAATAACAACAGCGCGTAGAGTGTTCGCGTGCATTTTTGGACCTCTGTAATGAAGACAAGGATGGTGTATTGAGTCGAATTGTTACTGGAGACGAAACTTGGGTTCACCATTATGAACCTGAGTCCAAGCAAGACTCCATGCAGTGGCATAAAAAGGGTACAGCACCTCCCAAGGAATTTAAAATGTCACGATCAGCTGGGAAACTCATGGCAATGGTATTTTGGGACTCGTAAGGAATATTGTTGATTGATTATAAAGATAAAGGTGTTCCTATAATCGGAGAATATTACGCTTCAATATTAGAGCGACTAAAAGAAGCCATTAAAGAGAAAAGACGGGGAAAATTGACGAAAGGTGTGCTGCTTTTGCACGACAACGCGCCCGTCTACAAGAGCCGCGTTGCGTTAGCTGCCCTTGCATAAGGTGCGCTTCGAAATTGTAAATCATCCACTCTACAGCCCAGACCTGGCCCCGAGTGATTATTACCTGTTTCCGAAAATGAAGAAAGAGCTGCGGGGTAAAAAATTTACTGCCGATGATGAAGGCAAGGAGGCAGTTTCGGCGTATTTTGCAGATAAAGAGAAATCATTTTTTTATGAGGGTATAAATAAATTAATTGAAAGATGTGAAAAACGTATCCGTCTTGCAGGTGAATATATTGAAAAAGAAAAATAATTTGGTTTTTTATTTCCACCCCTTATCCCCCATTCCGCGAATATAAAAACGCTCCCTCGTATTAAGGGAAATTTGCAATAAAGTTGTTGAAAGTTGTCTCTCTCGACTCTGAATAATTAATGTCCATCCCAGTGACCGGGGAGTTATAGAGAACTTTCTTTAGCAGGCTCTTAGGATAGCCGTTGTTAATGAAAATATCGTGTAATTTGTTGATATTTTTACCCAGGTAGGGGGTGTCCGAAAGTTTCACGACTCTATTTTTCATGTTTTTTATCATATTAATTTTCATACTGAAAGAATGATTCGAGTAAAAGTTCATATATCTTCCGGAGAAGGTCGGTTTAGTGTACCAATCAATGCTGATAAATTGATTGGGTTTCCTTATTACCAAAGTGTCTAGGAATGGGACTGCATTGTCTGTCTCTGTCTCAACAGTGAATTTAATTTGGTATTAAAAGAATTAAAGGTATTTAAGATTGTCGAGATGTTATCTACTGGGACAGCAGTGATAATGTCATCCACATATTTAAAGAGGAAGGGGAGGTTGAAGTTGATGTATTGTAAGGAGACCGTTATTAGCTTGTCCGTGACTATTTGGGCTAAAACGAGGCTTAAAATTACACTTATAATTTTTAGTAGTCCCGATCTGGTGAGGCAGCCATATTGGTGCTACATTTAGCCCCGCCCAATGCTCCTTAGTACACTAGCTCAATACAACTAACCAACTCATGACGTCATGTAAACGCTATCTCGTTTAACGTTAATGTTACCACCCTCTCTAAACGTCAAAATGACGTATGTTAAAGATACGTATTTCCCTTTTTTTATATGGGCATAATATATTTAGACATAAGAAGATTATTTTGAGCTTGTCATGAAAAGTGATCGAGATGTCCCGTTGCGATGAACAATTTTGACCATCCTGTATACCTACGAAATGACGTCGTTTATACGTCAAAAGGTGAGGTCCGAAGCAGCATTAGAATTTGACAGACACAAATTCTGGCCAATAATTCGGGGGATTTGTCCGAATCCCCATTTAAAATCGCTCGTTCCATTAAGATAATGTAACCCTTCATTTTCGTATTAATTAAGAGCGCTAGCTAAACAAGGGGTTTATTAATTTCGTTTTGTATCCCACGTCCTGACTTCGGTATCCGTGTGCCCTTTCTACGAACCAAAAAAAAAAAAGAAACAACAAAATCGTAGCCGGCTCAAAAACGGGCAGAGGGTGAATAAAAAATCTCGAAAGTCTGGAAAACAACCGATGAAAAGAGTCAACACAGAGACAGAGTCGCACTATTGTTTTAGGAATTAAGCCGTGGGAGGATGGCACGCCGGGCGGCCAGATAACGCGGAAATAGAATGAAAACAAGCCGGAAGATAAAATTTCAAATTTCGGTGTACGTATGCAGGTACCATTGGCGTAACTTGTTAAAAAAAAATGGAGGACAAACTAAACACGATTTAAAATGTTTTTTTCTAGTTATCCTTCCACCTCGTATACAGGGTGTCCGGATTTCGTAGGGACAACATGGGTAACTTTTTTATTTCAAGACATAGAGAGACTGTTAAATTAGCAAAAAGGTGTAGATTCAAAAGCTCAATGCTTCAATGCTTCATTTGTTTAATATTGACGAAAAACTGAAATCTACTAATTTCTTTTATTTACCGTAACTTTTTTGTTACTTGAGATATTAAGATGCGGTTTGAAGCAATACAAGAGCTGCAGTACAAGAAAACTTATGCGAACTCATCGTTCCAAGACAACTTACGAATAGTCACAACGAAAACCAGGGTTCAAATTAATCAACAGGAAACAAGGAGAAGAGCATATGTGATGAATTTGAGTCAGAATTTAAGCTGCAAAATCAGGCCTGCCATTCGAACGAAACGTCACATACTTCATAACTGAAAGTATGATTTTACTTTATGACAATTCAACTTACTCCAAAATGGGGTGGGGAATCCTTGTATATCTCCTACACTCACAGCCCCAATCACGCTTGATCGGAATTCTATTTGTTTGGACGCTTAAAGACAGTTTGACTTTGGAAACTTTTGCGACTCAATCAAGAAGTTAAAGATCAGGTACAAAAGTGGCTTCGAGATCAACGTAAGAAGTTTTCTGCCAGGTAGAAATTACAAGAACATTGGGAGAAATATAGAAGTGTTAATGAGAACTATATTAAAAAGTAGCCAAAACTTCGAATTGATTTTATTAACAGATTTTGTATTACAGCAATTTGTTTCGTTAATTATTGAATCACCCACGTATTTGTTGTCTAAACCATTAAAAATTGGATTTGGAAATTGTTCAGATTGTAAAATCTGTTACACATCAAAGCAAAAGCAAGACCACCTACCTCTGGTATTATCGACATACCCAAAGAAGAGAAAGCTTTTAAAGATTACTGAAAAACTCTTCTATCGAATGGCCTTTCTACAACACCAAGAAGATGCCTTTCTAGTCGTTTCTTTCTTTGTTTTTAAAATTTTGTTTTCATTGCAACTATCTAATACTCTGGTTTAAATTTAATAGCTTGGCCTTGTTTTCCATATCCCTCTCCATCCTGTTCGTCACTGTAAAACTTTTTCCACATTTTTCTCTTTCATACTTCCAAAATTTGCATGTCTTCTTGCTACGGTGTCCAAACAAAATTATTATCTTTTTTAATCTTCTGTTCAGTCGCTTTAAGAGTTTTATTCTGTGTCTCTGTTACCCACTGTAAAAGTATTTAACTTTTGTCTTTTTTGAAACTAGTCATCCGTCCATACCATACATTTTGTTTCTCTTTCGCTAATTTACTTTCCCACTGAAGATATCGGCAAGAGAAAGTGTCTAACATTAATTTGTACGTTAGTAAAGAATTCGGTTTCGGCTTTTTTTCAATTGTATATGCAAGTCAGGTATTTACGAAATCAATTTTAAAGATTGTAATCAAAAAAATATATTGGGCAAACCAGGAGAGCAGTCTCAACTAGATTCAAAGAGCATATGGCTAATCTTAGATTTAGAATAGAATTGAGAAATCGAGCGTTGCCCAACAGATTTTTGAAACAGATCACAACATGGATCATACGAATGTTAAATTAATTAGACAACATTAATTTTTCAAATTTTGACAAAATTTCCATATCATGCGATACATGATTGCAACCAGAAAAGAAACTCCTTTTAAAAGAGCCACAAAAATTACACGGTCCCAATTTAAAATGTTGAGGTTAGGTGAGATTTGTTAGAGAAATTTGTTTAATTAAGCGTCAATAAAATTATTTAGATTACAATTTGAATTGCTTGAAACCGCATCTTAATATCTCAAGTAAAAAAAAAGTTATGGCAAAAAAAGGAATTAGAAGATTTCAGTTTTTCTTCAATATTAAACAAATGAAGCACGACGAGTAAAATTTGAAAACGTTTTTGCTAATTTAACCGTCTCTCTATGTCTTGAAATAAAAGTTACCCAAGATGTCCCTACGAAATCCGGGCACCCTGTATAATCCTACATGAAAATGGATACAACGCGTTTATCCCTGAATGTTTTTTTAGTTTCAATCCAACTACCCAACACTAATATTTACACTGCACGCCGCTGTCGCTGGTACACGATCCACTATATTCCCAACTAAACTAAAGCAAACCGGTTTCGGTTTAGGAGCACCGTAAAACGTGTGTTGTCCCACAGGAAACACATTTCATACAAAAAAAACGCAAAAAAAAAAGAATCGTAAATCATGCCAGCCAGAGGAGAATCCGCGTTTGAAATTCACTCGGTGGCGATTGCATTGTCCGAGCTCGGATGGAATGCAAGTCCCGCTGTTATTAGCCTGCGTACGCTGCGACTGGAAAATCTGAACGAAAAAATAAAACGGCGAACTTCGCTCTATTTAAAAAACAAAGCTATAGAGGATATCTTTGATCAATTTTCGATGTGCGTGTATAAGTGGTGTGAAATGAGAGCCGGGGGGGGGGGGTTTGTGTTACATATATTGATCGGGAGAGACGATTCGACAGCTTATAATTCAATCGCCTTATCCATTAGTTTATAACCGGGGTATTCAACGATCTTATATCGCCCTCCCTGCAATATGCTAGTAGTACAAGTTTGGAGAAAGTTTAATTGGGGTTCGCTATAAACTATTCTGTAAATGTTAATATATTGTTTTAGTTGGTTCTATATTAATTTTGTCTTGGTACGTTTTAAGCTTGCTCTCGTTAACATATGCGATAGTGTGCAGAATTAAATTTGCCGCCTCCCTACCTCCTTCCCGCAGCCGAATTAATAACCGATTGATACGTTAGATATGCCGGATTAGGGAGATAATTCTTCGGCGTTAATTACATTGTTGATTAATTCGAATTATTTGAATCGTTAAGGTATGAATAACTAATGAACCTGCTTAACTTAAGCGATCGCTTAGTTTGTCAAAATCGATTTATTTTAAATTCTCCTGCGGATAAAGCCGAGAAGCAGTTCTTCATGAAGAAATGCATTATTATAATCGCGTTTTATTTCGTAATATTTCCGACAGCCGTCAAATTGTAAAGACACAACTTCTGACAGCTGTCAAACTTATATAAAAGTACTTACTCATTTTGTCACCGTTTTGGCAGCTGTAAGAGTAATTAATAATTCTAGCCGGTATCAATTTTTAAAAAACAGCTGCTCGATACAATTTCAACATTAAGCGTAACTATCTGCATTTTTGACAGCTGTCAAGTCGTAAAGATATTTCTGACAACTGTGAGATTGTAAAAAGACTTAATTGTCCTGACATAACTTCTGACAGCTGTCAAACTTAGATACATAAAAGTACTCATTTTGTCACCGTTTTGGCGGCTGCACGGGTAGTTAATGATTTTAGCAGGTATGAAACTTAAAAAAAAACAGCTACTCGTTACGATTTCAACATTAGGCGTAACTATCTGTATTTTTGACAGCTGTCGAGTCGTAAAGACGGTCTTTGTTTTCCATTTTTACGGTATAGGGGATTAACAAGATATTTTTGACAACTGTGAGATTGTAAAAAGACTTAATCGGTACGATTTCAAGATATGTAACACTCCGACAACTGTCTAATTTATTAAAGCAAGTCTTGTCCTGACATAACTTCTGACAGCTGTCAAACTTAGGTATATAAAAGTACTCATTTTGTCACCGTTTTGGCGGCTGTACGAGTAGTTAATGATTTTAGCAAGTATGAAACTTAAAAAAAAAACAGCTACTCGTTACGATTTCAACATTAAGCATTACTATCTGTATTTTTGACAGCTGTCTAATCGTAGAGACGGTCTTTCTTTCCCATTTTTACGGTATAGGAGATGAAGAAGATATTTCTGACAACTGTCAAATTGTAAAAAGACTTAATCGGTACGATTTCAAGATATGTAACACGCTGACAACTGTCTAATTTGTTAAAGCAATTCTTGTCGTGACATAACTTCTGACAGCTGCCAAACTTAAATATAAAAGAGTACTCATTTTGTCACCGTTTCAGCGGCTGTACGGTTATTTAATGATTTTAGCAGGTATGGAACTTAAAAAAAAAAAATACTCGTTACGATTTCAACATTAGGCGTAACTATCTGTATTTTTGACAGCTGTCGAATCGTAGAGACGGTCTTTGTTTCCCATTTTTACGATATAGGAGATTAACAAGATATTTCTGACAACTGTGAAATTGTACAAAGACTTAATCGGTACGATTTCAAGATATTTAACACTCTGACAACTGTCTAACTTATTAAAGCGATTCTTGTCCTGACATAACTTCTGACAGCCGTCAAACTTAGGTATATAAAAGTACTCATTTTGTCACCGTTTTGGCGGCTGTACGAGTAGTTAATGATTTTAGCAGGTATGAAACTTAAAAAAAAACAGCTACTCGTTACGATTTCAACATTAGGCGTAACTATCTGTATTTTTGACAGATGTCGTATCGTAGAGACGGTCTTTGTTTCCCATTTTTATGGTATAGGAGGTTAACAAGATATTTCTGACAACTGTGAAATTGTACAAAGACTTAATCGGTACGATTTCAAGATATGTAACACTCTAACAACTGTCTAATTTATTAAAGCGATTCTTGTCCTGACATAACTTCTGACAGCTGTCAAACTTAGGTATAAAAAAGTACTCATTTTGTCACCGTTTCGGCGGCTGTACGGTTACTTAATGATTTTAGCAGGTATGAAACTTAAAAAAAAACAGCTACTCGTTACGATTTCAACATTAGGCGTAACTATCTGTATTTTTGACAGATGTCGAATCGTAAAGACGGTCTTTGTTTTTACATTCTCGGGGTATAGAAGATTAACAAGATATTTCTGATAGCTGTCAAACTGTAAACAGCCTTAATGGGTACGGTTTCAACATTCTGACAACTATCGATTGTATAAAATCAATTCTTGTCCTGACAAAACTTCTGACAGCTGTCAGGCGGTTTTAGCAACTATAAAATGTAAAAAGAACAGTTTGCCCTTTACAATTTTAACATTGGACCTAACTGAGTGTAGACTACTAAAATATTTCTGACAGCGAACGAATTTCGTTAGGAAGTGTTCAGGATCTCGCTCAAAGATGGCCAAATCTGAGCTATAAATTTCGTAGTGATTCGTCACAGTGATTTAAGGACCAGATCAATGTTTTCTTGTTCACAGCTCATAGATTTCGTTTGTGGTTCTATAGGTTATGAAATCGCTTCTTTAAACATCGTTTAGTTTGACCCAAAGCAGCATAAATGACAATTCTAATGTTCTGTTTCTCCTTTTTTAAAATTACAATTTCATATGCACTTATTTCAGCGAGGAGAAGTACTTCCATTTAGATGTACTCGTATATATATAGCACAACTATGCATCCATCTAAGCGTACAAACGTATTTGACATTGTTATTCTTGCGATGCGCTCTCCCCGACTTTTGAGTACATAAATCAAGTCAGCGAATGTCAGAACATGAAATAATTTCATGTGCAGATGCACAATTCTATATAACATCATCATTCAGCTACATTGGGTCGGAAGTTGAGTTTTATTTTCATGGGCCATGACATGACGGGGGCCTCCACTCTCCTCCGTACGCATAGTAGTAGATCACTCCACGTACATATGTACTACATACGTATACATATATAGGGCAAGCACAAAGTATCCGAACGAAATATTGCTAAATAAATGGATCGAAATAAAAAGGGTTCTCTCCATCTATCTATCTATCTATCTAGCTACGCGGTGGAGTGGTCTCTCCGTGGTAGTTCGCGAGACGTGAAGCAATTTAATTTTTTTTTTTTTTCGGGGCGGAAATATTCCCGAGCCCGATGGAAGCTTTTACGATAATCACGGTCAATTTGTAAGAGACAGAAACGTTATTGTTGCAATTAATAACGGTGCTCCTTTCTCCTAACACGCTTTAAATTATTTTTGTTGTAGTATTGACGTAACAAATCATTATAAACGTTGTTAAAAATAATTAGTGGTGATGGTGAGGTACTTCAGTTCTCTTATACATATCTCAACAACAAACTTGTAATTGCAATGAATATATGAAAAAAAAACAAAATTTTTTGCAGCACTTTATAGTCAAAATCCTCATCCCCATACAAAATACTGCAGAAGTGATATTGCATTTTTTTTAAACAACTTAGACGAGGGTAAATGGGAAAGGATGATGAACATGCTACAGAATCCAATAAAGAATGAGTTAAGAAAAAGGAAATACGCATCATGAAAGACCCAAAAAAACGCAGAGAAGGAAATAGAAAAGATGATGACAAAGGCAATGATGGATTGGAAGGAAATGGAACAACAAAAACAAATACAAAGAAAAGCAATAACACATGGATATTGGGTATCTTGAATGTGAGGAGTATACAGGGAAAGGAAGTCGAAATAGTGGATGAATTTGAAGAAAATGGGTTGGAGATAATGGTACGAGGGAGCGTTTTTATATTCGCGGAATGGGGGATAAGGGGTGGAAATAAAAAAACCAAATTATTTTTCTTTTTTAATATATTCACCTGCAAGACTGATACATTTTTCACATCTTTCAATTAATTTATTTATACCCTCATAAAAAAATGATTTCTCTTTATCTGCAAAATACGCCGAAACTGCCTCCTTGACTTCATCATCGGCAGTAAATTTTTTACCCCGCAGCTCTTTTTTCATTTTCGGAAACAGGTAATAATCACTCGGGGCCAGGTCTGGGCTGTAGGGTGGGTGATTCACAATTTCGAAGCCCACCTTATGCAGGGCAGCTAACGCAACGCGGCTCTTGTGGACGGGCGCGTTGTCGTGCAAAAGCAGCACACCTTTCGTCAATTTTCCCCGTCTTTTCTCTTTAATGGCTTCTCTTAGTCGCTCTAATATTGAAGCGTAATATTCTCCGGTTATAGAAACACCTTTATCTTTATAATCAATCAACAATATTCCTTCCGAGTCCCAAAATACCGTTGCCATGAGTTTCCCAGCTGATTGTGACACTTTAAATTTCTTGGGAGGTGCTGTGCCCTTCTTATGCCACTGCATGGAGTCTTGTTGGGCTCAGGTTCATAATGATGAACCCAAGTTTCGTCTCCAGTAACAATTCGACTCAATACACCATCCTTGTCCTCATTACAGAGGTCCAAAAATGCACGTGAACACTCTACGCGCTGTTGTTACTTGGTTGGTTACTTGGTTGACGATAGCTCAAAGACTAACTATCTAATAACAATGAAACTTCCTACTCATACTAATTATGAGTCGCTGCACAGGCCACGCCCCCAATGCGCCTAATCGCCCCCCGCCCCTACAACCCGCTCATTCCGCGAATATAAAAACGCTCCCTCGTAATAACTGAAACAAAGACAAAGGGAAAGGGAAGATTGAAATTAAAAAACGACCACACCCTTCTATACAGTGGAGTAGAAGAGGACCAAAGAGCAACGGCTGGTGTGGGATGTATAATACATAAAAATTTAGAAGACAGAAATGGGAAGCAGTAAATGAAGGATTATTGAAGATAGATATAGGTACTGGACGGTAAGGAAGACATAAAAACAATAATAGCAGACAAGTTCTAGAATCAACTAACAGAAATGGTAGAAAATGCAACTGTGATGATATATGTTGCCGGAGATTTCAACAGGAGTATAGCCAAAAAGGACCACATGTATAAAACAGAGGGAAACATCGAGAAGAGGTGAGAAATAACAATGGGAAACGATTACTAGAATTTTGCCAACTACAAAATTTGATAGTCAGTAAATCCAGTATGGAACATTTTCAGAAGTACTATGGTAGGATCAGCGACAAACGTGTGTAGCATTTATAAATCAAGGAACAGTAATAAACAAACATCATGGTAAAATGAGGAAATAAAAAAATAAGTCAAAAAGAAAAAGTAGAGTGGAGGAGATATCTACATAATAAAACAACAAAGGGGAAGAGGCCTGAACTGAATTTGGCAACAAAATCGAAACAAACAGAAGTAGTAACCAAAAGCTGTTATCCAGAGCTCTAAGACTAATGAGAATAGGAAAAAAAATCATCGAAATCTCTATAAAGAACGAGAGGAATGAAATATTAACAAATGATACAGAGGTATCATGCAAAGATGGAAAGAATACTTTCAAAACTTATTAGGAGGGACAGAATAAACAACAAGATATAAGAAAATCAAACCAATAAATCGAACAAGACTACGAAGAAATAAAACTAGAAGAACTAGAAGAAGTACTTAAAAAGATGAAAAATGGGAAAGAGCCAGGAGATGACAAAATAACCACAGAAATGCTGAAATACCTAGGGGAACCGAAGGAAAAAGAAATATATTGGAAATAATTAATAAAGTCTGGGCCAAACAGCATAAATAGTACCAATATACAAAAACGGAAATAATAATAATAATAATAATAATAATAATAATAATAATAATCTTCATTGCCCAACAGATAAATCCACTAAGAGGACAATAGTACAATAAAACATAATGCAATGGTATAAATAAGATCTCTTTGCAAGGCTTCACAATCAGAGATGGTAGAAATCTTCGTATAAATTTTCAGATCATCCGCATACGCACGAACTCGGCTATCAAGATTGGTCAATAGATCGTTAATGTAAATATTAAACAAAAGGGGTCCCAGATTCGATCCCTGAGGAACCCCCGACGAGGCCGTGAATGTTTTAGAATAAAAGCCGTTGTAGTAGACGTAACTGGTGCGATTATACGAATAGGAGGCCATGAAATCCGTAGTTCTAGAAGAAAATCCAAAAGAACTTAACTTGAATAGAAGTATAGTATGGTCGATGGTATCGAAGGCCTGCGCAAAGTCGGTGTATAGAACGTCAACTTGTTCTTGTGTGTTGATACAGGAGCTAATATATTGCGTGATCTCAGCTAAATTTGTTAAGACGCACCTTCCTCCAGCTGTACATTTTATTGTAAATAAGATGTTCAAATACTTTCGCATAGGTAGATAGGACACTAATAGGCCTGTAGTTTAATACGTCGCATTTACTCCCTTTCTTCAATACTGGATTGATTTTGCATACTTTCCAAATATCTGAGAAAATCTTTGATTAAAAAATTTGGAAGTCCATCATGGCCTGATGTAAAGTCTGCTTTGAGACGTACAATGGGTGCTATTACCTCATCAATGGTGAACTCGTCAATACTAATGCAAGTGGCTGTCGCAGAAATCGTTGGAGACACCGATATAGATCGAGGTTGGTAGACATCCGAAAATTTTATTGCAAAAGCCTCTACTATCTCTCCTGGCTCAGCTATCTCAAGACTATTAAACTTCATACAACCAGGAATCCTCGACTTACCCGATTTCTGTGCAATAAACCGCCAAAACAATGTTTGACCAAATATGCTTCATAGTCCCTGTGCAGTTCGACCTTAACCAATCTGCGTACTCTAACAAATTCGTCCTTGTACTAAGATTATCCTGATGATTTCCTTTGGCGGTGATAGTCATACTAGTCCACTATACCGAAAAGGAAACTGACGCGACGAGGTAGTATACTTTGGCACATGTTTGTCAATTATGGATTGCAATGTTGTATAGAAAGACGTAACCGCAATATTGACATTGTAGTCTGTAGTCTGTAGTACTAATTTCTTCGTACAGGTCGATAAGATTTGCTTTCCGAAAATTGTATCTAGGGCTTGAACTGGAGGGAAAATTTCTAGTGGGTTCAAAAGATGACGTAATTACAAGACTTAGCGCTGGATGGTAGGCATCTTCAGGAACCAAAGGATTCAGGAACAGTTTGTGAGAGCAAATTACACTTTGAAATGCACTTAAGTATGACACATCACAACTAAACAGTTGCAAACCGTTTGACGAGGCAACCAGCACACCACCACCGGTAGATTTTCCCACTTCAACCAAGTCTCTATCCTTTCTAAGGGTCATATTTATAGTCCGTGCTTGAGGTTGTGTCGATGCTTGAGCACGCGATTTTGACAGATTCCTAATGACATTTACGTCAAAATCGCGTGCTCAAGCATTGACACAACCTCAAGCACAAACTATAAATATGACCCTTAGTATATTGTGTGTAGAGGAAAATAGTTCTTCGTCCCCTAGGTCAGCTGAAAGCCATGTCTCGGTGAGTAAAATAAGATCAGCAGATGAGGCCATATAGTGGACAAGCAAAATTCGTTGGTCTTTCTTCGCAATCCGCGTACGTTTGACAATTTTTGGTGCTCCATTTAGATACCGAATGTAGATATTAGTTTCGCCTGCAATGATCCGTTCGTAAAGTTGTTGTTTTACAGCTATGTAAATGGAACCTTGAAGCGGAGTCTTGTCACTAGTGAGAAAAACGGATTTATATTTATCAATCAATTTTAGTTTAGAACTTCCACGCAAACCGGACAGAACTACATCCGAAACTGTAACAATTATAGGGGAATCACCTTGCTCAATACTGTCACTAAGGTTATGTTTCACTGGCTGTATGTTTCAATATTATTTGACGCACAAATTAATGTAGTAACTGTGAAATTTCCTCTCCAAAATAATCACTTATGCTTTAATATAAATAAATATTATCCTCCCCCTTATACTCGTAATCATTCTCATAATATATAACTGAGAGTTATGCCCAAGCTGGCCGAATTCCCTTCATCATTTCGTAATAATTTCGTTAGTTAATAGAATGGAAGGCAAACGAAATTTCGGGTTAAAATCTGCCGTCTCGGGCGAGTCCCTCCATCGTCGTCCAAATTAAAATATGCAATAGAAAAGGAATCCGTTGAATTATTCAACGACAAACGGCTTCATTAAATTAATCACAACCTTCTGTATATACATTTTTTGCCCTCTCCCCCCACATAATAATTTCGCACATGAAGTTCTCGTATTATAATATCAATCGGATTTGATTTTGCTCGAAAATTGCCCCAGCACGTTATTATATCCTAGACAGTTGCGGAAATTAAAAACAACCGTGAGGTCGGAGAGGAATTCGCTATCGTTTAGGTGTGACAGGTCGTGCGGGCTAAATATAAAAAGGTGGAAATTAAATTCTTTATATAGACCGATATATGAACTTATGCTATTACTATTACATAAGCTTATTTGCTTTCAGGATCTGTATATATAACAGACTATTCATTCTGTGGAACAGATACGAAACGGTTTATAAATGAATTCAATGACACATTCTATAATAAGATTAGAATTTCACCTGATGAGTGTGTTTCGAATACTCCTTAATAGTCTACGTTTGCTGAAACTAATTTGTATTTATGTACATATATAAATGCATTAAATGAAGGGCTTATATTGAAATGCGTTTACTGAAATAGACGATGTTTCAATATCGTTTTCTAATTTCTTTATTTCACTTCAGACGCAATTTTGAAGAGATTTAAAAGAAAATATCGTTTATACAAGATCCATAACTTTAGTTTGGCAACTTACCAAGTGAATCAACATTAATGACGTTTCTCCTGTCAAATTTTTGACACATTTGAATTTAAAAATCAGGCAAGCCAACATAAACGTTTAAAATGTTTTCTTTCGCAAGATTGGCGATACTGGCGATAGTTTTAAATTGTACGTACTTCAAATTGTGACAGCTGTCAGTGTGACAAGCCTAAATTAGAGAAGCTTAGATTTGGATATTTATCCAAGATGTTGAATAAGTTTCAGCGCAAAAAGTTTGTAATCGAAAGTTACTTTAGAACTGGTCGAAAATTAGATAAATAATGTCACGATTGTCATCATCGATTGTTACGTCAGATATACATATTTTCATGGTAGCTAATAACTGAAAAAGAAATATTGGGTAGACTGGGGCAAGTGTAAAAACGGGGAAAGTGGAAAATCGCCTAATAGCAGAAAGGAGTTCATAAATAATAATATATTTTAACATAGTAGGCAACCTGTGGCATCTAAAACCATATAATAGCTTTATCGACATTTTGATTTCTAACTTACCGACCAGTTTTCACCTAACCAACAAATGCAGTGTACTACAGAGCCTGCAAGGTTGTAGAAGTTTGTGAAATTTAGAATATTTAAGGTAGGAATTTTTTTTGTAGTGAAGAGCTCCATCCCCCTCCCCCCGCCCTCCCCCGTCTCTCTCTCCGGGAGCATAAAAGTTAATTTTTACACTTACTGTGCATGGATCCCTCAAGACTAAAGATTGTGGGCGCAAAAGGGAAACCTTGTTCCAGAATTATAGCCAGTTCTGGGAAGGACAATGTTACCGTCTTGACTGGTGCGAGCACATCTGAGCAAAAGGCACCTTCTTTGATTATATATATAAAGGCAACGATGTACGAAGTTCGTGGATTCCCGAAACTAACGAATTGCAGAAATCTCCAATGTCATTTGCCGCGAGTCCGAATTTTTTCGAAATTACATCACAAAGGTATTACTGCCTAGTTTATGACGGTCATGCATCTCATGTTGACAGCCGGTTAATAGAAGCAGCTCAAACAGAGAATAGAATAATACTCAAACTTCCTGCTCATTCGAGCCACTTATTACAACCGCTAGATGTTTCTGTTCTTCGTCTCCTAAAATTAATTTGGGAAAAGAAGTTGGTGGTTTGGCAACGTCGCCGCCACGGCTGCAAAATACCGAAGAAACACTTTTCTATTTTGTTGGATGAAACATGGAACGACCTCTCTAGAAATAATTTGAAATGAAAGAAGAAGAATGAAGAAAAGTCTGACCCTGCAGCATGGAAGAGATGGAAGGAATTTCAAAAACAAAAAGATGTTGTCGACAACAATGACAGCATCACAGCAACCAATGGACAATCCATTGAAGCACCAGAAGAAACGGATAAACAGCATAACGATTCACTTACTAAAACTTCAGAGGACACAGGAAGAGACGAGGGAAGCTTCCTTCATCCTTCGAAGAATTACTTCTACAGATATTCAAACAGGACCAACCTCTTCCAACTTTAAAACGCAAACGTTTAGCTCCAGGTGCTGAAACCAGAAGTGAACAGAAGAGGCATGTTAGAGTTTAAAGTTGGATTTGATGGGTACAATGTCTAAGTCTATTTTTCGCTCATGTGAAATTTTTTAATAAAAGTTCATAAATATTTTATTTGAAAACCGATTTTCTTGGATAGGTTCGTATAATTTACACAAACCCCAGTAAATTTAGTATATATGTCAAGGGACAGTTAACCAGCGATTTTACATTTGCCCCAACAAGGGGTAAGTGTAAAAATCAAAATCCAAAAAAATATATTCGTGCTTAATTTTTCACTAATATCAATGACAGCCCTCATAATTAAGGAACTCCACTACCACTCCAAAGTTCAACTAGCCAATCGTCAGTAGTCTTTGTACTTCAATAGTTGGTCACATTTTCATGGAGGCGCTGCAAAACGAAACTTTAAACATTTATATCTCAATAAATAATAAAGATTATGCTACATTTAAAATTTTTTCCCAAATTTCCGTTTCTAAATTAGTAAATAAGTTTTCTACCTTTATACATATTCAATTTTAATCAAATTTAATTATTCCCAAGTCGCAATTACAATACAACCTCCGCAGAGTCCTACTTATTCATTCAGACCTCAGAAATAATATCGGGACGCGCCTAAACGAGCCCTCCCCTCCTCCCACTCTCGACGACTCGTTCCGTTTTTATTTTCCACCGTGATGAAGCTAATCATCGAAAATTTAATTTTATTTTCCGATCGAAATATAAATTCCGTGCAGCCGCGAAATACGAATCTGCAATCAGTCAATTACGGTTGGAGTTTTCCAATTAAATCGTTTCCGTTCTTGCGGGAGAAGGGGGAAAGGGAAACGAAAGACGGTAATAGATTGGAATGGTGATCGACTATTTCGTAGAGAATGAATTGAGTTTAGTTCTATTATTATTCTAGTATTACTAAATACTTCATAGGTTCGTAATATACCCAGAAAGAACGAGGTGACTGTCGCAAAACGAGACCAAATCGTTCTTCTAAATCTGCGTTAGCCAAACGGATGGAATGTTCACGCTGGGCAGTGCAAACAACATTGAAACGATTTCGTGAGACAAGGAGTTTTGAAAACAGACCAAGAACGAAACCACTCAACAAACACCAGAACTGATTGCTATTTGATACGAATGACTCTTCAAGATCGCAGAAAATCGTCAAAAGAGCTGAGTAGCAATCTTTTGGAAGAGCAGAGGATAGCGATTTCACCCCAGACGGTGAGAAGACGTCTTAAAGGAGTTGATTTAACAGGAGGAATGACTCGCTTGAGCGAAAAACTATAGAAACTGGACCACTGACGACTATCCTCGCGTGATACAGTTCTTCGGTGGTTTTCGTTTGTTTATTGCTGTTGTTTGGCAGACCTGCCAGCAAATTAATTCGTAGGAGACAGGGAAAGGACCACCCCGACTGTACACTGTCTACCGTCAAGTACGGCGGTGGTAGTATAATGGTAAGGGGATCTATGACGGCAACAAACGTCGTAGAATTAAGTGTTAGAGAGAGATGATGACACTCCTGATTATTTATTTCAACAAGACTCTAAGTGAGATCAAACCGTCGTTTAACATCAAGAATATTGAGTGGAACAATTAAATTTACACAGATTTACCGTTCATCCAATTTTGACCGAACATGCGAAAGGTCTGTGCCAAAATTGTGCCGAAAAACCTCACAATTGAGCAGAAGGACATTCGAAAAAACAAGTGCCTTAATCTTCTTGACAGAATCGCTAATGAACAAGATTTCTTTAGTCGTGTGATCACGATTTTAGTCGTGTGAATACGATCCTGACACCAAAAGGCAAAATCAATAAACTCTCCTCGACCAAACAAAGCTCGAATGAGCAAATCCAAGATTAAATCAATGCTGATTTGTTTCCTTGACAAAAGGGGAATCGTCCACAAAGAATTTGTTCCTCCAGGAAAAACTGTCAACCAAGTTGTTTTTATAAAGACGTCCTTGAAAGGCTCAAAAAAATTCGGGTAATCCGCGTGAGACCAGACATTGCAGACAAATGGATGCTCCGTCATGACAACGCCCCATATCACACCGCCCTCTCCATAACAGAATTTTTGACCTCAAAAGGCATTCCTCTGGTTCCCCAGACCTCCCTCCCCTATTCACTTGACCACAGTCCCTGTGAATTTTTCCTAAACTGAAAAATGTCCTCAAAGAACGTCATTTCGAGACTTTAGACAACATCCAAAAGAGTGTAATGGACACATTGAGGACTTTCAGCGTTACTACCAACAGTGGCAACAACGTCTCCATTACTAGGTACCTCATACTTATGAACATAGCTGTACTTGTATACTTGTAAATTAATTTGAACTCGGCTTCTTTCCTTTCATTTTTTAAATTATATTTACCTGTTTTGTTTAAAATAACTTTCCTTTTTCTATTTGATTTATTTTCACGTCTTGTTTAGAACTGTCAGTTCAGCTGATTGTTTGCATGAAAGTGAGGTTAACTCTCCCTCGATGGATAGCGTCATCTTAGCCGTGTAGCCAATCTAGAAATTTCTTGTGACGCTTTATCTTACGAATTATCGTAATCTTCGTTTCGACGCCTTTGACGCATTCCGATAGCTTAATAGGAAGCGTTTAGTGTAACTGACGTGACCTCTCTCTAGTTATAATAAAAAAAAAAACAGTTCATGTATGGTAATTACCTAGTTTGGTTTTGGCAGTCTAGATCTTCCCCTATCCGCTTACTTGCCGCCTGCTTTCCGAGAAGAAGTACTCACAATCAATGGATCTCGGAATTAATAGTGAAAACAGTGGCGCTATATTAACATCTGTTCCCACGATGGCCTCTGCTGGATCAAGCCGTCGTCGGGAATCCAACACCACATCACCAGATAAGTTGGAAGTGTCCCCCAGCACACCACCGAATTCCCTATTGACGACCGGAAATTAGGAGTTCATTATCGTTACTATACAGGATGGTTCACCGGGAAGTGCAACGATCGATTGTAGAAAAAACTATAGCTAGGAAATGATCTGAAATTTTAGCAATACACTAAAGTCGGTGGGGGCCATTCGCCTGCAATATTTTCAAGATAGCAGCACTCCGGGGTATATCGGAAGTAAGCACCAACTTCGTAATTTTAAATGGAATCTCCTGTATATAGTCACGTTATTATGATTGTTAAATATATTTGTCATAATATGTATTATTGTTAGGTAGCATACTTTGTGCAAATTGAACTGGTCTGTTTCGAGAGTAGCAGAAGAAATATACATTTTTCTGTAAAACGGTTGAAGATAAATGGGTACGTTCTGATATCAAAAGAAAGAGAATTTAATTTTACATCCAACCTTGTAAACAGATATAGGGTGTCTCATTTAAAAAAAACAAAGTTATTGGCATTTAAATGTTTCCAAATGTTGGCGCCAGTAACTGTATGTCAACTAAAGGATCGGTACATGTTAATACAGGAAATAGTAAAGCAATTCAAGGATTATCAATTTGCGTAAACCAAAATTTTCTACCTTTTTTTAGTTTTGATCCTACAGCTCATTAACGAGAGCGCTGCAATTGCAAAATTTTTGATAAAATATTTATTTTCTCGAAAACAAAAGTCTCTAGGAAGGTCTTAATAAAAGTTACTTAAAATATCATGTAGAATCTAAAAAATATATAATATATAGGGTGATCCATTTAAAATAATAAAGTTACATACGCTTTTCTATAATTGGGACACCCTGTATATTTGAAAATATTTTCTAGCTATGCATCGTATAAATAGAGACAACTTTTATTTGAAACTTTTTTCTCTATACTGTAAAATAAACAAATTATCAAAGAAACCGCGTCAGCTGGGACACCCTGTATAATAGAGTTGTTATCTGATTGTAATAATTTAGAATATGTTATCACCTGAAGAAGCTGCAGTGTAGCAAAACAGCTGTTCTGTTTTCAACTAAATATAATGTAAATCTGAAACAATTGTTTGTGTTTTATTCAAATGGAACACCCTGTATATTATTTATGAGTAAAACGCCGAATTAAATATTCTGCAACTTTGCTATAGCATTAAGTTCAACATTTTAGGGAAAGTTACTTAAAATATCATGGAAAATCTAAAAAAATATATAAAATATAGGGTGATCCATTTAAAATAATAAAGTTACATACGCTTTTTCTATGATTGGGACACCCTGTATATTTGAAAATATTTTCTAGCTATGCATCGTATAAATACGGACAACTTTTATTTGAAACTTTTTTCTCTATACTGTAAAATAAACAAATTATCAAAGAAACCGCGCCAGCTGGGACAGCCTGTATATTATAGTAAATATATATTGTCATGTCAAATTTAGCATAAGAATGTCAATAAGTCAAAAACATGATCTTTCACAGATTAATTGCAAGAAATAAACATGAAAGTGTCTTTTTTTTTTTTCATATTCAATAAAAATGTATTTCCCTAAAACATCTTTGCTTGAGAGCAATATCTATCAAACTTCTCATATTCCCCATCGATATTCGACAAAAGCAAATTGTAAATATTGGATTTCCGAAAATACTACCTCATATACATACATATATAGGGGGAAAAAAATAAATACATTTATATTCAAGTACAGCTTAAGTAAACATTCTCCTTCGGGATACCTAGTAGGTACATTTTCAATTTTCCTCTGATGTTATTTATATAAATATGTCGTGAGATATTCGGAATAATATTAAATTCAAAAAAAAATTGTAGAAATATATATAAGAATCGTATTACATGTGAATACATAAAAGGACCTCCCTAAATTGCGTTCTAGAGATGGAATTAATTAAAACGTCTATACTACGAGGGAGGAATTGAACAAACAACGACCAAAAACGCAATCTATTTAGAAATTATTACAAAACCACAAGTCGTACGGATATGAAGCATTCGTATTTACAGGTTTGCACAGGCGACGAAGCCTATCATCTTCATTCATCGCCTGAGGGGGATTTTGGCTTCTAATTGGGTATAGAAGGAACCGAGGCATTAAACGCAAACCAAACTGATTGTCTGACTGCTCGAATTATACTTTATGTTATTTACTCATTAGAAGCATTCCTCGATTAGCCTAGGAAAATCCGGGGAATTCCTAAAACTCTTAAGGTAGTACATATAGGGCGAAAACTTTCATCGGGACATATTTCATTTTGCGGTTTTAATTAAAGCCCCATCGGACGGGAAAATAAGGAAACTGATGGAGCGCCACTGATGGTAACATTTAAACATTTTAATGACGGCGGTTCCAGCGTTCGGGGCTTCCGAAATCAATATCCTTGTCAATCAATATTCCCGGCGAGTGTGAAGTGATTTTCAAATTTACATTTAAATTATGACGAGTGCGCGGCGCACCTCCGTTTTTCGAAATGTGCAGGAAGAGGGAATAAAGCACTTAATCAACGCCGGCTCGTGTTGTGCGGCGAAAATAAGTGCCAGAGAATGGGCGCCGAAACAGAAAATGGATTGCGAAATTTTAAATTAATCTTAAGGCTGCCGCTATATGGTATGGTGGCGTTCTATTTTATAAGACCTCTTAAGAGCCAACGACACTCCTGTCAATATATATATTTTTTATAATAATAATAATAATAATAATAAATATTTTATTCCCACACACAGTATACAAGAGACAAAAGTAGCACACTTGACTTGTATAAGCTAAAAATACGTCACAGAAACAAACAACTTGTGCATTATAGAAATCTTAGACACAATAGCTATTCACATTTAATAAATACTCTTTAACAGCTTTTTTTGAACGGGTATAAGTTAGAGACGCTCAGACTTATTCCTAAATACGAAGCCTAATAAATCAAGTATGTAAATATCATAAAAGGTTAGTAGAGCATTTTTCTGTGTGTAGTTGTGTTCTTTTTGTGAAAATATTGTTCGCTGTTAATCACTTTGGCGAATCTCCGGGATTAAACTAAAAAATGTCACGAGATTATAAAGAATTCAGCCGCCTAACCACTGCGGCTCTTTTAGCTGAATTAGAAAAAAGAATTCTCTTTCAGATTGTCTTTCAGATTGATAAACCCCAGTGAATTACCCCATAACGCAAACAAAAAATAAAATTTGAATGATAAAAAGTTAGGAGAGAGCTAATATTACATTTTTTCTTGAATTGTTTCAAAGCATAACAAATTTTTGATAACGTACTGCATAGATTACTCAATTTTAAGTTAAACACTTTAACCCACTAAACACCAAACAAGTTTCAATGCTGTCATTAGCAAGGCGATAATAAAACTAAATTAAAATAAAATCTACAAAAACAGGTAACCTAAATGTTATGCACGGTTAATCCGATACGCATCATTAATTTCTGATTAACGAAAACAATGACGAATGAGGGATAGGTCCGTTGTCACAGTTCATTACACATTACTTATTTTTATATATTTCTAAACTTTCGAAAACATTTAGAAACTTACAATTGTTTATTTGCCTAATTAATTTAACATTCGTATGATCGATGTTGTGATCTGTTTCAAAATTGTGTTGGGCAACGCTCGATTTCTCAATTCTATTAAATCTAAGATTAGCCATATGCTCTTTGAATCTAGTTGAGACTGCTCTCCTGGTTTGCCCAATATATTTTTGATTACAAGTCGGTAAGGCCAATTGTTTCGGCAATTGACACACCGACTTATAAGCTTTCCAAATGGCTGACCAATGAATTTAATAATTTGCCAATACAGCAACCTAGTTTTGCAGTAAAAAATTCGTTAGAATTTATTGAAGAAATTCAAAATATTCAGTTGCTGGAGGGTGAAATATTAATTTCATTTGATGTTAGTTCTCTTTTTCCTCGTGGACCGATTCCAGACACCTTGACATACCTCGAAGATTGTTGCTTCAAAATAGTTTGAGACAACAATGTGTCCGCTTAACTGACATCTGTATGAAACAAAACATTTTTCAATTCAACGGGAGTTTTTATGTACAGCTGGAAGGAACGACAATGGATAATTCCTTGTCGCCCTTTTTGGCTAACCATTTCATTAGCCGTTTTCAAAAGGACTTAGAATCTGAGAGCGGATGCTTTCCTAGGGTTTGGTTGAGGTATGTGGATGATATTTTCGCTATATTTGACACTAAAAAATGTAATATTGACGATTTTCTCAATAGATTAAATAATCGGTTCGAAACCATAAAGTTCATTTGTAAAAGAGAAGAAAACGGTCAGCTACCCTTTCTAGATACTGTAGTAATTAGAAATAACAATAGATTAGAGTTTGACGTGTATAGAAAGGAAACCAATACACTTCGCTACATTCCTTCAGATTCCCATCATTGTGTTCAACACAAAATGGCAAGCCTGAATTTTTTGGTCCACAGACTTCTCACTTTTCCCTTGAACAAGGCGAGGTATAAGAAAGAGCTTAAAATTATAAAAGATGCGGCCAAGCGTAATGGTTTCCAACCTCAGCATATCTAATAAGTTAATTAGGAAGTTTAATTATAAGAAAACTGTGAAAGAATCTACGATTTTTCGAGAGGATGTTAAAGCTTCACCCGTTGTGACCCTCCCTTACGCTCACTTTATCACTAAAGGTTTGAGTAAAATCTTCAAAGAGCTAGATCTCAGAATAGTTTACAGTTCTCGTACTAGTTTACGAAGTCTAATCGGTAACCCTAAAGATAAAACACAACCTCTAGAAAAGTCAGGTATTTAAGAAATCAATTGTAAAGATTGTAATCAAAAATAGATTGGGCAAACCAGGAGGGCAGTCTCAACTAGATTCAAAGAGCATATGGCTAATCTTAGATTTAATAGAATTGAGAAATGGAGCGTTCCCCAACACATTTTTGAAACAGATCACAACATCGATCACACCAATGTTAAATTAATTAGACAAATAAACAATTGTAAGTTTCTAAATGTTTTCGAAAGTTTAGAAATATATAAAAATAAGTCATGTGTAATGAACTGTGACAACGGCTTTATCCGGCATTCGTCATTGTTTTCGTTAATAGGAAATTAATGATGCGTATCGGATTGACCGTGCATAACATTTAGGTTACCTGTTTTTGTAGATTTTATTTTAATTTAGTTTTATTATCGCCTTGATAATGACAGCATTGCTGTTGAAACGCGTCGGTGTTTTAGTTAAAACTTGTTTGGCGTTTAGTGGGTTAAAGTGTTTAGTGTTCTACATACTTGTTCATTATACTTTCATAGATTTTACATAGAACACTTCTCTCGAAAGAAAAATTAACAGGTATTATAACAGACGAATTATGTTTTACAATAAAAGAGGAAATTTGATCATATCCTTTCGAATTTGAGGTATTTAAACCATTGATAATTGCTTTCTCTATCTTTTTCAACTACTGGTTCAATAAAAAAAGAATCCACGACTTTACAGATTTACTTTCAAGTTTACATTGTATATATGGAAAGCACCGGCTGTGATAGTATATTATTAGTATAAGATATTTAAAAATGTTGTAAAAATCGGGACTAAATCAGGACAATCACATTGGTAAACACTAAACCATTACTCCTCTTTTAGCATATTACAGAATCTAGTTAGAGAACTATTACAATACTTATACCTATGAATGTATTCATTAGTGTACTAACTGTAATGGTCAGATAAATTATTGTCTTTGCAAGAAGTGGAAAAGTATTTATCCGAAAAGTTTATTAGAAGTTATCTAGACAAATTACAGAATCATTAACTACACGTATAGGTTGATCGATAGTTCCATACAAATTGTATACGCTACATAAATCTTCAAACCGTTGGCGCATAGCAGATGGAAGTAAAAAATTTATGTTAAAATCTCATATATTTTCACAGTCTAATGTCTCTAAAAAGTTCGAAAAATTCTTCAAGAATAGTAGGTAAACTATGGGCGCATCAGACCAGTCAATCGACGTGGACACGCTGTATAAAACGTGTATAAAACCAGCAAATTGTCATAATTATGACAGAACACTAAACACTTTAACCCACTAAACACCAAACAAGTTTCAACTAAAACACCGACGCGTCTCAACAGCAATGCTGTCATTAGCAAGGCGATAATAAAACTAAATTAAAATAAAATCTACAAAAACAGGTAACCTAAATGTTATGCACGGTCAATCCGATACGCATCATTAATTTCCGATTAACGAAAACAATGACGAAAACATTTAGAAACTTACAATTGTTTATTTGTCTAATTAATTTAACATTCGTATGATCGATGTTGTGATCTGTTTCAAAAATGTGTTGGGAAACGCTCCATTTCTCAATTCTATTAAATCTAAGATTAGCCATATGCTCTTCGAATCTAGTTGAGACTGCTCTCCTGGTTTGCCCAATATATTTTTGATTACAATCTTTACAATTGATTTCGTAAATACCTGACTTTTCTAGAGGTTGTATTTTATCTTTAGGGTTACCGATGAGACTTCGTAAACTAGTCCCAGAACTGTAAACTATTCTGAGATCTAGCTCTTTGAAGATTTTACTCAAACCTTTAGTGATAAAGGGAGCGTAAGGGAGGGTCACAACGGGTGAAGCTTTAACATCCTCTCGAAAAGTCGTAGATTCTTCCACAGTTTTCTTATAATTAAACTTCCTAATTAACTTATAGATATGCTGAGGCTGGAAACCATTACACTTGGCCGCATCTTCTATAATTTTAAGCTCTTTCTCATACCTCGCCTTGTTCAAAGGAAAAGTGAGAAGTCTGTGGACCAAAAAATTCAGGCTTGCCATTTTGTGTTGAACACAATGATGGGAATCTGAAGGAATGTAGCGAAGTGTATTGGTTTCCTTTCTATACACGTCAAACTCTAATCTATTGTTATTTCTAATTACTACAGTATCTAGAAAGGGTAGCTGACCGTTTTCTTCTCTTTCACAAGTGAACTTTATGGTTTCGAACCGATTATTTAATCTATTGAGAAAATCGTCAATATTACATTTTTTAGTGTCAAATATAGCGAAAATATCATCCACATACCTCAACCAAACCCTAGGAAAGTATTCGCTCTCAGATTCTAAGTCCTTTTCAAAACGGCTCATGAAAAGGTTAGCCAAAAAGGGCGACCCATTGCCGTTCCTTCCAGCTGTTCATAAAAACTCCCGTTGAATTGAAAAATGTTCTGTTTCATACAGATGTCCGTTAAGCAAATATATTCCTGGACACATTGTTGACTAAAACTATTTTGAAGCAACAAATCCTCGAGGTATGTCAAGATGTCTGGAATCGCTACACTAGGAAAGTGAGAACTAACATCAAATGAAATTAATATTTCACCCTCCAGCAACTGAATATTTTGAATTTCTTTAATAAATTCTAACGAATTTTTTACTGCAAAACTAGGTTGCTGTATTGGCAAATTATTAAATTCATTGGTCAGCCATTTGGAAACCTTATAAGTGGGTGCGTCAATTGCCGAAACAATTGGCCTTACCGACTTGCCAGGTTTGTGAATTTTAGGTAAACAATATAATTTAGCGATAACAGGATTGGAAACATGTAGCTTACGTCTAACATCGGCGGTAACAAGGTTACCAAGCTTTAAACACATTGTTGACATCTCTAATCATTTTCGGTAAAGGATTTTTTGAAATGGATTTTTAAGGACCACTACTCAACAGGTCATTAACCCAATCATAGTAGTCCTCTTTATCTAAAATAACAACCTTGTTCCCTTTGTCAGCTTTCAAATAAAAACAATCTTTTTCCCGCAAAGTTTTAATGATTTTAATGTTTTCGGATTTCTGAGGTGATTTGCAGGCCAGATATCTCCGCCGCCGATCATGTGAACGTGGATGATGTTTGCATGACACACATAAGAGCGGAGGGTTTGGAGGAGCCACAGACCTCTACATTTTTCGAAAATGTGTACGACAAATCTTCTTATGACTTGGGAAACTTCACGAACAAAATATTAAGTGATAACGAAAAACGTCAAATTCTTGATATGGGGCCTTTACAGCCTTCAGGACCTTTTCCAACCAGAAGAATAGGTGTTTTTCAAAATCGTACTACGTTTCGTGTTCTTAATATGGGCCAGTTAATCGTTTTTGGTTGTGTTATTCCAAAATACTAGACGCTGCCTATTGTCAACCCTGCTGGTTATTTGCTTCACAAAGGTATAATGTTTGGTGTACGGGAATTCGAGATTGGAAGCATTTATCAGAAAGTATTAAACAACACAGTTGTTCGAGTGGCCATTCGGAAGCATGTGCTGTGTATGAATTTTGGAAAAAAAACGATACTAATACTATCGACAAGGAACTTGAAAATGAAATTCGCAAAGAAGCATCATTTTGGAAAATGGTTCTTCAAAGATTATTCGATATCATACTTACCCTAACAAAGAGTTCTTTGGCTTTGAAAGGACATCAAGAAGACTTAAGTCAGGAAAGATACCACGGAAATTTTCTGTCCTTTGTAGAGCTTGTCGCCCGATATGATCACACTTTGCGGCAAGTTTTGGATATGCCCAAAGGTAATAATAATTATTTATACCAAGGATTAATTGTAATTTATGTTATTACTGTTTAATATTTTTATTACCTGCCCTGCAGTGCACAAAAAAAGAGCTTAAGTAGCTTAGCATTTTTTAAGTATTTGTATATTTTATATTTTTATTTGATAAAACCTAATCAGTTTACATAGCAGCGGGGCCCCATCTTTTAATTTGCCCCAGGGCCCTTGGTTACCTAGCTACGCCACTGGCCGCAGGAGAGCAGTCTCAACTAGATTCAAAGAGCATATGGCTAATCTTAGATTTAATAGAATTGAGAAATCGAGCGTTGCCCAACACATTTTTCAAACAGATCACAACATCGATCATACGAATGTTAAATTAAAATAAACAATTGTAAGTTTCTAAATGTTTTCGAAAGTTTAGAAATATATATCTAAAAATAAGTCATGTGTAATGAACTGTGACAATGGACCTATACCGTATTCGTCATTGTTTCCGTTAATCGGAAATTAATGATGCGTATCGGATTGACCGTGCATAACATTTAGGTTACCTGTTTTTGTAGATTTTATTTTAATTTATTATCGCCTGGATAATGACAGCATTGCTGTTTAGTGGGTTAGAGTATTTAGTGTTCTACTTCTGTACCAAGAGATACAGTGAAGAACTTCATAATTATGACAGCTTGACAGATTTTAGCTGTCAAAACTACAGCTTTTACAGCGTGTCCGCGTCGATTGACTGGTCTGATGCGCCCATAGTTTACCTACTAAGAATAATTCGAAATCTGAATTTGAGGGGTCGATAGACGGTGCCACCGTCAACTTCACGACAACCGTACGATGCTAATTTAAAGTTGGACATTTTTATCACTTCTATTTGATCGGAGGACAGGATAATGTCCAGTTTTGCGAGTTTATTTGCGCAAGCATCTAATGTTTTGATGGATTATTTTAATGTTTGATGATGATACCTTAAAAGAGGAATATCTTTCAGGATATTTACTTTTTACTGCTTCACACTCCACGTCGTTGATGTTTTTCAGGTTTATGTATTCCACTAAGTCAGAAGTTGTAAGTTTAGGGTCCGGGTTGTAGACATGTAGATGACTAAAGCTACTAACGCCTTCAATTGTTGCAGCAGCGTCAGTACCACGCATAGGTGTAGGCCTCTTAGATTTTAGTTTCTTTATTTACCACCCCATCACATAATCTATTTAACATGTTTGATAATTCAATATTATTTTGTTTTAGTACAGAAAAAGAATCTTTAATTACACTAAATAAAAAGTAGGCAATCCTACACATCTGCCAACTATAGCGTATCTAACGAGCTCATTTAGCGCAGCAACGGCGCTTCATTTACTCCAATATTCGCATAATTGATTCGATACGCTGAAACTATACACCTATACGTATGTAACATGCATGCATACGACTAACAACAGGCCAGCAGTAGCACCGGCGGCGGCGCGAATTAAAAACGAATCGGAACAACCGGTTGCGTCGTTCGCAATTGCATTAAACGATAAATAACGAATTACCGCGACTATATTTTAACGTGAAACGTACGCGTCCCTTTTTCGTCCCTCCTCCAACCCCATATACCCCGTATACACTTCATACCTATATACAGTATAACAGTGTTTGTTTTTGACAGGGTAAACAACGTGTCGATAAGTTAGTCGTGAAATGTGACCCGGCACTGATATATTTTGTTCTGGCACGCACACAACACCGCGCGCGGAGAGATATTTTGTTCTGTGCGAGTTAGGGGGCGAATTGGAAATCTGAATGTCTCACTTTCGAAACGCCTGAGCGACGTTTAAAATCGCTTCTCTGGGAAATCTCGGAAAGACTGCGAAACCAGTGATTCCCGGGACATCATAATTACGTAGTACTTACCGTACGTCGATATTAAATAACGTTTGTGGGTGTCCTTACCTGTAACAAAGATTAAAAATGAATAAACAGATGTTTAAACTTAAGTCGTAAATGTCAACGAAGTGACAGTTTGCAAATACTGTCCGTATCCACGGCAACACAATACAATTATCAGTTTAGACGTTGTATCTTTATTCACAAACCTCCCTACAGATTTCGCACTGAATAGTATAAACAGAAAATTGAATTTAATTCAAAATTATACAAATTTACCCAAAAAAATGAATTCATTTTGGCTGCGAAACTTTGCTTAACCCTCCGATCGGTGACAGTCTTATGACCAGTAAACTGGGGTACAAGGTCCCTAGGGACCTTCATAGAAAGATACTGAGTGACAAGCAACATAACTAAGCAGGTGTATTCAATATATACATATATATGTATGTACAGGGTGAGTCACGACTATTCCCTCGGTCTCCTGTGTCTAAACGCTAAAAGATATGAGTTTAAAATTTTAGTCAAATATGTGGGACGATAAGGAGCACATTTTAAAATTATTTGCAAGTATACAGGGTGATTCAAAAAAGTACAGCATATCAAAGTTAGGTTATTTTTAATGGAACACCCTATATTGTATACCATTTTTTGATTCTACGTCATAAATTAGGATAACTTTGTTAATAGTTCCCTATACCTATCTGCCGCCAATTTTGAGAAAATTTGATATTTATGAAAATGTCGGCTTTCGCGAAAAAATGAAAAGCAGGAAAACTGTATGACTTGGACGATTTACATTTGTAAGAAGCTATTTTGACAAAGCGTGCTTTCAATAAACCAGTAGAGCATTTTGCTATCGGCTGCATGACATTAAGCAAAACAATTTATATTTTATATGTTTTCAACCATCAATAACTTTTTTAAGTTAAATGGAACACCCTGTATTTATCCATACTATGTGAAAGCACATTAAACGCCCTAGCAAAAACTATAAAGATGTCTATATCTAAATTTAACAATTAAAATGTTATTAACGAAATTCTTCAAAAACGCTCTAAGGTTGATGCTTTTTCTCATCTAAATAGGCCATGCTTTCTAATTATTTGTGTGTGGATAATTATATTCCTTCCCAGTTGTATTATATTGATAAGTAAAACCGGAAATTTTCTATCTACTATAAACTAACAGCTAACTATCAACAAAGTTATTCTAATTTGTGACGTAGAATCCAAAAATGGTATACAATATAGGGTGTTCCATTAAAAATAACCTAACTTTGATGTGCTGTACTTTTTTTAATCACCCTGTATACTTACAAATAATTTTAAAATGTGCTCCTTATCGTCCTACATACTTGACTAAAATTTGAAACTCAAATCTTTTAGCGTTTAGACACAAGAGACCGAGGGAATAGTCGTGACTCACCCTGTACAATGTGTGTATATCTCGTGACTTTCTATGCATGTTTAAGAGTGTATAAAGTGCCTAAACGTATATAGACGGATAAGAAGCATAAAAATGTCAGCAAAAGTACAAGTAAAGTATTCTTGGTTTATTTAGGTATTAGAAAGATTTTATTCGTATTAAGTTTTATTGTTTTGGCGTAGATGATCCAACTCTTGCTTGGCAGGTAGAAGAGCGCGGTACCTGCTGTGAGTGTTCAGCACAAACCGCTAATTGACAGGCCAAACATTTCGAACGGCTTTTGCGTTGGCGATGGTATTGCTGACGACATAAGTGGCATGACCAACGACTAGTACGAGGGGCATATTCAGGTTTATCCCCCTGCGGATGTGGTGTTTGTATCACCTGAAGAGTTGAAAGAAAACAGGAGGAATAGACATTGATGCTTTATAATTTGTGTTAAGACAAATATCATCAATAGTGGCAGTTTTGCTGGTGAGTAATCTTTGAGGTCTCGAATTTACGTTATCAAAGCGAATGAATTTTGTAATGGACACAAAGCGATCATGTGATAAAGCAGTTTTATATATTGGGGCATGAGTTCAGTTCCATAGTTCCTTTGCATGCTCGGTGTTTGATTTTGCCAGTCCAACATACAAAATTATCGCCATAAATGCATCAACCTCTTTCAGGGTCAATGCTTTCCATTGCTTCGGCTTAGCAGAATTTTTTTCTACTGGTCAAGCAATAGTCTCACATTGGCTGACGCCTGCACAAATACACATTCAACGGTTTTCTTATACAAGGTCCGTACGGACCTTGTACATGTGTTTACGTAGAAAATGCCCTAAAACATAAAGAAAAACCTAACATGTGCTCGAATTGCTCTAATCGATTCAGCACGTCGTTTTTATAGAATACATGCAGCGGCGCATTTCTAATGCAAGGTAATAAAAATTATATACTCTCAAAAGTTGTAAAAGGTCCCTACGGACCTTCTCACCGATCGGAGGGTTAAATTCAACATATTTTCAGTTCAATGACACAATATATAAACAAATATTCGGTACAGCAATGGGTTCTGTGGAAGACTGTGGAGCAGGTCTCACTTACCAAACTAAACTGTCATGTACAATTTTATAAGCGGTATGTAGATGATTGTATACAGAGTCTCTCAGTCTGGTCAAAATATAAATTTGAAAATTTAGAATTATATATAGTCGATTATGTTATCTTCGATGAAAATATTATTACTTAATTATTTTTAATAGAACATCCTGTATATTTTTACACATTTGGATTGACCTATTTTTAAGCTTTATGAATATCTTTACTTTTTGCGATTTGATTCGGGCGTTTTGTAGTTATTCCATTTTTTTCTGAAAAATTTTGCCCTAGCAGACATTTATTCAAAAAATCAGAGGACACTCGATTTTTCGTATATCAATTTAAAATTCGTTATATACGTAAATAACATGTTGGAGTATATTTTAGCGCCGAGAACGACTGTCTACATTGCATGGTTATTTTACTATGCCACGGTAACTCTTCGAAATTTTTTCAAATAGAACCCCCCATATTTTATTACTTAGTTGTCTTCGTGGTCCAATTCTACATATTTTATTTCCCGCATGTACTATACCTAAAATTAACAGTTTAGGAGATAATTAGATTTTTTGAAAAATTGACACCTAATCGATATTTATCCAGTATGCCATGGAAAATAAACGTTCTCAGAGATTTATTGTCAAAGTCTCTAACGCCAAAATCACACTTCGAACAAAACCGGTACTGTTGTGTATAAATCGTTCGAACAAAACCAGTTTTGTTCACGGATCAGTGTTAAATAGAAAGTACCTTATGTCAGCTAATTATACACGTATGAATGTTTTTACAATTTGACAACTGCCAGAATTATTTTAACGATTATCTCCGAATAGGAGTTCTTATGATACGACAGCTTGAAAGCTTTTTCAGTTTCAACATTTAGTTTTAAGTGTATTCAGTTTTGGAGATTCTTGACAGCTGACACACTACAAAAACACCTATGTTGTTACGAACGTAATAGCTAAATTCATTCGGGTAGCTGTCACGCTTCAAAAGATTACTGGTTTCGTTTTTAATAAGTGTAACTGTCAAAATTGCAAACAATTTATTTTTTTTTCAATTTAACAGTATAACTAACGAAATATGTTTGACATATGTCAAATTATAACACATAACCTTCTGAAGTGACAGTTGTCAAACCGTAAAAACAGTTATTTGTTACGGGGTTTAACAACTCTGGATCTCTTGGTGCAGAAGTAGAACACTAAGGGTCATATTTATAGTCCGTGCTCAAGCATCGAGACGACCTCAAGCACGAGCTATAAATATGACCTTAAACACTTCAACCCACTAAACACCCAAAAACTTTTAACTAAACACCGACGCGTTTCGACAGCAAAACTGTCATTATCAAGGCGATTATCTCGATCACTATTACGTTGATAATGACAGCTTTGTTATCAAAACGTGTCGGTATTTAGTTAAATTTTTTGGGTGTTTAGTGGGTTGTATGTAGTGTTTAGTATTGTAAAAACAGTTCTTCTCTTCATTTTGACAGTTCTGAAATTGTAAAAAAGCCAATCATGAAACTGTTTCTAATTGTAATATATAGCAAAATATTTTTGAAACCTATCAAATTGTAAAATAATTTTTCAGTTTCAACGTTTATCAGCGTTATAACTTTGATGAAAACTGTCAAACCGTGAAAACACCTAGTTCGTTACTGTTTAACGGCAATTCTCAGAGTTGTCAAAGTGGAACGGCAGTTAAGCGGTAACTACAGAACATTTCTGACAGCTTCCACTTCAAAAGCAGTTCTTTTTCTCATTTCTTCAATGTAACTAGAAAAATATGTCTTTAACGTTTAATTTTTGGCATTCTGGTAGCTGTCAAAATGTTATTTATTAAGGTTTTGTTACCTGTCAACTGTCAACTTGTAAAAGAAAACGTTATCATTTTTTGACAGTAAATAAAACAGCTTTCAGATAAATTAGAATGCTTGCAATATTGTGAAACTGAAAAGCGATTTCTTTACAATCTGACAGCTGTCAAAAATAGTTGTATAATGTTTTAATTTTTATAATGTCATAAATTTTTAATTTTATATAATATAATAGCTAAACGCAAAATTAAGATGATCCTAATTAGTGGGGTTAGCAGCCAATGGTAAACTCTTCCAGAGAAATAAGTCTCATTAATCTTGAACTTAAGCTTTCGAATTTTATTAAATTCTTCTTCAGAAGGTAATGATTGAGTTAAAAGCTAGCACTAAAACAATGTAATCCTTAGTCCAAAACATTAAAAACTGGAGCAGTCATAACAAAAAAGTGGTCTTGTGAAAATTGAATACAATTTTAATTGTTTTAAACTTATAATTATGTTTTAAACTGTGATTATCGATTTTTTAATATTTTTAATGTTTTGGACACACACAACGATTGCATATGCGGACGACCTGATACTGCTGGTCGAGGCGGAAGACGTGAGAGACGTAAATTTTAAAACACGGGTGTCACTGGAGACCATAATAAAATGGCTGCAAGACAACGATCTCCAGATAGCACCTCACAAGTCAGAGGCAGTGATACTGAAGGGCCCGCGCAAGAGAGATGGTATAACCTTCGTTGTCCTGGGTAATATAATACCCCTAAAGAGCGAATTGAAATATCTCGGAGTCGTCCTGGACGACAGGCTCACGTGGTCGAAAGAGCTGAAAGTACAGCCCTAAGTAAAATAATGCCTAATATCGGTGGCCCCAGCTATACCAAGAGACAGACCCTATATGGAATAGTACAGTCGCAGGTACTATACGCCGCCCCAGCCTGGATTGACGTGTGGAAAATCGAAAAGTACAAGAGCATGCTAGAGAGACTACAGAGACGGACTCTACTGAGGGTCATCAGCGCGTACAGGACCGTGTCGCTGGCGGCTACGCAGGTGATAGCAGCAATACCACCTTTCTCCTTGCTTGCGGAGGAGAGATTGCAGCTGCGCCATAACAAAACAGGCCCTTTGAAGGAGGAAAGGAAACGAGCAAGAACAAGCAGTTTACACAAGTGGCAAGACATTTGGAGCCAACAGTCTACAACAGCCGAATGGACGAGAAGACTAATACCTGAATTGACCCCATGGATCCAGTGCCAACACAGAACGACCGACTATTACCTGACCCAGTTCCTATCAGGACACGGTAACTTCCGCAGCTAGCTGAAGCGCATGAAAAAAATCGAGAATGACAACTGTCGCTACTGCCAGAGCACCGATACCCCCGGACACGCAATTCTGAATTGTGACAAATGGAGCAGACAGAGACAACTCTTGGAACAGGAGATAGATGAGGTTCTGATGGAGGACAGCGTGAGGATCGCTCATGATCGAAAGCGAGATATTAAATGTGTCCTGTCGGAGAAGGAGAAAAACGAAAGAGTAGGAGAGGTCTAGGCAGAGGAGATATTGTGGACGACAGCGGCAACTAGCGCGACTGAAGTAGTGCCTAACGGCGGTTCCAGCGAGCTAGAGAGATGATGAAGTAGGGGGTTTTTAGTCGGTAAGAGTCCTGCACCCACTGGTAGAAAGGCAGGGGTCCATGAGGATTTTCCCCCTACTATAAAAAAAAAAAAAAATGTTTTGGACACAGACAACATTGCTTTAGTGCTAGCTTCTTACTCTATCATAACCTTCTGATGAAGAATTTAATAAAATTCGAAAGTTTAAGGTCAAGATTAATGAGTCTTATTTCTTTCTAAGAATTTACAATTGGATGCTAAGCCCACTAACTAGGATCATCTTAATTTTGCGTTTAGTTAACGTTGTGACAGCCATAATAGCTTAAGCAGAATGATCTACGGAAATTCGTGTTTTTTTTTTATTGACGTTATTTAAAACATCGATGAATGATTAATCTTAAAAAAGAGGCAATTCTTCGAAACTTCACATTCGCAACTATGATATATTTTATTACATTCACCCCGAATGATCATTTCCGCACAACTCAACGGAATCTCATTCGAAATCAAACGTCCGCGAACTCGAAAGTGATATTTTCACCATTAATATCTTTCGCGCCATTAATGTTATATAGAACTACTGCGATCCGTCATCGTAATACGATCAAAAATCCCCCCATTTGTTAAAAATAATCTCAATAAAAATAACAATAATCGTCTAACGACGACGACGATGGAAGAGCGACGACAACGTCGACGATGATAACATCATCCTTTCACGATAATATCTTTTCAGCGGAGTCTATCGAGGGGGGAGGGGATCCCCGCTAATGAATTGAGCTAACAACTTCGAAGGGGAGTGAGAGACGGACCCGAGAGTCGAAGGGAACATAAATTTTCAGTTAAAAGAATTATGATTGTATCTCCCCCGGACCATAAATCAAAGGTTATGTTAATGTCCAATCATGCGCACTAAATAACGAGCGTGCTAGTGACGGCTTCCGCTGGCGGAATCATTTCTGCCGCCAGGAGGGAACAGGAACGGAATTTATACCTCTTGACGCCGTTCACAATACCCTTTGCCACTGTAAATCTTATAGGCTCACCGACGACGACTTGAGAACTCCCGAAACTGTAAAAAGAGAAGTCCTCCTCTAACGCTCACACACATACACGTATACATCCCTTCGTAGCTTCCAGTGACGTAGAGACATATCGATATTATATTATACAGGAGGATGAGAATATTGTAAGGAATTAATCTGTTACCATAGTTACGATCTATACATTTTTAGTAACGTCATTTGAACTATCAGATTAATGTCTGCAAGCTAAATTTTTTAATGTAAGCTGACCTTAGATTTGACAGATGTAGCAGATTATGCATTATGCAGAGGTTATGGTGAATTATAAAAGTGGTGTATCTACTTTAGAAAATAAAACGTCAAATTAGAAATGTCACAAAAGAGTGAAATCATTACAGGTAAAACTATATTAGGTGTGCAAGATTTTATTGCAAGCCAGTGTACATATTATTTTGAAATGGAGATTCTTTGAGTAATAATCCTTTAGCTTCTTTTATGTTGACTAAACTGACACAATGTGAACCGAGCTCTAAGTTTCGAAAGATATTGTGTTGCTAATATCAATGTACTTATATTACCCGTCAATGTGACAGTCATGATTGACAATTCACATGACAGATCGACAACCGTTTTACAATGGAAAAAATAAATAAAAGGGACAGCTTTGTGGTCGCTAGCATCAATACAATGATCCAGTATTATTACGCAACGCTGCACACCGACAAGAAACATTCAAAATTTACCCGATAAATATGAATCCTGAGTCGTCTAAATTCGACCTTGTCATTCATTATAGAGAGTGATGCACTAGAGGGAGCTACTGTTCAATGGCTCTTTTGACAGTTAACATTTATCCATTTATATTGTGTTCTAGTCTCTGCTCAAATTTTTCCCCAGAAAAAAAATATCAAATGCTTTTGAGAAAGAATCCCTAAACCAGGCTGTTGAAAGGGCAGCAGTTTGATAAAACTTTGAATTACTTTTATTACATTTCACTGTATTTGAAGACTGGGTGTTCGCACCTAACTAACATCCGCTTTGAAGTTGAACCACCTCCTGGGAAACAATAATGAAACTGTTGAAGAAGGCTTTTTTAACCAAGATATAAATAATAACAGTTGGGAACCTCCCATTCAGATTCTTCAGCATCACCACTCATTATTTCAGTTACATCATTGACACCCACTTCCTAAAGCTGCAGTCGCTTCCAAAGTTATGAGGGTGATCTGAAATGTTTCCGGAATCGACAAGAAAACCACGGTATTGGTGTGGTTTTTTATTTTTATTTTTCGATGTAGTCTCCTCGAAGATCAAAACACTTTTTCAAACGGTGCTCCAGTCTCTTCAAGCCGTTGGAAAAGTAGGATGTTTCTCAGAGGATGAATCATTGTCGTGCTGAAAAAAGCACTTTTTTTCCACAAACTACAAACGAAGCCGTTTCTCCTTCAATACTGCGTCGAATCGGATCAATCAATCGCTGTAGTATTGCCACATGATCGTCCTTCCCTTCTGCAGATAGTCGATGAGGATCACACCTTGGGAATTCCAAAAAACTGTCTTTGCTATCTTCGGAGCTGATTCGCCTGTATGTAGTGATGGATCCAAGTCTCATCCACGGTTACGAAACACATCAAGGAATCGCTTGGATAGCTCTTGAATCCTGCTTTTTCATGCACCAAAATTTCATGCACCAACGCGTTCTTCTGAGATGCTGAGATGTTGTCTCTGCTATCTCTTTTAGCTTCAATCGGTGATCAGCTAACGCGACATCATGAATCTTGTCGACAATTTTATCGTTGGTAGCGGTTTTTGGACGTTCGTCACTTGTGCTTATACGGCCACGTTTGAACTAGCTCACCCAGAAGATGATGGTCGAAAATGATGAAGTAGATCCACCATGAACCTCTAGCAAAATATTTCGAATTTCCGTTTTCCCAGCTATCCAGAAGTGATTTATCACTGCGCCAAATTCGATTTTATCCATTTGCTTGCTGTACAAAACACACTCTTAAACAACTATTGACAGTAGACGTCTGAAATTTTGACAGTTGTCTTTGCCGACCAATGAATCCACTTCAACTTGCCGATTCTGCAAACATTTCAGGTAGTCCTCGTACATCTAGGAAACCAGCTGCAATGAGAGTTCTAATCCTTTCTTCATTAATTTGAACTGATCTAATAAGTTAAAATCAATTTCACTCTCAAGAAAACGCAAACGATACCTACAAGTATAGAGAATTCAATGCACCTGTTAGCTGCGTTTCAGGTACGCCACTGAGAAGCAACGACGACCAGCTATCGCAACGGTAGGGAAGTCTGGACGCTTGCCGACGCCCTCTGATGAGGATTACACTTCAGAAATTTATCTTACACACTTTCGAAGTGTACGTACAGGTCCTCCGTCGGCTAGGTCGTCCGCGAACGCTAGATTCCCCCTAGCGTGAAAAAAAAATATTACGAACAAAGAAAGGCAAATTCCGGGGACAATCTCATTGAAAACGGGATGGAAAATTACCGTTTTTTTTTCTCTCCCTCTTTCACTTCTACTTCTTCTTTCAGTCTCCGATGTGCCGGGTATCAAGTTTAAAAAAAAAAAGAGGAAGAAGCTGGAAAACGCGACCGGAGGATATTGTAACTGTCAAATAATGGAAGATATCCGTTTATTTTAGTTGAAGGTAATTGCCGGCTTGATATTTTGACGTTTGACACCATGTTCGTGTATAAATATAGAGTGTAAAAGGATGTATTGTAAGTTAATTTAATTCTGTCGTTTCGTGGTAATTTTGAAGATATTGCAATTGCAAATTACTCAGGAAACACGGATCCTGAAAACGGAACAATAAAACGAGGTGTTGAAAAAGGAAAGGAAAGACAAAATAAAATGTCAATGTAATAATTGTGTTGAACATAATAAAAGATTAAAATTAGTGTTTGAACGAGTGCAAAGTGCTAATGTGCGACTAAATAAAGCAAAGTGCAAGTTTAGTGTTACTGAAGTAAAATATCTAGGTCATATTTTTAGCAGTGAAGGACTCAAGTCTGATAAAGAAAAAGTGAGTGCAAATTTAGAAATGGAGGGGCCAAAGAACGAGAAAGAACTTCAAACTATATTGGATATGGTAACTTACCTGAACAAATTACCAAACCTAACAGATGATACACACTCAATGCGACAATTGCTGAAGAAAAATTCAGAATTTGTTTGGACTGAAAAAAAAACGTTAACTAAAACACCTGTTCTAAGATTTTAGGTTTAGGGGCTGTATTGTTACAGGAAAATTTGCCAATTGCATATTCTTCAAAAGCATTAACGCAAAGTCAAAGATTGTGGACGCAAATTGAGAAGGAGTTGCTTGATATTGTGCATGATTGTGACAAATCTCATCAATATATTTTAGGCAAGACTGTAACTGTTGAATATTTTTAATAAATCCTTTAATGATACTCCACTTAGACTGCAAAGGCTTAGATTATGATTCCAACCTTACGATCTAGTTAGATCAAATATAAGCCAGGGAAAGACTTGTTATTGGCAGATGCATTGTTTCGGAATAATATCTCAAATGAATTGGATAATGAAGTAGAAGGTCATGTAGATATGATTGTTAATAATTTGTCTTTTTCTGAGGAAAAATTAAAGTTATCTAAACAGGTAACTGCTGAAGACAATGAATTAGCTATCATAAAGAACTATATTTAAAATAGCTGGCCAAACATAAACCTAATACCGGAGAATTTAAAATGGTTATATCCTATAAAAGATAATGATAATTTAGTGTTTAAGAATTTGAATGTTTTTGTTCCTTTATCATTGAGGAAAATTGTGTCACATGTTTGAAGTTTCAAAAAAGTCATGGTAATGAAAATTTGATGCGCAGAGAACTCCCGTCCGATCCATGGAAGGAGATTGGTACTGATATTTTCTATTTTAAAGATAGACCTTCCTTATTATTGGTGGATTATTATAATAAGTCAAAAATTGCAAGAGCCTGGTTAGTCCAGACAAAGCACAATCTGACTAGTCACTTGTGCTCATCTCTGCAAGAGTCTCCGAACGGAATTAAAGTTGATTTCAAAAGAAGATTGCGACAATCACTTGATGCAGTCTTTCAACTGGAATCCACAGAATTTATTTGCCGACGGCATCATGGCTCCACCCGGAAAATGGCGATGATTCTCTAAAATATTTTGAAGGGGTAGTGGTTGTTCTTCTCCCCAACTTCTACGCCACTGGAAAAAGTACGGTTTTGACACGTCCATTTGAACCGCCAATGTTTTCTACACAAAAAAGGTACTGTTGGTCATGAGCTCTAAAGTTGACCGTTTTCGAGAAAAATCAACTTTTATTCTTCTCCAGTCCTTCCAGTCCTTATCGATGACCGTCATTTCATCATGGGTTATGACACGTTTCAAAAACGGCTCGATTTCGTTGGGTTTAATTCGGTTTATCATTTAGAAGGTAAGTTGATAGAAGTCCTGCGCATAGATTATGAAACACCCTGTATATATTGCCCTTTAAAATAACAAAGTTGACTATCGTTTTTTGTCATTAATGAAAACAACTGAAAACAAATAAAACACTGCTATTTTACAGTATTTTTAATTCTGTTAAATTTATTTTTTATTTAAATAAAATCGGACAATAAACAACGGAATTATGACTGTTGGCGTTTTTTACGGGACATTCTGTATATATGTTAATTTTTTTGTTTGCTTATAAGGGAATTACTTGGAATAATAGTAACTTGGCACATTTGAAACATATCTTTATGAATTATTATTAGGTACCTACATGCAGGGTTTCCATGGCCGAGTGGGACATAGCGAGAATACATAAAATCTGTTTTCGGTGAATATTATCTCCCTAATACTACTTCATCCAAATTTTAGTGGCGCATATTATAACTGTGTTAACAATGAATATTTCCACAATCATAGTACAAAGAAAGTTATTTTAATAAAATCGAATTCAGCTACAATAGATTTAAAAATAATAATTTTCTGACTTTATTCAAAATAACTTTCTTTCTACTATGATTGTGGAAATGTTCATTGTTAATCCAGTTATAATATACGCCACTTACACTGTACACAAAACCCATTTTGTGTATTCTCCCTATGTCCCACTCGGCCGTGCAAACCCTGTATGTGTATGTATTGATTTCCCTGCCCAGATTTTTTTAACACTTTTGAATGCAAAATAAAAAACTACGTTCAAGAAGTATTAAGATGTTTATTTTTATTTCACAAGAAAATAGTTAAAAAATTAAAAAAAGTGTCCTAATACAGAAAAATCAAGATACCTGTCTATTCAGGTTGCGATTACAATAATTGTTCAAAATGCTCTCCGTTTACAATTTGACGAAAATGTAAACGGTCAGTAAAATTTCTTATTGAATTTTGTATTTGTTCTGGAGTGATGCGATTGGCTTCTTGAACTATTCTCTCTTCCAATTGTTCAAGATTATGGCGACGATTTTTGTACACTTGACATTTCCAGTGACCCCAAAAGAAAAAATCTAATGGCGAGAGATCTGGCGAACGTACTGGCCATTCGATTGCTCCTCTACGTCCGATCCAACGTTCCGGAAAAATTTCATTCAAACAATCGCGAACATTATGGGCAAAATGGGGGGGGGAGCTCCATCTTGTTGAAACCAAAAATGTGCATTAGGGTGATCACCTATGTTTGCATTTGGAAAGAGGGCCGCAAGTGCTGGGACAACCTCATTTCGCAATAAATTTAAGTAGACGTTGCCAGTTAAATTTCCTCTTATAAAAAATGGTCCTGTGATGTTGTTTCCAACAAGACCAGCCCAGACATTCACCTTTTGAGGACGCTGTGTATCGACTTGTTCAATCCAATGCGGATTTTCAATTGACCAGTAGCGACAATTATGTCTGTTCACAGTGCCGTTGAGACAAAACGTTGCCTCATCTGAAAAAATGATGTGATCTAAAACATTAGGCTGCTGCTCGATCAATTCCGTCATTGTTTCGCGAAAATGTAGTCTACGATCTGGATCATCTATTTTATAGGCTTTCATTCTTGCTGATTTAAGAATCTTATGAGCAGATTTTTGAGAGATCTCATGAATTTGACCTAATTCTGTTGTGGACACGTGATGATTTTCTTCCACTGCAAGTAATACATTCAAACTAGTTTCTTCATCTGTTGCTCTTAATGGACGTCCCCTTCTAGGTAAATCGTTCACCTGACGAAAGACTTCAAACTTTTGAATTGTTCGACATACCGTGCTTTTACTAATGTGACGATCCGGATAAACAGTATTAAACAAAATACGAACCTCCTCAAAAGAACGTTGACGATCACCGTACCCACGCGGCATCATTAATATCTCAATTCGTTCTGATTCAGTAAGTTTTACTGCCATTTTCAAATGTGTCAATAACAAATTTCGAAATTTTAAAATTCGAATTCCACAATTATTATCTTAGACGGATAGGAATCCCGACATCCGACACCTCGTATACGATTTTACGTTTCCGCTAAAGAGAAAAAAACGCGTACTCGCTAGGTGGTACATTTTTATACGGCCGTCGAAATAGCGCGAATATTTCCCGACGACACTCAAAACGCTTGAACGTTCCGACAGGACGAAAAAGCTTTTTTTCCTCTCCCTTTCTCGTTCCTCCTCCTCCTCTAGGCTCGAAATGAAAACACTCACACTAATGAAGTCAATTAGAGAGGATTTCTAAAACGCTCGTGAACGTTGCCGTTTTTTTTTTCCTTTACTTTCTTCTTCTTCGCGTACATCCAACGCGACATCATCGCGGATTCATATACCGGAAATATATATTTCCTCGTTCGTATTTAATGTAATCTTTTTCATTCGAAGAGGTGTCCGTTCTCGAGGTAAACACTTATTCGATCCGACGAGAAAGCCGTAGCGGTAATTTTAACATGCCTTTTTCTCGGATGTAATACGAGCGATAGCGTTTTAGCGTTACGTTGTTTCGTCTTTTTTTTTTCGTATTTATTTATTTTCGCGGAAACGGATCTGTCGTCTTATACTTACTCCGGGGAATCGTATCGGATAAATCGTTTTTTTTTTTATTTTTTTAATTCGAAATATGTTTTGCGCTAATTATTTTTCCTAGAAATCTCATCAGATTATTTCTAGCCTAAGGATATAATATATTTCATCAACGACCACTCCATAGTCCCAAAATATAATAACAACGCAGTGTGCTGTTTTTAGTTCTGGTGTGATTTGTCTGTACTTTTTTTAAAATTAGAAAATGGCAAACAGCAATCGCTATTGTACTAAACGAGCTTTTTAATGTCCTCGCGATTGTATGGTTCCAACCAGATGGTGCCACATCCCACACAGCACACCAATCACTGGTATTGGCGAGGGAAACGTTTTCTGGACATGTTATTCTTTTCTGTAGGGATATCTCAAGTCCAAAATATACTAACATTGCCTCTCAAGCTTGGGAACTTCTAACGGAAGCGATGATTTAAGAGGTTGAAGCAAAATCACTCAGATCATAATGAACAATTTCAGATGACGTGGGATCATAATTTCTTCGGTACAATGCTCGGGACAATCAGTACAATCTGGAACACCAGCCGGCGCACAGTATGGGCAAATTACCTCTTCTGTTGGCATCAAAAAAAGTAAATAGAACAATTTCATGTGTTCCATATATATATTGCTTTAGAATATGAGCAATTGAGTCTCTTGATTGAACTGGCAATTTAGTACAATATTCTTAACCTCAGAGTATTTTCTTTACCTTTGGAGTTCGCATACGATCCAATCCACACTATCCAATCCACACACAGCTTTTGTAATCATTTTCTACTTATAATAAGCTAAGTTGTGTGCGAAAAAAAAATTTTGAATCATAATTGGTGAAGATTTTGAAGGGGTGGTAGTTGTTTTTCTCCCCAACTTCTACGCCACTGGAAAAAGTGCAGTTTTGACACTCCCATTTGAACCGCCAATGTGTTCTACACAGAAAAGGTACTGTTGGTCATGAGCTCTAAAGTTGGCCGTTTTCGAGAAAAATCATCTTAAGTTGATAGAAACTTCTTTTCAAATTTTTTGACAAGCTATCACATCCTGAAGTCCTGCGCATATATTATGAAACACCCTGTATATACAAAATTTTCAACACTAATATTTTCTTAAAATGACTTTATTTTTATTTTAATACAAAACCTTTTTTTCTCTCAAACAAATTTATTACAAAAATCAACAACCTTTTCCTTGACAACCTCGCCTTACCTTTTCTACTATACCTAGGTATTTTCTATTTAACACTGATCCGCGAACAAAACCGGTTTTGTTCGAACGATTCATACACAACTAAACCGGTTTTGTTCACTGATCAGTGTTAAATAGAAAGTAACGTGCCATCGAAAAAAAACATAATTGGTGTAGGCTGTGAAAATGCTTTTGATCGTTGCTTTAGCCACTACCACATAATGACATTTATTATTTGACATTTTATTGTAACCAAATTTATAACCTCAAATTAAATGTCAAGGAATAAATGTCATTATGTGAAAGTGGCTAAAGTAACAATCCATTCACATAGCCTACTCTAATTACGATTTTTTTTTGATGTGTCTATACCTAATCACAATTCAAAATCACAAAATGACATGACACATTTGACATTTTAAAAATAAATTTATACCTACTCGTATTAATGCCCTAAACCATTACAATGGACTTTCTATTTAACACTGATCAGTGAACAAAACCGCTTTTGTTCACGGATCAGTGTTAAATAGAAAGTACCTACCGTGTTCATTATTGTTTCAGGTCAAGGTCAAATTAATGGCGCGAAATTTGAAATTTAAGTTGGTAGTAGTTTCCCTATTTTTACACACCAGCTTTATGTCATATTTGTTTACTAATTAATTAATAATTAAATTTAAAAAATTTGCACAATTTCGTATTTTAAATTGAAAATTAACAAATATCATCTTCAGAATTGGAATCTTCACTATATTGTTCGTCATTGTCGTTGCATTCATCATCGTTGTCGTCGTCTGTTTGGTCTCTTTTGGTAGAGCTTGCAGATTTTTCTTTTGCATTATTCTTTTATCCACCATTACGCGATCTGAACTTAGCAGAAGCATATTCTCTGCTTCTTGTGCATCCTCTGTCAACTGACCAATTGGTAATAAAGCCGATGAAACTATTTCTGGGACGATGTATCAAAAATTTGTGCAACGTGAGAGGCATTTTCTACCATGGATACAGTTTTACAAAATATTTAGCAAGGCTATGGCAAAAAAATTTAAATTTTTTCCATAATAATTTCGCATCCACTGGACACTACAACTAATAAAATATGAATTTACTTGATTAGCTCGTTATTGACGTTGGTAATTTGGGATGACACTTCTGAGTTTAAAAAAAATCTCCTACCAGCATTCCCATCATTAGAATTTTCAAAGCCAGGCTTAAGTTTGTCAGCTCTTCCTCTCTTCCTTGGATTCTTTAATAAATTCTATTCTCAACGGCCTGCAATACCTAGAGCATCCCGATCGTGGATTTTTCCAAATTATCTTCTTATCGCAAGCAAGGCGAAGGGACACAACGCTGGTTATAAAAACAGCAGCATCAGAAGCGTCTGCACCATGATAAGCTTGTTTATAGGAACTGTGACCGGAACTGCCACCAAATTCTCATTTTGTATATAAGCAAACTTGGCTTCGTTCTTCTCCTTGTAGAGTGTCAATGACCGGTGTTTGCACTAGAAACAATCGTTTGACAGTATGGCCGAGTAGAGCTTGAAGTCCGACATGAGCTGAGGTAGAAGTAACAACAACATCTTCAGGATAACAATCTTGTTTTGTCTTCTGAACAATTTTATAGGACGGAAATCTTGCTGGTGCACTTCTTCTGATTATATTACATTGATTTGGTGACAATTTCGCATCTATTAAAATAGCTAATGCTTAATCTCCTCCCATTTTCTGCCCTGAAAGCAATTCTTTGCAGGCAGGTTTAGATGATGTATTTGCATCTGTTTGCTTTTTGAATCTGCAACTTCTTTCAGTAATGTTGATATTTGTGATTGTCCTGCTGCCCTAATGCTCATTTGTGTGCGCTTAGTTTCTTCCATGCTGGTATCGAAAGTAACTTTGTACAAGAAACCTTTTCTTCATTCGAAAGGTTTTCGTCCAACGTGCACTGAACTGTGAGAAGAAGGGAGCTAAAGTTTTGTTTAAAACTTTTACATCCTCTTCCGGACAATTAGTTCGACTTTTCATTTCAAGCCTCTTTGCCCCACTGTCAGCAAATTTTTGGTTTTTCATTGTGGAAAAACAAAATTTTGCAACAACCATCAAAAATATTAAAGACACTACTAACATTAAAAGGGTTTAAATAACCTTAATTGAAACGTTACCATCGAATAAAATGTACCCCGATGCTGATATCCGTGAAATCGACGGTCATCATTAAAGTTTCGAGCACGAAACAAATCACACGATGGATGCGATATCGCTAGTACTCCAACATCGACATAACGGTCCTCCAGTCGGTCGAAGCACCGAGCGAAATAGACGTCACGCCAATTGGACGAATAATTGGCGGGATCCTACATGACACTCTTCCTAGAAAGAATCGTCCACCTACCCCTACCCTCTCTTCAACATTGTCCTACCTGCCACTAGAGCGTCGGACGGGAACGTCACTCACTTCACCCAGTTCATTAGCAATGAGTTAATTAAAAGACCGACGAGACGGTTTCCGCCCAAGTCGAAAATGGAACCGACGAAAATCAAGTTATATATCGTGTGCTCGAAGTTGTACAAGGAAAAAAAAAGAAAAGTTGCAACTACCTATGTATGTATGTATGTACAGTGACCTTCAAAGGTATCCGGACACGACTAACCAGAGAAATACATTGCATGTACAATTTTTATATGACAGGAATGTCAGTGGTTATGTCAAATACTTTATCGAACGATCAAACTTTTTCCTAAGTGTTATTAATTGCAACTAAAGAACCACTGACATTCCTGTCATATGCATTTTTGCATTTTAAAGGCTGTATAAACGAAACACCCTGTATAAACGAAAGCAATTTCAAGCTATCGCCCCCTTTGAGAAAGAAAGCACTTTCATTTTAAAAGTTTTTCTTCATCTTCAACAGGTATCGAGATACCGACCGACACCGCACTATTGAAACACCCTGTATATCGCTCCCTTTCTCTAGAATAGAACATTATTTATTCTCTCTATTTACTTTTAATTACCCGATACATTATAAAATGAAAAAGTCTGTATTGACTTAATGACATTTTTATAACTTCCGGTTGACGTCACATTGACGTCACAATAACATTTTAACGACCTAAGGTCGACAAACTCAGTTCAGTTGACCGTCGACAACGGTAGAGGTAACATCTATAGAGACGGTTGTGTTATTTTACATCGGACGAATTGAATTCTTGTTGGGAATCGTTTGTCGTGAAATTACGAATGGAAGTTATCGAGAGATAGGTCGTGTTGTCCTTTCTCCGTCGATACAAAAAAGAAGGGGTATTAATGGAGATGATGGCGGCGATGTAACAGTAGGAACTACCTAATATGAACGCTAGTTCGAACTCAAATTTTGCTTTGATGCGACGAGGTGTACGTTAGTGCGAGTTGTCCCTCTACAGCTCTTGTATTCGTCAGATTCTCTCTTTTCGTTTTGACACTCGGATTCTGTCCGGGTGGGTGCTCTAATGGCATAGTTCCGCTGACGCCGCATACCCTCGTGAGGGTCTATCAAACGATTAGAGAGGTTTGACGTCTATAAGAGTCTCAAGAGGTCAGTCTCAATCCAATTTATATCTCATATGGTGCAAAAATTGCTTGTTGACGTATAGATGTCAAACGTTTGTCAAATTTCGTTTGCTTTGGTGTTCCCGTTGTTCTATTCAGTTGTATTGTTTTATTAACGTAAATAAATCCGTTCTTTTTAGAATTCGCGAAACCTTTAAGATACCCTTCTATAGTTATCGACAATTATTCAATATTCATTTGAATATGGATACTGTTGCAACAAGTTCAGCATCATTTTCACCTCCGAAAAAACGCAAACGTTTAGATATAGGGCATTTATCTGTTGCTGAAAAGCAATGTGTTTTAAATATATATAAACAGCTGCGAACTGATGAATCGAATCTTAAAAGAACTGTTATTGTTTCTAAAATTAGTAACACCGTGGATAAGTTTTCATGGATTGAATAATGTAACCAATTTGATAATGTTCTGCTTTTAGGCGTTGCACAATCGACAGTATATCGCACCATAAAAGAGTATAATGAGACTGGTACAGTTACTGCATCTAAACACTATGGAGGACGACCTGGTAATGTTGCTGCATATGATGAAGTAGTTAAACAGTCTGTGCGGCAAATAGTGCATGCTTTCTTTTATAAAAACGAATTACCTACTTTGGACAAAATTTTGATGGAAATAAAGAAACGCCCAGATTTACCACAAATGTCCCGTTCGTCCTTGTACAAATTTATGAAGCAAATTAACTTCAAGTACATGAAAAGAAACCGTAAAGGTATTCTCATCGAACGGGCTGATATCATTACATGGAGAAGAAAATACTTACTTAAAATAAAGGAATTTAGAGGAGAAGGTAGACCAATTTATTATTTAGATGAGACGTGGGTTAATGAAGGTCATACAAAAGAAAAAGTATGGATAGATAGCAGTATAAGAGATCGGCGTCAAACATTCATCGAACGGCTATCTACAGGACTAAAAAACCCATCAGGAAAAGGGAGGCGGCTTATTGTGTTACATATTGGATCCGAACAAGGCTTTGTTGATGGAGGGTTATTGCTTTTCGAAGGTAAGAAGAAGACAGGAGATTATCATGAAGAAATGAATGCAGCTGTTTTTGAGACATGGTTTAATAATGTGCTATCAAAATTACCTGACAACGCTGTTATCGTCGTGGACAACGCGTCTTACCATAGCCGTAAAATGGAGAAAATTCCTACATCAGGATCTAAGAAAAAAGATATGCAAGAATGGCTGCGCAATAAGCAGATTGAATTCAGAGAAGAGATGGTACGAGCTGAACTTCTGAATTTAATCAAAATAAATAAAGAACAATATAATTTGTGTGTGATTGATGAAATGGCAAAACGTAATAATAAAGTTGTATTAAGGTTGCCACCGTACCATTGTGAACTCAATTCAATAGAGTTGATATGGGCAAAAATAAAGAATGAAGTGGCATCAAAGAACATCACATTTAAATTGACAGAAGTGAGGGGGCTGTTATTGCAAGCTATCGAAAATGTTCAAAATGTTAATTGGAAAAGTTGTGTTGAGCATATAATTAAGGAAGAAATAAAAATGGCCACACTAGATGGCATCGTAGATGATCTAATCGAACCGTTTATTATTTCTGTTGGTGCTGACAGTGACAGTGATACTTTCTCAGACAGTTCAGATTTAGAATAGATTATTTAGTTTAATTTTTGCAAGTAACAATTAGTTAAAGGAGCCTTTGATTTCTTTAAATCCTTTATTCATGTTATCTTTGTGTTTAATGTAAATAATTTTTAATAAATGTTTAATTACGTTGTGACTTTATTGATGTAGAGATTATATTCAAAATTAAGCGGGACATAATGCTAAATTAAATGTTGCCTTTGAGCTCAATGAATAAAGAAAAACTGATAAAATAAGAAAATTAAAAAAAAAACATTCAAAATGTCATTGATTTGGTAACTTTTTCAGTGTAAATGTGGCTTTTCCATTTACTCCTCTTAGTTTAAAAATAGACTATACCGCCTTGAAAACGACCAGTAATTTAAGTCGCATACTGTGATTTGTCCGCGATGACAGCTACGTTTGTTTCGTCTGTGTTCTTGCTGTTGATGCTTCGGTAGAAGGATCTCTACAGAAGATTCGATCTTGCGACAAATTGTCAGCATCCTATGCAAATGCATCTTAATTTTAAATTATTTTCTTAGATGTAATAGTAGAATCAATCGATTTTAACTTTATTGCAATGAAGTTAGCTAACGCTAAATTTCATTTTCAATAACATAATTCTCCAGAGAAATCGATAGATTCTACTAGATTTTTTTCCAATTCTACAATAGGATCTACCTGACATGAACGCTAGTTCAAACTCAAATTTTGTTTCGATGCAACGAGGTATACTTTAGTGCGAGTTGTACCTCTACACCTCTTGTATTCGTCAGATTCTCTCTTTTCGTTTTGACACTCGGATTCTGTCCGGGTGGGTGCTCTAATGGCATAGTTCCGCTGACGCCACATACCCTCGTGAGGTTCTATAAATCGATTAGAGAGGTTTGACGTCTATGAGAGTCTCAAGAGGTCAGTCTCAATCTAATTTATATCTCGTTTGGATTAATTAATGGCTGCAGAAAGCCAAAAATCGCGTTCATATTGGAATTGTTCCGATTGTCGATAGTTTTGTAGATGAAAAATACACATTTTTTTAAATTTTCGTAGTATTTTTTCATAAAGATAATACGAACTATACAAAAAAAAAAAACAGCTTAGGGTTAAAAACCTTTGAAGGTCACTGTACCTCTATACAGGGTGATTTACTGGAGATCGGACTGTATATTTTTAAATTTTAAAATCTTAGATTCCTCGACCTAGATTCCTGTACGATACGAGTTAAATAGGAAAATATAAAATTTATTAAAACACTCCAGGATACTTCGCATGACGTGGCGTTGCACTATCCTTATTTAAAATTTAATATTGCCGGCGGCAAACTAGGGCGATGTTTAGATCTGATTAATATCCTGTAAAATACGTTTTATTACGTCCACGTAATACTTCAGATTAGTCCCCCCTTCCCCCTTTTTAATTTTAGCTGCATCCTAGATGAAACTCAATTTACCGAAGGATTATTAAATTTATAATTCGTCAGTTTTAGTTCTTATAAACGGGGCTCCTGTATTATATCGATTCCATCCTATCCCCCAGGTGTAACGACGCTCTTTGGTTTTAATAAAATCAATTCCCTACGCGAAACTCACTCCAAGCTGTTCTCTTATCCTTAAGATATCGTAAATATATAAGAGGACGACTCTGTTGTATTTATGTTAATGTAGTCCATAAAATACACTTTTCATTTTTATGCTCCCCCTTTCCTGGCGCGATCTTACCTCGAGACACTCGGTCGCCATTTTTCTTCCGCATTCGGAAGGGGGATTTCTTTTTTTCTATCTATTTTAAGTGGACATAAATGGCCACAAAACATTGCGCGAGTTATAAACCTCGGAGACGTATATAAAGTTTTTAAATGGAAGTAGACTGTTTTATATCCGCACAAGTCCACAAGTGCCTTGATCTTAACACTACTACATACACTGTAAATGACGTTTATAACCAACTGTAGTGTGACGCCTTAAACCGCAAATAATTTACTACCTATTTATACGATGCATAGCTAGAAAATATTTTCAAATATACAGGATGTCCCAATTATAGAAAAAGCGTATGTAACTTTATTATTTTAAATGGATCACCCTATATATTATACATTTCTTAGATTCTACATGATATTTTAAGCTTTTGTTTTCGAGAAAATAAATATTTTATCAAAAATTTTGCAATTGCAGCGCTCTCGTTAATTAGCTGTAGGATCAAAACTAAAAAAGGTAGAAAATTTTGGTTTGCGCAAATTGATACGTCTTGAATTGCTTTAGTATTTCCTATATTAACATGTACGGATCCTTTTGTTGACATACAGTCACTGGCGCCAACATTTGGAAACATTTAAATGCCAATAACTCTGTTTTTTTTTTAATGGGACATCCTATATTTGTTTAAAGGGTTGGATGTAAAATGAAATTCTCGTTCTTTTTATATCAGAATGTACCCACTTATCTTCAACTGTTTTAGAGAAAAATGTATATTTCTTCTGCTACTGTCGAAACAGACCACTTCAATTTGCACAAAGTAGGCTGCGTAACAATAATATGAGGAAGGAAAAAATAAAACAGAAATTGCAAAAATAGTGAAATGTCCTCATAGTACTGTGAGATACACAATAAATCGATATAAAAAAAAAACTGAGAGTCATGAGAACTTAAAAATATGTGGAAGAAAACGCAATTGGTGCAAGAGAAGACCGGAAATTGATACGCACTTCTTAAAAAAATCGGAAAAGAACATCTTTCGAGTTGACTACTGACGTATTCGGAAGCACTGGGAAAAATGTTTCTGCTAGAACAATAAGGAGAAGATTTCAAAATGCCTAGGAAGAAGCCCTGGCTATCGGACTAAAATAAAAAGAAGCGCTTGCAGTGGTGTACTGAAGAGGATTGGACAAATATTCTCTGGTCGGACGAATCCAACTTCGAGGTATGTTCATTTTATGAATCTTAGTTTATTAGAAACACATTATAATAACAGAGGAGTAAATAAAATTATTATTAGTGATCTTTTAGAAGTTTAATGACTTCTGTAATAATTTCAGGTTTTTGGTACTGCAGGTGCAACCTAGGTACCAAGATTAAAATACGGCGGAGGTAGTATCATGGCATGGGATTGCATGTCGACACATGGAGAGGGCGAAATCGTAATTTGTGTAGCGCGAATGGATTCGAAAAAGTACATCCAAGTACTGGAAACTGCACTAGAATCATCTTTCAATAAATTATTCGGTGACACCAACATGAATAATGTCTGTTTCCAGCAAGACAACGCGCCGTGTCACGTGTCACGAGTCACGATGAAGTAGTTCTCAGATAATGGGGTTGAGAGCTTTCTGGATTGGCCTCCTCAGTCACCGGAGCTCAACCCTATCGAACATCTTTGGTCGATATTAAAGCTCAAAATAAGAGAGCCCTCTATTACCTCAAAGGAATCACTAAAAAATATTTTGATTCAGGAGTGGTAGGCTTTTACTCCACAAGAAAGAAAGAAAAGAACAGCTGCAGTTGCTAAAGCAAAAGGTTTTTCTACTAAATATTAATTAATTACAATAAATATTTCCATTTTAATCAACTGGTATTATTTATTTAACTTTAAGTATGTGTAATTTTCTTATCAAATTTTGTTTTATTGATTAGCTTAGGTAATAATATTTTTCTATTTACAGGCATATTATCTCTTAAATATCTTGACATTAATATTTGTGATGGAGTATATAAGTCATAAACAGGTGTATTTCTATATGATAATAAAGCTAAGTCTATATCTTGCTTACTTTCTATAGTTTTCTTTATAACTTTTTTAATTGTTTGAATCGTCCTTTCAGCTAAACCATTTGTTTGTTGATGGTGTGGTGATGATGTTATGTGTTTAAAGTTCCATGAATTAGCAAACTCTTTAAATTCTATGCTTGTAAATTGTCTTCCTGAGTCAGATATTACTATGAAAGGTATACCATGTCTAGCAAATACACTTTTTAATTTCTTAATTACGTTCTTAGCTGTTAAGTCATTATTTAGATTTAATATTTCAGGAAATTTCGAATAATAATCAACTATTAACAAAAATGATTCACCATTTAATTCATATATGTCAATACCAAGTTTATACCAAGGTTGTTTTATAATCTCCTGAGATATCATTGGCTCTTTAGTTTTTGAATTTGTATATTTTCTGCATATTGAACATTGATTAACAAAGTTTACGACGTCTTTTGAAATACCAATCCAATATACTAAATTATTAGCTTTTAGTAAACATTTACTTATACGTAAATGACCTGTGTGAATGCTAGATAATATTTTAGATTTCCATGATTTAGGAATAATTAATTTTTGGTCTAAGTAAAGTAATCCATTATACTCTGTAATACGAGATCTCAAATTGTAATATGATTTAATACTTTCTGAAACATGTTTGACTTTATTTGGCCATCCCTTTTTAACATATTGAATTATTTGTTTTAAATCATCATCTGTTTTTGTAGCGCTGATTAAATCATTTAATTTATTATCATTTATAGTTATTTTCGCAGTGATTGTACATACATGAGCATCTAAATCTAAACTGTCGTAAAATTTATCCTTTAGTGGAGCTCTAGAAAGACTGTCCGCAATTATTAAATGTTTACCTGGCTTATAAATTAAATTGAAATCATATTTTTGTAAAAATATTCTCATTCTCTGTAATCTTGCTGGACATTCATTTAACGATTTTTTAAAGATATTAATTAAAGGTTTGTGGTCAGTTTCAACTGTAAACTTTCGTGCAAAAACATATTGATTAAATTTTGATACTCCGAAGCAAATAGCTAAGAGTTCCTTTTCTATTTGAGCATACTGTATTTGTGTGTCAGTCATAGTTTTAGAAGCATATGCACAAGGTTTGTTATTTTGGATTAAAACAGCTCCTAATCCGTATTTTGATGCATCTACTGACAATGTTATTGGCATATTGGGATTAAAATATTGAAGAACTTTTTGATTTGCAATATTTTTTTTTAATTCAGTAAAAGCCTTCTGTTGTTTACTATCCCATGTAAAAATATTATTTTGCTTAATGACTTCTCGTAATGGCTGTGATTTGTGCGATAATTTTTTTATAAATCTACCTACATAAGTTACTAGACCTAAAAATCTTTGAACATCTTTGTTATTTTGTGGTTCAGGCATATCAATTATAGCTTTAATTTTGTCATCATCAACCGAGAAACCCTGTTCAGAAAATTTATATCCTAAGTATTTGACTTCTTTTAAACCAAATTTGCATTTGCCTAGATTAAACTTTATATTTTCTTTTTGAGCAATTTTAAAAACTTTCTCCAACCTTTCATCGTGTTCCTCTTTTGTACTACCAAAAATTAGGATATCATCAATGTAAATTTCTACTCCTTCAATTGAAAAAATATTTTTAAAACGTTCTTGAAACACTTCACTAGCTATGTTGATACCAAACGGAAGTCTTAAAAATTTAAAACGACCGTAAGGTGTACCAAAAGTACAAAGATTACTACTGCTTTTATCTAGAGGAATGTTCCAAAATCCACTAGTTGCATCAAGTGTAGAGAAATATTTAGCATTGTTTAATTTATAAATAATGTCATCTACAGTAGGCAATTTGAATGTTTGTTTTTTAATTACACTATTTAGATCCTTTGGATCCAAACAAATTCTCAAGGTATTATCAGCTTTTCTTACTAAAACATAAGAATTGCACCAGTCAGTATTATCATAAACTCGTTCAATTATCTTTAATTTTTGCAATTCATTTAAATATTTTTTGAATTGATCTTGTAATGCAAATGGTACAGTTCTTATTGGATTTACAATTGGTTTCGCGTGTTTATCAATGTCAATGTGATATGGCTTACCATTTTTTCCAATGCCAGAGAAAATATGTTTGTACGAGTATTTGTCGATTAACCTTTCGTAGTCCTCTGTTTTTATTGAATTAATGTCACGGATTGCATTATCATCAGTCAGTTTAATAATACCTCATTTTGTTGAAGCTTGTAAACCTAAAATAGAATCGTTACTTCCTGTTTCCACATAGAATTGTAAATTAAATGACTTAGTTAAATATTGTACATTTAGAAAACATTTTCCCATTATAGGTATATTTTCACCAGTAAAAGTAGTTAAAATATCGTTAGCTTTTTTAATTTTACATAAATCAAATTCAAATTCTTTTAATTTATTAATGGATATAATATTCACGTTTGCCCCTGTGTCAATTTTAAATTTAATTTTAATTTTATTTTCGATTAACAAATATTTAAAATATAAATTGTTACTATATTCTGCATTTATAGAATCTATGACTAAATTATCCAAATTTTCATTATTTACTTTATTACAAGTCAAATCGACTTTCTTTTTTCTTAATCTACATACCTTGCTAAAATGATTTAGCTTTTTACAATTTAAACATGTTTTTCCAAAAGCTGGGCATTTATTTACCATATGGTTACCTCCGCATTTTGTGCAATTTTTTTATTAAGTTCTTTTGGGATGTAGTGCGTTCCGGTACTGCTGACCTTGGTGAATATTTGTCTCTGTCCATCCTTTTCTTTCCTATAGCATCTACCTCCTTCTTCATTTTCATGTCTTCAAGTTGATGACGAGCAGCTTCTGTTAATATGCAACATTCGATAGCTTTATCCAGGGTGTCGGATTCACGTTGTAGAAGTTTTTCCCGAACTGAGTCGTCATTAATTCCAATGATTACCATAGTCTTGATTAATCCATCTTTTAATTCTTCTCCAAATTCACAATTATTTGCCTGATTTTTCAAAGATGTAATGAATTGTTCTATGGTATTTGATCCTTGACGTGCAGTAAAAAATTTGTACCTCTCATACGTTATATTTTTCTTCGGGATAAAATATTCTTCAAATTTCTTTTTTAATGATTCTATCATGTTTACGTCTTCTTTTGCAAAATTAAATGAATTATATATTTCAATCGCATCCTCACCCATGTGATATAAAAGTTGTGCACATTGTATTTTTTCGTCTTTTTTGTTCAATTCGGTAGAATAAATTTCAAATTTTTGTTTCCATATGCGCCAATTTTCTTTTACATTTCCTTGTAAATTCAATGCAGATAATTTTGTTTCCATTTTCACTTTATTTTTCACTTAACACTTTATTTTATTGCATACTTTAATACTTTTTGAATGGTTAAAATCGCAGTCGCAGCGCCATGTCGTAATACGACCGAGTCTAGGTTTAGAATCCTTTATTAACGCATGTCCAAACATATAGATACAGGTACATACATTTTATGTACAACACATACTATGTACATTACACTTACTATGACACACCTGAAGAAGCTACAGTGTAGCGAAACAACTGTTCTCTTTTCAACTAAATATAATGTAAATCTGAAAGAATTCTTTGTGTTTTATTGAAATGGAACAGCCTGTATATTATTGATCAGTAAAACGCAGAATTAAATATTCTGCAACTCTGCTATAGCATTAAGGGGAACATTTTAGGGGAAAAAACGCGGTATTGTACTAGAAAGTGAGTAATTGTATGCATTTCTTCTTTACTCCATTCAAAAAAAAACCTCAAACATTGAAAATACAATTAAAAAAATTGTTCAAAGTGTTCCCTGTGCAAAAAATAATCCAACAAGTTAATAAGTTTTATCACTGCACAAGAAAAAAATGTTTTAGCTCGCTTATTACAAAATTGGACTGCAATTCATTATATAAAACAATTGATCAGATTTTTTTTAGAAATAAATCGCAGAAAACATACAATCAGCGATGAAACGGATACATAAGTGAAACAACTAACTCGATACCGCACTTTTACAATTGTTAGTACTGCATCGCGTCCTCATTCGTTTAAAAGTTTTACGACGAGACGTCCTTTGATTGCTCCGAGTCGTAATAAGATCTGAAGAAACTTTTAACGACACCACTTTATATAAATTTAATGACTAGATAGAGTTAAGTTGCTATATATAACACATTCTGTACTGTTATGTACTTTAGTATGTACGAGTATGTATTTCATGGACGAATAAAATATGCCGAGAGAATGGCCGCACGCAAAACGTTGCTTCTCGATGACACGTAATTTAATATAATTATAAATCACACTTCGGTTTAATTTAAAATTTCGCGTCGAAATGGAATTCCAAACGAAAATTTAATTAAGCAAAAATAATTAAACTTGATCAATTGTTAATTAACGGGCTTCAGGATCCCGACAGTTAACTCTGAAGTGGGTTTCAAAAATAAATTAACGACCATCTCCACCCTCGCCCCGCGAAAATAAAAACAGATTACATTAACATCATATTCAGGTATGTATGTATGTAAATATACAGGGTGAACCAAACATACATTTTCTTAAACGGAACACACTATATATTATTTCAAATTTAGATTAAGCGAATCTTCCTCGTTCTTTCGATATAAGGTTTCATTGAGTTATACTGAGTATTTCAGAAGTTATGGTCAATTTTGTCTGAAAATCATTGCCTATTCAACATCCTGTGTATTCCACACGAAACAACTTGACATTCTTTTTGACGTGGAACGACGTTTTCATATTGTTACAGTTTTATAGTAAAGTGATATTTTGTCAATAATCTGAAAACTGTGTACATACAGGGCGATTCAAAACGCAAATGCATTATTTCATCTTATTTAAATTGAACACCCTGTATTTTATATTACCCATAATTTCTGAGATATTTAACATTTTCTTAACCATGAAAAAATTACAGTAAAAAGCTATTAAATCATAAATTAAGATAAAGTTATTAAATTCAACACAACTATAAAATGTTAAACTTATACCGACAATTATTAATATTACACTAATGCATCACCCTGTATGTGTGTGTATACATCGTACACTATTACCTATACGAGCTTATGTGAAATTATGCGCATGTTAAGCCGTAACCGTTCGGGGGATCCGCGAGAGCTACCTAAAAGAGATATGTGTTTTTTACGATCGTACTTTACAACCGATATGGAGATGGTACATTAAGTTATTGCTTGCGCTGTATAACAGAGGTAAATGTAAATTTCAATACAGAATACATAAAAAAATTATTGCTGTGATATCATTTATGACAAGCTGTAGAACACCCCAAGATATGAAAGTTAAAAGGGGGCAGATATCTAAACAACGAAGAAATCATTGATACATCGAATTTATTATTATTTTACTTAGTCCTGAATAAATCGAGGAGATCGTCTGCAGACCATAATCATGCTACTTTTAACAGCATCTACTGTCCTCAACATGCGAAGCCATAGCAATCTTTACGGAAGCTTTGTGGAAGATCCAAGAAATCAATGTTAAAAAGGCCCACTCCAAAAGTGTTCTTCTTGCCTTACAAAATAATCGAGCTCATTTGATTTGACGGATCAACAAATTGGTGTACGAATTTGACTTCTGCTGCTTCATCCGTGGTATTTTTCTGGATTCGGAGCCATCGTGGCCTGAGAGGAAAAGAATTTGCTGGCAGATTAGCAAATTTTGGTAGGAACACCCCAGGAACTTTTCAGAATATGGTCACTACGAGAGGATGGTCACCGGGTCATTCCATATCATATCAACGCACCCATTCGACTTGACCATCTCAGATTTTGATGAAATTTGACACTGAAGTAAAATTCATGTAGACCAAGAAAAAGGTCATGTTTTAATTTATTATGTCAACCCGTTTTTTGAATTACTTATGGCCATTTGAAGTTTCCATAAATCGCCCAAAATTTATCTGTGGGCATTTACTAAAATTGTAGTAGCTCTTCTTCAAATTCGCTGTGTAATACCTGTCAAACTGAGGACAACATTAACCAACATTTTTTTGGAGAGTAGAAGATTGAAAACGAAAACTTGATCCAGAGACTCACTGTAATTGGCTTTAGCATCTAACAATCTTAGAGCATATCCCATTTTGTTCAGTTTCTTATGTCAAAACAATAGCAACCGAGTTTGTAACCGAGTTTAACTAAGGACCAAACCATCATGAAAATGGCCGTCAGATGTAGCCTGGCTTTTTATTTAGCTTGAATTTTCTTTTTTAATAAACTCAAGTCGGCCACGATATTATCAAGGACATTTATTCGCAAGGGGGGAAGGGAGGAAAGGGTTTTGTTTTGCTTTCATTAAATTCGATGATCAATGATTTTTGTCTACTTCACGAGGAGGAAAGGAGGAAGTAAGGAAAACGTTCAAATTTTTGATTGGTTGTTAAAGGTTGGGATCCATGAAGCACGAATTCGCTTGCTGTCTTTCTCTGAGTCCGAGATGGGCTACTCCCTTTACATGGGACTGATTTGAGTGTCCGTTGGAACCGAACACCAACTTGGAACCCATAATAATAATAAGGAGAAGAAAATATAATCCAGAAATGTTAAATTTAGCGAGCTGGATGGCGACTCAATCGTTCCTCTCCTATCTATTCAAACAATTTGGAAGAACCTCATCCAAATAAGCGCGAACGCTACCACACTACGTCATACTTGCGTAGTGTGGTAGCGTGCGATGGGTTCTTCTAAATCCGGATTCAAAATTATTATAGTAGTGATGAGTAAATTTTACAAAAGATCCAAATATCTCACACCAACGACGATCTCTTAAAAAAAATAAAGACTCAAAACTCTTCCGTTAACTATACCTTGCCGCAGAGGTCTCCAAAGTCAATTTGCGCTAGGGAATCGATTGGGGGTCGAAGGAAAAATAATTCTTAATACGCAACGAACTCGATAACAATAAGAACTATATTTTTTTATTTAGCGGACTTATTTGGAAAACTTAATGACGTCCAAACAAAGCTGCAATGAAAAGATGAAACAATTATCCAGGCTCGGACAATACTATTTATTGCTACGTAAGGATTATCAGTATTTTTCAAATCTGTGACCATTAGAAATAAAAGAAGAAGATTTTAAAATATACAGGATGACATAGAAAAAACTACAATGCATAGCAACATGTGATAGAGGACCAAGAAATAACAAAAAAAGTTCCTACACACATACATATGTCCGATTGCTTTTTGTTTTCAAGTTAGAACCTGTTGAAGTTAAAAAGCTTTTATTAATCAAAAGAACATTAAAAAAATATAAGATACATATTAGTTCTACATAAAGTGTTCAAATTGGTGACCTTGTTCCTGAATACACACCTCCAATCTTCGTGCTAATGACTGACGACATCTTTGAAATATGTTAGCACTATTACGAAATCTATCAGCAGACTCCACTATTCTGTTCCATAATTTTATATGTAATAATCTTCACTATTTACTACGACCTACGACCTACAACCACGACCAATCCACCTAATTCCAAATTATCGTTCCAGAAATTCCCTGACTCTCCTAGAATAGTGAGCTGGCGCTCCGTCATACATGTAGTACACTCAAAAGGAAAAGAAATGGGACAATTACAATACCGATATGTATTGAAATTGCCCCATTTCTTTTTTCTTTGAGTATACATTCTTATTATAATATTCAATGGAGCATCTTCTAATAAAGTATTCTGTTCATTTTACAAAAGATAGAGATAGAGTTTACCTGTGAATTCGAAATAGATCTTATTGGTCCATTTCGAATTGAATCGAATAATTATTGTCGATTATACCTGCCCACACATTAAAGGAAAATCCATACTGGTGATTTCGTATTACGTTCTGATGAGAGTTTTCACCGCTCCAATAATGCATATTGTGAATATTCAAAATGCCACTGAAACCTGCTTCATCGGTAAACAAAATTACTGGCAGAGTTTTGCCCTTAATTTTGCAACCACTTGCAAAATTGTAAACGCAGTAAGAAATCCTGTTCCAGGAGGTGATGGATTTTTTTGAAATGAAATGGATGAAAAAGTTGTTCTTTGAGGACTTTCCTAACAGATTCACAATTGACAATCGGTACAGCTCCACTTATTCTTCTGATTCATATTTTACGATTGTCTTCTACTATTTTCAAAATAGCTTCTTCGTTTGCAACAGTACGATGAGTTCTCTTAACCTCAGAATCATATTTTAGTTTCTAAAGTGACCATCTTCTCCCAAACGCCTATGTATGTACGTCAATAAGTGTCCCAACATTAGGAACATTAGGAACCCGTAATGGGTATCTCTCTCGATGAATGCGTTGAGCTTCGGAAGCATTTGAGCGAGCTTCGCCGTAACACATGATCATGTCCCTGTATTCCACGACAGTTGAACGAAAACTTTCAATAAAGTAAGTTAATATTGCTTTCACATTTACCAAATGTTTTGTTTCATGAAAAAATATTTTTTATTGCCTAGGTAAAAGTAAAAAGCAAGAACAATATAAAAAAACAGTTTGTAACTTGAAAACAAAAAGCAGTCGGACTTGTGTATATAGGAACTTTTTTTGTTATTTCTTGCTCCTCGATCACATGTTGCTATGTATTGTAGTTTTTTCTATGTCACCCCCTGTATACAAGACATCTTCAAAAATTAAGCGACGATTTTAAACTGCGCTTTGTTGATTTGGAAATCATTGACAAAAACATTGTCTAATATGATAAATAAAAAGTTGAAATTGCTTCCTTAAAACAGTAGGCTTTAAGAAGTTTCCATATTATACGATACACAATTGCAATCAGAAAAAAATTAGATAGTTCAAATGAAAAATTTTGAGGTGAGGTTAAATTACTAATAATTAGGCACACATGAAATTTGTGATATGCATTTCAAACTTTTGATATACGTACGTACAAAATACATCGTCTTTTTCAAAATTATCCGTTATAAATTGAAGTAATAACATTGACATTTCGGACAGGTTTGTATAATGACAACCATGTTGTTTTCACAGATAACGTGATCTGTAATCAGAATAAGCTTAGTTTTCCAAATTTTGACAAAATTTCCATATCGTGTGATACATGATTGTATTCAGGAAAAAATCTCCTTTTAAAAGAGCCACAAAAAGGTTAGGTGAGGTTACTAAAAATTAGCGCAAGAGAAATTTGTTTTATTAAGCGCCAATAAACGTATTTAGATTACAATTTGTATTGCTTCGAATCGCATCTTAATATCTCAAGTGACAAAAAACTTACGGCAAATAAATGAAATTAGAAGATTTCAGTTTTTCTTCAATATTAAACAAACGAATCATGACAAGTAAAATTTGAAAATGCATTCTTAGTGAGCTTTTGATTAAAAAAGTTACCCATGTTGTTCCTACGAAATCTGGTCACCCTGTATATGTACATATATGAATTGTTTATTATCGTTAAACATTCGAAAATCTACGGGTACATACTTGAATTATATAATTAAAAACGTATGTCAAATCATCAAAAACATATTCCGAGATGTAATCTACGAGAGGTAGACGTAATTTTCTAAATACAAAAGGTATCTCCGCGTACCTTTACGTTCTCCAACTGCAATTAACTACTACTTCCTTTGATGATTGGTAAGCTTTATCGTCGCATTCAAGTTTCAAAGCGGGGCGGCGGTAATGCAATAATATTAGACTTTCTTATCCCTAAAATTTTCATTTCTATACATTTCCGTCTCTCCCGAGTCTCGTTCGCGCGTAAAGCTTGAGGTACGTTATTATTTTTAATGAAAAAGATAAGCCAGCCGGAATTAACTCGTATACACTTGTCTCGGACGTGTATAATATAAGTATGTCGTTTAGATTACGCAGTTCGTCTCACTGTCTAAAATCGCGTATTACACGCGTTTAATAATTCGACATAATAATTCGACATTGTTTCGTTGTATATCCAAGATGGAAGACGTCTAACGATAAGTTATAATAATAATAATAATAAAATGTTTCCGAATTTGCGTCGTCAAAGCAGATGCTTAAAAATTATCCCCGAAGAGGGAAACGAAACTCTCATTTCGTAATATAAGAAGTGTGGTAAACTCGAGTGACAGTTTCGACGAAAGTTTCCGCTTCCAAAGATAACACAAGACTCCGCATCACTGTATTAGTGTGTGTGTGTACGTGTATAAGTATCACCTTTCGCCCAAACTTCAATATTCTTAAAGTTAGTATACGACTGGCGGGAGATCAAGTGGTACTTGGCATTCTAAGGACGGGGGGATCTCCACTATTAACCGTATATATGTGATATAACGTTCGCGAAGGGGAAATTGGTTCCGTTGAATTTACGTCGCGCTAATTTAATTCGACTTTAGAGGAGAGAAAGATAACAATAAGATATCTGCGTTGAATTTTTATTCCGGTTTAAAATGTACCGCCGACATTTTATGTCGGATAGCGCTATTGAATTTAAATCAAGCTCTAACCGTTCCGAATCTAGATTTATTATCATTAAGTTTTCTCCGGAACCGACTTCTTTCCCCCGCTTATCTTCCTTAAGCGTTTTAAATTAATTACGTGTACGCGTACGGAGTTTAAACGAATACGGTTGCTATGGTTACTTCAATCGATGACATGCGTATCTGTCAGTTTTTGACAATTAAAATATGACGAAAATAATTTTAATCGCAATTCATTTTAAATCTCAATTTTCACCGGGTGGATCCACGATTTTATTATACCCGGTTGGTTTCGAGATTAGAGAAGAATTTTATATCTTCATTTCGCGACTGCGACCGTGCTTGACCCGCGTTTTCGCAGTCTAGACTGCAGACGCATTAAGTTTATAGTAAATTTATCGATGAACTTCGTTCTATAAAAGAGGGAGATTCGACCGGATGCGTTATTGCACTTCTGGAGAGTATAATACTATTTAAAAATGATTTGTTTATTTAAGTTCGACTAACGATTTCTTAAAAATCGTCTTTGTTTGCAAAATGCAATCTAATAAAACTATAAAAGAAAAAATATAACTTTATTAAGGTTGGATAAGAACTATTCAATAATGTTGTAACAACAACACTCAAGAATTGTTGGTGAATTGTTAGGAATACCAGTAAAGCTTGAAAGTTTTTTGTCAACGTCGTCAATATACGAGGGCAGCATTTCAGATATTATTATCTCTGATATAGATGGCGCTGATTTTCATAGTCGTCATTAATGTCAGTTAACTGTCACTTACTTGTGATAATTTACTGCGTTATTAAGATATAGAGCCGATTGTTATAAAGTGTTGCTCCAAATTTACAGACAACAAAACAGAACAAGCAGAAATTAAAACGGAAATTCAAGGTGATGATGTTGGACGACCGAAAACTGTTGTTTACGAAGAAAACATTAATCTGGTGATGTGACATGATATGATTCTGTAACGAATCACCGTGAAATAAAGAATTAGGTCTGAAAAAGATGACCAAAAATGCTGACGCCAGAGCGAAAGTGCGTTTGACAGGGAAGATCACTTCAGAGACGAATTTGGCTATCAAACATTTGGTTCACCAATATAATCCTGAATCGAAACGGTAGAGTATGGAATGGAAGCACAAAGGTCAACACAGCATCTCTGGAGAAGATCATGGCCACAGTTTTTTGGGATGCCGATATCCTTATAGTTGGAAGACAGTAACGGAGTATTGGTAATTAAAATAATATTAACAAGATGAAAAGACCAAGTTATTGATAAAGTTCACACAAACACGTAACTGTTTGTTGCATGTTATTGAATATTATTTTTAATATCTTTACTCTGGCAAAACCTCGACACAACGTCTTTGCATTTAAGTATGGTTTTAAAATTCACACAGCTGTGTTTTAATAATTTTATAATGTATTTGGAGTATTAAGCGTTAATACTATTTTAATTATTATTATACCACGTGAGCTTTAATCTCAAAACTGTGTGATTTTAACAAAGAAAAAGAGGAAGGAAAAACTCAGACGTTTCAATCAATGGCCTCCAATGCAGGCTTCGAATTTTTCCAGCAGCCACCCTATTTCCCAAACTCAAAGGACACTATAAGTGTTCTGTGAAAAAAATTAGTTATAAAACTTCACTATCTTTAGTAGTCAAAAGTGGGGTGCAATAGGATTCTATACTTTACTAATAGAATCCTCTATTTTTGCACAGTTCACGAGTGTAGTTCCCACTTAAAATGTTTTTTCCACACATCTAACATTAAAAACAGTTATTTCTTACGGTTTTAACAGGTATAGTTGTCAAAATATTTCTAACAGCTGCCAAATTATAAAACAAATCCTTAACCAAATCTATTTTTGCACAGTTCACGAGTGTAGTTCCTACTTAAAGGATTCTATACTTTGGCCATTTACGTTTTTCATGTTCATATCATTATCTCCAATTTTAAATCGTTGATACGTCCACTTATCTATAAAGATATCCTTCTAATTTTAGTGCCATCTACATGCCAATAAAAAAATGCCTTGAGTTATCTCTCTCAACAAGCTCAGCGACCTTCTTTTTCTCTTAACCCGAGAAAATAGACCTGGATAACAAAATTTAAAAAACTGAAGTGATTATGACTTTAGCTTTTGTAAATTCGTACGTAATTATATATTATTATACTCGTGAACTGTACAGGAATACATGTGATTAAAAATTTCTTGTATAATTTGACAGCTATCAGAAATATTTTGATAACTACACCTGTTAAAACCGTAACAAGGAATTGCTTTTATAGTTTGTCATTTGTAAGAAGTATTTTAAATATTATACTCGTAAACTGTACGGAAATACATATTGTGATTAAGCATTTCTTTTATAATTTGACAGCTCTCAGAAATATTTTGATAAATACATTTTTAAGATTGAGATCGTAAGAAATAACTATTTTTATGGTTCGCTGTACGGAAAAAGCATCTTAAGTAGGAACTACACTCGTGAACTGTGCAAAAATAGATTTGATTAAGGATTTGTTTTATAATTTGGCAGCTGTCAGAAATATTTTGGCAGCAACATCTATTAAAACCGTAAGAAATAACTGTTTTTAATGTTAGATGTGTGGAAAAACATTTTAAGTAGGAACTACACTCGTGAACTGTGCAAAAATAGATTTGATTAAGGATTTGTTTTATAATTTGGCAGCTGTCAGAAATATTTTGGCAGCAACATCTATTAAAACCGTAAGAAATAACTGTTTTTAATGTTAGATGTGTGGAAGAAGCATCTTAAGTAGGAACTACACTCGTGAACTGTACAAAAATAGATTTGATTAAAGATTTGTTTTATAATTTGGCAGCTGTCAGAAATATTTTGGCAGCAACATCTATTAAAACCGTAAGAAATAACTGTTTTTAATGTTAGATGTGTGGAAAAAGCATCTTAAGTAGGAACTACACTCGTGAACTGTACAAAAATAGATTTGATTAAAGATTTGTTTTATAATTTGGCAGCTGTCAGAAATATTTTGACAACTATACCTGTTAACACCGTAAGAAATAACTGTTTTTAATGTTAGATGTGTGGAAAAAGCATCTTAAGTAGGAATTACACTCGTGAACTGTGCAAAAATAGATTTGATTAAAGATTTGTTTTATAATTTGGCAGCTGTCAGAAATATTTTGACAACTATACCTGTTAAAACCGTAAGAAATAACTGTTTTTAATGTTCGATGTGTGGAAAAACATCTTAAGTAGGAACTACACTCGTGAACTGTGCAAAAATGGATTTGATTAAGGATTTGTTTTATAATTTGGCAGCTGTCAGAAATATTTTGGCAGCAACATCTATTAAAACCGTAAGAAATAACTGTTTTTAATGTTAGATGTGTGGAAAAAGCATCTTAAGTAGGAACTACACTCGTGAACTGTACAAAAATAGATTTGATTAAGGATTTCTTTTATAATTTGGCAGCTGTCAGAAATATTTTGTCAACTATACCTGTTAAAACCGTACGAAACAACTGTTTTTAGTATTAGATGTGTGGAAAAAACATCTTAAGTAGGAAGTACACTCGTGAACTGTGCAAAAATAGATTTGATTAAGGATTTGTTTTATAATTTGGCAGCTGTCAGAAATATTTTGGCAGCAACATCTATTAAAACCGTAAGAAATAACTGTTTTTAATGTTCGATGTGTGGAAAAACATCTTAAGTAGGAACTACACTCGTGAACTGTGCAAAAATAGATTTGATTAAGGATTTGTTTTATAATTTGGCAGCTGTCAGAAATATTTTGGCAGCAACATCTATTAAAACCGTAAGAAATAACTGTTTTTAATGTTAGATGTGTGGAAAAAGCATCTTAAGTAGGAACTACACTCGTGAACTGTACAGAAATAGATTTGATTAAGGATTTCTTTTATAATTTGGCAGCTGTCAGAAATATTTTGACAACTATACCTGTTAACACCGTAAGAAATAACTGTTTTTAATGTTAGATGTGTGGAAAAAGCATCTTAAGTAGGAATTACACTCGTGAACTGTGCAAAAATAGATTTGATTAAAGATTTGTTTTATAATTTGGCAGCTGTCAGAAATATTTTGACAACTATACCTGTTAAAACCGTAAGAAATAACTGTTTTTAATGTTCGATGTGTGGAAAAACATCTTAAGTAGGAACTACACTCGTGAACTGTGCAAAAATGGATTTGATTAAGGATTTGTTTTATAATTTGGCAGCTGTCAGAAATATTTTGGCAGCAACATCTATTAAAACCGTAAGAAATAACTGTTTTTAATGTTAGATGTGTGGAAAAAACATCTTAAGTAGGAACTACACTCGTGAACTGTACAAAAATAGATTTGATTAAAGATTTGTTTTATAATTTGGCAGCTGTCAGAAATATTTTGACAACTATACCTGTTAACACCGTAAGAAATAACTGTTTTTAATGTTAGATGTGTGGAAAAAGCATCTTAAGTAGGAACTACACTCGTGAACTGTACAAAAATAGATTTGATTAAAGATTTGTTTTATAATTTGGCAGCTGTCAGAAATATTTTGACAACTATACCTGTTAACACCGTAAGAAATAACTGTTTTTAATGTTAGATGTGTGGAAAAAGCATCTTAAGTAGGAATTACACTCGTGAACTGTGCAAAAATAGATTTGATTAAAGATTTGTTTTATAATTTGGCAGCTGTCAGAAATATTTTGACAACTATACCTGTTAAAACCGTAAGAAATAACTGTTTTTAATGTTCGATGTGTGGAAAAACATCTTAAGTAGGAACTACACTCGTGAACTGTGCAAAAATGGATTTGATTAAGGATTTGTTTTATAATTTGGCAGCTGTCAGAAATATTTTGGCAGCAACATCTATTAAAACCGTAAGAAATAACTGTTTTTAATGTTCGATGTGTGGAAAAACATCTTAAGTAGGAACTACACTCGTGAACTGTGCAAAAATAGATTTGATTAAGGATTTGTTTTATAATTTGGCAGCTGTCAGAAATATTTTGGCAGCAACATCTATTAAAACCGTAAGAAATAACTGTTTTTAATGTTAGATGTGTGGAAAAAGCATCTTAAGTAGGAACTACACTCGTGAACTGTACAGAAATAGATTTGATTAAGGATTTCTTTTATAATTTGGCAGCTGTCAGAAATATTTTGACAACTATACCTGTTAAAACCGTACGAAACAACTGTTTTTAGTATTAGATGTGTGGAAAAAACATCTTAAGTAGGAACTACACTCGTGAACTGTACAAAAATAGATTTGATTAAAGATTTGTTTTATAATTTGGCAGCTGTCAGAAATATTTTGACAACTATACCTGTTAACACCGTAAGAAATAACTGTTTTTAATGTTAGATGTGTGGAAAAAGCATCTTAAGTAGGAACTACACTCGTGAACTGTACAAAAATAGATTTGATTAAAGATTTGTTTTATAATTTGGCAGCTGTCAGAAATATTTTGACAACTATACCTGTTAACACCGTAAGAAATAACTGTTTTTAATGTTAGATGTGTGGAAAAAGCATCTTAAGTAGGAATTACACTTGAACTGTGCAAAAATAGATTTGATTAAAGATTTGTTTTATAATTTGGCAGCTGTCAGAAATATTTTGACAACTATACCTGTTAAAACCGTAAGAAATAACTGTTTTTAATGTTCGATGTGTGGAAAAACATCTTAAGTAGGAACTACACTCGTGAACTGTGCAAAAATGGATTTGATTAAGGATTTGTTTTATAATTTGGCAGCTGTCAGAAATATTTTGGCAGCAACATCTATTAAAACCGTAAGAAATAACTGTTTTTAATGTTAGATGTGTGGAAAAAGCATCTTAAGTAGGAACTACACTCGTGAACTGTACAAAAATAGATTTGATTAAGGATTTCTTTTATAATTTGGCAGCTGTCAGAAATATTTTGTCAACTATACCTGTTAAAACCGTACGAAACAACTGTTTTTAGTATTAGATGTGTGGAAAAAACATCTTAAGTAGGAAGTACACTCGTGAACTGTGCAAAAATAGATTTGATTAAGGATTTGTTTTATAATTTGGCAGCTGTCAGAAATATTTTGGCAACAACATCTATTAAAACCGTAAGAAATAACTGTTTTTAATGTTCGATGTGTGGAAAAACATCTTAAGTAGGAACTACACTCGTGAACTGTGCAAAAATAGATTTGATTAAGGATTTGTTTTATAATTTGGCAGCTGTCAGAAATATTTTGGCAGCAACATCTATTAAAACCGTAAGAAATAACTGTTTTTAATGTTCGATGCGTGGAAAAACATCTTAAGTAGGAACTATACTCGTGAACTGTGCAAAAAATAGATTTGATTAAGGATTTCTTTTATAATTTGGCAGCTGTCAATAATATTTTGACAACTATACCTGTTAAAACCGTACGAAACAACTGTTTTTAGTATTAGATGTGTGGAAAAAACATCTTAAGTAGGAAGTACACTCGTGAACTGTGCAAAAATAGATTTGATTAAGGATTTGTTTTATAATTTGGCAGCTGTCAGAAATATTTTGGCAGCAACATCTATTAAAACCGTAAGAAATAACTGTTTTTAATGTTAGATGTGTGGAAAAAACATCTTAAGTAGGAACTACACTCGTGAACTGTGCAAAAATAGATTTGATTAAGGATTTCTTTTATAATTTGACAGCTATCAGAAATATTTTGACAGCTGTATCTGCTAAAACGTAATAAATCACTGTTTTTATGATATTTTATGGTATGAAAAGAAATGAGCTTAAATTTTTTTTTCTATAATGTAACAGCTGTCAGAAATATTTTGACAGCTAGGTCTGTTAAAATCGTAACAAGTATGTAACTGTTTTGATAATTTAATATGTGGAGGAGGTATTTGAACTATTACATTTGCGAACAGTATGAAGATACATAAATATGATTAAAGATTTTTTCCTATAGTTTGACAGGTATCAGATAATCTCTGACAATCTGACATCTTTAACAATTTGACAGCCGTAAAACATATTTTGACAATTAATTATTGGCATTGTATCAAGAAGGCGATCGGTGGCTTTCAGACGTATTTTGACAGTAATTGTTGCCAAAATAACACATATTTTAGTTAGTACACTTCCGAAAAGTAGGAAAATAAATGCTCTTAAAGAGTTTTTTTTGCTATTTGACAGCTATGAGAAATTTTTTGACATTTACAATATTCAATATTTTAAGAAATAAATGTTTTTAAAATATGTCAAACATACGTATATTGACAGTCATAACTATCAGAACTGAAAGAAAACGATTGCTTTTACAATTTGACAGCTTTTTATTCGATTAATTCCCTCGTGATCTTTCCATTGCTGTTTTAACCCTTTTCTGTTAAAGAACATAGACATTCGTATTAAGATATGCTATTTAGTCAATTTTGAACTGCAACGAACCCTGTTTCTAATCGTTATAACCTCAGATGTTATATTTAACTGCACGAACACAATCTGGATACTCCGGCAATACTTGTAACTCACGTGTTATCCGAACAATGGGGCAGTTATATTCGTTCCCGAAACAGTAAGAGTCAATCGATATATATCTTCTGTACGTGACATTTCGTTTTACTTTAATGCACTTTATGTTCCGTAGCGTTGCAAACAAACATTTAAACAAAGTACACTATTGAAGTCTCGAAGCCATTTAATCCATTGCATCCCTACCCCGGACGCCTTTTTAAAAGGCGGAAGTTGGAAATATCGCCGGGGATTGAAACTAGGCGCCGCCACAGTCGGAATCTTCCATTCGTCCTCCCTCCGCCGACTTCCACGCCATTATTGTAATTCAAATTTTCCCTCATAACGACCGGGGCGAAAAGCATTAAATTAATTTACTAATATCTATTTCTGTACGGGCTTCAGTGCAGGTCCCTGTGAGTGGCTGATAATGTTGCCAGCCTCAGGATAATGCCGAAACAAAGGAGGTACTTAGGCTTCCCTCGCGGCACGAATCGCCCCTAACAAAAGACGTTCCAGCGTATAACAGTAAATTTAAATAACTTAGAATAGAGAAGCCCTCTCGCACTTCCTTATTTGCTTTTATTTGTCTCTCAACTTGGACACTTTGTCTTCATAAACTGATCTACTGCGACTATAATACATACATGCATTCGTCATCGCACCAGATAAACACCGGGCTAATTAACAATCGGCTGCGCCCTTCAAATTAAACCGGTTCTCCTCCTTCCTCCTCGGTGAAAAAGTTTTTTCGTCCCTTGTTTCTTTACTGTCGTCGTTTTGTTTACATTTCCTAAATTAAACGACTTTGACCTGTTCGCAAGTCGTTTTGTCTTGGCGGAGAGAAAGAAAACTTTAAGGAAGGCCGAGAAGCAAGTAAAAAAAAAATAACAAAGACAGTTTTATTACCCTATTTCCCACGTTGACAATTAACAAAAAGAGAAGAGATTCATTAACTTTTACGTTGTTCGGAAGTTTTTCTCCTCCGTCGCTCCTTCGTCGTCTGTTCCGCAACCTGATGAAGGGTTTATATTATTTTAATTGCGTACCGCTATATTAACGGCGAAAATTCCTAACTACGATCGATATCATTACCTAGATAAAAACGTCACTGTAAATTCTGTGATATTCAAGATCATACACACGCTACTAGAAAATTTTATTATAAAGCCAACTCTATGTTGTTCGCCTATATTTTAAACGTCAAAATGTTACGTCAAATATTGACAATTCGAACAGTCAATACGGTGCGATTTTTAATAATAAAGCTCAGAAAATTAGGACTATTGTACAGTTATAGAAAAATTGGTGGCTAGTAGCAGTAGCACCTGATTTATAAACGAAGAAGAATTGAGTCATGACGTGATTTTTTTGCTGTTGTCGACAAATGCTACAATATTAAAAAAAAAATCTGCCTGTAATGGGTCCTCATGGTATATTGTTGGATTGTCAAAAATATCTGACACCTGTCAAACTATAGGAAAAAATCTTTAATCATTATCTGCATACTGTTCGCAAGTGTAATAATTCAAATATTTCCTACACATATTAAATTATAAAAACAGTTACATACCTCATCAAATGTATTTTTGTACAGTTCACGAGTGTACTTTCTATTTAAGATGTTTTTTCCACACATCTAACATTGAAAACAGTTATTTCTTACGGTTTTAACAGGTATAGTTGTCAAAATATTTTTGACCGCTGCCAAATTATGAAACAAATCCTTAATCAAATCTATTTTTGTACAGTTCACGGGTGTACTTCCTATTTAAGATATTTTTTCCACATATCTAACATTAAAAACAGTTATTCCTTACGGTTTTAATAGATGTTGCTGTCAAAATATTTCTGACATCTGTCAAATTATAAAAGAAATCCTTAATCAAATCTATTTTTGTACAGTTCACGGGTGTACTTCCTATTTAAGATATTTTTTCCACATATCTAACATTAAAAACAGTTATTCCTTACGGTTTTAATAGATGTTGCTGTCAAAATATTTCTGACATCTGTCAAATTATAAAAGAAATCCTTAACCAAATCTATTTATTTATTCACGAGTGTAGTTCCTACTTAAGATGTTTTTTCCACACATCTAACATTAAAAACAGTTATTTCTTACGCTTATTTAGCTGTCAAAATATTTCTGACAGCTGTTACATTATAGAAAAAAATCTTTAAATTCATTTCTTTTCGTACTGTTCACTAATATAATAGTTAAACCACTTATGACATACTTTAAACTATAAAAGCACTGAATTATTACTATTATTTAGCAGATACAGCTGTCAAAATATTTTTGGCAACTGACACATTATCAAAAAAATCCTTAATCAAATCTATTCTCATATAGTTCACGAGTATAGGTTCCTACTTAAAATGCTTTTTCCATCCATCAAACCATAAAAACAGTTATTTCTTACGATCGTAACAGGCATAGTTGTTAAAATATTTCTGACAGCTGTCAAACTATAAAAGAAATTTTTTTTCATATTTATTTTCGTACAGTTCACGAGTATAATATTTAAAGTACTTCTTACATATGTCAAGTTATAAAAGGAATTGCTTGTTACGGTTTTAACAGGTGTAATTGTAAAACTATTTCTGATAGCTGACACAAATTATAGAAGGAATTTTTATTAATCACATTTATTCCCGTACAGTTCGCGAGTGTAATAGATAATATACTTCTTAAATATCTCAACCTATAAACATAATTAGACAGTTTTAATGGATGTAGCTGTGAAAATATTTCTGACAGCTGTCAAATTATAGAAGGAATTTTTAATCACATTTATTCCCGCACAATTCACGATATAATATTTAAAGAACTTGTTACATATGTCAAACTATAAAAGCAAATACTTGTTACGGTTTTAACAGGTATAGTTGTCAAAATATTTATGGTAACTGTCAAACTATAAGACGAATTTTTAAGCATATTTATTGTCTTACTGTTCGCGAGAGTAATAGGTAATATACTTCTTAAATATCTCAAACTATAAAAACAACTAGACAGTTTTAATAGATGTCGCTGTCAAAATATTTCTGACAGCTGTCAAATTATAGAAGGAATTTTTATTGGCATTTATTCCCGTACAGTACACGAGTATAATATTTAAAGAACTTGTTACATATGTCAAACTATAAAAGCAAATGCTTGTTACGGTTTTAACAGGCGTAGTTGTCAAACTATATATGATAACTGTCAAATTATAAGAGGAATTTTTAAGTATATTTATGGTCTTACTTTTTGCGAGTGTAATAGTTTAAATACTTCTTAAATATCTCAAACTATAAACATAATTAGACAGTTTTAATAGATGTAGCTGTCAAAATATTTCTGACAGCTGTCAAATTATAGAAGGAATTTTTAATCACATTTATTCCCGTACAGTTCACGATATAATATTCAAAGGACTTTTTACATATGTCGAACTATAAAAGCAATTGCTTGTTATGGTTTTAACAGCTGTAGTTGTCAAAATATTTATGATAACTGTCAAATTATAGAAGGAATTTTTATGCATATTTATTGTCTTATTCTTTGCGAGTGTAATAGTTAAAATACTTCTTAAATATCTCAAACTATAAAAATAATTAGACAGTTTTAATAGATGTAGCTGTCAAAATATTTCTGACAGCTGTCAAATTATAGAAGGAATTTTTAATCACATTTATTCCCGTACAGTTCACGATATAATATTCAAAGGACTTTTTACATATGTCGAACTATAAAAGCTAGTGCTTGTTACGGTTTTAACAGGTATAGTTGTCAAAATATTTATGATAACTGTCAAATTATAAGAGGAATTTTTAAGCATATTTATTGTCTTACTGTTCGCGAGTGTAATAGTCAAAATACTTCTTAAATAGCTCAAACTATAAACATAATTAGACAGTTTTAATAGATGTAGCTCTCAAAATATTTCTGACAGCTGTCAAATTATAGAAAGAAATTTTAATCATATTTATTTTCGTGCAGTTTAGGAATATAATATTTAAAGTACTTCTTACATATGTCAAACTATAAAAGCAATTGCTTGTCATGGTTTTAACAGGTGTAGTTGTCCAAAATATTTCTGATAGCTGTCAAATTCTAGAAGAGATTTTTAAGCATATTTATTGTCTTAGTGTTAGCGAGTGTAATAGTTAAAATACTTCTTAAATATGTACCTCAAACTATAAAAATGATTAGACAGTTTTAATCGATGATGCTGTCGAAATACTTCTGACAGCTGTCAAATAATAGAAGAAAAATCTTTAAGCATATTCATTTTCGCACTATTATTACATACCTCGTATTAGAAAAACAGTTACATACTTGTTATGATCTTAGTAACAGGAATAGTTGTCAAAATATTTTTTTTTGATATAATAATTAAACCAATGACTTCGATTTCATTCGATAAGATTGCAGTGTTGCCGATATTCACTACGTAATTTGATTGTTATTATTTGTTTAGTTTAGTCGAAAGTGGACGTCTGACATTTTCCGGAAATGAAACCGGAAAGATCCCCTCAGACAACACTACATCATGAATGTAGTAATCGAATTAAACGTTCCGAACAAGCTTTTATTAAAACAAAAGCAATTAACCTTTTTTTTTAACTCGTAAATAACATGCCACGTCGTCTATAACCGTACGATTTACGTTCCTCTAATTCCACCTCTCAGTCATTAAATAATACTTTAATTACAGTTATTTAATTGATAACATAAACCTCACAGCCGTAAATATAAATTTAAACCCGCCCTCCCCGAAAACAAGCTGACAGTGTAAATCTCTACTCAATTTTACATAAAAAGGGTGAGAGCAGATTTTAATTTTCCCAAGAAGCCATAAATTTCGTATGCCACGCGTTTGAACCGCCCCACAATCTAATTATAAATTGTATTGTGGCATTTTTTATAAGCAATATTTCTCGACAAACAAGGGCAAGTGTTGGCAGTATATTTCGGGGCACAATAGCTTTTCTGCTCTACGCGAAAAACGCACACAAACACACACACATAATACGTATATAGAAGCGCAAGCCTGGGGTACTTCTTATATACAGTTGACAATGTTTTATAATCTTTGTGAAATATGCCTTCCGCTTTCGCATGTCGTGCGCCAGCTAAAAAACAAATTAGAACGCCCACATATTTTATATATTGTCGTCAATTTTTTCTCCCGTTAAAAAACGATGAAATTTTGCTTTTTATAAGAATTATTATCGTTGATCATTGATGCGAGGGAGGAGAGGGGAAAAAATTCTTTCACTCGCTTAATAATATCATTAAAGGCAACCACTCCGAAAAGAAGGACGTGGAAGAATTCGATGCAGACGTTGCCGGTATGGTTGCCATTACAAAGGGAAAATTCAGGGTTCATCAGAGAACACTTTTCCATCCGGGAGACGATCTAAATGGATTAGATTTACATTTTATTAAAGTGTATGACAATTGGATGCGGGTCAATCATTTCTCGCGCGAGATCTCGTCTCTCCTCTTTTTTTTTTTATCTTATCTTTGTCGATGAAACTGGGTTCGGCGGTGGAGCGTATATGCGGGTACACGCCCGAATATCATGGAACTTTTCAAACCAGCCCCTCTCTGTTACGTCTCTCTTTGTATGTGTGTGCCTCTTTCGTCTCTCTGTCTCTCGGTGTGACTGTGAACAACGTTTACGCTTAATTGCAAATTAGGAAAATTACATTTGCAGGTACCGCCCGTACTGTTCAAGATTTTTTTTTTTCGTTTAACGTTCTTTTTCGAACCGAAGCGATGGAATTCTTTTATTTCTTCGATGGTAAAACGCGAATTAAGAGAAATGATGAGTCGTACACGAGGCGACGACTTTGCAAAATTTTAATTCGGACGAATCTCCATATCATCAATTAGTGGTTTCGCAAGGAAATTTACTTCTACACGATTATAACTAATCCCCTCCCTCCCTCCTCTTTCCCCATCTTTTTTCCCCTGAACAAACTCTCTTTGAGCCACAGTTGAGCAAGCGTTTTTATATTCGCGCAATGGGGGATAAGGGGTGGAAATAAAAAAACCAAATTATTTTCCTTTTTCAATATATTCACCTGCAAGACGGATACATTTTTCACATCTTTCAATTAATTTATTTATACCTTCATAAAAAAATGATTTCTCTTTATCTGCAAAATACGCCGAAACTGCCTCCTTGACTTCATCATCGGCAGTAAATTTTTTACCCCGCAGCTCTTTTTTCATTTTCGGAAACAGGTAATAATCACTCGGGGCCAGGTCTGGGCTGTAGGGTGGGTGATTCACAATTTCGAAGCCCACCTTATGCAGGGCAGCTAACGCAACGCGGCTCTTGTGGACGGGCGCGTTGTCGTGCAAAAGCAGCACACCTTTCGTCAATTTTCCCCGTCTTTTCTCTTTAATGGCTTCTTTTAGTCGCTCTAATATTGAAGCGTAATATTCTCCGGTTATAGAAACACCTTTATCTTCATAATCAATCAACAATATTCCTTCCGAGTCCCAAAATACCGTTGCCATGAGTTTCCCAGCTGATTGTGACACTTTAAATTTCTTGGGAGGTGCTGTGCCCTTTTTATGCCACTGCATGGAGTCTTGTTTGGACTCAGGTTCATAATGATGAACCCAAGTTTCGTCTCCAGTAACAATTCGACTCAATACACCATCCTTGTCCTCATTACAGAGGTGCAAAAATGCACGCGAACACTATACGTGCTGTTGTTTTTGCGGCGGCGTGAGCATTCTCGGCACCCATCTTGCGCTGACCTTAGACATGCTGAGATGATCGTGTTTTTAAAAATTGTTGTATCGGATACTCCAACCATTTCTGCGAACTGTTTCTTCTTTAAGTCGAGCATCTTTGAGTGGTCACCTCAATGCTCCTGCCCGGCCTCGGGTCGTCTTCAAGGAATTCCCTTCCTTGTTTAAATAAACTATGCCACTTGTACACCATGGTTTTCCTGGACAAGAGTCGCCGTAAACCAATGACATCTCATTCATTATGGTCGCGACTGATTTTCCTTGCCTGGTAAGGTCCTTTATAACGGCAGGATATTCGATTTTTTCCATATTTCACTTTTCACTCCTGATTATGTTACTTGATTGACGATAGCTCAAAGACTAACTGTCTAATAACAATGAAACTTCGTATTTGTACTAATTATGAGTCGCTGCACAGGCCACGCCCCCAATGCACCTAATCACCCCCCTACAACCCGCTCATTCCGCGAATATAAAAACGCTCCCTCGTACATCCGGGTCGAGTCACAAAGTTGCAAAAAAATAGAAATAATATTGCAACTTAAAATTTGAAAAGAAAAATTGAAATTTGATTGTAAATTCAGGCCCAGTGAAATTACAGGGATGTTGAAAACAATAGGAAATATTTTATAAATATGAAAATGTCGCAGCCGCAAATATTTTGGGAGTACAAACTCGTAAAATCAACTTCCGGTTTAACAGGAAATTTAATCGTTTTTGACTTTTCTTATGGAACACCCTGTATTGTATTAAATAAAGTTATATTTGATTTAAAAAAACGTTTAAAATCCTATCTTGTAAATCGCTTAAATTTCGTGGTATTGTTTGCTATCTTTTATCCTTTATAAATCCCCACACAAAAACATCTAATGGTATAAGATCTGGAGATCTAGTCGGCCAATTAATAGGACCTTGATTGGCAATATATCGATTGCCAAATACTGTTTGAAGAAAGTTACAGGCGCCCCATCCTGCTGGTACCAAAGAGTTGATCTAATATTCAATGATAATTCGTACAAATAATCCATAAATTCAGTTTGTAAGAAATTTAAAAATCTGTTGACAGTTAACGATCTTTCCAACAATACGTTTACGGAAAATTTCTTCTGAAATCGTGTTTGTCGAATTTGTCGAGAATTTTCGTCGTCCCAGTACTGTTCATTATGCCGATTGGAAACCGTATTTACTGTACTTAAGCCTATTTAATAAAATACAGGCTGTTCCACAAGAAAAGCCGAAAACGACTAAATTTCGGATTAAACTGGAAGTCGATTTTACGAGTTTGTACTCCGGCTCCTTGCTTTCAACATTCCTGTAATTTCACCGGCCCTCAATTTAAAATCACCCTGTATAATCCGATCTAGATATACTCGATCGATTTTCAGAAAGATGAAGAACAAGCTTCTCTTTTTAAACTCCACCCTAGAAAAAGCCGAACAAGTATGTGTTCGCCTACTTTTGAGACACCCTGTACAGTTAAAAAATATTTCTAGCTTGTGAAAAACATAAACTGGGATAACTCTTTCTCAATATTTACACAAAATTATCAGATATCCAAGACCCACGTTGAGATAAGACATTCTGTTGGAACCAGCAACAATACACCAATTCTAACCTCCGGTCTCTCCAGTGGGAATGTGTCAAACTATCGTTATCGGTCGTTGTTCGAGGAAATTGTCCGATGTTGAGCATTAATCCCTTGTCGCAGATGTTGTATTGAGGCCATATTTATAGTTCGTGCTTGAGGTTGTCGCCGATACTTGAGCACGCGATTTTGACGTAAATGACCAAATAGAACAGAACGTCTGGCGAAGGTGCCCTGCAATCTTGCCAACACAGAAATTTCTTTCTATCAGATAGGTGTGGATTATTTTTATAGTTCCAGCTTGATGTTGTGCCCCATGCGATTTTGACACATTTGTAATGACATCTACGTCAAAATCGCGTGCTCAATCATCGGCACGATCTCAAGCGCGGATTATAAATATAATCCTTTAAAGTGTCCCATAATTTTTTTTCTACGCCACGCTGTATACGATCTCGATCCGGCTATCTTTGTAAACGTGCAGGTATGTGTTGTCAGTAGGTAAACTATGGCCGTACCAGCTCAGTCACTCGACGTGGACACTCTGTATAAGCCGTATTTTGACAGATAAAACTAGTCGAACTGTCATAATTATGACAATTTTGTGGTTTTACACCAGCTTATACAGCGTGTCCACGTCGAGTGACTGAGCTGGTACGCCCATAGTTTACCTACTGTTGTCCGTTTATAGCATCGATTTCAGTCGTCTCACAGCTCTTTCAAAGTACATTTCATTGATGGCAAAGTCTCTTTTAAAGTCTTTTACTGCGCCGCTCAATATAAATAGTCAAAGTAGTGCAAAAGACATCGTTTTAAGCAATCGGTTTAAGAAATTTTGGGCCGAGCAATTTTGATTTGAAAGATGAAGACCGCAGCGGCCACCCGGCAACGACGGATGCAGACCTCATCAAAATAGCGTCTCTACGAGCGATTTGCTCTTTCAACAACATGAAAGAGGCTTGTCGGTGGAGAGGAGACTTGAATTTTATATCAAAATATGCATCAAAAACGCGCTTGGTCTACGGTAAGGGACTATTGCGAAGTCAGGACTTTACTCGAAGAAAGTTCTTTTGCATCTTTGTTTGGATTGGAAAGGTTTAGTGTATTACGAGCCCCTTCCACAAGGTAAAACGATCAATTCTGCAAAATATTGCAATCAACAAAACGGCCAGAATTAGCGAACCGACGAGGTCGTCGTTTTTCATCACGACAAGACCGAATGCTGCGTTAGCTGTGAGGTTGAAGCTTTTATAGTTTGATTGGAACGTTCTAGCTCATCCTCCGTACTCCCCATCCGATTACTTCTCTCGTTAAAAAATTCTTCCCGTGCTAAATATCACAAATCCGCCTCAAACTTCAACAATTTGATTCATTAATCTAAACCTTGTAAGGAATGGCTGATCTAATGATAGACGTCGTAATAAGATCCTAATCCCATAATAGGATAAAGCTAATCTCGATAAAAAGTCAGATAAAGATGAGGAATAAGTCGATAATTGTCAATGAAAATTGGGATGAAGAAGACGGTGACACCAACTGGGATTTGAAATAGAAAAAGAACACTTCTAAGACTACGAGAGAGGATTTGTTCAAGAATGGCATCAAAGGACAGGCTCGTATTAAGATGATGGTGGACAAGTTGGGAGAGAGTTCCTAAATAACAATGAAGATTTTAAAGATCCACCATCCAAATCCAAGCTTCACCTTCTAAAAAAGCTCCCCTTTTTTCATTTCACTTCAATAACAGGTCGTCTTAGAATCGATAAGGAGGGTGATTTCGTTAATCGCCAAGTAGAAAATCTCCTTTTCCCCAAGATTATAACGGGTTACGGTTATGTAAATGAAAAATCCCTCGAGATCGGTAATTAACGTCGAGTTTTTTTTTTTTTTCATGAGCGCGCTAGTCAGTCGTAAATTCAAGTTTAATATTTACCCAATCCCCGCGATTCGCGATTAACAATTTTCTTTTTTAAACTTTTATATGAAGGCGTATTCGTATCTGAGCAATTTGCACACGTAATTCAGCCTTCGCAAGACACGGAAATTTATGACTTTTGAATCGACGATTTCCCGAATGTGCAATAATATCAATCGGGAAACGCTGCATGTTACCAGTCAGCGAAGATGCCGGATGATACGCTATAGGTTACGTAATTTGTTCGAATTTCATACACCAGTATCTCTACGCTTATCCACGCGATGCGAAATCCACTTTTATAGATTAGAATTGAAACCTGACTTCGCGTGAGTAATATTCCTCTTGTTCTCTTGGCAATCTTTTCCCGAGAATTAATGATCTTTTATTCTGCCCTGTTCACTTCTAACTGATTACGTTCTAAATTTCGTTAAAAAAACATCCGTAACGTTCGGAAAACTTTGATTGTTTTATGGCTGTAGATAAATTAAAAATTTTATACTTAATCGAAACATATAACCCGAAATTTGCTGCTTTCTGAACGTGATTTTATTTAGAAATGTCATTAGTGTCAATGTCATCGAAAAAAAATGGCGGCAATTTTAAAATCGATTCTTCCATTTAGAATGTTTACATTTCGATGAAGAAGTTTGTTCTTTAACTGTTAGCAACGTCGGTCGTCCCCTCTCTCGTATTTAATTCGATTCCTCGTTTTCTTTTTTTTTCTTGCGTGTGTACAATACAGCGAAGTTCCACTAAGAAAATAAACGCAGAGAAGTAGGAAATAACTTATCCCAGAACACAGAGGAACAGCAAATTCAATTTCCAATACAACTTAATTGCTTGTTTGTTTCAAGGTTGACCTCTGAAACGCAAACCCTCTCCCCCTATAGAAAGTTGTCCGGAAGTTTCGACTTGAAGTTACATTTGAAGTAAGTACATCAATCTTTCCCTTTTGAGTTCTCCCTTCTTTCATCCTTAATTTAAAACAAGAAAACTTGAAACACTGAAATAAGAAAGCTTCGCTGAGATTTTTCTCGTTTTAACTCTTACATCAACATGAACATATCCAACTCATCCGATATATGTGACACAACATAAAACACATAAAAGGTGGAAGCCGAAGGCCAAACCAATTTCCCCCTGTCCGCCGAAGATAATTTTCCTATCCCGAGAGAGTTTCGGTCTTTGGAAACGTTAAATCGCATTTAAAAATTCATCTCGATGTTAAATTGGAGACAAAGGGAGACTTGGCGAAACCAATTTGTCTGTACGTGTCCGACAAAGGACTTTGACTCGAGTCAAAGGACCAATTACGCAAACAATTACACGGTAAGATGTATCCTTTATTACGAAACAGTACAATTCTTGTTACAACTTATCTTATTTGTATTAATATGTAGTAGTATGTGCATTGTATAGGAGGTGAAATAATCTACAATTACTTCACGTACATCACACGTAAATCTTAAGGCAAAATAACCGAAAAAGAAGTTTATAAAAATCGAATTTCAGCTACGAAAACATTTCCTAAATTGCGTTTTATATTATTGTATTGTTGGTTTATACTTTGTGATTTTCGATTTTGCTCTTATAAAAGTAAAGAGGATTCCATCTACTTCAATTACTACACAGCTCCGGCAAGAAAACCGAAACGGATCGAAAAAGCGAAAGAGTTATTTCAAGCATTATTGCATTTGTTAGAGTGGTCTAGTTTAAGAGAAAACGAATAAAACCCCGACTGGTATCTAGTATGTTGTTTGTATGTATGTAGTAGTATGTTTAATAGTTTTGCTATATAGTTGAATGAAGGAAACGTTTAAACTGCGAGAGAGAACTACATAGAGTGTCCTGGGTACAACAATATAATCTCACGGCTGCGCCGGAACCGGACAACGTCACTCTCTCCGAGTGCTGCCCAAACAAATTTGCTGAATAAACAACGTGAACACGGAATCTCATTTCTATTACGCGTATATTGTCTTGTCATCTAAATATATGTACTACATACATATGTATGTATATATAACAAAACTAACATAACTTTATATGCCACAACAGTCTGTCTTGTTTACGTTTGGATGGATTTCCTTTACAAACCGTTTTAGAAATGTTATACGTTTGGAGTATAAAATCTTCTTTGATACATGACGAATACCACGGTAAAGACAAATTTAAAAGGAGATGAGGATAACTGCGAAAACGTTAAGGGAAGAGGGAGAGGAAGTAAAATAGAGACAAACAAAAAACTGAACAGAGAAGATGTTGAACTGGATCATAGGAAAACGGTATGACAACAAAACGGACTAGAGTCAATAGATGAAATAAACAGAACATTTTATTTTTGACAGAGGAATCTTCGAAATTACTCCCTCCTTTAAACGCCGTCGTCCACCAACTCTCGTCAACATGTCATCAAAGCCATCAACAGCATCGATTTTCCTTTTCTAACTGGAGTCTGTATGAAGATCTGAGAGTGTTCTTAGTAGCAAACAGCATGTCTAGGAATAAATTCCATAAAATAAAAAAGAATATACATCTGGCAGATAACTCCACACTGGAAAAAAGATGATAAAATGTCCAAAGTTTCGTCCTTTTATGGATCTTGTGAATCAAAGATTTCGACAGTGGACTACCACCCCGCAAAACAATTTATTCGGGGCAAACCAGTAAGGCTACAAGAATTAGACAAAGTGTAGTGCATTGGGTTGCTGTTATGTCTTCGATACTTATTGTGGAGCCACAAAATCAACTGAATCAAGTACCAGAAAAAGATAAACTACCTTTGGGATCGAAAGTAGTTTTTGATCTCCTTGAAGCAGTAGCTGTTCCTTCTGATCACAGCATCTTTTTTCATAATTATTTTACGAGTCATATAGTCTCATGGAAAGTCTTGGTTATCGTGCCACTGGAACCGTTCGTGATAACCGTACAAAAAAATGCCCTCCTCAAGATTGCAAACGAAATGAATAAAGGGATTCGATACTGTTTGTACGTTGGAAAGACAACAGTGTAGTCACTATGGTGATAAATTATGATGCAATAGAGCCTTTGAAAAAAGTATCCCAACCTTTACTTTCCAAAAATTACAATCGAGGAATGGGAGGTGTGGATCTAATGGACCAGTCTGTCAACAATTTTGTTATCGGATAAACATAAAGGAAAATAAATGGTGGTGGGTTATATTTAAACATAGATGTTGGTTTACTCTTCGTGCAAAGAACAATTGCCCGACATTACTTACGACGCTGCCAAAAGTCTTTGGAAAAAAGTAGGCCAAGTGGCAGTCTCCCTCCGAACATATTGAAATACGAACGTAGCCTTTCCTTTTCCTGAAAAACTGGATAAGCAAGTGAGATGCAAAAATAGTCATGCAAGAGTGAGGTGGATGTGTTGTCATTTTTTTTTAATGATAAGAAAAATATGTTCACTTTCCCATATCAAAATGTTTAAAATAAAGTTTTTAGCAGCCTCTTTTAGTTTGAATGAATTATGAAAAAAATATATCGTGGGAAGTAATGGGTTAAGAGGTCTCAGCTAATCTAAAAAAACATGGGAATATTTTATTATTAACAGTTGGGGAGAGTGTGGTAGGTTAGCTATACTACTAGCTATAAATGTTTAGTTTTGCAACCCTGAAACGTTTTTAGGTTAGAATTACTTAAATGAATTAATTATTATTATAATTAATTAATGACGTTTATCCTGTCAAATTTTTGACACATTTGAATTTAAAGATCAGGGATGTCAACATAAAGTTTTAAAATATTTTCTTTAGCAAGATTGACGACACTGCGATGGTTTTAAATTGTACTTCAAATTGTGACAGCTGTCAGTGTGACAAACCGAAATTAATAAGTAATAAGTGTACCTACTGTTAAAATCAACAGTAATAAGAGAACATGTTTAATTGCATGTACCAGTTGGCCAACTAAGAATGTCCCTCGGCCATATCTCAGGAACGGTTTACAATACAGCTTTGGGAAAAAAAATTACTGACTAAAGTCACCCCGAGAAATATTATTTAGAAAATTGTAGGATGACCGCTAGAGGGCGTAACTGATCACCAAAAATTTTAATTCTTATTTTACGCAAAATTTACCAACTTAAGGTCTATCATAAATATGAAAATCGGAATCTACTAAAAATTTTGCATATGTTTCATCGAACATTTTTTTTGTATTTCGTCAAATAAGGGGCGAGGAGGAGGGGAAACTTTATATTGAAGGAACGCTTATAACTTCGGTTCTGTTGAGCCGAATTTTGCAAACTTAGTCTCGCTGAAACCAGCATTACTCCGCCAATCTAGTGCTTACAAATTGGAACCAATCTAATAAGTGACGTGCATGCTAGAGGGCGCTGTTTAAATTTTGTCGGGAATTCTGTTTTTTCTCGAAAATATTAAATGGAAACATTCATTTTTGACAACAAATTAAAAAATCCAATTCGAAGGTATCCAGAAACGTATGAATGGTAAAAATGTCTTCTATAAACTCTGAACTATGAACTCTGATGCGAACAAGCGAATTAGAGGAGAAAACAAGTTCACACGCAATCTGCGCATGCGAGGAATTGAAGGTACTCTATAAGGCAGAAACGTTTCCGACAGCATCTATTGGAGCCTTCCAGGATACTCAAGTTACCACTGGCCAAAATATTAGGCTTTATAGGGGACACTAAACTGCTCAAGTGGAAGTGAGTGTTTTTTTGACCGCAAACGGTTTGAAAGGTCACAGTTAGATTCTACTGTGAAGGCGGAGGGAAGGGGAAAGATCTGCTTCTTCGTTTACAACAGTAAAATGTTGGATAGCAGAGTTTAAACGAGACCGTATAAGATACCAAGACGAGCATCGCAGTGGTCGACCAAATGAGGTGAAAATTGTTTAATGGAGAGTTTGGCGAAGTTTCACGGCAATCAAGCAGAGTTTTTGATGAAATATGGGTTCATTGCTTCACACCTGAGACCAACCAACAGTCAAAACAATAGACTGGAAAGGGAGAATCGGGTTTAAAGAAGGCTACGACAGTTCCATCTGCCGGTAAAGACATAACGTCAGTTTTCTGGGATAATTATTGATAATCTTCAGAGAGGAAAAACAATCAACGGAAATCAAGATAAAACGGCTGCATTTGGTATTTTGGTGGGAAAACGAGCACTAGGCTATATTTGAAATTAGGATTTGAAGTAGTCTAAAAGAAATGGGAATATTTTATTATTAACAGTTGAGGAGAGTGTGGTAGGTTAGCTATACTGAAAGCTATAAATGTTTAGTTTTGCAACCCTGAAACGTAATGACGTTTATCCTGTCAAATTTTTGACACATCTGAATTTAAAGATCAGGGATGTCAACATAAAGTTTTAAAATATTTTCTTTAGCAAGATTGACGACACTGCGATGGTTTTAAATTGTACTTCAAATTGTGACAGCTGTCAGTGTGACAAACCTAAATTAATAAGTAATAAGTGTACTGTTAAAATCAACAGTAATAAGAGAACATGTGTAATTGTACATACGAGAGAAAGTAAAGAAAATCAACACTGAAGTGAAGTGCGAACATGATGTAAACGTAATTAAATCTAGCACACAAGCCGCATACTTTGAATTCCTCGCGTATAAATCAAGGGACCGCATAGGAGGAAACGTGCCAATTCCTAAACGCAACATTTATTTAATTTAGCTCCTCGAGATGGAGGAGCCGTAGACACAATGGAAAAGCGCCCCCATCGCCGCACGCTCCTGATGAATGGGTTTTACATTACCACTTACCGACGCTATCAGTCACTCAATTAAGCATATAAGCAACTTAGACGAGCTTTGCGAAAGTTCGCGTAAACCCCGGTAATCAGCGACCTCTATCAATCAGCCCGCGTACCATATACGAACTCTCCTAGTTATTGTGCATCGATATTTTTTTCTCTCTCTCCCCCCTGCTCCTCCCTGATTTCCGATTAGTGAAGTGCTGTCGCGTGGAATGAGCTTTATACGCTTTATGGTACTCTTGCGCTAATTGATTTTAACGTGGTTTCGTGATGTATGTAATTAAAAACGTGTGCGCGTGTCTGGTATCGACAATTATTAGCCGAATTATCCCGATCGTATCGGTAAATCTCTTTTTTAATTATGTATTTTTGATCCGAGATAATTTTTGTTGATAAATAAATTTTGAAACGTCAACTGTCAAGATATACAATGACAGATGGTTCGGAATGAAGTTAGCCGGATTTTCAAGCGGATTATGCTTGTAAATCACTTCACTCCATTCGAGACGTTAAATTCGGCCGAGTTTCTTCGCCTATTACAAGGCAATAACGCGAAAGTAATGCATCTAATTTGAAATAGGGAATTCACGGGGCAACACGGCGTTAACATCGTCCGCAATAAATCGGGCACGGCGTGCCCGTCGCTCGTAATGATCGTACGAAATTATTATAAAACTAATTTTCGGATTCTTCGCTGGAGGAATTCAAATCGCGCGCTCCCCGTACAATAAATCAACAAACAGAAACACTGCCGGACGTCGCGAGCAACGAAAAGCCGTCAGGAAATTTATTTTATGACTTGGCAAACAAGGCCGCGCCGCCGCCGGTTTAATAAGATGACGTCATATACGTCCTAAGCTTCTAACAAATAGCTTTCTTGCGAACGGGGGCTATCCAATCTCCGGGATAACTATGTCCAGAGTTATTGAAATAACATAAAGTATAAGGTACTTGAAAGAGCGCGAGCGAGAGAGTGTGTGTGAGAGAGAGAGAGAGATGGGGTCGAGATTCGGGATTCGGACCGTATAGCCGTTTTCGTGTGCTACTTGCGCTCATTTCTCATCTCCTTCGGAAGGACTACTTTTCGACGTGTGCATTGCGCGTGTTCGACGGTGTATACATACATATGTACGTGTGCATTGTGCACAAGGATGGAGATCTAATCTATAAATATGAAAGTTTTTAGTGGTGGCACGACCGAAATAACGTTAGTGGAATTATCCTGGCTGGGGCTGGGGATATCGTTATCTGAATAAACAGTGTGAGTTATGTTAATAGCCCCTCGTTTGCCGAGGTTGCTCGAGGTTCTATTTGTTACTACTGTTACCAATTGGATTTCCTTGGGTTTTAAATTGGTTTGCTTATATAGAGCTAGATTAAAAAGAAAAACATGGAATTAACCCTTTCGTTATCCTTTGAAAATATAAACTAGGATGCACGAAAACTAATGCGAATTTAAATTAAATTACGATAATAATTATTTATGTATTGCGGGCGTAAAACAGGCGTTTATGGACCGCGACGTCAAGGTCCATAAACTCTATTTACGAGTAAGTCAGAGGTAGGGTGGGGCAGATTCGGACATAGGGCATATAAAACGTAAACGTCTTAACAACAACGAAGACACCAGAAATAAAACTAGCGATCATGAAGATAATGATGTTCTAGATACCCAGCCAATTGCCTCAAAGTATGCTAGCCGACAGATATTTTCGGCAACGGAGGACGTTGAATTAGAAGAATATTTTATCAAAGGCCTTTGAAAAATCAAGCAATACAAGAACTGTAGCAAGACCCATGTCGTTAGCTGAGATGATATCATCCGTTATGCTAGCCAGAGCCGACGCACAACTGAAGCCTGGACGAAATCCTGACTGAAAACTGGGCAAAATGTGGAATCTGGAGAGGTGGCCACGCAACTGCCTGTCGACTATCTTTTCCAGGATCTTCGACAATACAGATAAGATGCTAATAGAACGGAGGTCATTATAACTGCTGGGATTTCTATTCTTAGGTACAGGAATGACACGAGCTAGTTTCCAAGGAGAGGGGAATACATGGTCTTGTAGGCAAATATTAAAAATGTGCGTCAAAATCGGAAGAACAGTGGGACAACAAAGAGACAGCATCTGCAGGGAGAGACCATCAATCCCGACCGAATTTGAAGACATATGGGAAATAATATCTGCCACTTCCGCATCACTAGTGTCACCAAATGAGAAAGTGTCAACTCGCTGAATCGCTATGTCGACTAGCATACGAATATGCTGCAAAATTAGGAAAAACTATTCTAGGTAACTGGGTTCGGGATAAGAGAGCAGGTATAGAATGGACCCGAGGCTTTATGAAACGCCACCCCCGACTTACATATCGAAAACCATGGAATACAGACGAAACAGGTAAGGAAATGATTGATAAATTGCTTTTTAGCATTAATCGAATGTAGGCTTTCACGGCCACTGCTCAATAAAGATGTATCTTTCGGGTATTGCCGTGGTTGTCGTAACAAACTTGACGTTTCGCTGATCATACTGTCAGCTTCTTCAGAAGTTCTCTAAAGACTGATGTTGATGTGTTCTGCTCAGTCCCTGCTCCGCTCCAGTGATGCGTATCCGTTCCAGTCCGTTATCGTTCTCTGATCCGTATCCGATGCTTCTCCTCGATTCGTGTTATTAGATGATCTCGGATGCGTCCTCGATGGTCCAGCGCCAACTTCCATACCTTACTCAATATTTCCAGGGATTCTCTCACTATCCGTGGGTAGTAGTGATTGCTTTAGGCATTGTAGTCGTCATTGTTGTCGATTACGTGACTGCTTCCGGTGTGGTAGTGCTCAGATAATGCAGATTTTCCAGTATTTCCCTGTTCGACATCTCTGAGATGCTCTTTCACTCTGCACTGTATACTGCGCCCGGTTTGTCCAATATACGATTACCCGCACTGGCATTGAAGTTCGTAGATGCCTTTAGCTTGTAGTCTCGGTATGGAAGCAGTTCTTTTATTTTCTTGACTGTGCTGAACCTGACGTTGACGTTCTTCTTCTCCAGGGTTTTCTTCACCCTGTCCGTGACTCCAGCAATATTTTCTGTTTGGCTCCGGCTAATCTCCGAATCTCATGTGGTTTGTAGCCGTTCTTCTGCAGTGCATCTTTCACATGTTGAATTTCCTCTGTTTTGTTGGTAGCATCACTAATCATTTCCGCTCTATGTAGTAGTGTGGTGACCAGGGATATTTTTCCTTGAATACGTGTAGATTGTCCGTACCGTGAGGCCATATCACGAATGTGTCGTTCACGTAGCGGTACCAGCAATTCGGTTTCTTGTCGCTAAACTTCTTCTTCAAAGGTTTCCATAAAAATATTAGCGATGACTGCTGAGAGTGGTGATCCCATAGCTGCGCCATCTTTCTGCACGTAGAAATCTCCATTCCATAGAAAGTAGGTGGTGTTTAAACATAGTCTTGCGAGGTCAATTATATCCTCTTGTAGTCCTTGTGTTCTAGGGTTCTTCCACTGGCACGTTGGTAAAGAGACATTCCACGTCGAAACTCACTAGTATGTCTTCACTGGTTACTTCATGTTCATGCAGAATCTCCACAAAATGTTCAGAGTTCTTTATAAAACTGCTTGTCAATCCGACGTACTGTTATAGTTGTTTGGCTACATATCTGGCTAATTCTTAAGTCGGGGATCCACAGGTGCTCACAATCGATCGAGTTTCCAGTTTTGTGTATCTTGGGCAGTCCGTATAGTCTTGGTGGCTGCGTTTCTGACGGCAGTAGACGTCGTTGTTCTTCCTTCGGTATGGTTGACTCTTTGATAATTTCCCTGGTCTGGCGTTCTATTTTAGCCGTAGGGTCTCTGCTTAGCTTCTTGTAATGTTCAGGATCCAATAAAGTGTTGATTTTCTCATTGTAGTCTGCCCTGGTCATTACTACTGTTGCGTTTCCCTTATCGGCACGTAGAATAATGATATCTTTATCCTTGCGGAGTTCTTTCAGTGCGTCCTCTTCTGTCTTGGAGATGTTTCTGATTGGTGCTAGTACTTCCGGTTCTTCTACCCACTTTTTCCACTCTTCATTCATTTCTTTCCCCCAGTTCTCTTATCTGATCAACCCATCGTCTTCTAGGTCTTCCTCTTCTTCTGTTTTTTTGAGTAACCGGTCTCCATTATTTTTCTCGTGATTCTGTCTTCATCCTTACTATATCTCCGTCCCGAATCAGTTGTTTTTTTCTAATTTTCCTCGCTATTGGTTCCTGGTTTGTTATTTTCCTGATGTCCTCGTTCTTGATCCTATCCCATTTTATTTTCCCCGCTATTCTTCTTAGATCTTTCATCTCCATTGCATTTATTCTAGACTCGTCTTTCTTCCTCGGTGTCCAGTTTTCACGTGCATATATTATTATTGGCAATGTTATTGTATTGTAAATTTGCATTTTTGTCTCCATATCAATATCCCTGTGTCCGAAGATTGTCTTATTTAATGAGTATTATATTCTTGTCGATTTATTTTGTCTGTTTATTAATTCTCTGTCCATTTTCCCATCATCTGTTAATATGCTTCCCAGCTACTCATATGTTGTTATCCTCTCTAGTGTCTTATCCTTACATTTAATTTCCCTGTTAATTTTATTATCTAGATTTTTATTAACAATCATTACTTTAGTTTTATTTAGGTTAACCTCCATTTTCACCTTTTCTATTTCCTTTGTCCAGATATTCATTAGTTTCTGTGTTTTTCTTCTAGAATTTCCTATGAGGTCCATCATCAGTATCATCAGATTGTTTTCCCATTCCCTTGGTATTTCTTTTTTATTCCATATCTTCCGAATATTTTTTCTACTATTGTTGTTACTGTATCTTTAAAGGCCAACCATCTCTCTTCTATGATCCATTCTGTCTTGTCAGTGTTCTCAGACTTCTGAATATTTTATCTGTTTCTGATTCATATTTATTCTTGTTTTCTTTCGTGTTAAGTTTATGTTTTGTTATGCTATGGTTCTGTGCTCCTTTGCCTCATCTTCCCACGTAAATTCTAATCGGCAGTTCGCTACTACTAATCGGTGATTTGTTCCCGCTTCTTCTTCTTTCCTTGTCTCTACATTTTGTATTATTCCTGTTAGATTATCGTTGTCTCATTTTCTTCTCTCACTTCATCTAATTCTCTTTGCAAAATTGAATAGAAATCACTCATTCTGCTGTTCCTTCTACGGGTCCATAGATCTGTATGATATTTATAGTTTCTGTTTCCTTCCTGGATAATCATGAAACACATATTTCCTTAGAGGTTGTAACTTATGCTCGTGACAATGGAATTATTTTGCTTTCATTCCCATAGGAGTATTTATGCTCCATTCAAAGCAACATGTAAAATATCATTTAATAATTTTATTGCTTCAAATCCTGGAAAGGCATAAGATGCAATATTATCTATTGGATGGATCACACCCTTCTTCTTTTTTTAAAGGCATATTCAATTCTCTCTGAAATGTTATTAAATGTTCAAGACACTGCCATTGCTAACACACTCACTAACAATAAAGAGAACATACCTATCTGTCAACAAAAAACAAGACGATAATAAAATAACAAATGACACTGAATCTACCTTATCTGGCATAGACAAAGCTACTAAGCCTAAGACTAACATTTATTTTGCAAGTAATTATTAAGCCTTTCGACATGAAATCATTTCCAAAAGCAGGACCTAAACAGGGAAATAGGAAACCAAGAGAAAAGGGTAAATTAAAGATCTACACAAGCACTCCAGAAAAAAAAAATAGAAGAATTACGAGGGAGCGTTTTTATATTCGCGGAAAGGGGGATAAGGGGTGGAAATAAAAAAACCAAATTATTTTTCTTTTTCAATATATTCACCTGCAAGACGGATACATTTTTCATTACATCTTTCAATTAATTTATTTATACCCTCATAAAAAAATGATTTCTCTTTATCTGCAAAATACGCCGAAACTGCCTCCTTGACTTCATCATCGGTAGTAAATTTTTTACCCCGCAGCTCTTTTTTCATTTTCGGAAACAGGTAATAATCACTCGGGGCCAGGTCTGGGCTGTAGGGTGGGTGATTCACAATTTCGAAGCCTACCTTACGCAGGACAGCTAACGCAACGCGGCTCTTGTGGACGGGCGCGTTGTCGTGCAAAAGCAGCACACCTTTCGTCAATTTTCCCCGTCTTTTCTCTTTAATGGCTTCTTTTAGTCGCTCTAATATTGAAGCGTAATATTCTCCGGTTATAGAAACACCTTTATCTTTATAATCAATCAACAATATTCCTTCCGAGTCCCAAAATACCGTTGCCAAGAGTTTCCCAGCTGATTGTGACACTTTAAATTTCTTGGGAGGTGCTGTGCCCTTTTTATGCCACTGCATGGAGTCTTGTTTGGACTCAGGTTCATAATGATGAACCCAAGTTTCGTCTCCAGTAACAATTCGACTCAATACACCATCCTTGTCTTCATTACAGAGGTCCAAAAATGCACGCGAACACTCTATTTTTTCCATATTTCACTTTTCACTCCTGATTATGTTACTTGGTTGACAATAGCTCAAAGACTAACTGTCTAATAACAATGAAACTTCGTATTTGTACTAATTATGAGTCGCTGCACAGGCCACGCCCCCAATTCGCCTAATCACCCCCCTACAACCCGCTCATTCCACGAATATAAAAACGCTCCCTCGTAGATAAAATTAAAAAAAATTAACTTTTAAAAGTATCTACTGCCCCACTGCCTGTCCGGAAGTACCTAAACGTGGGGCAGTTCCGGACAAATGCACCATTTTCTATTTTAATTTTTTACTGACAGTCTAATAGTAACTCATAAGTGAACTAACTTTACCAAAAGGCTTATCTTCAACCGAGATATTGAATTTTTAATTTTGGTGTCCGAAGGTGCCCTACCTTACCCTACATACAAAATTTTATGCTCTACCGTTTTAATGATTTGAAACTGTGAAAATCTAGTTTACCGCCCACGGGCGGTAAAAACTAGTGCTGCGTCCGCCAAAATGATTAATAAAATATACTTTATAGCTCGGTAGTGCGTAAACTATTGTCAAATTTATAAAATGTATTCTGTTAGGCGTTAGATATAATTGTGTAAACTGTACTTATATTTCTTTGTTTATTGTGTACTCACTAAAAGATGGTTTTAATATGTAGGTACTTGTCGACGGATAAGAAATAAGCGCTTGCGTTACAGTCAGTTGTAATCTTTAGAAAACAGACATCCGAGTGGGATTACTATAGCCTCGTAAATGTGCTCGTAAGCGACGCATCCACTTTTATCTGTGTATCCGGCCGTCTCTCGCGTAATACCTCATAGTTTTGCTTGAGTGAATTCTAATCAGGTGTTTAAGTTTATTATAGGTAGGTACTTTGTAACTAGTTTTAGTTCTATGTTACATACTAATTACGTCACGATCATCTGTAAAATGACGTCCTTTCAACGAACAATTTTCAATATAGCTAAACGATGTTTCTCCCATAATTTAAATGCAATAGAACTCCGTCAAATTTTACGAAACACTATAGAATCGAAACGAATCTTTCGAGGGATATATACATACTGATGATCCTTGCATCCGGACACTTCGTTCGTTCGCGAAATTATAATCAAATTACACGCATTCCGTTTTGTAATATTTTCGGATTGGGTAGAACCGATTCCACCTCCTCCTACCTAACATCCCCATCCTACACATAGCAATTTAATATGTTATTCTCTCGCCTCCCCGGTATCACATCCTAGACGTAATCTGACCCAATTTCATTTTAAATAAAAATGTTCCTCAACGACGCTGTCACTGTCTATCTAGTAAGATTGAAGAGATAAGGGCTTTGTGTTTGAATGAATCCCATTCCCCCTACCACCCCTCGCCTTCCTCTAGATCTCCGTGTGGATCGTTAAATAAAGGAAAATAAGATAATGGCATGGTATAGATCAAAACTTGAAAACAAAGTTCCGTTTTTTTTCGTCTCCCCATCTTCTTCTTATTCTTCTTCTTCTTCCTGGACAGACGTATTAGTAAAACGATGGTTGTAGAAGAAATAGTTGTGGAACGAGGACGTATTTTTTCGGATTAAGATTAATACGTATTGTAAATATGTTCTTAACTTACAACTGGGTTATCTACAGATACATATGGGATAAAATAAAAATATCCGGGCGGATCTTTGTTTTCCTCTCCGCAATATCGATTCCTCCATTATAGTTTTAATTTTACCTCGGGCTGCACCCGGAACTTTTAAAAGGGATTTGCGCCAGTAGCTATATATGTGAAAGCTCGCTCGTGCAAAGCTTATCTGTTTACACAAATACAGAATCTGCTTTTTGCAGGAATGTCGTTGCATGAAAGCTTTTTATTAGCGGAAAACGAGAATTGACGGCGAATTCTCAATCTACTAAATACGGTTCTCATTTTAAACATATGCATAGTTGGAAAATTAGAATCGGTGTAGCTCAAAATAGATAATCGTCGGTCTAATGACCTCCTCGAGGGTAGTACACATTATTGACGATAGATGACAGGAACATCCCAATGCAATATGACATTTCAAATGACATTACTCAAAATGTATACTATTGTAACCATGGCAATCGAATCAAATAAGAAAATAATAACTAGGGGTGTGTAAGTTTCGCAAATATGTTTTCGAAATTTCGCTTTTATTCACAGAAACCTTACAACTTTTAAAATATTAATTAAAAGTCAGCATGCTGGAAGTCTCAATGTTTTCTTCTGACATTCTTGTACCTCTTAAAGAGGTTTCGTCGGCCACAATTACAAGAGGTTTATTTATTAGAGCGTTTTTTTTTTGTTTCTTCCTTCTCTGCTTCACCACACAGTGTAACAAATTTTTTTCTTAGCGAATTAGCTGAAGGAAGATCACCAGAGCCAGAGATATATTTGACTAAATATTTTCTTATAGAATGATGGTCAAATTTGTTCAAAGGAATGTTGGCTTTCAAACACACTCTCACAGTGTCTTCAATAAACTCATTTTTCTCCAGCTTCGCTCGTTTTTGTGTTTGAAATGCCCCAACAATTGTAATCTGCCGTTTTAAACTAGAAGATCCAGCTTGAGCAGCGTCCTTTTTCTTTTTGTGAGAATTGCAATTTTCTCCGAGTTCTAACAGCATCAGCTCGAAATTAGTCTGGAAATGTCTGAACAGATTAAAGAAGCTAAGCAAGGAAAACAGAGTTCTATTATGCTGGGGACCAGAACATACTGGAATCAGAGGCAACGAAGAATCTAATTTATTAGCCGCCAGGGCCTAGAACCGTTCTGTCGTGTAGGGATAAGCACCTACAAAAAAGAACTTGCGGATAGAGAAGAGAGGTTTAGAGCGTTTCTCTGGGAGAATCTCCCTGGTCCGAGGCACTCCAAGATATTCCTTGAAAACTGCAATAAGCACAGAGCAAGAACTTTACTAGAACTAAGCAGAAATAGACTACGCATCCTTACAGCTTTTTTTACAGAGCATTGCTACATCGCCTTGGGAAACACATAATAAGGATAGGTCTGAAATAGAATAGCGACTACAGGTTCTGCGGGGCGGAGGATGAAAATCCAGAACACCTGACATCTTACTGCACCGCCATCACGGAAACCCGAGCTAATTATCTCGGTAAAGACGTCATGGACGAAGAGAAAATACCTGCTTTAAAACCATTACAGCTATTGCAGTTTATTAAAACTCTTAGACAGGATGGGGAGCTTTGAGAGCGGGCATACTCCAGTAGCGTACAGCTCATGCAACGGGGCATAATACAGAGAAATAGGTAAACTATGGGCGCATCAGACCAGTCAATCGACGTGGACACGCTGTATAAGCTATAGTTTTGACAGCTAAAACCTATCAAACTGTCATAATTATGACAATTTGCTGGTTTTACACAGGTTTTAGCTGTCAAAACTACAGCTTATACAGCGTGTCCACGTCGATTGACTGGTCTGATGCGCCCATAGGTTACCTACTCATAGATCAATAGCACAATATCACCCTTTTTCAAATCTAAATCTACAATCCTCCAATTCAACTGATCCAATCCACATCCTAACTTTGGTATTGCCAGTTTCAGAATGTCTTGTTGCAGGACATGGTCTCGCACATCTAATAAAGCTTCCCAAATCACCCATTAGACTGTCAAAACTACAGCTTCATCCATTAGACTGTCAAAACTACAGCTTATACAGCGTGTCCACGTCGATTGACTGGTCTGATGCGCCCATAGTTTACCTACTCATAGAGCAATAACACAATATCACCCTTTTTTAAATCTAAATCTACAATCCTCCAATTCAACTGATCCAATCCACATCCTAACTTAGGTGTTGCCAGTTTCAGAATGTCTTGTTGCAGGACATGGTCTCACACATCTAATAAAGCTTCCCAAATCACCCATTAGACTGTCAAAACTACAGCTTCACCCATTAGACTGTCAAAACTACAGCTTATACAGCGTGTCCACGTCGATTGACTGGTCTGATGCGCCCATGGTTTACCTACTCATAGAGCAATAACACAATATCACCTTTTTTAAATCTAAATCTACAATCCTCCAATTCAACTGATCCAATCCACATCCTAACTTTGGTATTGCCAGTTTCAGAATGTCTTGTTGCAGGACATGGTCTCACACATCTAATAAAGCTTCCCAAATCACCCATTAGACTGTCAAAACTACAGCTTCACCCATTAGACTGTCAAAACTACAGCTTATACAGAGTGTCCACGTCGATTGACTGGTCTGCTGCGCCCATAGTTTAAAATAACTAAATCTACAATCCTCCAATTCAACTGATCCAATCCACATCCTAACTTTGGTGTTGCCAGTTTCAGAATGTCTTGTTGCAGGACATGGTCTCACACATCTAATAAAGCTTCCCAAATCACCCATTAGACTGTCAAAACTACAGCTTCACCCATTAGACTGTCAAAACTACAGCTTATACAGCGTGTCCACGTCGATTGACTGGTCTGCTGCGCCCATAGTTTACCTACTCATAGAGCAATAACACAATATCACCCTTTTTTAAATCTAAATCTACAATCCTCCAATTCAACTGATCCAATCCACATCCTAACTTTGGTATTGCCAGTATCAGAATGTCTTGCTGCAGGACATGGTCTCGCACATCTAATAAAGCTTCCCAAATCACCCATTAGACTGTCAAAACTACAGCTTCATCCATTAGACTGTCAAAACTACAGCTTATACAGCGTGTCCACGTCGATTGACTGGTCTGCTGCGCCCATAGTTTACCTACTCATAGATCAATAACACAATATCACCCTTTTTTAAATCTAAATCTACAATCCTCCAATTCAACTGATCCAATCCACATCCTAACTTTGGTATTGCCAGTTTCAGAATGTCTTGTTGCAGGACATGGTCTCACACATCTAATAAAGCTTCCCAAATCACCCATTAGACTGTCAAAACTACAGCTTCACCCATTAGACTGTCAAAACTACAGCTTATACAGAGTGTCCACGTCGATTGACTGGTCTGCTGCGCCCATGGTTTACCTACTCATAGAGCAATAACACAATATCACCCTTTTTTAAATCTAAATCTACAATCCTCCAATTCAACTGATCCAATCCACATCCTAACTTTGGTATTGCCAGTATCAGAATGTCTTGCTGCAGGACATGGTCTCGCACATCTAATAAAGCTTCCCAAATCACCCATTAGACTGTCAAAACTACAGCTTCATCCATTAGGACACAGCTGGTGTCCACGTCGATTGACTGGTCTGCTGCGCCCATAGTTTACCTACTCATAGAGCAATAACACAATATCACCCTTTTTTAAATCTAAATCTACAATCCTCCAATTCAATTGATCCAATCCACATCCTAACTTTGGTATTGCCAGTTTCAGAATGTTTTGCTGCAGGACATGGTCTCGTATATCTAATAAAGCTTCCCAAATCACCCATTAGACTGGCTTCTCATGTGGAAACTTTTTAGTAGCCAGATAGAATATGGATTGACCGTTGAGGCTATCCAACTCTCGGTCGTACCTTTTCCGGAATTCGGCGGCAATCCCCCGAGAGATCCCCAAATTTTGGGCGACGCATTTTGGGCGTAACTCGATTTTGAATAGATCGTTTTGCTCTTCAGTAATGGTACCCCATATCGTGCCCGAATATTTTGCCAAAAGATCTTCATATATGTTGATTCTCCGATATACAGTGTGACCCATTTGTTGTCGAGCCACCATGTAAAATCTTTATTTATTGTGCGATTTTAACCAGATGTTTTGTTAATTGTAGAGCTTGGTGAACTGTATTCTTGCATATTCTAACACTTTCTCTGTGGATATTAAGGTTTAAACTTGCTACACCGGGGATTGTTGTTAAAATATTCTATAATTTGGTCATTATTTCTCAAAATTCCACGACGTCCATTATACCTTGTTCTAAGCAAATGTTTTGAAACAGAACCAGTCTCATTAAAAACTTTGTTAATGCTCAGAGGCAAGTGTTTGTCCCAATCTCTTCAGTTATCTAACACAACCTTGGATATGTATTAAACAACTCATGAATGAATGAATCATTGGCTATTCTACTTATTCAAAATCACGATTTCATAACGAAGAAGTGTTAGATAAAAGAATTAAGCAACAGTTTCCGGTCGACTGACACCGCCGCGAATTTACTATAGAGTGAGAGAGCTACGGAGGCGTATAAAACTCAATTTAATATCTATCGGACTATTAATTACAGTTTAAAGTTGTTTAAGTCCGGGAGTTCTGTCTCTCTCTCTCACTCTCTCTTCTCGAGTTGTTTCCCGATCGTTAAAATAACGGGAATCCTGCGTGCGACTGCTTCGGAAATCCGTTTAGCATTGTAATTTCGAAGAGAAAGTATTACGCGAGGGCTATAACGCGCCTCACCTCACATTAACTTTATATATCAAAGTTGTGTTATTTATTCGCCGTAATAGGGAAAATATTTTCCGTTAGGACGGCATGGGCGGCGAAAACTTCGTAATCCTTCAAAAAGTTCTGACTGGTTTGTCAATTCCGTGCCTCCACCCCCCGTCCTCTCACCCTGCAGCTTCCGCGAGGGGAATTTCCGTCGCACCCGTACCATAACCTCTTTCCGGCGTGCATTACAAACGATGACGATGACGACAATCCAATTATATCGATTCGAGTACGTGGTATACAATCGTAGAAGATTTTAAAAGAAGAGGTGTTTAATTCCAGGCAACGACAAACAGAAAGGAATTCCGAAAATACTGAGTTAACTAAACACTAATCTGAGCGGGATGTGTTAGGAGCAAGCTAAATCATCAATTTAAGAGCATTCAGTTTGTAATGCGAACAACACACATAGAGTTTTGCACAAATTAAATTTGGATAAATTAAGAAGGACGGTTATTAACAAAAAAATTTCGCGACCTTGCGGTGCCGGTGCACCGTTATCTACGATCGTAACAGCTTCCAACCAACACGTACAAGAAATAAGGTGATTACACGGAGTATTAATTTTGTAGAGGTTTTTGAAACTTAATACAGTATGTAGGGAGCTATTCAATTGTTATATAATGTGTATTATTCACAATTGGAAGACTGTAACGGAGTACTGGTAACTACAATAGTATTAACGCTTGATACTCCAAATAATCTTAGGCAAGATGAAAAAGCTCAATTATTGATAAAGTTCTTTATCGACAATGTCGAATTTTCGTTCATGATTACAAACTTCCTCAGGACAAAAGTTTGTATTCAGGAACGAAAATTCGACATTGTCAATAAAGAACTAGTTACCAGTACTCCGTTACTGTCTTCCAAATACTTGTTAAATTCGTAGTAAATAACTATTTTTACAGCTTTGATAGCTGTTAGAATTTTGTTATTATTACAGCTGTTAATAAAATTAAAGAATTTGACAGATATCACTACTACAATAGCTGTATTTACAGTTTGACAGCAGCTAGCATTTTTTTACAACATTAACGTCTACAAAATTGACGTTTATTTACAATTTGACAGCTGTCATCGACATTTTGCTCATTATATTGTCAAAATTAGGAAATAGGTACAGTTTGACAGTGGGCACGAAGTCTTTTAACTATTGTAGCTGTCAGATATACGTGATGCTAAACATTGACATTTTAAAACGTTGGGAGGAACTGCTTTTACAATTTGACAACTGCCAGAAATATGTAGATAGTTTTACTATCAAAATTAAAAAAGAAAACGCTTCTTCTGACAGTTGTACTCGTTAAAGCAGTAACAAAAAAGGAAACAACAATTTCTGTTTTTATAATTTGACAGCTATCGACATTATGCCACTTATTACAGTTAGCAGAGCGATTGCTTCTACCGTTTAACAGTCACAAAACGTCAGCAACGATTAAAATCGAAAATTTACGTATATTTACATTTTGATAGCTGTAGGAAATGTTTTTTTTATTGTTTTACAGTCAAAATTAGACGAAGGAATGGCTTCTTCAGTACCGAACAACTATCATCACAATTATCTTAACACTTATAGACGTCAACATTTCAAATTAATTCGACAGCTGTATCGGAAATTTAGCTTTTACAATTCGACGGCTGTCACAACCTCTGAAAATGGTAACAGAATGAATGCTTATGCGATTCGACGGTGCGTCCAAACAAGTTTTATAACTCCAGTTGCATGTTGAAATTGCAAAATGACTTCTATTGCGATTCGATAACGTTGTTTACAATTTGACAGCTGTCAGAATTGTTTTATTATCACAGCTGTTAATGAAATTAAAGAATTTGACAGCTATCACTACCACAATAGCAACATTAACGTCTACAACATTGACGTCTATTTACAATTTGACAGCTGTCAGAATTGTTTTATTATCATAGCTGTTAATGAAATTAAAGAATTCTTGATTGGGTATGTACAGATTTGTATTGCTAATGAAATAGCAAAGAATTCTTTCTTTTTTGAACTTTTTTTAATGTTAAGGTCCTGGTTATTGTTATCGCTGATAGATATATTATTGGAAATAGGATTAATGGCATGTTCGGGGAGGTAGATTTAGTCTCTCGAAAGAGAACTTTGTCGAGGAGAGATTTAGGATAGGAATTAGATTTAAGTATCTGTTTTAAACGGTTAAGGTTGTTTGAGTGAAAATCGGTGTGTGAAATGTTGAGGATTCTGTATTTAAGAGCAAGGATCAAGTTAATTTTGTATTTTAAAGGATGGTTTGACATAAAGTTCTTCCAGAACTGGTAGGTTTATAGTACCAGTTAAGTTTGACTCCTGTTATTATTATTATCACAGACATATCTGATAGATGCGATCTTTCTCGGTTTCAATTAATTTAAGATTTACGTTAAAGATGTTAAGTACATTATCAGCTCTGTTTCGGGAAGAGACAGAAGTATGTCGTCAACGTACTGGTATACGGGTCGGCGTTCAAGATTCGGCGTTCACCAACTTTGTCAAGGGGTCGGCGTTCACCAGATTTACCACGGGTCGGATTCACCACGGAATTAGATTTGAGTATCTTCACCACGGGTCGGCGTTCACCACGGGTCGTTTTCGGCGTTCACTAACGTCGTTCAAGGTCGGCGTGGGTTTGAGTTTCGCGGCTGACTACCCAATCCCTGATTTCATATTTCAGGGCAACGGGCGTGAGTAGATTCGTATATAGGGGAGGATTCTTGGGCGTAGGCATGGGCATACGCTCCGGCAGTCCGGCCGCTAACCGTCGGAATATACGGTGGGTAAGTGAAACCCTACGGCGCTTTAGAGAACTCTGCAGCTATTTGGTGGCCAACTCAGGAAACAAGTGGCGAGAGAATTTGGCGAAGATAGTAGGGGAGGATAAAAGTCGGTTCGCCGAAGTAGAATCTTCCAAAACTGGTAGGTTTTCATTACCAGTTAAGTTTGACTTTTGGGGTATGTTATTATTCACGGGCGGGCTGGTTGTATCACGGCCAGATTCCGTATCTAAGCCATCCGCAAGGGTAGGCCCGTGGGATTAGATGTGAGGTGGAGTTCGCTAAAGCGTCTCCAACGGTGACTTTCGTTTCGTTGAAAGAAAACTTTAAGATTTACGTTAAAGAGAGTTCAAAGATGTTAAGGAGTGAATTCCCTGAAGAATACCTAACGTATGTCGTCAACGTACTGGTATATGAATGGAAACTGAAAATCAACATGGGATTAAACATAATGCTGAAGGGCTAATAGTACCTCCTATAGGACAACCTTTGATTTGTGAATAAATGGTCTTGTCATAGCAGAAATAGGTAGAAGAAAAGAGAAAAGTGATTATCTGGATAAACAGATCTTGGGGTATGGAGGTATATTGCGAGAAGGAATTGTAATTTTGTGAAAGGATATCAATCACAAGGTCTAGAGGTATGTTAGTGAATATAGACACAACATCAAAAGAAGCCAGTACAAAGCCAGGTGGCAATTGAAAATTGTTGATCTTAGTAGCAAATTCAAAACTATCTCTGACCCTAAAACAATTATGCTCGGCAAAGGCCCTGTCAATTATTTTGGCGATGTGTTTCCCAAGACTTTGAGTGGGGCTATTAGTACAGGAAATGATAGGTCTAAGAGGATTACCCTCTTTATGGACTTTGTCTAGGCCATGAGTAAATTGAATTAAAGAGTTGTTATTTTTCTCTATTTTGAGAGTAGGGTCTTTAGGCAGAACTTTGTATGTAGTAAGGTCAGAGAGAAGTTCAAGAGACTTGTGGTGATAAGAATCCCTGTCATATTAGGATTCTGTTTCAAAAACAAATTAACTTCTTTTTCAATTGGTGTGCTGATGGAAGAGGATTTAAAAACTGGGTTATGGGAAAAATTGGTAATCAGATACGTGGCTTTAGCCCCGGAGAAACAGGGACATTAAAAAGAATATGTTCCAGTTCTGAAAGATATATGAATAGGTTTATATCTTTATAGGCGACAGGCAAACTAAATTAAAATTATTCACAATAATCACAATTGGTTCGCTAAATGTTTTATTATTTAAACCATTACATTAACCATTAACATTATTAACTATGTAGCTTCTAACTCTAGACGCCATTACTACTAACTTCTTATGTCACTACTATCCACTACTATCACACAATTGTATAGGAACACGTAAATTTTTCAAACATGTACAGCTTTCACGTCATTTTTGGCGCGGCAAAAAAAAACTCGCAATATATTCTTGGGAGTCCGCAGCACAACTGCAGCTAACACAATACGATATATACCTACACGTAGTGGTGAGATTAAACAGCGTCCGTGGAAAATAAAGTGCGAAACGGACGCTGGTGGAAGCGCATTCGCGAAATTCCCTCACCTCGTCCAGAAAGATGAATAAATTTTTTGGGCCGCAATAAAAATGCCTTTTAACTGGCGCTGGCCCTAACAACGAACGAATTAATTGCCACTTTTCATTTAGAAAAAGGGCCGTCCGGCAGGACAAAAATACCGCTCACTTAAATCTATGTTGCTAGCATAAAAGGGTCTCATCCGCGCATACAGATCCATAATCTAGTAATGTACTAACGTTAGAATAGGAGCAGCTTTATTAGTACGCGACGAAATAATTCCATTGTTATTATACGTATAATGTTATACGAACAAACTTGGTAGAATTACTATTATTACAGTATATTTAAATACGACGACAACTGTTTTAATTCAACTAAAATATGGCAGTGTGAAATAATTAACTTCAAAGTTCACAATTTTGAGGCAATTCGTAAGATTTCACGAGAGCAATTTCCAATGTGGCGCTGTAAAATGCACGCGTTGTTGCTTTTCGGTTGGGCGGGAGGGAGAGGGGGGACTTTTATTCGACTGCATTAGCATATGCACTTCCCACAAGCGGTCGATTCCCCCCATTACCGTCATGAATTCCTCCGACACAGTGTACGGTCCATTTCGAGATACTTTCATGCAGAAATACGTAAATTTAAAGCCCGAAAGGAATATGGAAGTTTTCAATAAGCCGTGTCAGATGGTATAACCAAATATCAATTTTTTTTCGCTGTCGATTTGAACTCTTTTTTTGTTCAATACATATACAAGGTGTCGATGTTAATTTGTGCAGATTTTACTCTCATTTAAAGCACACCTCCTGTATGATTTCCGGGAAAAGACTCGAAGAATTAATAGAGGGAGAATAGAGGTGGCAGTTCAACAAGATCAACATTCCAGAAAGGTTAGCTTCGCATTAAATCTCTCTAAATGTATCTGACAGCTGTCAAATTGTAAATAGACGTCAATTTTGTCCGTCCTAGGTGCTATTTTTATGTTTTTTTGGTCAAACGAAGCCCATCAGCCCAAATCTGACGCTGTCATCGTATGATCAATTACATATTTATACATCCAAAATTTGAACGAAATCGAACGCCCATCCGTAAATTGTCAAAAATCCACATTTTTCGTTTGGGATTTTGAAGAAAATCTCGACCTCTTCGATTTCCCTGAAATTTTGCATACATATGTAATTGATCATGCTAGATACGATGAGACCGTCAGATTTGAGCTAAAGGGCCTCGTTTGGCCAAAAAACATAAGAATAGCACCTAGGACGAACTCTCCGATTCCGCATAGGAGCACTTTAACCCCCCAGTTATTGTAGATAAACGGCGCCAAACCCCCCGACTATTTCTTTTTACGATAGCAAATTTTCTCAGCTTTCAGAATATATATAGTTTGTATTTAGAAATGTTTCTCCATCTGAGCGAAAATTTAAAAAAACCAAAACGGTGCAAGATTCGAGGCAAACCGAATGCACTAATTCTGCATAGGAGCACTTTGAGCCCGATTTTTACGCCATCTAGGAATCAAATTTGACGACCCACGAACGCAGGCAACTTAAAATACTGTTTGCTCAAGTCCAGATGGCGATACCTCGACCTGGAAATGGAGAAGATGTCGTTTGCTCACAATCGACCACAATCGTGTGACAACTTCACAGGAGTGTTTGACGTTCTTTAACCGCAATATGGACGAGTTTTTGCTCCGTTTCGTAACCGCGGACGAAAAGTGGATCCACCACAACACACCAGAGACAAAACAGCAGTCAAAACAGTGGGTTTCTCGGGGTGAATCTGCACCAAAGAAGGCCAAGGTGGGTTCGTCAGCCAATAAAGTCATGGCGACCGTTTTTTGCGATAATCCACATTGACTACCTTCAAAATGGGTAAAACAATTAATGGTGAATATGATGCCAACTTATTGGGTCGATATTATTCTCCGGATTTAGCCCCGAGTGACAATTTTTTGTTTCTAAACCTGAAGAAATGGTTCGGCGGAAAGACATTTGACTCCGACGATGAAATCTCACAAACAAATACCTATCTTGATGACCTCGACAAATTCTATTTTTTGGAAGGGATAAAAGAATTGGAGAAACGTTGGACAAAGTGTATAGGGCTCAAACGAGTCTATGTTGAAAACCTGTGGTTCATTCAAAAAGTCACGGACATATTGACCCGCCCTCGTATATTAAATCATCTATTGTACATTGTCGTATCTAACGTTCGCTTACGGTAATATCTTGGGAAAACAGATGCCACGAAGATGGAAATTAAGACTATAAACTACTATAGAAGATTGAATGCCATCCCAATAAAATATCGATTTGTTTTGCCTTTAATCGAAGAGAGGAACTTCTTTTGATTCTGATTGATCTGGCTATTATCAACTGCAAAGTGAGACTTTGCTTCCTTACTTGAACCACTAACGCGTTTAACGACAAAAGATTCCAAATGGCTTTGAAATGAGCATCAATAAAGTTTTTTTTTTTTTGCAAGCTCGCTAGTCCGCTAACCACGTTCAATAAGTCTAGCACTGATCTATATTACTGTTTTAACGAGTGTAGTTTCGCCAATATAATCAATCGAAATATTAGTGACAGCTGTCAAATTATTTAAATTCAATAACAGCTGTAATAATAAAGAAAATCTGACAGCTGTCAAAGCTGTAAGAATAGTTATTTACTACGGATTTAACGGGTGTAACCGTCAGTTATTATTGACAACCAAATCGCAAAAGAAGTCATTTTGCTATTTCAACATGCAATTGGTGTTATAAAACTTGTTTAGACGCGCCGTCGAATCATAAAAGCGTTCATTCTGGCATAATTCTGGCAGTCGTCAACCCGTAAAACCAGTTATTTTTTGACAGCCGTCAAATTGTAAAAGCAAAATTTCTAATACAGCTGTCAAATTAATTTGAAATGTTTGACGTCTGTAAGAGTTAAGATAATTATGATGATAGCTGTTTGGTACTGTTTTACCAGGTGTAACTGTCCGAAGAAGCAGTTCCTTTGTCCAATTTTGACAGTAAACTAAGTAATTTTTAGAATTTAATTTTTACTGACGTTGTGACTGTGATAGAAGCAATCGCCCTGCTATAGGTCTGGCGATTGTAATAAGTGACGTAATGTCCATAGCTGTCAAATTATAAAAACAAAAATTGTAAAAAAGTCAAACTGACAAATTACCGACAGTTGTTGAACCGTAAAAATACTTCCCTCTTCTGTTACTGCTTTCACGGGTTAACTGTCAGAAGAAGCTTTTCCTTTTTTAATTTTGATAGTTGTCATATTGTAAAAGCATACATTTTAAAATGTCAATGTTTAGCATCATGTATACCCGACAGCTACAATAGTTTAAGAGACTGCTGTCAAACTGTATTTCCTCATTTTGACAGTATAATGAGCAAAATATCGATGACAGCTGTCAAATTGTAGAAAACCTCGTCCTTGAATTTCAACAACTGTGCACGCGTTCTTTGGTGCGACTTTGTTATCGGTTTGACAGGTGTAATAGTAAACACAAGTTCGATGTCGTCTCCTCGAAGATCAATACACTCTCTCAAACGGTGCTCCGGTCTCTTCAAGCCGTCGGATAAGTAGGATGTTTCGAAGTCTGCAAAATAATCATCTGTAGCGGCGATGATCTCTTCATTTGAGAGAAATCTCTTTCGGGAGGGGGGAGGGGGGAGGCTAGTTCCGGTGAATATGGAGGATGAGAGACTCGATGAGATTCGTAACGCAACTGATTCAATTCGGACACGACGATGCGGGATGAATGAATCCTAAATCGTTGTCGTGTTTTCCGCTGCAAACGAGGCTGCATCGAATCAGGTCAATAAATCGCTGTCCTGCAAATAGTCGATGAGTCGTCATGACCTTTCCCGGCCGATAAAAAGGTATTTGCTTTCTTCGGAGCTGATTCGACTATGCTTTGGTCTCCGGTATTTAGTGATGGATCCAAATTTCATCCACGGTTACGAAACGCATGAAGAAATCGCTTGGATTGTGTTGAATCCTGACCGGACGCTCCTCCGAAACTGTCAACCGATTTCGTACCATCGTATCATTTCATCATTGGTAGCGGTTTTTGGGCATCCATTGCGTTGTTCGTCATTCTTGCCGATTCCGGAAACATTTCAGGTCGCCCTCGTAATTGTTGTTTTACATTAGCTGATCTAACAGCAGATAATTTATCGTAAAGTGATCGATTTATAAAACTTCGACCTTTATTTGGGAAATTGAATCGACATTTTCGATCCTTTTGCCCAGTTTCTGAATTTCACAGCGTAGATGAATCTAGGTTTAATTATTCACGTACGGTTAAAAATAAAAAAAAATAAAACTGTCAACATTCACCGAATAAAAATTCCTTCGTTGGCAGCAGCAGCAGCAGCAACAAAAAAAGAGGAGAGAAATTCAGTTCGATTGTTACGCACGAAAACACGTGTAAATATTTTTGAAATTATTTACACAATTTTCAATTTAATCAATGTACCTTAATGAAAACAGAGCAGTGGAAATTTCCAGCCAATAAACTTTGCCAGATCAAAATATCCAATAAACGTTCCCTATACATAAAACTCGAAATATCATACATTCATAAATGGAAATTAATAAACCTCATATTTATTTCTAGCACATTCAGCAGGACACATTTATTTATTTGCCCATCGAGCCGGAATACATATACAATTTTTTTTCCTCTCGCGTGTGATCCGTGACAAATGTTTCATCAATATACACAACCATTATTCGCGACGTCCTAGCGCCGATGCGCTAGGAAGCTAGGGGCATGTCCGTATAATAAATCTTCGATATTAAATCTGACGTATTGGTCTTTCTTCCTCCTCTTCAGAGGACGGCGGGCATAAAATCAAATACGTTTCGTAGTGTTTTCGTGGAGGGACGCAAAAACTGCGGTTCGATACCCGAGAAATACATGAAATACGGTCGTAACGTCTTATATCTCGTTGTTAATGTTTTTCGGCTTTTCTTTTTCGCGGTCGTTTCATTATGTCATGTTATATTACTCTGCGGTGTACTGGCTACTGTCGCCTCGACTATGGATGTTGAGCTGGCCGTGTTAAAGTACCGGAAAATACGTTGACGAAACGATAGTGCTTTTTCTTAATGAAATTCTATCGAGGAAAATGTATGAATATGCTGCTTTTTCAAATATTAGACAAGTATTAAGATAATAGTTAAAATTGTAACATTTACTACATTGTGAGTTCCAATCAATTTTTCTATTTAAAATTTGACAGCTGTCAGAAATGTCAAAAATTAATAACCATACCAATATCGCGATTTTCTTGTCGATTCCGGAAACTTATCAGGTCGCCCTCGTATAACCGTTAAATATACAGGCTGTAACAATAGTGCGATATTCTTCCATATCTCCTTTATTATGCAAAATACAGCAAATATTTAAATACGAAAGTTGTTTAGTTTTATAAAATTTATATTGTAAAATTATTATACGATATACAGGGTGTTTAGTTTGCCTGTAATCACCAGTAACTTTACATTTTTAAATGGAACACCCTATATATGATCACATTTTTGAATTCCCTGAGGAATTTTAAGGCAACTTTATGCAGGATCATATTCAATTATTTTCATTAGTTTACAAGATATTGACATTTGTTTGAAAATTTTGACATTTTGCTCTCTTCAGAAAAATGCCATTATTTCGGTAACGGAAAAATGTAACATTATGAAACTTAACATAACGTTAGAAGTATCTCCTATGATGACAATAAACAGATGTAGACTTAAATACGTTATACAGAGTGTTCTAGAAATCAGTGTCTTTTTGAAACAATTTAAATGCGAAAATCTGTTTTTTTTTCAAATTGAAACACTACATTTTTATGGGTTAGTTGAAAGCGAAATTTAATTATCTATTAGTTTGAATAAAGCATGTATGTAGTTAAAATTAATGGTTTTAAAGATATTTCAAATTATTTCTCATTTCTGTGTTGTAGGGGCTGTTCGGTAAACTTGCTCTTTTATGTGTCCAAACGTGTTTATTGTTACAAACAGTTTCTTTCTAGAGATAAACCAGCGCTATCCGTGATTGAATGGCTCAAGTGGAAGAATGTAATCATGAAAGAGTGGTATAATTGTTACTTTCTAAAGGACAATATTTTTTTTTATTATTTGCTTTCGAGATTGGTAAGAAAACAAATGAAGTGGTTCTTTTTGATTTGCAAGTTTATTTTTGTGAACTTTAAATTATTAGGTTTTCCTTTTCAATACGAGATTGCTGACTTTATTCTGGAAAACAAATGAAGTGGTTCTTTTTGATTTGCAGAGTTTATTTTTGTGGTGTTTGGTAACATTAGTTAGGTTTTCTTTTTCAATCGTTTTGGCTACTTAAAAACATATTATACGAGGGCAATTTTTTTAAATTTCCGATCGCACAGTATAATGGCCAGGCATGCGGCAGGTGCGTAGTAGGCGACTGCGCATATTCCCTTCCACACGCTCTGTCACTCGCAAATCAAACGCGCCATTTCCTATTGAGTTGAAATCACGTGAACATGGCTGTCGCTATTGATTCTCCCGCCAAGTGCGAATTGCGAGCTGTTATTCGTTAGTAGGTAAACTGTGTGCCTATGAGCTCAGTCACTCGACGCGGACACGCTGTATAAGCCGTATTTTGACAGATAAAACCTGCGTAAAACCACCAAATTGTCATCATCGTGACAGTTTGACAGGTTTTAGCTGTCAAAATACGGCTTATACAGCGTGTCCGCGTCGAGTGACTGAGCTCATACAGGCACACTGTTTATACCTACTTTCGTTTCTTGCAGGCAGAACTGTGCTGTGGAAATTCATCGAAGATTGTGTCGAGTGTATGGAGACAGCTTTATGAGTGATAGCGTTGCTCGTGAATGGTGTCGAATGGTCGAAATGATGTGCATGATAAAGGGGGGTCAACGATGCAAGTTGTTCAACGAGTTACTGAACAGTTGCGCTACAGAGTTTGCGCCCGCTGGGTCCAACAAAATTCACTGAATGGCTGCAGCGTTGGAGTTGCTCGACCGTTACAAGATTGATAAAAAAGATTTTTTGAAAACAGGTGATGAGACATGGATTCTAATTGGACACTAATTCTCCAAAGAGACGCACAAAATTCAAACGAATCTTCAACAACCGTAAGGTCATGGCAGCTGTTTCTTTTTTACTAAAAAAATGTGTTGTTTGCGGAGTTTACGCAGCCTGGAACAACAATTAATGCAGATTCGTATTGTGAAACGGAGAGCTATTCAAAACAAACGAAGAGGCATGCTGACTTCTGGAATTGTTCTGATCCACTACAATTTCGGCAATTTCAATAGGACATTTTAGAACACCTACTATAAATAGTCCCGCGTATGCGTTGCGTATTTTAGAATCTAGCAGTGGCGCATCGCAAAAAAGTTCAGGGTGAGAAAAGAGGGCATGACCCCGAAAAAATAATTACCCTGTAGATTTACATCATCATTTGGCATGGCTAATGATGCAGGCTTTATAGCGTAATCTACCTTCCAAATTTGAGCAAAATATCTCAAAAACTGTAGGAGCTGTACAGTAAAAAGTGAAAAAATCTTGAAATTTCAACACCCTGCAGATTGGTAACGAAGCGTTTGCAGGCCTATGTTTATATGAAATTTTAGGCACAAAATAAACCAAATAATTATCCTCTTCCTTATGTACAGGGTGGCCAACTAAGAATGTCGCTCGGCCATATCGGAGGAACGGTTTACAGTAGAACTTTGGGAACTGCCTAAAGTGACCCCGGGAAACATCTGGAAATTATTTAGGAAAGCGTAGGATGACCGCTAGAGGGCGTAGCTGATCACCAAAAACTTTAATTCTTATTTTACGCAAAATTTACCAACTTAAGGTCTATCATAAATATGAAAATCGAAATCTACTGCAAATTTTGCATATTTTGTGTTGGACAACTATTTTGTATTTTGTCGATTAAGGAGAGTAGAAGGGGGGAAACTTTGTATTGAAGGAACGTTTATAATTCCGGTTCTGTTGAACAGAATTTTGCAAACTTAGTCTCGTTGAAAACAGCATTAATCCTCAAATCTAATGCTTACAAATTGGAACCGATCTAATATGTGACGTGCATGCTAGAGGGCGCTGTTGAAAATTTTTTCGGGAATTTTTTTTTTTCGAAAATATTAAATGGAAACAAAAAAAGTAGGCTAAATTACCAACAAATCAGCGAAAACCGGATATCGCTATCTTTTACCAATCCGAAGATATCTTGTATAAATTTAAGTTATTCTGCTTCCCGTGAACGAAATTTAGCAAATTTGGTCTTATTAGAAAGGATTTTTATTGGCCTATGTTTCGTGATTCAAGCTGTTTAATATTGTTTCGTCCATTACCGCTACAGGGCGTTAAGGAAATTTTAATATGTAAATTTTATGATTTTTTAAAAGAACAGTGCGTGGAAGGTTATATTTATGCTCATACTATAAAATAATGAATTGAAAGCTTAAGATTTTAGTGAAAAACACAACGGTATAATCAAAATAAACAACGCAGAAAAACAACAAAAAAGGAAACAGCATAATAAAGTTAATATTAGTGGCGGCCTAAATCTTGAAGTTGTCGCCTATTATTTTCAATGCAAACTTTAGCTCTACAACGAGTGGATAGAACTACAGTCTCTATTTCTGTCTTAGAAATACCGATATAACGATATGTCCTATTGCCACAACCAAGTTGTAACGAACAGTAGATTGCGTTGCAAAAATAAGCAATTTTTTTCGCCTCCACGAATAAAAATCTAAACAAGCCAAATTTCGGGTACTGGGTGGCCATAGAAATAAACTGGCGTGTTGCATCCACCTATCAGGGGCCAGAAAATTGCGAATATTTACGGAGAAATGCACGACACACTCATCATATTGGAAAACATAATGTTGCGAATCGCTAGTGACATCCTTCTATCGTGTTCTCCTTAACGTCCTCTAACAGTGACAGAAACAAAGACAATATTAAACAATTTAAATGCTGGGGGCCTTCATCGATATTGAGGGGGCATTCAGTAACACGGGTTTTGATTCAATTACCAGAGCTCTCATAGGCAGAGGTGTGGACGGCACTTGTGTCGCCTGGATAGACTCTATGCTTAGGGAGAGAGTGGTGGAAGCCTCGGTCGCAGGCAAGACTCTAGCGGCTCGGGTGGCTAGAGGGTGTCCGCAGGGTGGGGTGCTGTCCCCTCTCCTGTGGTGTCTAGTCGTAGATGGGCTACTAGAGGTGCTCAACGATCACGGTCACAGGGTACTGGCCTACGCGGATGACCTGGTCATTATAGCGCGGGGCAGGTACAACACCACGGTCAGAGATCGACTGCAAGGGGCTCTGAACATGGTTAGTAGATGGACGGAGTTGGCGGGCCTGAGTATCAGTGCTGATAAGACCAACATCGTGGCCTTTACCCGCCGACGAAAGCAGGATGGCCTAAATCCGCTTACGTTGAAGGGGGTTACCATAGAGATGGTGGGGGAGGTAAAGTACCTTGGAGTAACATTAGACTCCAAACTTACCTGGAACCAACATTTGGACAGAATTACCAAAAAAGCGGTGACAGCGTTAACGGCGTTAATGGAAAGAAATGGGGGCTAAGACCAGACATGCTGAGTTGGATATACAGCATGGTGGTTAAGCCAGTAATGACGTATGCAGCTTTGGTATGGTGGACAAAGACGCAACAAAGGAACGCTATTCAGAGGCTGAGCAAGGTGCAAAGACTTGCCTGCCTAGGAATAACGGGAGCAATGCGGTCGACACCGACTGCAGCCATGGAGGCACTCCTGGACTTGCCACCGTTGCGCCTGGTCATACAGGGGAGGCAAGGATGGGGGCATACAGGCTGCAACACACAGCGACTCCGAAAAGGGTCAACACAAATCATATGTCGATAACTGAGCATGTGGGAAAGGGGGTGTTGGAAATGCGGACCGACCACATGCCGGTAAGGCATAGGTATGGGAATCCCTTCACGGTGTCTATAGCGGACGGACGGGAGGAGGCTGCCAGGTATGCACTGAGAATCAAAGAGCAAGACTTAGTCTGGTACACGGACGGATCTAAGACGGCTAATGGTACCGGTGCAGGGATATGCTCTCAGAATGAGGGCCACAGTTACGCACTGGGGGAGTATGCTTCGGTGTTTCAGGCGGAAGTATATGCTATTCTCCAATGCGCACACACAATGAATGTGAAAGCGGTGACCAACAGACGAATTCACATCATGTCTGATAGCCAAGCGGCATTGAAGGCGTTATTAAGCCGGAAGGTGTCGTCGAGGCTGGTGACGGAATGCCTCGACGAACTGGTGAACCTGTCGAACCGGAACAAGGTTTGGTTGACTTGGATACCGGGCCATCAGGGGATTGAGGGCAACGCAAGTGCTGACGAACTCGCGAAGAGAGGGTCAGAGATGGAAATGTACGGCCCAGAACCTTTCTTCGGGGTCACAAGGCAAACGGCCCGGAGACATATAGGAGACTGGGTTCGTACGAAACAGCAGGAATACTGGGGAGCCTTACCCGGTATAGTACATGGCAAAACCTTTATAGGGAAGCCATGCAGGAAAAGAGCTAGAGAACTACTACATCTTAGTAGGAAACAGCTCTGCATCGTAACGGGACTAATGACCGGACATGCTGCGGTGAAAGAACACCTACACAGAATCGGAGTATTTGACGGGGACACAAAGTGTAGACTTTGTGGGATAGAACCGGAGACAGCCGATCACATACTACGCGACTGCGAGGCACTAGATCGCAGAAGGCAGAATCTGTTTGGGATAACGAAAGGAGACCGAGAGATATACCTTACCCACTCGGTTAGGGACCTGTACAGGTTAGTGGAGGGGACTGCCGTGCTAGAGTGGGTGACTTGAACAAACAGATGTGGCACAATAAGCCTGATGGCTGCAGTGCCTACCGGTGGCTATAGGTCGGACGGGTCTGGGGAAAGAAAAAAAAAAAAAAAACAATTTAAATCACTAGCAGTAGGTTTAGGAAAATCCATGATAGTCCATTTTTTTGACCGCCAAGCATGCCACACACTGTTCTTTTCAAAAATCATAAAATTTACGTATTTAAATTCCTTTATCGCCCTCTAGCGGCGACGGACAAGATAAAATTAAACAGCTTCAATCACTATCCATAGGATAATGAAAATCCTTTCTAATAAGGCCAAATTTGCTAAATTTCGTTCACGGGAAGCAGAATAAAGATTTTTTTACCATCCATACGTTTCTGAAGATATCTTCGGATTGGTAAAAGATAGCGATATCCTGTTTTCGCTGTTATTTTGGTAATTTAGCCTACTTTTTTAATTTATTGTCAAAAATATATGTTTCGATTTAATATTTTCGAGAAAAAACAAAATTCCCGAAAAAATTCAAACAGCGCTCTCTAGCATGCACGTCACATATTAGATCGGTTCCAATTTGTAAGCATTAGATTGGAGGATTAATGCTGTTTTCAACGAGACTAAGGTTGCAAAGTTCGGTTCAACAGAACCGGAGTTATAAACGTTCCTTCAAAACAAAGTTTCCCCTCCTCCCCGCCCTTTATTTGACAAAATACAAAAAAGTTGTCCGACGTAGAATATGCAAAATTCTCAGCAGATTCCGATTTTCATATTTATGATAGACCTTAAGTTGGTAAATTTTGCGTAAAATATGAATTAAAATTTTTGGTGATCAGTTACGCCCTCTAGCGGTCATCCTACGCTTTCCTAAATAATTTCCAGATGTTTCCCGGGGTCACTTTAGTCAGTAAAATTTTTTTCCCAAAGTTGTACTGTAAACCGTTCCTAGAATATGGCCGAGCGACATTCTTAGTTGACCACCCGGTACATGATATTTAGGAACACCCTGTATATTAACTGAAACGCCTATACATATACCGACTGGAACAGAATTTTAATTCGATATTACAAATGTCCCCAACACTGGGCTAAACGTAGTGGACCGTACTGAATTTACGTTAGAGGTTATGAAGTCCTAATTTACATTTTAAATACATGTATAATATGTATGCATACGTTATTAATTAATAAAAGTACGCCCTACCTATACAACGTATAGTGCACGACGATGAATACAGGTTTGCATTAATTAAACACAAGCTCAACAATTTAATGTGCTCGAAACTCGTTCCGGCAACAAGCGCAAAGCTTAAAATGAGAACTCTCCGACTCACCTATATAATATACACCTAACTATGTACGTATATGTACAATTTCAAAGTGAATAAACGCAAGAGAGGAAAATCTTTGCTCACAACAGAATCTATGCATTTTAGCTGAAATACAGCGACGTAAATACGGGTGGAATAAGGTGGTAAACGTTTGCGCGAACAGATGCTCACGACACCGAAAACGGGGAAATGGAAAACGTGCGGACACAAAAATGAAACACAATTGAAGTGTGCGTGGATTCACTCACCCTTTTTTTTGTTTAAAAAAAAAAAGAGAGGAGGAAGCGAGGAGAGCTCCCTCTTCATTCGCGTGCGTAATTTCCATCTGAATGATGGAACAACTTGGACCAAGTGAGGGTTATAAACTTCGCGTACGCGATCCTAGTTTGAATAAATAAAATTTAATTTCTAGCGCGATCTCGGAAGTAACGCGAATTGTCTTCGAATATGAGAGTCGATTTTTTTTTAGATTATTATCTCTCGCTATATCAGCTTAAAAATCACAATTCTCCATTCTATACATAGTACGGGGACTATATTAATGGCGCAGAGCAAAATCTAAAGTACCCTATTGTTCGAACTATAATATCTAAAAGCGTCATCATTCAAATCGTGCAGGCTGGTTGCGAAAGGGATGAACAAAAAAAAACAAGAAGAGCTAAGTAATATGCGCATTCAACTCGGCTATATCTCATTAAAAAAGCTCGTCCTTGCTGCTCTATTTTCGAACGAGAGCTGTACATTTAACGGTGAGTGCCTAGCGGTCTACTATGTTCGTTGCGTTAATTCTATAAAATTAGCCTATTACACAGATTTTATTCAGCCGGGGATTTTACACTAAAACGGACGTTCTATTCGCTCGCGAAAATCGTAAACGCTAGCTTAGCTATTCATTTGCAATTCTATTTTATAGCGTGCGTTGGATTTATGGAATTTTTTTTTTTTGTTCGGTTAGGAGTGAAAATAGATTATCTCAAATATTAATCGGACAAGTGTTTCTATTACAGTAGATGACCATTATCAGCTAATCCAAGCTTATTTAACATTACTAGTATTCCGTTGAAGTCATATAACTGCAAGACAATTACAGAACGACTTGGCTAGAATCGGAAATCCTCGGATGAACACCCAAACTGTTCGTAATAGATTGCGCCAGAGTAGAATAAGAAGTGGAATAGCCTTAACAAGCTTACTAGGAATCATCTAGTGCAGTGGGTCCGACAAATGTCACTGAGAAATTAAATTATTTTATACTTGGTTTCACTGACCAGGGCGGGGACTGGGAGAGACGAAACTTAGTACCAGAGAGCTTGGATATCTCAAACGGCACTCTTCCCCACTTCCAAGTCTATCCAACGATAAAATGGTCAAAAAAATATAGCTTGGAAAGGAATTTTCTCACCAAGTTAAGTAATAAGAGAGAATGAGCAGGAGAACACTCCACGTACTCCCTAAATGAAAACACCATCGAGTATGTAGTATGTGGACGGTTCTAAAACCGACAAAGGAGTAGATGCAGGAATATTTGGGCCAGGAACCAAATATTCCTAGCCAAATGGAGATCAATGCCATTGCAAGATGTGTTCAACTGAATCTGCACAATTGCAATGTTCTTCTATAGTCAAGCACCCGAAATTTTTTGGACAAAAACATCTAAAAATTATAATTGATGTTTAATACATTTTTAAAGAATTTCTTTTTATCTTAGGTATACAAATGACCTCGGGAGTAAAAATTGTGACCCGTAAATATTTGTTTGACCGCATGCTGGATCTCAATTTGCATAATTTGGAGCAAAAACTAAATTCCTTAAAAAATCAACTTTTGTCGTGCGAAGGATACACGATCAAATCGAACGCTTTAAATGCAGTTATTCTCATTTTAAATCCCAAGTCAAGGAAAGGTGGTCCAAAGCCCATAAAAAAGAAGACATATTCCGTAAATATAATGATTCATGGCTGGAAGGAACCTTAGAGATTCCTAAACAGAATCGGCCAGGCCGACCACATAAGTCATTTGGAGAGTCAAATGAAAGAACAAAGAGGAGGAAAACTGAGAAGATTCGATCTACTTCAGATAAAGAAGTAATAGTTCATGCTGCTCAGGTTGAGTTAAGGAAAGCTGGAAAACGAGATGCTTCCGATATACTCAAAAAAATCACCAGTACTCCGACACGTGCAACGAAATATAAAAAGGTATTTTCTGAATCATGCAAGAAAGAAACTTGTTATCTTACACCATTACAAGCATTGACAATGTTCGTAGAAGCTGATCTAACTCGTCGACAATATGAGGTAATTAAAAATACCAACAAAAAAATGTTCCCTTGCTATAGCCTTTTAGAAAAGGCAAAACAAGAATGTTACCCACCTGCAGAGTCATGCAGAGTGACGAGTACCTGCGCGGAAAGCGATTTACAGGCTTTGGTCGACCTTACTGTTATGCACCTTTCAACATTCTTAGAAGAAATCCTGTTAATTTTGAAAGAGCAAGAACGAGATAGTCTAAAGATAATTTGTAAATCTCGGTTCAAACAAAAATTTGAACATGATGACGACTCAGATGCGAACTTATTTCAGAGCTGTTTTGTTCCTCTACGATTGGTTTGTGGAAAAGAAGATGAAAAAATTGTGTGGGAAAATCCAACACCCTCTTCTCCACGGTATTATCGAACAATAAGATTCTGTTTCGTTAAGGAGACTACTGATATAACGAAAGAAGAAATTAATTACGTGAAAAATGCTGCAAAGTCGCTAAACGCAACACAGCTGGACTTAAATGGAAACAAGTTTTTAGCAAAACATGTATTCATTATGCCAATGGTAGACGGAAAGGTCTGCAATGCAGCCGCTGGGACAAAATCGACTAGCAGATGTTACATATGCGGTGCAAGTTCTAAGGAATTCAACCAATTAGATATTAAAAAAGAGATTAATCCCAAAGCTACAGAGTTTGGACTTTCAATTCTACATGCCAGAATTCGTCTTTTCGAAAGTATTCTCTATTTGGCTTATAAATTGCCAGTAAAAAAACAAGAAGAGAAAAACCGAAACGGAAAAATATTGAAAAAGGGAGGAAACTGGAAATCCAGGTGAGATTTCGGGAAACGTACTGGTCTATTGGCGGATATGCCTAAGAAAAATTTTGGTAACACGAATGACGAAAACACGCCGCGTAGATCGCTCAAATACCCCTTTGTGCGTCGATGAATTCTAACACCATCAGCTCAAAATTAGTCTGGAAAGGTCTTAACTGATTAAACAACCGAGGCAAGAAAAACAGAGTTGCATTATGAAGGCCGTCACAAATCTATTTGTGGGACTGGAGCCGTTCTGTAGTATAGGAATGAGCACCTACAAAGAAGAACTTAAAGATAGGGAAGAGAGGCTCAGAGCATCCTTATGGGAGTATCTCCCTGGTCTGAGACACTTCAAGATATTTCTTGGAAGCTACAACAAGCACAGAGCAAAAACTTTACTAGAACTAAGCAGAAATAGACTACGCATCCTCACAGGTTTTCTTGCAGAGCATTGTCACCTTGGTGAACACATAGGTTTAAAACAGAATAGCGATTGCAGGCTCTGCTGGGTTGACGATGAAACCCGAGCTAATTATTTCGGCAAAAACGTCATAGATGAAGAAGAAATACCTTCTCTGAAACCATCACAACTATTGCAGTTTATCAAAGCTCTGGTTAGGTATGAGAGCGGTCATACCCTAGTAGCTTACAGCTCATGCAAGGGGGCAAAATAGATCAGTTCGGCTTTAGCAGTGTACGTTCCTCCAACCCCCATCAGAATCCAGCTCGGGGAAGTATTCCCTGAATGTGATTACAAAGCTACGAGGGTGCTCAATTATGTTTTTCTTGATTTGGCTTTTTTTAAACCCCATCTAAGGACTCCAAAAACTCTTTCAAAGTGGGGAAATTTATAAAAGAACCTCCTGTACGCAATTGACACTTCTTAATCATGGTAGTAATTTTGGCTTCGACTTTAAACATGTCTATGTTTAAACCTGCATTTAAAATATTGAAACACATCGGCTGAGTAGGCATTTAAGAGAAGCCAAGAAAAATCAACGAAACAATCTGCATACCTGGTTTCAAGAAGGAAGATTGTGGTCTCATCTTTAAGCTCAAAAAATATCCTACCTCTAGAGAGAGGGCATCTTACTTCAATATGAATAAAAAGCTACTCACACTCACTGCCGATCTCTTTGCACAATAAAGAAAACAACCTGGATTGTAAAGGTCGAGTTTTAATCTAACTACTTTATTTAGAGTTCTTTTGGCTACTAAAGTCTCCTTTCTCCTTTTATACGAGCTTGAAGACCCATTTTGTACCCAACCATGGATTTTACTCCATCTATAGACAAACCCATACACTTCCTCCAGGCAATGTCAGGTTTTGCTCCGCTTCATATCCTCATTAGAGAGGTTTTCATAGCAAATAATGGCGCCTACGGATGAAACAAGTTGAAAATAAAGTCGTAGGGACAAGTCAGTCGCTGTTTTTGCTCCTCACGTAGACCATCGAACCAGCTTCGGTTGTACAATGAATTTTACAACCAAACACTGCTTTTGTCTACAGAGCTTAGCTTTTAACATTGGTTGGTTCGAGTTACCGACTGAAAATTTTCAACTTGAATGCAAACATAGAATTTTAAGTTCAACAATTTAAAAATTTACTGAGGATGAATTGGCTTCCAAGATTGCTTTTGGAGCTTAGTTTTTGGAAAAAAAGAATGCATGAAAGATTGATACACAAAAATATGATGCAAGAAGCCTTCGAAAATATACAAGAAAACACAATAATTATGTCTAGACCAACGAAAACGGCACCTATAGTTACGAAAGTCGTCCTACAGAAGAACGTACCATTTATATTTTGTGCTTCATAAAGATATCAATCAGATGCACTCGCGGTAGGTATCCTATATCACTTCTAGACCACCCACTCGACGTGGACACACTGTATAAGCCGGACACAATATACGACCACCTCAATCGCCAGCGAACACGCTATAGGGACCTCCTCGTTAGCTGTTGTCAGAACCATAACCTCGTTTTGAACACAGCTTACGAAGGAGGCCTTATACAGCGTGACCACGTCGAGTGGTTGGTCCAGAAGTAGCATAGAATACCTACTATTCGTAGAAATGTTAGAACGAAAAAAAGGATGAAAAATAAAGATTTAAATGAAAGAAAAGGAGGAAGCGAAGAAACGCACACGCAGTATTAAATTAATAACATTTGAATTTGATATTTATAGCTGATTTCTTCCCGGAGTAACCTTACATTACACACAATTACTCATAACCGTTATAAATTTCCACGGTGAACTTTCGAACATGCGGCCATAAAGCAATTCTGTCTCGCAGCGGAAAGAGAAAAATATTAAACCGAAACAGAGTGCGCGAAGTGGTAGGCGGTCTTCGGTTTTCCCGCATTGATTAAGCACCCATGAATACGAAAACGGAAAACGGAACAGGCGTGCATAAAGGGACGCAGCTCACACGTCTCGCTACTGTTCCGAAGAAATGACCTCAAAACAAATAAATCAGGAGAATAAGCCCACCCCGTCTTGATATCGGCCGTCGCACCGTGAATTTCAATATCAACGCATTTATAATCGGAATCACGAAATGAAGTATAAGAACCCAATGAGGCGGAAACTTCGCGAGGAGGGGGAGAGGAGGTGGAGATCGATTCGAAAAGAAATCGTGTAATTTGTCTCTCGCTAATAATAGTAGTGCCGGGAAAAGTTGCCGGCCGTTTTGATTTAGATGGTGAGGTTGGTAAGGTTGAATCCTACAACCCCTTTACCCTCCCCACTTCTTACACAGAGTACGTAGAGTTCGGAAAAAGGAGATCCCTCTCTATTCAGTTTGGATAACTCGAACTGTAAAGGTGGTAGGTACGTTTTGATATAATTCGACGGAGGCAAAACTTTAATTCCGGTCGGAGTTCGCTGTGGAGGAATTAGTTTATTTAAAATTCAATTGGAACGTCGCGCGGATTGAATCGAGATTATTCATTTTCGTTTACGCCGTTGAATCTGGTTCTTCATCAACATTTAATAATAATTTATTAATCCAGTAAACCAAACTGCTATAGGATGCTATATCATGGTCCACTAAATCAAATGCTTTGCTAAGATCCATAAAAATGCTTATACATTTTTCACAGTTATTAATTTTTTATGTTTTTAGGTTTCTGTTTTAAAGGCAAGAGAAGCGAAGAGGAAGAGTTGGAAAGATTTTGGAGAAGAGATTAGTAGGGAATACAAACACAATAATAGAAAGTTCTGGAGTAAAATTAAAGCCATCAACGGGGGAAAAAAAGGAAAGAAATAAGAAACAACAGAGATAACAACAACTAGATACAAAGACACAGAAGAGATATTAAAGTATGGAAAGAACACTAGTAAACAAATTCAAACGAGATACTGAATACAAAATTGAAAACACAGGAGGTTCCAAAAAAATGAAATAAACACAGAAATTGGAAGAGAAGAATTGGAGGCGACAATATAGACCCGGAGATGATCAAATGTTTAGAAATCGAGGGAAGAAGCTGGCTACTAGGATCAGTCAACGAAGCGTGGAGGGGAAATAAAATCCCGAAGAACTGGGAAGAAAATATAATAATACCTATCCATAAAAAGGGTGAAGAAGTGGACTGTGAGAATTATAGAGCTATCTGTTTTTGTCATCGCTGGTTTTTAAATTATACACTAGAATAATAGAAGGAAGAATCAGAAAGAAACTGCTTTTAGGAAAAATAAACAGACAACTGATAATATTTTTATCTTAAGAAGCATCATAGAAAGATCCTCCACCTACTCTCTAAAAGCAAACACCATCAAATGGTACACGGATGGGTCCAAAACTGAAAAAGGAACAAATACTCAGAGCCGATGGGAATATACCCCAGTGTCTTCCAGGCAGAGATCAATGCGATTGGAAGACGTGGTCAGGTGAATCTTGACAGGAACTATCGGAAGGAGAATATTGCAATCTTCTCCGACAGTCAGGCAGCCTTATTGGCGCTGAGTTCTAACACCATCAGCTCCAAGTTAGTTTGGGAATGCCGGGATAAACTAAACAACCTGGGCAAAGAAAACAAAGTTGCATTGTGCTGGGTACCAGGACACACTGGAATCAGTGGCAATGAGAAAGCTAATCTATTAGCGAAGGAGGCCGCCACAACATCGTTTGTGGGACCGGAACCATTCTGTGGAATAGGGATGAGCACCTATAAGAAAGAACTTAAAGACAGGGAAGAGGACGTCAGAGCTTCCCTCTGGCACAATCTTCCTGGTCTGAGACATTCCAAGGTATTCCTTGGAAATTTCAACAAGCAGAAAGCAAAAACCATGCTAGAACTAAACAGGAACAGATTACGCATTCTCGCAGGTTTCCTTACAGGGCATTGTCACCTCGGGGAGCACATGAAGAGAATAGGTCTGAAACAGAATAGCGACTGCAGGTTCTGCGGGGCGGAAGATGAAAGTCCGGAACACCTGATATCCAACTGCACAGAAATTGAAGAAATTCGCGCCAACTATCTTGGCAAAGGCGTTATAGACGAGGAAGAAATACCCTCTCTGAAACCATCACATCTGTTACAGTTTATTAAAGCTCTCAGGCTGGATGGGGAGCTGTGACTGCGGGCAAAACCCAGCAGCTTACACCTCATGTAAAGGGGCACAATAGACCCACGGTCGCGGTGCAACATCACCCTTATATCTAAAGCTAAATCTAATCATAGAAAGAAAAAAGAACAAAGTGAGGAACTATATATCAGATTTGTGGACCTGAGGGCGGCTTTTGACTCCGTCAACAGAGAAGTAATATGGGAAAGCATGAGAAAACTCGACATATCAACAAAACTCATAGAAGTAACAAAAAGCATATATATAAATGTAAGGGAAAAGATACAAATACATGAGAAACGATCAGAACATTTTGAAATGGGAAAAGCTATAAAGCAAGGAGACAGCCTGAGTCCACTTCTATTCATAATGGTGATGGATAGAATACTAAGTAAAGTAGGCGGACTTCTATAAGCAGTCGATGTAGTCATTGTAGCGAACACAAGAAGGACACAAGGGAAGATGGAAGAACGTCTAAAAACATGGATTGAGCAAATAAAGAAGATAGACCTGGAGATCAACTTCACAAAGTGCAAAACAATGATTATAAATCAAAATAATCGAAAAGACCTATGGTATGAAGACCATATAATAGAGAGGGTGTCAACTTTTGAGTACCTAGGGGTAATATCCACAGAAGACGGCAAACTAGACATGGAAATCGCAAATATAGGACTAGCCCTAAACAAAGTAATCTATGGTACAAGAATGGGAGTAAACCAAGAGTCAGTAACATCAAAAGGTAAAGAATATCAAAAGAACTGGTACGGACATATCAAAAAGAAAAGTGATGGAAGCTAGAAGATAGAAGAAAAGGAAAAGAGGAAGACCCAAGAAAGACATGGCTAGAACAGGTCAAAGAAATGGGAAGAGAGAAAGGCAAAACAATGACCCAAATGAATGCAGCAGTGAAGGACCGGAAGACATGGAAGAGATGGCGGTGAATAGCTAATAAGTGGACTAACGACGCTCGAATGGGCATGAGGTATATGAAGAAGAAGAAGAAGTATCTTGTGTATTTTGCTTTGTCCTGTTATTGGTATATTATTACTGTTGGTCAATAAATATTATTATTATTATCCATTATCCATTAATATTATTATTATAATTATTATCCATCCAATCTTCTCTCGAAAGCAAGTAATGAAGTTGTTGGAAACCCTGTTCAGTAAAATGCAAATGCAAATTGCTGCCCGTTCACAATCTGACAGTAGCCTAGGCGAGAAATAAACTCATTCTGAACATTGCTGATTACATCTGCTGTGATTCTTCGGATCTCTTGGCGTATACGTTCTTTTAAATCATTAATATTTTGACGTCTATTCACATAAACTATGCTTTTTAGGTAACCCCACAGGAAGAAATCTAGTGGTAGTGTTAAGTCAGGGGAGCGAGCTGGCCACTCAACAACCCCACGTCTGCCAATCCATCGGTTATTAAAAATCGATTTTAGGTAGTCACGCACAGGTCGAGGATAATGAGGAGGTGCCCCATCTTGTTGGAACCGGATTTCATTACTAGGACTGTCAGGGGTATTTGGATCAGGATAAAGTTCCACAAGAGCAGGAAGAAAAAATCCAAATAGATATCCCCATTTAAATTTCCATCAAAAAATAAAGGTTCTAAAATCCAATTTTTTGTATTCCAGCTGAGACGTTCACCTTCTGAGGGTGTTGACTTCGAGCTTCCTGCATCCAGTGAGGATTATGTTCTGCCCAGTATCTACAATTTTGTCGGTTAACTGTTCCGTTTAAAGAAAAAGTTGCCTCATCTGAAAATAAGCAAACATTTCATCACGTTCACAAAGTATTTGCAAGTTTTCTGAAAACTCCAAACAACGATCAAAATTATCTTCCGACAATTCATGCACTTTATAAGGATGATATTTCTGCTTTTACGCCAAATTTTTCTAGCAGTTTCATGGCTGCAATTAAAGTTTAAAGCTGCTTGACGAGTAGCACAATTCGGATTATCTTGCATTGTCAAGAGAACATTTTACTTAGTTTCATCATCCCAGTTTTAGGAGAGGGTCGGCGTTCACCCTATAGCGTCGACCCTTAAAACTCTGCGGCTGCACTACCCCATCCCTGGTTTCATAGTTCCAGGGTAACGGGCGTGGCGGGAGTAGACTTCGTATATAGGGGAGGATTCTTGGGCGTAAGCATGGGCATACGCTCCGGCAGTCCGGCCGCTAACCGTCGGAATATACGGTGGGTAAGTGAGGCACCCTACGGCGCTTACCTAGAGAACTCTGCAACTGCACTACCCCATCCTTGGTGGCCACACTCAGGGAAACGGGCGTGGCGAGAGAATTTGGCGAAGATAGTAGGGGAGGATAAAAGTCGGTTCGCCGAGGAGTAGTCCGCCCGCTGGTTGTCTGGTTGGGGAAACCTTTGGTTTCATCCTAAAACAACTCGGTGATTCTGGGACCCTACGGTTTCACTGATCGCCGGAGGGGCGAAAGAGTTGGCGTGGTTGGCATATTGGGGTAGGGCTCCGGCCCGGCCGTCCCCGTAGTTCAGGCTTAATTCACGGGCGGGCTGGTTGTACCTCACGGCCAGATTCCGTTTCCCACGCTTGGCCGATAGTAGCCATCCGCAAGGAGGCCTAGGCCCCGTGGGGTTAGATGTGAGGTAGGAGTTCGCCAAAGCGTCTCCAGCGGTTACCCGTCAAACGCTGACAAGGAAACTTGTCTAACATGGGTAGCACGGGGGAGAGGAGCCCTCCGGCTCGCCGGTCCTCTCCGAGAGGTGTCGGTCTCGTGCGGGCGGTGAGTTAGTGGGTGACAGTTTCGAGGCACATAAGTTGTTATGTGCGGTGTGGCACCCGAAAATGCAGGATATGGGCTAACGCCTAGGTGCCTGCGGCAGACCATCTATGCCATTTTCAATTTGAATCCCAGTTTTAGGTAGATCCCTAACATTTCCGTACTCCTCATACTTTAGAAGTATTTTACTTACAGTTGAGCGAGTTATTGGTCGCCGTTATAGTTCACAAACTTCCACTGTACTCCTTCTTCGGTCACCATAACCAATCATCATAAGAATCTCAATCCGTTCTCTCTCACTTAGACCCATTTTTATCAAAAGAAATGGCAATTATAACACAAGCAAGGCGAAACAAACTAACGGTGGTTAGTCACTGTCTAATAAATTAGATAAGACGTCACCTTTCATACTGACAATTCTGTCATGACAACATTGCATTTTGTTCAGTGAAAATGGAACACCCCGTAAAAGTGAAAGTAATTTTGGAACATGTGCCATATCAATTCAAGTAACCTCCGTATAATTGTTTTCAAAAAAAAAATATTTACAAGGGGAGATATGGTACTTGGACGCACTAGAGAGACACCCTGTACAATGAATGGTTAATTTTAGAAGTAATCTTATAATAAATATCACGACAAAAATCAATACGTCAATTATATGTTAGAAAATTCGAATAGGACAACATTTCGGTTTGCCTACCGTGGAATATATATATCCATCAGGTGTTATTTATGACTTTTCATTTTATAACCTCCTCGCTTTATAGCTAAACAAGATTTACGACGTGAGGTAGTCCACATAATATTTCCTTCAGAACCAACGTCACGTAATAAAACGGCGCTTTCTATATTCGCATATATGTATATCTCTCTCATTCCACATCCAAACTATTTGCTGAAAAACTCGACTAGCACCACAGCCGGGGACGCTAATCTTTTTTCCCAACGTAATTTTTGCAGCTCATTAATTAGTAGCCTGAATCCACGGCGAGGCATTCCGGTCGCCTATTCACTCATTGACTCCTCCGCGCGGCGAAGTTTCAAGTTATTACCGAGCTACATAGTTGGGAAAAGGGAGATAATGATAACAGAAAAAAAAAACAAAAAACCGAACTGGCGTGCAAAAATAATTTATACTACTGACAGACTATGTAGAGCTCATTCAGTTGCAAATAAGAACTGTCCTCTGCAATTTATATCCTTTTACTGGGGGCTGTGGTATATCCAGTGAAAGGAAATTCGCCGGACAAAATATATCAAAGGGAAATTTATGGGATCGGATGTATAAGGGTCGCGTTATCTCGTTAATGTTCAATTTGCCGCAGAGGTAATTATCCTGATAAAGCTCCCTAGCCTTTGTGCGTATTCTATTTTCAGATAGAGCGAATGTAGTAGGTAAGATATGTGTGTACGATAGCGGCGGACGCTGGCAGGTAGTACGTACAAACTTCTGATACTTTACAACATTAAATAATACACTTTGTTCGAGTTAAATTAACAAGAGCGATATTTATTTCGGGGAACCCCGTCGGATGTACCTGTGTACAAAAGGTAATGGAACGTAAACATTTGCACCGCGCAATACGAATGTAATACGTGACGATGTAAGCTTCGCGAACGGTCTAACTTGTTTAATAAAATTTATTTCTTAGATTAAATTTATCTATCGCAATATATTTTGAATTATGTTTAACGTCGCTTTTATTAAATTCTTAATTTTTTTTTAATAAAGAATAAGAATAAATCTCTGCTCGGTCGCCAATAGTTTTATAAGAAAAGCCATCCACAGATAAAAGGCCCTGCTCGGGCGCCAGTGAAGACAGAATTAACTTTGAATAAAATAAATTAAATAAATTTATGTTTAGAATCAAGTGTGCTATAGCACACAGCATTTTCAAATGTTTTCTACTACTTCCGGTTAAATATAAACTCGTTATAATATGTTTTTATTTACAATAACCAAATTTTCTCATTAGTTAAGAAAATTGAGATTGTCGTTTAAAATCCCTGCTCAGGCGCCAGTAAAAAAAACAGTCGAAAAATGTACATGAATAAAAAGAAAAGAGGACGTAGGAGCTGAAAACTGTCAACAAAATATGTCAGAATGTCGTTTTAAAAGCAAAAGTTATGTCCGTTTTACAATTTAACCGTCAAGTCACCCTAAACAGAAAAACTGTTAACCGTTTTTTTTAAGGATTTTGCATAATTAGAAATGGAAATTAATCTCAACGAATCAGTGATACGGTCGGTTGGAATCCCTGCTCGGGCGCCACTGTAGAAGCTATTTCCTATTTCTTCACTGGCTACTACCTAGCTATGTTACTTTTGTAAATTATTTAATGAAAAAGTTATTATCCCTGCTCGAGCACCAATAAAGACATTATTCCATGTTTCTCTCGACTCGGGCGCCAGTGAAGAAACATAAAATAGTTTCTTCACTGGCGCCCGAGCAAGAATAATAACTTTTTTATTATATACTCTATAAAAGACACATGGTTAGTAAGTTATATAATAAAAACATTTATTATCCCTACTCGGGCGCCAGTTAAGAAACAAAATAATTTCTTCGCTGGCGTCCGAGCAAGAATACTAACTTTTTAATATACATATGTATACGTTATAAAACAAACATGGTTAGGTAGTATATTATATAATAAAAACAGTTATTATCGCTACTCGGGCGCTAGTGAAGGAACAGAAAATAGATCAAAAAATTATGAACAAAAGAAAAAATATTAAAAACTATGCAAAAATACCATTAAAAAGAAACTAACCGAAAAATCGCAGAAAATCTGTTATAATCCCTGCTCGGGCGCCAATGAAACAAGAAATAATACTCAATAACTTTTTCGTCGTGTGATTTACCAAAAAAAAAACTGATTAAGCAGGAATGGTTGACACGTAAACGGCACCAAACATACGCATATTAAATATTTTAATAATTAATTAATCATTTTTTCAAGTAATTTGCATAATTAAAAATGAAACATAATCTCAGCAAGTCAGTGACACGGTCGATTGAAATCCCTGCTCGAGCGCTAGTGAAGAAACTAGTTCCTGTTTCTTCACCGCCTACTACCTAATCATTTTTCTTTTGTAAATTATATACTGAAAAAGTTATCTCGCTCGAACACCAGTAAAGGAACTATTTTCTGTTTCTTCACTGGCGCCCGAGCAAGGATAATAACTGCTTTTATTATATAATTCACAAAAGAAACATGGTTAGATAGTTAATTATTATAATAAAATAGTTATTATTCCTGCTCGGATGCCAATGAAGAAACAGAAAATAGTTTCTTCCCTGGCGCCCGAGCAGGGATAATAACTTTTTTTATGTAATTCATAAAAGAAATATAGTTAGGGAGATAATTGTGTAATAAAAAAGTTATTATCCCTGCTCGGATGCCAATGAAAAGCAGAAAATAGTTTCTTTATTGGCGCCCGAGCAGCGATAACTTTTTTTTTGTGTACTTTGCAAAAGAAACATGGTTAGGTAGTTTTCTATTTAGAATAAAGTGTGCTATTTGATAGTTTTTCAATTGTTTTTTCCACCTGCGGTTAAATCGGAAACGGACGCAACGAAATTAACGATTCTATTAAAATGTTCAATATTTGAACCTAAACCGCAAATCAACAGTCGAAAAACGTTTAAAAAATATGCCAAAATATAATTTAAGAAACAAAAGAATACTCAATAACTTTTTCGTCGTGTTATTATTGACACGTAAACGCCACCAAACATACAAATATGAATTATTTTAATAAAGCAATTGTTTTTGTTTATCGTGGCAACAGTGATATTTTTATTACGAAACTATCTTGAAGCCATACAAATCATTTCGCGGGATTTACAGAAAAAAATCCTTCTAAACAGATTGCATCTTAAATAAATTATTAAGTGCTTCCTTTTTTTGGAACACACTGTATATACACTTATATACTTGTCGTCACAAAAATTCTACGGTCCCAACATATGAGTTTTAAGCAGTTTTTAAACGGAATTTGTACAAGTAAATATAAAACTTACTCAATGACACAAATTCGGTTTAAATCCCTGCTCGGGCGCCAGTAAATTTTATCATTTCTCTTTCTTACAATTCTAAATTTCTGTAAAGAATTTAGGTAATTTGAGTACGAAATTTAATCTTAAAATATCGATTAAATTTATTAATAAAAGTCGACAGCCCTACTCGGGCGCCAATAAATCGCAATTTTTATCGGATTTAAATTTAATTCTTAATGAAACTTAAATTAAAGAGATTATTTAATTTATATAAAATATATATTTCAATCTAAATCCCTGCTCGACCGCCAGTAAATCATAATTGCGTAATGAAGATTTCCATCCTGTCGTTAAATTATTATTCTAAATTTGTTATTTTTACCTATTTGCATATCATTCGGACCCATACGCCCATACAAAACCGAAAACTTCCGACGAATCGATAACACTAACAGAACCATCCTTTGTTTACAGTTATCCCACAGAATAACCCGAGTTAATTAGTTTTCAACTCACTTGTATACACGCCCATCTATCGTGCGAGTAGAGCGGAGGGAGGAGGGATAGGAGCCATTTCCACAGACGTAACCGACCGGATACGGACCACACGATGTCCAACCTCTTCCCGGCGAAATCAAAATATTAATCTGAATTCATAAATAAATTTTACACATCATTAGGCACGGAAAGGAAGGAGGTCGGTGGCGACCGTGCGGTCTTTCAACTTCGACGGAAAGTTTTTTTCACACCGCCCGTCATGATTTATATTCAAATATGTTAATGATGTTTTATATTTAAATTGCGTTTAATATTGGGGTACGTTTCTAGAAAGGGAAAGATGAAACGCTATATATAAAAGAATTCCGGGTCTCTCTCTCTCTTTCGTTCGAGTCTCATTTGAATAGTAACAACAATACGAGAGCGTGTTTATTTAACGAGGAAGTCTATTCGGTTCGGTTTCTTGTTCAATGAACTGTCAAGAACGATCGCCGCGTATATCATTTGAAGCGTTGTTAAATTAACGCTACTATCTTAAAAATCCCTGCTCGGGCGCCAAAATATAACGGGAAAAAAAATGCGTAATCCAGCTCACGTTGGGCGCCGATCTTAACGAATTTCTTTCATTCCATCTTCGTCTCTCGTTGTACACGCGTTTGACTTAATCGTCGTTTAATTTGCGAAATAATTCAGCTCCCCTTCGCTACACAAAAGCGAAGTCATTCGATTTTAATTGAAATGATTAATTTTCAGGACATAAAACTTAAAACCGTGTTCCAATCGGAGATTTTGTTTCCGCCTGTTGTAAATTCGCCGAGGCGATAATTATAGATACAAAAGTGTATCCTTTTACGCCGTATAAAATAAAGACGCGACAGGGACGAAGCCTGCCTGCTTTTACCCCTTGACGTCGCCGCTGGTAATTGATGGAATCGGGACCGTCTATATTGTTACGAGGAGCTGAAAAAGATTAGTCAAAAGAGTGGAGAGAACATTTTCCACTCAAGATTTATTTATTTCGGTTTACCGACTCGTAGTAGGTTCGGGATGGAGTGGAAGCGAACGAAGGAAAGCGAGTAAGAGGGACACGGATCCGGATTAATTAAAATTTGAAGTGTGCCAACTTTACGTGTCTAACGTTAAGACCCCGGTCGCGCGTAATTCAGCGAAAACTCGCGCGCCCGGTGATTTATAATCAGAGCCCTCTCTCTCTCGTGTTTCAAAGAAGTTTCAAAAACGTAATCCGTAGAAATTACTTCTAAATTTTTATCCCGTATTGAAGCTCTCTCGGGAGCGGCTATTAATCCCAATTTATAAAGCTTCGACAAATTATCCTTCAAATTCACGTAGGTAAGGATTAAAATATGAGTTCTCTCCTTCTTTTTGAGTTAAGGCACAGCGTTCTCCTACTTCCGGGTTTCCTGTGTGTGTGTGTGTGTGTGTGTTTTGTTGTGGACGTAATATCCTCGGTTAAATTATTTATCGATATTACGGATAAGCCGTTCGTTGCAGCTTCATTCATCCAAGACAGATTCGGCTGAGATATCTCGATATATACAGGGTGATCCGTTTGAAGGAAGTGATAAGTTTCAAACTGAAAGTTTTGGGTTTAAATTAGAACGAAAGGAAGGCTACTATGAAAAGGGATTTCGGAAAAAGCAAAATCACAATAATACAAAAACAGTTGAAACAAAAGTCACTTTTTGACCAAATTGAGTTTCCACATATTTTTTCTGTAATATTGGCTGTTCTGCGATGTTTAGTGCTAAAAGAGCTCAAGTGACTGACTTACGAGGGAGCGTTTTTATATTCGCGGAATGTTGTAGGGGGGTGATTAGGGGCATTGGGGGCGTGGCCTGTGCAGCGACTCATAATTAGTACAAATACGAAGTTTCATTGTTATTAGACAGTTAGTCTTTGAGCTATCGTCAACCAAGTAACATAATCAGGAGTGAAAAGTGAAATATGGAAAAAATTGAATATCGTGCCGTTATAAAGTTCCTTACCAGGCAAGGAAAATCAGTCGCGACCATAATGAATGAAGTCAAAACCATGATGTACAAGTGGCATAGTTTATTTAAACAAGGAAGGGAATCCCTTGAAGACGACCCGAGGCCGGGCAGGAGCATTGAGGTGACCACGCCCCAGCACTTATCCAAAAAGTTGAAAAAATTGTACTCGAAGATGCTCGACTAAAGAAGAAACAACTCGCAGAAATGGTTGGAGTATCCGATACAACAATTTTTAAAATCCTACACGATCATCTCGGCATGTCTAAGGTCAGCGCAAGATGGGTGCCGAGAATGCTCACGCCGCCGCAAAAACAACAGCGCATAGAGTGTTCGCGTGCATTTTTGGACCTATGTAATGAAGTCAAGGATGGTGTATTGAGTCGAATTGTTACTGGAGACGAAACTTGGGTTCACCATTATGAACCTGAGTCCAAGCAAGACTCCATGCAGTGGCATAAAAAGGGCACAGCACCTCCCAAGAAATTTAAAGTGTCACAATCAGCTGGGAAACTCATGGCAACGGTATTTTGGGACTCGGAAGGAATATTGTTGATTGATTATAAAGATAAAGGTGTTTCTATAACCGGAGAATATTACGCTTCAATATTAGAGCGACTAAAAGAAGCCATTAAAGAGAAAAGACGGGGAAAATTGACGAAAGGTGTGCTGCTTTTGCACGACAACGCGCCCGTCCACAAGAGCCGCGTTGCGTTAGCTGCCCTGAAAACCAACCTGGCCCCGAGAATTATTACTTTTTCCGAAAATGAAAAAAAATTTACTGCCGATGATGAAGTCAAGGAGGCATTTCATTCTTAACGGAAATCATTTTTTTACATTAAAAATTAATTGAAAGATAAAAATGATCCGCAGGTGAATTAAAAAAGAAAAATAATTTGTTTTTTCTTATTTCCAATGATCCTTCCGCGAATATAAAAACTATTGTTTCACACTATACAGCGTCATAACAATAATAACATAACCTTAAAATTAAACTTGACCTGTACCTTCTACCTAAGGGTATTGATCAATATTGTTATTTTGTATAAACTGGTTATTGTTAACCAAATGGCTCTTCAGAAACGCAAAAGAGGAGTTCGCAACGACCCAGTTTATAAACGAAATGTTTCGAACATCTAGGTCAACTTAGAACACAAGAACTACAACAACAAAACGGGCAGAACAAAATCTTTGCATTGTCAGATTAACTTCTTCATTCCTTCAAAATGTTTTTAAATGTCGACATGAAATGAATCAAAAGTTTCATGCCTAATTAGAGAACATTTTATTTCTACCCTTGTGAATATTAAACGGGAAAGAAATTACTCTACAAGCCAGCTCACAGAACAGGTTTGCAGTGAAAGAAGATCAAAATGAAGAAATTCTAGATTTTAAAGCAAAACAACAGTTGACCTTCAAACGACCTTCAAGACGATAAGCAAATGTAAAACTGATTCTGTCATTTCGTAGATTTTAAGAGGTAAAGCAACTTTTATTTGAAATATTTAATCGTAAATATACCGGGTGAAGAGTTACAGCCTGTCAAATAAAATCCGGAACACCCTGTAGAGTAACGGTTCTGCCGGAGGTCGTACGACATCGAAGATATTTTAAAACAAAACCTGAAAGCTTCAAATTGATAATTAATTAGCGATTTTGCAAACTTCGAACGAACAGGTTCCGTGGTAGACACCCTGTGTATATATAACTCTCTTTACAAAATCATGCAGTTTTATGAATGAATGGCCGCCGCAGCAGGTTATAACGATATCGTAATTGTTCTTCAATCCTTGATACGACCTGTGACCTTGACGCTATTATACTACTACTATTCTTTTGTTAATAACCGTCCTTATTTGAATAAATTCGTCCAAAATGGCATACAGAGATGCTTAAAAGGCGACATCTATATGTTGTTCGTCTTTAAAATCGCCTAAATGCATGTTTCTGCGTCTTTATTTCTCATTGTAATGATGACAAAGTAAACAAACAACAAACGAATCCGCATTAAACCTAACCGCAATACTCCAGCTAACTTCACTCGACAAACACCTAATAATAACCGACATCCGGTTCCTTGCATTGCTTACATTCCATTAAACGAAGAGAATAGTTTTAATTGACCCCCTTCTCACCCTTCTCACGATTCCCAACGAAAACTTACACAATATCCATCTTGGTTGAACTCTCGAGGCGATGTAGTAGTAGGCGGCGGCAGCAGAAGCCAACAGTAATAATAGTAATAGTAATAGCGGTAGTGGAATTCTTACCGATGGATATCCCTTATCTGGGGGGCAGAGGAGGGTTGAGAGTAAATTTGAACGAACGCTCTCAGTAGTTTATTCTGGGAATCCAATGTCAATAACAAGTCGGTGGCTAACAACGAAGAAAGTCATTGACAAAACGCTAAACAAACAATAGGAAAGAGAATGCTCCCATTTATATAAAAGCTTTAGGGATGGGATCGGACCCCGGAGTCTTTGGTAACACGATCGTAACGGAGTGCTTCTGCTGGACGATGCCCTTCGGTTAGCTGATACGTTTAGCCGCTCTAATTTCGGTTTCGATTCCGGTTGCCGTCGCAAAAACTTCCACCGTCCATATTTTACCTTACGGCGCCGTATCGTTCTATTTCTACTCCTTTGTGTCCATATGTGTGTATGTTTAGAGGACAATCCGACACAAAAATCAATTGCGTATAAAAATAAAGTTACAGATAATTAAAATATAAAAATAATAATCATCATATCAATATCCGTCACCTATCATTGACGTTTAACGAAATTTTTGATTAAATTGACGTCGGTCGTGAACCAGCCCTTAAATTTTGGAGATTATTGTGACGCAAACGTCAATATATTATCTGTCAATGTGACAGGTATGATTGACAATCAATATGACAGATCGAGAATCATTCTACGATGCAAAAAATGAGTAGGAGAGAGGTAATTTGAGCCTGTAAATTACAATGAAATGGCTTCAGGTTATTAAGTTCCTCTTTTTATCAAAATCACCGTCGTGTGGCAGCCCTGCCATTGAAAATATTTTCGATCATAACACATCAAATGTCACAACGAATGACAGGACGAATCAATGTCGTCAATCTATACAATTCAGGCAAGATGTTAAGTTCTTAAGATTGGTTCAATACTCAAAGTTAACATGGAATCATGGTTGTATATTGCAGTGGTAAGATCTATATTAACCTATGGTTGCCTGATTTGATGGACTAAAACTACACAGAGGGAACTAAACACACTAAACTGACAAAAGTACAGAGAGAGAACTTACCCTCCTTGACATAAAGGGAGAAGGCGAGAATGGGGTCTGGATGAAACTGGAGAAGCAAGAATTCTTCAAGGCATGCCAGAAATCACAAACCTTATCTTTGGAATGGGCTGTGATACGATGATTCCCAAACTTTCCATCGACAAATCCTTCAAGGTAATCTTAGATTAGGATAAGTAAAGAGTAAAACAGAAAAGAACCGGAGGCTCTGGAGCAGATATTGTACAAGTACGTGATTGAAATAAAAAACAACATTATTAACAAATAGTTCTCAGAGTTCCCGGTCAATTTTGCTCACTCAGGGGTCGTTCCCGAGTAGAACTGGTGATATTGTTTAATACACTATAAAAAAAAAAACGAAAAGACAAATAAATCACCAGTCTCAACAAGGAAAATGCTGTACACAACTTAATCTACAATCTATTAATAAAAAATACAATTTATCAATTAATCTCTTATACCAAATTAATAACTTGTACTTTATCCAATAAAAATAAATTTCAAAGTCATTAACCCAATCAATCAAGCGTGGCCTTCTTGTTTATTATCATTAATTACGTATTATTATCAAATTTATTTCAAAAAAACCTGTATGTTATTAATTATTGAAGCCAGTATTACTACTAGATGAAAGTAAATACTGGTAAAAATAACGGAATCAAAAAGGTAAAATGGAAAAAATATTCTAACCTTAAATTACAGAATCTATAACCGCAATCGGAAATTTCAGCATTAGGTATGGCAAGAAAACAGGATAAAAGGAATCGATTAGCCAATCCTAGCGTTTAGGAAATAAAATAACATTAAAATACAATTCAAAACAACAACAACAACAATCTGGCGTTCTTTTTAAAAAAAAAAATCAACAACAAGCTATCTCGACCACAACTAAGAACCTACTGATCCAGTTATTCATTTTTTCTCCAAAAATCATGTGGAATCAGTTTTTCATTGGAGGAAATGAGGACAACAAATTTGATACTAACATCTTGAAGAAAAACAAAATATATATTAATCAACCAATTTTCCTTCTTTTTACTTTTTTGTTAGGTTTCAACTAAAGAAATTGACAACATTATTAAATTATCCTTTTTTAGAAACCTACTTTGGCCAAATATTTTACATTAACTCCAAGTATTTAGAAAATTTACAAACTTTACCTCGATAACATTCTTCTGGTGCGTATTTTTATTTTATGGTGGTGCCTAAAATTGTTTCTCTTAATTTTGAAAATTCTTATCTAAACTATGATTTTTTCCCCTTTGTAATGAACTTAATTTACATAATTTTGACGTATGACAAAGAATATTTTGCTTAATAATAAATTTCTGAATAATAATAATAGTTTCTGGTTTATTCTGTCTGTTTCCCGGCCTCTTGCTACAATCCAACCCTCCTAGTCAAATTGCTCCGAACAATAGCTAGATATCACCGAGATCTGCCAGCTGATACGAAAATACTTAATTCTACCTAACCTTTTGTTTCAATTTTAAACAAAATAAAGAAGTTATAAAAGAACGACGGAAATACTAGCAAAACAAAATTTTGCACGAAGGATACTGGTACTTAAGGGTCAGCTGATTCAGGGATAGCTGCCAGGTGGCCCTAAAGACGTTAGTATCTTAGAAGATAACCTCAAAACTAGCTTGGGACTACCTGGAAAACCTAAGAACCCTGGCTAAACACAACAAAATCACTTTGGTTGGTATCGGGACAGAAGGGCATACCATAGCAAACAAATTTTCGAGAAAGGGTTTTGAAACAACATTTAGTGGACCTGAACCAGATCTGACGATAACCAAGACCGCGATGGGTAGTGTAGTATGGATCACAAAAACACGTCAGAAGCGCTGGCACAACGTTGAATGGCAGATAGATATAGGGTCTTTCATTATGAACTTCCTTTCTTCAAATTAAAATAAAACAAAGTTGGTGTGAACCAAACACCATTTATGGAATATAATTCTGGCGCATAAATCAGGCTGAATTCGACCGATGAGTTGGGTTATGTTGGGATGGAGGGCTGCTGTGGTTTGTGGATTATTCGTATAGACCTGCCACTTAAAACAAAACCCATAAAAACAGTTTAAGGTGATCAAATACCAAACCAAATATTATTGATGTCCACATCATCTAATTCAGCCCAAATGAAGTTTGTAATCATAGCCGTTGACGGTGATGGCCTGGCTAACGTCGTTCTGATAGAAATATGGACCGATGACGCTACCAGCCCAAAATCCACACCAAACAGTGACTTTTTCGGGATGGATTGGACGCTCTTGGATCTCATGTGGATTGGTATCGTCCCAAATTCGACAATTTTGTTTATTGATGTACCCATTCATCGCCGAACATGAGGCCCATGATGATGAAAATTAGAATCAGTTTCCAACTACTCCAGGATCCAATCAACTAACACACGTCATTGTCTGCTTCGGGTTTGCCTTGAGCCAGTAGCATCAAATTTATCCACCACAGGAGGGTCGTAAAATGGTCGAAGCGCACGAAACGGTGCCTAAATAGAAAACCCATTTTGATCAAACAATTTCATTTAATTTGCATGTGTTGTTGAACGCTATATCCGTCCATGGTGATTTGGCAAAAATCAAACTGAATAAATCACAGCCAATTTGACAGATGTAGCTTCAACAATATGGCGGTTACCAATTGTCAAAGTTCGGAAATTCCCGTTAACAAACGAATGATGGAACCACCATTAAGGCATTTAATAGCAGATTTGTTGGCTGTCAGCTGAGTACAGCTCAGAACAGTCTGTTAACATGACACGACTGTCAAAAATAGAAACAATGCAATGAGAAAGAGGAGAAGACAATCTCGGCGACAAATCAGAACAACAATTTGTATCCGGAGAAGAGGCTTTAAAATCATATAATTGTGGGAGGACTGCAATTGACCCTAAGTGGGGCCCGACTGGTCTAAAAACGACGAACTGTTCTCGAACGAACGACCGGGGTGGATACGTCCGCAAAAAATACAAGCGACATTCGGATTAGCGTTTTGCGTAGCGCGCTGCGGTCCATCTAAAGCTGATAATATGATAATTTCGAGGTTTGCGGCCGTCCGAAATGGGCGGCAACGACATGACGTTTTGAAGAAAATATATCTTAGTCCGCCCTACGTTTGATTAAATTTAACCGCTTATAGTTGTTTACCCGATCGATATTCGTCGAGGTATCCATGCTATACGTATAGAGTGGTTGACGTGTCCGCGAACTATTGCAAGCTGTCGACGACGTAAGTACTGGTCGTTTACCGGTCATCACGGGTAAAGCCGTCGACTATCGCTCGATGTTTAGTTAATTATCCATGGCCGATGCATCGTATTGGCCGTTTATCGGTTTTCTCTATTGTACGTTCGAGGCAAGGCTAACCGTATACGACCATTGTGGAATTGTATTCGCCGTTCACGTGGAAAATTTGAGATTATAAATGTTTCCGCTATACACACACATAGACGCACACGTCGCATGTATGTGTTGCGTTTCTAAAGCTAGAGGGAACAAATTAAGCGCGGCTATTAAGGAGCAATTGGACCTCCCATTGGTGTAACGAGATATAATCCGTTAATAATATCGGTATTTCTTGCATGAAATGATAACTTGGTAATCGGTTCTATTTCATTACGAAGAGAAATCACTTCCTCAACTTTTCTTGCTTAAAAAACTCTTGATGTTTTGAATTATCAAGTCACTATTGCTAACATTTCAATTATGAGATACAGAAACAAAAAACTTCAGCGTTTAGTTTTGAAACAATTGACAAATACTGTATATATAGATATAATAATAATAAGACTCACTAGTCTTGAGTATTCGAAACACGTGTACCGAATTGTTGGTAATTGTCACTTGTCGGTATTAGAAGTCATTAAACGTTTATATATCGTTAATAGTTTTTCTTTTCAAAATAACTAGCAAATAACATCAAATAACATCAGGTTATGGGCCCAGGTTACGTTGCATTGCAGGTTATTCAGTGAAATAGAAAATATAACGAATTAAAACTCCGTATAGCCTTTCGAAAACCAACGTGTCAAAAGAGCGGAAAAGGATTCTGCACGATGAATTTGCAAAACTGCATAGAAAAATTAAAGGGAGTACAGAATTACGCTTCTTGGGCATTTGAGGTTCAAGCATACTTAGAACATGAAGGTCTGTGGAAATGTATTTCTGGTGAAGAAACTGATCAATTGAAACTTACACAAGCGAAGTCAAAGTTAATTTTACTAATTGATAAGGTAAATCACCATCATATTTTGAATGCAAAGAATGCAGAAGAAATTTGGACTAAATTACAAGAAACTTTTCAAGATAATGGTTTAACCCGCAGAGTAGGTTTGTTACGTACATTATTAAATACAAAACTGGTTGATTATAGTTCAGTTGATGATTACGTCAGTAAGGTAACAACAACAGCATACAAATTGTCAGGATGTGGTTTAACAGTTGGAGATGAGTGGGTTGGAGCAATCTTATTGGCAGGTCTACCTGAAAGCTACAGTCCAATGATAATGGGTTTAGAAAGTTCGGGAACAAAGCTTACTGGCGAAAATATTAAAGCGAAGCTGCTACAAAATGTGAAGGCTATAACACCCAACACCTCCGAAACAGCCCTAGTAACGTCAAAAGTCAAAAATTCAAATAAATCAAAGGGTGCGAGATGCTATAACTGCAATGGTTACGGACACTTTGCAAAACACTGCAAAAAGAAGAAAATGGTTAAGTCACAGGTGAGGTCAGAAACTACTTTTTATACGTCTTTTAATGTTGGTAGCACAATTGATGAAAATCAATGGTACATTGATTCTGGTGCTACGGCTCACATGACAATGACCAAAGATATTCTACGACATGTGACAGAAGTTCAAAATCATGTTTTAATTGCAAATAACACAAAGTTAGAAGTTAAAGCTATTGGAGATTTTTCACTAAAATTGAAAAATCATGATATTACTATAAAGAATGTGTTATATGTACCTGATTTATGTGCTAATTTGCTCTCCGTTAGTAAGATAATTGAAAATGGAAATAGTGTAACATTTAGCAATAATGAATGTAAGATTTATAACAACCGGAAGGAACATGTTGTGTCAGCTTCCCAAGTTGGAAATATATTTAGATTAAATAATGTTAAAGATGAGATTACTCTGGCAGTAAATTCAAAAATAGAAAATATAGAGTTATGGCATCGTCGTTTAGGGCATTTGAGCACCAATAACTTGATTAAACTAAAAGATGGGCTTGCAAATGGCATTAAATTTTCGGAAACAAGTTATCCTACCTGTGTAGAATGTATTAAAGGTAAACAATCACGTTTTTCCTTTAAGGATAGTACTCGGCAATCTAGTGATCTGCTAGAATTAGTTCACAGCGATCTTTGTGGGCCAATGGAAGTTAACTCTCTTGGCAAAAATCTATACTTCTTAACATTTATTGATGATTTTAGTAGACGAACAGTTGTATATCTTATAAAGGCAAAGAGTGAAGTTAAGCATAAGTTTGAAATATTCAAAGCTATGGTAGAAAACCAAACAAGAAAAAAATTAAGATTTTGAGATCTGACAATGGCTTAGAATATTGTAACAAAGATTTGAAGGCTCTTCTCGACAAGTTTGGTATTATACACCAAACTAGTGCTCCGTACACGCCTCAGCACAATGGCTTAGCGGAGAGAATGAATCGCACAATAGTAGAAAAAGCGCGAACATTATTAGTAGACACGAAATTGGACAAAAAATTTTGGGGCGAAGCAGTTGCAACAGCTGTATACCTTATTAACCGGTCCCCAGCATCGAAAACAAAATTGACTCCAGAAGAAATTTGGAACGGCAAAAAGCCGGATTTAAGCCATCTACGAGTTTTTGGCTGCAAATCAATGGTCCATGTTCCTAGAGAAAAACGCAAAAAGTGGGATCCAAAATCCATTGAGGGGGTAATGGTGGGTTACTATGAGGTTTCCAAGGCCTATCGCATCTACGATCCGATCGAAGACGTCATATTGAAGAGTCGTGATGTAATCTTCTTAGAAGGCATTACCAACGATGTGCAGGTAACTTCTGAATATAATAACAGTTCTAACGAGTTTATTATATTCACAGATGATGAACAGAAACTTGAAACGGTTCAAGAACATTCTCAGAATTTAATCGAAATTGAAAGTTCTGAAATTCAGGATAATTGGGCAACCACCGATCAAGAGTATAAGCCAGAAAAGCCAGCGCAAGATATATCTAGAAAGTCTAATAGAAAACCTAAGCCAAAGGTTTTTGAAGATTTTGTCAGCTACAACGCTATAGATCAAGAATTAAGTGATCCAAGTTCGGTAGAAGAAGTTCTTTCTAGAAGCGATAAACAACTTTGGATAAATGCCATGCAGGAGGAATACGATTCTCTAACAGAAAATGAAACTTGGGTATTGTGTGATTTACCAAGTAAAAGGAAACCAAATGACTGTAAATGGGTTTTCAAGACAGGTAAAATCTTCAAATATAAGGCACGTTTAGTAATTAAGGGTTGTGCGCAGAGAAAGGGAATTGATTATACCGAAACATATTCACCTGTAGTGCGTTACAATTCTTTGAGATACGTATTCGCGTTAGCCGCAAAGTATGATCTTGATATAGATCAAATGGATGCCGTCACTGCATTCCTACAAGGAAGTTTAGACCAGGAAATTTATATGTTGCAACCCGAGTATTTCAGTTCTGGAAATATGGTTTGTCGATTGAGAAAATCACTTTATGGCTTGAAGCAAGCCAGTAGGATATGGAACGTGTTACTGGATTCTACGTTGAAACAGTATAATGTCAACCAATCTGAAGTAGACTCTTGTATATACTACAAAATAAATGACGAGGAGATGCTTATAGTAGCGATATACGTAGATGATATACTGATTTTTTCCAATAGCAAAACTTCTACAAATGATCTAAAATTGTATCTTTCTCAAAGATTTAAAATGAGAGATATGGGGGAAGCACGTTATTGTTTAGGGATGCAAATCACCCGAAATAGAGAAGCAGGAAAGCTATGGTTAGACCAGGAGTTGTACACAAAGGAAATGTTAAAAAGGTTTAACATGGAAAATTGTAACTTGGTTAAAACACCCTTAGATCCCAATAGCAAATGAACGAAAGATATGAGTCCAGTAACTAGTGAACAACAGAGACTAATGGAGTCCAAGAAGTCTCAAGAAGCAGTGGGAAGTTTAATGTACGCGGCGCAACTCACGAGACCAGATATATGTTATGCAGTTTCTAGTTTATCAAGATTCAATAACAATCCAGGAGAAATTCACTGGCAGGCAGTGAAAAGAGTTTTTCGATATTTAAAGGGCACAGCCACTGCCAAATTAGAATTTAAAAGGGATGGTAACTCTGAAATTATTGCCTATTGTGACGCAGATTGGGCTGCAGATACCGATGACCGGAAATCAATTACCGGATATGTATATTTCGTCTGTAGTGGAGCGATATCATGGTGCACTAAGAAACAACAAACAGTGGCCTTATCAACTACAGAAGCCGAATACATGTCTCTCACAGCTGCTTCTCCAGAAGGCATGTGGCTGAAAAGATTGGAGAACGAATTATGTCCAATGTCTGGGTAATCGTTTACAATTTATTGTGACAATCAAAGTGCAATTGCTTTAGCGTCTTCCAATACTTACAACGCACGAACCAAGCACATTGATGTTAAGCATCATTTTATTAAAGAGTTGCTAAATGATGGTAAAATTAATCTGGAATATATAAGCTCAGATAAAATGATAGCTGACTATTTAACCAAAACTGTGTCTAGTAATAAACAAATATTTTGTACTGAAGCTGTAGGTATTGTAAATTGTTAAATAAATTTAGTTTTAGTGGGAATGTTAAAGTTAGAAAACTAAATGTAATGAAATGTAGCTATAGTAACTGGTAATTGTCACTTGTCGGTATTAGAAGTCATTAAACGTTTATATATCGTTAATAGTTTTTCTTTTCAAAATAACCAGCAAATAACATCAAATAACATCACGAATTAATTAAGCGTTAATGGTCAATTTAACGAAGCATTCCAATATGTTAATTCATATTCATTTTGGATAATTTCTATATAATTTTTGACCTGAAGATATGAGTAAACACGAAACCAATAGTGTAAATATGATCAGAAAAAATTAGTCGGAAAAGGAATACACTTCCTGTCTGATACACACAGCCCACTTCGCTCTACTGTGCTTCTGTATCTTAATCTCTGAGCACTGGCTTCAAGACAATTCGCTTAAAACGCTACATATTGAAAACTTCATCCTCGCCTCGTAGTGCTGTCGCAAGTTAGTTAGCATAAAAATATACAGGGTGTTCCATTTGAAATAAACGAGGTTTAGTCGTTTGAAGATATTTAATTTCGAGTTCGATTATTAAACACCCAATATAATATAACATGAATGTTTAGTATGGAAAATAAAGCTTGCAGTATCACTATAATAATACCCACGATTTGTTTCAAAACGATTATTCAGAAAGGCTAGATTCATTTTTTAAGTACTCTGTGTAAAAGCATTTTTTCTCCTTTCGAAACGGAATATCTCGAAAACTGTTGGGTTTTAGTGCAGAGTATTTTAATTAAAATTACCTGATATTACATCAAGGAATTCAAAAATGCAATAATATACATATATAAGGTGTTCAGTTAAAAAAAAACAAAGTAACTTGTTGTACAGACAAAACTGAACACCCTGTATATAAGAACTTCATTCTACACATCTTTTACTAAGAACATTTTTCGATAAAATAAATAGCAAAGCCACAATCAACTAATCCCAGGTAGATGCCACACCCTGTATATGAGGAATGACTTGGATGACTGACCAGTCACCAATCTAAATGATATTGGCGAAGACTTGTTTCCAACATGTCGAGAAGAGCTTGTGTGAAAGGCTCTAGCTCTGTTGGTATCGACAATATTCTCACGAGCTTTTTAAAGAAAATCATGGATTACTAGATTGCACCTCTTTACAAGATAATAAACTTACTTATTCACAACAGGTGTTTCTTCGGATTCTCCACTTCTCAACATGGCTTCTTGAAAAATCAGAAAAATATCGACACCACTCTATTTGACTTCATTCACTTCGGCAATTCTAGAAGACAGAAAGATACCAAACTGTTCAGATGCAGCATCGAACCAAAACAATTTCCTCCAGTGTACTAAACATCAATAGACGCGTCCCCCAAGGCAATATTTTCGGTCCCTTACTATTTATAATTTACTTTAAAGATATTTACAGCATCAAGTGTTCGAATCTTAACTTTTTTTATTATGAATTATGTCGTGGATACAACCTCTATACTGATGATGGTGACACTGACAGTTGCGATCACCGTGAGTTGCGCCAAAACATTGAAAATTGGCTTCTTGATAAAAAATCGCAATAAAACACTGCCTATATTCTTTAAATCTGATTTTTGATGAAAATTGTTGAAAATGAAAATCCACACCACAACTTTTGTGTTGTGGATTCTGCTAAACTTCTGCGCTTCACGGTTGATGACGGTAACGTTAAATGGAGGAAATATATCGATGTTTTGTACGGGGAAAATAAGTTCTTTGTGTTACGCTATGAAGCATTTAAAGGACTCTCACCTAAGATATTTGATCGTTTTTTGGGGTGGCAACGCTGATCTGATCTTTCTTTTTATCTGTCAAAAACGATCGCTTAGAGTGATGTGTGGTCTGGGCTACAACCGCACCTATCATGGTCTCTTTAAAAGCAAACATATCTTAATGACGATTTACACGTAAGATGCTTTCGATTTTCATCTCATAATTATGGTACGAGGAACAGAGTCGATTACAGTCACAATAAATGCTAGTTACTCACGCAGAAAAATCTGCGACCTGATTTTTTCGTCATCTCCACCAATTGATCGTTTGAAACCACCCACTTACTCAAGAAATAGCACAAGAGGAATTAGTAAATCGGAACATTTTCTGCTCAGAATGCTTTGCCAAAGATGTGCCAAAAATTGTTTCTGGGCATTAGTTAACAAAAGCTACAAAATAATTTCAATAACATCAAAGTTTCTGGAAATATGTTTTTCAAACTGATTAATGAAGAACTTTTGCTTTCCAATTTTTCCCCAAATTCAATTAATACAAAGGGTGCTAGAAAAGTCTTCCAATACGACGCTAGAATAAGTCGCAGATGTCTTCTTGTTGCTGTGTGCGGAGTCCTATTCATACTTGCACACTCTGGAGGATAATGAAAGAGCGAGAAGTCCAAGAACGTCGGTTACTGAGGAAGACATTACTGCTGTGTTGACAATGCTCAACGAAGACAGGCAAATGATCTACAAGCAGATAGAAGATGGATGGATAGAAGATGCATCTAAAGAAAATTTTTTGTCTTTGATTATCGCATAGACTAACTGAAGAGCAGATGACACGACGTCTGGCTTGAGATGTTATGGAGATGCTAAAAATGTTTGCTAAGGGACAATCTCAATATCGTGATAGATGACGACTAGATTGACTACTTGATTATACGATTATAATGTGCCAAAGTTTTTGAGTCTTTAATGATGAAGACAACAATCAAGACAGCTATCAGAAGATCCTGATCTGTAAAGAAGAAAACGATCATGATCCGTATTAGAATTGTGGTTATCTCATAGTGGTACACAGAACAGTGCTAGCCTGAATCCATCAAATAGATGAAGAATCAGCGACCAAATCAAAAATGGACACTTTAATAATTTCTCCATCGTGACAACGCTCCAGCTCACCGTGCTAAAGCTTGCAACGAAGATTTGATCATTAGAGGGCTGGAACTTCTTCACCATCCTCCTCACAGTTCAGATCATGCTCCCTGCGACTGAGAAACTGAAAGCTTAGATTAGATTAAATTAGATACGGGTTGTGTAGGCAATGCTGCCTCTCTTCACTGCGTCCTTTAAGATCTATTGTGAAGAAGTCTAGGATTTTTTTGGGGGGCTGTAGTTCTAATATTGGCCGGTTCTACGTACGCCTTTATCATAGTCCACCTGGCTCATCTTCTTCAGGTGGTATCTAAGTGAGTGAAGCCGTGCTGGTGTTGGGGTCTCTTCTGTTGAACTCCAACAGAGATTTAGCCCTGATAGTCTGAGTTTAGGAGTATTACCCCAGTAGGAGATTTTCTGTTCGCTTTTCCACTGTTAGGAATGAGCTCTTATATAGCTTTATTGGATTATATTGGCCATCAGTAAAACTTGGCAGAGTTGGTTTAAGAATATGTTTCGGAGGATGGAGTCTTCTTCTTCTTCTAAAACCTATTTACTCTACAAGCGGCAGAATACAGCACCAATTTTTTAACAGGTAAATAAAAAATCTAATATTCAACGATATCCCCAGTACACTTCCTAAATTATTGAACCTCAACACAATATTCGCCCTCGTACGTGCCTCCACACTATTTAAACCGAAGAGGGGACTCGTTCTCACTCCGCTACTGATACTTTATTCATGGACGGACGACTCGGCATCTAATTCGGAACATTTCGTTCTATATACCTAACGCGTACAATACAGGTATAGTTGCGAGGTGATGCTATCGCCGTTCAATTTATACTTTTAATTTATCGCGCTCCGACTCTCGTGTACACGAACCAGTAATGTAAAAAAGTAAACTCTCAGTTAATGATCTAGATATCGACATTGCGGTGTAATTTCGAGAAAAAAAATAGAAACACGAAACGAAAAAAAAAGAGCAATTGTCCGACCGACGATTCCTCGGTCGTCCGCCGAAATATCCGGGGAAAGAGGAGAAGGGGAAAACTTTCGACTAATAAAGTGCGGGCTTTTACGTTTCCTGCGAAGCCGGGAAGCGAAACGGGCAACGACTAAAAAACAAAACAGAAAGAGAGAGATGTATAGGATGTAGGAGGTAACGGGTGAAATTTAAATAAAACCGGGACGGAATTTTTTAACGAATTTCGTTACCTTTTGTTTTGTTTTGAATGCGGGCTTTTATGTTCGCCCTCATTTTTTTCTTTCGCGGCCGAGTTGATTTTTTAAACGCGGCGCATTAAAAGTACTCTCGTAACGAATAGGTACACGTTTGTGCATGATCTATTTATGATTTTTTTTTTGTATGCGTATGTATGTATGTACTTGAAATGAAATTTAACCTTTTTAGAACGACTTGAATTTTAAACGAAAACATAAATATTTATGGTCATAATACCAGGTCTATCCCGGAAAAACTGCTTGTCTTTTGCGGCAAACCATTCGTGGGATGAATGATGAATTTAGAACACTAAACACTTTAACCCACTAAACACTAAACAAGTTTTAACTAAAACACCGACGCGTTTCAACAGCAATGCTGTCATTATCAAGGCTATAATGTTAACTTAATTAAAATAAAATCTTAACGAAAACAATAACCTAAATGTTAGGTCCATTGTCAATTCATTACACATCATTAATTTCCGATTAACGAAAACAATGACGAAAACATTTAGAAACTTACAATTGTTTATTTGTCTAATTAATTTAACATTCGTATGATCGATGTTGTGATCTGTTTCAAAAATGTGTTGGGCAACGTTCGATTTCTCAATTCTATTAAATCTAAGATTATCCAAATGCTCTTTGAATCTAGTTGAGACTGCTCTCCTGGTTTGCCCAATATATTTTTGATTACAATCTTTACAATTGATTTCGTTAATACCTGACTTTTCTAGAGGTTGTATTTTATCTTTAGCGTTACCGATGAGACTTCGTAAACTAGTCCCAGAACTGTAAACTATTCTGAGATCTATCTCTTTGAAGATTTTACTCAAACCTTTAGTGATAAAGGGAGCGTAAGGGAGGGTCACAACGGGTGAAGCTTTAACATCCTCTCGAAAAGTCGTAGATTCTTTCACAGTTTTCTTATAAATAAACTTCCTAATTAACTTATAGATATGCTGAGGCTGGAAACCATTACACTTGGCCGCATCTTTTATAATTTTAAGCTCATTCTCATACCTCGCCTTGTTCAAGGGAAAAGTGAGAAGTCTGTGGACCAAAAAATTCAGGCTTGCCATTTTGTGTTGAACACAATGATGGGAATCTGAAGGAATGTAGCGAAGTGTACTGGTTTCCTTTCTATACACGTCAAACTCTAATCTATTGTTATTTCTAATTACTAAAGTATCTAGAAAGGGTAGCTGACCATTTTCTTCTCTTTCACAAGTGAACTTTATGGTTTCGAACCGATTATTTAATCTATTGAGAAAATCGTCAATATTACATTTTTTAGTGTCAAATATAACGAAAATATCATCCACATACCTCAACCAAACCCTAGGAAAGTATTCGCTCTCAGATTCTAAGTCCTTTTCAAAACGGCTCATGAAAAGGTTAGCCAAAAAGGGCGACCCATTTCCGTTCCTTCCAGCTGTTCATAAAAACTCCCGTTGAATTGAAAAATGTTTTGTTTCATACAGATGTGAGTTAAGCCGACACATTGTTGACTCAAACTATTTTGAAGCAACAAGTCCTCGAGGTATGTCAAGATGTCTGGAATCGGTACACTAGGAAAGAGAGAACTAGCATCAAATGAAATCAATATTTCACCCTCCAGCAACTAAATATTTTGAATTTCTTTAATAAATTCTAACGAATTTTTGACTGCAAAACTAGGTTGCTGTATTGGCAAATTATTAAATTCATTGGTTAGCCATTTGGAAACCTTATAAGTCGGTGCGTCAATTGCCGAAACAATTGGCCTTACCGACTTGCAGGTTTGTGAATTTTAGGTAAACAATATAATTTAGGGATAACATTGGAAACATGTAACGTCTAACATCGGCAATAACAAGGTTGTTACAAGCTTTAAACACATTGTTGACGTCTCTAATCATTTTCGGTAAAGGATTTTTTGAAATTGATTTATAAGGACCACTACTCAAATTTCAAATTTGTTTTACCTGTGTCAAAAAATATCTGACAATTGTAAAATTGTAAAATTGGTTATTTTTTTTTTTGCAATGTATTATCGTGATTAATAATAAAAGACTTTAATAACTTTCAAATTACAAATTCATTTATTTCTTCGCAATTTCAATATTTGCAGGCATTATAATCTTCTTAGAAACTATTAGGCTATAATTTTTTACGGATTTGCCAAGCGTAGCTGTCAAAATCTAATTATTCTACCTGTTCAAACGCATCTGTCAGATGTAAAATCGGTTATATTTTCCAATTGTCAGTGTAGATAATGATCATCGATAACAATCGATAATAGCTGTCAATTTGTAAAAACATTTATTTTTTCACAATTTCAACAATTGTATAAGGATTTTTGTGAAACTAATATTTTAATTGTAAATCAATAATGTTATTTTCAAATTCCACGCTTGCAGGCATTATAACTGTCAAAACATCGTTTGATATCCGCCGAATTGTAAATAGATACATGATTTTTCTTCTTCAGATTATTCTACCTGTCATAACTCACCTGACAGTTTCCGATAACCATCAAAACCTTACAGGCATTAGATATTTTTTATAATATTCTAAAGCTGTAAACGCAATTATTTCTTTCTTATTTTGACGGATGCTAGCGTCAAACTACCTCTCAGAATTGTCGAACTATAGAAACAATTACTTTTTACAGGTTTACCAGGTGTATCTGTCAAAATTTGACCATTCTTCCTGTCAAAACGCATATGACAGCTGTCAAATTGTGAAATCAGTCACGCACAATGTTCAATACCGTAAATATCAATAAAAATTTGTGTCAAATTATAGAAGGTATTATATTTTCTTTATTTTAAAGGCTCTGAGTTATTTAAATCAATTGTTTTTATCGGAGGTTTGCCGGGTATAACTGTCAAAACATTTCTGATGGCTGTTAAATTATAAATACATCATTTTCTTTTCTGTTCTGATCACTCTACCTGTCAACACCCATCTGACAGCTGTAAAGAGGTGTCACCTTTTTACAGGTTTAGCCTATCGAACAGCTGTAAAGTTGTCAAATCAAATGCTCTTTTCAATATTGAGTGTTGCCAAATTGCCGAATTGCAAAAACCAATAATTATGATGTTTTCTCTTCCAATTCATTTTAAAACCATTTCACAACAGCTTTTGAAAATATATTTGCGTGCAATGTACGTCTTGTAAACGTGTGTAAACCATTTTCAATATTAAAGAGTTGCTCACAATATATTGTTAAGCCCTTCGGGGTCTGAATATGTCAAAACATCCTGAAGCTGGATAAAAATTATTATGTATTATAATAACATGGTCACTAGAAGGGCAGACAATTTACGCATACCCTGTCATAAAATAGATTTTTTTGAAAAAAACTTCTGAATATTGATAATAGTAATAATAATAATAATAATTTTTTTTTTAATAATGTGATGGGTGCTTAGTTACAGTGACTCCGTAAACTGTATCGCTTGTCTGGCTATCACTGCAACTCTCGCTGTGTAGTTTTTGTGTGTGTATGATGTGTTCAATTGGCTTTGTGACAGCATCATATCGCCTTTTATGATGCCGCGCTGTTAATCACTTTGCTCCCAACAGCGAATGGCAAGTCGATCTGGGATTAAACTCTCTGAAAAAATGTCACCGTCCCTCCAGAGAATTGAACCCCGGCACCTATCGTCCTCTCACAACAATAGTCAGCCGCCTAACCACTGCGGCCATCGACCCGTTAATAATAATAATAATAATAATATACTGACTTCCAGAAAAATTGCAACACCTAGAAGTTGTCGAATGATTTTATTGAAATTTTCAGGAAACGTTTATTTTCATTAAACAAATTGATGATTAAAATTTGAATAAAATCTAGCCAGTAGTTTTTTTTTTGCATGTTGTTTCCATAGCACATAGTAACTATAAATTTGAAGTATTAGACCATTTAGTAACTGTCAAGTTTGCAAATTGTTGTTGTTACGTCACAATTTCATTCTGCACTTGATAACAATGCCGAGAGTACGTCAACATCAACATTTTGTCCAATTAAGTGATTTTGAACGTGGCCGTATTATTGGTATGAGAGAGGCCGGACTTTCGCTAAGAGAAATTGCTCGTCGTGTAAACCGAAATGTTTCAACGGTATTGAGGTGTTGGTCCAAATGGTCCGAGGAAGGGGTTCAACATCGTCGCCGTGGATCTGGACGTCCTCGAAGAACTACAGATCGCGAAGAACGTCCCTTAAGACTTTTGGCCACAAGAGATAGATTTTCAACAACTCGATCAATTGCAAATGATTGGATGAGAGGTACAGGACTCAGAATATCGATGTCAACTGTTTATCGCCGGATAAGATCTTATGGATTGCGTTCATATCGTCCATTTTTATGTCTTCCTCTTACACCACTTCACTGTCTACACAGACTAGAGTGGAGCAACTTAAGGATTAATTGGGCGCAGGAATGGCATCAAATTGTGTTTAGTGACGAGTCCTGATTTTGCTTGTGAGCCCACGATGGTCGTAGGAGAGTCAGACGGATGCGTGGAGAACGTAAAAATCCAACATTTTTTGTGGAACGCAACACAGCCCTCACTCAAGGAGTTATGATATGGGGTGCAATATGTTATGGTAGCAGATCACCCTTGGTCTTTATTGACGGCAACCTTAACGCACCTGGTTACATTGCTAATGTGCTACAACCAGTTGGCCTTCCATATCTTCAGGGGCTGCAAAATCCCATTTTCCAGCAGGATAATGCGCGCCCTCATACGGCAAGGGCTACAACACGGTTTTTGGAAGAATCTAACATTGTCGTTCTCCCATGGCCTGCTCGGTCGCCTGATTTGTCGCCCATTGAACATGTATGGGATATGATTGGTAGGCGAATAGATAATTTACCGCACCCTCCAGATAATTTACACGATCTTCAACAACGGATTCAAGAAGCTTGGGACGATATACCACAAGCAGCTATAGATCACTTGATTAATAGCATGCCAAGGCGTCTAGATGAGTGCATTACAAATCGTGGCGGAGCAACTCAATATTGAAAAAACTTTTAAAGCTTTTATTCTTTTGTTTTTAAAACTTAATCATAACTTTGTTTCATAGAATTAGACCTTTTCTGAAAATTTCAATAAAATCGTTAAACAGCTTCTAGGTGTTGCAATTTTTCTGGAGGTCAGTATAATAATAATAATAATAAACATGATAAATGTTTTTATTCTTACGAGGAATTTTTTAATACAAAATAATTATGCTCCATGGCCTGTACTGAAGCAATCGAATGTACATTTTTGGGTATCTTTTTGGCGGACTCAATTTGTGTGTGTTTGTTGTTTAAATCCCAGACGAACCAAATAGGCGTATGTGTTAAATTAGATATTAAAAAAAAATTATAATTTTAAACTTACCTTTAAACGCGCAGCAGAAGATTAGGAAAGGCGTGACTAGCTGGAGCATGGTTTTAGGTGAAGGCTGCACCGATCAACACCATAAACCATTAAAGGCTGCACCGATCAACACCATAAACCATTAAAGTCTACGTAACTGTTTACCTGCAATAGAAATAAAAACGTAATTAAAATATCGACGAATGCGAATAGGGGAGGAGGGGAGAGAACGTCAACAGGGGAAACAGCATGCAACGACCGGGAGATAAATAAAAGAGATTTAGCGAATTGCATTTATTTCGGGATGGGATTGTGTTGACGCGAAACTGAAGCAAATAATTTATTCAGATATGTCAACAAGGAGGCCCTGCATCCTATACGTGCATTTCGCGAATGCAAATATGGCTACCGTAAATAAAGCAATTTGTTTATTCATCTCTGAAATAGTTTATTGTATGTATAAACTACTAAAAGTAAATGTGTAACGGATGTAAACTTTACTTTATCCTGATCGATAAACAATTTAAACGTAAATAAATTAATAATATCGACAGGTGTTGTTGTTGTTGGTTTTCTGCACTAAATTATTTGTAATCCGTTGTGATAACAACACATTTTTGTAACTAGAATTGCGTTAAATGAAGGTCTAATCCTTTAAATAATAATAATAATAATAATAATAGTGTTTTATTAGCCAAAAAACAAAAATTACAAATTATACTGACTTCCAGAAAAATTGCAACACCTTGTAACTAGAATTGCGTTAAATGAAGGTCTAATCCTTTAAATAATAATAATAATAGTGTTTTATTAGCCAAAAAAAAATCAATAACTAAATAAATGCATGACGTTCAGTTCCACTAACAAATGATTGAAGATCACAATTAATATTGACAATAGCGATGACAACATCTGAAGGATGGAATGAGTAAAAGAATTTGAGGGTCGTCAGCATAAAGTTGCAAGTGACAATACTTTAAACATTTAATTATATTAGAGCTATAAATTGCAAATAATAGAGGATCCGAAATACACCCCTGAGGAACACCAGATACATATAACGGATGGCTGATTTGATACATTATCATTGACACGGATACACGTCCTTGACTTCTTCAATGAAACACAGATTTTTTGATAAAAAATCATTTTATTTTTCAACATAATCTCCTTTGACCTCTATATACTTTATCTGAGATTTCTTCAATTTTTTTATCCCTTCCAAAAAATAAGATTTGTCGAGGTCATCAAAATAGGTATTTGTTCGTGAGATGATTTCATCGTTGGGATCAAATCTCCTTCTGCCGAGCCATTTCTTCAGGTTTGGCAAGCAAGAAATAGTCACTAGGGGCTAAATCCGGAGAAGAATTTAGCGGATGAGGGAGCCTAATTTATGGATGGATTGCACATGTTTGAACCTTTGCGTTGTCCTGGTGGAAAAGAACTTTTTTTTTGGCCAAATGCAGCCGTTTTTTTCTTCTCAAATCCTCATTAAATCGACCCAATAAGTTGGCATCATATTCTCCATTAATTGTTTTACCCTTTTGAAGGTAGTCAATGTGGGTTATACCACGTGCATCCCAAAAAAAAAACGGTCGCCATGACTCTATTGGCTGACAAACCCACCTTGGCCTTCTTTGGCGCCGATTCATCCCCGTGAAACCCAATGTTTTGGCCGCTGTTTCGTCTCTGGTCTGTCTGCCTTCGGTTCACCTCGAATCTTGCACCGTTTTGGTTTTTTCAAATTTTCGGTCAGATAGAGAAACATTTTCAAATACAATCTATATATATTCTGAAAGCTGAGAAAATTAGCTATCGTAGAAAGAAATAGTCGAGGGGTTTGGCGCCGTTTATCTACAAAAACTGGGGGGTTAAAGTGCTCCTATGTGGAATTGGAGTGTTCGTCTTAGGTGCTATTTTTATGTTTTTTTGCCAAAAGGAAATCCTTTAGCCCAAATCTAACACTGTCATCGTATTTAGCATGATCAATTACGAATATATTCAAAATTTCAGCGAAATCAAAGAGATCTAGATTATCTTCAAAATCGCAAGGGGTATGTATGGAAAAAATATGAATTTTTGACAATTTTCGAAGGCTGATCGATTGATCTTCTACAGACCCTCGGTTTGGTAGAGCTTGTGTGCGACTATCTGCATTAGTGAAACTTCGATGCAGATTGAAATTCGAATCAACATTCTCACGATTATTGTTGTCATTGGGAAGAATGACAGGTTCCTGGTTTTCTAGGGTGGGTGCTTGATCATTATTTATGGAATCTGTAATCGAGAAGTAATGATCTGGAATCGCACTCGGATCGTATGGAAACTCCGTTAGCAACAGTAGCACTTCATCCCCAGGCTCGTCCGAAACTTGAAACTTGATGTGTCAATCTTCTTTCCTTGTGAGCTAGAATCCTGTGCAAAGTAGTGTTTCAGTGGTTTGAAGAGCGCTCTATCGAGGGTCTGAAGGACATGGATCGTGTGACTGGGCAAGCAGAGCAGTATCACATCATTCTGGACAGCCAGGTTCAACAGGTCGACGCTATTACAATGCGATCCATGTCCATCTAGAATCAGGAGAACTTTTCCAGATGGTTTTTTCTTTTTGTAGGAAGTCTTCTTGAAACCACTTCATGAACAGTTCTGTTCATGTTAATATATTATGATTTCTTGTTCATGAAAACGTCCGAGCCCGGAGGGAGTCCGTCCATGAGCTCCAGCTTCTTGTACGATCCTTTCAGTATCAGTACGGGAGGCAAGAAAGATCCTTCTGCATTGCAGCACGCTACCACAGTCACATTTTCCCCTTTTTCTGAACTAGTAACAGTGTAGACGTCTTTGGAACCTTTTGTAGCCACGACTTGTCCTGATTTATTGTTTACTTGCAGGCCAGATTCGTCCATGTTATATATTCTGCCCGGTTTATCTAGTAAATTGTTATCAGTCAATACTTTTAGCAGTGTAGAAAAACACTCTTCTATATCCTTCCTATTCATACCATGTGCTCGTGCCAGTGACGCAGTGACAGATTTTTATTTCTACGAATAAAACCATTGAACCAGTCGTATCCTGCTGATTTCGTCCCATGAGAAAAGCGGTGTTGAATGCCCAGCTTCTCTGCAAACTCATAAGCCATTTTTCTCACGTCATTTCAAAATTTGAAAAACCAAAACGGTGCAAGATTCGAGGCGAACTGAAGGCACTAATTCCGCATAGAAGCGCTTTGGAATACCTTAACAGGCTGGCAGAATATCTCACCGTTGGCGTTGGTTTAAAGATGGATGCTAAGCCACTCGGAGATCGATGTGTGGTAAGTGCGATAAGACCAGCAAATTTAACACCATAATCTAATCTTCATGTTAATTTTCTGAAGAAAATGTGATACAGAAGCTCAGGAACCAATGAGAGTAATGAAGACCATTTCTGCGCCCTCCTCTTTCCCCCATCTGAAACGTCACCAGAAAAAAAAACAACCCTAGCACAGAAGGACCGAGTGCAATCTAGCGATACCACCATCCTCGATAACGGACGTAATTTTGGTATACCAGGCAACGAGGTATATGGAGTAAACGACAACCAGATGATGAAGGCATCAGTTCAAGCGACATCCTCTCCATTTTCAAGCTGAGGTATCACAATCTTGACTTGCCCAATGAGTATTTTAAGTTACCTGCACAAAAATGGATCGGTAGGGAGGGGATTCATCATAGGTGGCGTTGGAGTGCCTCATGAGATGAAGATGGAAGCTAAATCACTCAGGGATTGAAGGAAATAAAAACCTCTAGTGGTCTAGATTGTAGCCTAAAATGAAGATTAGTTAGCATCTTGCATCTTGCCTAAGCGACCATTCAAAATTGAAACCACTGAGCCATACGACATGCCTATGGCTTCCACAATCCCTCGGACTTTCAATCTCCGATTGAATTTTTGTAATTGTTTCAGGTGTAGAGACTTCAACTGGGCGTCCACCAGAACGTCCGGTATCTTCCGTGATTGTACGGCCACAACGAAATTCACTAAGTCTCATATTTATAGTCCGTGCTTGAGGTTGTGTCGATGCTTGAGTACGCGATTTTGACAGATTTATAATGACATTTATGTCAAAATCGCGTAAGCATCGACACAACCTCATTTACGTCAAAATCGCGTGCTCAAGCATCGATTTTGACAGATTTCTAATGACATTTACGTCAAAATCGCGTGCTCAAGCATCGACAAGCACGGACTATATATAATATGACCCTAAATCTATGCCCTAAACAACTTTTTTATCATTGAAATTGATGGTGCAGAGTTCCCATAATAATTACCAAGCTTAGTTTTGGTTTGAGTGATTGAGTTTCGTAAAAGGTAATACGCTTAATGAGCACACAGAATTCACTTTTTCCATTTTCTCCTCAAATCAATGGGTGTAAAACATAAAACTAAATGACGCAGCTTGTTCAAATTTTAACAGGAGCCAACTGACAGTTGTCTGTTGACAGGAGTAATGTTGCCCTTTCAGTTAAGAGGCGGGAAATTCAAAAAGTCACGGACATATTGACTCACCCTTGTACTGACATTCACTTTCACACAAAAACTTTACCATTCCTTTTATAATTGTCTCATGCCCTGGTGATTTCTCCGTTACTTCTTCAATTTTAATGTTTTCTTCTTCTGGATTGACTACCTCTTTGTTTGCCTTCATCCATATTCATCCGTTAATGATTCCGTTGGTCTTTCTATTTTTGATAGCTGCCAGTCGTCTATTTCTTTAGGTAGGTATCGTTTTTGTAGTTGTTGTTTTATTTCTTTATTGCTGTCTCTACAACTGATTCAATACAGACTTCATTAAAAACGATCTCCTGCATTTAAGCAATATAATTAATTATACGAGCTCGTTTCGAACCGACATCAAACCATCTAAAAGAATGCAAAGCTGCTCCAATTACCGCGATCCCATTTCTTTTATTAAATCACAATCGATATATCTTTATTAAAACAACCCCTAGCGATTCCGCGATTGCATGCTCGAGAAAGTTGCGTCTCAACTACATCGATAAAAATTGATTATACGCAAATAGCAATATCCGTAAAATCCTCTTCTCCATCTCTCTCTTTACGCGAGGAACGAAAATAGTTGGCGTTGCTCGGAATTATTCATCTCCACTTTCTGCTTCCATTACATAAATTAGGCAGAAGTCGTTGCCATAAAACACGCACGCATACAGATACGAAGGATGACCGTGTGTGTGTGTGTGTGTGTGTGTATAAAGGAAGCTAGCCATCGTCAGATTTATCTGAATTTTTTATATGCACAGTTCGTGAATTACCACCGACGAGCATCTATAGAGGAACCTATGATGGATACCATTCCAACACTGGGCTGTGTGCTGCACACCGAACAGATTGACAGGAGTTTTTACAGTGAAGAATTTATGACTGGAAACTATTCACACACACACACACCAACACAAACGAGAAGAGAGCAGATCTGGTTGGATAGTAAGTTTATTTCCGGGTCGCCGCTTATATAGAATATTAAATGCAAAAACCTGCTTTTCCGGAGATTTTTCTAATTTTCTATTCTGCGTTGAATAGCGAAGAATTCAATTCCAGTTGAGTGTGGAAATTTCACACAAAATCTTTTTTTTTTAATTCACAACGAACTATCATACTAGACTGTGTCATCTACCCCTTTTGACGCACGTTAACTTTGTAATGCCCGAAAGCCTGTACCTACGAGTTTGAAGTGGTTTCGTGTGCAAAACGTAATCCGCACAAAACGGAAACGGATAGGTAGGTATGCATGTTGTGTGTACGTGTGTAATTTTTCGACCGCGACGAGTTTCAATAAAATTGCGAGCAGTAGTTTTGAGCGACTCGCTTTGCGTAAGTTAAATTGGGAGTACGACTAACTCGAAAAAAAAAACAAAAAGGAGAACGAAAATAAATAGACTTTGTGGAAAATAACGAGTGATTAAATTTTCTTCTCGTAGATGAAACGCGAGCTAATTTGACGGTAGAATCAGCGTGAAATTGAAGTGAAAAAAATGAGGATTGAAATAATCTGAGGAATTCTGACACAACTCGCGTTAAATTCCATTGTTTTACGGCTGCAATAGAAAATTGCTGTAAAAATTCTGTACCGGGGCTACTTGAACATGCTGCGCAATTTATACAGGGTTTTCAAACTTAAGTCGGCACTATTGCTAACTCTGTTATTATTGGAGCTACAAAGTTGGTTAAATAGGTAAACTAGTGTAGTTTTTCAAGCAAATTACAATGGCATTTAAAAAAAAATAATTGACGTACTGGGTCACGTGATATTGTGAAAAACGTAATTTTTTTAAATGGGACACCCAGTATACAGTTCTCACGGTCGACAGAAAATTTAATTCTGAACAAAAACTTTCCTATGAACTTTTATCCTAAAGTCAATAATAACAGAGTTATTGATGATTTTTCAAATTTGCCAAGGTGGCTGTTATTTCATAAACAAAATTCGATTGTTTTGCAAATGTCATCAACATTGAAATATTGCATTAAACCTCTGTCAGTAAGCAATTAACATTTTGTGTTTATTGATGAAAAATGCCTTTCACGCATTTAGAAAAATGTGATATGATGGAATGTTACATCGTTTGTAATAAAAATTCCCTGCAAGCTCGTGAACGTTACGGTGTTTTATTTCCTACGCGCAACTTGCCAGATCGAAGGTACTTTTTACATTTGTACCGTAAGTTTCGATCAAATGAAAATGTGTTCAAGAAAACTAGAACCAAAAAACAATTTATAATAAGTGAAGCAACTGAAATTAACGTCTTAGCTTTCTTTGAAGCTAATCCTAATAATGCAATTAATGATTTAAAGGAAGAAAGTGGACTATCTTTGGGAACTATTCACAATATTCTGAAAAAACATAAGTTTATGCCGTTCAGATACAGACCTATTCAGACGCTGGTACCGGGAGATCAAGAAAGACGGACTCAGTTTTGTCAGTGGTACATTAATCAAGTTAGACTTAACCATAATTTTTGGCGTTTGGTTCTTTGGAGTGACGAATCAAATTTCTCCAACAGGGGTATCTATAACAGGAAGAACAGCCACTATTGGAGTCGAGAAAACCCGATGCTTTTCCGTCCTTGTAATCCGCAGAGACGCTTTAGTGTTAATGTTTGGTGTGGCTTGATTGATTCAAGAATTGTAGGCCCCGTATTTTATCAAGGTGCATTAACTGGCGAGAGGTATGTCGAAATGTTAACCGCTACCCTTGGAGAATTCTTGGATGACCTGAATTTAATGGATAGACAACAGATATTCTTTCAACAAGATGGCGCTCCTGCCCATAATGTTCGCCAAATTCATAACTTATTACATGACCTTTTGGATGGCCGATATCTATCAACTAACGGGTCTATTCGTATGCCTCCCCGATCACCGGACATAACACCTTTGGATTTCTTCTTTTGAGGATTTGTGAAAAGTGCAGTGTACGAAAGACGGTATGATACTCTTGAAGATCTCCAGCAAAGCATCAGCCATGCTATTAATAATATTGATGGTAGAATCATTGCTAAGGCTACTAGAAGCGTTAACAGGCGGGTTCAAAAGTGCTTGGAGCAAGAGGGTGATGTTTTTGAGCATCTGCTCTGAATTTAAAATTTCTTGTTTTTTTTATTTTCGAAACTAATAAAATAACTTAAAATAAACAATACTGTTTTTAGTTTCTGTAAAAACAATCATCAATAACTCTGTTATTATTGACTTTAGGATAAAAGTTCATAGGAAAGTTTTTGTTCAGAATTAAATTTTCTGTCGATCGTGAGAACTGTATACTGGATGTCCCATTTAAAAAAATTACGTTTTTCACAATATCACGTGACCCAGTACGTCAATTATTTTTTTTAAACTGCCATTGTAATTTGCTTGAAAAACTACACTAGTTTGCCTATTTAACCAACTTTGTAGCTCCAATAATAACAAACTTAGCAATAGTGCCGACTTCAGTTTGAAAATCCTGTATATTTATTTCTGTATTAATTTCTGATGTTATTAAAATTAATACGTTGCTCTAGCATGCCAAGAACAAGTGTAATCGAAGAATTTTATAATAGAGACCCTAAAAATAATAATAAGGAAAGTTTGCGCAATAAAAAACTGCCTGACGAATCGTTTGAGGGAGACATGAAAATGTACTGTCAACTGGGGCTACTTTGATCACTTAATTGCATAGTTTCATAGATTAACAAAATGCGAACAGAGATGCAAAATTTGAAATTCCTAAAAGCAATGATTTAATTAAAGTTAAGGGTTTTGGCAGCCCTGCAGAAATGCTGATCGATGGGCTGCTGGTCCCAACTCGAAGGGTTTGGGTGGTAAGAGCTAGTTACCAATAATCGCTGCTTTCCTAAACCTGACAGCAACTTTCAATGCGCTCTAACTCGGGGACTATCGATTGAACAAAAAAAAAGTTTCATACGAAAATTGTAGCAAATGTTATGCCCTACAACTTCGATAATCGCATTTTTCTTCGTATTTCCAAAAATTATCGAGATATTTTCCAAAAACGAACAATCGTCTTTTTCAATCGACTCTATCTCGGCAAATATTGACAATAGAGAAAAAAGTTTCAAACGAACTAAACGGGAAATGTTATCTTCCTCGCCATTTTCAAGATTTCGAGATATTTGCAGGTTTTGGACGACACAAATTTGGTTTTATCCAATCGAAAAATCATCATCAAGAAATCATAGATAGATTTCGATAGGAAAATGGATAAAAGACAGTTATACAAAAGAATCGTGGGGGCAACAAAGAGGTATTCGATCCAGAAGAAGAAAAACATTAAAATTTAAGAAATAAGGAAAACAATTAGAAGAATGGGGGATGGAAATCATCAGGACACGATCAATAGAACGAGGACCAATAAACATACTAGAAGAACAAACGGCAGATGTTCGCCGGTGGTTTCAGTAAGGGAGGTGATATTCAAGATCATATTCTTGTTATAAAGGATATACAGGGGGTTTCTGAATTGATACGAAAGATTTCAAAGGGTGATTCTTTAGCAAAAATTAAGGGGTGTCTTTCATATAACTTTTTGTTCAACGCCCTTTTCCTTCCAAGTTACAGCCCTTTAAAATTAGGTAAAAAAAATTGTTTTTATTTAATTTATCCACTTTGGAAAAATTTAGAAGAATGAAACAATAAAACTATTTGTCATATGACTTCATTTGACAGCAGCTTACTTGAGTTTTTTTTAATAAATAATAACCTCTTTGTGAATTTATGGGAAAAGAGTCTGAGCAGTATTTTATTTTTTTGTGATCAAACTAACAATTTTATGATAAAAAGTCAAGACATAAAAAAGTTGCAGATTGAGTCTGTCTTTTTAAATCAATTTTTTAAATAGGAAAATATAGGCGCATTAAAAAGTTCTGATGCAATATATTATAGGGGTTGTTTTTTTCAGCCCCTTGTGATTACATTTTAGGGTAACAAAAATACTCAAAAACTGCCATTTTATTAGCATCAGTTATCTGCCAAATTTCATTCTTCTACACTTGTCCAAAGTGGATATATTAAATAAAAACAAATTTTTTTACCTAATTTTAAAGGGCTGTAACTTGGAGGAAAAAGGGTGTTGAACAAAAAGTTATTCCCCCTCTTAACTTTTGCTAAAGAATCACCCTTTGAAATCTTTCGTATCAATTCAGAAACACCCTGTATAAAAGATAAAGGAAAGTCTGTACGAGGCTGGGTCAATATGTCTTTGTGACTTTTTGAATTTCCCGCCTCTTAACTGAAAGGGAAACATTGCTCCTGTCAACAGACATCTGTCAGTTGACTCCTGTTAAAATTTGAACAAGCTGCATCATTTAGTTTGTGTTTTACAGCCATTGATTTGAGAAGAAAATGGGAAAAAAAACGAATGGAATATTTTTCAAGCAACTAAAAGATTGCTACCTCACGAGGACCACTAAACTGAAAATATACACAACTGTGATATGTCCAGTGTTAATGCATGCCGCAGAAACAATGACAATGAGTAAGAAGTGCGAAGAAGACCTAAAAGTAGTAGAAAAAAAAATAGCAAGAACAATATTGGGACCAGTCATCTCCATAATTTTTTCTCGTAGAGTGGTCAGTAACGTCGAATAATAATTTCCAGTTATTGTTCCACCCTTATCCAGAAAAAGAATCATGATTACTCGATGGAAATCCCACAAAAACTGAAGCAGGAATTTGTCCAGCAAATTATTGAACAAGAAACTTCTTAGGCCTTTGAGAACCGGAATGTCTCCATTCCATCGATTGGAATTTACTACTTTAACTTTACTAAATTTTATTCGCTAAATTAAAAACGAAAATAAAATTAACTTTAATGATTACACATCGAATAAATTGGTATACTTCCTGCTTGTTGGAAGAGCGCTTTGATTACTCCCCTTTCCTAAAACATCTAGACCAATATCTATTCTTCTCTTGCTTTCAAAAATATTGGAGAATGTAGTTGATAAATAAATTCGTAATTATCTTGATGCTAATTCCATCCTTCCAAGTCAACAGTCAAGGTTCCTCCCTGGATATAGCTGTGCCACAGTTTTGTCACATATTACAGACGCGATGGATGACAGTTTGGTAACGGTATTAGTTCTCCTTGATTATTCAAAGGCATTTGATACTATTAATCATTCGCTCCTGCTAGCTATTTTGAGTTTTGCTGGTTTTGATGAAAACTCTTTGAATTTCTTTCATTCCTCACCGTTTTCGAGATATTTGCAGGTTTTGGACTTTGGGGACACCCTCTGACATAATCCAATCGAAAAATCAATTATTACGATTTTTTGCGGAGCGAACTCCGTTTTCGGTGCTAAAATTCCTGGACTAATCAGAATGGCATCCGAGATAAAGCGCTCCAGCTCGTCGGTAAATTATGATGACATTATGAAAGTCTTCAGTAATGCTGAACTTGCTCTCCAAAGTATCAAATGCAAAAATAACGATCCTGGAGCCCAACAGGTAATATTTTCCAGAAAGGGATTCCCGATGGGCTGAATGATGGCGGCAAGGAAGTTGGAAGAAATATCGATGCTAGTTTGAGAGAGTTGTTGCAGGAACGTAGAGGAAGTGGTGAGAAGCAGCAACAAAAACGGGGAAAGAGGCAGAGCTGGAAACTCCTATGACTTCTACGACTTCTAGAACATCAACTACCTCCCAAAATAAGCTCCATCCACTACGTTAAAAAAATACCAGTTCGCCAAACTCCCGTGTAGATTCATCTACTTGCGGCATTTGACTAGCTACTGGATTTGTGGATCATGTAACGGAGCAAGCACAGACCCTTACTACAACTGCTCTCGTTACGAGAATTCAGACGGTGAACGGATTGTGGCAGATCGATAAACTTGGAGGAACTTGGGAAACCTCTTGATTTAGCTCGATCTGTGGCTATTATCAAATATCAGTAGAAGAGACTTCGATATCAAAAACTTCCTTTATCACATTGGAGTTTTTAAGAATGTTTTTTTGCATCACGAACGCTCCATCCGTTTTACAATCGAAAAGCAGCAACTGTTGAACAAGGACTACAAAACGACTAGAACAAGTTTTGTCAACGTTACAATAAAAGCATAATCTAACATTGAATTTGAATGTTGTTGAGATGTTAATTTCTCAAAACAGAAATAGAGAGTACCTTGGACGAACTACATACATATATCAGAAAAAGGAGTCAGTTTTAACACAGAAAAGATTCCAAATAGGTTTAAAAATGAGCATCAACAAAGTACTTTTTTTCACGTTCAATAGATCTAGCACTGATCTATTACTGTGTACTCGTAGTTTCGCCAATATAATTAATCGAAATATTAGTGACAGCTGTCAAATTCTTTAATTTCATTATCAGCTGTGATAATAACAGAAAATCTGACAGCTGTCAAAGCTGTAAGAATAGTTATTTACTACGAATTTAACGGATGTAAACGTCAGATTATTATCGACAATCAAATCGCAAAAGAAGTCATTTTGCGTTCTCAACATGCAACCGATGTTATAAAACTTTTTTATTTTTTAACTGTTAAGAATATTTTTGACAGCCGTCGAATTGTAAAAGCTAAATTTCTAATACAGATGTCAAATTAATTTGAAATGTTGACGTGCAGGTATAACTGTCAGAAGAAGCAACTCCTTCGTCTAATTTTGACAAGCAAAACAATAAAAAAATATTTCTGACAGCTGTCAAATTGTAAATACAAGTAATTTTTCGATTTTAATTTTTGCCGACGTTGTGACTGTTAAACGATAGAAGCAATCGTTCTGCTACAGGTCTGGTGACTGTAATAAGTGACGATAAGTGTCGATAGCTGTCAAATTATAAAAACAGAAACTGTAAATGAGTCAAGCTGACAAATTATGAAAGCTATAAGTGTTACATGGAGTATAGTTTTGCTGGGGGCGGTCATTTCCAACAATTATTATGATTTTGGCTGCTCTTCGGTTCTCGGGTTCTCTGCCGTGTAGAAAGGTTATGGTACTTGACGTTTCGATCATCTTGTGAAGTGAAGTGAACTGTGAAGTCAAGTGACTTCACTTCTGAAGAAGATCACGACAAGATGATCGAAACGTCAAGTACCACAACCTTTCTACACGGCAGAGAAGCCGAGAACCGAAGAGCAGCCAAAATCATAATAATTGTTGGAAATGACCGCCCCCAGCGGTCTCATTGACTGGCGAACACGTTCAAAAATTCCAGGCGTATTTCGAATTAATTGATATGATGCAATTTCGCGATAAATCAGTAAATCTAAAGATTTCAGGTCTCCCCAGAGACAAAAAATCCAATGGATTCAAATCTAGAGACATGCGAGGTAGCCAAGGTTGCGCTCCTGCTCCACCTATCCAACGATTCGGATAAACAGCATTGAAATGCATACGGACAGTTTGACTCTGTGATGTGCTGAAGCGCCGTCATGCATAAAATGGTTTCGGATCTGGAGTGACACATCTTCCAGCAATATTGGCAGCCCCTCTTCGAGAAAATGGAGATGTGTATCACCAGTTGTATTGTATTGTATTGTATTTTTATTTGTTACATTTTCGTAACACGTCAAGTAACAATGCAAATAATAATTTGCCTAATTTGTACAAAGACAAAATATATACAGCGTTAGTAAAAAGTCCCGGAACGGTCGAATAACTTTGTTATTTGAAAATTATGACGTTATTATTACGTTCAGGAAGTATTAAGATGTTTATTTTTATTCACAAGAAAACAGTTAAAAAATTAAAAAAGTGTTAATACAGAAAAAACAAGGTACCTTTGAAAAAAGTTGTAGTTTAGTGTTTGCATTCTTTTTGCCGTCACAGAAAAAACAAGGTACCTTTGAAAAAAGTTGTAGTTTAGTGTTTGCATTCTTTTTGCCGTCACATTTGACAATTTTAAAAGCGTCTCATAAGATTCTTAAATCAGCAAGAATGAAAGCCTATAAAATGTATCCCGTCCATGAGTTAGCTGAAGATGATCCAGATCGTAGACTACATTTTTACGAAACAATGACGGAATTGATCGAGCAGCAGCCTAATGTTTTAGATCACATCATTTTTTCAGATGAGGCAACGGTTTGTCTCAACGGCACTGTGAACAGACATAATTGTCGCTACTGGTCAATTGAAAATCCGCATTGGATTGAAGAAGTCCATACACAGCGTCCTCAAAAGGTGAATGTCTGGGCTGGTCTTGTTGGAAACAACATCATAGTGCCTTTTTTATACGAGGAAATTTAACTGGCAACGTCTACTTAAATTTATTGCGAAATGAAGTTGTTCCAGCACTTGCGGCCCTCTTTCCAAATGCAAACATAGGTGATCACCCTAATGCACATTTTTGGTTTCAACAAGATGGAGCTCCCCCCCCATTTTGCCCATAAAGTCCGCGATTATTTGAATGAAATTTTTCCGGAACGTTGGATCAGACGTAGAGGAGCAATCGAATGGCCAGCACGTTCGCCAGATCTCTCGCCATTAGATTTTTCCTTTTGGGGTCACTTGAAATGTCAAGTGTACAAAAATGGTCCCCATAATCTTGAACAATTGGAAGAGAAAATAGTTCAAGAAGTCAATCGCATCACTCCAGAACAAATACAAAATTCAATAAGAAATTTTACTGACCGTTTTTTTTGTCAAATTGTAAATGGAGAGCATTTTGAACAATTATTGTAATCGCAACCTGAATAGACAGGTATCTTGTTTTTTCTGTATTAGGACACTTTTTAAAGTTTTTTACTGTTTTCTTGTGAATAAAAATAAACATCTTAATACTTCCTGAACGTAGTTTTTTATTTTGCATTCAAAAGTGTTAAAAAAATCTGGGCGTTCCGTTTAAAAAAAAAAGTTGGACGTATTGCCGATTAAACCGGAAGTGAAAAAAATATAAACTGTATTGCATAAAATGCGTTTATATTAACTATACCCCCATACCAAATTTCAGAAATCATAATTTTCAAATGTCAAACTTATTCGATGTAATTCATATTAAGGAAAGACAAGATTTATTTTAAGATTTGACATTTCATATATTAATGATATTGACACTAATGACATTTCTAAATAAAGTCTACGTTCAGAAACTAGGAAATTTCTTATCTACTTTTCGACCGTATTTCTTCAACGTTTCTCTTTTTGAACAATTATTTCCTGAGATGATAAGATACCAAAAGGCTCATTTTATGATAAAAAATGCAGCAATATGATTACTAAATTAGATATTATTATTATATCTATGTAATAGACAGATGCTGCTGTCAAATATTTAAATGACAGTTCTCTGAAATATAACCTTAAACGATATCACAAGACGCTCTCTCCTGTTTGTAATCTTTCAAAATGTTTTCACAGTACAAATTCTCAACATAACCAAAGCATGTTAAGCAGTACTTAAAACAATTTTCCAATTAAACAAAAAAAGAAACCCCTTTATAATTGAGTTGTATTCGAGTAATGCCAACCAATTCATTTCTTTTTAACCTAATATGTTTCTACTTTAATGCGCCTTTTCTACTCTACCAGCCATTCCATTCAGGACGCATACACAAAGGGGAGTCGGAAATCTGTATTCTGTCGCTTAGGCTATAAACCCCTCAATTTTAGCTTTACCTACGTATACAACGCACAAGTGTTTTCCAAGTTAATGAAATTCCTTTAGCACTTAGCAGCGCGTTCGTTTCGACTTGACGCCGCCGACAGGCAAAACAAAAAAAACAATACTACCACACTCCGGAACGAGCTAAGCAAAACATGCAAAAGGCAAAAGCGGAAGGACCTTCGGAAAGCATCAATTCATCAACACGCCACAGAAACTCACCCCTGAATCGCCGCAAAATAATCCCTCTCCCACTAAACACTTTTACTCTTAACAGCTAACAACTACCACTGTATATGTATGTATATAGGAAATCCAAAAGAAATCGCCGCCACCACAATATTAATTAATTTATTTTTAATTTTTTTAATAATAAAAGATATACACGTGTTGATTATTGGTTGATTGGTCACACTAGAACCACCTTTAGATTACGCGGTTTTTTCCCCCGATTTTAAATTATTAAATCATCCATATAATAATAATTAATTAATTATAATAAATTATCTCGATTAAATGCGAAAACTAGTTTCGTTAGTCCGTTCGTAGTTTAGTTAATGGTGGGGACCGAGATCCCCCGGAAAACCCGTCTACGCCGGATTAGAAAGCGCGAGAGTTCGTTTCCCGTACCCGCTGGTTGGCCAACTGAAGTCGCGAAATTTCACGAGGCACGGATTTTCCGATACCAGCGCTAGCTGACGGAAAAGCGGGGAACTACGAACGACGGTCTCCCTTCGACGAGGACCGGCGGCTGCCGCCAATTCCGTACGAGTCTTACGATTTAGTTTTACGGTAAGTAGCTGTTACTATATACCGGTGGGGGGGTGAAGAGGGGTGAACTTGTTTATTTTTCACACCTGACCTGAAATTTTGACAGCTAAATGACGTTTTCGAAAGAGGTCTATAATATTCTGTTTTATTATATGTACATACATCTATGTAAGTCTCGCAATTATTTGAGATTTCAAATTGAAAATTTCTTCGTGCCAACTATTTAAAAATGAATATAACGGACGTAACTGTCAAAACTTGCTTGACAGCTGTCAAATTTGTCAAAATACTTCTGAAAGCTTGCTGTTTTTGCGGGTATAATTATCGAAATAAACAGGAGCTATTTTCTTAAAAAATTTGACAGTTGTCGTCGTTGTAACTGTTAAAATATTCATGGCAGCTATAGAAAATCAGTTACGTTTACAAGATCTCTACACTTTCATGTCTTTTAATTCATTTGCAAACACTTACAGGATGGAAGGGGGTAAACACAGCTGTCAAACGAGTCAAAGAGTGTTATTTTTACAATTTTTAACGTTATAACTGTCAAAATACTCTGAGCTGATTCGATCGAAAACTGTCTAATTAAAAATTAAAATAGATACGTAGTCAAGAGTCGTTTTTAGTGTTAAAATATTTTCGACAGTTATGATGTTAGAAAATGAAACAAAATTTGTTTCAAATTTGCGAATTGTAATCGTTAGTTTCAACACAATTTTGTTCGGATTCGATGATTACCATCGTAGGTAATACTCCTAAGACAGCAGAAACACTACAAGATATTTTTACAGTTACGAGGGTGGATCAATATTTCCGTGATTTTTTGAATTTCCCGCCTCTTAACTGAAAGGGCAACATTGCTCCTGTCAACAGACATCTGTCAGTTGACTCCTGTTAAAATTTGAACAAGCTGCGTCATTTAGTTTGTATTTTACAGCCATTGATTTGAGGAAAAAAACGGAAAAAAGTGAATTCCGTGTGCTCATTAAGCGTATTAAGCCTTTTGTAGAAAAAAACCATCGCTCAAAATGACATAAATTTTATAAAAACAGAAAAATTTTATAAAAAAATAGACAAAAAAAAAATGCAAGATAAAAGATAAAAATTCATTTTACCCCACCTCGAGGGTCAAATGGCACAACAATACTGCTGTATATATTTTACTGCGTACAAAGTTTACAAACAAAAATCTTTGTCTTTTTATTTATTCCGGTACAATGGCCATGTGCCCACTTTTGACACGAACAACAACATAGCCACATCTCACCTTGTTTGGACCTTTTGTACAGTTCTGTACAATAAATGCAAACACAATCGTCATCTTCGTCTGCAGAAAAAGGTTCTCGTTCTACTTCTGACTCGGCTTCAGCTAGGACTTTCCTGGTTACCTCCCTTTTTCTTTTCGCTGGAATCTTTAGTTTCGGTTTGCGTTTTTCTTTTGCTTCTTCCAAATTTGGAGTAGAGTTTAGAACAGACGTGCCTTGACGATTTCTCGGTTTTCTTTTTCTCTGGTCCTACTGGAACTGGACTTAAATCAGCTGAAGTAACCAAAATCGACATGGTGCTTGTTGGACTTCGTAAAATATTCTGACATGTCCCTAAGGTTACTGTATTCGTTGTAGGAATGGCCAACTAGAGGTTTGAATGAAAAAATATTTTGCAAACTAACTTATCAGGACCTCACTATTAATAATTTTTGTGGTTTCTGATGCTTCGAACATATAGTCAGGGAATACATCAGAATTCATCTGGTAGATAATGGTTTTGCAAATCCATGATTGGCAATTTTCCAAAAAACCACCAATTTGAAAATGTGACACAAGCCGACCAGGATGAGCTTTTAGTCATTTAGTGATTTCTTGATCATAATAAGTTTTTAGGGGCTCAAAAAATGTAATAATAATAATGAGGTGGTAAACATAAAAGCACAATGCCATTTTCTTCGACATGATACAACAGCGTCAAGATATTTGTGGTTTGAATGCCCATCCCCATTGCTTATTTTTGAAAAGCCATCGTTAAAAAGCTGGATCATTCATCCAGTCAGACTTCTAGGTAATGCACAACGTTCCTGCAGTTGTATGATCGGTCTGTTCCCTTTTCGTATTTTTACGCTTGAAAATTAAATACTTGCAGAATAAGTTGCCATTAATCTACAAAAAAAAATAACTGGAAGGTTTCAACCTCTTTCTGTACTAGTAGCCAGCTGTGTACCAGCTTGTTTCCGATAGGTTGTAGCAAAAATATTTTTGCGGGCATATAGGCAAATAATGCAGATTCATCTGCATTATAGATCTTCATGGGATCAATATTTTCCTTTTGCAGGGTCCCATCTAACACGTTAAAAAGTTGAGCCACTTGAGATTTGTTAAATGGCTGCGCTTTCGCTGTGGATGTGGCTTCGGGTTTTCGCAGTGTTATATCTGGATTTCTTCTTCGAAATTCTCTTAAGCAATCCTTTCCAGCGGCCGTTTTTCGATTATTAAAATGATGTTCAATCCCATTTTTTACTGATATGTTATAGGCTAACTCTAAAACATCTTTTCTTGTTAGTTCAAAAAACCTCGATTCCAGCAGTTCTACTAATTGCCGTTCTACATCTGGAAAAACCTAATTTAAATCTGCCCAGTAGTTTTTCCCCTTTTTTTAATATTTTATTTTTCTGTAAACCATATCACAAGACTCACAGTGGTTTCAATTTTGAATGATCACTTATTTTGAGAAAATTTTCCGCAAGATGGGTGCTAATAATCTTTTATTTTCTGAAAAGACCCCTAGAGGTTTTTTTTCCTTCAATCACTGAAAGCTTCCATCTTCAAGGCAGCGCTAAGATATTTTGCCAGCCTCATGAGGCACTCCAACTCTACAAATCATTTAACGACCCTAATGTCAGGTTGCCCGTCAATGAGGTTTCATGGGACGATCTATTTTTGTGCAGGTATTAAACATTTTCTGGGCAAGTCTAGATGGCGACACCTCAGTTTGAAAATGGAGAGGATGTCGCTTGAACTGATGCCTTCATCATCTGGGTAACTATTTCGATGATCTCGACAAATCTTATTTTTTTGGAAGCGATAAAAAAATTGGAGAAACGTTGAGCAAAGTGTGTAGATCTCAAAGGAGACTATATGTTGAAAAATAAAATGATTTTTTATCCAAAAACCTGCGTTTCATTCAAAAAGTCACGATAGACATATTCACCCATCCTCGTATAAGTAATGTAATATTTTTGACAGCTGTCAAATTAGAAAAATTATAAATTTACATATTTAGGGCTTCCTTTTAATGCTTTTGATGTTGTTTAGCAGCAACGTTGTTGCAATGCCTGTTCAAATTCTGCTGTCAAACCACAGTGAAATATCAACCGAAGATTTGCCTTCCATCATTCACTCATAGATGTCGTTGCGCTAAAAAGAAATGCTTATCAATTTTCTATATTCCTTTAACTGAAACTCAAATTAAAAGCTTTTGTTTCTCCTTCTTTATATATATATATATATATATATATTTATATTATAAATATATAGAAAAAGCGCTATAGTATAAGGAATAAAAATGATAACGCGAAGCCGACCGAGATTTACGACGTAGCATTCGAGCGGTAGATTTATGACAATGTTTTGTATCGCTGTAAAGTTTCCCTCTTAAAATACACTCATTGCACTCAACTTAGTTGACACTTGCACATTTCTCACACACACACACACACACACACACAAAACAAAACAGAAACGTGGGGGAAACAAGGTGGCGGCCGCCTTTTAAAACGAGCTTATTGTTCTGTTGTTGGCTCACCATATATATATGTACACTTTTATAAGCGGGATGTAGCTAAAACGTCGCCGCCGCCGACTATTTCGGGGAAATCGTGCATTTCTCAAAGTTGAACAAGAGAGAGAGATTAGACAGTAATGTTATTATGATGTAGATAAGTCTGTGAAACTGTATATATGTATGTAGAATATATATTTATGTGTGAGTGTGTATGGCTTTGTGTGCAATGCGCTAGTTACGGTCGTCGTTGCCGTTTTACTTCCTGAAGGGGGCTAAGGATGAAATTCGCCAGACTATTTACTGTTTAGTTTCAGTTTGACAAAAATGGCCGTAAACACGGTGCCTTGGATGCATTTTAAAACGATAATGGTAGTTTTCGAGCCGTTTAGTTGGAATTTTTGGTCGTTCCTGGCTGTTTATGTCGTTTTGTTGGCGTCATTAAGTTAGAAGACGCGAACTCTTTATTGCATAATACGGTCGTCTTAAGAGGAAGTTTCGAGAAAACGGTCGAGACAGTTACGAAGACAATATCCCAATACCTTTATATCTATGTACACCTAGATGCTAAATTCGCTTAATTAGAATATTGTGTGTTGATTTTTCATGCTTATTAGAAAGTTTTAAATTGAGGTTATGGAGCAAATTGGTATGTCCTGTAATCAGAGATACCTAAATGTTCCCTTATAATATTGAATTAACAATCCTAAATCAATCTGGAGCCAAAACTGTAGGAAATCAGAGCTTTTAGAGGATTGATTCCCGAAGTGCTCCAGGTGTACCCCCACGTGTCCATAGGAGACTCGACGGGGGCTCTACGTTGGCATGACCCAAAAAATGGGGGTTTGCGATTCGTAAGCGGAGGTCTAACTAAAATGTTGGCTTGACTGCACCTATCAATGTATTAGACAGGTGTGTGTGCTTGCAATCTTGCATGAACTTGTTTGATTCTTCACCAATATTAATAATAATAATAATAATAATAATAATATATTTATTTGCCCAACAGATTGCTCCAAATAAAGGACAAAAGATACAATTAATATATTACAATAAGAACTACAAAAGTTAAGTATAAATGATTACTTGAACTCAACATAACATTAAAAATTCAATGAGGAAAAAAAAATTACATAATATTGTATTGTGTCAAAGAATTACAGAATCACGATAACTGATCAATTGCTATTGACAATATTGTCTGTAGAGGTGTAAAATGTATGTCGCAAAGTGATGATATTAGATTAAAGCTGCGTGACATTGACACTATAGGGGAATTTAGTGAAGAGTTTAGGCGAGCATATGGTGTATAGAATGTGAATGAGGACCTTGAGGATGAACGAGGGACAAGAAATTGAAGGCGAGATAAGAGGTAAGGAGCATCAATATTGTTATTCACAAGGTTAAACACAAATTTTATAAGCCGTAATTGTCGTCTAACCTCCAACGATTCAACATCAAATTGGTGAAGCAGAAGCTGATAGTCATAGCCACGCTCGGGGTACGAACCTTCCTGCTTGAAGTATAAATATTTTAAAAGTTTTCTTTGAACTTTCTCAACAGTTTCCTTGTGCGAAGTGTAGAATGGATGCCAGATCAGAGAACCATATTCCAGTTTAGATCTAACGAATGCGAAGTAAAGTAATTTAATTGTTTCAATATGAAACAAAGGAGAGCTTCTAATCAAAAATCCTAACATCTTCATAGCTGACATTACGATGTTTTCACGATGAGTGGAAAAGGTAAGGAATCATCAAGATAAATACCCAAGTCTCTCACAACTTTTTCTCGAACAAGTGAAGTTCCATTGATGGTATAGTCAAATAGAATAGAGTTCTGCTTTCTAGTGTAGCTCATAATTCTGCATTTGTTGAGATTTAATTGTAAACCATTATCAGTACACCACTCGGTTAACCGATTGACCTGATCTTGTAAATAATAACAATCATCAATAGAATTTACTGTGGTGAAGATTTTGAGATCATCTGCGAACATACATTTATCAATATTAATGCAGTCCATCAAGTCATTAATGAATAGAGTAAACAATAGTGGCCCGAGATTAGAACCCTGCGGAACACCTGAAGTTGCATGAAACAGCTGCGATTTGTATCCATTGTAGATCACATATTGTTGTCTATTATTCAGATAAGTCTCAAAAAATGCTACTAGGGAATCACTAAAACCAATCATCCTCAATTTTTGTAGCAGTAAATTGTGTTCAATTCTATCAAAAGCTTTTGATATATCTGTATAAATAGTATCCACTTGTCCACAAGAGTCGAATTGATCAAGTGTATATTGGGTAAAATGAGCCAAATTGGTAACTGTAGATCGTTTTTTCATGAATCCGTGTTGATCTGGAGATATCAGGTGGTTATAACCATTGGATAAATTCTTGAATGGAGAACAGATTCAAATATCTTTGCGAAGTTGTTAAGAATCGATATTGGCCTGTAATTCCGCACATCACTGGGGGATTCTCCCTTTAAAATTGGACTCACCTTGGAAGGTTTCCACAACTCAGGAAACGTTGCAGACGATAGTGCTAAGCCAAAAATCTTGGTAAGAGGATAGGTAAGAACTGTCCGACAGTCACGTAGTAGGAAGCTCGGGATACCATCTGGTCCAGCTGTCATCCCATCTTTCAGTTTTTTAATGGCGGCGTCAGTCTCATCATCAATCATAGGTATGTGTATGTATGGGGTAGAAGTATGTATAGATGACAATTCTCTATCACCTGAACCTGTTGTGTAGACGCTGCTGAAATAGTGAGCAAATGCGTTTACAACATCCTGAGGGTTATCATATGTAGAATCGTCATAAGTGACTGTTGACGGTATTCGAGATTTCCCAGTTCTATTATGAACAAAAGCCCAAAATATCTGAGGGTCTTCAATAATAGATGCCTCAGAATTAAGAACATAGTCTTTGTACGCAATCTTTACTTGTTGTTTAACCTCAATTCTTAACCGTTTGTATTGGCCCAATGCAAATGTGCTTCGCGATTGTTTAAATATGTATTAATACGAATGTCACGGATAAACCTTACCCATTTCTTACCGGAATTTCGCATATTCTGAGAATTGATGAATCCCGAAGGGTGGAACCAAGCTTCGTCAGAAAAAAATAGTTAAGTTCATTAAATTATTAACGAACCAATGGCAGTACGCAAGGCGTCTGGGGTGGTCTGCAGGGAGAAGAGCTTGATATGATGCATCTTATATGGATGCATGTTCAGGTCCTTCTTTACATTAATAACTTTTTCTGTACGAACTCTTGGTCTACCAGCACCTTTTTTATGCGTCACAGAACCAGTTTCGCGAAACACATCAACACAATTTGTAAGGCATGCATAAAAATTGTCCGGCAATACTGCTAGGTACGGCTGCTCTCGAAAATTGTCCAAACACAAACGTTGACTGTATTGCCAAGTTCCATTAACTAGCACACCCGTTCGAAAATAGGCTTCAATCATGTAAATTCTGATTTTAAATATGTCCTGGATATGAATAGAGTGACCCCATACCAGTATAGCATAGCTCATCAAAGAATGAAAGAAAGCAAAATAAATCATTGTCAAGCAAGTACTTTAATGAAGTTTTTTGCGCAAGTTGTCAATATGCGACTCCCAAGTTAATTTACTGATAAACCACACATCCAAAAGTTTTAGAGATTGAGTGAGATTATTATCATTAACCTGTCTGTAAGGTTAAGAATAAACTGTCCAAGTTTGTTAGCTAGAAACCAGTTTTCAATGCTGTTTTGCAAGTTATCAACTTAAACAACTTAATTCTTCAAAAGAAGAGTCAAAATTTATTACAATGGTGTCATCTGCAAATAACACGAAAGAGGACTGTGGATCACAGTATTGAATATCATTAATATAAATCAATAATAAGCACGGGTCCAGGACAGAGCCTTGAGGTACTCCATGTTTTAGAATACGATTTAGGACGATTTAGGGACAAATTGGTCAATATTTTGGAATTCATTTGTTTTATTTATTCCATTGCAATCATTAATTAATCCTGTGCTGTTAAAATATACATATCCTCCCTTAAGATTACTAAAACAAAGTTTTCTTTTTATTTACAGGTAGGTAATTGATACGAAACATGGCTGAATCTAAGAAGAAATGTCGACAGTACAGTGTTGATTATTGAAAATTTGGTTTTCTTCTATCAAAGGCAGACAATTGCCTATATGCTTTTTATGCAATGAAGTTTTGAGCAATGATTCTATGAAACCATCGAAGCTCGAAGATCATCTAAGAAGGTGTCGTCCTGATAAAATAGGTACAGATTTGAAATATTTTCAAACATTGAGGGAAAAAATATTAAAAGAGATCCACCGTCAGAAAATAACGATTATGGCTTATAGCGAAATCTGGAAAACCGCACACCATTGGAGAAGAGTAAATTTTACCCGAAGAGGTTGAAGAGGTTTTAAAAACTGTTCTGCACAAATCCCCTTTTGACATACTCAAAAGAATTCCTTTGAGTAACAACACTGTACACAAAGACGTATTGATGAAATGAGCTATGATATTGAAAGTTTCTTGTGTAATTATCTGCAAACAACTAATTTTTCTATTCAACTGGACGAGTCAACTTTACCTGGTAATGAAGCATTATTATTGGTACATGTCCAATTTGTTATGGACGAAGAAATTCATGAAGAGCTACTATGTATTCGCGAAAACTTTCGAGACGGACACTAAAGGTGTCCTTTTTTTAAGGAAAAATCGATTCCATTCACAAACGTTATTTCGGTGGTAAGAGATGGATAATTTTCGATGTTTTGTAATCTAGTCACATCAATTTTCACTTTTCAATTTGTGATTAAAAAATGCAATTAACAAAATAATGTTAAGATTCAATTAAACCAGGGCCGGTCAAATGATAATTTTCATTTTTTGTTCTAGACAAGATTTTACTTTTCACGTTTTCTCAATTATGTTGATAGAAATCTCTATTATGTTAAAGTTCGGATTAAATTGTATCCAGTGGCTGATCAAATGATGATTTTCGATTTTTTGTAATCTAGAAACACCAGACAACAAGTTCTACCATTTTGAGCGTTTGGGCACCTCTCGAAAAATTCGATCAATTTTGAAATCTCTATTAGGTTACTTCCGCGTATTTAACAGAACGATTTTGTTTTGTTATGAATGAGTGGCCTAAAGCAAGAGGTTGTGAAAAATTTAATTAATTGTTTATTTGTTTTAATTTTTTGCAACTCTTATAAAAAAAATTTTGACAAACGATGGTATTTTTACAGTCTATCTCCTAAATGAAAGGTTTAAATAAAAATCACTTTATGATAATTTGCCTCGTTCATTTTTTGTCTTTTTTTGTCATGTAGAATTAATTACTGTGTGTGTGAAATTCCATTTAAAAGAAATATTGGACCGACATTTTATTATTTAGTTTCTTATTCTGTTATATTTATTTCTTGTTCGTTTATTTGTTACCAGTATTATTGTCTTCTATATCCTTATCAGTTGTCACTTGTCTCATTTTCTCTTCTTCTCTAATTTTCTAACTACTTTTTTTTCAAGACCTATCAAGACATCCTATGCGTTCTTTTCTGTATTAACAGAGAGTGTTTTATTAGCAATTTCTTGAATCTCAAACTTCAGTCACAAACGTTATTTCGGTGGTAAGAGATGGAGCTTCTGCCGTTGCATAATCGACAATTAATGATTAATCCAAATAAGAAGCAATGGTGCATGTTTAACAAGATTTTAACTTTTTGAGTCAGTTGTAAATTTCTGGAAAGTAAAGATCCAAATTCGAAAAGAAAACCTGGATCAACTTGAAAGCAGACATCCGCGAGCTTAGCACTATAATTACAACAAGGGGACAGATTCAATTTAATAAAAACTGTAATTTTAGATTTTCTTGGAAAATTGAAATTGAATGAAGCAAAATATTAGTCGGTGCGAATTTTCCCAATTTTCAAACTTGTCATAGGTAGAATGCCCTGCATGATGACTTCAAAATGTGTAGATATTCTGACAATGGATCATCCAATCGATTTGATGAAACGGAAATGCAGAATGTGATATTAGAAGAGGAGCTACTCGAGTTTAGCACTAATGAGGAGCTGTATCGTTACAAGTCTTTTAACAAAGAAAAGGAGGAGATTGAATATCACAGAACGGGGAGATTTGTGGTTATTCCTAACAAAACTGAAGCCAAATATTAATAATTTGCTGTCAATCCATCCAAGCACATCCCTCCAATTAAAATTATGACTATTTTGTGATTACAACGATATTACAACAGAGAAGAAAATATACTATTTTTCTTTTTATTTTTACCACTCCGAATGGAGAGTTTTCTAAATGAAATAAGTGAGAACTGATTGGTTTCTTCTACTGTGAGTAGATGTTAAAAAAGTAAAGTTAGATGGAATCACTTCTTTGATTGGCCAACTTTACTTTTTCGACATCCACTCACAGTACAATCAATTAATTTTTTAACCAATCAATTAATTCGTGGTTGGAACTCATCCACAACGCAAATTTCCATAGTTAGATCACATTCTTCACATTTTTGTCGAGTTTTGGGGATATGGTAGAAATGTAGCTGCAGGGGGTCCACCGGAACCAGTAAAACTTTTAAAGTGATCATCCGTCAGAGTTCCTTTCTTCTTGAAAATGACATCCCAAAATAGTGCTTCCTACAGAACTTTATTGAACCATCTTAGACTAGATGACGACTATTCCACTACAATACTCCGCTCGAAGCTTCCCTTTCTGTTGGTAAAACAAACTAACAACTACATTGGTTGGAATGCTGCACAATCCTCTAACACGGAACATGAAGTCTTCTCTTAGAAATTTGTCAGCATGAACTTATTCTTTCAATTCTAAAGATTTCACTCAACGCGCATATCAAGCACCGTCTGACAAGACTATTCGTCGTTTGGTGTCGTTTTGTTGAGCACATGACAATGGGAGATCGTCAACAAGCTGTTCATAAACGCCCAAGACGTTCCAATGAACTGATTAAAGTGGTAAGAGATAGTATGGCCGAGAACTCACATCACCAGCTGCTCAGAATTTTGGCGTCAGTGTGAGCAGCTTGAGGCGCATTTTGAAGGAGGATTTGCATTTGTTTCGGTATAAAGTGCAATTCATTCAAAGAATATTGCCACATCGCTTAGAATACGGCCGAACAGTTGCTCGAATGGTCGACACTCAATCTGATTTTTGGAAATGACCAACGAGGCCCATTTCGCACTCTCTAGCGGCGTTAACAGGCAAAATTACCGCATTTGGGGAGGGGAGAATCCACACGAGATCCATGAACCACCATTGTATGACCAAGAAGTGACTGTTTGGGCCAGCGTTAGCGACGAAACCATTATTGGGATATTTTTCTTCAGCAAAAGTGAAACATGCTAGTGCATCATGCTACACTGCTAATCCAAACAATGCAGTTTCTGCAACGAAAATTCCTTGGACGTGTGGTGTCAAAAAATGACAAAACATTGAGTGGCCATCAAGATCTCCAAGATTTGACCCCTCCGGACTTCTTTTTATGGACTTATTTTAAAAGCAAAGTGTACGCCAAGGAAAACGCAGCAAAAAGGGAACATTTTGCTTTTGGGTAATTAACTATGGTGACCATATCAACGTCATCATGAGAAACTCGTTTCGAAGCACCCTGTATACCATATAAACATGATTGTTATTATTACGAATAAATTATGTTTGATCCGTGTTATCGCAAGAAATTCGTACTCATCAATAAATCGGGTGAGTTATCAACAATTTGATAAACAACATCACGTTCCCTACGGTCAAGGCTAACCGAAACACATACGGCGAAAACTTTTATTCGCTCTTCGAATTGAGCGCAATGCAATTTGCCAATTTAACAATTTGCTTCTTCATAATTCAACCTGTTATTTAATCACGAACAAGTTCATCGAGCGCGATGGCTTATAAATACGCGAAAGTGAGTTTGTTCCTGTGCAGTGTTTTAGTTATTGCGGTAATTCAGATTGTTGGTAACAGTACCGAAGCACAAACAGGTAATTAGCGATGATAAACGAATCGAGGATTCTTCATTATAATACAGTCAAATTTAATTTAGTTCACATCCAAGACTTATTTTTCAATTTTTTTTGTTTTGCGAAACGTCGAGTAGCCGACTAAACAAATTAGCATCGATATATTATTCCCGGAGCGTATTTTATCAAGCCGGACATCGTCAGCTTCTGTCGGTGATGGGCGGTGGATCCGTTAATTACCGAATTAGTATAATTGAATTTTATAATGACCGCGAGAGATTCGACCACCACGGAGGAAATATCCGCTAGGACGACAGTTGCGAATTAAAAAGCGATAAAACTACAGTAAAGCGACGGTTTTTATGCGCCAATAAAAGGAGCAAACCAACAGAGGGATGATATAAAATGGAAACAAACAGGAACGAAAAAAAAAGGACAGGGGATCGTATACATATATATCCGCAGCGCTCCTGAAGATTGTTGTGGGAGTTTTTCAATTGCGAATGTGACGATAGTAAAAACGTTCTAGTACTGCTTTCTCAGATAATAAAGCGGAATTAAGTGGAAGAACTGGATGGATTTATTTAAGTTTGAGGGAATTTATTTTAAAAGGCGGATGTAATCGAGAGATTTTGGAATATTCCACGCAAATTCAGGCTAAAACTAATATTATAAACTGAAAACTAGATTGTGAATTGTCAGTGTCAAACTAGTCTTTCAGTTTTGAAGGTTATTTATGATCTGTCAAAGTGACAGATACGATTGATAATTCATCTGACAGCTGGAGAACCATTTCACAATGTAAAAAAATGAGCATTCATTCCATAAATTCGACACAAAAATTAACCAGTGGCCCATCAAATGATGATTTTAGATTTTTTGTAATCTAGACACATCAGACAACAAGTTTTACCATTTTCAGCGATTGGGCACCTCTCGAAGTTGATGAAAAATTCGATCAATTTTGAAATCTCTATTATGTTACTTCAGATTCGGATAAAATTTAACCAGTGGCCGGTCAAATGATGATTTTCGATTTTTTGTAATCTAGACACATCAGGCAACAAGTTTTACCATTTTGAACGTTTGGGCACCTCTCGAAGTTGATGAAAAATTCGATCAATTTTGAAATCTCTATTATGTTACTTCAAGTTCGGATAAAATTTATCCAGTGGCCGGTCAAATGATGATTTTCGATTTTTTGTAATCTAAACACATCAGACAACAAGTTTTATCATTTTCAGCGTTTGAGCACCTCTCGAAGTTGATGAAAAATTCGATCAATTTTGAAATCTCTATTATGTTACTTCAAGTTCGGATAAAATTTAACCAGTGGCCGGTCAAATGATGGTTTTCGATTTTTTGTAATCTAGACACATTAGGCAACAAGTTTTACCATTTTCAGCGTTTGGGCACCTCTCGAAGTTGATGAAAAATTCGATCAATTTTGAAATCTCTATTATGTTACTTCAAGTTCGGATAAAATTTAACCAGTGGCCGGTCAAATGATGATTTTCGATTTTTTGTAATCTAGACACATCAGACAACAAGTTTTATCATTTTCAGCGTTTGAGCACCTCTCGAAGTTGATGAAAAATTCGATCAATTTTGAAATCTCTATTATGTTACTTCAAGTTCGGATAAAATTTAACCAGTGGCCGGTCAAATGATGATTTTCGATTTTTTGTAATCTAGACACATTAGGCAACAAGTTTTATCATTTTCAGCGTTTGAGCACCTCTCGAAGTTGATGAAAAATTCGATCAATTTTGAAATCTCTATTATGTTACTTCAAGTTCGGATAAAATTTAACCAGTGGCCGGTCAAATGATGATTTTCGATTTTTTGTAATCTAAACACATCAGACAACAAGTTTTACCATTTTCAGCAGTTTGGGCATCTCTCGAATTTGATGAAAAATTCGATCAATTTTGAAATCTCTATTATGTTACTTCAAGTTCGGATCAAATTTAACCAGCGGCCGGTCAAATGATGATTTTCGATTTTTTGTAATCTAGACATATCAGACAACAAGTTTTACCATTTTTAGCAATTGGACACTTCTCGAAGTTGATGGAAAATTCGATCAATTTTGAAATCTTTATTATGTTACTTCAAGTTCGGATCAAATTTAACCAGTGGTCGGTTAAATGATGATTTTCGATTTTCTGTAATCTAGACACATCAGACAACAAGTTTTACCATTTTCAGCGTTGTATACTTTTGAAAAATACATTTTTATAGATCTTTGACGAGAACTCGGATAATTTAAATTTAATTATTAGATTCAACCTAGAAACTTTAAAGATCTAGAAAGTATTCTGCACCTATACTGTAATATCATGTAATTCAGTAACGAAACAATTCCGGACATATGTTTATAGGACAATTTTTCGCACTTATTTAGGACCACCCTCTATACAGATTATCCAACATTTAATTGTCTTTCAGTACAATTTCAGGCTATTAAAACTCGATTTGTTCGAATACAATGACCTATGTTATATTGAACTCCGGTATTTGATTGCTGATTGGCTATTAAATCAAATTATCAAATTATTTTTTGACTATACAGAGTGTTCCAAAAATCATGGGCACAATTGCACAACGTTTTTTTTTAAATGGAAAAAAATATTTTTTTCCATTTTTAGCAGTGGCTGACCATTATCTATACGTACCTATTTTGTTTGTTTTTTTTTCTTTGATGTGTATGTTCAGTGCAATGAATAGTTTTGTTAAAATAATATTTACATACTTAGTACCATTAAAAATAACAGTACTACCACAAATGTGAAGTTTAAAATGAAATAATTGGGGATTCTTTGATCAACAAATAGAAGATGCTTTAGACAACATTTGGAACTTTAGTGGTATACTGGGTGTTCAAAATGTACTGTCCAATTTTGGAAACTTTGAGCAACTTTTTTAGAGTTTTATTTATCGGTTTATTGCTACGGCTGATCACATTCAAAATATTCCTGAGGTATTCGGACGAGTGAGACAATCAATGCTTCGGCGATGCCGTCTTTCTGTCGAAGTTAATGGAGGATGATTTAAACATTTATTGTAAACATGCATTGTTTGTTTTTTGTTTTGAAGTGACCAATCTCCTCTTTTACCATGTAGTATTAAAACAAAACTACGTAGAGCAAAATAATGTTAATAAAAACTGTTCGTTTTAACGTCATATATTTTCTTTCAAAGTTTGTCGGTCTAAATTTTTTACACCCTGTATTTACTAACATATGCAGACGTTATTCAAGAATTCCACCATAGGGTTGCATTCCACAACAATCATATCGCGAAATAAAAATGACTGCTCACAGCTATTGTTTTCCAGCAGGCGGTGAAGGTGTTGGAGATGTCAGGCAAGATTGGGGATATGTCGACGTACGTGCCAACGCCCATATGTTCTGGTGGCTCTACTACACTACCGCAACCACCGTGTCACATTACAGCGAAAGACCGTTAATTATTTGGCTACAAGGTACGCTATATACGCTAAGCAATATGTATGGGGAAAAACGTGCCAAACATCGGGACGAATTTATTAAACCCTATACCTACCCTGTCCGCAAAGTATGATAAATTCGTTTAATTCAAAATACCATGTATCTATCCTACTTCAGGACTCTAATTTAATCCGTCCTGTTTGCAGCGTACGATTAAATATTTTCGGCGTTTTTTTGTTTTTAGGTGGTCCCGGAATGGCCGCCAGCGGCTACGGCAACTTCCTAGAGATCGGACCGTATAATTTGCATATGAAACCGAGACGTCACACTTGGATCAAGGATTACAACGTTCTATTCGTGGATAGTCCGATCGGAACCGGATTCAGTTATTTTTCCGAGAAGAACGCCACTTTGCTGACGTCCACCGAAGATATCGGTGGGGATTTGGTCACCTTCCTCCGGAAATTTCTCCAAAACCGTAAGGTATTCGCGAGGACACCCCTGTATATTTTCGGGGAATCTTACGGTGGGAAGATGGCCGCCGAATTTGCATATCAGTTAGAAAAGGTATGTACCTATTCTATCCAAACGATTGTACTCGTATAGGAATCCGACGTAATATCATTAGGTATTATAGTCTATTTTTAAAGTAGAGAGACGAATTTCTGAACAGACCACTTTGACAGTGAATTCTGATTGGTTGAAAGCAAGGCCAACTTTCACTGTATCGATCTTGTTCAGATTCTGTCACCTGACACTGTTTATTGTTAAGTCTTGTTGTCGATCTCAAGAAACTTCATATTTTAGAGACTACACTTAAAGGAGTTTCAAGAGCAACAGTATACCGAGTAGGCCATCTTTACTGAAACACTTTGATGAGACTGTACTGAAAACTGCTACATGAAATAGTGCAAATGATGTTTCGGCAAAATGAACCTCCGGCATTAGATAAGGTGTTGGTGCAAATAAAAAATAAAATACTCGACTATTTCAACCTACAATTGTGAGGTCAACGAGACAGAAAAGTTTTGTAGCCGTGAAACTAGAATTTATCTCATATTTTAAAAACACCCAAGAAAATAGTAGACAAAAAAAAAACAAGAAGAAGAAAAGGGAAAGCAAATCCGAAAGTTCCCACCATGAGATCCTAGAAGAAACCAAACCAATGAGTATTTCAAGTGATAGTTGTTCCGAATTTAAAAGCAATGAAGATGATGATATCGAGACGATCTTAGCATCATGAATGGTCTTGCAGCATCTAGTCAAACAAAACAGAAATAGTAACAAGCTCTCCGTACAAAAAAATGGTGGAAGAGAAGAATCATTAGAAAAAGAAAAATTCGAAGCAGTAAAAAAGGAAGCTTCCATTTAAACTGGCTTTATTTGTGAACCTTATCATTAGCACATTGAAAAATATTTCATTTTATAAATAAGAAGTAAATTAATGGACTTGCAACTTTTCTAATTATGGCAGATATCGACGAAATCAAACTATTCAAAGCAGACTTCAATTACATCGATGTTTCCACAAGTTATGCTTCAGAAGCACCTTTCCACAAAAATTGACAGTTCACAGTTAATCATGGTCGTACACTAAACTAGTTCTCGTAGAGCAAAATTTGTAAAATCAACCTTTTAGTTCACAAAAGGGTCTAATATGGATAAAAGTGTGACAATCAGAGGTGACGATTCGAGCAGCAGTTTCTGTAAAGCTTTAGCGTCATTCCCAACGATATTTCAGATGTTGTGTGTCTACACAGACAATCAAATCACACTAAAAGTTTTTCAAATCTAAACTTCTTTAGGAATGGAGAGTTCTTGGCATCTCTGATATGGATTTCAGGCTGTTTGAATACTAAAGAAATGATAAAAGGAGATGATCTTGCAAAACAAGAAGGTGATATGACAAACGTTGGATCTGTATCTATCCTTAGCATTTCCAAAAGCCGACTCAGAGAAGAAATCAAATAATGGAAAGCAAGAAAACTGCCACCCCCTGAAGAATAAATCGATTTTGCAAACCCACAACTACGACTGGTGTGGATGTAATTTGCGGTAACAGCTCAGCGAAGGTTTCCACTTCGAAAACAATACTTATTCAAAATCTTGGATTCTACTTGTTGCGGTGTAGAGATGATAACTCTACTCCAGCTTTTTTTTGATCCCCATTTCAGTTTTCCACGCCACTTTTACTACTCTGATGATGACCAAATCATCTTAATTGTTTTATTTTAATCTTGGCTTTCAAATTTCACCAATTTTGTCATTCCAACTATCTTCCTTGAGACTTTTATTTCGCATCGCTAGATTTTTTGTTTTAGTTCAGACACACGATTTGCCGCCGAATATGAATATTTACACCAGGACTGATTTTCTTATTGAAGAACAACTTCAAACCGATAAGCTTCTTGTCCAACCGGTCAAAAATAACATAGGTCATCATCCTTGACAGTCTTCGTGACGCTTTCAACGAAGCCAATATCCTTCTAGACGAGCAGTTTGGTTTTTGCCAGGGCTTATTGCCTGATTTTCAACTCCTCCGACTCACTAAAGAATGCGGTTTTTCTTGATTTCACCACAAATTCGACTCAGTGTTTGGTCATTTGGATAGGTATTATTATTGTTCTGTTATGAGGGCTTCCGGGTTTTGACCGCGTCATAGTAAAGTACATATATATATAATACAAAATAAAATAAAGCAAAAATGAAAAAGAAAAATTACAAAAAATATATATACAACTTACTCAAACTCGACGTTTCGCCACTAATGTAAGTGGCTTTTCAGGAGCAAAACTAGGTGAGGGGCGCCAGAAGGTCACGGTAACTCGACGTGTCAACCACGCTAGAGGCGAAAACCTTCTGTCAGAAGGGTTTATTTCTAATAGTTATGAGCAGCTCGTAAAAGTTTATTTATGATGAAAATATTTTTATTACATTCGCATTTCTGTAAATAAATAAATGTTATGTATCTTATCTATCCTCCGGTTTACACTTTCTAATTAATTTAAATCCTTTCCTCTTCAGAATTCAGTGATTTGGGCCGGGGATACGTTCAGAAATTCGTCTCTTTACTTTAAAAATAGACTATAGTTGTCAAAAATATGAATAGATACCTCAGTTTATCGAGAAAAACAAATTTTTCCGGATATAAATAATAAATTGGAACGAACATCCAGTATTCTATATCGGCTGCACTCACACGTCGATGAATAACTTATGCATATGTAATGCCTAACCACTTGAGAAACATAAAAGACCTCCGCACACACAGTCGTATTCCTATACCTTTTTTAATAAGTAAACACGACGAAACGACGACGACAACAACAACAACCAAAAAAAAACGCGGCGTACACAATCAGTACACGTTTTCGTGTTGGGCGACGAAATATCAAACATTCTCAATATTTCAGGAGATCAGGAACGGAATAATGGATGTAAATCTGAAAGGAATCGGTCTGGGCGACTCGTACACATCACCGATAGACTACGTATTAAACTACGCCCCATTCGCCCTGACAATCGTAAGTATAATTCTTACATGTTGTACTTTTATTGGATGTAGTCGGATGTTGGACGATGGAAGGTTCGAAAACTGGCGACTATCCTGGGAATTCGATAAAGTTTGTCTCTACGTTGACCCACGTTGGTTAGTTTCTGCATAACATTAACCCAATAATATTAATACTGCGGATAATCTTTTGGGGAATAATCATTTGCTGAAGTTGATGCTGAATGAAACGATGTCTTATTATTTTGAAAAGCAACTAATTGAATTCATCTAACCACAAAAAGTCATCTTCTGTCCCATCGAGATTATTTAAAATTGAACATTTTTTAAAAGACTTGATCACTACATCTGTTCGAATATCGTTCCATGCATACTTCATTAGAATATTATCTGTGAATGGATATCACAGATAATATTCTAATGAAGCATGACGCATTTGACCCCCTTTCTTTGAATGGTTTGTTTATGCACACATCTAATGGTGACAGCAAGGAAGTCAATCCTCCAGGAATAACGACCACATCAGTGTTATAGTGTCTTCAATTTTCTTTAGTTTTTTAGATTAAATGAGATCTAAACATGTCCCAAACTAAAAGAGATGGTTTTCCTAGAGCTCCGGGTCGGTTTTTCCAGACATGTTCTATCCACAACTCAACGCCTTTTTCATCCATTCATCCCTTTTCGTGGACATGAACAAAAATCACAGCAGGAAATTTTAATTTAATTAATATTGGCCTCAATTTTGTACCATCTATTAGACAAGATAACGCAACATTCATTGCCAGTAGTACTTATATTAATTGTTTTAGTACCTTTCAGGCCGATTTTTTTTTATTGCCGATCATGTTGATCATCATAATAATAATCATAATAATTTTCTTTCTTTCTTGCCTGAATCACAAATGTTTGAAGCTTTCGTACCTTCTCATCCAAATTGTCTGGCAATTTTTGTGAAATTTTGGTCTTTTCTTGAAGCACTAGAGTGTTTCTATTCATAAATCTTCCATACCAACTTTGAGATGCCTCGAAATTTACACTTTCTTCTTTATTACATTTTGCCCATTTTAGTGCAAACAATCGAATTGAGCTTCTTGTTACAATCAATCCATTTTTACGACTTTGTAAAACCCATTACTTGACATGTTCTTCTAATATTAGCCACTTGGCTTGTCCCTTTCTTAATGCACGTTTACTTTTTGGCATTTCTTTTATGTTCTCTTCATTTTTTCTCCATTTGCAGCAGCTCGATTATCGTGTTTGTTTCCACACTGTTCTACAGTACACTTAAAACTTGCTTCATATTTTGAACGTTTTGTAGGAGCCATCTTTTTATGCGCACACGACAAAAATTGATAAATAACACGAAACATCATCAAAACATCTGTATTAAAATGCACACTTTTGAATGCGTACACAACAATCAGCTTTATGACCTCGACCTGAAATGCCAATTAAAACTTTATGTCGACATGCCTGATTTTTAAATTCAAATGTGTCAAAAATTTGACGGGCAAATGACAAATGTCATTGATCCACTTAAGTAATTCTAACCTACAAATGTTTCAGGGTTGCCAAACTAAATATCTTACCACACTGTCCCCAGTTTTGTGAAACGACATAACGTAGAAATAAAATTTACGGATTCATAGATATAGTATTAATTGTCTGTTCCCTATTTTAAATTTCTAGATTGTTTAATTAATATCAATAATACAAAAATGGTTAACTTTAGACAAAAAAAAATCACTGACGTATCAAAATTTTGCATAAATTTATTTTATATTGGCTGTTGCTTCCTCTAATGAGAAACCAGCAATAATCTTCCATCATGACGGGATCCCATTGACAGTGTTATGTGATCGCACAGAGACCAACAGATTACCTTCAAACCAACACCTCTCAGGACATAATTCGTAAATTTCAACCACATTTCGTAGCCAGTGACACCCCATGAGGATTGGAGAGCTTACGAGTACGACCATCAATTTTCTTATCTTTTTGAGTTTTAAAACTTCTGGGTTTGGTTTTCTCGTTATCTCTGAAAGTTTCTTTTATTTGAGGTTGGAATGGTTGTCACATTTTTTTTTGTAATCCCTTATTTAATTTTTAATCTACTTTTGGAAAGTTTAGCACCAGTAAATCTCTCTAATACTGTTGCAAAATGTTTGGCCCCCAACACGGGCCTTGGCAAATAGTTTATAGTTCTAAATAACTGGTATCAAATAAAGAGAATGTCTTGATAGAGCTTACGAGACAGCTTTCTTTCTAAAAGCGTAAAAGGTCGAAAAGTATGGAATTTCTCTTTCTTTGAGATCGGAATAATGGCTGTTTGAGTTTGATTTGATAGGTTTTCGGGTGGGCTTTCCAAAATAATTGGACGACTTGTTGCCAGCTCTAAATCATCCGTGGTACGTTCAAAATGTTAATCTTTGAGAAACCTTCTAATTAATTTTAATAATAATTTAACATTTTTTTTACCTGCCAAACTCCTACAACGGTTTTCAAAACCTTTGATGCTTATAATGGACATTGTTAGAATTTTTACAAGCAATGATGAAACGTGCCATGAATTTTAATGTTTTGCAAGAAAAGAAACATTATTGGTAAAGAATTGATGCAACTATTCTAGCTCCTGCATTTGGCATTAGATTTGTAATGACCACCACCGATTTATGATTTATTTGATAGCAGAAACATGACTGGAAGCTTTTCCACCTGGTTTAAAAATAACTATCAACGAAAGCATACTTGATGATATCCATTTGCTAATGGAATATCAGCTTTTATATAGATTAAAAGAAAACCTTCTACAATAACGTCTCTAGATTTAATATTGTTACAGACCAAATCACATCGTGTACTGATGAGACTGTAGTAGATTAAAACAGATCTATAAACGTTGATTAATCCGTAATGCCACACCAATGCAAATATGTTTGCATTTATTTTTTGAATTGATTTATCTGATGTAAGAACCTTTATATAGACCATACTTGTAGTAGTAGGACCTAACACAATGTTCTCGGTTAGTATTTCTTGTAGTAATTGATTTAAAAACGTTTTCGGAGGGAATTTCCACGGTAAGTCGGGATCCATGGACCGTGAAATGTTCTCCAACGGTCCCGTTTACCGAACACACCACCAAGCTAAAGCGAAAGAACAAGAAGAAGTCAGGACAAAAAGAAAAAAAAACGAAAACCGCAGGCAGGAGTCAAGTAAGAGGAAATAACGACGACCGCCCTGGCAAACCACGGAAAACAATATATTAAAAAGATAACTACACTGTCACTCTCCATGTAAGTTCCCAAGTGGCGACCTGTCCTGTACGGTTATTTTGGTCAAGGCGGTGGTATTATTTACGGACGAGTTAATACCGCAGCGCAAAGTTCCGCGCGTTAGTTTCGCTCCGGATCCGAGGGGTAGGTATTTAATACGTAATTTGAATTCGTCGTGTGTGCACGAAGACCGACCGAAGTTCGATGATTACCTTCTTGTAGGTATTTACGTTTTTGGCGTACGTCGAGATGACGATTTTTTGGCAAAAATCTATTTCGTTTTGGCATCCGATGAAGTCGTACTTAAATAAAAGTTCGATAGTCGGATGGGGGAGAGGGGGATGTCGCAGTGTCCCCGTAACAGCGTTGCCAGGATAATTTACCGATATAATAAAGTGTGTACTTTTTAAAAGTCGTATAATATATTTTATTTCTGCGAGTTGCACTACATGAACTGGAATGGGATGATGTTTATTGTTAATCGATGATAACATTGGAGATTTAAAATTAAGTCTTTCATAAGTATTAATATTTATATCAAATTTCGACAGCTAAATGACGTTTATGGAAAAACTAATCTACTTAATAGAAGTTTGAATAAATTGTCAATCATTGCTGTCACAGTGACATTTCCATTACTGTCGCAATGTGACCAACTTAAAATAAATCCACAATTAAATAATGACAGCTAAAGTCTATTTTTAAAGTCGAGAGACGAATTTCTGGACAGAGATAATTGATGAACTGGCAAAATCACAAAATAATAATGTTACGATTACCTCCTTACCACTGCGAACTGATGCAATATTCGCTTTTGAAGCGTCAAAATATTGTCATAATATGTGTACATGTAATACTGTCATATGGGTCGTCAATCATCGCTGTCACGTTGACAGATAATATTGTATATTGCGATTGAGCATCACAATAACCTCCAAACTTAAAGCCTAGTTCACGATGTGTAAATTTGTTCAAAATTTTGACATGCCAAATTTAAAATGATTAGCAAAAATATATTGAGATAGGATGTTGCCTTAACCACTTTCAAAATTCTAAAATTCACCTATTATGAGTATGCTTTGCTGTCATATGCCAGATATTTATCGAAGTTAACAAAATTGAAATTGATTATCTATAAAAGCGTATTATTACAACTGTATAAATTGAAGCAGAGAAATTTGTTCGTTCCCGTGCACTTTTTGCTGTTTCGAGTGGATTCCCAAGCACAAAATTTAGTAACTTTGTGTCTTTATGTTGGGTCGGAACATTGCGCTTTCCAGATCCTTGCCTACTGACAATTAATTCAAATTCAATAAGTTTTCTCTTTGCTGACACCACCGTGTTTTTATTGTAATTCGCTTCTGTCTAAAGTGACAGGTTAAAATGGAAACAAATGTCAAAAGTCACATTTTTTTCCATTTTATCGATGAAGTTTACATTAGGAGAAATTCCTATGTCCTATATAGATTTTTTACTAACTGACCGTACAGTCAAATTCTCGATAAAAAGCTCTGCATGACTTGTAAAAGAACAACATTTTTAAAACATTGGCTGGAATACAGGGAAAATCAAAATTACATGTACAGACTGTAGTGATTTTTCCAGATAAAAATTATAAGATATTGTCAACTTTTTCTCCATTTGTATAAAACTTTTTGATTCATTGGGCATCATCAATAGTTTCAATCAATCTCATCAAGAGGTTTTATTATTTTAATAAGAATACAAACGTTTGTAAAAAACCTCAACAAAACTTTCTTGACGTTTCTAATTCTCAAATATCACTGCGTTACCGTGACTGACATTTCTGACTCATGACATATTAATAATTGAGTGATGTCAACAAAGATTTTGTAGAACTTTATCATTTAATTATAAAGCATTATTAACAGTTGTATAAAAAATAGTGTATGATATACTTGTTACGAGTGATTTTATTTTGTTCGAAGTGTTACTCATCTCACTACGCTCGTTTCGTAATCTTCCCATCTCACAAAATAAAATCGCACTTTTAACACTAATATCATAATAATGAGGGTAGATGTAGATTATTCGAGTACAATAACAATAATTGTTATTAAAAAAAAAACCAAAGTATCATAATATTGTACATTTGATACGGTAGATATGTTATTGAATATAATTATTAAAATCGACCTGAAAAAATCTATAGCTACAAATCAGTCCTAGGTATGGATACCAAGGTATCGATTCAAAGAATCAATTCGAAGTATCGATTCAAGGTATCGGTTCTCAAGTATCGATACCTGCCGATACTTAACCGATTCCAGTAATCGGAATCGATATATCGGTAAATATCGATACCTCGATTGATATTGATACCCGTTACCAAAAATGTCGGTATTGCCCAGCCCTACTTTTGTAACATCGCTTTTTGGTGGGCACTCCGATTCGACATTTTTTACCTTTAAATTGACCTCTGTCAAAAGTGACAGGTTAAAATGGAAACAAATGTCAAAAGTGACATTTATCTCCATTTTGTCGATGAAGTTTACATTAGGAGAAATTCCTGTCCCAAGATTTTTTGCTAACTGACTACATATATATGTAGATACTATTGATTTCATAATGATCTGGGACAGTAAAACTGACATAACGTAGTTTTTTTAATAGTGTAAATGCGACTTTATTTGACAAATGTTTGAAAATGTCAATGCGATAAGTCAAAATTGTATTAATTACTTCAGTACAATTTACAATAGGAAATGCATATTGTCCTAAATTATTATGAAATCAATAGTACATTCCCCATCCCAATAGCCATAAAAATCAATTAATAATTAATTTATTGTAATAAAATTGTCCGTTTTCATTTATACAGGTAAAGGGAGAGCGAGATTGTTTGTACTCATTTGGCATACCTGACTTAGATAAGCTAACTTCATAGTTGTTGCGAATGTCATATGCTATAGGTTGGATATTTGGTGGCAGGTTAGGGATGTATTCATGAACTAGAGCTGCCAAATGCGGTCAAACAATCTCGCTCTCCCGATATATAATTCATCAGTATCATTTGTCAAATTTGACAATCGAAACTTTTCGTTCATTGCCAACTTCAAGTTAGTATGATGCAACAATAAAGTACCGTTTAATTTGACGCGGGACAGTATTAGCATCACATGCCGACTCGCGACTCACAAAAAAACAATCTTTTTCATTTTGTTGGTCTTGAAAATGGTTCTCTGTTCTCGATGGGTTGTCAATCATCGCTGTCACATTGAAAGGTATTGTACAGTGGTGGCCAGATAAATGTAGTAACAAGCTTAAATTTCATATATGTCAAAAATTTGAAATTTTATTATTGTAAGACGAATTTAGCTTGAGCTACTTATCATAAAAATCTAATGTCAAATCATATACCGGAACATATTAACTTTATTATTGTTTCTTAACCTTCATCGTGCTGGTTTTATTTAACCGCATTCTTGTAAATGAATTAATACATGCACTTTATCAACTACTATAAGCTTTCATGCTATTGTAAAAATATATTTAGTTGACGTTTTAAAAATTAAAAAATTATTTGACATTTAAATGTCAAAATACTAACAAAACTTTTGTCAATATTGGATACTAACTTATTAAGTTGGCATTTCCGAATTTTGACGTTTCTCACTATAGTTTGACACTTCACATAATAATAATGTCATAAATTAATATTAAAAAAGTCTTTTTCTTCTAATAAAGTTTGGTACAAATTGTCACATGTATATGACAAATTTGAAGTGTCTAAACGGAGCTTCTCTAAGAGAAATTTGCATCATTTTTTAGCTGTCAAACGCTGTCGAAAGCTGTCATTTTTATCTCAATAAAGAATGCTTCCGGTATAAACATGAACATAGATTAATGTAACCTAAAAATTAAAACAAAAGAGTTTCAATCCATCAAATTGGAAGATCCGTTAAGGGGAATATAAAATCCAATCTGTTATCCGAGATATTTCGAGCACGCTTATATAAAATTAAGGAATTCCTATATTACCCAGGAAATGATTTAACAAACTCTTAATTATGTCGTTTCTCTTGACATGTAGCGTAGCCCTCGCGACGGATATTAAACCATCTTCCGTTTACGCTCCTCTCCCCCCCCTCCTTTGTTCTTATGTATATACCCTGTTTTCTAATATACGTCGCTTCGGTATGTTTGATTTAATTTTTCCGTACGTTTCTCGCAGGGTTTAATTGACAAACAAGGATACAAGATAATAGACGATCTGGCACAGCAGACGCAGAAGGCTGTAGACAAAGGCCTGTACGTGGAGGCCTTCGATCTGGAAGTGAAAATAACGAACACCCTCGTTGAACTAACAAAAGGAATCGACGTTTATAACATTGTAATAAGATCTAACTCGACATCGTCGCCGAGTAAGTTCAAAGTTAACGAAATTCTCGAATTAATCAAGTAGCTTCGGCCGCCTCACTTACTTACCGACTCACTCACTCACTCGAGCCTTTGCCTCTGTGTAGTCTCTTTATAATTTCAGAGCTTATGAGCTACGAAAAGAAGTGCAATAAATTTATGAACTCGTTCGTCAAGGCGAGGTTGGGTATTCCCCGCCAAGTTACGTGGCACTACACCAATAGGGACATCTACAACGCTCTCGATGAGGATATCATGCGTTCGGTAACTGACAGAAGTAGTCATTCACGGTCGATGTAAGTTATTTTATGTTTTCGTTTCGTTTTTTTTTCTGTTTCAGTTGAATATCTCTTGAATAATACCAACGTGAAGGTTGTCGTTTATAATGGGATATTTGATTTTATCGTAAATACTTCTGGTAAGATAATTTTGATTTATATTGATAAGAAACAAAAGAAAAATCGTGAAAATTACCTCAAATTATAAGTTGAAAGCTCTGGTTTCGACCTTCCAGATCTCGTCAGCGTAACTACGAATGCGAGATCTAATTTCATCGCACTTCGTACTCGACTAGATCGGTATCTGTTGTACCGACTTGTGCTGTGTAGTGCTCTCTGATCTTGCCCTTTATAGAGGCGAGTTGCGACAAAATTCGATCTCACATTCGTAGTTGTGCTGACGAGACTTGCGAGATCGAAACCGCGTGGTCCGCTTCTCTCTCAGTGAAATCTGTGCTATTGTAATATCTTCAATAGAAATGAGTAAATACAAATAAGACAGCTTCTTCAATTCTACTCTAATTTTCCCCATGCTACTAATACAGGGTGGGCCATCTAACATTTGGAATTCAAACTATCGCTTATTTTGATTTTAAAACAGATAGAGTGGCATTCACGAATTAGTTTTTTGTTTGACATTTGTAAAATGGGATGTTTTGCACTCGCTTGAAAATTGGAAATAACTGATTGAAGGCCTTCAACTCAGCGCTAGTCGGAAAACGTTGCTTTTTTGCGTGAAAATCCATCAACATCAACTCATCATCGTTCTCAAGAACCTCGTCAAGAACTGAACATTCCTCGCACTTCTCTGAGGAAGATTTTGAATGAAGACCTCGGTACGAAAGCTTGCAAAGTTCAATTAGTCCAAGGATTAGAAGCCTTCATGATCATCCGACGCATTTTCAGTTTGCCCAATAGCTTGGAGATCGCTTGGGATTTATATCCAAAAATTATCTATTTAGATGAAGGCCGTTTCCGCGTCGGAGGCTGCGTTAATAAGCAAAACTGTCGTATTGGGGGCTCAGAAATTCCAAACGTCATCACTGAGAAGCTGATTCATCCGAAACGAGTGACTGTTTGATGCGGATTTTGGTACGGTGGCGTCATTGGGCCAATTCTCTTCGAAAATGGTCCTTCTGTTCTCGCTCTTGAACCCATCCGGCCTTTGAAGTGTGGTTATGTGTGTGTGGGATCCCATAACCTCCCCTTTCCCCCTGCTGGAGTCTGCGTGATCTTCGTAAGTGTATAGGCTTTCTATGGATTGTCGATGTTCAGCACTCTGTTGGCTCTTACCCTGGGCGGTGGTCTGTCAGGGTCTAGTTCCATTAGGTGTGAGACCAGAGGATTGACAGCAGGGATTGTCCGATCTCGCGTCTTATTGGCCAAAGTTGACAGATGGTCCTTTCAAGGCATGGGATTTTCAAGTCAATTCGCAGTTGTTCATTCCTTATGAACTAAGGAGCTCCAACCAACATCCGAAAGATCTTATTTTGAAGGAGGTAGGTTTGTCTTTGCTCGGCTTGATCAACAAAGGGCTCCATATGAAATTATAGGACGCAAGAAAGAGATCAACACTTTCAACCTCAAGGATAAAGTACTCTTGGAGCAAAGGAGTGGAAGTAATGCTAATCTTGCTGCCACAAATCTCTCTGATATTCTTTTCACATGCTGCTGAAAAGTAAGCCTCCTGATTGCTATAAATTTGGGTTCATTTAGTTTTAACCTTCAGTTGGATCCCCATTCAACAGTGGCACCAACTTGTGCGTGCAGGAGGATTTTAGATAGATCTGCCATGTGTATCAAGAACAACGTTGGTGCGAGAAGGGATCCCTGTGGAACACCGCCGGCTATTTGCTTAGGGGTGGAAATAGCTTATTCGACCCTTAGAAGGGAGAAAGAGCGACCAGAAAAAAATGAGGAGATGACTACGTATCAATCGTGGATTGATTCCCGTGGAAACCATTTTATGAATCAGCCCATCATGTCAGACAGTATCGAAGGTCCTTTCGATGACCAAAGAGACCGGTACCAGAGTCTCACGAACTTCGATGGAGTTACGGATAGCCTCAGTAATCCTGAGCAGTTGGAAGTCTCCGGAATTGTTCGTCCTGAATAATACGTATCATTGAGAAAGATTTATTCCTTTAATCTACCCAGGACAACAGCTTCAACTATCTTGGCTAAACACGAGATGAGCCCAATAGGACAATAATTCTGGGGGAGTCGAGGATCTTTGCCAGATTTTGGGATGGCCATTACATGACTAAATTTCCAGATCTTGGGGAAATATTCTAAGTCTCACCAATCTGTCAAGCAAAGAATCAGGGAACTTCGAGAGGGTATTTGAATCCCCTGAATCTCGGAGGGAGGTTCACCCTCCAGAGGGGCAAGAGTGGTCAGTGTTTCTTCGACTCGATCCTCAATCTTCTCGTCAGAATCATCAAGTTCGGCCTATGTGAATGCAGAAGAGGAATGATATGCAAAGACTTCAGTTCTGCTGTTGGAACACCACCCCGTTTGTGCCGTGAAAGGGATTCAAAGAGTTATTCTTTTGGGCATTGAGTTGAAGTACCGAGGCCATCTTATCTTCCAAAATAAGCCGTTGTCCAAAGCAAGTGAGGAAACCTTCTCCCACCATTTCTCCTCTCTGTATTCCTTTAGCGTAAGTTTAAGTTTACTAGCAAGGGAGTTTGCCCAGAGGATATCTGTTAGGTGAAGGGTCCTCTGCGGATTTTTGTTTCCACAGATTGAAGAGGATGACATGGACGACGTTTAGTTTCAATGGGAGGGCGTTACTTGCCACACAGCCAATTTTTGGGGACCACTTTCGAAAATCGAATAATCAGTCGAAATTCTGATGCAAATTGGTAATCTTTGAGCTGTTAGATTTTCTTGATCGCCGATTGATTACTCGATGTTGCCATTCATGAAATTCAAGCCCAAACAATCGAAATAAATAAATAAATAATAAATGTAAAGTTCGAAACGTTAGATGGCTCACCCATTAACGGTAATGTACTTTTAATTATATCCATTACCTCCCGATTCATTAGGTTAATATCACCTCAATTTTTTTTTACAATAAGGTTAGATTAAAATTTCAGTTTCGTGCAGCATTCTTCCTATTTTCTCTCCTTTTTAATAATTCAAGTCAGAGTCCTCGTCGAAATACGAAAAACATCGCAATTCAAGGGCGTAGAGAACAGTGGAGGGAACGACAATTAAATACAAATCCATTTGGAGCCTTAAATAAAACATTTAAACGCACCCTCCGTTAGAGTGGCGTCTTGTTAAATTTTAACTAAGTTGTGTGTTTTCCTAGGAACGTTAAGCTGGCTTGACAAGCTGGACTGGATTGGAGCGCCTTTATGGCATAACGCCTCGCAAGAAGCTCTCGAAATTAATATGATCAACGAGGGATATGTAAGAAGAGCTGGCAATTTAATATTCTACATCGTTCTACGCGCCGGACACAGTGTACGTCCCCATTACACATACATACGTATATATCTCTAGATATTATCTTTGTAACAAAATATACCAGTTGTTCTATCTGTTGTTATATCTCTCTGTGTGTCTGTGTATGTGTAGAATATGGGAGGGAACGATCAAATATTCAAAACTAACGTTCTGCAATATCAATTTACAGGTCCCTATAGATAACGTAATTGCGATGGAGGAAATCTTAAGGCTGGAAGTTTCGGGGGATTACGATTGAGTCTTCGTCCGCGTCGTGATAAGATTTCGGTATTTAATACGAATTTGTTGTCGAAGTAAATTATAGAGATAATTTAAATAAATTATGAATAAAATTATTAAGTTGTTTATTTTATTGTTAGGATTACAAATTTTGGTTTAAATCGGAACGCACCCTCTTTGAAGCTTGTTGATATCCCATGCGAACCCGCTGACAAACGCTAACTTCACTCAGTATCACCAAACATGAGCGGAAATGACGTCAACGTCTGACGGATCTCGATTGACATTTACGTCAAATTTGACGTTTCTCGATAGAACACGAAAGATATACATATATATGTTTTAGACGTTATGTTTTTGCGAATACACTTCATTGTTTACTTTTAATCTTTAAATAAACGTGAGCGGAAACGACGTCAAGCGTTGACTATATTTCTGCCGATGTTTTTGACACTCTAACTTAACTGACCGATATTTACATCAAACTTGAAATTTCCCGATAAAAATGCGGAAGCTAGCCGGCCGCCATGTTTGCATACTGACACTTCACATAACTGTTACGTAGACACTACAGCGGCGATTCCAGGTCTGGTGATTTTTCGCCAGATCTGGGGTTTTGAAGTGACATCAGATACAGAATTGTCTTTAACAGAGTTCTGGAAAAATTAGGAAGTGACATCCAGGACGATGAGCTCTGCTTGGATGAAATTATGGCCAGAATGCGTTCATAGGAGCTCGAACCTTTTCCTGACGATCCTACACATGTAGTGCAGGCAATTGTTAATTTGAGTGCGTCCATAAGGTTAGATGTAAGTGATGAGGATGTGAAGGAGTTGGTGGATAACTACAGAGAAGAACTTACAACTGAAGAACTCCAAGACCTTCATTTACAAGTGCAATAGTCAGCAGAGGAAGAAGTTGCTTATTATTAAGTTGTTTTTTTTTAATTTTATTGTTAGGATTACAAATTTTGGTTTAAATCGAAACGCACCCTCTTTGAAGCTTGTTGATATCTCATGTTGGCGTCCATGCGAACCCGTTGACAAACGGTAACTTCAGTCAATATCACCAAATGACAAGCTAGCTGGCCGTCATGTTTGTTATTATAGCATCTTTAATCAAACATGAGCGGAAACGGCGTCAACGTCTGACGTCAATCAAACTCTTTAACTTTAAACTTAACACGTAATCGTTTATTTTTATTCTTGTACGTTAGACGTTGAGGTTATTTCCACCGCTATTGGATACTCTGACTTGACGGATCTCGATTGACATTTACGTCAAATTTGACGTTTCTCGATAAAAATGCGGAAACTAGCCGGCCGCCATGTTTGCATACTGTCACTACACATAACTGTTATGTAGTCACTACAGCGGCGTTGCCAGGTCTGGTGATTTTTTTTTTGCAACTGGTGATTTGGTGAAAACTTAAAAAAAATGTCATGTTTCTGGTGATTTTTAGAAAATTTATTTTGTTATACTATTACTTGAATGCCAGTTACGAATTAAATATTATGAATAAAGGTATTAAATATAACTTTCCTAAACCTATAGATAGAGTTGCGTTAATAAGTAAAAAAATCTAGTAATTTTTTTTCAAATTTGTCAACTTTTTATATAAAAAACTGGTGATATTTATTTTTTTTTCACCTGGCAACATTGCACTACAGTGATATCTCGATTTTCGTCGACTTTTTTCGCAAAAGATTTGTCTCGGATCTCATCGACAAGCACACGCATTGTGCTGCTTAGTGTTGGGTGAGCATTGTTCTGCATCATACAATTCTATTGCTTTTCAGTGTTTTTGTGCTACCTATTTTTTATATATTGCAAGTACTAATAGGTACTACAATTACATGTAAGTTCCTAATTACTGCGTTCAATCTAATGTGTGTATTTTATATCAAACCCTTTGCTTTTAGCTCTATCATGACACCAAAAAAAGACTTTAAAGCCAGCAGCTCTTCGGAAAAGAAGCCCGGATACATCCAGCATATGATTGCAGAACGTCAATTTCACAAGAAATGTAGGTTCAAAGGTGTTTTGAAGTGACATCAGATACAGAATTGTCTTTAACAGAGTTCTGGAAAAATTAGGAAGTGACATCCAGGACGATGAGCTTTGCTTGGAAGAAATTATGGCCAGAATGCGTGCATAGGGGAGATTCTGAAAGGCTTGAACCTTTTGGGGTTAGATGTGAGTGATGAGGATGTGAAGGAGTTGGTGGATAACTACAGAGAAGAACTTACAACTGAAGAACTCCAAGACCTTCATTTACAAATGCAACAGTCAGCAGAGAAAGAAGTTGCTTCAGATGATGAGGATGAAGATTATGTAGGGCGAAGTACAAATAATTTTGGAGGAAAATCATCCAGAAAAAGCTATTGTAGACCATGTCTGCCCCATTTTAGACAAATGAACAGAAACAAACCTCTTTGGACAGCTTTTTTGTGCGACCTAGGTCCAGACCAAGGTTTGGGCTTGATACCTGAAGTCCGTATGGAGAGAAATTGTTCTTCCAAGCAATTATATCTGCAGAAAATGTAAATGGCATCTTAAATGTTTATTTATTCTTTATAATAGTTTTTTGTATTTATTTTATATGAATTTCTTCTTATTTTTAGTTTAAAAAAATACAATATACTCGTACATGTGTGCTCTACACTGATTCACATAAAAATATTTGTCTCGATTTTCGTGGATTGTTTTTTGAGGGATTATCGATGAAAACCGAGGTATCACTGTATTTTGTTTAATAGGAATTAATTAAATTTAATTAAAAAGTATCAAAAAAGCAGGATTTTAATATCATGTCTTATAACAATTTAAGTTTTGCAATTAAGCCATAACGATATCGTCATGCATCTGTCAACTTCAAGATATACGTTTATTTTTTTGAAGGTTATGTAATCCTTTCAGTATTGATATTAGTTGTCAAAATTATTTTTACTTGCGCTTAACTGTCGTACTTTCTAAACTTATAACTCTATATTTATGAAATAATACTCTAATTTTTTTCTCATATTAATATAATTGGCTCTCTTTACAAATGTCAAAAACTTTAACTAACCTAGCCAACAGCGTTCTGTTAACGGTTCTGTGCTTTACACGTTCTCCAACTATAGATGGCAGCACATATCAGTCATCCAATATACATAAAATGTATCCTTTATTCTCACAATTATGAAACGTCAAAATCTAGGAATCTAATTCAAAAGCATTATTTAATGAATATAACCAATATCCGGTGATAGAATAGTATTTATTTAAATCTTAAATTACGAAATATTGACAGATAATGTTGAAATCGCACTTCCGTCAAATTATTTCGTAAAATAGAATCAACAAGGGATTAATATCAGTTTAGGAACGCACTCCAACCATTGACATTTAGCCATTCTTCTGTCAAACCTTCCTTCATCGTTTTAATTTCGCTTTCGATGCACGAATTATGTTATATTAAGATTCGATTCGTTTCTAATCGTGTCATAAACTTGTTTTATCATAATCATACCCTATTTATTTTATTATACAAGCGATGCAAACCCATAGATACAGATTTAATTTACGTAAATGAGACCCGTTTCACACGAGCATATTCATCATTTTAATTCTATAGATCTGAATTTGTGTGTTTTATTGGATTCGTAGAGAGACGGTAATAACATAAATATATGTACATAAAGTAAAAAAAAAAAACCGTCAAATTCTGAACTCCTACGCGTCTGAAAGCGCACTTATCCCGGTGTTATCCCGTGCGCATTACAGCCGAACACTTCAGATGAATGTAACGGAGAGAATTTACGGACCCTTTAGCCCCGATATGTAAATAGTGAAGTAGCATCGCGATTATCGGAAGAACGAGGGGAGAAGCCGTGTGTACGGGGGCTCTTCAAACATGATATATTTCGAAGGGCTCGCCCGTCCCGGTCCAACTGGAAAGTCGTAAAAATACATTTCAATTTAGATTTGTCAGAACGTTTACCAGTAAATTTGTACATATCAGCGCGAGTGTATATTCAAAATAGAAAACCGATCAATTAATCATGCCGGACTCTCTCTCCAATCTCTCTCTCTCTACTTTATTCACTCACCCCCGGTTTATACCTTTGGAACGTTCGGTTTCGACTTTACTTCCGTTTTTTTTTTATTTTTTTTTTTTCGGGGGGAAAACCGGCCACAATGGTCACAGTTCGCTAGGTATATAGCGTTTATATATACGACAGGAAACTTCTCTACATATTCTGGGCTTTTATAAAGTTTAAACGCTTTTTTTTCACGATGAATGCTTTTACCATAGATATACACGACGCCAATATAGATCGTGTTCTGCGCGTGACATTCCTTCGGTTTCGTTTTCGACAGGATTGTAGCGACCGTTTGATTGAAATATTGAAGGAAGTGCCGTATACGGGGTGTCTCAATTCGTTAGAATTTTATGGCGTTCTATCAATACGAATTAAGTTAATTTCTAAATTGCAGTGTCAAAAGAAAACAGAGGAATTTAAGGGAAGGACAAACTTCGGTAGGCATCAACAGCTCATAATGAACAGCCTGGCAGATTTGACTCACTCTGCTGAATGATTGCTGATTGCTCTGCGCTTCAGCTCATCTACGTAAGTCATAGAGTGGCTGTACAGATTACACTGGTCAACAGGATTTTTTTCTTACACTATGATACGTGTACGCTACGGACAATATTTTCAAAAATTGGCTATCACGTCAGGTTTCTGAGAAATGTTTTTTTAATACATATATGTATTAAATGTACTGTATGTCTACAGATATTTTTTTATGAGTAATTTAAAAGAAACTATCATGCTAACGGGCATGTCTGAACAGGATTTAATATGTTTGGGCTTCATTTGTACGTCGTAGTCGTTAAATCACTCCCTTTTTTTCTAGAACCAATCAAATCAAGTGAGTATACAAGGTGTCTCTAAAAGGTGCCGAAAAAAACGCTACCACACATTTCCGAGGGCAAAATATGGCGATCTAACCCAACTTACCTCAGTCCAAAAGTGGATGCTTTCGGAGATACAGAGTGTCAAAAGTTCAATTTGGTTTCAGTTTTTTTTATAAATAATTTCTGTAATAATTGGTAGGTATATTGTCACAATATTTGGTGGGGTAAACAATTTAAATCTGCTCTCATTTTCATTGCAAAATGTAGAGGGCGCCACCTGCGGCATATTGTATCAATTTAAAACGTAATAACTTTTTTGAGACACACTGTATTTAACTTTTAAATAAAAATTCTTATTCTCCAATGTTTTTTTACCTAGTTGTTGTTTTTTTTTTGTCGGTGTGTGTTTTTAATTGCGAGTAATGCTGAAATTTCGTGAAAGAGAATCAGCAAAGTGTCGATGAATTACCAAATATTTGCAAATTTATTTTCATTATGGCCGTACATTATATACCAACGAAGAAATGACCGACATGTTATTGGTTTATGGATAATTGTCAAGGAAATAGTTTACAATCTTGCCGAGTATACAGCGAAAGATTTCCGAATCGCCGCACACCAAACCATAAAACCTTTGCGGCAGTTGAAAGACGTCTTCGTGAAACGGGCAGGTCTGCACCTGTTTCTATTAATTATGGTCGTGCACGTAAGTAGATGTCAATTTACCAGTTCTGGGCCAATACGTTTTGTTCAAAAAAGTGTTAATAATTCACCGAGCCAAAGAGGTTCAATTTTTGCAACTTCTCTAATCCTAAAATTTTGCGAATGAGTATTTTAGAATTGGTTATTTATGTTTGTATGGGTATCTAGAAGATACTGTATATCTTATCATCGTTATCTATATTTTTGCTATAGATTGTTTAGTATTTTTATTGAAAATAAGAATTTAGAATTATAACCGCTTTCCTGAATCTTGAAGATTAAAAAAAAAATTTAATTTCTTCTGTTGGATTAATATTTTCAACTTGTTTGCTTTTATCAAAACATAACAATGGTATACCTATCGTCATCACAATCTGAATCCTCATCCTTCATACTCATGAATGCCCTAATGTGTCTTTATCTTTTTGAGACAATGTTTTCTTTAAAGAAATTGGTGGTTGACCAGGAATTTTTAATGTTAATGACTTACCACTTACCTTGTCAACAAATTTATTCAAAACGTTTGCTAAGACTGGTCCGGCAGCTGCAGCTAATATAGGAATTAAAAAATTTATAAAACCACCTCCTTCAACTATTTTTGATTTGTCCTGTAAAATTATTGCCGAACCTTTCCTAATTGTAATCGTCATTTATCTATATTAAAAATAAAGCTGATTAAAAAACTACTTACTTTCATGAAATATTAACTCATTAATTTAATAATATTTGAAATAAAGTACACATTTCAAAAATTAATAGATCAAATGTAATCGCACCATCTATCGTTTAGTAGATAAATATTCATTATATTGGCAATTTACATTAACTGACACGCCACTATGCGGTAATTTTTAGAACTGGCGTTAGAGGTATACTTGTATTGTTTATTACGTGGCCTTATATCTTTTCCTCAGTATTTAATACTTTCGGTACTGTTTAAGGTTTAGGCGTTGGTTTAGGTATTTGCATAGTCGTACAAAGCGTGTGGTTGACAACGTTGGTATCATAGATAAAGAATATGGTTGGTATGCTGGTCAATTGTCAAGTCGTCATACCATCGGCACTCGAACATTCTCGGTCATTCTCATTACCGGTATGGCCATCTAGACGTTGCTCCCAGAACTAATGCTAAGAAATCGTAAAGAAGAATAGTTGTAATGGAGGACGTTAGCCAGTCTAGTACGGTCGATGTAGTATTATGTGGTGTTGCGAGTAAACTTTGAAAACGAGCGTAATTTACTGTACTTCTTTCAGATTTTCTGATTTTTCTAGTATACATTTTTTGTTTGTGTTTGGACATAGTTTACTTTAGTGTTGTATAATATGTGCAACAATAATTACTATACTACTACTGTACTATGGAACAATTCAGGATCAAAAGTGTAATATGCTTACATGCATTGATGTACCTAGAATCACATTTTTACAAGCAAAGGTGAAATTTCATAAATATAGAAATTCAACTGCTGTATTTTAGCAATTTTTAGGTATTATAAAATTCAGTTAAATAGTAAACCACAGATAATGTAAATTTTGTATCACATTGAAATGCAAATATTTATATAAAATATATTTTGAAAATCTGTTCTTAAATACGTGAATAAAAGTATTTCTTGAACATTTTTTTAAATGTATTTTACATAAATTTGCATTTTAATGTGATAGTATAAAATATTGTCTAAATTCAAATTTCCCGCGTATTAGTGTAACTATACTCCTGAATTACAGCTACGCTTCTTTATGACCTTTTACGATTAGTTCGGAGAGCAACGTCTAGGTGGCCAAACCTGCAATAAAAGTGACAGTTTGTTCGAGTGCCGGTGGTATGCAAGTTGTTTTGTGTAACATACTAAAAAGTAAATGAAATAATTGTGAAAAAAGTTTGTATTTTTTAAACATGGTCCGTTTAAAGAAAATTTATTCAGATAGCAAACCGCCTTCCTTCGAGGTAAGCGTGCAAGTTAACGGTGGAATACAAGAAGAAGCGGAAATAACTTTTGGTACTTTTTCGACATTAAAGTGTTTTGCAATACAATTTCAAAACCGAACCTCGTTGCTCCTTTATATTAAAGATATAGAACGTTTAGAAGACCAACCAGCCGGTATTCTAAGAATAAAAAATGATCTGGTTACTGGAATTGATTTTTATAACATCAGATTTCGTACCCAGAACGAACACCAACAGTTTGTGGAAATCATCTTTCGTGATACGTAAGAAACAAAATGTATCTACTAACAAGTAAGATTTTTACGAGTGTCTCACAAACCACCTCGTAAAAAGTAGTTTTATTGGTATTCTACGCAATCAAATACCCAATTATAACTTCCATCAATTTCATTAATGACACTTTTTCCTGTAACTATTTATATTCTAACAAAAACTATATTGTTACTAACAAAAATACATTAATTGCATATAATAATATGTCTGGTACATTATTTTAATATTTATTATTATTTACATATATCTTTTAATGAATTAAGAAGCATTCTTACAATTAAAGTTTAGTGTTCTACATTTTTTATCAACTTAATGATGATTCAAATTATTTTATAGAAATTGTTATATTTTCATAGATCGCAGGATTCTGAAGGGTGAACCATGGAGACTACATCGAGCTCAAATACACCTTGATCACCTCAAAATGTCTAATTCAAATGTGTAAAATTGTTTAGAAAATAAATAATATAAATAAATAGAATGAATAGTTCTTTTATTTATTAAATTTGAGCATTATAAAAAATGTTTGTTTGATCAGCAGGAATATTATCATAAACAATGGGTTATTAGCAGTTATTATCATAATGTATACAGGGTCATTCACGGAACTGGTTCATTAGAACTTTTTCATGTTCTTGAAATTCAACATTTCTGAAAACTTGTAATTATAACTCATATCATCTGGACTCATCAGCAAAATTATTTACGCCATTGTGCCACTTCCGGTTTACCGGAAGTTGACGTCAACTTTCTAAATTTAAATAGCATGGTATATTTTTTATGTGTTTTTTGTGTCGGGCATACAATTCTGCATCAAAACTTACTAAGACAGCCTATGTCAAAAATCAGCCGTTTTTGAGTTATTCAATTTTTTTCAAATACAGGCCCAATTGCAACGTTATGTTAAAAAATCTGTATTTCTGAAGGCATTCCAGCTAAAGTCTTCATATTTGGCATGTTATTAACCGAAATAGCATATACATCAAATTTAGATCCTAAAATTTATCGTAACTTATACAGGGTCATCCAAAATTAACGTTCATTTCAACCAACTTTACGTCGATAGAAGTCACTTTTTTTAAACGGAACATCCTATATATTATTGCATTTTTGAATACACTTAATAATTCTCTACCATTGATTATTAGACATATTGGCTTCGATCTTTTACAGTTTTCGAGTTATTTCCTGATTGATAAAAGTCCTAATGGATGGATTACTTCTTTATGAGGAATCTTATGAAAACCCTTGTGTATTCTAGACCAGTAGATACTGAAGATGAATTAAGGGAATGTATTCAAATTGGAATTGACACTTTGAGAAATGATGGGGAAATGCTACAGAGGGTTCAGTTTAATTTTAAAAAACGTATTAATCTTTGTACAGGGTATCCCGTTTCAACGTGGATCTTAGATATCTACCATATTTATGAAAATAGACAAAAAAGTTATAAAGAAAAGTTATCCCAATTTATGTTCTGCAAAACCTCAAAATATTTTTGGGCTATACAGAGTGTCTAAAAGTAGGTAAACATATACTTGCTCCGTTATTTTAAATGGGACACCCTATATATTTTGGCATTTTTGAATAGTACGCTAAAAAATATTCCCACTTTATACAAACCACCATACCCCTATTCCTAATAGTTATCGAGATATTTTACGTTTTCGTAAAAACTATCCCGATTCGGTGATTTTCGTATGCCACGATAGCTTGATCCTGAAACTAGTTATCGAAATGAAATCAAGAATATGTAAACTATATAGTCCGATATAGACAATGACATCAACGGAAGATGAATACCTACTTCCGGTTGTCAGAAATGATTCAACGCATTTCCGGAACTTCGTCTCCAGATAACTTCATTTTTTTTAATGGCACCCTTTATATTTTGTTAGATCGATAGATTCCTCACTCTAATACCTTTCTATTCATGTATATAAAGTACCATGTTAGCTTTTATACTTTTCAAGATATTTCATAGTTTTTACGCAAGCTACAAAAATGTTGTCTCCAATTTCGAGGTAACCTTGAACACCTTGTTGACTGTTTTTATTCGAAAGTAAAATCACATTTACTGCTTTTGTAATGTGGGTATTATTCTTGTGGTAGTTCAATGCAATGGTACATCCACTTTTGGACTGAGGTAAGTTGGGTTAGATCGCCATATTTTGCCCTCAGAAATGATCAGATTACTCATAAACGGCTGCTCCAATCAACTCCTACCAGGTATACATTCTCTATGTAAAAAAAAACATTGGAGAATAAGAGTTTTTATTTAAAAATTAAATACAGTGTGTCTCAAAAAGTTATTACGTTTTAAATTGATATACTATATAATAATAGCAGATTTAAGTTTTTTACCCCACGAAACCCCCCATACCCAAATATTGCGACAATATATCAATTATTATAGAAATTATTTATAAAAAACTAAAATCAAATTCAACTTTTGACACTCTGGATCTCCGAAAGCATCCACTTTTAGACAGATATGTGGAGAATTCACCGTTCAACCGCATAGACGAAATATTACACCGTTAATAGAAAAATCGTATTAAACCTTTATTTTAAATTAAAAATTACAAATCAAGACACGATGTGCTGTTACTTTGAGGAGCTGAATAAAAGGTATGCCATTTCGTAGGCCTATGATTTGGCGACAGACTGCTACTTTTGCAGACTTTAACTAATTTTTGTGCATATTAGTGATCGTTGATTGTCAATCATCTTTTGTTTCCTTAGTAATCGACGCCATCGTTTGACAGCTTTCCGAGATTTTTTTTTCTTGATCTCGAGAGATCGTTTTTCTCTCGAAACGATGGTATGAAAGGGTTGTAATCTTGGAATCGAATAAATCCTTATTATAGGTGGTAATTGAGACGTCAAAATTACGTCCATCGGTTATATCGATTATTCAAGCGTGACACAGATTATAATTGTGCGGCTGACGCTAAAAATGTTCATCTGATAAATAAATCTGGAACGAGGAAACGAGCTAGGCAGGCACCTGATTCACGTCGTTATACAAGAGTCCCATTTCCCCCGTCGTCGATACTTCGCATTCGCGCGAAAAGTACCAAAAATGAAAAAAATTTAAAAAAAACGGCAACTAACTGCTCATTGTTTATCTTTCCCATTGAACTCTCTCTCTATTTCGCGTGCTAGCGTACCTATATACGTAATATAAACTCGGCGCATCACATCATGATCATTTGAAACATTACGACGGATGATTCATCGAAATAAAACAGGAGAGAGAAAAAAAAACGCGAACGAACAACGAAACAAACGAAAAAAAAAAAGAAAACCCATCGCGCAATTATTCGCCGAGGGGTTAAAACGGCGTAACGCTAACGGAAGGGCATATTTCACAATATTTCCGTTTTAAAAGGCAGTTGCTCGAATTTGAGAGTTCCGACGTAAACGTAGAATAAATATCAGTTATACAATGTGTTCTGACAAAAGTTATACGGTTGTATGTAATTAAAACGGCGACTAATGGGCCATTCGCTACGATAAATTTCGCGTTTACGACTACTCGATTAGGGCGTATAAGTAAAGTAATTGAATTGACAGGCCGTAGAGGGCGCACCGATATCGAAATATAGGACGGAATAGAGACCTGTATATATTTATTGTATCGGCGGATTGTGCGGACGCCGTTTTATTTGATGGCGTTCGAGACGTGGTTTTGTTGTATAAAATATAAAATAAGAAAGGAGCGTTATGAATAGATAGGGTCTAAAATAAACGTCTTTGATTGGTTAAAATTTAGTGCACATTACACAAGAACAATTTGTCAAAATTGCATAAATGTCAGAAACATCAAAAAGGTTATATTACGTGAGCGTCGTTTGTGTTCCATTGCGATTATTGGACTTTATTGTTTTCTTTATCCATTTCATCTTGATTCTTCATAAAAAATGGTTTTTTTAGAGCTTCTGAATAGATAGTTGGATAGATACTTTATTTCTCGTAATAATATACACTACATATATACAGGGTGTTAGTAAATAAGTGCGACAAACTTCAGGGGGTGATTCTGCATGCAAAAATAATGACAGTTTGCTAGATAAACGTCCGTCCGCAAATACTTAGTTTCAGAGTTATAGGGTGTTAAAGTTTTTCTTAAAAACTAACGATTTATTTATTGCTCTGAAACCGGTCGAGATAGACAAATGAAATTTGGTGGGTTTTAAGAGATGGTTATTGCGCATATTTTGACATCCAACCAAGAATTTTATATTCATCATTGGCGTGCGTACGGGTAATTATCTTAATTTTTTAAAGAAAAAAAATGGTACGCCACTGAGATATTTCAAATTAAAAATCATTTTTGAATTTTCCATTCAATTTGTGATAAAAAACCTCTCTTGCCTTTTTTTCGTATGGGGCGCCGTTTTTATGCAAAAAAATAAAACATCTTAACGTGTATTTTTCATTTCTTTAATACATTATCTAGTAGGCTACTGAACTACTGCACTCTTTAATACAATAACATTAAACTAGAACAATATCAGAAAATAACACTAAAAAAATGTTAAGTAAGCGTAAAGCTACAACAAATGTTGAAAATGACCTCCCTCAGCCATGACACAACTTTCAACTCTTCGCCTCATTGATTGTTGTATTCGCGCAAAAATTCCTGGTGTATTTCTTATTGTCTGACAGCCGGCTATAATTCGATTCCTAAGGTCATCAACATTTTCGACGGGAGTGGAATAAACTAATGACTACAATCCTTTATCCAAATATATTTGAAGTTGTTCTCAGTACATTTGGCTTTAGCTTTATAAAATAAGTCTTTGTAATATTTAGATAAGTGTTCATTTATAAAGATACGCGCATCAGAACCAAATCCAATATCTCGCGCATTTAAACCACGTTTCTTCTTCGCTGCAGATATAAATTCATTCCTCTTCATTCTGGATGCAAAACGAATAATGATATTTTTAGGTTTTTGTTGTACATTACTCCCCTCAGCCTGCGGTCTAGGTACCCTATGTATGGCGTCTATTTCTGCCGACACGAGTTCTACCCCCAATACGGAAGCTATGTTCGTTGCAAGTGTTATTACATTCTCATCACGATTCATCGGTACCCCAACTATTTCAAGATTCTGCATTCTGGAATATTGCTCCAAATTCCGAATGACAGCTCTACATTCGGCAAGTTCCTTGGAAAGTATATCATATTTTCCTTGCATATCATGAACGACCTTCATTTCATTCTTAAAGGAATTGACTTCTGCTTGGAAGTCATCTACCTTATCCGATACATACTGAATGGACGCAACAACCTCTTTATGGCTATCTCTTATAGCTGCGACATCCTCTCGAGTCTTCCTCAGTAATTCAAGTAATTCGTTGTGGGATCGCTCCTTCTCTGGAACAACCGGTTCTTTTGGTCCACGACAACTTTGGCAAATCCATTGAAGATCATCCCTAATCTTAAACTCCTCAACAAAACCCAAACATTTTAGGTGATAATCCGCCGAACAAAAATTAACTGTTTGGCTAAATGTTTATTAACTAAACGATACACAATAAATACAGTTAGAACGACTCTTATAGACTAACTCCCTCTTCCAGGATTGCAACTGTCATTATTTTTCTTCACTTCCGAAGAAGATCAACGACAAGATGATTCGATAACGTCAAGTACCACAACCTTTATTTCAACAGAGAACATTTGAACCGAAGAGCAATAAACTGTCATTATTTTACAGAATCATCCTGTACAAGCCAAACTATATAAATCACAATTTGAGTTTACACAGGTTTTAGCTAGATCCTACCTTTAAAGCAAGTCAAAACCGGATAAGTTGTTTCTGTGCTCATATATACGATTGTAATGGTTGTGAGCGACTGTGTTCGTAGCTACTCTTCAGTTTTGTAAAAAAAGAAATAAAACAACAATCAATTCAGTAAACATCAATTTATTCTACACCATAATCATTCACCGACATAAACCTGAACATAAACACAATTTCCAAATATTTGTAATGGCATCGCGACAATAGTACACACAATATAGTAATGAATTAATAATGAATTATATTCCACAAACGAGCAAAACTTACCCGGAATATAATAAACGTGATTCCACACAGTTAACGAAAACCTCGCTGCACTGGACGTGGTTTATTTGCGAAGGCACAGTAAATAAATTGTTTCGATGATGCTCAACAAAGAAGCGCCAATAAATAATCCAACGTTGCCGCCTATAGATACTGGAATAAACAAAAACGAAATGTAAATTCCGTTCCCGGAGCAGGGGAAAATGCATTATGCAACACGACATCAGTTTTACTAACCAACTAGATCCATTGTTGTTCGCACGACGTTACGTTTGAAACGGGACGTCGGTAGCGATTGCATTTTTATAAATATCTCGCTGTACGGCGTTTTCACCCTGGAAATTGAGAGATACCTCCAGCACGCTAGTCAAAACTAATACTGCTACAACATGCATGTATGCAGGAACAAGTTGATCCCGTTTCGAACAAACGAGCGATAGTGTGAAAATCGATTCGCTTTTTTTATTGAAAACTACATACATACATCCAATAATCCAATTGTATTGTCAAAAATCTGATCTATTTAATCGAACACCCTGTATATATTTTGAATAAATCCCTAGATAACCTCCAACCCATCATTATTCCAAACATTCCGCGCAAAATTCCCGAAAACAATCAATTTTTAATCGATATTCTTCAATATGTCGAAGTACGGGGAATCGATGAAATCCAATCGGGTTTGCACCGATCGCAGCCCGTCAAACTTCCACGTAATAGTCGGTAAACAGCGACCGTGCAATCTAACTTAAAATCCATCTTCATCCGCTAGATTTATCGAGATAAAATTAATACTAGGTGGGGGGATTCTCTTAATAGATATTTTAATTAGCCCACCACCCTCCCCCCTTTCCCTTTCGCTGCTGTTAATGCTCCGGCGTACACGCGGCACTTACCCCTTTCTATCGGAAACTACTTTATATTCCGGTTCTATGCACGAGGGTACACATTCGCATACTAAACCGGGTTTATCAAATCCTTTGGCGTGTAATCGATTTACCGTCTCTGCGGGAATATACAAAAAAGAAACAATTGATATGCGAGAAGACTTTTGCCGGATGAGCATCCTCACCGAAGTTCTCCGTTAAGCACTTCAGGCCGTCGATGTCGCAGGTATTGTGATCGCCTGAAAAAGAAGATGAAAACAATTTACTGTTTTGTAATTGAAATCTCAGCAGTTTGTGTTTAACGATCTCACGTTGGGCGCCAAAATTTTTTTGCAATTATTATCAATTGTTACTGTTTCTTTGATTAATTAATTTAATTAATTAAAGGTGTGCAGGCATCTGTCTTTTATGATGATGATCTTGCATATGTATAATCAACTTGAGAACCACTACACACGGAATCAACTTTGTGTCAATTTTGACAGATCGAATTTACTTTCCAAGGCTTACTACTGATAATGTTCAATTTGGGTTAATAATCATCAATACTTACAATGGTGTGTTTATGTACAGGATGTTCCATTTAAAAATTACGACTTTTCTTTAATTGAAGATTACTTAAATAATCACTAAATTTCGAACACCCTGTAAGAGTATAATTAATCGTTTATGGGTTACTCGGAATCTTCTACCTTTGACTGTCTCCAGCAGAAATATGACGCAGTTCGGTTCAATTACACCGTAGATATGTGGTTTCAAAAAGTGCATTAAAAATCAAAAAATTTCACAAAAATCAAAATAATTCAAAAACGGCTAATTTTTGACATAAGAAACCTCAATACAAACTATTATCTCACTTTATAAGGAATCTAAAAAAGAAATAAAATATATAATATTCCATTTAAAATATCAAAGTTGGCTATGACTTCCGGTATAACCGAAAATGTTTCATGAATGAAAATATTTTATTTTGACAGACCAAGTAACACAATTACGTATCCCACATTTTCAAAGCTAATCTATGACGTTAACATAGAAAACTTCTGACGAACGGCTTACGTGAAAAACCCTGTATAACATTATTTTTGGTCTAATATGAGCCCCATTATGTTTAAACATTATTTTATTATGGTTGATATCTATTGCGATTACGTTGGATATTCAACACTGGATACTATCGAAGGAATTTCTTTATTACTATTGGCGCCCAACGTGAGTGTATCTTTATTCTATACTATAATTTATTCACCCTGTATATTATTGCATTTTTGGATTTCGGAGTCAATTTTAAAAATATAACTTTAAAAATCGCATCTAGAAGCATAAAGTATGCAAAATATGTTTCAAACAGATTATACAGGGTGTTCCCAATTTAGTGCCAAAAATAATTTTGGTGATTCTTGCTGTTATTAACGCCTTTAGCAAAATAACATAGAGGGTGGTAGGTATCAATCATGACTTGACTATTTGTGACAGGGAAAGTTGAAAGGGTCCTATGGGTCGAAAAAATCGATTTTTACTTTTTTGGTGATTCTTATACTGGTAGTAGACAACACGCTCTTTCTAATGCAACAAACCGCAGCTTTCTAACTGCATTAGTTTTGACATAAATTAGCTTCAAAGTACGCACTTTTGATTTAAAAAAAAATTAAAAAAGAATCCGATGTGACAAACTTTTCTGCAATTGATCTAATTTGCTTCAAACTCGTCACCTCAGGGGTTTTCGGGGTCGATGATTACGAATCTGATATTAGATTTAAAAAATCCAAAATGGCGGATCCAAGATGGCGGATGAGCTTTTTTAAAAATTGAACAGATTTGTTTTAAAATCGTTACTCAAAAGGTTTTTGCGGGCGCTGATTATGAATTTGGTCGGACTTTTTAAGCATCGGGTTTGCTTTTGAAAATTTGGCGACTGAATGATTATAATAGATATACAGGGTGTTTCATAATATATGCGCAGGAGTTCAGGATGTGATAGCTTCTCCAAAAATTTGAAAAAAAGTTTTTATCAACTCACCCTCTAAAATGCACCATTTTCGAGATACAGGGTGTTGAAATTTAATTTAAAAAAATGAGTTTTTTGCAAATTTGCAAATTTTTTTTTAATTATGCAATTATGAAGTTAACTTGTTCTAACGTTTTAGTAAAATAAAATTTTTATTTCAAAAAATTGACCATGTTTTTCAACATAAAAGTTGATTTTTCTCGAAAACGGTGAAATTTAGAGCTCATGACTAACAGTACCTATTTTGTGTAGAAAACATTGGCGGTTCAAATGGGCGTCTCAAAACCGTAGTTTTTCCAGTGGCGTAGAAGTTGGGGAGAAAAACAACAACTACCCCTTCAAAATCTTCACCAATTATGACTTTAAAAAAAATATTCGCACGCAACTTAGCGTAAAAGAAAATGTTTACAAAAGCTGTTTTCTTTACGAAATTTCAACACCTTGTATCTCAAAAATGGTGCATTTTAGAGGATGAGTCGTTAGAAACTTATTTTTTAATTTTTAGACAAGCTATCACATCCTGAAGTCATGATTAGATCAGATATTATTTAATGTGTTGAGAATGAGAGGAAGGCAGCTAATGAAGCAATTCGGACCTTTTCCAATGTCATCTTTTTCATCAATCAAGTAATTGAAGTAAAAGAGAAAAAACGTTGGCAATTTTAAATTTGGAAATTTGCACATTTTCTTTTTGCTTTAAAATAAGCGCCTCAAGGCTGTTGTGGACTAACAGAATAGTTTTTGTTTCCCAAAAAAATCCTCCGATAAACACAGGCACTTCTTCAATACCAGCCAAATAATGACTGAAGTTTTTTAAATTAAATGTTGTATCGTTAGCTGAATTCATATAAAAAAGCAATTGGCGATATAATGCTGCATAACGTGGCGATATAATGACGCCGAAAGCCTGTAACGCATTTAATATACAGAGTTATTATTTCAAACTCAATTATCGACCCGAAACGGTTTGTAAATTAACCATTGGAGCCATTCAAATTAGTAAACCGATCGTACCTAACCTGAAACGGTCCTAATACTTACCCAAAACAGGCATCAAGTGATGTGTGCAATTGCAAAGTTCTAGATGTGCATCAGCGTGACATTGTACTATACAAGTAGAATAGCTGTAGTACTCGTGAACTAGTAAGTTATCGGGTCTCTCGCTCGGAAATCTACAACCCCTTTTCTCCACCGATGTATACGCGACGTTTTCATCATTTTCGATCTCAATCACCTGAGAACGAATAAGCACCTAATTCTATCCTCGAAATAAAAATTGATCGACCCACATTAAACGTAATATTGTAAGCTTCGCCTAGCATAACGTCCTTCCTATGATCGGGATCGGAATTTATGAAAGGAACGTCTTCAGCTGCATGAAAATAAAACTGAAACAAAGATGCACCCTCTTTTATAATGTATCGTGTAAGACCGCGAAATCCGCTTACCCTCACATCATCTACTGCTTCTATCACTAACTCGCCAGGTCCGGTCATCCTATTTGAATACATCTCGATGCGAAATTGTGCCGTTCCTCTCCTGCAAGAGAGAAAAATCGAAGGAAAACTCTTTTTACGTATATCTAAGTATGTAGGTAAGTCTCTCACTCTTCAGTCGATACGTACTTAGCGTGCATCGAGTTAAGAGCAAAGCAAATCCCGTACTCGGTATTGATTGGTTCGAATACGTCGCAACAATTGAATAATTGCCCGTTCCACCTGCATCTTCGCAATAAACCCGAGCATCTCTTCCGATACTGAAACAGTATTAAGGTATCTACATGTATCTATATACACGGTGTCCGAAATTAATTAATCACTTTTTTTAAACATTTTTATAAATTACAACATAATACAAATCAGCAGCCTTCTACAGGAAAAATGCTTTAGGATAAGCTTTACCCCTGCACTATAGGCCACGTCGTAAATATGGTATCGATCGTTTCAAACGTTGGGCAGGCAATGCAGCTTGGAAGCCACTGCAGCTGCATCCACCACAGATAAAAAAAATGTTGGAATAATTGTTCAAACTCTGACTAGTCCTAGTCCTGACTAATTAAATTAAATTTAAAAAAAAAACAGCATAAAATAATCAATCTCTCATGTTAATATCGAAAGCATTTCACGAGATTCAAGTGCAGGAAAGCAATAACCAATAATTTAGAAGCAATTTCGGATTAATATCGTATTAGCTTCAATATTCCTCTCTCAAATCCGAACTGATATTAAATATTTACCACGTTTAGTTGATATAACCAGAGTACCATTAATTAACACCAAACAAGGTTAGTAGTAGTAATGGGAAGTTTTGAGGAGATAATTAGCCTTAGATAAGGCAAAAAAATGTACATTGATAATGATTTAATGCCACAGGAAAGACAGACTCAAAAGAAGATGAGAATAGCTGCTAAAAATCTTCGAGTAGAGGGAAAAGAAGTAAAATAGGGGCATATGAAGCTAATAGTAAACGGAAAGGAAATGATGCAGGATGAGGAGAAAAATATGTTGGAAGAAAAGAGGACAGAAAACTGAAAACAATGGACTGGAACATGGGAAAACGATATGGGAAACGAATAGGACGAGAATCAGTTAATGGAATGGACAGAATGAATAGAGGTAATAACGCTAAATGTAAAATTATGCAGTTAAAAAGGAATGCAAGAAAACTAAAGAAACGAAAGATAAAGAGGGAAAGATAATTAGGATCAGTACGTGGAATGTTCGGACAATGTTAAAAGCAGGAAAAATAAATGAAATAGGAGATGGGTTGAAGAAATAACAAGTAGACGTAGTTGCAGTCCAGGAGGTAAGATGGAAGAAACATGGAGTCGTCGAGAAGAAGGACTTTTCATTTTATTCCTCGGGAAGTAAAGCTCAGGGGCAGTATTGAGTGCAGCGAAGGATGGTGTGTTGTACGATAATAGAAAGATTAGCATACCTTATAGTGCAGGCAGGGAAGCGAGAAGAGGGAATGCAAAAAGGAATGGTACGACGCAAATGATAGAGGAAAAAGTGGAAGCCAGACTAAAATGGTTAAGAACAAATAATGAGGAGGACAGGGAAGAATATCAACGAAGAAGAAGGATTTGTAATTAAGCTATAAGGAAGACGAAAAGAGAGTGTATCAACAGAAGAATAAAGGAAGGGCTAAATAGAAACACAAGAGCATTTTATAAAAGAATAAAGGAACAGAATAAAGGCAGAGTGAGAGGCATAAAGATGGGAGATGGACGTCTGGCTGAGCAAGAAGATCAATATAGACAAGTATGGGTCCAACAAAATTTGGAGAGAACGATTACAGGGAGAAAATGAATCATTATTAACACTAGCATACGAAATTAATAAATTAAATTACTACGAAATTGCATCTTCTCTATCCTGCAAACTACGTCCTAAAAATCCCCGGAAATTTTCACAATTAAGATAAGGAAAAACCTTGTATATATATATATCCATACACGTACACGATTGTATGTATAAGAAAAGAACATAATACTTTGCATAGTAAACGAGATAGCGACAATCGTCAATCGCTTCCGTAATCTTATTAAAGAGATCCCGAGATGGAACCGTTAAAGTAAACGCTATTACCAGTCGCGCATCCGTCCCTCCTCTAATACTCACTTGTTTAACGATCTCGTGGAAATTAATACGTTTGCAGTCGTCGCATGGAGTTAAACAGGAATAACAGCTGCCTGTAAAAAATACCACGTCGCTTATGAACTGCTGTACGGGGGAATAACTCGAATTAGGACCTCTAAAATTCAATAAACATCCGATTAATTTATTAATGATATTAAAATTTCTCAAACGTAACCATAAAACTATTCTACTGGTATCAATATGGATTCCCAGAATTGAAATAGGGTCAATATTGATTTTAAACGTCAAATTCGGACAAATTTGACGTTTAAATGACAAATTTTGACGTTTAAATGTCAAATATAGACAAATTTGACATTTAAACGTCAAACACGGATATGTTTGACGACAAATTACTCACTCTGTCCAAAATACTTCGCTGCTAGTTATCTCACATATACTGATTGATGGGAACGTCGTATTCCAATCCAAATACGCCGTCTCTGTAGCAAAACTTATCGCGTTATAAGTATAAGCTTCATAAGACCCTTTAAGGATGAACATCATCCCAACAACTGACAGGACAAAAATTACAAACCAAACGATTCTAGAATTAGATTAAAAAAATACAACTTCTTGAATTAAATCGTGTTTAATTTGATCACCTCACTAATAAATGTCTATTCTCGTCGGCTACGTAATGTACCCCATGTAGATTAGTCTCTTTCCCATAAAATTTTATATTCCTTGAAACTTTCGCTAACATTTTCAACGTGTCTTGACTTCGAAAGGTACGACCGCATAATAAATGTGGAAATTTCGAAAAGGGGTGACGCCAAACTCGTACGTACACACGGTAGGTATTATTGAGGTATTGATTTTAACGCAATAATAGAAAGATTTTAATTAACGATAAGGGAACCCGTATACAAGTTAACCTTTTATGCCTGTGCATGCATTCCCATTAATGTTCCAGTAGATTTTATTTAGATTCACTTTAACTAATGTTACATATTGTTATAGGTATAATAAGAGAATAATGACATATATTACATTAATGTTCAAATGAATCCATTATGAAATCATCAACAATATTAACAAAATCACCAACAATAAAATTAATATTTTAAAAATGGTATCCCATGGCGCCATCTAAGGCCTAATAGTGAAACTTCAACGGGTCTTTATCTTATCTACACATTTAATCTAAATGATATCTGTAATTTCTTTTCATATTTTTTAAAATAAATTAGTAAATCAAATAATTCTAAGTAATAAAAACATCTCTTAGTTATCTAAAAAATACCTCAATTATGCCGTTATTCTTTAATAATTAAACCTGAAACAAGTAGCACCATCTTTCGTCCAATAGTAAAACTTTTATTCCTATTTATAGAAACACAGCTATAATCTAAACGAATTCTGTCACCTTTTTTCCCATATTTTTTAAATAAATTAATAGATTAAAGAATTGTAAACAATAAAAATGTGCTCCAGATATCTAAAGAACTGCTATCATTCATTGCTGATAAACCTGAATAAAGTGGCGCCATCTTTCGCCTAATAGTAAAATTTTCACGTCCATTTATCTTAGAAACACACCTTTAACCTAACTTATTTGTGTTTGAAACATCTTAACCTATTTTCTTCCATTATTTTTAAACAAATTAGTCCATTAAATAATAATAATTACCAAAAATCTATCTAAACCATCATAAGAAAATGTCATTATTGCGTTCATTATTTAGCAATGGCAATTTTAATAAACTGCTTCACCGATCCACAAACATTAGGAGTATATCAATAATACCTGCACTACACTTAAAAGAAAGTAAGTAAACACTTCGTTTAATGTTTAAAATGTTTAAATTTAATCTAATATATCTTCAATTCGATTACAGTTGAGGAGATCAAAGAAGGAAACGATATAATCATCAGAGGTCATCAATATGAATCTCCGAGGGTGCCGTATTTAATTAAAACGTCCTGCGAAGACTCCTGCCCGCTATGTCAGTTAAATTTAGACGTTAAACACACTGATGTCTTAATCCTAAATCAATTAGTTCGAAGCGACGGATGCATGTTGCCTCGTCGAATTACGAAATTGTGTTTAAAACAACAAAAAAAGATGTCGACTTTAGTGACGATGGCTCAGAAAGCAGGTAATACTTAATTCAAATCCAATATAATCCTCCGCATCTAATATAAGAATATTAATTTTAGGATTAATGCCGAATTTGAATCCCGAAAAGAGTAAAAAGGATCCCAAAAAGAGATTTGGATGGAAGAAACATAATAAATATTTCTACGATGTATAAATATGTTTAAATAAGCAATTTATATTTAAAAATAGAAGTAAAAGTAAATAAATTTAATTTTTATTTAAAATTACGCGCCTTTTAATTTTAGTTCGATATTATCATAATAGGTGGCAGCACCTGGTGGCGATCGCATATACGTCAAAAATTAGAACTAATTTAAACGGCGGTTTGTTGGAAAAACAAGAATTTGAGGTTATGTTTTTTCTTTTAATTCTTTTAATTTTGCAGCTATAAAATCATGAATTCCTCATTTTCCTCGTCTTATTCCGAATTCTCATTCTCTCCGAGATCCCGTCAAGCTCTTTCGGGTCGTTCAGTAGCATCACCAAGTGCCCGTAAATCATTGTGAGTACTCCAATTTTTTTTTAATTTGAATTAGGGTTTAATTCTAATATTTTCTCGTTTATAAGGAGAGTTAATGCTGGGAATAGATCGATACAATCGGTGAATCAAACTATATTGAAGTCGCATAGTAATTATATCGAGAGGTTTGGTCAACCGTTGCCTGTTTTAATAACGGAGGGTTTAACATTTTCTGAACGTACGTATTAGAAGTAGTGATTGTGGTAGTTATAAAATTGGCTTGTTTTAAATAGGAAATACTGTCGTTTCTGCTAAAATTTCAAGTTGCGGTTACGCATGGTTAGTATGCGGACGGAGGTTACTAATATGGCAGTACAGACAAAACATGGGGGCAAGCTATCTTGCAGAAAAAACACACGATAACCGGACAATGTTTCGAATTACAATTACCTCATAGCGATCTTGCACATAGAGCTGAATTAGTATCTGTATTCATACATCCAGGTACATATTTCCCATCATGTATTGCGGTATCCCCCGAAGGAATTGTTCGATATTGGCCGGCAGTTAATTATGAAGGTGTTTCTATAGAACAAACGGTAGATTTACAAGGACAGGAATGCGATAGCTTAACGAACATCGACGGCTTTGGGTATATTTTGGCTACGACAACATGCACTGTGGTTTTGATCGAACCGCAAAATTTAGGTGGACGACATATTTTGAATTGTCGACCGTTAAAGACCCCTTCAGGGTGGTTAGGAGGATTAAGTAAGAGAATGTCGTCTTTAATATTTGGTGCGATTTCTTCGGAGCAATCGATTGAAACTGTACGTTTTTTTTTAAATTTAGATTTGTTTAAATTGAAATTTTTTGTTTTTACAGCGATTAATTAGGGTGTTAAATGTCCCGATAGATGAAAATTCATGGTATATATATGTGTTAGCGGGACATTCGTTGCAGAAATGGAAATTAAATTCAACCGGACAGCAGGAGCAATTAATCTTCGTAGCGGAATTAAATAGGTTGGTGACGGATGGATTTCTTGCGACAGCTTTCGAAACTTATACCGGTGACCGATCGGATATGGATACGTGGTTGTTAGATATCCAATCGGATAAGGAGAATATTATTTTGCTTGCGGCCACTGTTAATATGCACATTTCATCGCAAGTGCATTACGCTATGATGTGTATTCAAACGAATACAACTGTCGCTCCGAATAGTTTCCAAGATTTCCTACTACTGCAAATTACTGGATTGTATCGGGATGAGGACCCCTCGGAATGTCTATCTTATCGTTTTTTGTTATCTGGGAATACAGCGTATGTTTATAATCAGAAGAGTATTACTGTGATTAAGCCGCAAGAAGAGCCTGACATATTGGATTTTGATAGTCCGCATGATTTCTTATTATGTAAGTAAATATCGATTAAATTCGACAAGATATTATGATGATTATTTTTATACCAGGTGGATCGATTTGTGAAACGGTACCTATATTTTTCTCGAGAAATCATGGTCTAGTTTGCGTGTACGGCAACAATGATTTAGACATTCCGGATTTGAATTTGACAACTACGACGACAACGAACACCCAATTAGATGCATCCCTTGTCAGCGAAACTGTAGCGGGGAATCTATCATTGTACACTCTCGATCCGGAAGAACTGATGTCAGCGTATAAAGACACTTTAGGCCAATTAAAAGCTGCGTTTATATTCCACGTACAAAATCAACAGGTTCGTATCAGAAATATTTCCTAATATATTTATATAATTATAAAAAAGCAATTTTCTAGAATACCTGTCGTGAGATACTCGAGCAATTATTCGCTTCGGAATCAACATTTATCGCAGGAATAGATTCAGTTTTAGATAAAGTTATCGTACAGGTTTGTGAAGATATATTAGATGATGTACCTGCTAGCGACCCACGGTGGTCCTCCACGAGTGAAACTGGGTTAGGAAGTTCTTATTCGGTGCAAGTGTTGAAGCAACTCGAAGATAAACGGAAAGCTCTAGCTCTGTTCTTTAAATTCCTAAACGAGACTCAATTAGGACAACGATTATCCGCAGTCACTGTAAACGAGAATATTTTATGCACTGTACACGTTTTAGGTGATTTTAATTTAACCCGAGATGCATTTTCTCGTCTAATTTATTTTGTTCGCAGGTGATATAGCGGAGAAAGTGGTGGCGGCCATTACTTTGAAGGATGTTTCCAGCGATGATATCTTAGAAAAATGTATAGAGAACGCTATCGGTGATAATATCGATCTGGAAAACGGATTAACCGCGCAAGATCTGTTCTTTAGGGAAGTGACGAAGATCAATCGCGGTTTACAACAGATCAATGCTTATAGTGAGAAGATCGCGAATTCCGCGCAGAGTCCGACTGAAATCGCCGAAGTTATACGGAGATGCAACGAGCTCCTTCTGGTATGAATAGATTTATTGCTCGAGCCCTTGTTCCCTTTATTATCATCGGCAGAATTCGTGAAAAAAGGTTCATATTAATCGGTTAACATTACAAAGACGATTGATCCCAAGATACTACCTAGGGGAACTCCTAACTTATCACAAGATTTGACGTAATTTTTTGCTATATCCATTCCAAATTGATTAGCAGTATCATTGAAGAACGACAAATTACTTGTTTACTATCAACACTCTTGTTAGTCAATGATAAATTTGAGCTTAAATTCTTGATATATCTTCCCAAATAATTTAGCATCCCTATAAACCGTAATGTTACTCGGAGATGGCATTTCTTTAATTGCTGTCAATTTAGACATGTCTGGCTTTAATCCTTCATCTGTTAAATAATGCCCAAAAAATGTTAACTTCTTTTTTGCATAAAATCATTTTAGCTTTATTCAGTTTGCAATTATTTTCTTTTAGTTGTTTCTTCTTCAGTTGTTTCTCCAATACTATATATGAGAATATCATCTGCCATTGTTTCAACCCCCTTCAAATTACGAGTAAGTTCATACATCTTTACTTATCTTCGGAAGAACTACTTTCACATCCTGTTAGCTCTTTCACTGCTTTACGCTGCTGTTTTTTTACCTTTTCTCTCTTCTTATAAAACTTGCTTTTCGCATATTTTTTACAAGTCTGTTGAAAATGATTCATTCCATTACAATAATTACATTACTTTTGATCAGAAGCTTTGCAGTTCTTCTTAAAAAAAATGACATTCCGCACAAAATTTACAAAGTGCTTTCTTTTTTACTAACTATGGTCTTAGCTGACTTTATTTACCTTGGAATTTGAAACAACTTCTGATAATTTCCTCGATTAATTCTCAATTTCATTGGTTCGACAGGTATTTATTACCTCGTCAAGGCTTAATAAATTTAGACCTCTGTGAAGTATTCTTAATACCAACAATCAATCTATCTTTTAACAATTCTTCTTCCATATCTCCTTACGTTTTCTCTAACAATTTTTAAACCTATTTCCAATATTCTATTTTGTTGGAATATAACAGACTTTCGTCGCCTAATTTGCATTATTATTTCAGCATGTACTCAAGTCAGTCATCCAATACAGGCAATCTCACGCGGAGAATTTCATCCCAATGGAACACGCAAGGCTGCTAGCTCCGGACTACCTACCGTGGACAATTTCGAGTAATTCAAACGGCCTGTACAACACGATTTTCGCACAGGTACCACCGACATTTCCCAACATATTAAAACGCAATTTTAATTAACGTTTTATCACATTTAAAGCAATCTTTAACCTACAATTACGCCATCACGTACGCCACCGATATAAACCTCATAAACACGTTGTACGATCAACTGGTTTGCTTGATCGATATAATACTGGACGGGCTTAAGAGTCACATGGAAAGCATCAAGGGCACCGATAAAGAGGAATTGTCCCATAAACAATATCAAAAGGATCGTTTCCAATTAATAAACCAATTAGGTAGTATCATCATTAATTATTGATAATTATATAAAGATTTATTTTACATTTTCCAGTTGTTAATAAGCAATGGGATAATGCGGCTTTACTCGGTGAAAAATACCTCGATTTTAAAATATTAGTAACGATTTGCGAATTGACGGATAATCAACAGAGACTAGAAGATTACATGGGGCGTTTCAGCAACGAAGGTTTCTCCGAATTCGTTTACGGCTGGTATATGCAGGAGAATAAGCAAGCTAAATTAATAAATCGATGCAGGAAAATCGCGAAAACCCCCAACAACCAAACCCTAACCCGATTCCTATCCGATCACCCATCCCTATCTTGGATGAAAGATGTTTTCGCTCAGAATTTCGACGACGCCGCTAAAACCTTGAACGCGTTAGCTCTACGCGAAACGGAATCGGTTCGGCGTAAGAAAACGATGCTCAGTCTCGGGAAATTATCGAGATTAGCCGCCTCTAACGAGAGAGATCGGGACGAGTTTGTGATCGCGATCAATAGGGATCTCGAATTGATTGAATTTCAAGAGGAGTTACCGGATTACGTCCTGGAGAGTTACGGTTACGATACTCTCAAACCAGCCGTTATTTCGCCGAAGAATTTGATTCATTTATACATCTGCTCTGAGTATCGCGATAGCACAGAGCTCGAATTTAAAAAGGCGCTCGATTTGCTCCAATATGTCGGCGAGGATGAATTGAGGACTAATTTAAAGTTGAAAATTTGGCGAATGGCCATTCTCAAAGATAATTGGAATGAGAAAAATGTCGATTCTCCCTTAGAAGTGCTGCAAAGCAAAATGTTTTATAAATTAGCTGATTTATCGATCATGTTAGGTAAGTTACCTAAACAAAAATGTGATCGCTAACACTTACTCCCGATTATAATTAATTTCTAGGTGAAGATCCTGAAGTTCTACTACCTCCGTTAGATATCGTATTAGATGACGATGAATTATCCTCGTTACAAGAGAATAAAAACTTTTTATATTTAATGAAAACTGCTTACGAATGTATATATGCCAAATAATACTTTTACGTTTAATTTTTTTTAATAAAACACTTTTATAGCCATAACTTATTTTATTCGCACTCCATTTCCTCCTCCCGTTCCAACTCTTTATCCCAATCTTTCAATTTCGCACCGATCATAAAATCATCCCGTAAAACATTCCACGTTTTCTCCTGCGATTGACTTCCCCCTCGTTACCATCTCCCACTTCTTTATCGTCCACATTCCCTGACTTCTCTTGCATCAACATATCCAAAAATGCTTTCTTATTAACATTCTTCAAGACCCTATTCCGTTTAACCTCCATCGGTCCGGCTTCGTCTAATTTCGTATTCGTATCAATTTGTTGTGATTTAATAGCGTTAAATAACTGTACAACTCCTCTCGTAGCAATTTTACTCAATGTCCTTTCCCGATCTTTATGCAATATATTGGGTTTCTTCCGTAATATCGGTAAATCTTTCCTCTATAGAAAAATATATGAATTGCTATTAAAATTAAGCTAAAAATATCTAAATTACCTTCCTCCGTTCCTGCACTTCACTCTCCTCTTTATTTTCATCTTCTTCGATTACCACATCACGTTTAATCTCCCCATCCGTAGCTTCGACTTCGAATTCGAGTTTTTGTGGTTTTTTCTTAACGGTGCCTGTTAACTTTTTTCCTTTCGATAAGACTAATGTTTTTTTCCCTTTCGGTTTATTCGTTTTCAATATTTTCGCGATAGAATCCGCCCATTGAGCGTTCTCGTTTTGAGCATTATCATCCGTGTCTTGATCTTGCTCGGAATCATCACTATCACTGTTATTTGATATATTAGCTAAATAAAATGATATAATAGTAAGATTATATTAATGGTAGGCTTAAAAAAATTACCGTCTTCTTTTTCCATCTCTTCCTCTAATAAATTTACAGTCATATTTTTAAAATATTCAAAATTGTAGACGCCAATTTTGCTTGACAAACAAAAATTGAGGTTAGGTACGAATTGTGTTTATGACAGTTATAGACCACGTGCTTTTAAACAGCAACCGCAACGAAATTTGGCGAAAAGATAATACAGAGGAAATCAAAAGTTCGTTAACGTTTGAAATTCTATGTAAATAGGCGCAGCACGAATCCTTTAGGGATCTAAGCGTGTTACAAATTAAACTTTACGTGCTCAAATTAGCGTTTAAGCGAATGCATTATGTAAAAAGTATTCATATCTATCTAGATACATTTGCGTCAATGAATACGATAAAATTTTCAAAACAATCTATGCTAGTTTGTTTTGAAAATTATTTAAAAAAAAATCAAGATGTCGGCTAACGATATCGCTATTAAAAAATTTCAAATTTTTACAAGCCCGTCTTCCTTTCGTAACATCCTGTATACAGAGAAAACTGACATCAAGTGCTAGCAATTAATAATACAGATATGTAATAAGTGGCGCATTGTTGTTTTTTTTTAGTTTTTCTTTAAATTAATTTTAAAATTAACAAGAAATTTAATAAATATAAACTTACGTATAAAATTAATTCACTTACTTCTTAGATTGATTCAACGATTTAACCTACATGTCCTGTTCAATTTGACGTTTCCTATTGAATTGACACTCATCAAGCTAACCTAACTTTCAAGTCTACGAAAAAATTGAATTAATTTCACGGTAAAGACGATTATTAAAAGTTTTCGATTGTTAAAATGGGTAATAAACAATGATTTGTTGTAAAATACAGCTTCTTCGGAGTACTTTCTGTTTTAAAATGGAAAAAAATAACACCTCACAAACCTAATATTTTCAACTTGTCAATTTGACATTTATGAATGACATTTCGGAGTGTAGTGTCAATATGGTGTCAATTCTCTAAGCTCAGACGTGACTTGATTGTATGTCTATCTCAGTCAGAGGAGAAACATGGTCAGGTTAAAAAAAGCATATAAATCATCAAAAATGGGATGGCTTTCTGATCTATCAGTCCAATTTGATAACAATCCGGAAGTTTCATGCGAAGTGGAAGTAGGAGTAGGTAGCATTCATATACACTACCACCACACTCCTATTATAGCAACAATTCCAACAAATGACTGTACCCTGAATGAAGACGCACCTATAGACATTTGTAGTCTATTCATTCCTGGAATAGAACGATTAAACATCCGGTTTCCTTCTATGGAAACAAAAGTTGCTTTTATGGAGTCAGCATTCCGTAACAGGTAAAAAAAAAAATTATAATATGCGTATGTATTTAACAAAGCATCAACAAGTGGTTGGTTGGTTTCGTAAAATAGAAATGAATTTAAAGATTTTATTTTTAGTGTAATGTTTGCATGTTCATAGTGTTCTACATTTTTATCATTAAATTTGTGTGTGATTAAAATTTAAATTATTTTATGCGAGCCGTTATATTTTTGTAGGAATGCTGATTCTGGAAACTCCAGCCAGAGCTCGTCATCGGCACCGTCTGATAATTAATTGAATTATTTATATGAATTTGAAATGAATTTCTGAAAATCATCTGCCATAATTTCAGCCCTGGCGTGGGAATCGTAGACGGGACCACTTGGGCCATGAAGAGACGCAACGGAAAGTGTTTCTTGCTTGCCACGTTTTAAGGCACTAGCCAATAGCCACACCCGCACTAAACAAATTCAATTTCTTATTTGTAGATTGTATATTTTACAAAATTTTCGTAAACACGATCATTTAAATTTATCAAATTAAAGTACTATTATTAATAAATTAGTTTTAAAGTTTTTTTTATATAAATTTATAATCCCAATGTATTTAAACGTTAAAAAAAATTACCTACAACACTTATTAAATATGTACATACTCGAAAGGCCTTCATTATTATTTTTATATATTTAAAAGAGAATGTTAACAATTTAGGCGTGGATTTAAAACAGCTTAAGCTAATGTCAGTTATAGAACGGATTGTACGTAACCCAGTGAGCTCGATTCTGCTCCTTTTCCGATTTATGCGTTGTAAACAGGGACTTGTATACATCCGATACACTAGGATCCTTTGCAACGCTATATTCGGACTTTATTTTCTTTAACCGAACATCGACAGCTGCACCTATAACAGCACCCGATCTCTTCTGTCGCATCGTCGATGACGATGTACTCGTACTAGGTTTCTAAAACAAATAAATTAGTAAAATAAAAAGATTACTACGTACAAACATACAACTTCGTTCTTCTCATCAAACACTTCCGAAGTTTGAGTCTCCTCTTTAATCTTCTCCTTTTTAATCTTATTTTTCTTCATTTCCAGCTTACGTTTCTCCAATTTTGTCCTCATCAGTTTAATATCGTCATCGTTCCCATTTAATATTACGACATCGTTTTGTTCAAACGGCTTCTGACACTATTGTATCGATAAAATTTACTAAATGATTAAAAAAAAATTACAACAAACACTTACTTTATGGCAAACGTTAGTGTTGATCTCTTTTAGAGCACGTTCGGAAAAGACACACCCGCAAGACCATAAAGCGACGAAACGGAACTTCCCCGACATCTCCAAACCGATCACCGGGCAAATATAAGGCGCCGTTTGATTCTCTAATTCCCCCTCTTTCTTCTCGGTGATCTTGTATACGGGATTCAGTGTTAGATTTAATGTTTTAACATCCTGAAAATAATAAAACGTATAAATCGATATATTCTGAAGGATCATCGAAATATTTACTTTTAAACTTTTAATATGGTGAGCACTCGCAGGTAAAATATCCCTGTTAATCAACGCTTCGATTAACGATTCCTTATTGTATAAACGCCCTAATCCGCAGGTTACTATTGGTGCTTTTAAAACTTGCTGCGTTATACAACAATGTTTCCATTGGAATGATAATTCTGAATCTTTATCTTTCTATGAATAGAATAAAACAACACATTTTACACCATACAATACAACCCGATAAAAACACAAACAATGTACTTACAGCTTCTGGCTTCTTTTTGACTTTTACAAGTTCGTCCCTTCTCGGGATTGTACCACCATCACAACCCATATTTAAAATGAGATAATATAAACTTAACCAGGCGATTATAAAGTTTGTAATTATACAATTTGACAAACAACAAAATACTCAGGTTGACAGCTAATTCTAGGCGATTCCAGACATAGATAAACAGAGCCATCTGTTTTCACATTTCTAGACGATTACCATTAAAAAAGGAATCTACTATAAATCCTGATACAATTATTAATGTAAAACACAATAATATTCTCCAAATTCACTCAAACAATTAAATCAATGCAAATGAACTAAACAATACGTAATAATTAGAATCAGAGGAAAAATTACGCACCCAATCGTTCGTTTTTATCTACTAGTGCCATCTGATGTTTAACATGAGAATTCTGATCGATCGTCAATTTCGGTATTTTTGTTTGCCGCTAAAATTCAAATTAAACAAATTTTTCCCGACAATAACCTGAATATATTTACATGCAATTTTACAATACTAAATTCGTAATAATCAATTTATAATATTCTCTAATATCAGAAACTATCGATTTTAGGGGGTGGCGCGTATAATTCCTCCTTCGATCTCTCCCCGGCCCAATACTGTCGTTGTCTTTAGTATCTCATAGCAGCCGAACGTTTCAATTGTTTATGCGAATTAGCACACTCTTTGAAATCTTCGATGAGTGCATCGCACTTCTCCAAACCCTTATCTAAACCGTAAGCTTCCAGACAATCGATCATCTTCATCTCTTTCTGTGCACAACGACCGTACCATTGGTGACTGAGCATCGCACCGGTCATATCCGTGAATGGGGATCTAAACCACGGACTTAGAGACATTTTTCTGAAATAGAGCTTACATAACAATCTTCAACGATTTTTTTTATATAATAATTTAATCTACCTGTATTTATGTAATTATAAATGTAAAATGTGATGATATTATTTAGTATAACTGAGATAATGACTCTAAATTTTGAGTTTATGTTTTAGAAAATTGTTCTGGATGGTTCTAACCTCAAATTGATAGGTTGACAAATGTGTCAAATTTAATTATCGATCGTGGATTCAGGTCCCTGTATTACCGATATGCATCAAAACAACATAGGTCAAGGTCTCCAATTTGAAAAGTGAGGGTTATTACGATATTACGGTACTTAGAATTATTCAAGTTTTTTATAAATATATCTCAACAAGAAGCGCATGTTTTACGAGATAAAACAATAGGAGATAATTAAAAAAGTCGCGTTCTGTAAATAATAGACCGTAAAAACTGTTTTTGTACGGCAACGTAAGCACAGAATCCGTTTGCAAGTCATGTTATACATTTAATCCTTTCTCTTTGACGATTATTTTTAATATTGTAGAACAAAGAAGTTTTTGGTCGATCCGCTCGTTTCACCCGTTTAAAAAGCAGTAACGGCGATGACAATGTTGGGTGTAGATGAACAAATTAGATACTTGCTGCAATGGTTCAACGAATGGAGTGAACTGCAGAGGTCTGATTTTCTACCAATTCTCAGTGAGAAGTACTCGAATAAACCATATGTGAATGGGATCGTGAATAATATCGCCAACGTTAGCTGCCAGGAGAAACCAATGTCTCTATTCCAATGCAGGGTATGTGAAATGAAAAAATAAAAACAATTGAATCTTAAATAGGGATTAGTTTTGATGATTTTTAATTTATCAGGTGAAACTGTTCAGAGAATGGTTCACATTATGGAATATGGAACAGCGAGATGTATTCTTGAAGAGGCTCATGGAGATCGACGATGTGTTCGCAGACAAATTAAAACATGAACTCCAAAACGGGGCAGATAATCAAGAGATATTGGAAGACTGATTTTTTCCCTATTACGTTTACCTGATATTATATTTCTAGATATAGGAAAGCATCCCCATACAATCAAGATATGTTATTTATAGATAATATATATCTAAAAAGACTATATAACAACTTTTTAAACAGATTAATGTCCTTGGTTTGTAGGTACAACTCAAATTTAATATATACAATAATATATTATCCAATTATATTAGAACTTATGTTAAGTATTTAAAGCCTTTTGGTATGTGATGACATTTTTGTATTTAAATAAACAATAATGTATTAATTATGTTGTTTCTTTTCTTAATTATCGACAAGAAAAAACAAAATGAATGTTTTTCTTTGACAGCTGTCATATACGAAAATAATTTGACAGCTGTCAGATTATAAGATAGCTATCAAATTATGCTTAAAACTGTATAAAAGCGGTTGTTTTCATATTTTAATGATCATTTAGTAGATTTCTCTGTCAAATCAAGCTCAAATTTAATTATGCTATTTCCTTTGCTAATTATCGACAACAAAAACAAAATAAAGGTTTGTTTTGACAGTTGTCGGATACGAAAATAATTAGACAGCTGTCAAATTATGTTTAAATCTGTATAAAAGCGGTTCTTTTTATATTTTAACGGTCATTTAGTAGATTTCTCTGTCAAATCAAACCTATTTCGCACCAACATAACGCGGTAGGATACTTTTTATTTAACGGCTAGTCTTTAATCGTTAATCGCTGGAAACTAGTCTTTAATCGTTAACAGCTAGTGCTTTCAGTCACTAGCTGTTAGGTGTTTTTCCACTATATATCTTTTAATCACAATTTTTTATAACTGTGACAGTCAGTCTTCAGCTGTTAATCTTCATTCCTGACGTTTAAACTGTTAATAGGATACTTATAATAACCACTAGCATTTAACTGTCAGTCGCTAACGTTTAGTAATCATCCTTTAGTCGTTATATTAGCCAGCCATTAAATCCTATACAATATCTTATTAATTTTTATCCACTAGATCCTATATTACGTTTTGAACACTCTGTATGTGCATAGAAGTTCAAACTTAATTGTTAAATATAAAGTGTCACATTTGACAATTACAATATTGTCCCATTTAAAACCGAGATGACTACACAAATTGACGTAACAAAAAAAATTCTATATTGTTATAATCATATTAAATTAAATAGATTTTAAAAGATTAAAATCACGATTATAGATAGATTATTGATTTCCACAGATATTTTATTATAATTTTTAATTTATAGACGATCGTCAAATAAATTACAGTGACCTAGAAAAACCGTCCAATCATTGAATCGTTACGTCAACGTTAAATCGACCAATAGAGATTAGAATCTAACTTTCAAATCGGGCATTTCCATTTGTCACATCGAATTAGATTCCTAGCTTTTTAATTTTTATCCATTATTAGATCCGATATTACGTTTTGAACACTCTGTATGTGCATAGAATTTCAAACTTAATTGTTACATATGAAATGTCACATTTGACAATTACTTGTATTGTTCCATTTAAAACCGAGATGACTACACAAATTGACGTAACAAAAAAAAATCGTCGTTATAATTACATTAAATTTAATAGATTTTAAAAGATTAAAATCCCCATTATAAATAGATTATTGATTTCCACAGATATTTTATTATAATTTTTAATTTATAGACGATCGTAAAATAAATTACAGTGACCTAGAAACACCGCCCAATCAAGATTTGAATCGTTACATTAAATCGACCAATAGGGATTAGAATCTAACTTTCAAATCGGGCATTTTCATTTTTCACTTCGAATTGGATTTAAAAATGCCTTCGGACGTAAAATTAAAGTTAAACAATGAAGTTTGAACAATGCGATCAATTATTAAATACAAGGTACGTATAAAATTATAATATTTGTAGTTAAATAACTTTTTTGACATGATCTTATGCTGCTGCAGTACATTTTATTCAATATGGATAAGTTTAATTACAATTGGAATTAATTATGTAGATCGGTGCAATAGAAATCCTCATTCAATAATATGACGCACCCACCTAAAATTTACAATATATAAAAATGTTTATGACTCATGCCACATTCATGCTCATGCGTGCGTTTGGCAACAGTGCGGACTTGTCAGATGCTGTCAAACGGTTTTTCTATGGGATATTTGTAACAATTACCATCTTTAATATTTCAGCAGTTATTTATTTTTAAGAACTACAACCGTTAAAATGAGTTTCTTTAATAATATATTCGGTGGGAAAAAATCAGATAAGGGCCCAACGACAGGGGAAGCTATACAAAAGCTTAGGGAAACTGAAGATATGTTAATCAAGAAACAAGACTTTCTAGAAAAGAAGATCGAACAGGAAATCGTGGTTGCGAAACAGAACGCTTCGAAAAATAAAAGGGGTAAGTTAAAATTTTAAAATATCCATCATATATCCATATTATGTGTTGTTATTCGAATATGCAGCCGCTATACAAGCACTCAAACGAAAGAAACGATATGAGAAACAATTACAACAGATCGATGGCACGCTTAGCACAATCGAAATGCAACGAGAGGCCTTGGAGGGTGCCAATACGAACACGGCTGTGCTGACAACGATGCGACAAGCCGCCGACGCATTGAAACTAGCTAATAATCACTTGTAAGTCGTTCTTTATCTGGTCGATTTAGTCGGATTTATAACTTATTTTATAGGGATGTCGATAAGGTGCACGATATGATGGATGATATCGCTGAACAGCAGGATGTCGCTAAAGAAATTTCTGAAGCGATCAGTAACCCTGTCGCTTTCGGACAGGATGTCGACGAGGACGAACTGGAGAAGGAACTCGAAGAATTAGAACAGGAAGAGCTCGAGAAGCACTTGATAGAGATCGATCCCACTAAAGATAATCTACCGGCCGTTCCGCAAGATGAAGTCGCTCGGCCGAGCAAAGCGAGTAAGTTATCGTTATTTTATTTTTTGCGTGTGTGATCGATGATTATGATTAATATTTGTAGAAAAAGAGAAAGATTTGGATGACGATATGAAGGAATTGGAAGCGTGGGCTTCGTAATTATGCCGAATAAAGTTTAAATAAAATCGTGAGGTTTCACAGTATGTCGACATTTTTTTAGAATGCAGCTCTGTTATATGGGAACGTATAACTGAAACTGTTGTGTATTATAATTGCAAATATTGTATGCTTATATATAAATATAAATAAGGTGTTTTAATTATACATATACTTATAATATAAAAGGAATTCTAGTTTATTTACTACTATTATTTTATAGAAATTTTTGTCTACGATTATCTATAATTTCTTTGGCTAACTAATTAATTACTGTATAATTAGAAGTAGATGTCAATTTACCTGCTCTGGGCAAATATTAGGTTTTGTTCCAAATAAAAATTAGTTTTTTAAGGGTTAATAGCCCCCATTTTGGGTTAATAAAAAATACAATCAAAGTATATACGTCGCAAATTAATTTTTTGAATTACGATGGGTCCCTACTGGGACACTATATCATTAAAACATTACAAAACCATTTATACGTTATAAACATCATAGAAATAATTGTAAATTGGTCTAATATGAACATGATATTACTCAAAAAAGAATTTTGATCATATGATCAAAGTCACTTAGACTAATTTCCATTCGGACAGCATCATGTGGTTCTTTTATTAGCAAACCCTTTTTATAAAGATCTGCAATTTCTATTCTGTCTGGAAAGTTCACACGATTAGCTAATGACTCATTAAAAATATCAATGATTACCTTGTAACATATGTGGATATTCTGATTCCATTATATTTGTGTGTGATATATATATATAGGGTGTTTCCTAAATGAATGTCAATATTTTAGGGGACGATTTTTTGGTCCGTTTTAACAAGAAAACTTCATACGAACGTCTGACCTTAACGTCTTAAATTTTGAGATACGGGGTGGTAAAGTTTTCAAAAATAAATAGTTTTTCATTAATTCCTGTAATACTACTTTAGATATTTTAATGAAATGTGGTATAGGTGTACTATGTATCAAGAGACATTGTTGAGTGTACCACATTCTTTTTTAATTCCACCAGTGGCGTTCGTATGGAATTTCAGCTACCTATTTTGACAGACGTTTAGAAGTTTTCTTTTTAAAATGGACCGAAAAATCGGCTCCTAAAATATTGACATTCAATTAGGAAACACCCTGTATACAGTCACCGGATGCTTTTAATCAAATTTCTTAATAATAAACTGTTCCTTGCTTCCTCTTTTCATCACTTCAACATTGTTGTCTAAAACTGACCACAAATTCTCAATCGGATTTAAATCCGGCGATTGAGGTGGCCATTCCAATAATTTGATGTTGTTTTCTTGGAAAAAATTCTTACTTGTCTTGGCGGTATGTTTGGGGTCGTTGTCCTGTTGGAACAAGAACCCATTTTCACCACGGATTCTAGCAAATTTTCATTAATTATATCGATAAAATGCGTTCATAATACCTTCTACCCGAGCCAAATTTCCTACTCCGTACCATGAGAAACAGCCCCATACCATTATGGATCCACCTCCGAACTTCATTGTCTTAATGGTATTTTTATCTTCATACTTTCTTCTTTAATTGTTTGCCGAAAAGTTCAAATTTGCTTTCGGTACCCCATATAATTTTTTTCCAAAATGAAATTGGTTTATTTATCAATTTTTTGGCAAAATTTAATCTCTTTGCTTTATTTACGCTGCTAATATATGGTTTTTTACGAGGTGTACAGGCCTTGTATTGACTAGTTAATGTCTCGACAAGAAACTGTTGGATCACACTTTACTTCCGGTACAATTAACATGTCTTCTCTTTGAGTAGTAGCTTTTTTCGACCTCTGAGGGGCTCTAATTTTTAGTTGGACAAGAACTGGTAAATTGACATCTACATACTATTAGACGTTAATTTCAATCGTTTTTTTCCTTAATTTATATGTTTTGATATGTGCTTATTAGGTCTCCGATTTAATTAGTATGTTATATGGTTAACGATAGGAAATGCACTGTTTAAAAATAAATTAAAGTTGATACTATAGGAGTGTTATTTATTATTTCCCTTAATGTTTACGTTCTAATTGATATTGTTATCTTTTGCATACACCTGCTTTTAATAAAACTTCCTATTGTATTACACATTGATAACTATCTTTAAACAATATGAATCATAGTTTATTCTCAATAATTTATTGTAGATACAGTCATTGTTTAGGTAATCAAATTCCAACTGTATAAATGAGATTGCAATGTTTTTCTTTTCTTTTTATAAACGATAAAGTCCTTTGTTCAATTCAAGGATATTATATGACTCGAATGAGGAATCAAGGACGTGGCATTCATATTGAAAGTATATTTAGTTGTGTGTCCCAAAAAAAATTTGAGACCGAAATTGTGAAAATCGAAAAATTATCAAATATCGAACCCTCACAGATGAACACCGATCGGGTAGGCCAGTTTCTGTGTCCGTCCCCGAAAATGTTGAACCAGTTTATGACGTAATTTTGTCAGACCAATTGGGCTGAAACGAAGAAGTTAGAGAAAAATTTGAATGTTAACCTGAAGTGTGCGAGGAGGGTGAGGTTCAACTCAACATCTTCTCAACGATTTTTCGATGGTAGAAATAAACAGTCTTCCAGGGGCGCTGCAAACACCAACATCATTACAATATTGGACGTCTTGCAGAATTTCATTTTTTGACATAGGGAAGGTTGCTAATATAATTAAGACAACTATTGCTGGAAATCATAACACCACAGCATCAAAATGAATCACACAAATAACAGTGGCATCTCTGAGTTGAGCATTGCAACGTAGAAGGCCTAATATTGGCTCAATGATTGCCATCTCCAATTAAAAACCATCTACAACAGGTTCATATTGCTGTGCCTGATCTTCGCTTTCTCGAGGTTGTAGTTTCGCTTTGTTGAGTCTTCCTCTGATAGAATTATTTACTCCGGCGAGGATAGTCGACTACTATCCTCGGATGCTCCGACGCTAATCATCGGAGATTTGAACGCCAAGCACGCCTCATGGAGGTGCAAGACCTCCAATGAGTATGGTAGGTATCTAATCCGATATTTCACCTCCAACCTTGTTGCCATCTACCCCCCTTTTCGATAGTGGGACACACTAATTAATATATGAACTGCACCAACTTTATTCCCACTTAGAGCCAATAAATAATTAAATAAATTGGTATTTAATATTGGTATTGTTTTATTGACCTCTAAGTGGGAATAAATCAGGAATTAAAAGACTAAGAACTGCATAATTTTCAATCTGTGTATGTTTGGTTGCCTATACAGGGTGCTCCACAAAAGTAAACATTCAAACACAATTTCATAATCGTATATTATATCTATTATCATTTTAAATTATAAAAAATAAAAACAAATACAAAATTCAATATCATTATTTACCATACTTCATACTAAATATAAGCAAAATATTTACCCCTAAATAAATAATATTTAAACACCGAAGAAGACGATTTCAAATTCCATTCAAGTTCTCTGAACTTGTATATGAAATTTACACAACGGCATGGCTTGAACTTCAGCGGTCACTAAACAATTTATGCCTAAATTCGCTAAACTACCCCTGACGACGCCGCAAGTAAACGCGACATATCTCGGTGCCATCTCTAGATACTGCCGCCCTTCAGAGACACGAGTTAGAAATCTAAAACCGTTATCTTGAAGTACGTAGACGCCTTGATGGTTCGTACGCAGATTATCGATCTGCTTCTTGTATATGGCCGTCCAGAAATCCGTACAAATAAATTTCATCGTATCTAATTCGTCTTTAAACCGAGGCATCTCTTTTGTTAACCTATTACGAAATCAAATCATTACGATATAAAATATAATTATATATATAATAATACCTTTCTATAATCTTAAAACCCGTGGCGAATCCTATATATTCAAGATCTGATAGATCTTCATCCTGAAATAAAAATTTTTAAGAGTAATTTGATCAGTTTGTACGAAGAATAACTCAAACCTTGGCATCTTTATCTTTAGTTTCATTTCGATTAATAATATAATTTACGATTTCAGCGTGGAGGAATTCAAAGATTGTTTCATCAGCCATTTAACGTTTTAAATTATATTCCTATTAAAAAATAAATGGAAATTGAATTTTAAATTTTGTAGGTTAGTATTTTGACAGTTATGGTTATGTTAACGTTACGCTCACGCTACGTTTACATAAATCTATATTGCGTTAATTTGCGTTGAGGGTGCGTTCAGATTTGTAGAACGTTGATCTGTCAAAATTATTACCTGTTGGCGAGAAAACTCTCTCCATTTACGGCAATTATGATTTTTTTGTTGAAATTTCGATACAAGATTTCTTATATCTTGATATAACCAAAATAAATGTTGACGTATTTAGTTGACTTTGAGGTTATTTCAATTTAAAAGTATTACTACTATAATATTTCGTAGTTCTTCACTGGATCTCTTGGTGCACAAGTAGAACACTAAACACTTTAACCCACTAAACACCAAACAAGTTTCAACTAAAACACCGACGCGTTTATCGCCTTGATAATGACAGCATTGCTGTTGAAACGCGTCGGTGTTTTAATTTAAACTTGTTTGGTGTTTAGTGGGTTAAAGTGTTTAGTGTACTATAATCATTTATTCCTAATTTTTCTCTTTAATTTTTCTGTAAATTTAACGTCGTGTCAAACAGGCTTGAGAATGTTTATGCCGGTGAATCATTCCGTGAATGTTACTATAAATGGAATTTTTGCGAGTTATTTAAATGACATTTCAAAATTATGTTTGTGATTATAGTTTACAAAATTATAACAATTAAAATTTTACAAATCTATACCTTGTTTCAAAAAGAGAGAGATAAAAATTAAAATTACAGAATATAATTAGCAAAATAAATTTTACGCAGCATTTTCTTGTATTTAAGTAAGGTAAAAAAGACTAATTAACACCGGAAAATAAATAAACTAAAAAATGTGATGTAAACAATGCCGAAATATTTGACAATCGATAATAATAATTATAGAATGTTGTATAATGTGATTTTGTTCTGCTTTTATGTCAGCTAGCTTGATATGTCAGAGTCTTTTTATAGAGCCAATTATTCTCAATTAATTACTTTATTCTAATAATTTTAATAATATACACGTTTTGTTGGTAAAGAAAATACAATATAAATCTGAACGCACCACGAATACATCATACGTTAATACTGAATCGAGGGGACCTAGCTTTATAATTTCAAAAAGTGGTTGTTGTGGTTTATTTTCACGTGTTAGTTGAAGAATCATGTTTTGAAATTAAAAGTAACCAAATTAAATAATAAATAAGCAATAAAATACAACAGAATTAATTAATATATGTTTATTACATTATTAACATGTATAATTTAGAATTATCGCAATTTGTCGCAGGTGAGTATAAATATTTGTTTAAATTTAAAAGATCGATTCGTTTTAAAAATAAAAAAATTAATTATTTCGAAAAATTAAAAAAAAACCGAAAGTAGGTTATTATTTATTATAAACTAATAAACAGCTGATTTGTAGATAATAAACGACCTCTCGCGACGAACATTCCAATCAAATCAAGGTGAAAAATGGCCGCAATGTCAGTGACAATTATTGTACGGACAAGGTTTGTTCCTATTTAAAATGAATCCGCTCTGCGAAGTGTGCGGTTCCGGTGAGAATCTTCTTCGGTGTGCGCGCTGTAAAATAACTCATTACTGTTCGAGAGCCCATCAGAAGCAGGACTGGAAGAAGCACAAGACGGTGTGTCAAGAGAACAGTGTTCAATTGGATTCCGATTTGGAACTTCGCGAAAACAAGACCGGCAGTATCGTTTTGGAACAGAATAACGGCCTAATTTATCCTATAGAGGGTAGTTCGGAGAACGAGATCCTAAGCTCACGTGCGGAAAGTTTATCGCCGAACCTCCTCCAATTGGATTTTATCAGCGGTCAGAGGAGCGCTAATTTCGACGATAGTATGCCTATAATCAACGAGAACGTGCCCCATAATAACCTGGCGAATTCGCGGGATTATTCCACGGTTAATTTGCAGCCGTACCAGCATCGCAACCAGGAAGATGTGATAGAAGAGATGAGCAGAAACGTAATAAGTGATATGAATGACTACGGGGTCTGTGTTATCGATAATTTCCTAGGTTTCGAAAGGGGTACATCCGTCCTAAAAGAAGTGTTGAACATGTATAACACGAAAGGTGTATTTAAAGATGGACAATTAGTATCGAATAAAGGGCGAAAAGATTTAAAAACGATACGGGGTGATCGAATTACATGGATCGATGGTAGGGAAGCGTTTTGTAAAAACATTGGTAGTTTAATTAGTCAGGTGGATGCTGTTATAATTCGTGCGAATAAGATGTTAAATAACGGAAAATTAGGACAGTACAATATAAACGGCCGGACAAAGGTAAGAGATTTTATTTTAAATATCTACATACATAACCTTACTTTTAATTTTGTCAAATTCTCGTCGTTATTCCTTTGTTTTGCGCTTAAAAAATAAAAGCAGACTTGATTATTTATTCAAATAATTATTATTCGGTGTTAAAATCGGCGGGGAATCGTTATAAAACGATTGTCAATGTTAGTTTTACAAATTTTACAAATAAACATGACAGTGTTTTTGTTTACGTCTCTGTCTAACGCGTGCGCATTCGGGACGCTGTCGCTTTTGAGGAGCATGCTTTTAGTCACGTACGCAATTTTTTTTTATTCGCGAAAATCCAAGTAAACCCGGGATTTAATACAGCACGTGTCGGATTCAATACGATCATACGAATTAGTAAAAAAATATTTGACGCTGGCACACACACACTCGATGAAATAATCGCGATCCTTTTTAAACTGGATCCTGTTAAAAAAAAATCTTTTGTCGTCCTTTATAGTAGGCGGTGACGCAATATTTACAATTGCTCGTTAACAAAAAAAAAAAAAGAGGTACCTACGGATATTTTCGCGTTTCCACGAAAATCTTAGCGGTGTAAATTCCAAGGATTTAATTCAATTAGCGCCGTAGGCTTAATTCTCATCGTATTGAGAATTTGTTTGTAAATATTTCGTATAGATTAGTACAATATTTATCGTCCTGGTGATAAATAGTAAAGTGGAATTTAAAAATAAATTATTTTAGTGAAGGGATTTGCAATAAAATTCGTTTGTAAGCCGATAATATCGATAATAAATGTTTTATATTTAATATACTTATAGAAGGCTTTTGTTTTTATGTATTATTTTAATAATACTTCTATTATACTTGCTAAAAATTTTAATAATTTTTCTCTAATTTCATCCTCTTTTTCTAAAAATGCTTTAAAAGTAATATAAAGTATAGAAGGCTTATAATTTGATATATTTTTTAAATAGGTTCTTCGATGTGGTTGATAAAAATCGGAATAATTTTTTTGTAATGTGACCCTCTTTTCCTAAAAAAATGCTTTTAAAAATAATAATGCAATGGAAATTTCGATTGAAATCGAATCGAAAAATGATGATTCAAATTGCATCTGATAATTTATATTATGAATACCTCAATACCAATTTCGTATCTGTATAGAAGTCTTATGTTTCGATATATTCTTTTAATAGCTTCATTAATGTGGTTCATAAAAATCGAAACGAATTTTCTGTCGTGTGGCCCTCTTTTCCTAAAAAATGCTTTTAAAATTAATTTCGATTGAAAAAGATGTCAATCGAAAATTTATGATCTCTAATTAATTTAATCTTCAAATACATCCGATAATTTATGTTATGATTACCTTGTTACCAATTTCGTATCTGTATAGAAGGCTTATATTTTGATAAATTTTTATGATTGTTTATGTAATGTAGTTGACAAAAATCGAAACAGATTTTCTGTAATTAGGCCCTCTTTTCCTAAAAATGCTTTTAAAAATTAATTTCGATTGAAAAATATGTCAATCGAAAATTTATTATCTCTACTCTTAATTAATTTAATCTTTAGATACATCCGATAATTTATGTTATGATTACCTCGATACCAATTTCGTATCTGTATAGAAGTCTTATGTTTCAATATATTTTTTTAATAGCCTCCTCAATATGATTGATAAAAATCGTAACAAATTTTTTGTAATTAGGCCCTCTTTTCCTAAAAATGCTTTAAAAAAAATTGTTATTTATGTTTATTAAAATAGAGGATATTTAACAATAGCCATACTAATTGACATTCAAAACGCTCAGATTGATATTTAGAAAAAATTATCACCATTTTTTTGTACTTAAAAATAAAATTTGATAAATAATAAACTTGGGAATGTTGAATTTTTGATTGTATGTATTGAATTGTTAAAATATGAAACGTTACGAAAATTATACAGGCAATTCAAAAATCTAATAATATACAGGGTGTTTCACTTAAAAATGTAAAATTACTGGCGATCACCAGCGAATAAAAGAGCTTTATATAGTCGAAAATAATGTTTTCCATCTTAAAAGGAGATGTAGAAAGAATATGTAACTAGGGCTTGGACTTTTCTAGGTTATTGCGAGGACGATCACGTACACATGGCGCTAAGCAGGTGCTGTGAAATGAATTCTTTCGGTTGTAATATTATTTACGCTAAATTAAACCGAAGTAATAGAAGTTGAGCGCCATGAACTTGTAACGCGGTAGTATCTAATTTCGCGAAGAACATTTCTAAAATTAACACAAAATATTTCCATAAATATTTGCGATATCTTAAAATAAACATAAATATCTCGTTGTTCCCACGTTGCTTTATTTACATTAACCGTTTTATTTGCGGTTTTCTCTATATAACGGGTGCGCTATTTCACAACAAAGATCTACATACATTCTAACGGCCGACTAGATGTGTTAACTCATTTGTTTTTATTAAACATTATCCCCGCGCCTATAATAAATGATTCGTCCTAGTTTTTTTTTTTTGCCTTTTAATTTCGAAGCGGTGGCCTACGTGAGGTAACTCCGATACGCCTCACCGCTAGGTAGAAAACGGCATTTCGTCCCCACATACGACGTTTCCTAATATCTGTGCTGTACGTCACGTAGGTACCGAACATAGAAAGCCATGGTTATCACGGGTAACCGCGATTTACTCACCACTTTAATAATCATTTTTGCGTTATTTCATGAATGGAATGCTCGAGCCTACTGGATGAATATCACGTCCCCTTAAAATTATCCATTGTAGGATTTTAAAACAACAACTTAGGAATTGAGATCGACCTACACGATTCCTATTTTAACATTAAGCGCAAATATTATCACAAATTAACAATTCGATTTGCGTAAATCGTTAGTGAACATCACGTTTAAGAGAAAATAGAATATCGAAAATAGCAAGTCGATGGTATTACGACTTCCTCGCTTCTACAACAATATTTACGTTAACAATTAAGGAATTTTTACGCGGATATCCAAACATGCTCTCGTCGCATGTACGTACTTTGAATTGAACTACAAAAATAAGCGTAATTTAAATATATGACGCTATTTTTGATTTAATTGTTGCTTGGTAGGTATTAAATTTTGAAAAATTGCTCTAATAATTCGATTGAGTTGAGACTTGTCACGGCTTATTTCTCTATTCTATTTCTCAGCTCTATGAGCAAGGCGTTCCACAGGGGTCCTTCCTGGGACCTGTTCTATTTTTGATCTTCGCGAGGGATCTTTTCGAAATCCCTAACGTGGATACGGCCGTTTGTACAGATGATGTGGTCAAAAAATGATAATCTAGCGAGCTGAAGATTGCGGGGTGGGAAGGGGTGGTCTCTTTTTCATTTTGTTAGGCCTCACGTTGAGCCACAATATTTTTTTCCTTTTAAATTATTGATTGAATTATTGTAACAGATAAATGTTTACGATAAACGTGGAATTTTCCTCTCACTATTCCATATTTTAACTCACCGATCCGAAACCGATATTCATCTGTTGAACTGCAAGCCAAAACATCTCGCATCTCTAAAGGAGTCAAATTCGAGCCTCTTTTCATCTTGTTAAGCCTCACGTTGGGGGACAAAAATTTTATTACACGCTTTTACAAACTTAACGAACGCTTTAATGTTAGATTCAACAGATAAATGTTTGAATAAATCTTTGATTCGCTAAATTCAACTTTATCAAGAACTGGCATCAAGCTATCCAAAACCAACCTTTATCTGCAGAACTGTAGGCCAAAATGTCTCCCTCCTAAATCTGAAAACATAGCAGAATAGAGAAGTTGAACAATGATTTTTTTTTGCTAGGCTCTATGTTGGGCGCCAAAAGTTTTGTTAGTGTTAAAACCGACATTTTTCTTTTTAAATATTAATTGAATTATTTTTTAGCATTTAGTATTAAAGAGATTATACTCTATTTTTTTTTACCAAGCCTCACGTTGGACGCCAAAAATTTTATTACGCATATTTTTATTAAAGCTTAATGTCGAATTGCTCAAGTTAAAATATGACGAACTAGTTCTATAAAAATTTATCCGAAAACGCTTCGTTTCTGAAGTACAGGGTGTTTAAGTTTTTTGATTTTTTTGCCTGTATAATTTATTAATATCGTATAGTGAAGTACCTTTTGCACCTATTTTTTTTGATAAGGAGGGGGGAGGGTAGAAGACTGAAATGCCACACAGTATTACAGTTGGTTTTGTAATTTCAGGGGCGTGCCTAGGGGGTTTGAATTAAAAAAAAATCAATTTATTATTTTTTTCATTACGTTCGTACGTGTGATGAATTTTTCCTTTTAAATACTAATCGAATTATTGCAACAGATAAATGTTTACGATAAACGTGGAATTTTATCGTTAAGTTCGCCGCGCTAAATGACACATATATGTTTTTATTGCGAGCTAGCCGTGCGTCGCTGAATGGAGGGAAAGATCACGTAGATATCGCGCGAGTGAAATGCGATTTTATCGCGACGAAAAATACCACTTTATTTACTTATGATTGTGGTTACCCGCCGATAACTTACCTTGTACAATTATCCTACCTCGTTAACGACGAGTATCGTGTAATAAACGTCGCGTACTATTTAAGAAAGAAAAAAAAAACGTACACAAACAAACGTTACGACATGTTTATTTACGTTCCCGTATAAATACGTTGATTTTGTAAAATAAAATTAATTTTTTTTTGCGTTACAGGCGATGGTGGCCTGCTATCCTGGATCGGGTTCGCATTACGTCAAACACGTCGATAATCCGAACAAGGACGGTAGATGTATTACCGCCATCTATTATTTAAATTTGGACTGGGACGTTAAACGGAGCGGCGGCCTGCTCAGGATATTTCCGGAAGGTTGGAGAGGCGATAAGGTACCTACGGCATATTTTTATGATTATTAAATCTTCTTTGCGCCAATATTGTTGGTAGAAGACAAGGCCACTGTCCACAGTGTCAATCTTAACGTTTGGCATTGAAGTTGAAGTTGTCACAAAATTGGCTCAGGTTACTGACGATTTTCCAGCTTGTAGACGCAATGTTATGTTGCTACAAGATTTCGTAAAGTTTGGTCAAGTCGTCCAAGTCCATAAAGTTATTTCTTAAGCAAACCTGTTACAAATATGTGGCTCTGATCACCTTTTCACTCGACATCACCTGTGCAATTATCTTAAGAGATGCGTCCAACAAATCTGAAGATTTCGTAAATAATTCTTCATCGATTCTCGCTCATAATTGTCTCTTATCGTTTTATGCGTAGCCTTCCACGTTTTTGCCGACTCTATCGTCATCGGCATTAATGTCACAGGAGTTATTACACCTCCAAATTTTATGCACGCTATCCTCCTGATTTCGTACCATCTAGCGTAATCAAAATCAGTGCGCTCAATAAGACTACAAAGGAACATCAGTCAGGAACACATCTTCATTGATATAGCTTTATAGTCTGCTAACAGTTTCTCTTGTTGGGCGGATCACCATTGGGATCTCGAAAACGGTAAGAGATACAAAGTCGGTTAAATTTGGGCAAAGTTGCGTTTTTCGCTGCTGAACTATAATCCGTTTCAAAAAATTTTCATTGATTTGTGGTTTTTGAAATATTTCCGAAAAACACACTTTTCTTTTTTCTTCTGTTCTGGAGTTATTATTGCAGGAACCAAAACAAGATTGATACATTCTACAGCTCTCTACGAAGGTGTTATTAGATGTTGCTTAAAGCGTTTCGTCTCGTTTTGACCACCGTCAACTTTGTATTTTCAAATGAAGAAAACAACGCATAACAACGTGATATGTTACAAACTTTATTATAATAATAAGAACACAATAACAGCGAACAAAATTTACTTCCAACAGTATCCATAAAGGCGTCAACCAAATAGAACATTGTTTGGTAAGTTAGGTAGAAACGTTGTTCTTTATGTATGTTTTAGTAAAATTCGAAGGAAATAGGAATTTCAGGATTTTAATACAAATTGACTGAATATTCAGAAAGGAACAGTCATATTAACAACTTTTAATATCGGAAATATTTCAAAAACTACAAATCATAGAAAATTTTTTAAAACTGATCATTGTTTAGCAGCAAAAAAACGTGACTTTGCCCCAATTTAACCGACTTTGTATCTCCCAATGGTGACCCTCGAATTTGTAACAGCCTGTATAGAATAGGCGTCCTTTTTTTTCTGCCATTTCTTTCATCTAACACTACTCCCGCATGGAACTGGCTATAGTTTTGCAGGAACAATCCTTGTTCCGTCCAGAGTGAGAGTAACGCTCTATCGTTTCTCTCATCATAACCGTTTCCTTTTATTTGGGACCAGTACCAACCAAAGCAGATTAAGCACCTATCAGTCCTACGATTTACCAAGACCACCTGTTTATTGCCGACTATCGCCTGACTTGGTATTCTTCGGTCACTTATCTTGACAGGATGATTCTCCGCCAACATGAACAAACTTGCTTTCAACATGAACAAACTTTATAAACTCCATTTTCTGCCCTAGATCCTATAGTCTACCCCTGGGTCTGCCTTGCGAAGACACATCTCAAACGTTTGCTGCCCAGCAAAATAAAATCTTGAGGATAATCGTTAATGCCCATCTTGATTTTTCTAGCTCAAATTCGGTCTTCTTCATCATAAAACCGCTGCTTTCCAATACCCCTGCTTGTCGAGAACGATTTTGTATCGTTTGGATTGGTTGTGACATTAATGCAGTCGAGAACATCAGTTGTAGGATAATGGTTTGCAAAACTATTCAAGATTTTCTGTTGGTGTAATGGAACTTAAACGTGTTTAATAAGACCAAATTTGGATGTCATCATTCGGAAAACCGCGCCTAGTTCTTATCTCTTTTTACCTTTTTTTCAAGCCACTCCGAGCTAGGCTCTCTATTGGAATATCGGATCTGGTATTAAGCAAGTTTTGCACACTTTGCTGCGCTTTTTTTTAAATTTCTACCTCCGTTTGGATCTCGTCAGACTTTGAAATTTTCGCGGTGAAGACATTTTAATAATGCCGACGAATTTTAAGAATTTGCATTTCCAGGCACAATGGTCGCCTAAATATTTGACTTGTAGAGATTCTTGAGTTATTGGGTCGTGTTGGCAGGTTTGAATTATAAAATATTAACCGTCAATTTGAAGTATTTTAAACGAAACAATAATGAATTATGTTCTGGAATAAATTGATTTTTAATTAATATAATTATTTGTATTACAGGTAGCTGATATAGAACCCGTTTTCGATAGGCTGCTATTTTTCTGGTCGGACAGGAGGAATCCCCACGAAGTTCAACCCGCCTACCACACGCGATACGCTATCACGCTCTGGTATTTCGACGCCGTAGAAAGGGAAGAAGCGTGCAGGCGATACGAAAGAGAAAGTTAGTATCATTTCGAAACGATCAATTTTATTATGGCGACCAACAGACGTATTAATTCTCTCTAATTTTGTTTCAGGAAGTAGTACTAAACCGGCGCTGATAGCGAAGTGACTTGTAAATAACGTTTAGGGAATATAAACGATAAATAATTAAAAATTTAAGGTTAAAAGTAAAAGGACTGAGTTGTTGATGCGTGAGCGGCAAACGAATTGTGATAAAATATAGATAAGTTTGTCCGCCGTGTCTCTTGGACCAGTGAGAGTTTCTGTATCTAGTGTACATATTATAAATACCAATACTTATAAAACTAAAGTAATGTAAGTGAAGTAATGAAGAGTTAATTAGTTACATGAATTGAAAACAAAACTAAATTTAAAAAAACGAAGTGTGATACCATTGTATAATTTCTAATTAGCGTGTAAAAATAAATAATATTTAATATTAACGAGAAAAAATGCAAAGAAATTATTATTATTAAAAAAAAATTAAAGTGGAAGGTACGAACGACTGTAACCTAAATTGTATTTCTATCTGGTATTATTTGAGATAACGATAACGTGTTCTTTCTTTCATTCTCTATTGTATTTCTCCCCTCGTTTCCCTCATCTCCCCGTTTTCTCCGACTGAAACGATGTAATTGTTATTAAATTATCTCTTTAAGTATATTTTATTATCGTATAAATTATACGCATTTCTAGGATTTTCCAAACCATTATATACATTGTTAATAATTATATATATATATAAATATGTATAAGCGACTAATAAATTTCTACCTATTTATATGTGTTGGAGGTTTAATTTTTTTAAATAACCTTAACTAGTTACTTTTAAAAATATTATATTTTTTATTATAAAACGCAGTCTTCTATTGTATCCGAGCATGGGAGGTAACATTTAAATTGGAATCCGCTATCGCAGAACGAACCCTGTAAAATAAAATTAAAACAAAAATTAGAATACATTTTTTTTGCATTCAAACTTGAGACTAATTTATGGTGTACAGGGAAAAAATGCCGTAAGTAAAACAAATTTGAGGCCCAACCTCTCTACAGTGTGAGATTGGCCTCGCCGTTCAAAATATTCCTATCGAACGTGAACGTCCCTGCTACGGATCGGGAAGAGATACAGCGCCATATTAGCGTCCGCAAGAACGGTAAGACTGCAGGAGCCGATAGCATCGCTAATACCGTTTTAAAGGGACATCCAGCTTTAGGAGGCTTTGAGAAAGCGTATTTGAGAGAATTTTTTTAGGATAGAAAACAAATGAGCAAATTTAGCAAACTTTTTCAGAGTACTTTATTGCATATTTGAACAATAAAAAAGAATTTTCGAGAAAAAATATTAAAGCGCAACCATTTTTTATGTACATTTGTGCCTAAGCATCGTGTCAAAAGTTCGTCGTTTGAGAGCTGTTCGTAGATTGGACGAATATGTTTCTCCACATTTTTGTCAATCAATCGAGCAGGATGCTTGAAAAAGGCAAGAGAATTCGTGGCTTCAGCTTTGTGCCATTTACTCCAGCTCTCAGCGCCTGCCGGACAATTCTCGTGCAGCTTTTTTCATATCCTCGACAGATTTAATATTTGGCAAGACCGACTGAGAGGCACTGACGAGACTTGGAAGGTCGAAGCCGACTTTCAACAATTTTGAAGAAACTAGTTAGCAAAATAATAAGACAAGTACTGTCTGGTGTGCCATTGGGTTCAATGTTGAAGCCGAACTACTTTTGAAATACGATGAATATGAATATGAAAAGCTATACTGATATCATGCAATTCGACGACATTCTTTCACTTTACATACACAAGAAGTGCAGTTTCTACACCGACTTACCGGATTTATAACTTGACATCCTTTATAAGAACCTTGATAAGATTCTGCTTTATCTCCGAGGACCACCAAATTAGGTAGAGGGTACAATCGTAAACTATAATCGAAATTCCAATGTACCGTTAAAGCAGCTAACGGCATAGGACTCAAATGTCCTTGAGTAACGATCGTTCTCGTAACAGAATCACCTATTTCTTCCTTCTGTGGTCGGTGTAAGGTTCCCTGCATTAATTTAGCCAAAATATCTGCTCTAAACAAAACGATTTCTTTCGTACAATATTGCAACCTGCAAGGATTCGTTGGAAAAATAGCATTCGGTACATATTTCAACATCTCTTCTATCACGTATTTTGGCAGCGATAATCTATAAAAAGCATTCCGTATAAATAATCTGCGATAATAATGAGAAATTTAAACTTGAACCTTGGTACGATGTGAGGTGTGCATGGATCTGACATCCCCGGAACGAAAATAAATTGGCTATTACTCATTAGAATCGTATATCTGCTGATGAGCTCTCCGAACTGTTTGAATAACTTCTTTAATATTTCCATATTCTCAGAACCGTGCGATTCAGACATGAAATTCCCCATAAAAATAAAAGCGACAGGTGGCGAGCCTTGCATACCATTAAAAAGCACTTCTAACTTTTCGAATACCAAGGGGTGATCTAACCATAAATCAGAAAAGAATAACATCATATTATGCGGGTTCCTAATCAAATGTTCCTTTAAACGTTGCGATTCCCTTAAAGGTGTATTCGATAATCCACCGAAATAATTTATGTTTCCAAAAAATGGCCTGCGGAATTTCAATTAATAACGAGAGCAGGTTAAACATTCTGACATACCTAGAATCCTTATATTCTTCACCTGGTGGTAACACCATCGTAGAAACGCGTAATATTTTATCTTCGTAATATCCATTTACTAACACAAAACAGTTTTCTGTAAAAAATCCACCGTGATACCTAAAAAATCAATCTTCACGATATCGATTAAAATTTAAAATAAATAAAATTTTGGCACTTACTTTGCGTGCGTTAAATCTAATTGCACCATTCCTGTAGGGTCTTCCAAATAATACTTCCCTTCAGTCACCTGCAGTAACGATCCTAAAATTAATATTCGATCTAATGTTTTATACGATAACGTTAATAAAAAATCCACAGTTTGTAACGTAAGTTTATCATGATCGGCAAGCTTATTTTTAAAATTCCTCTGCGTCCTGTGCAATATAGAAATGTATCGATCAATAAATAATTGCGCTTTAGAATCAGCATCCGATAATAGAGTCGATTTTTTATGAGCTAATATATACAACTTCCGATCAACATCGTATACCATTTTAGGATAATCAAACGCGTTTATAGTACTGAGTATAGTTTCATGCACATCATATCCACTCCTTAAACTAGCCTAATAAACAGTGATGTTAGTAATGTTTGGATAAACTAGATCAGAATAATACCTCAATCGCTCTTTTAATATCATCCTTTTCGATGCTCCTATCACTAACACATTGTTTTTCTAATCTTTCGCAGAGGTTTTTTATGCAATTCTCAAACGAATCATTATCTCCTAAGTTAACACCTTCGGATAAAAAGGTTTCGTAGATCAATATACAAAACTCCCTGGAAAATTAAAAGATGGGGTTAAGTTGAGTTATACAACGCAATAAATTTGATTGTAATTTACCTTCTAACAGTGAAACCGCTTAATTTTAATGTGTTTTGTAATTTTCGTATTAATTTATCAGCCATTTCTCCACTTTATGATTAGGATTATTAAAATTAAACTTGATTTCCCGCCTTTTTTAATTCAAGCAGTTTGACCAATTTATAATATTAAAAATCACTAATTTAAAATGATTAAAATTGAAATATAGAATGCTGAAATATACTTTATTGCGATATAAATACGTCTTATAAACTAAATTGGATTTTAAGTTTTAAATGCGTTATATTTTTCATTAAAAAAATTAAATTGATACAAATTAGTGTTAAATTTTTTTAGACAATTGGTATTAATCGTAATGCGCAATAACTTAACAGCTGTCAAACTATCAGATGCGGCATTTGTCAATTTTGTCTTTGTGAGTGATGCGTCGGTAGTAAAATTGGTAGGTTAGGTTTTTTTTAAAAAAGATTCGAAAATTTTACACACGACCGGCACACGAATGCGATCATGTGGCTTTTCGGTCATCATCCTTCGAAAGATTTCGGTTTCGAAATAGGAGAGCCCGTCCCCGGTTTGCAAGAGAAAAGCGTTTGGACTTTGCATAAGGGGAAGAAAAAGGTTGTTTTTTGCAGTTGTTGGCCATCTTTTTACATTACATTGAGAAGTTTAACTTTTTATAGGGTACCAATGAAGAAGTGTCAGTTTTTGTGCTCGAAACAAAAAATAGTACAGATACTCAATTAGATATTGCAAAAGCAGCTGTAAAAAGGTTGAAAACTTTACGACACCCTAGCATATTAACATATTTGGATAGTTTAGAATCGGAAAAGATTATATATTTAGCCACCGAGTATGTCGAACCTTTGTCTTACCATTTAGAAAAGCTAGAATTAGATGCGCAACAGAAAGAGTTATATATAGCTTGGGGTATATTTCAAATCACTGTGAGTAGTGTTTAATGTTAATAATCGATTTTGTATTAATGATTGATGTGTTATTCCAGAGAGCGTTATCGTTTTTAAATAACGATGGCAATCTCCGCCACAATAATGTTAATATTTGGTCGGTTTTCGTTAATAGCGCAGGCGAATGGAAATTAGGAGGCGTCGAATACGTTACGAACGCTCAAGATAACTATTCGATCGTTATTAAAATTATTCAATCGTTAGAAATTTACGACCCGCCCGAAAAGAATGATTCTGCGAAGCAGCGCCAGATAACGAAATGGTAAGTTTCTCACAACAACGCATTTAACATCTAATTTAATCGATCGTAATTGCAGTTCTACCGATATGTGGGGTTTAGGTTGCTTGATATGGGAGGTGTTTAACGGCCCGTTACATCAACAAGCTTCGTTAAAAACGTTAAATAAAGTATGCGAGATTCCATAAAAGTTTCGTAATAAAATCGTAATATTGTGTAATATTTTTAGATACCGAATCAATTAGGGCCATTATATTGCGAATTGGTCGGTGCGAACGTTGCAGCTCGACCTAATCCGGCAGATATAATTACGAGATGTAGAAAACTCGGAGGGTATTTTAAAAACGATCTTGTCGATACGCTCTTATTTTTGGAGGAGCTACAAATTAAGGATAAGAACGAGAAGAATCGGTTCTTCTCGAATCTCACACCGCATTTAGATAATTTCCCCGATACCGTATGCAAACATAAGATACTTCCGCAGCTGATACATGCTTTCGAGTACGGTGATGCAGGTTCAACAGTTCTAGCACCGATGTTCAAGGTATAGTGTTACAAAATGGTGTGCCTGAAAATCTCTAATACTAAATCTGTAGTTAGGAAATTTATTAGACGAGCAGGAGTACCAGAAGAAGATTGTACCGTGTGTCGTTAAGTTGTTCAGCAGCAACGATAGGGTTACCAGATCGAAGTTATTACAACAGTTGGAGTACTTCATAGGACATTTGCAGACCTCAACCGTTAATGATCAGATCTTCCCTCAAGTTGCTCACGGTTTCATGGATACTAACGTCACAATCCGAGAACAGACTGTTAAAGTAAGTAAAGAATATTCCTGTTCGTAATCAGTCATTTCATTCTAATTTTCCAGTCTGTGATACATCTAGCGCCTAGATTAAATTACAACAATTTAAACAATGAAGTCCTACGACATTTCGCAAGGCTACAATCCAAAGACGACCAGGGTGGTATCCGTACGAACACAACAATCTGTTTGGGGAAAATCGCTCAACATTTACATCCCCAGATACGCCAAAAAGTGCTGATATCCGCTTTCATTAGAGCTATGAGAGATCCGTTTCCACCGGCGAGGAATGCAGGTTAATTAATCTTTATTACATCCTTAATTTCGATACAGTTTTAAAAATAATTTTGTTTTAAATATATCTACAGGAGTGTTAGCCCTAGCTGCCACTCAACAATATTATCTACTCACCGAAGTCTCGACGAGAATCTTACCGGCATTATGCCCGCTAACGACGGATCCGGAAAAATTCGTTAGAGATTCCGCGTTTCGTACGATCAAGGGTTTTCTAGGGAAGCTGGAGAAGGTTTCGGAGGATCCTAGCTTGCGGGAAAGTATGGGTGTGTATCTCATCTAAGAACGTTTTCTATTTCGTATCTTATTTAACGCGAATATTTCCTACAGAAGCAGATGTACACACTGCCACGCCAAACATTAGTAACGCCGCCGCTACATGGGCTGGCTGGGCAGTCACTGCGGTAACGGCCAAATTCTACAGGAGCCAATCCGATACCGACAGACGATCGTTTCCGTCCTCGGCCGCGAGTAGAGTACTGCCAAAACCGGCTTCCCTGGGTAATTATTTCCATCCCCTTTTCCCTAAAAAAAATGTTAATATTTAATCTGATTTTTTTTGTTGTAATTGCAACGCAGAACAACCCTCAAGCAGCAGCATATCGACCACTACGTCTAGTGTTACATCGATGACGTCGTTGGAACACGAGGACGGTAGTAGAGGTAATGAGTCGGCTTCCGATTACGATTACGAACAGTGGGGTGATAACGAGAATTGGGGCGATATGGAGACCGGTGGGCAGATAGCGAGCAGTTCCGGTAGCGGAGCCGGTGAGGTTACCAGCGATCCGACTAGTCCCCCCTCTGGATCAGCTACTAATAAGGCGACGGACGGTTGGGATAACGAGGAATGGGCTAGTCTAGAGGAGGAACCCGTAAGTCATTTTCATTACTATTATAGTGGAGTCCCGATTATCCGAGGTACTGCTTGTTGTAGGGAAGTTCCTATATTACATTATTTAACGTAGGGACTTCCCCTGCCTATCTGTCTGGCAGGAGAAAAACTCTCTGCTAACAACGAAGATGGTAGCACCCAAGATTTAAGAATTACAAGATGCTCGCAAGAAAAAGACTTGCTTCTAAAGAAGAACGGCCTGCTCCAGGGCTTAAGAAATGCAAAGAACGATTAACGATTTGTTGCAATAAGTCGAGAGGAGACAATAAGCTTACACTTGTGGTTGTGGGAAAGCCAAAAGGGAAAAGAAATTTTAAGATTGTTAATGTTGCAAATTTGCTTGTTTAAATATACCAACCAAAAAAATGCTTGGGTGGATTCTTATTTGTTTAAAAAATCTCATCCGGACGAAAGTGAACTGATTGACGGACAAATTCGTGCACTTTTTTTATCTCACAACGTAGCATCTCTTATTCAACCTCTTGATCAGGGTGTACTGGAAAATTTGAAGCGTAGCTACCGACGACACCTTTTAAGGCATATTTTACTCGACTTAGACAATAGTTAATCCGTAATTCAAAGCTTACGAAAAATTAATATAAAAGTCGTGATTTATTGTTTGACAGACTCTTCGACTGACATTATAAAGAGACGACAATTATTAAAAGTTGGAATAAAATTTCTACTAACCAAATGGGACCTGACAGTGTACAAGATGCAGCTGAAGAATCGCTTTTAGACCCCGCTAACAATCTTGATGTTCCAACTGGGTTAAATGAAAATTATATACGTAGCAGAATGGATGAACGATGATGACAACAATGAAATAAGTAATGGCGATATTGTAAGCCTTAGTAGAACCCAAGAAGGTTTTGAAGACGAATTTGAAAATGGAAATGACGACTATACTTAAAATCTACAAAAAAAATATCTCGAACAACAAGAGGATACAACTCCATGTGATATTTTGGTACTACGACGACTTCAAAACGCTGCTGCCAAGAAAAGACAAAATGAGTCAAAAATCAATTACACATTTCTTTAAATAAATTAATTTATTTGTCCAAAGTTATATTAAGTTGCATTGTTTTTCAAGATTATTTATTTTGTGTCTAGTATTTCTGATTTTATTTAGAATTAATTCATTTATGTTGTAAAGTAATAGATCAGATATAGAAATTAGAAAACACATTGTTCTCAGTTTTTCAGTTCAGTTTTTGTTTATCCGAGGTACCATCGGTCTACATTAGCTCGAATAATCGGGACTCTACTGTATTATTATTATTATTTATTATTATAAAGGGTGACCCTAAAAACGAGAGGTTTTAACGTTGTTTCGTCATTTCTTATTTATCTATCAAAAATAAGCGCACTTTGGAATAAAAAATGTTGGAAGGAGTATACAATATGAACAAAATAAAAATACTCTCTTATTATACACGGTGACCATAAAAATGAACCGTTTTAACGCTGACAAAAGTGTTTTCTCTTTCAACTGGGTATAAATTTGACTTTCTAAGTAACTCCAGGCGTAAATATTAAAAGGAAGACCATGATATCGAAGGCTTTCACGGCGCAAGTCTCTATTATGATGGCTTTCGGGTCTTGTAATATCTACAATACAGAAATGAAAATACAAAATCTACTATACTCGACGTTTCCCACCAATATAAGCGACTTCTTCAGGAGTAAAAAGTGAGTTGGGGGACGCTAGAGAGTCACGCTAACTCAACGTATAAACCACGCTATTAAATTTCGTTTTGCTACTCAACTTTTGTTTGATATTTTAACGTTTCGAAACGCTGAAGCCTACTACTAGAGATGGAAGGCAGAGGGTACCACACCCCCCATTTTCCTTATTAGTTAGTTTTTTTTTGCTAGAAATTAACATATTTTTTGCAACACCCTGTATAATTACGAAATACCTTTTAACCGAGATCCCCTGATAGCACGCAATTTGAAACGCCCTGTACATTGCGTCTGTAGCCATGGTCATAAAAAACATATGCGCGAATAATTAATTAAAGGAGTCCCGCAGGGTTCGATTTTGTGACCTCTTCAAATACTTCATTTAGGCTATCTAATTTAAAAAATTCTACGATTTCAATTTAATTAATTTTAATTTTTAGGAGGCGGAAGCTGAACTAGCCTCACCATCAGACCCGTGGGTACCCACCACCGAAACTGCCGCACCGACGGCATCCGACCCGCCGATGGTAACAAGACCGGGTACGAGCAGCGAGACGCAGGCGACGACCCTGCACAATCGGAAGGGAAGCAACTGGAACGATTCGGAATTCGAACCGCTCGAGGAGAATCCGACGAACGCCTCTAGATTGGAGGACGCCAGGAAGAAACGCGAGGAGCGGAAGCTGATGCGACAGAAGGAGCTGGAAGCGCGCAGGGCTAATAGGACCACCGGTCCTATGAAGTTGGGCGCCAAGAGGATTTGAAGGATGCAGCTCTGTATTAAGAATTGAAAAAAACACCAACGTTGTTACATATCTTTCCCTTTTTCTTTATATATTTTTTTTATAGTTGATTGCGCATGTCGTCGTCTTGTCCCGTTTCTCTGGATTTTCTTTTACTCTAATGGATGTGTGATGATTATGTTATTTTTGTCGTGTCTTATTTTTTTGTACGATCATGTTTGTAAAACTTCCGTGTAATATTGGAACTAGATGGTCTAAGATATTAACGATGTAGTTAGGGATATGGAGTTCTTTTAAAGTAAGACTGATTAATAGTATATAATCTGCTCTTTATTATTTCAAACAAAAAAGGAACGGTTTATCTTCAAAATTTTAAACGAGTTTGAAATTTTTGGAAAGGTATAAAGAATATTTTTTTAAATATGTATATCGTGTGAATGTTTTTATTATATTTTTCGATTTACTAATTCGTAGTAAATATCTCATTCCTTTCGACTAAATATTATATAAGATTAACTAAAATCTATCTACGTAAGGTGCCCGTATATGTATATTAAGGACCCTCGAAAGATGTGGATTTTAAATTAACCGATTTATATTTTTGTGCATCGTTGTTTTGCGAAAATTTAAAAATTTGCAGCGTCTCTCCCATTCTATACTTACCTAATCGAAAGGACAAAAAAAAACAATTTTAATATGACTAAAAATGCAATTGCATTTCTTCGATACTGTATTTTACACTACTTCGTCATTCTTTTGTATATTTGTACATATAAATACATTAAAGATATTGTATTCGTATAAATAAGATGTGTTTACGATTGTATTTTTTATTGTATTTATAACGAAGAAGAGATCCTAAATAAAATACAGCTTACAATCAATTTGTTGACTTATTTTATCAGCGATAGCACGATGCTAATAGTCCAGTCGGTTACTTTAGTGTTAACATTGATGAATGTACTGCATGTGCAGCCATTTGTGTTGCCTATACAGGGTATTTCAATATACAGGGTTTCACAAAAGTAAGACAATTCGTGACGTCATCTTTAAACGGTATACATCATTTTTTAACAGTTATTAATTGCCGATTGAATATGAAAGAGAGAGACAAATATATAAAAGAAAATTGTGCTAATGCTAGAGGACACAAACAAAGTTTTGCATCGCGGATAAGCAGGCGAGAAATAACCGAACCAGGACCCTTATCTGCAGAGGTACGTCTTTCCATCAATGCCTCGAAATGCGTGGCCACCTCCAACCAACATCTCTGTGGATGATGAGAGGCTTCCCTAGTCACTAAATGTTAGACACCTTGGTGTCACTCTTGATACGCGTCTCACCCGGCATGAAGATTAAAAAAATCACTTGTACGCAAACTATCACCTCAAATAACTCTGTCTGGATGCTTGAAAACCTGATGGAAGAACTGAAAAGCAATATTGATGTCATGAATATGTTCGGAACGAGCAACATTGCCACAAATCGCTATTTATAATAATAATAATTTATTTCCTGGTATGCAAATATAACTGAAATGAACAAAATATAAACATAAAGTACAGGATTATGATACATTACATTCAAAAAAATTTATTCTATAGAAGGCTCTCCCTAGCAGATATTCTTTAATTCTAACTTTATACCTATTGAAAGATAATTCTTTAATAAATTGGCTCAAGTGATTATAAAACTTAATTGCTTGATATTTGGGCGATTGCAGGGTCAAGGTTGGTCTATGATAAGGAATCGTTAATGACGAGTTGTTCCTAGTAGGATAGTTTATATCTGACTGCGTTTCAAAATTACAAATATTTGTCCTAGCAAAAAGTAAGCATCTGTAAATAAAAAGAGATGGTATTCTCAATATCTTAAATCTTGTAGTGTGGCTTGCAATGCTCTCTCTACTTGATATTCCCATCATTGCTCTTAAGCACTTCTTTTGAATTTTAAATATTCTATTTGTATGTCCTGTGCTGCCCCATAACAGAATACTGTTACTAACAATCGAGTAAAAGTACTAAATTGAGTAATCACTCTGCAAGCAACTGTAAAGCAAATCACATAGTTGGCACTATAATTGGGATTGACAAACAGTTATATGTAAATAGAAATTTATTTTTGAAATATAATACATATGATACATTACAATACATTTTTTTTTGTTTTAATTCAAAAGCTGGTGTTAATTTAATGTACAAGAGTTGCAAAGATAAAGCCAATTAATTTGTCGAAAATTAAAGAAATAAACGGAAGTGAAAAACCTGATATGTTTAGAGTATTTAAAGGCTTACTTTTACGTCTTTTACAAAACCTCCACTCACTGGCGTTTCCGAAGCGCCACCCAGGGGTGCCAATATCACAAAATCCAAAACAAAACTTAAAGAACATTATGATAAATACGCATGTACCCTTTGTAATAATAAGAGCTTTATTATTACTTATTAAAATATAGATAGACAAAAAAAAGCATGAAGATTACAATTAACTTGCACGACACACAAAAAAACTTGATTTTAAAAATAGAATTCTAATAAGGGGGGTAACTAATCGGGTAAAATAAATAACTACAAAGGGTTCGAGCTACTTATTCATAACATCTTACAATTTAGATTTTGGTTTCGTAACATCAGCGGCTAATTGTCAGGACGGTGTCGCAATCTTAGGTGTCTCGTCGAAGCGTATAGTCATCGAATTAGCATTACCGGGTTCTAACTTATATCCTATCGCTTTGTAGAAGGGGATCAAATGATCTTTACAATCGAGAGTCATTTTATAACAACCTAAACGCCTCGCTAGTAAAGTTACCGTTACTACGATTCTAAAAATTAAACGTTAAATTAAAACATCTTCCGAATTTAATTAACTTACAATTTCCCTAATTGCTTCCCACGATACGTATTATTTACAACCACATCCTCTAAACGGGCTCGTAATCCACAACCGTGGATAAATTTGAATTCCGATATTAAAGACGCAGCTCCTATTATCGTATTTGTCCTCGTATCTTCTATTACGGTTACGTAATACCCACCGGATTTGTGCATATTTCGGTATTGACCTTTAAAGCAAAAATTAGAAAGGGATTTATGTAACCTTGCATAATACTTAGACTTTCTTTTCAAATGTCAGAATACTAATGCAACTTACGTTCGAAATCAGCATACGAAACATTTCCAACGGCGGTTAATTGAGTTAGTATCTCTAAAAATCCTTTACTATAATCGGATAATTGAAGCGGTCTCACCAATAACCACGATTCCCCTGGTTCGGTACATGTAATATGCGGATTTAACCAACCTCTTACGCTATCCCAATCTAGATTATTTAACAATCTAGGATCGTATAAATATTCACCCTCGTACGTCATCTTGAAATAATACAATAACAGCGTTAATATAAACCATATGAAAGCAAACTAATTGAATTTTATCATAGGAAAAATGTAACACATACCTTTTTTAAAATTCCCATTGTGTCATTGCAATTTGCCACGCGTGTTAATAACACGAACGCAAAAACTATTTTGTATATGTATAGCTTGTTGAGAGATAAGGTGAATGGGTTTTTGTTACAATAGTTTTTACCTTGACTTTGTGGCAAACTCGCTTGGATAAGTCACTTTCACCCGCTCCGTACCTGGTAATTTTATATCCAATCTCGTTTTTGTGTTCAATCTACGTGTCGTAAACAGGTGAGGCGTTTACAAGAATTCGTAACTCGTAAGTAGGAATTTGACATTGACGAGTTATTTTATGATAAATTTCTGCATTTCTGCATTTTTCGATAGATTTAAATTTAATGACGTTTATCGGTCGGTAAACATTAAAAAACAGGAAACTGTTCAAGGTTATCATCGTATATGGCCATAATTCATAATTTTCATAATTGTGAAATTATTTAGATCGAATTTGTTATCTATTAAGAGATTATCTGGAATTATTATTTCTTAAAAATAAAGCTCTGATTAATCCTCTTAATTGGAAATTGATTATTGACGTTTTTACTACATCCTTATCACTTAATTGAATTCTTATTTATCGGAAGAATCCAAATTTATAGGAATGATAGGATATGCATTAGGAATTATACAGCATGTGATTTTAACTATAATAAGATCTTTTATACTTATGTATTGAAGTAATTTTACAAAAAAAAGACTTAATAAACCAAATAGAAACACAATAATAGGTTTATCTTTGATTAGAAAATATTCCCCTGTGATAATATTGTTGTCAAAAGATTTGAATACTTTTTAACAATACACAATAAAAACAAGCAATTAAATTAAAAATTAATGTTTTAAAACTCGCGTGTATAGGTTTTATTTTAAATTATCAAACAAATTGCAGCTAAAAATAATTAAATTCTGATATTCACAGTGAAATGTCACATTGATTTTATTAGAGACAAGGCTTATTAAAATGCCGGCTAATAAATAAAATATGTATTAAAACAAAATATAAAAGGAATTTCGTCCAAATTTACGTGAATGGAACTTTATAAATACGCCGAAACGGGTAACTACAGGATTTCGAAATATTGTTAGTAAATTTTTACTGCAGAACTAGATGGCGCTACTAAATATTTTTAATTTTAGGAAATTTAATTTTGTTTTATAAATGCAATTTCAGGATAGATTATCGTTATTTACTGTTTTTATTTTGTTGTTGAATTATACTGTCCTCAATTGCCGCGAGAAACGAAAGAAATTCTCTTTTTCTTTTTTAGAATTTACTCCCAACCTAGGTAGATGGCGCTATTACGATTTTAATGTAAATACATATCTAAATGAGCTGTACATGCTTTAATACCTTTCCATTTTGTTATATAGAGTATCCCATAAAAAAAACGATTTTAATCTAAATTTATGTAAATAATTTATTTGTCATAATCTTAAAAAGGAAAATTTCTGAACGTACCTCGAGACGATATCAATTTTGACAATTCGTGACAGCTAACCTCAAAAAGTAAATACAATAAAAATCAACATTTTAAATTAGAGTGATTAGATGTCACGATGTTTCAACAGCCTAATTGGTTTCGGCAATTAATAAGGCGGAATACTAAACCTATTACAGAACAACAAGCAGGATTATGGAAAAAAAGATTAGCTTTGGGTTACGCTTTGATTGCGTGGAATGCTTTCGGTGTGGTTTGTTATCTGATGTATACAGGTAAAGGGGGTTGGATGACAGGACAAAATGAAGAGGAAGCGAATATGACTCCAGGTAATGATAATAAAATTTATCTAACTTATTACATAATAGATTTAAATTAATTTAAACTTTCCAATGTATTAGAACAATGTGGGTATTAAAAAATAAAACTACACGTTTAAAAATAAAGCAATTTAATATATTTCTATCTCTCTTTTTTTCTCTTATAGCACAACAATGGAGTAAAACTTTAGGAATAAAAGATGCCACGGTATATCGAATATCCGGCTTTAAAGTTCAAAAATACCAAGTACACAACGATTTCGATAAAGGTACTTCTGAAAAACTCAATATTGATGCTGCGGGAAAAATAGAAGACGATAAAATTAATATAAATTAAAAAAAAATACTTAAAATCACATATAGTTATAGCTTAAGTTAATTTAAATAAAATAAAATTTATAAACGATATAATATTGGATTCTCTTAAACTAATACATTAGGAACGCATTTTATTGTCCAGGCACAGCCCTCGATGTGTTACGGTGTACTTTAAACTTTTCCATTTCGACCAATAACGCAGATCTGAAAAATAAACATATTTTGATATATTCTCCCTAGTTAGTTTAAAAACTAATGACGATTTCCCAACCTGTAAGACTCGTATCTCATCACAATATTCTGTAATTCTTGCTTATATAATCTGGTTAGCATGGCGTTGAAACAATCTAATTCGTTTAGTCGGAACAGATCCCAATTCAACTTGTAATCCAGATCGATACTAGCTGGAATCGAATACATTGATGTTAGTTAGGTGTTAAATGATCCAGTGAATTGGTTTAATTACCTTTAAAATATACGATAAGCCAGTCTGGTATCTCTTCGTTTAAATAAGGATTAGCAGGAACCAATACGCTGTGCGGTTGGTAGTGAGTCTGTCGTGGGGGATTAAAATATCTCACTTCGGGTTGATAGTTGAAGCACGGTACTAAACAAGGGTGTTCGTATTGTGCTTGCCGTGTGATATGACTGAAAAAGTTTAATTTAATTAAATATTAACTCTGAGGGATAGAAAAGAAAAAAATGGGGAGCATTTATTATATTTAAATCGTAAATTCTAATCTTCCTAAAGATGACATTTTAAGCCAGTCTTCTGAGATGTGTTTCGGCAATCGTCGACCAAATTAATGCTTAGATAGGTCAACATCGGACGTGATTAATCATGAAAAAGCACTTCTGCTGTCAAGGGTATTAGATCCTCGATCAAGGGCCACTCCCAGGTTCATAAATGGAGTTGCTCCACGTTAGCCGATGATCCTAAAGAAAAGATGATCGTTTCAAGTCTTCTGAGATGTGTTTGGGAACCCCAGATCAAACAGCTATTAATCCAAGACAAAATATCATTAAGACACTTCCGCTGCCAGTGGTAGACGAGGGTTTTCGCTTCATCGTTAGATGATCCCCATGCAAAATGTTTTGGGAGGTCGTGCAAGAAAATGAAGAAGAGCATAATTCCCAGAAAATAGTCATTAAGAAGCACACCCAGTGGAGATAGATCTTCTCGAGATGATTCTCTATTTTAACAGTGGATGTCTTGGGAGGCTGTGCAATAAAATTGGAAGAGCATAGGTCCCAGAAATGGTCTCTAAAGTGTTCTTAATAGTGTCTGGGGGAGGAGATAGTCTCCGGGACAGGAGATCATCTGGAAATCCGCGGAGAGCCCCTCCCGAAAGCCGAATTGTTCATGTTGGATGATATTTATTCGATAAGTTGTTTCTATTAGGCCTGAATCTGTCTGTGTTGTATCGATTTGTCGCTTATATCTTTTTTTTTTTACCATATTTAAAGTTTTACTGAGTGCGATTGTGTTTGTTGAGTCCATTGCACATAAAAGATCAATTAAAAACTCTTGAAGAAGCTTTGACACAAAAAACACTACAAGATTACCTGTATGTGATCGAGTTGCAAATTATATATTATGTCCCGACAAATGTTCCGCAATGCATTTTGTATAGAAATCAAATATGTTAGACAGTTAGAAGAGAATTAAATTATTAAACTTGCAACATACTTTACGTAGTATACTCCATATTTCGGTGAATGAATACACTGCCAGCCTGTCGGTAAACCCTCCCTTTCCAAAGGATGCGACCAATGCGTAGTCTTCGTATTATGATCGACATAGTATTTCCGACCCCTCAGAGTATAATCCACGGACCATCCAGGCGGTAATGGCAATTCTTCCGATTGATCTTATCACACAAAATTAATCACATTTAATACATCTTTTATACAACCATACACAATTTCACCAACCTTGAGGGCTCTCAGTTTGTCCGGTAGTGTGCCTTAAGTGATGTGCGAGCGTTTCCCCGTACGTCATCCCTTGATATTGCGGTCGATACCTCTCCGAATTAGTATTACTATAAATCGGAGGTCGTATCCTGCATCCGGTTTATGCTGGGGTTCTCGGAGGTGTTCTGGTATATGGGTGATTGCGTACGGTTATAATTGGAATCTCGGTAATTGATCTGCGTATTCAACGGGTAAATTTGATCGATTTCGACGTAGTTCGCATTGCTCTAAAAAAGGACGTCTAAAAATAAGGTGATTTCGATCGGATACGGTATTAAACGGAATTTAAATTTACCACTGAGTTATCGACCGTATACGATGATCCTATATGCTGTTGATTATTATGTAAATGATATGTTTGCGTGTTCTGAATGGGAGAGCCGTTACTGCCATCACTGTTAATCACCGATAAATTTGCAAATCTAAAATTGTAAAATTTAATAAAAAAATTGAGTATTATCGAATAAATACCTCGTTGCTAAATCAGGTACGGAGGAGCTCGGTGTATACTTCCCTTCGTGAGCACCTAATCCGACATCGCTTATCGTCGTCTTCTGATTACCGAACTTTTGCACCGTTATACTAGGAAGGGAGTTACTATTAACTACAGTGTTCATAGGCGGTAATGATGATCTACTTTGTTGTGATAACCTTCTCTTTGGTTCAGTTGTCCAAACATTGATTACTAAAATATTACAAGGTTTGTTTTGTTTTTAGGGGATTTCATAATGATAAAAATCTTTCAGTCTTACTGGGCATCTCAGGGGGAGTGTCCTTCTTCACGTAACGTCCGACGACACCCTCTTTAATACTTTTCAAGTCCTTATTTTTCCTAGACAGCATTGCGTGTTAGTCATCAAAAAAAATGTGTTGAAAATGTCAAAGGATACGAGACTAATTTTATATTTCGTACGTTCGCCAAAATCACACTATAGTTATAGGATTTAAATCGTTCCGGGATATTATCACAAAATCGATAGTAGTAGAGCCGTTTTAAACTTATTATTTACAGACGAAGAAGATGCTTCCCGTTAAAAATACAAGTGTCAACGATCTTTTTTCAGATGATGATGATATGGTAATTTGCAAGAGAAAGGTAATGTTTTTCAACTTGCACGACTTCATAGCAGGATGGATCGGTGGTACGTTTGATTACGAACTTAATTCTATAGATCTCACTGATAATTACGCAATGAAACGACACTTTTTCGACGATTTTTTCGCCCCGTTCATTCCCATTGTTTAGGTTTACTTTTTTCGCGTGCGTGTGTGCGTACCGCGTACGAAAATGTGATCGTCGAACTGCGCATGCGTTAATTTTTATCTGTACATACGAGGGTTTGCACATAAGTTTCCTATTTTAGATACAGAGGGTTCCAGCTGACGCGGTTAATTTGATAAATAATTTGTTTATTTTACAGTATAGAGAAAAAAGTTTCAAATAAAAGTTATCCCTATTTAAATGACGGATAACTAGAAAATATTTTCAAATATACAGGGTGTCCCAATTATAAAAAAAGCGTAGGTAACTTTATTATTTTAAATGTATCACCCTATCTACATGATATTTTTTTTTATTAAGACCTTCCTAGAGTGATTTTGTTAGAAAATATATTTTTAAACTTACGTCATCATGCTTAGTATTATTATGTAGCGTATTTAAATCACCCTGTGTAATTATACTTTGAAACATTTAAATGCCAATAACTCTGTTTTTTTAAATGGGACATCCTATATCTGTTTACAGGATTGCATGTAAAATTAAATTCTCTTTCTTTTGATATAAGAATGTACCCATTTATCTTCAACCATTTTAGAGAAAAATGTATATTTCTTCTGGCAAAAAACCACTAATTTGCATTATCAATAATATTATGACATTTTATTTAATAACCATTTGTATTTATAATTATACACACATTTAAGGCAATCATTTGAAAAACGGTTTAATTGTTTCGGACATCCGGGAGATACGATAAAACTCCTTTTCTTGGTTTTTTATGTTGTTATTTGTTGAAAGGTCCGCCAACAAATTTAAATTGACTTATTACTTGTGTATAATTATAAATGGTACAAATGTTACCTTATGGTAGCCTACTTTGTGCAAATTGAAGTGGTCTGTTTTGAAGTGGCAGAGAAATATACATTAAAACCGGTACGAAGGTGTTCGTGGTTTCTTTAAAGGTTTACATGCTAACTTCAACCTTTACTAACGACAGGTCCAGGAGAGCGAGTTCGGTATTTTTCGGCGTTTACGGCATTTACATGTTTATAATTGGGACACCCTGCAGATGCATCGTAGGGGACAGCAAAACAAGCGTCCGTTTCGAAGATTCCTTATATTTAAGTGTTGTTGTTTTTGAGATTTTTCAGTTTTTTTCAGAATATATTTTTGAATTTACGTAATGATGCTCAATATTATATTTTTGAAATCACCCTGTATAATATACTGATTTGAGTAGGTAATAATGATTACAATTGCATTTTATAATACATATTTAAGGCATCGGCGGTTTAATTTTTGGACATCCGGGAGATACGATAAAGGTCCGCCAACAGACTTACAACAGTACCTTATGGAGAGCTGTAAAGAGAACTTACCGGTACGAAGGTGTTCGTGGTTTCTTTAAAGGCATGCTGTTCCCTTTACTAACGACAGGTCCAGCGAGTTCGGTATTTTTCGGCGTTTACGGCAACTGTTTACATTGGATGCAGACCAGCAGCAAAACAAGCGTCCGTTTCGAAGATCCGTTTTGGCAGCAGAAAGTTTTTTTTGCCGGTATATATATATATATACATATACACCTTGTTTCAAAAAGAACTAGACAAAATTCTGAACAGACCCCTACCGTTTTAAGTCTGTTCAGAATTTTATTTTTATTCAATATATTATCTAGGATGTATTGGCGGGTTAGCAACGGTTCTCACTACTTGTCCAGTCGAACTAGTCAAAACAGTTTTGCAAGCTAACACAGAAGGAAAGGGTAATTGGAGTAAATCGATTGCTGCCCGTGATACTAGCATGATGGGTTGCATAAAGAATATCTACAGGCACGGGGGAATCTCCGGTTTATATCGGGGGTTAATTCCGATGATGTACAGGTAAGTAAATTTGTAACTAACTTCTTAAGTGTAGCAGATTTAACGTCTCCTTTCACATCTTTTGATTGCTTTGTATTAACAGAGATATACCTACTTACGGCATTTATACCTGGGCTTATGAGTTTTTGATGCATTACTTCTACCGTGCTCACATCCTTGGTGATGTTACCCGTCAAATTTTAGCTGGTGGCTCTGCAGGTAATCCTTTTAAACACGCTTTTGTTATTCGATATACTTACAAAGTTTTTCTTTTTTTTTTTTTACTTATCAATATACACCATACTCTCTATTGTTCGCTAAATTTCTTCCGACAGTTTTGTAATTTATAAAAAGTACGTTATAATTTGCATTTCAATAGGTGTTTTTACATGATAACGATGCTACAATTCTTCGAATTCCTTGCATAAATAGTGGCAAGACTGAACATTTTTAAAACAATTAGTATTGTATGTAAATTTAATTTCTTTAGTTATAACTCATGGAAAGCTATCGAGTCATTTTTATACAAAGAATCGGTACACTTTTGCGACGCCTTCTTCAGTGAAAATGTTTGACACATTGACAGCTGTCAAATTGTAAAAATAAATCTGTACGAGCATTTATTTTCCTACTGTTTTTGCTGGTAAAATAATTGAAGTTAAAAAGCAGTATTTTTTATCGATTTCTTTCTTATCGGTGATGGGTTGTTTAGCTACCGCCGCTACAACTCTTGCTGCATAATTGTAACCGTCAAAATATGTCTGACAGCTGTCAAATTGTTGTAAAAGCATTCTATAAGAGCAGGAAATTATTTTCTTACTCACGGCGGGTGTGACGGTTAAAATTCTTCTTACATCTGTCAAACTATACAAACAGTTACTCTTTTTACATCATTTCTTCTTCTGACAGCTGTCAAATTGTAAAAGAAGAACTCTTTAGCAATATTCATTTTCCTAGTATTGGCAAAATTAAAATGCGTTTTACATCTGTCAAAACTGTGAAAAACTCTTGTTACGGTTCTGATAGGTGTAATTGTCAAAATACATCCGACAGCTGTCAAATTAAAAATCAAATGAAATGGATTAAAATCTATCAAATTGTAAAAACGTTTATTTTTTACGATAATGAGTATCGTAACGCTGTCAAAATTTTTCTGTGGCGGATATAATAGTTAAAACGTTTTTTTCATCTGTCAAACTATAAAAAAGTCTTGTTACGGTTCTGATATGTGTAGCTGTCAAATTGTAAAAACAAAAAAATATTGCCTGTTGTAACTGTCAACAATCTTCTGACAGGTATTCAATTGTAAAAAAAATGTTGCTATTGGCGGATATAATAGTAAAAATACTTTTTATATCTGTCAAACTATAAAAACTATTGTTAGTTCTGATAGGTGTAATTGTCAAAATACATCTGACAGCTGTTATATTAAAATTTAAATCAAATGGATTGAAGGCTGTCAGAAACGTTTATTTTTTTACAATATCGAGTATCGTAACGCTGTCAAAATTTTTGTAACAGGTATTCAATTGTAAAAAATAACTATTTAAGAGTATTTATGTTGGTATTATTGGCGGATGTAATAGTTAAAACGCTTTTTACATCTTGTCAAACTATAAAAGTCTTGTTACGGTTCTGATGTGTAGCTGTCAAATTGTAAAAGCAAAAAATATTGCTTATTGTAACTGTCAACAATTTTCTGATAGGTATTCAATTGTAAAAAAAAAAATTGCTAGTATTAGCGGAAACGCTTTTTTCATCTGTCAAACTATAAAAAAGTTTTGTTACGGTTCTGATAAGTATAGCTGTCAAAATACTTCTGACAGCTGTCAAATTGGAAAAATGCGTACTTTTTACAATATCGAGTATCAATTGTCAAAAAATCGGTATTCAATTGTAAAGAAAATATATTTAAGGGCATTTATTTTGCTACTATTGGTTGGTGTAATAGTTAAAATGTTTTTTATATCTGTCAAACTATAAAAACTCTTGTTACGGTACTGTTAACTATAGCTGTCAAAATACTTCTGACAGCTGTCAAATTAATAACAATTATCAAAATATATGTGATGGCTGTCAAATTGCAAAAACATTGTTTAAGAGCGTTTATTTTGGTATTATTGGCGGATGTAATCGTTAAAAAGCTTTTTACATCTGTCAAAGTATGAAGAATTCTTGTTACGATTCTGATAGTTGTAATTATCAAAATACTTCTGACAGATGTCAAATCAAAAGAAATGATCAAAATATACATTTGTGATGACTGTCAAATTGTAAAAACGTTTAGTTTTGACAATATGGAGTATCGTAACTTCAACTTTTTGACAGTTATTCAAGATCAATTTTTTTTTGCTACTATCGGCGGGTATGATAGTTAAAACACTTCTTACATCGATTTTGAGAAAATGTAGTTATTGAAATGTATCCAATAGTTGTTGCTGTCAAAATACATGATAGTAAAATCATTTGTTGCAATAGTTAACTGTCAAAATATTCCTCTGACAGCTGTCAAATTGTAAGCTTGACCTTCCATCGTTACAACTCTTGCTGTGAAATTTTTTGACAACCAAAATACGTCGAAAGTCTATACTGTCAAAATATATCTTACAGCTGTCATAATGTTTGACAATTCATCAATTTTGATCCTGATACAATTTTTACGATCGTAGGCGTCATCTCGTGGATGTTCATAATCCCATTGGACGTGGTCAAATCGAGAATTCAAGCCGATAATCCGCTGAAACCGAGATACAAAGGGATGGTGGATTGTTTCTATAAATCATACAAATCGGACGGCATGGCCATATTCAACAAGGGCTTCCTGGTCGTCTGCTTGAGGGCGTTCCCCGTAAACGCCGCCACTTTCGTAGGGTACGAAACGGCGCTCAAGATACTACGTGAATACTTTTAAAATTCGATCGGATCGAATGATATAGCACAATTTTATTTTATTTTTTTTTTAGTTGAGATTATATTGTATTATGTATATTTTTATTTTATTTTAAATCTCATTGTTATATAATAGAAAATTAAAACAATTTTTTTTTTATTTTATGTTTTTAAGTGTATAAAATGGTTATTAGAAATAAACTTACCATTGAAATATATATATTTTTTGAGATAGATTAGATCTTTTCGACAAAAAAAAATAAAAGTAAAGATGAGCACACAAGTAAATCACACATTGTTTCTTTTTTAATCACTGTATTATAGAGTCTTAATAAAGATTTTCTACATTGGATTATCATTATCTTACTTCTCACTCATAAACGCAGGATCAATCGAGAGAGGGCTTGCTTAAACCTAAAAGAAAAGAACTTTACAAAACATACAGAAAAACTAGTGAACATTAATAATTGCTTTATTATCCATTTTAAAAATATAACGGTAAAATTAAAAACTGTTACAATAAGAAATCATCAACGTATATCCTTTCTCAATCTCAAGTAAATAAAAAAAAAGAGGAGACGCAAATGTGAAATCTCAAAATAAAAATTAAAATTAAAAAAAAAGAAAAACGAATTGCTTCAATTGCATCTCATCATCATCATCATAATCAATTAATAAAGTCGTTCTTAGACGTCGTCTACATGTAGATATTAGGAAAGGTTAATAAGTAAATGTAGACATGAATGAAATAAATATATATATATATATATAAATATGTAATAATATATGTATTCATCATCAATAAATTTGTTACAATCGAGAATGGCAGACTAGCTCTATGAATGTGTATTCTCTTTCATTTTAATGTGTGTGATCTCCCACCATCAGATATTAATTAATTTGTATAATAATCACTAGGAAATGAGCTCGTCATGCACAACATACGTCATAAGTCCTTAATTTTATATTTTATCTAAAACACAATTCGCTATACTTTTTTTTTGTTCTTGTTTGTTCTTTATTATTTAAATTCTTATATAAAGCTTCTCTATGTGAACAGAAACGGTGCTCTATATATATTATATAAAAAAAAATCTTGTGTGTGATGTGGCACCATCATATTTTATATAAAAAAGAAAAAGAAATCTTTGGCTGTATAAATTGTACGCACATTTTATACACGAAGCGTCTTTTTTTATGAATATAAATATAATAATATGTATTTTTAAGTAAGTTTATTGTTAATAGTCTCTTATTTACCTTGTTTATTTTGTAGTAGTAATGAATAAGGTGAACAAATGCGAATATACAGTTTAATGTTGATTATTTACTCATCTACTTGATGCTTTGTATTTTTAATTTTTTTTTTTTGTTTCATAAATATAATTATGTGAATATGCAGAATATGTTTGTGTGTAAGATTATTTATTCATGGCAATATATAATATATATATCAAATAAAGGAAATTTGTATTAATGTTTACTTCCATCGGTGTATATCACAATTAACACCATGTATCTCGAAAACGGAGGCTTTCCGAAAAAAATTTTATAGACGAATTTTTTATATTTTCACCCGAAGAATCCGATATCAAATTTTCGCCTATTATTCCGGAAACACCCTGTATAATTATGTATATAGGGTGTTTCCGAATTAGTGATACAAATTTAGCTCAACATGTAGAGGAGATCTTTCCGAGTAATAAACTCTTAATAAAATTTGTTCTAATTTGCACGGTTTAGGAGATACAAGCTCGTCTTTATTATGACGTAACGGAGCCTTTCCCAAAAAAATTTTATAGACGAATTTTTTATATTTTCACCCGGAGAATCCGATATCAAATTATCACCTATCATTTCCGAGACATCCTGTATAACTATATATACAGGGTGTTTCCGAAATAGTGTTACAAATTTAGCTCAACATGTAGAGGAGATCTTTCCGAGTAATAAACTCTTAATAAAATATGTCGTAATTCGCGCGGTTTAGCAGATACGAGCGTTTTGATTACACCGTAATTGATATGATTCTAAATAAATATACAGAAAGCATGGAATCGTTATCTAACCACCTAACAAATTAACGAGTTCATGATATGATACTATTGCTTCTTAATATTTGTACTTAAATTTAAATCGTTAAATCGACCCAATTCGGATCGCTGAACATCGGCGTTCCGCAAGGGCCTACCGGAGCGCCGATGTCGTTTCTAAAGTATGTAATTATAGCCGCGAGATATTGCCAACGTTTGCGGATGAGATTTATATATTGCCACGAATTTCGGTTAAAAGTAAATTTATTTAGATCACAAATGATAAATTATACGCAACAGCAATATTGCATAACAATCCGTAGCAAAAAGTCTTCGTTTATAAATCTAAAGGAATTACACTAGAGAGTAACTTTTAATACAATTTATTCTACAAATTATACAGCCATCTCTGTACAACGATACAATATGTATAATATAATATATATATATTTTTTATGTATATATATTATCATCATTTTTACTCACTCAAAAAAAGTCATATTTTAAGCAAACATTCGATTGACCATTCACAACAAGTTGTGTGCGGTTAGCACATATAAAATAATGTGGTTTTGAAATTGTGTTTGAAAGTAGATTGGGTATTCTCTACGTAAATAGATTTAATCGTAATTATAGTCGTTCACTTTTTTTCCCAATTTTAAACTCTGAACAGTTCCCTTTTGGACGACGATTCTGTTAAAATAGCCGCGAAAGAAATAATTTTAGCTATATTTTTGTACTCACATTGTATTTTATTGTAAAAATCACATAAAGTAGCACATTTTCTTTTTAAAATTTCAGTATTTATATACTTACTCTACTGTAAATGTTATAATTCAAGTTAAAACTTCTCAGATCGAATGTATACGTAATGCTAAAAACACTTCTTTTTTATTAACAAACAGTGCTGTCACTACAACAGAATAATCACTATACATAGTGCTGAGAAACACATTATTATTATTATTAATTTTTTTTTTGTATATTTTCGTGTACATTTTCAAAAAAACTGCAATAATAGGTACCTAAAAGTCAATATGATAATAATTTAGAATGGGATAATTAAGTCAAATCGGCCCGGAATCTACACAAACAAGGCCATATCGAAAACTATATTGTACTATTTAGGTCCTTTACAAATAAAAATCGAGAATTAAAACCAAAGTTATTCGCTGTCGATTATAATAAATTAATTAGAATTAATTTCTATCGATATCGAACGAAATATCTGCGTAAAACGACTGTATCTCGGAAACGGAGCCTTTCCGAAAAAAAATTTATAGAGGAATTTTTTATATTTTCACCCGAAGAATCCGATATCAAATTTTCACCTATTATTCCGGAAACACCCTGTATAATTATGTATATAAGGTGTTTCCGAAATAGCGATACAAATTTAGCTCAACATGTAGAGGAGATCTTTCCGAGTAATAAACTCTTAATAAAATTTGCTCTAATTTGCACGGTTTAGGAGATACAAGCTCGCTTTTATTGTAATAGAACGGAGCCTTTCCCAAAAAAATTTTATAAGGGAATTTTTTATATTTTCACCCGAAGAATCCGATATCAAATTCTCGCCTATTATTTCGAAGACATCCTGTATAATTAGCTATATAGGGTGATTCCGAAATAGTGATACAAATTCAGCTCAACATGTAGAGGAGATCTTTCCGAGTAATAAACTCTTAATAAAATTGGTTCTAATTTGCTAGGTTTATTGTAATAGAACGGAGCCTTTCCCAAAAAAATTTTATAAGGGGATTTTTTATATTTTCACCCGAAGAATCCGATATCAAATTTTCGCCTATTATTCCGGAAACACCCTGTATAATTATGTATATAGGGTGTTTCCGAAATAGTGATTGAAATTGAGAGGAGATGTAGAGGACATCTTTCCGAGTAATAAACTCTTAATAAAATTTGTCGTAATTTGCGCCGTTTAGCAGATACGAGCTCGTTTTGAACGTAGGTATTTCGTTCTAAATCTAATTAAAAAAATAATAAAAAGAGGAGAAAATAACTTTGGCACGCAATTATGCAATAGCAGAGCGATTATGTATATGCATTAATCGAATAGTTATAGTTATAGTCGTTCAAAAGTTTCTTTTTTTTCCCATCGAATAATAAAAACAAACATAACAAAAACATAAAATAATTTATTATTACAATAATAAAACAGCAATTACGAATAAACATTACCCTACAATTTACACAAAAAAGATAACAAAGAAGGTTAATCATATTGCAAGAAAAAAAAAATGAAAATGGAGAAATATGTATATGTAGTTGCGGGGGGGCTGAAGGGAGGAGGGCCAACCACAGTCCAAACACAATAACCATTAACCACGCAGCTTAGCTATTTACAGATGACCATTTTTTTTTAATACTCTATAGCACATTTTTAACTTTTTTAGTCTGCCTTCACAGCTACAACACCACTGGACACAGAGTCCGTTTAGAAGTTAATTCACTTGTTTGTTCGTACATTTTGTTTTTTTTTTCTCTTTTAAATAATTTATTCATTTTAATAATAATAGTAATATTAATATTTTTATTTTTTTTTAAACTTGTACACTGGGAAATAGTTGTTTCGACACTCCTTTGACTTTCACACCGATATCATTACATAATTTAAATCTCAAATTTTAATTTTATTTAATTACTCGTTTCTCATTTTTTTAAAATTATGCATCAATCGTAATATAATAATTAGCTAGCTATGTATAATAATCTAAACAACGATGAAAAATAAAAAATATTTAAACAGCTTCTTGAAAAATACTCTCTACACTCTTAGCCTTTTAAAGGTTCTCGAATATAATAAATAAATAGATTATTCTTTCAATTATTATTATTACATTTTTTTCATGTATTTTTTCTTTTTTTTTTTTTGGTTTTGGAAGGTTTCTAATTCTTATGTATTTTATACAATACAATACGATACAAGATTTATTATTTATTGAATGAGATTTAAACGGTGTAATCAGTGACTGTTTTTGTTGTTGTTTTTATTAAACTTGAAACTGTGGCCACGGTTTTATGCTTGTTGTTGTTTTTTTCCATATTTTCATCTCGGTTTATCGGTTTATGGTTGGTTTCTTTTTTTTTTTTTTTTTGTTTCGTCTTAATCTTACTTACCGACAAACGGCTATATTGGGATGGGATGCGTTAGATTGTGGTATCACTTCTTGCTGGGAGGACTATTGTGCGACGCTATCATTTTTTTAGTATGATTCAACTCTAATTCACCTAGCCGTTTCCATAGTTCGTCCCTTTCTTTTTCACGTTTCTTTTCTCTAAAACATAACGGAAAAAATATGCTATAAATATGATTAAAATCTTGTTGCTTTGAATTGCTTGTCTTAAGTGGTAAACAACTTCCTCTACTTTTTTTCAAAATATCAATCAATACTAAAAAGAAAGGAGGAGATTCCCCTCTCTACCTCCAAAGACAACATTTTTGTTGTAGGATAGGATCAAAATTCTGAAAACTGAGCAACAGTCACAGACACACCGCTGGGTGTAAGAGGAAAAAAAGAACTGATTTGAATGACTTGTTTAGATATCGATGCAGAAGAAGAAATTATGTTACTTAGAAATCCGATTGAAGCAGATAGAGATAGCGGAGACAACATCTCAGCACTTCAGAGGAACTCGTTGGCCACATCGATAGTGTATTTCTAAGAAGACGTAATCCAAAATTTATATAAATATAGGTTTTTAGCGGGATAATATAGAAAATCTTATTTCTCAGGTAATTGTAATACCTCGTAAGGCAACGATCAATGAAAAATAGGTATTCGGAGGGGGGTGGTAACATAACGTAATACGATTCAACTGAATTTTACATGGAATTAATCGTAATCCACAGTTTTGTTTTGACAGGCAAGGCATGTTAATATTTTTTAACCAACGTTGTATTATTTAAGCTAGGGTTTACACAGAAGTCGTGTCAGGTAAGATTTCCAATTGTATTGTGTGATACGTGTTATTACTTAGCTTTAATCTTACAGCTTAATCTGTTTTCAAATAACAGACATTGTTATTAACATGTGAGAAAGTTACTCTACTGATATTGTGGGCAAGTTTCCGGAACATACAGAACAAGAATAAAGAACCGTTCTTCTACATAATTACTTTTGTGTCAGGATAATATCTGCTACAAGCAAGTATCTTGTTAAGTTGGTTATTGAAAACCTACAAGCGGATGCGCATGTATCACGTGACTATCCAAATTTTAAGACCCCTGAAGTAGTAAAAGATCTGGAGAATAAAACAGTTATCACCGCGGAGATACCTGATGAGAGAATGCCAAGCATAACATCGAAACCATAGTGGAAGCTGGTCTTATTTTTGAAGGACAGCCTTTCGATGCAAGTCCAAATTTGCCTTTAGAACAAAACAGTCTCCTTGTTGTCACTCATATTTTTTTGATTTTTATAAAAGAACATTTTCTAACGATTCGAATAATGTCATGAAAACATACACTTAAATAAGGAAAAATACAAGAAAAAGAAAAGTGTTTGCAAATGTTTATATTAAACAATCACAGTTTATTGTTGTTTAGATCGGACAAAATAATCAAATGAAAAAATCCAAAACACCACACGCACCATTTCGACCAGTGCATAATCTGCACCTCCTTCCTACAGAAACAGCTGCATTTAATATTAACTATTCTATTTCGTATGTCATCTACGTTTTCGTCTTGTGTTACATAAACAATTTCTCTTATTTCATTCCATAAAAAGAAGTCTATAGGAGAAAGGTCTGGTGATCGGGCCAGTCATCTAATTGGTCCGTAAGTGCCTATCCACCTTCGGTCAAATTTGTGCGTATTGAGCAATCGGCAATTCTTCTAGATTTTCCACTATTTCTTCGATTTAGGTTACCGTCAATAAAATATTGTCCAATTAATGTAGAATCTAAAATTCCATACCAAACATTTAAAGAGAACCTTCTCTGGATGTTATTTTCAATAAGAAATCTAGGAAATGACAATCCTAGATTTGAGTATTGCATTCTTCGTGGATAATCGTCTTCCAGCAAATGATGGATCAGTTGAGGTTTGTACGGTCTTAATTCATGTTTTTTCAAAATTGTACTGTTGATCCTCTCTAACGGACATCTTAGAATTTTCTGCAACCACTAATAAAACGTTTAAATCTAAATTTTCATCTGTAGTTCGTAGTTCCTTCTTTGGCTTTTTAAAAGATCCTCAAATCCATCCTCAAATTGGCTTTCAGTCGTGCAAATTTCTTGTGATGTGGTGATTCCCCCTATCAGGGAAACGTTCCTGATAAATTCTAATAGCCTCACATGGTCTTTTACCAAATTCAAAACAAACTTCAAATATATCCGTTAAATATTCAAAATTCATATTTTCTATTAATATTAAAATAAATCGAAATTAAACTTATACAAACAAAGAAAAATAAAAAAGACAATAAAGGTATACAATTATTACATTCCCCATTTTTGTTGTTTCTCTTTAAATTAAAAGTTTTGTTGGGGGGTGGGGGTGCAGACAAAGTGAGTTGCTGGTTAAACGGCGCACAAATTGGTCATACGAAAGGTGTTTTTAAAAAATGCGTTGATCACTCAAAGTGACAGTAGTTGATTAAAAAAAAAACGCTGTGCGCTCTAATTCATGACCTACTGTTAGTTTTGCCAAAAACTTTTCTATTTCTTTCATTATTCCTTATTTAAGCGTATGTTTTCATGACATAATTCGAGTCGTTAGAAAATGTTTTTTATAAAAATCAAAAAAATATATATAATGCAATTTGAAAAAAAAAAGTTGAATTACGTTTCTCGCGAATTATATCTGACAAACAGATAATTTGCATTGCTATTTGTAGTCTTTACGAAACCCTACAGTTTCATATATAGATCATTAAAATCAGATGATAAATACAGACATTACAGCCTTTGGAAATTTTTGTGCAACGCCCGGTATACAATTCTATTCGACCAGGACGCGCTGCATACGATCCGGTGGTCACTAATCTTAGAGCCTTAAAATATACACCTGAAGGAAAATCTTCTACAAGATTGACTTCGACGATGATTATAAAGAACTGCCACATAGATGAAAAGCAATCAATATTAAAGCAGTTTCTTTGCAAAGGCGGTGGATTTTTCCGGGCGAATCAGCTCCGAAGAAAGCAAATACCGTTCCATCGGCCGGAAACGTCGTGGCGACCATTTGTTGGGATTTCCAAGGCGTGATCTTCATCGACTATCTGCAGAAGGGAAGGACGATCACATGGGAATACTACAGCAATTTATATTAACCCAATTCGATACAGTATTGAAGGAGAAACTGCCTCGTACACTACAATTCCAAAACACACTAACTATAGGAAGAGAGCAGGGAAATCTTCAACTTCAGCTACGAACCAACGTCGATAATTACGACCTTTCTTCCTTTTAACGAGTTTACATTTAACACGGTTCTCGATTAAAAACGAATCCGAACGCAATCATTCCTATTACCTTTGTCTCTCCGCCTTATAACTAGCAGTAAGTTCATCGAACAGTTTCGAGTTCATCTCCATAAACGTCTTGAGCACGTTGTAAACCAACGCTACTATCGTTTGATTCCAGTGCTCCTTCGATATACGGTACAGCGCAGGGAACATAATTGGCATTATGACGTGATTGTTCTCTTCCATTAACGACATTATGTACTCGTTGTTCCAGAAGTATAGCGCTCTCTCGGCGACCTGCAACAGTAACGGCACACAAACGCGTTAGGTAAATTATACGATCTTATTTATTTGTTTATTTTAATTATTTATGCAATAAAATTTGATTTAGTCGTCAATCGAAACAACTTACTTGAAAATGTGGACTCGAGACGCACTTCGCTATCTGTCGAAAGAGCGGCTCCTGTATGCGGGTGAACTGCGACGGTTCTATGACGTCGAGCACCTCCTCGATCTCGCCGAGGAACATGACCTCCTTCTGGCTGCACGTCTTCGGCCAGTACTTGAGTAGCCCGCGCACCACCGGCTCCGTCAGGTTGGGGTCCTTCTCGAGAAACTGCACCACGCAGTAGGCGAGCTGCGCGTGGTACAGCGACAGGCACTTGACCTTGTGCAGCGGTATAAGCACCTTGACGAGGAACTGCTTGTGCTCCGTCTTCAGCGGCAGAGCGAACCCGTTTATTATAGACCCTAAGATTTCCAGTAGCTCGCCGACCCCGTTAAAATGTTCAGTCTCATACACGAACCTGCGGACGCAAACGGCATTCATTAGAAACAAATAATAATAATAATAATATAATAATAATAATAATAACGGGACGTTTTCGATGCGATCGATTGTACGCTTATGTATAGTGCGCTCGAATCGATTCGATTTGTTTTAATCGATGGAAGGAAGGGGGAGAATATACAGAGTAATTGATATTAAAAATATGTATTATTGGTATTAAAGAAGGTATTAGACTCACCTAAGGAATATATTATTAATTTGTTTGCGAATGAACGCCCGGAGACCGAGAAACTTCCCGTAGATCCGATGCAAGACGGTCTTGAGGAAGTCCCTCTCCCTAGGATCCTCCGAGTCGAACAGTTCCAGCAGCTGCAGGACGAACTTCTGGTCTATCACCCGTTTACCGATGCTGGGTTGGAAATCGGAGCTCTCGAGGAAACGCAGGAAGAACTCGTAGACGAGCTGGAGGTGCGGCCAGCTCGCCTCCAGCGTCGGGTCGTCCTCCTCCGGGTCGAAGTCGGGATTCTCGCTGGGCGGCAGCGTCCTGAACAGGTTATCCGATATCATCTTGATGATCTCCGGATAGACGGGCTCGGTGAGGACGCCCCGGCCGCCCGTTATGTAATCGACCAGTTCGTTCAGCGTACACCGTTTCACCTCTTTACCTTTGAGGTCGGCGACTGGGTCCATGAAGTCGAACGATACGCAACATTGACGTAACTTCCTAATGAATAGGTCCTCCTGTTCCCCGGATGGCACATCTGCAATTTAATACAATCACAGTCATTTATACGTATAATACTATTATACAAAAAAATAAAACAAAAAAGAGACAATTAATTTTAATTTAATATTACCGTAAATAAGCGCCGGCTTTTATTAAATTCTCCAATTAGCTCATACGATTAATTACGGCTATGCGACCGATGATCTCATTCGCGGCGGAAATACTTCTGTGACACATAATCACCGAGTTATTTCGCGTTACTACACGATTTTTTCCCCCCAAGAGTATTCGGACAAATTAGGACTCAACTTAAGTGTCATTGTGTGATATACAGGGTGTCTCAGCGAGGGGTTCTACCCAAAATATAAATTTGAAAATTCAGAATCGCATATAATCGATTGTGTCCTCTTTAATTAAAATATTTTTAAATTTCTAGCGTTTCCGGTTATACCGGAAGTCGCCGTCTACTTTGTTATTTTTAATGGAACACCCTGTATATTTTTACATATTTGGATTCACCTATTTTTAAGCTTTATGAATATCTTTACTTTTTGCGATTTGATTCTTCGGGGGTTTTGTAGTTATTCAATTTTTTCTGAAAAAAATTTGCTATTGCAAATATGCTTTTAATGATTTGGATTTCGCTGCTTCTCGGAGTAATGAAACACAGAGGCAAGTCGAATTTCGTCCAACAAGCAGTCGAAACTCAAAACAGATCACAACGGACAAATTGTCCTTCAAACGCCACAGAGCTCAGCTGAGCCAGAGCAATGAAATTGATCTACTCTATCAGCCTTCGACTTCTGGTCCTCAAAATAGTTACCCTGACACATTCAAATGGCCAATTTGCCAAGCACTTCAAGTGTTAAGTACAAGACAAGGGAGGGTAGTAGTGAGAAAAGTGAGATATCAACTTCAACTTCCTACAAAAATTAGCTTGCAAGGAAGAAACTTCTAGATATTGAAAAGAAAGTTAAATCAGAAGTGAAGAAAGCCATAAAAGCATTCAAAAAAGCCTTAGCTCAACAAAAAAAAGTTGCAGCACAAGAGAAAAAAATAAAAAAAGAACAGAATTTTGCCAAAGAGAAGAAAAAGCTTAAAAAATTTGATAGTCGTGAAGGAGAATTCTCTTCCACAACTTGCATCATATGCGCAGAATCATTCGATGAAGATTGGATCCAGTGCCATTCTTGTGAGGGGTGGGCTCAGCAAAATTCTAGGCACATCTTGCTGATCGTCCTCCGAGACTTAGCAGCAGAGCTCCCGAGGAAGCTCAACCGAGGATTTTGCGAGAAGACACACGCAAGCAGCAACCAGCCGGCGAGTAGTGCCATTGCGCAAACATCAATGGCACCCACCAAGCACAGTACGACGACGGAGACAATCCGGTTAACGCGAAGCGGTAACACAACCATCACTAATAATCACTAATCCTGTTGAAATCGCTGATTTCACACATTCATCAGCGAAAGAGATTTATCCAAAAGACGTCAAGACGCCAACCCATCAACATCATCGCGAGGATCGCCAGAAAGACATCCCGAGAAGAGAAAAGCGATAATTTCACAACGCGAGAGGGACGCGAACGAACGATGAAATTAGGTTGTACGTTCGAAGGGGCACTGACGAGATTTGGAAGGTCGAAACCACGCTCGTACCCGACGCAGGGCAATTTTTTTTTGTATTAGTTTCGATAACGCCGCCTGTATAAAGTTTACCCTTACTTGATTGCAGATCGTAATTATGTCGTTAGGTGATGCCGGGTTTAATTAACAAGCCTGCGGCAGACCACCACCTCTCCCCCTCCCCCCTCACCTAAAAAGTAAGAAATATCAGATATCTACTTCGAGAAATTTTCAAATTGCCCAACATTGCACTCACGTCCATGTGAACGTCATATTTTAGTTTTTTCTTAATGAAACGCGTCTGCAGTACCACAAATTGCTTATTACCACTCCCTCCCTCCTCTTCCCCCCATTTAAAAAATAAAAAATATCAAACATTTCGAGAAATCGTCAAGTTTCCAATATTGCACTCACGTCCATATAACGTCATATTTTTTAATTTTTTCTTAATGAAACTCGATCGAAGTACCACAAATTACTTATGACCACCCCTCCCGCCCCTCCACCACCTAAAAAACAAGAAATATCAGATATCTACTTCGAGAAATTTTCAAATTGCCCAACATTACACCTACGTCATGTGAACGTCATATTTTAGCTTTTTTCTTATTGAAAGACGTCTGAAGTACCAGAAATCGACGTTTCAATTTGTCACGGCTAAAAGTCGCTATTGTAACATTAAAATATCATACATTTCTAGACGTTTTGAAGTTGGCACACAATACTGCAGCTTGAATTTCCTAAATTCTCTTTTATAAACAAATAATTCTTTCTACACCCGTCAATGTCTCGTCAGGAATCCGAACCATGAACCTTCCGCTAACCGGGAGATGCGCCGCCATTTGCGCCAAGGTTCATGGTTCGAATTCCTGACCAGACATTGACATTGCATGGACGGGCGTTGAAAAATACAATTTATGAGTCTGACAGAGTTTCTGGTGGGGGTTGGACATAGCTCTCGGGTATTTGGCAATTTATAATAATTTAGATATGTGTTGCTGGAATGTCCCTTCTTCCAGGAAAGTTTAATTCTACATTGTGGTTCCGAAAATGGCTGTGTCGGTAAAGTGTTGTTGTCAGCACAAATATCAAATCATCTCATCTTGACTACCACAAAGACATGACATCAGAATTATTTGAAGAGTGGTTTGAAAAGAAATTATTGCTTGTTTTGCCCGTGAGGAGTGTGATTGTAATGGACAATAGCAGGATTAAGCAGCACAAAATCGGATATAGCACAATTTTTAGAATCAACACAGAGTTTTGAGAAGAGAGAGTTTTGAAAATTCATCTACTATCATGTTTTAAATAATTGTATTTTAGTCTGTAATCTATTTTTGCTTTCACGTTTCCTTATAGTGCCATAGAATTAAAATTACTCCTTAATACTCCTCCTAAGTGTTTGTATTTCTTTGACTCTCAACAAACTATACAAGTAACGTTGTTTTGTTCGCAATGATAGGCGTACCGCAAGGCTCTATTATAGGCCCTATATTGTTTGTAACATTCATCAATAACACAGCTTCCTTAATTGAGTTTTGCTTATGCTGCTACTTCATATGCGCGTCACGTCACGGTAAGTGCAAACTATGCAAGAATTATCGAGTATTTTCCTCGGGAACAAACGCAATTTTAATTTTTTTCAGTAAAAACATAGATAAATAGACGCAGAATTATAATTTAAGAACGAAATGATAAAATCGCTACGCCAAATTAGGCTCGATAATTAAGGTATTTTCGCCCGATTCAAAGTAGGGGGATCCGGTGAGAATCGACCGGCCTCGGTCGCCGCGAAACCCGTCAAGATCCCACCCCGACCCCGGTCTATTACGAGCGAACAATTTTCACCCAAAACAGTTTTAATTTCGCGGATTTAATCAACTTAAATTCGCACGACAAGTGATACCGACAAAAATCGATAATAATTAAGAAAGGACCACCCCTCCCCCACCACGGAGAAGAGCCGCTAATAGATTGTTTACGCTCGCAGATGAAACACCGCAGAAAGTTCTTTTCTAACGCCCGAAACGCATTTTAAACACGTTTTAGAAATTCCTTTTGATCTTTCGCAATTAACGTAAGTACCGCTGCACGCAATATATTAATTAATTCTTGCCCGTCGAAATATTTTTAAAATATGCGCTACTACTACTACAACTAATACACACGATTTCGTAGCGAATCGCAATCGAGTTATCGAAATATTACTAAATACTAATTTAATCGTCGTTCTGTTTGACCGAAGTAAATACTTTCGCTTTATTTTCACGTATAATGGCGCAACGGTTGTGTTCGGAATTGTACATCCAGTTAGCGCTCTATTTAATGATGCATCGTAGATAGCTTTGACAATTTCCTCGCAGGACCCATATTACGCTAAATTACGCAATAAATTAACGAGATTCCTATAAATGATATAGCAAACAGAATCTGCGACGGTCTAGCACGTCAACCGGCGTCTTGCTTTTAGGACACGTCGGATTAATAATCTCGAGAAATTATCGTCACGTTCACAACGATTTTGAACGATTACCACTTTCTAACTAACTTGTATGAATCTAGGAGAATGATACAGGATGACGATACAATTTTACAGAAACTGAACTGACTCAAAGACATCAATCATCAAAACTGAAGAAAAAAAAACAGGTTTAGTTCAGTCCCCCCTTCAAGGAATTCACTGCCCAACGGGAATTTAAACACAACCAAATTTAAGTACTAAATAATACATATTTTGTACAGAATAAATATTTTTATAAACACTCCCATTACGATCTACATACTATCAGAAAAAACGAAAAAGAACTTCCCTCAATCTTTGCTCCTGAAGAAGCCACTTATATTAAGTAACGAAACGTCGGCGTCGTGTCAAAACCCGGAAGTCCCCATAATAACATTTTTTGGCCCCTAATGTATTGTTGTTTTTTGTGTCTATGGGACAGTCTAGAAAATAATTAATTCTTAATTTCATTAAGAAAGATTAGCCTCATAGAACTTCTTTTGAACCAGGTACTTCAAACATAAAATATGCCTCCCTTGATAAGCCACAAAAGGTGTTTCTGCCGCTTCTCCATATTAAGCTCGGACTAATGAAAAGCTTTTTTAAAGCTATGGACAAAGACGGTAATGGTAAAACTAAAAGAAGGCATCTTTATTGGACCTCAAATAAGGAAATTAGAAAAGGAATTGGCAGCTTAGAACTGTTTTGTAGGTGTAGTGAAGGGATTTCTGGGTAACGAGAAAGATAAAAACTATTATGTCCTTAAAAATTCATTTTTTGCACTCGTATTTGGCGTTCTTCCTGGAAAATTTGGGTGCAGTAAGTGACGAACAAGGAGAAAGATTTCACCAGGACATCAGGACAATGGAAACACAATACCAGGGATCCTGGTACCCATCTACAGGGTTTCCACGGCCGAGTGGGACATAAGGAGAATACATATAAAATCGGTTTAAAAATAATAATTTTTTTGGCTTTATTAAAATGACTTTCTTTGCACTATGATTGTGGAAATGTTCATTGTTAACCCAGTTATAATATTCGGCACTTAAATTTGGATGAAGTAGTATTAGGGAGATAATATTCACCGAAAACCGATTTTATATGTATTCTCCATATGTCCCACTCGACCGTGGAAATCCTGTATGTTGGGCGACTACTGCTGGTTTTTAAAAAGAGATGATTATACTGAACACAAGAGAAAAAAAGTTTAAATATTATATTTTCATCAATGTTAAATTCTTAATGGACAATATGCAAATGCCCAGAGATATTTAAATGTTACCATACTTTTGCCCACCACTGTATACTAGGCCACAAATTAAATTTTCAGAGTATGCCACGAATTAATTCAGTCATGTCTTAGATTGATTCAACGATTTAACCTAGTACATATCCTATTCAATTTGACGTTTCGGTTAAATCGACATTCGTCATTCAAAAATTTCGTTGTAAAATATAGTTTCTTTGGAGCGCTTCTTGTTTTAAAATGACCCTAACTTCAAAAATCTAATATTTTCAACTTGTCAATTTGACATTTATGAATGACACTTCGGAGATTAATATCAATTCTCTAAGCTCAGACGTGACCTGTATGTCTATCTCACTTTTTTCATGTTAAAAAACAAGTTCAAATTTGTTGACCTGTGAATTAAATGGCCTATATATTCGTTTTTCAAACAGTATACAGGGTGTTCCGTTTAAAATTTGAAAGTTGAATCCAAATTTCGGTTTAGTGCCTTTATTATACTGTTTAGGTATTACACAAGTATATATACGGGGTGACATAGAAAAAAGTACATTGCATAGTGCCACACAATAGAGGACACTAAAATAAGAAAAAAAATTCCTATGAACATGGGTCCACAAGACCTTCGGTTAAAAGATACGGGGTGTTGAATTTTATTTCTTTTTTTGGGTTTTTTTTTGAATATCTATGGTTCCAGTACAAATGCATCTGAAAGCCGACAATGCACGCTAATTAATCAAAAAATAACAATTGAATAATGTGTCATAATGACACTTGTCAAACTGATGTAATTGTTGTTTGAGGAATTTTGTGTTCGTGATTAAGTTTTCATTGGTTTTCTCACTGATTATTCAAATTTGCTTTCAAAAATGGTTCACTACACTTTTGAAGAATATAGGGACATGATTATGTGTTACGGCGAAGCTAGATCAAATTCTTACGAAGCTCAACGTATTTATCGAGAAAGATATCCTTTAAGACAAGTTCCTAATGTTCGAACATTTATTGATGTGCATAGGCGTTTGAGAGAAGATGGCTGTTTTAGAAAACCAAAATTGAATAGTGGGGTTTCCAGAACTCGTCGCACTGTGCGAAACGAAGAAACTGTTTTACGAATGGTAGAAAATAATCCAAGAACAAGCACCAGAAAAACAAGTTCAGCGGTACGAAACCTTAACCGTGAATCAGTTAGACAAATTTTCAAAGAACAACTTCTTCGCCCATATCATTTCCAAAAAATTCATTCACTATTGGAACATGACTTTGTTCCTCGTGTACAATTTTGCCAATGGTTGCAAAACCAAAGACAAAACATTATTTCATCAATTTTGTTTACTGACGAAGCTGGTTTTAGTCGTGATGGTATACTGAACCTACATAACATGCACCATTGGAGTGATGAAAATCCTCATCAAACTGTAATTCGAAGTCACCAATATGGGTTTTCAATTAATGTGTGGGCAGGTATAATTGACAATTATTTAATTGGCCCATTTCGATTGCCCAATCGATTGACAGGTGCACTGTATCGAAATTTCTTGGAGAATGATTTAAACACATTATTAGAGGATGTCCCATTGGCCATTACTGGAAGAATGTATTACATGCATGATGGGGCGCCAGCTCACTTTTCTCGAGTGACAAGGGAATATTTGGACAGGAGATTTGGAAATACGTGGATTGGTCGAGGGGGGCCTGTACGCTGGCCAGCTCGTAGTCCCGACCTTAATCCCCTCGATTTTTCATTTTGGGGATTTATGAAAAATGAAGTTTATGCTGTAGATAGGGGATGTGCATGCATTGCAGAATGTATTTATTTACATGGTTTTTAGTAGAATAATGTTTCGGATTACCAAAAAGTAATAAATATTTGACAAAAATTAATAGCGTAACAAATATTCAACGATTGAATTATTTTAAATATTTAAAAATGATGAGTCATCGCAAAACGGACATGACGTAGAAGTACAGTAAATATTCGCCAAACTGTCAGATGTCACGTCAATTAAAAGGAAATCTTATTATAATACCGGTATCAAGCTGACAAGTACTGCATATCTACGTCACAGACGACAGCCATATTGAACACTGCGTTTTCGCGCCGTTAATAATAATTTGAATTTATATATTTTTTATTTCTTAAATGGCTTGTTATTTCAGCGAAATAATATATTTACGCAATTTTATAGCGCAAAAATCATTAAAAAAAAATATTTCCAAAAAATATGATTTTCCCCTATTGTGGATAAGAATTATGGAATCGGCAGATAGATTTCGTAATAACCCAGGAATATTTCAAAGATGCCGTCAATCATTAAGAAGAAGAATGGAAAAATGTATTGAAGTACAAGGGCAACAATTTGAACATCTTTTAAAAACTTAATTTTTTGTTTTAATTAATCATTGTTTTTGCAAATAAATTTAAAAAAAAATCAACACCCCGTATCTTTTAACCGAAGGTCTTGCGGACCCATGTTCATAGGAACTTTTTTTCTTATTTTAGTGTCCTCTATTGTGTGGCACTATGCAATGTACTTTTTTCTATGTCACCCTGTATATAAAACAAAGATAGGTTTTTAATACCTTCGAGCACAACCCCAGGGTGTGGTCCAGTCCATACAATTTCGACTGCTTTTACCCAACCCTGTGTATAATTCTGATAATATGCCCGATTTCGTAGAAATATCTTCAAAACTGCTTGAGATATTTAAGTGTTTCCATACTTTTGCCAACCACTGTACCGGGTGTCCGATGGTTTTGGGGGGTATCTCACTTATTCGTAAAGATAGAGAGTTGAGGTTTTCGCATTACTCTGCTACTTTTTTGTGAAACGAAAGATGCAGTGAACACAATTTTCATAGCTCACTTCGTTTTCGAGATACAGGGTGATTTTGAAAATATTGCATTTTGGAACCCCCCTCGTATCTCAGTTATCGTTTAACTTACCGAAAAGATAAAACATGTTTTTTATGGAGTTTTTTACGCAGACTCCAGTAGCGTAGATAGATTTCCGCTGAAGACTGTAATTTTTTAGATATTAGTCAAAGTTATGTTTTTTTAAATGAGACATCCTATATATTTTTTGATGGTTTGGTTAAGCTTTTTACAACTTTTCAAAAATATATAACACTTTAGATATATTTGCATTTGAATGAAAATTCCAATGCCTCGTCTGCGTTTTCGTTACATTGGATATAAGTAACAAGAATGTCAAACTTTTCATTGTTATCGAAGACCGCGTTGTCGCCCATGACAAAGAAAAATAAAATTCTAACAAAACGGTAAATAATAAATATAAAAATAAATAATGAATATTCTGACCGATTCTGAGACTATTCTGACATAAACCACCTAAAACTCGCAAATTGACATATTGACATTGACATTGCAGTTGTTTTTTTTTATTCGCCATGGCCTACTAACAAAAAAATTAATTTTAAATTTAAAATGCAAATATATCTAAAGTGTTATATATTTTTGAAAAGCTTGTAAAAAGCTTAATCAAACCGACAAAAAATATATAGGGTGTCTCGTTTAAAAAAACATAACTTTGACTAATATCGAAGAAATTACAGTCTTCAGCGGAAATCTATCTACGCCACTGGAGTCTACGTAAAAAACTGCATAAAAAACATTTTTTACCTTTTCGATAAGTTAAACGATAACTGAGATACGAAGGGGGTTCCAAAATGCAATATTTTCAAAATCACCCTGTATCTCGAAAACGAAGTGAGCTATGAAAATTTTGTTCACTATTTCACAAAAAAGTAGCACAGTAATGCGAAAACCGCAACTCTCTATCTTTACGAATAAGTGAGATACCCCCAAAACCATCGAAAACTGGACACCCGGTATATTAAAAAACGTTAGAGATTTCAATATCGTTTTTTTTTCCTGTCAAAATGTTTGTTTTCATTCACAATAATCTTTAGCCTACATTTTGCAACATAGAGGGTTGAAGTTTCAAGTAACAATATAGAAGAAATCTAGGAGGACCTGTCAAAAGCAGCTGTCAAAAGATTAATTTTCCAGTAGGGGGTGGGGGAAAGCGGTGAGGAAGGCAGGGATGCTAGCGAAATTTGTTTTCTTGTGAATTATTTCACGAACTATACTATGGTGGAAGATTACTCCATATTGTTACAAAATTGTACTCCTCTATGTTGCCATAAAAAGTTTGATTTTCCAAAAAAAAAATGACGGTGTAGAGATGAATATAATGACTGTCGAAAATTGATTTTTTATTTTCCGAATCAGTCAGTTTTTTTTTTCTTTTGCGAGGTGAGGGGAGGGGTGTACTATATAACTTTAGATTGTAACAAAATTAATTTATCGCAAGCGATTCATTAAACCGAATGATAATTGATAACTTGATTGACACATCAACCTTGGTAATATGCGCGTAAGTAGCTTTGGTCTTTATCAATAAATAAAGTTAAATACACCGCAATTATATCATGGGCACATATTTGTCGAAAGTTAAGCGGAAAACCAAAAAATAAATAAAAAGGCCAACGAGTGCTTGGGTGATAAGAGATAAGATTTTGAACGTTTGGAAGTTGAATGCATGCTTTCAACGTAGAATTCAAAGTTTATAATTAAGAAGATTATAAATCGATATAATTGTGTACCCGTTGTACGCACACAACTCGACACTACTGATAACTGTGTTAAGGAAGAATTTGCTCTTTATTAAGACGGATGGGGCCGATGCCGAAACAACTCGACATCAATTATCTGAAACGAAAGTTTACTGCCGCAATAGCGAGATCTCATTCTGCGTCGATTTGATAGCCCGTTCGCGACGTAAGTTATAGAATTTCGCAAACTCAAGGAATAAATGCGTACTCGAACGTAAGCAGCGGATAGAAGAGAGCAGATAAACATTGTTTCGGAATGTGTGTAGTACGCAAAACACCTTATGGCATAAAGTTAACCACGACCGAAGTATGTTTAGTTATATATACTGGGGGGGAATATAATATCGATTCAATGTCACCGGGTTCAACGAATTCGTAATATACATTCGACATTGTACAACCTCCTCCTATATAACATCTAGTCCCACAGACACACACACACACACACGTACACATACATAAACAGGAGGCCGCAGTTGATGGTTTATTGATATTGATTTTAATTCTTTTAAAATACGTGCTCGTACTACCGAATGTGAGAATTGAAAACGAAATGGGTTACAAAGTCACTTTAATTCAATTTCTAATTAGATTCCTCCATTAAAAACGAATAAATAAAAATGGAAATAATCATTTTTTTTTTCGAAATTTAAAATCGAATTCCCGGTGATTCTAGACTGTTTCAAACTTTTAATCTTCCACCATGTATAGTTCGCAAATTTCGCTAGCTTCTCCCTCCCTCCTCCTCGCCGCTTTCCCCACCACCTACTGGAAAATTAATCTTTTGACAGCTGTTCCAGGTCCTCCTAGATTTCTTCTATATTGTTATACGAAACTTCAATCCTCTACGTTGCAAAATGTAGGCTAAAGATTATTGTGAATGAAAACAAAAATTTTGACAGGGAAAAAAACAATTGAAATCTCTAATGTCTTATAATACCTATACAGTGGTGGGCAAAAGTATGGAAACGCTGAAATATCTCAAATTGGGCATTTGCATATTATCAATTATTCTGCATAAAATGAAGATATCAGAATTATAATACAACTTTTAAACGGAACACCCTGTACACAGGGTGACAGAAAAAAGTACATTGCATAGTGCCACACAATAGAGGACACTAAAATAAGAAAAAAAGTTCCTATGAACATGGGTCCGCAAGACCTTCGGTTAAAAGATACGGGGTGTTGAATTTTTTTTTAAATTTATTTGCAAAAACAATGATTAATTAAAACAAAAAATTAAGTTTTTAGAAGATGTTCAAATTGTTGCCCTTGTACTTCAATACATTTTTCCATTCTTCTTCTTAATGATTGACGGCATCTTTGAAATATTCCTGGGTTATTACGAAATCTATCTGCCGATTCCATAATTCTTATCCACAATTGTTCTTCATTATGTATTTCTACAGCATAAACTTCATTTTTCATAAATCCCCAAAATGAAAAATCGAGGGGATTAAGGTCGGGACTACGAGCTGGCCAGGGTACAGGCCCCCCTCGACCAATCCACATATTTCCAAATCTCCTGTCCAAATATTCCCTTACCACTCGAGAAAAGTGAGCTGGCACCCCATCATGCATGTAATACATTCTTCCAGTAATGGCCAATGGGACATCCTCTAATAATGTGTTTAAATCATTCTCCAAGAAATTTCGATACAGTGCACCTGTCAATCGATTGGGCAATCGAAATGGGCCAATTAAATAATTGTCAATTATACCTGCCCACACATTAATTAAAAACCCATATTGGTGACTTCGAATTACAGTTTGATGAGGATTTTCATCACTCCAATGGTCCATGTTATGTAGGTTCAGTATACCATCACGACTAAAACAAGCTTCGTCAGTAAACAAAATTGATGAAATAATGGTTTTGCAACCATTGGCAAAATTGTACACGAGGAACAAAGTCATGTTCCAATAGTGAATGAATTTTTTGGAAATGATATGGGCGAAGAAGTTGTTCTTTGAAAATTTGTCTAACTGATTCACGGTTAAGGTTTCGTACCGCTGAACTTGTTTTTCTGGTGCTTGTTCTTGGATTATTTTCTACCATTCGTAAAACAGTTTCTTCGTTTCGCACAGTGCGACGAGTTCTGGAAACCCCACTATTCAATTTTGGTTTTCTAAAACAGCCATCTTCTCTCAAACGCCTATGCACATCAATAAATGTTCGAACATTAGGAACTTGTCTTAAAGGATATCTTTCTCGATAAATACGTTGAGCTTCGTAAGAATTTGATCTAGCTTCGCCGTAACACATAATCATGTCCCTGTATTCTTCAAAAGTGTAGTGAACCATTTTTGAAAGCAAATTTGAATAATCAGTGAGAAAACCAATGAAAAACTTAATCACGAACACAAAATTCCTCAAACAACAATTACATCAGTTTGACAAGTGTCATTATGATACATTATTCAATTGTTATTTTTTGATTAATTAGCGTGCATTGTCGGCTTTCAGATGCATTTGTACTGGAACCATAGATATTCAAAAAAAAAACAAAAAAAGAAATAAAATTCAACACCCCGTATCTTTTAACCGAAGGTCTTGTGGACCCATGTTCATAGGAATTTTTTTCTTATTTTAGTGTCCTCTATTGTGTGGCACTATGCAATGTACTTTTTTCTATGTCACCCCGTATATTGTTTTAAAAACGAATAGCCCATTTAATTATTATTATTTGTCTTATACAAGAGCTGTCTGAAGATGATTTTGATCGAAGATTGCAGTTTTGTGAAATCATGATGAATATTGATCCCAATTTTGCAACTAATATTGTATTTTCTCACGAAGCTACCTTTTGTTTGAAATGTAGGTATACGGTTCATCGGCACAACTGTCGTTATTGGTCGCAAACTAACCCACATTCGGTGCGAAAAGCTCACACTCAATACGCCGGAAAATTGAACGTCTGGCCTGGTATTTATCAAAATAGAATTATCGGTCGAATTCTTTCGGAAGGTACTCTAACCGGTGAAAATTATTTAGAACTTCTGGAAGAACAAATTATTCCTGCATTAATAGAATAAGGGCAATTACCAGAAGCAGCCTGGTACCAAACAAAACGGAGCTCCACCCCATTTTTCTCGGAATTTCCCAACAAGTGGATTGGCCGAAAAGGTACTGTTGAATGGCCTGCTAGATCATCTGATCTTTCTCAATTAGGCTTTTTCTTGTGGAGATATCTAAAGTTTAAGGTTTATTTACAACCACTTGACAATTTAAATAATTTAAGGTTAAGAATTATGGAAAAAGTGCAACCACTCACGGCCAAATATGGTTTCATTACTATGTTGGTACTTTTGCGGTTTGAACCTTTTTTTTTTTTTTAATAAACATACTCGAGTTCCTTTTATACGTAATATCTTGATAGATAATCATAATAAATGCACATAACTATACATTTTTGAATTTGTAATTAAATTAAATTAAAATTTGAAAGTTGTAATATAACTTCCGATATCTTCATTTTATGCAGAATAATGGATAATATGCAAATGCCCAATTTCGTAGAAATATCTTCAAAACTGCTTGAGATATTTCAGTGTTTCCATGTTGCCATTGTTTTAAAATGATCTTGTCAATTTGACATTTATGAATGACATTTCGTAGATTTATATCAATTTACTAAGTTCAGACGTGACCTGTGTTTCTATCTCACTCGTTCATGGCCTGCCTAGGATAAAAATTTTGTGGCGTTTATTTTTTAATCCCAAATTTATTTCCACAGTTAGCTCAAATAAAACAAAAGCATTGTTACATTACTATTTAATTACTGTTTTATTTGACCTATAAGTGGAAATAATCTGCGATTAAAAGATAAAGAAATGCCTCAACTATTGATGACTCAAAAGTTTATGCTCGGATAAAATCGTGGGAGAAAAGGAAATCACGAGTGCTGTAAAAAAATTTATGACTCTAAAGCTTGTGACTCACGCAGTAGATTAGGGACGAAAAAATGTTGCCGTAAAAAACTTCAAAATGGATAAATTGTAGTAACAAAAAACCTAGAGGCAACACTATTATTACGGGGACTTAAGTGGCTTCTTCAGGAGCAAAAACTGGTCGAGGGAGCCCAAAAAATTCAAGGTAACTCGATGTCTAAACTAAGTTTGAGGCGACAACCTTTTGACGTCCTCCAACTAACTTAAAAGAATAAATAATGATAGTTTGGTCATCTCAAAAAAAAATCATTAACTTTTGACAGTTGTTCTATTTTGAGAACTTTTCAGGGTACATTTTGCAACATGGAAGACTACAATTTTGTAGCAATATGGAGCAAATCTAAAAGCACCTTAAACAGCTGTTAAAAGTTTGATTTATCAACAAAATGGATAGAGGGAGAAAAGCTAGCAAAATTGCTGTTTTGACAATCTAAGCTTGGTAAAACTTCAAAAAAACTAAAGAACTAATCTAAACATCTTTTAAAAGTTAAAAAAAAGGAGAGAGGAATAATGTTCTCCTTCAATTTTCAGTCGCGACTCAATAAAAAATGACTCAAAAACGTTAGTAACAACAAACGCAGCCGAAATATTATGTTCAAAGAAACAATACTGGGAGAAAAAGTTTTAAAATTGTCTACAACAGATTCAGACTCGTCAAGCATATTAATGAAATATTGGTAATAAATGTCTATGATAGACGAAAAAGTTGTGTCGAAAATTGGTGATTTCCAATTTAAAATTTTGTCCGATTTGTTTAGCTCAGCTCAGAAGATCAAACTTATGACAGTTGTTCTACCTACATAGTTTGAAACTTTTAAATCTTCTATACACGTGAAATAATTGAGAAAAAACGCCGGAGAGAGAGAGAGAGAGAGACTACAACTTAGAAGACTACACAATTTTGTGACGAAATGGGGCAAATCTAGGAGGACCTGGAACAGCTGTCAAAAGTTTGATTTACTTGCAAAACGTATGGATGGAGAAAGGCCAGCGAAATTGCTTTTTTTTTCTGCACAATTATTTGACCAACTATATATAGGTCCGTGAAGTTGGCACCACAAAGTGGTCAAAAATCGACAAAAATGCTAGAAAGGATTGACCATTTATTGACCACTATTGACCATCAGCGATTTCGATTGACCACCTTTTGTTTAGGCTACAGCCGCTATGCCCATATTTTGTATATTGTAAAATTTTGTTGCAGTAGGTATAGGATTGACCAACGTTTGACCATGATTGACCACCAAATAATTTTTTTGAAAACTTAAAAATATTCGAAAAAAACAAGTTCAAATCTCCAATGAAATGACATCAAACCCAGATAATGTCATAACCTCTTGCGTATTTTTTTAAATAATTTTCTGTTAACATCATTTTGGTGTACTAGTTTTTCTATTATGATAATTGCGTATATAGGTATTATACAACTAGGTTTTATTTCCTTTTTTTATATTTTGAACTTTTGATAATTTCTTACACATATAGTTATGTATTTCCCAGACACCTGTTGCCTCTGATCTGGATAAAATTTAACCGGAAGGTGGTCAAACGATAATTTTCAATTTTGTGTGGTCTAGAGACACGAGACAATAAGTTCTATTATTTTCAGCGTTTGACCACCTCTCGAAGTTTGTGAAAAATGCGAAAAACTTTGAAACTGTTAAACGTATCTTTAAGATCGGATAAAATTTAACCGGAGGGTGGTCAAACGATAATTTTCAATTTTGTGTGGTCTAGAGACACGAGACAATAAGTTCTATTATTTTCAGCGTTTGACCACCTCTCAAAATTTGTGAAAAATGCGAAAAACTTTGAAACTGTTAAACGTATCTTTAAGATCGGATAAAATTTAACCGGAGGGTGGTCAAACGACAACTTTCAATTTTGTGTGGTCTAGAGACACGAGACAATAAGTTCTATTATTTTCAGCGTTTGACCACCTCTCAAAATTTGTGAAAAATGCGAAAAACTTTGAAACTGTTAAACGTATCTTTAAGATCGGATAAAATTTAACCGGAGGGTGGTCAAACGATAATTTTCAATTTTGTGTGGTCTAGAGACACGAGACAATAAGTTCTATTATTTTCAGCGTTTGACCACCTCTCGAAGTTTGTGAAAAATGCGAAAAACTTTGAAACTGTTATACGTAACTTTAAGATCGGATAAAATTTAACCGGAGGGTGGTCAAACGATAATTTTCAATTTTGTGTGGTCTAGAGACACGAGACAATAAGTTCTATTATTTTCAGCGTTTGACCACCTCTCGAAGTTTGTGAAAAATGCGAAAAACTTTGAAACTGTTATACGTAACTTTAAGATCGGATAAAATTTAACCGGAGGGTGGTCAAACGATAATTTTCAATTTTGTGTGGTCTAGAGACACGAGACAATAAGTTCTATTATTTTCAGCGTTTGACCACCTCTCAAAATTTGTGAAAAATGCGAAAAACTTTGAAACTGTTAAACGTATCTTTAAGATCGGATAAAATTTAACCGGAGGGTGGTCAAACGATAATTTTCAATTTTGTGTGGTCTAGAGACACGAGACAATAAGTTCTATTATTTTCAGCGTTTGACCACCTCTCGAAGTTTGTGAAAAATGCGAAAAACTTTGAAACTGTTATACGTAACTTTAAGATCGGATAAAATTTAACCGGAGGGTGGTCGAACGATAATTTTCAGTTTTCTGTGGCCTAGAGACACGAGACAATAAGTTCTATTATTTTCAGCCTTTGACCACCTCTCGAAATTTGTGAAATATGCGACGCAAGAGCTTACAACATTATCTGGGTTTGATGTCATTTCATTGGAGATATCAACTTGTTTTTTTCGAATATTTTTAAGTTTTCAAAAAAATTATTTGGTGGCCAATCATGGTCAATCCTATACTGCAACAAAATTTTACAGTTTGCAGTAAAAAAAAATTCGGTCAAACATGGTCAAACGATAGTCAATCGTATCCGATGAACAAAATGTCTATATTGGTTAATTTTAGCATTTTCGCCATTAGACCCCAAAATATGGGTATAGCGGCTGTAGCCTAAACAAAAGGTGGTCAATCGAAATCGCTGATGGTCAATAAATGGTCAATCCTTTCTAGCATTTTTGTCGATTTTTGACCACTTTGTGGTGCCAACTTCGCAGACCTACTATATATGGTGGAGGAGTAATAAGTTGGGGCAATCTACAAGGAATCTAATAGAACAAACGAGAACGTTTTTCCATTTTTGAAATAATGTTTGAAACGACCTAAAGACATCTTTAAAAGGATTTCGAATTTCAGAATAAGTAGTGGACAGAGGGCTTAATTAAAAAAGGATTTTTCAGTTTTAAATTGTCAAAAATGGATTTCTAATTTTGGAATTATGTTCGGAACAAGTTTGAATATCTTTTCAAATTTGAAACAAAAAAAAAAAGCGAAGAGGGACTGATCTAAACAATGTTTTGTCTATTCCGATTTCCAATTGATTTTTAATATTATTTTGCAAAATTATGGAACAACAATTGACGAAACAAGGAAACATTTTTAATGTACTATTAAACGTTTCTTGTTTAATGGCATAATGGCCAATATAACCGCAATAAAACAGAGTACAGACTGTAGACTTGTAGACCGATGAACAATAAGTAAATATTGAAATGTAAATAAGGTAATTATATACGAGATATATACATACCTACTGTTTACTTTAAACAATTCTAAATATTACATTTTATGTATATAAGCGTGTTGATATTGACTAAAACCACATAAGACCCTACAACTTATACGTAGGTACTTAACACCTTTATTTTATTTTTTTAATAATAATGTACAAATTATTTACAACTTTATATAAGCGTATATGATTATGTAGTATAAGAGATAAGAGATATTGCGGTTTGTATTTTCTTTTCTCGGATTCAATTTTATTCAATTTCATCGAGTTCATTAACGTTTAACAATAACGCTACTCTACATTTCTTCAAATCTAGCTCAATTGTGCCTAAAGTCGCTTATCATGTGTTACCTAATACGTCTGATACCGTTCTTTTTTTGTAATAATAACAGTATTCCTTCCATTGTCCTTAATACGAGCATCGTTAACAGTACAAGAAATACATCGCAAAAAAAACTTGTACAAAGGTGCCAAATTAGAATGACTTAATAACAATGTAACCGGTTCAAAAACAGATCTAGAGAAATCCGTATCGTTATATGGTTCACACGGTATGTTTAATATTACATCACATAATGTAATCATGAATAAATATGTATTAATAAGCGTTTGAGCATCTCTCAAAGTTTATAAAAATTGCGATGAACTTTGCGATCTCTATTTTTGTTATTTCGAGGTCGGATAAAATTTAACCGGTAGGAGGTCATATAATGATTTTCAATTTTTTATCATCTCGAAACATCAGACAACACATCTTATTATTTTCACCAACGGACTACCCATCAAAGTATGTGAAAAATGCGATAAAGTTTGGAGACTCTGTTATATAACTTCAAGGTCGGATAAAATTTAACCGGTAAGCGGTCAAATTATGATTTTTGATTTTTTATCATCTAGAAGCATCAGACGACAAGTTCTACAATTTTCAACAATTGGCCACCCCCAAAAGTTTATGAAAAATGTAATAAACTTTGGAGACCCTATTATATAAGTTCAAGGTCGGATAAAAATTAGCCGGTAGGCGGTCAAATAATAATTTTCAATTTTTTATCATCTAGAAACATCAGACAACAAGTTCTACAATTTTCAACAATTGACCACCCCCAAAAGTTTATGACAAATGTAATAAACTTTGGAGACCCTATTATGTAAGTTCAAGGTCGGATAAAAATTAGCCGGTAGGCGGTCAAATAGTTATTTTCAATTTTTTATCATCTAGAAACGTCAGACAACAAGTTTTACCATTTTTAACAATTGACCACCCCCAAAAGTTTATGACAAATGTAATAAACTTTGGAGACTCTGTTATATAATTTCAAGGTCGGATACAAATTAGCCGGTAGGCGGTCAAATAATAATTTTCAATTTTTTATCATCTAGAAACATCAGACAACAAATTCTACCATTTTTAGCGATTGACCAGCCCTAAAAGTTTATGAAAAATGTAATAAACTTTGGAGACCCTATTATGTAAGTTCAAGGTCGGATAAAAATTAGCCGGTAGGCGGTCAAATAATAATTTTCAATTTTTTATCATCTATAACCATCAAGCAACAAGTTCTACCATTTTCAGCAACGGACTACCTATCAAAGTCTGGGAAAAATGCGTTAAAGTTTGAAGACTCCTTTACGTTACTGCAAGTTCGGATAAAAATTAACCGGTGGGCGGTCAAGCAATGATTTCCGATTGTTTGTCACGTAGAGACTACCATTTTCAGCGGTTGAGTACCACTTAAAGTTGGTGAAAAATGCGATGAACCTTGAAAGTTACAACAAATTACCATTTTTAGCGATTGACCAGCCCTAAAAGTTTATGAAAAATTGATAATAAACACTCAGTTAGGTGCACCTTCAAAGATGGATAAAAATTAACCAGTGGGTAACCAACAATGATTTTCTTTTTTTTTCTGATCTAGGGCAATGAAACAACAACTTGCAGCATTTTCTTATCTCTGAGCACCTCTCAAAGTTGATGAAAAATACGATGAACTTTGAAATCTCTATTATGTTACTTCAATGTCGGATAAAATTTAACCGGTGGGCGGTCAAACGATGATTTCCAATTTTTTGTGGTCTAAAGACATCAGTCTACTAGTTTATCACTTTTCAGTGTTTAAACACCTGTCAAAGTTGATGAAAATTGCAATGAACTTAAAAAATTCGAGTACATATATCTTCCAGGTCGGATAAAATTTAACCGGTGGGCGGTCAAACGATGATTTCCGATTTTTTGTGGTCTAAAGACATCAGTCAACTAGTTTATCGCTTTTCAGCGTTTGAACACCTTTCAAAGTCGATGCAAATTCTAATGGCCTTTGAAAATTCGAGTACATGTAACTTCAAGGTCGGATAAAATTTAACCGGTGGGCGGTTAAATGTCGATTTCCGATTTTTTGTCATCTAGAGACATCAGACAACAAATTTTACCATTTTCAATAATTGACCACCCCCAAAAGTTTATGAAAAATGTAATAAACTTTGGAGACTCTGTTATGCAACTTCAAGGTCGGATAAAATTTAACCGATGGGCGGTCAAATAATAATTTTCAATTTTTTATCATCTAGAAACATCAGACAATCAGTTTCACCATTTTCAGCGTTTGAGCACCTCTTAACGTTCATGAAAATTGCGATGAACTTTGAAATCTCTATTATGTTCCTTCAAGGTCGGATAAAAATTAACCAGTAGCCGGTCAAACAATGATTTTTCAATTTTCTGTAGTCTAGAGACATGAAATAACTAATTTTATCGTTTTCAGCGTTTGAGCACTTCTCAAAGTTGATGAAAAATGTAATAAACTTTCGAGACTCTGTTATGTAATTTCAAGATTGGATAAAAATTAACCGGTGGGCGGTCAAAATAATTTTCGATTTGTTGTCGTCTAGGGACATGTGAGACAACAAGTTTTACCATTTGCAACGACTGACCACCTATGAAAGTCGATGAAAAATGTGACGATCTTTAGAGACTCCATCATGTTACTTCAAGGTCGGATAAAAATTAACCGGTGGACGGTCAAACGATAATTTTCGACTTTTTGGCATCTAGAGACATCAGTCAACCGTTTATCGATTTTCAGCGATTAACCGCCTCTTAAAGTTTCTGAAAAATATGATGAACTGTGAAGACTACCACGTTACATTAAGGTCGGATAAAATTTAACCGGTGGGCGATCAAACGATGATTTCCGATTTTTAGTGGTCTAAAGACATCAGTCTACTAGTTTATCGCTTTTCAGTGTTTGAACACCTCTCGAAGTTGATGAAAATTGCAATAAACTTTGAAAATTCGAGTATGTGACTACAAGGTCGGAGAAAATTTAACCGGTAAGCGGTCAAAATAATTTTCGATTTCTTGTCATCTAGCGACATGAGACAATACGTTTGACTATTTTCAGCGTTTGAACACCTCTCAAAGGCGATGAAAATTGCAATGAAATTCGAATACATGTAAGTAAGTTCAAGGTCAGATAAAATTTAACCGGTGGGCGGTACAATGATGAATTTCGTTTTTTTTTTTAGTCTAGAGACATGTCGCCATGATTTGTATCGTTTTTACCGTTTGAAGACCTCTCAAAGTTTATGAAAATTGTAATAAACTTTGGAGACTCTGTTATGTCACTTCAATGTCGGATAAAGTTTAACCGGTTGCCGATCAAACGCATATTTTGGCATCTAGAGACATCAGTCAACAATTTTTACCATTTTCAGCAATTGACTACCCTTAAAAGTTTATGAAAAATGTAATAAACTTTGGACTCTATTATGTTGCTTCAAGGTCGGATAAAATTTAACCGGCAGGCGGTCAAATAATGATTTTCAATTTTTTATCATCTAGAAACATCAGACAACAATTTTTACCATTTTCAGCAATTAAAAGTTTATGAAAAATGTAATAAACTTTGGAGATTCTGTTATGTTACGTCAAAATTGGATAAAATTAACCGATGGGCGGTCAAACGATAATTTCTCATTTTTTTATCAACAAGTTTTATCATTTGCAGCGATTCACCGCCTATGAAAGTCGGTAAAAAATGCGACGACCTTTAGAGACCCCATTATGTTACTTCAAGGTCGGCTAAAAATTAACCGGTGAGCGGTTAAATGACGATTTCCGATTTTTTGTCATCTACAGACATCAGACAACACGTTTGACTAGTTTTAGCGTTTGAACACCTCTCAAAGATGATGAAAATTACAATGGAATTTGAGTACGTGTAAGTTCAAGGTCGGATAAAATTTAACCGGTGGCCGATCAAACGCTTTGGCATCTAGAGACATCAGTCAAGCAGTTTATCGATTTTCAGCGATTGAGCACCTCTTAAAGTTTATGAAAAATATGATGAACAGTGAAGATTGTTACGTTACATCAAGGTCGGATAAAATTTAACCGGTGGGCGGTCAAACGATGAATTTTGATTTTTTTTTAGTCTATAGACATGACACCATCATTTGTATCGTTTTCAGTGATCAAAAATGTGAAAAACTTTGAAGACTCCGTTATGTAACGTCAAGGTCGGATAAAAATTAACCGGTGGTGTAAGTAGGTATTTTTCTTGTTTTCTCTCCATTCTATCCTTAAAAGCAATATGTGAATAAGTAAACACGAGCTAGATAACGAAAGCAAACGCTCAGGATTTAAAAACACAACATTCAAATTTGTTGTCGACATCAACTTGATTAATCAATATTTTTTTTTATTCCACAAACGACAAACAATAAACCTTGACTAAACTGGTTAAAACCAAATTTAATACTTCTTAGCACGTATGTAAATAACTCCAGGCTAGATAGTTAGTACAAAATTAAAAAAATTAATTAATAAATAATTTTTAAAAAAAACGAAGTAGGTATTATAAAGAGGAGGATATAAAAGCGTTGATTCGCGATAAATCAAGTTGGCTTCCCTTGTGCAAGCTGTCACTTTATTCCCCGAAACGGGGATCGGGGGGATCGATACGAATTACGAATAGCACAGAAAAAAAAAACGAAAATAAAAAAAAAGAAAGCATCGGACTCGTGATAAATCGTAATTGGAGGATAAGATGAAGGGTTCGTATTAAATTCCCAAGATAATATTCGCCGATAGGGATCTCTCTCGCTCCTTCTCTGTTTTACGCTGTTTATCAAGATGGAAGGACGAGCGACGACGACGACGACGTCGATTAAAACTGGCACAGACGATGCGATTGTTTTGGCCTAGCTTTTCGGTACACATTACAATAATCCGAGAGAGACAAGATATAAAAGAGATTTTAAAATAGCTTAGCCTAATAAATAAATAAATTAATTAATTAGAAACACCTGGAGATTTAGTGTGAATGGGGGATAGATATTCATTGAAACGTTTTTTTTTTGTACGTAGAATGGTATGTAGGTAAAGTGTTCGTTAGCACATTTGAATCGTTTGGTTAATTCGTATAATTTAAAATGTCGGAATGGCGTTAACCTTGGCGGTGTTTTTTTTTAATTTTTATTATTATTATTATTAAGTGTAGGTATTAGTATTATGTTAATTAGCTTGGAATAAATATAAATACAACATATTTATGTAAGAAAGTTTAATAACGATATTATAGGTTATGTAATGATAAATCCGTTGAGAGCTCCTTTTTTTTTTAAATATAAATATTAAAATCGAGTGGGCGATCAAATGAATGAAACAAAACACGTAAATATTTGACGGGTAATTTGTGTAAAATAACCATATGTCGATGAACGGTTTTAATTTTAAAAATCAATACATTGATATAACAGATGAACACAAAATTATATATACACGGTGTGTATTATCTAAAATTATGCTAGATTCGCGTCAAAAAAAAAAGAAAAGAAGATGTTAACAGAGGAAAGAGATGCTAATCTTCAAGTTTATTTATTTTATTTTAAAAGCAAGAGAAAAACGGTTCAAAGTTTATAGGTTATGTGCGAAATAATGAAAGATCAAGGATGCTGGCGTCGACGATCCTCTTTTGTTATACCAAAACGGTTATTACGAAATATAACATATAAATTCTAGGTCATGGCCTACCTTTCAGGAGCGGAAGGGCTTGCAGTTCACCGTCTTGGGAATTCCTGTACCTAGAGCTACCCTGCGACTTTTTAGTCTTCTTCTTGAGCGAACGTTTAGCGAAAGGGTCGATTCTATCAACGAACGTCGTCGTCGACATGGTTCGTCCACACGCGGAGGATCCTCTTCCGTTTATAAACAAAACACGCACGATTTATTTGTTTCTTTTTCCCTCCTATTAAATCTAATTTAATTATAAATTTATTTATTTATTTACACGGGTGGCGTACGATTACACGGTCACTCGACATCTCTCTCAGAGAGCAAAAAAAAAACCCACCTGTCTTACGTTTATCATCAGCCGTCGTCGTCAAATTGATAGCCTCCCTTTCATAATTCGATCGTCTATCGTGTGTGTGTCCGAAAGCGACGATTTATTTTGTGTTTTTTTTTAATTTTTTTTATGAATGATTTCCGAATATCAATGGGCACTCTCTCTCTATAGGTGTGTGTGTATGTATGGTGTTTGCCTTTTAGACGTGCACGCCCAAAAAAGAGGTCCACCGGTCCGACACGGCAACTATCCCAACCGTAAATATCCCGAAAAATCGCGGAAAATCGACGGAATCAACGTGATTATTCACGTTTCACGAACACTAGAATCGTCCCCGTACGTTAAATACACACTCGGAACATTAAACGGGTAATCCGACGAATACACTATATTCACCCACCATCAGCTGGTTACAACGCCACAAATCCTTCATTTTTCCACGAAGCACAACCGTCACAGTTACGACTGGCCATCGTCCACATCCGAAATTCTCTATTAATCGCAATTATAACGGAAACAATCCTAGAATCAACGTAGATTGATGATTTTTTTTACAAAAATTTCTGCATGGCATTCCACTCGATGCCGTAAAGTACCTAGGGCTGAAAATAGATGGGGGAGTACTCGGTTGGTCGATACAACGTCCGAATTCGATGATTGCACTTTAGAGCGTCCGAATAAACTTAATTCACATATAATAAATCACCGTATAATTTTTTATGTAAAAATAAATAACGAAACGTCAGGATCTTTTAATATATCAAAATTTAAACATCAAAAGTATGTTCATCTGTTTAACTGTGTCCAATCAGATTTCAATATCGTCGACGTTCAGCCAATCGCCGACGAGCATTGCAGAAATGACAAACATCTTCCATTGAAAATTTATGGCGTTTACTATAATCAAATGTTTGACAGATACATAACCTATTTTTAAATGTAATATTTATTAAAAAAAAAAATGTCATGCCCGGGCTGGTATTGCGGCAGGATCCTTTTAGATAACGAATTGAGCGATTGCGGATCATGTCCGAGAGGTTACAGGCGTAACGATACCTCGTTTATATGCGAACCATGTCAGGATCTTCCAACATTTTACGATTGGTTGTATCTAGGCTTTATGGTACTATTAATCCTAGTATTACACTGGTTTTTCATCGATATGGTAGCAATGAGACGCAGGTAATAAACTAAAATAATTTACATTAATATTTAAAAATTAATCGAGTCAGTTATAGTTTTAATAAGGACATCATTATATTACATTGCTCCGCATTCATCGAAGTTGTCGCTTCAAGCCTACTAGCCCTAATCGCAATGCCACCAATTGGAAAATTCTCGATTAATACCTGCCAAGTTAGGAGTTTATCCGATTGGTACACCCTATTACACAATCCAACTCCGAATTACGAGGAACAGATTCATTGTACGCAAGAAGCGGTGTATCCTCTGTATAAATTGGAAATTATTAAACCGGAATTGCAAATTAACTCATTTTTTATTTTTTAGCTACACAATCGTGTTCGTTTTCCACACCCTCGCCTTATTCTCGATGCTATTTTTCCGACCGTGGATCTGCAAGAAATACCTACCAGGTCAAAGCAAAATGTCGATATACGCCGCTATGTATTTCATCCCGATACTCAGTATAACGCACGCTTTAATCGGTGGACTACTCTGTACGTAATTAACCCCTCGAAATTAATCGATTAATTTAAATTTAATTCTAGATTATTCGTTCCCGTATTTAATCGTAATCTTATCCGTAATCTCATCGGCAGCGCATTTCTCCAAGAAAATGGATCAATCGATTTCGTCGTTAGTGATCACGACCGTAGTCGATCCTCGAAACATGGTTATCCTCTTAGGACATTGGGCGTTGCATGCGTACGGGATTATTTCGATTACGCAGCTAGTTAATCCTACCGTACACAGTTTGCTGATACTTTTAGTCCCGTTACCTGCTCTTTTTTATATTTTCACAGCGAAATTTACCGATCCAACTAAATTCCATGTTTAAATTTAATAATAATATAGACGTAAGATTATAATTTATTTATTATTATTTTTATACATATTGTGACGATATAAATAAGATCTTATCGATTAATACAAATTTAATTTCGTTGTTATTAACACCCGTAGAGTTTGATCGAAAGCCGAACATACTGAGAGTCCGATTTTATCTCGACACCAATCGAAACTTGTGATCGGTTGGCTCGATAATGTGCTATTCTGCATTAGAGTTAATTCACCGATTACACCCATCGGAATCCCATCCGCATCCTTATCGACACGTTTTTCAGGATAATTGCTGCAAATTAAATCATAATTTTAATATAAATTTAATAGATTATTATTAATCGTATTACTATTTCCACAAACATAGCGTTCCAGCACCACCGGTCGTCATAAAGATCTCCCTATTCTGTGGTAAATGTTTCGCTTGCCATACGGTTGAGGCGTGAGCCTTCTCTGTTAATTGAGCGAAACCTTTTTTAGGGTGTTGCGTCCTGACATCGTAGAGGTAGATTTTCGACTCTAAAGTTGTCACGACCAGCTTATTCATGGGGATATCTTTCCTGTCGAACTGTATCGATACCACCTAATTGGATTCGATTTAAATTAATTATAGTAGGTATAGGCGATATGTGTTGTGTGTGAAGGTGGACTTACTCCGTTTTTAATGCATTTAGACCAGCGGACTTTCATCGTTTTCAGGTCGTACATTTTTATGTCACCGTTGTCGTAACCGGCTGCTACGATTCTCTCCTCTGAATTGTAAGAGTTTCCGAAAGCTACCGACCAGCAATCTCTGGCTGTTGTTCCTTCGGCTGGGAGGAATTTAGCGACGGGGTCGTCTTTTTGGCGGACGTCCCAAACCATAACAGAACCTAAATAATGATTTTCATCATCAATTTTTTTTTATTTACTATTCTTTTACTGCCATTTAAAGTTTATTAGTGGATATAATAATTGCGATCAGAAAAATTTCCCTCAAAAACTTAAAGAAACTCAAAAAATTTATGACTCAAACTCAAAAGTTTGTGAGTCAAAAATATATCTGTGGCCACCCGCCATACCAAAGCTGCATACGTCACTGTTGGCTTTACCACCATGCTGTACAGGGTGGTGCAACCAAGATGGGGTGGACAATTGTAATTAAACGGTGGGGAATTTCGAGTCACCTTTTTGGGAGTTGATTGAGAGCTACATGGACTACGTTTTAAAAATATTTTCTCTATACAGGGTGGTCGAAGTGGTCGGTGACGAACCAAAATCTTTAAATGTAATAAATCTCAAAATATTGCATTTGCGGTGCATACGAAAATAATATACAGAGTGTTCCATTTGAAAACACCAAGTCCGAAATGGATTTACAAAACCCGATCACCCTGTATAATGGCGAATAATTTTAAGTTAAGTATAGGCTATTATTTTACTCGACAAGTTAGCACATTTAGTGATGCATTTAGTTTTTTAGTATTCATTTCCGGTTTTTTATAAAAAATTGATGACATTGGAGCGTTTTTCAGCTTTAATCGCTCTTCTCTCCGCAACTAATGATCTTAGACCCAACTAATGTTATATCAAAATGTTTGTATTAATTAGCAGAATCGATTGTAATATTTTAATACCGAGTCTCGCATTAAAAAAAAAACCATAAGTTTGGTTCGTCACCAACCGCTTGGATCACCCTGTATAAAGAGAATATTTTTAAATCAAATCCCAAGAGAGATTTTCGAAATTCTTCACCGTTTAATTATAATCGTCCACCCCATCTTGGTTGTACCACCCTGTACGTCTAATTATATACAGCATATAATAAGAGCGCCTGAGAAGTGTTAGCTGCTTTCGTCGGCGGGTAAAGGCCACGTTGTTGGTCTTATCGGCACTGATACTCAGTCCTGCCAACTTTTCCATCTGCTAAACAGGTTCAAAGCCAACGCATTGGAGAAATAAATGAGTAAGAAAAAGAAAAAATAAATCACAATATAAACAAGTATTCATAACAAAATTGATTCAGTGAACACGTTTTTAGAAACTTATGAGGAGGTGGTTCATGTCCTGGCAATAACGGAACATTGGATTGATACTAAGAGCTTAGAATATATAAATTTAAGCCATCCTGTTTCTGTAGAGCTTCAAACAGGTAATGCTCTTGCCTTTTTGTAGGAGAGGAAATTCTTCTTAAGGAAATGAAAAATCTAGAGAAAGAAGTCCAGAATTCATAGTGGGATGTAGTGCTGTTGAACTGAATTTATTCCAGAACATATATTATATTTTCGTTAATAAGACTTCTTCACATTAAATGTCAATTTCTTCCACTGGAGAAGTCTCATTAACGGAAACATAATATTGTTCTGGAATAAATTGGTATTTAATTAATTGTTGGTTGATTGACCTGTAAGTGGAAATATTTCAGGAATTGAATGATAAGTACATAAAGAAAGGTGGATCACTGATGAAATTAAGAGGAAAACAATTATTGAATGGAATATGGAAAATTAAAACAACTATCGCATTAATCTAAACAGAGAAATAAAAATTGCGAAAAATAAAGCTAAAAGTGATTTCATCAATGAATCACAGAATAAGATTAAGCCTACTTGGCAGCTGGTAAGAAAAATTACTGGTTCTGTTAGAGCTGAGGAGATCTCTGTTGAAGGGATTGACCTAACAGGAACAACAATTAAAGAAAGGTTGTCTACAATCAACAAACAACTGATAGAAATTTGTAATAATGTAATCAAGATAAAAGATTTAGATCTGGACAATATTCCTTATAATGACCATACTCATTGATGTTGCATCCTACTGATACAGGAGAAATATGTAGCATTATTACACAGTTAAGGGATAGCTCTTGTGTGGGTTGTGATGAAATACCTGTAAAAATAATAAAAGAATGTGCGTCTGAATAAATGTATAAGATACGAGGGAGCGTTTTTATATTCGCGGAATGAGCGGGTTGTAGGGGCGTGACCTGTGCAGCGACTCATAATTAGTATAAATACGAAGTTTCATTGTTATTAGACAGTTAGTCTTTGAGCTATCGTCAACCAAGTAACATAATCAGGAGTGAAAAGTGAAATATGGAAAAAATCGCGTGTTCGCGTGCATTTCTGGACCTCTGTAATGAAGACAAGGATGGTGTATTGAGTCGAATTGTTACTGAAGACGAAACTTGGGTTCATCATTATGAAAAACAAGACTCCAAACATAAAAAGAAACCTCCCAACAAATTTAAAGTGTCACAATCAGAAACTCATGGCAATATATTTTGGGACTCGAAAAAAATATTGTTGATTGATTATAAAGATAAAGGTGTTTCTATAACCGGAGAATATTACGCTTCAATATTAGAGCGACTAAAAGAAGCCATTAAAGAAAAAATTAACGAAAGGTTTTTTTGCACGACAACGCGCCCGTCCACAAGAGCCGCGTTGCGTTAGCTGCCCTGCATAAGGTGGGCTTCGAAATTGTGAATCGCCCACCCTACAGCCCAGACCTGGCCCCGAGTGATTATTACCTGTTTCCGAAAATGAAAAAAGAGCTGCGGGGTAAAAAACTTACTGCCGATGATGAAGTCAAGGAGGCAGTTTCGGCGTATTTTGCAGATAAAGAAAAATCATTTTTTTATGAGGGTATAAATAAATTAATTGAAAGATGTGAAAAATGTATCCGTCTTGCAGGTGAATATATTGAAAAAGAAAAATAATTTGCTTTTTTTATTTCCATCCTTTACCATTCCGCGAATATAAAAACGCTCCCTCGTATTAATTATTAATATACAAGGTGAAACAATATAACTAGAAAACTAAAGACCGATATCTATATTGACACATTTTTCAAACATATTTAAAAAAAATATTTTTAAGCGTGTAATGGATTTCCTTTTAGAACATGATATATTCAGTGAATACCAGAATGGCTACATCGCAGGCAGATCTACGATTAGAGCTGCTTATCAAGTCTCACCTAAGTAAAGCATTTGACTGTGTTGAGTACTGGGTGTTGTTTGAAAAATTCGAAAGAATTAGAATAAGGGGACACTGTTTGAAATTGATTAATTAATGCATACCATCTTTTGAACCGGTAACAATTTCCGGAGCACCGCAACCCGTACTAGTCCCAGCAACACCGTCTATACAATTGATCAAATTAGTATGCTTCGTAGTTTTATAAACAGGCAACAAAGTATCTTCCAAATCCCTATATTAAAAAAAAATATTTCACCTAAATAATTATTTACAAAATTCAATAATGTTCTTACCACACTTGCAACCGCCCTGTATAATCGCCAGTGGCTAGATATCGGCTAGTCAGGCTGGAAGCGTCGAAAGTGCCGCATTTGAAATGATCCTTCTTACTAAAACTGCTGATCTTCTCGATCCCGTCGCTTCCCAGCGAATATATCTCTATGATACCGGTACCGTTGGGATTCCCACCGATGGAGACGAATTTCGCCGACGATGGTATCCATTTCACGTCGTTTATCGTATAATTCAAACTTTTCTCGGTGTGACATATAATCTGCGGTTTTTGTAGGTTCTCCATGCGTCAGAATTGACACCAATCGATTAATTTAACTAACTCTCTTATTTATAGTAACTATAGTAACATGTATGTATCGATAAAACTACGTTTATGTATCTATCCTATGTATGTATATACATATATACAGTCGTGGTAAACAAAAAAAATTACGATTTAATTGAATTGTTTTAAACGTTTATTTTCTAAATCTATTATTAACCGATCGATCTCTGCCAGGTGAAAAATCTTCTTTTTCTTGAAGGTTTTATTAAATCCGTTGGTATTCCTGTCCTGCAAAATATCAAAATAAAAAAAAATGTTATGTCGATTATAGATTAAATATAACTATATACAGAGTGTCCCAGCTGACGCGGTTTCTTTGATCATTTGTTTATTTTACAGTATAGAGAAAAAAGTTTAAAATAAAAGTTGTCCCCATTTATACGATGCATAGCTAGAAAATATTTTCAAATATACAGGGTGTTCCAATTATAGAAAAAGCGTATGTAACTTTATTATTTTAAATGGCTCACCCTATATATTATATATTTTTTAGATTCTACATGATATTTTAAGTAACTTTTATTAAGACTTTCCTAGATCTATGTGCTTTTGTTTTCGAGAAAATAAATATTTTATCCAAAATTTTGCAATTACAGCCCTCTCGATAATGAGCGAGATGTACGGATCCTTTTGTTGACATACAGTTACTGGCGCCAACATTTGAAAACATTTAGATGCCAATAACACTGTGTTTTTAAATGGGACACCCTATATCTGTTTACAAGGTTAGATGTAAAATTAAATACTCTTTCTTTTGATATAAGAATGTACCCATTTATCTTTAACCTTTTTAGAAAAAATGTATATTTCTTCTGCTACTGTCGAAACAGACCACTTCAATTTGCACAAAGTAGGCTACGTAACAATAATATTATGACAGGTATATTTAATAATTATTTGTACCATTTATAATCATACACAAGTAATAAGCTCAATTTAAATTTGTATTGTAAACAATTTTAACAGAACAGGACCTTTCAACAAATAACAACAAAAAAACCCAACAAAAAGAGTTTTAAAAAGACATAAGGAAATGCATGAACTAGGCAATGCACATTATAAATGTAGTGTTATTTCAAGGACTGTGGGCTCGGTTGGTTTTTTAATCTTATTTATTCATTCGGTATTCGGTTGATGATGAAAACCCATGCGTTTTCGAAACACGTGTCCCGAATAATTAATCAAAGTTGTGGTGTGAGGTGATACCGATGTTTATTGTTAAATGTAGTGTTATTAAATTCATTAATTTATTTTTCGAAATGTCTTCCGTTTTGGTCGAAACAATTACGAACACGTTTTTTAAATGATTGTTCAACATTTCTCAGCATGATTGGGCTGATTTCTTGAAACGCCAAGATAATTCGTTGACACATATGTCTTCTCAGCTGAATTTTGTCGCAAAATAGAAAGTAATCACATTTTTTATAATAGGATTGGGAACAAATGTTATCATCCTTAGCAATTGCTTTATAATACAAATTTAAATTAAGGTTATTACTTTTGTATAATTATAAATGGTACAAAAACGATTATTAAATATATCTGTCATAATATTATTGTTACGTAGCCTACTTTGTGTAAATAAAACGATTGAAGATAAATGGGTACATTCTGATATCAAAAGAAAGAGAATTTAATTTTACATCCAACCCTCAAAATAGATATAGGGTGTCCCATTTAAAAAAACAGAGTTATTGGCATTTAAATGTTTCCAAATGTTGGCGCCAGTAACTGTAGATCAACAAACAGGATCCGTAAATGTTAATATTGGAAATAATAAAGCGATTCAAGACGTATCAATTTGCGCAAACCAAAATTTTCTACCTTTTTTAGTTTTGATCCTACAGCTCATTAACGAGAGCGCTGCAATTGCAAAATTTTCGATAAAATATTCATTTTCTCGAAAACAAAAGCACATAGGTCTAGGAAGGTCTTAATAAAAGTTACTTAAAATATCATGTAGAATCTAAAATATATAATATATAGGGTAATCCATTTAAAATAATAAATTTACATACGCTTTTTCTATAATTGGGACACCCTGTATATTTGAAAATATTTTCTAGCTATGCATCGTATAAATAGGGACAACTTTTATTTGCAACTTTTTTCTCTATACTGTAAAATAAACAAATTAACAAAGAAACCGCGTCAGCTGGGACACCCTGTATATATACGTACCCAGAATTGCATGTATTCAGGCGAAATCGATTCTAAATGTAACAGGCGGTCTTCGAGTTCTTTCAATCTCTCGTAGATATTTCTCGGAACTGGCGTCGTTAAAGAGAGCTGGTGTTCTAAGGTTTTCACCCTCTCTTCGATACCGTTAGGTGGAATGTATTTCGCTAAATATTCCATGTCGTTTTGGTCTCTATAGCAGTACGCGTTGTACATTCTGTTCACTGAAAATGATTTATTTTTAGAATTATTTTTTAATACTCCTCTATTATAGTAGTGTACACCATTAGAGACTGTAGAGGTTGTTTCTTCTACCGCCATCTAGTGAGTGTTTTGATCTTATAAAAAATACAGAACAGCTCGGTCGCTCGGTCTATTATATCTTACCTATTAGTTTAATTAATTTTTTTTTAAAGTAAAAGTTGTTTGAGATCAACTACTCTATATCGTAAAATTATTTTAGTGTATACAGGGTGTTTAGTTTAGAAAAAAGATCATTTTCATAGTTGTCTTTGAAAATTAATTCCATCTGTACTAATATTTGTTTTACAACGATTCTTCGGCATAATTATGACATTATCTTAAGTTAAACAATCCATGCCAAATATCTTCGCTATAGTATACAGGGTGTTTCAAAATTTAAAATTAATAATTGCATTTTTAATAGGGTAAAACTCGTTTTTTTTTCAAATGGAATACTCTGTATGGTTTTGTGCCATTTGATAGTGCTTCAAGTTCTCTTTCAATCGCTTATAATATTCCCTATAGCTAAAATTAATACTTTTTAAGACATAGGTAATTTAGTACAAAATCCATCCAACGATTTCTACTTTATTATTATATTTTTAGTATTTTTTTACTCCCCCTTTAGCGCTTATTACTGTAGATATTCGTGATTCATACTATGAACAAGATTTCCAACTTTCAGGTCTGTTATTGATTTTACGTTATATTTGGCAACATTTTTCTTCAAGACTGGTCACAAGTGTTTCATTGGATGCAAATCCGTAGATTGTGGTGGCCGGTCTAAAAGCGAAACTCAGTGGTTTTCGAACCATACCTTAGAAGCCTTAGAAGTAAGGCATGGAGCGTGTGTCCTGTTGGAACAAAAACGTCAACTTGAAACTTGAATTGAATGTCGGCTGATAAGCCCTCCCGAAACCTAAATTGTTCATCAGGTAGGAGGATGACAGATTTGGCAATCTTGGATAGGTTCGAGAGGAGGATTTTTGACTCAGTTATCGGGCATGGGGACATTAGTATGATGAAGCAAAAGGTGGATACACCAGAACCTTTTGCTCGAATCACTTGTATAAGTCTGTTTGACCCGCTATTTCCTAGATTTTAGCTAAAGTCTAATGAAATATTTTCCAATTCTTCTTGCAATATGGCCAACAGTTGATTTGCATTTCTAGGCGACCTTCTATGTCTTGCTCGGTCCAGGTAATCCCACACGTGTTCGACGATATTTAAATCAGGACTCTGAAGTGGCCAAATGTCTTGTTTTTCCTGATCATCAAGGTATTGTTTAACAATCTTCACCGAGGCGTCTTCTCATATACAGACGCCTGTTACTGCCAAATATTTGGAACTTTAATTCATCAATCCACAGCACACGATTTCAATCTTCGATGGTCCAGTTTACACCCTGAAGGAAAGGGTCAAGGAAGGCAGGAAAAGGTGAAAAATTTGTAACTTGAAAAGATTGGGCGAAGAAAAGCTGCGAGTTGCAATTTTTTTGTCAATTAGTTCAAGAACATAATTTTATCGCTTACACATTGCACAAGAAGAGACCAAGGTAATAGTCGTGACTCACCCAATACACAATACAATTCCTTACCTTGTAAATGTCCTTTCGAATCTTTCCGTTTAATCAAAACCGAATCAATCCTTGCACAAGAATCTTCACATTCAACATCGATATCTCTCATACAAAAATCTTTAACGTTACACCGATTAATCTCATCCCGTTTTCTTTTCATAAATCTATCGATACGTTCTTCGATCTCTTCCCTAGATGCCTTTATCTGAACTAAATGAACTGGCGTATAGGGTACAGCGACTTCTTGAGACTCGAACGGTAGCGGGGTTTTTGAAACAGGTTAAATCTAATATGAAACAACAATTTCAACGATTAATATATTTCTGTATAATAATTATAAAATGGTAACTAAATTTTAATTAGATGTTAACCACGCACATTCCTTGTTCTCTTTCCATTCGGGTGACGATTCATTCTCGTAGAACTCCTTCTTCCAAATCGGAACTTTCTCCTTTATATTATCGATGCACCATTGAGTCGCAGTTAAAGCCTCGTTTCGATGCGGCGATGATATCGCTATCACAATACTAGCTTCCTTTACAGGTACGACACCCAACCTAAATTTAAATTCAATCATAAAAATATTTTTATCACAGATTTATTATATACACATACCGATGATATATCGCAATATTAACGATACTACTCCAGCGTTCCCTAATTTCAGCGCAGATCTTCTGAAGAGATGTTATCGCCATATTCTCGTATGCTTCATATTGCAATTGCGTGACAGTTTTGCCTTGAAAATTATCTCGTGTAGTTCCGACAAAAATAGAAATTGCACCGCAACAATGAGAACTAACTAAATCGGATATATTCTCAACGGATAATTTATCGTTGGTAAGTTTTAAATAATCCATTGTTAACCTCCACTTATCGGTGGGATAATAGCTATTTCATCGCCAGTTTTCAACAGTATCCTTTCCGATGTGTCGCTGTATTCCTCATTTACAGCTAAAATAACGTTATTCCTTATATCCTCTAGAGAATACGTTTTTACGATTATCTCTAATAAATCCCCGTATAAAATTGATTCTTCTACGTTCAATGTCGCTTCTGAACATCCAGCTAATTCTCTAGCCTTGGCAAAAAACAGAATTTTAACATTTACTCTCATGCTTGACGCTCATTTTTAGTACTTACACTATTGCAAGTCACTGATAATATTATCGTAAATTATAGACTTTATAGATTTAGATTATCGGTTTCTTTCGTAATTAGATAATTTCTTTTATAATAACAAAAAATAGAAGATACGTCTAACTTTTCAAGGTTATAATCATAGATAAGAGTGGGGATAATCATTAATTGTTGTGATTGAACCATCGACAGCGCCATCTGGTATTGGGGTAACAAATTAAGGCTAGCAGTAATCTGTCAAATGTGACAGTACCGTTGTAAATTGGGCGGGAGCGTCTGTTTAGAATTCTGTCTCTCTCTTTGTGTTTGAAACAAGGGAACAAATTCTAGCTCTCATTTGAATATCCCGCTACAAATATAAACAGAAATAACTTATTTTGGAAAAAAAAATTATGTAATTTCCATTAAATTTTATAATATAGCTAATTTTAGTGATTCAGAACCGGTGATATCCACCAGTATCTACAAATATTGACAGGCTGATTAATGCATTCAGCTAAGTTTAGCCGTTCAGCGCTTGATTGATTACTAGTATAATAAAGCTGCGTTCAGATATTCTGTGCGGCAATGTACAGTGTGTGCCAAAAAAATGGGACAACTCTTGTAAGCATAAATCCCAACTTTTTATCGTTGTAAACGGATCTGCTGTGACATACAGCATATTCAGTTTGTCATAATAGATTTCAAAGGTTATACATGAACACGTAATATTACAGATTATCAAAGGATTTCTGACATTTCTGACGCTTTCAATTTCTGACAAGCACTTTGACATTAATGAAATTAATCAAACGAACGTCTGCTTCACACAGTAATAGTTAAGTTGTCCCATTTTTTTATGTAGTACTTGGTACTATGTCTACTAATGTCTTAGATTGATTCAATGATTTATCCTATACATGCCTACATACGTTAAATCGTTGAGTTGAAGTAGGGAGGACGGTTACTGAAAGTTTTGATCGTTAAAATGTATAAATAACAATGATTTGTTCTAAAATACAGTTTCTTGTAGAATTTCCTGTGTTAAAATGAAAAAATATGGGAAACCAACCTCAAAAAACTAATATTGTCAACTTGTCAATTTGACACATGATTATTTATAAATGACAGTTCGGAGATTAACATCAAATCTATTAACTCAGACGTGATTTGTATGATTATCTATAATTGGCATGCATTATGAAGATTAGATTTTGAGTTAGAGGACAATAAAATTACATGAAAAAACTATTTTGTAATCACCATACCGACAGACCCATATCTGAACGCAACTTGAATTTTAAAGAGGATGTTTCTGAATAAAAAAATTCAGCGGTTCATATTATGTCATTTTTTAACATTTAATCAGTTTCATAAATTAAATGTAGCTCTTTAATTTGATAGATAAAACGATATGACATAAAAGCTCGCCATTATTAATCAAATTGTTAAAGTTTAGGTGAACACACATATATTTACCTAAACCTCCTCTCTTCCACGCTCCATTTTTCTATCTATTTTAGATCTCGTTAGAAGTATCGTCAACTTTTTTATTTTAAATAGGACATCCTGTATATTCGTACATTTTGTCATTTTTGTAACGCGAGAAAAATGATTCTGAATTTACCGAAAACGAAATCATCAATTTTCCCCCATTAAACACCTAATTTATGTTTCATTTTTAGAGGACGGTGGCTGAATTCGCTAAACGTACCCACTATTTTGTAATCGCTATACCGACAGACCCAAATCTGAACGCAACTTGAATTTTAAAGAGGATGTTTTTGAATAAAAAATTCATGCGGTTCATATTATTTTTTAACATTTAATCGTTTACGTAATTAAATGTAGCTCTTTAATTTCATAGATAAAACGATATAACAGAAGAAAATCGTCATTATTAATCAAATTATTAAAGTTTAGGTGAACGCACTTCTATTATTTATGACAGCTTTTTGACGTACGATACTGACGTTTATTTATTTGTACAAAAATTTCTGATGCAAATAAAGCGATAAAAACATAAAAGTTAAAGGTCGTTAATTTAATCTACAATAGGTTTTGTGTCAGGTTGGTTTAATATTAAACTATTTCCTGTAAAATGGGTAATCAATCATCGTTACTTTTACGCCAAGAAGAAATCGAACAAATCCAACAGGAAACTGGATGTAAGTAGTTGTAAATATAAATCTAATTATTATCTATTAATAAAATTCTTCAATATTAGTTACCCCAAACCAAATAGAACGATTATATTCGCGTTTCACCTCCTTGGATAGAGGTGATTGCGGTGCGTTGAGCCGTGATGACTTCTTAAGGATCCCGGAGATTGCGATCAACCCCTTAGGTGAACGAATAGTGAATTCGTTCTTTCAACAGGTGGGATTCAACGACGGAGTGAATTTCAGGCAATTTATCCATGTGTTAGCGCATTTTAGACCGATTAAAAAGAATAAGGAGAATATCGTTAATTCACGGATGCAAAAATTGAAATGTAAGCGTTCGGTGGATTATATCAGTTCAGATTTTTAAAATGATGTTTATTTTACAGTTGCGTTTAAGATGTACGATCTCGATAACGATGATTTAATATCGAGGGATGAATTATTGGCGATTTTGCATATGATGGTCGGTGCGAATATAAGCGAGGATCAGTTAAGTAGTATTGCGGAACGTACGATATTAGAAGCCGATCAGGATGGGGATCAAATGATTTCGTTCGAGGAATTTTGTAACGCGTTACAACGTACGGATGTTGAACAAAAGATGAGTATTCGATTTTTAAATTAGGATATTATATTAATTTTTACGTATTTAATTAGTTAATAGCTTTGTGTGTATTATATGTAAATATTTAATGGTTGTAATTAGGTAGGCGCAGTTGTAAAAAAAAAGGGAAACGAGATAAGATAAAATTTTATATTTTACTCCAAATATAATTCCATTAATTAATTAATACATTGTAACAAATACAATAAAGAAAAATATAAAACCTTTAGATAATGTATTATTGAAATAAATACCTTTTTTAATTTTTTTTACATAACAGAAATTATAAATATGCGGTTGAATTAGGAAATGTAAGCAAATCTGATGAACTGCAGAATAGAAACTATTTTACATTTAAAATATCAGTTTTAAAAACCTATTATATATATAATTTTTTTTAATAACATATCGTACGTGAAAAAAAAATACATTGCATTGTTTTTATTTATTACTTTGTATATTCAATCTCCTTTATTATTAAAAATAACCAACATCTATGCTGTCGATGAAACAGCCAATTTTTTCAAGTGATCCATGAATACTTGCAGCGATACATCGTCTGTCAATACGGGAGCTCCACCGTCCTGCAAAAATGGAACATAAATTAGGTGTTTGAGGGGAGGAAATGGGTGATTTCGTTTTGAGCAAATTCAGAATCATTTTTCTCGCGTTAAAAAAATGACAAAATGTACGAATAAAATTTAACCTGAGGGTGGTCAAACGATAATTTTCAATTTTCTGTGGTTTAGAGACACCATACAATAAGTCATATTATTTTCAGCGTTTGATCACCTCTCAAAATTTGGGAAAAATGCGATAAATTTTGGAAACTTCTATATGTCACTTTAGATCGGATAAAATTTAACCAGAGGGTGGTCAAATGATAATTTTCAATTTTCTGTGGTCCAGAGACACCATACAATAAGTTCTATTACTTTCAGCGTTTGACCACGTCTCAAAATTTGGAAAAAATCCGCTAAACTTTGAAACTTATATTTATGTGACTTTAAGTTCGGATAAAATTTAACCGGTGGGTGGTCAAACCATAATTTTCAATTTTTTGTGGTTTAGAGATACTATACAATAAGTTCTACTATTTTCAGCGTTTGACCACCTCTCAAAATTTGTGAAAATGCGATGCAAGACGTTGTTGAACTTGTTTTTTTAATTTTTTCCGACTATAACTTTTCAAAAAAATTATTTGGTGGTCAACCATGGTCAAACGTTGGTTCAGTGTTTGTAGTAAAAAAAAAATCGAAAAAAATTTATTTTGAAAACGATGCTCAATCGTATCCGATGAACAAAATGTCTATATTGGCTAATTTTAGCATTTTCGCCATTAGACTCTAAAATATGGATATAGCGGCTGCAGCCTAAACAAAAGGTGGTCAATCGAAATCGCTGATTGTCAATCCTTTCTAGCATTTTTGCCGATTTTTGACCACTTTGTAGTGCCAACTTCGCGGACCTAAGATGAAGTCGCACCTCGAGGAAGCTCATCATGGTGGCGTACAGGAGGTCAAAGAAGCTGTAATCGCGATGTTGGACAGGTTTAACTTCGAAGAATTACCAAGGGAATCGTTGTGTGTGTGTGTGCCGATAATACAATTTTGCGCGTTTTATTGACAAATAAAACTTAATTACCGCACCTCGTATGTGGCATGAATAAAATAAAACTGTTTTCGGATTTTCGAAAGTTTTAATTATTCATTGGGTGGCTAACGTGATAAAAAATATGCAAGAAGGCTTCACCAATTGCACCCCACTCGACAGAACTCTATACCTACGTCTAGTTGTCAAAAAGAGGAAAAAGGATGACCTGTTGAATAAAAAAAAAAAATAAAACAAAATAAATAATAAAGAGGAAAGTTTTTTTTGGCGTTCGATTGGTGAGGGTGGTGATTTTTTTTTAAGTTTATTTCATTAATTCAGTATTAATAAAAAAAGAATATCGTTATTAGTTCGTTGGTCGCGATAGTCCTTCAACGAATATTTACGAGATTCCAAGCTGTCAGACTGAATTGCTTAGTTTAGACGTTCACTTGAATGATTCTGGGGGTGCCGCAGGGATTAGACTTGGGCTCCTGACTCTGTGTTTACACAATTAACTCTTTCATGGATATTAACACATGTTTCAAATTTCATAACATTTTTGTCTGTTTAGCCGACAACGCCTCAGTTTATAAATCATGCCTCCTCCCATGTGATTACAGCTACATTGCGAAGGCGATTAAACCCGAGAACAACTGATGCCGATTATGCAAGCTTAAAATTGGGAACCTCGTTTAGGTCGGAAAGATGGGAGTGCCTCAGGGGAGTATCTTAGGACCTACGTTCTCTGTAAAATTCATAAATGATATATTTACGACCGCAGCCGATCGTACGCGATTAGTGAGTATACGAATGTAGTGCAACTATCTGTTTCTTGCGAGCTTGTGCTGGTGGCAGTTACCATTTTTTTTTCCCGTTTATTTCGTGACGAACTTAGAACTATAAAATATCATTCGTTTAGAAATGATTCTGAATTGTTCAAAATCTATTATTTAACACAGCGAACAGATGAGAAACAGAACAAAGTGTGTTAGTGACTGCGAGAAAAATGTTAATCGGAAGCATCAGACAGACATAAAGCGATACTTGTTTTATTTTTACGGATGTAGTAGAGTTTTACTGTACCATTGACGTCATCGTGCCTGGCATGTTCTGTACGTCCCAGAATATATGGAAAAAAAAACAAAACAAAAACATACGTGTATTAGATTAAAGAAAAACAAACGAAAACCATGCGTTGATCGAAGCAGCACTTTCATTATAACAATCTCAATATCGCATGCGACAAAACAAAAGATTAAAATACTTACACCACCGAACGAATACATATTATTGTGTGTCTGACTCGGATTCACTTTCGATAACAGGAAACGAGCTTGGGACCCTCCTTGCTCGGTATCAATGTATCTCGGCATAGGGAATCTTGTCAGCAGAATCTCTTGCGCATCATCGACTGGTGCTTGCAACAACTGCCTGAAGTTCTCGTATTCAGGCATGTCCTGGTATTTATGGCTGCGCCATTGAGCGATAGTCTACATGAATGACATAACACATTTAATTGTAATTTAATAATTTTAAAATCGATCATTACGACTTACTTCACCGTGGAAAATCAATATTTGGAAGAAAGTATCCATCAATAATATCCTATCGGGTTGTATCGAGCTGGTATCTAACAGAACCGGTTCTGGCGGACCGTTGAAGCTATAACTGTACAAGATCGGTTGGATCATGATTAAAGATTGCGTCAAGTCCTCCCTCATCAACATGTGACGGTAGAAGGAAGTCTCGTCCGGGGAATTATTGAAAACTTGGAGGAATTGCGATCGGCGCAGGTGATACATGAATTGCGGATACAAACTGAAGTTTTCGCTTAAACGGAAGCTGTTGGGGTCGTCCTTGTTGTATTCCCCGAATTTCTGGCACTAAAATAACGGTTAACGGTTATTAAAATTATCGACGATTTAAATCGAATTAATTTACTAATCGTATCAGCATTCTATCGACCCAACGTAACACGTCGGGTCCATCGTCGGATTCGGCTCTGTACACGACCATGCGCGACATTAATACAGCGGCGGCTTCCTGGTCGAATCCGGAACTGATATGGAGGATGTTAGCGGTTGCGTCCACCCAATTTCTCGCGATCGTCGTAACTCTAATCCTGCGTTGTCCGGACGAATGCTGTAATTATATTAAAAAATTAAAAATAAAACTAAGTAGGAAAAATTAATTACTTGATATTGCGTGATAAATTGGATGCTCCCTCTTCCACCTTGAGGTATCGGCGCTGAATGTTGGTTGACGACTTCGAAGAACAGCGCCATAGTTGTACTTGGAGTGACGGTGCACATCTTCCATTGGACGGTGTTGCCCATGCCGATCTCGGTATCGGAGATTAAAGGGCTCTTGACGTTTAAGGAGACGCACGGTCCTATAGCACCTTGAACTGTAAAATTTATTATTTATTGAAGTGAAACTGTGATTCTACTCGGTTAAACTAAATAATTATTAGTTTAAAAAAACAATTTTACATTTTTAATTGTGCCAGAAGCGATAGAAGTTGTATTCGGCGGTTAAGGATGTCAGTTCACAGACCGAGGCGCAGCCGAGACTTTAAATTCTAGACATCTAGAGAACAGAGGTAGAAATTTGTCCCCTAACGGTTTTTGCTGTTGAAGAAGCCACTTATATTAGTAACGAAACGTCAAGTTTAGTACAATTTGTAATACAACTGAACCCTAGCGCTTTGGCGGTGGGAATTACTGGCATGAAAAGTGTAAAGGATGATGGAGTTATCATAAAATGTAAAAATAAGGAAAATGTTGAGAAAATTAAAGATTTTCCTTTTAAGAAGTTACAAAAAAAGAGAAAATATGCGTTGGGTGGAGTATGTGTCGTGTCTTTGAGTATGTTAGAGTTTTTCGGTGCTTTAAGTGCGGTGGTTTCGATCACAAGGCCGAGGCATGATGTGGCATTTCCGTTAAAAAGATGTACTGGTACTCAAATTTAGAAAAATTCATGGATGACTACTTAAATTGATAGGTCATCAAGAACAGCTAAAGAATCCTGCTATAGTTAATGGTTCTGTACTTGGGCCATTACTTTTTCTACTGTTTATTAATGATTTGCATTCACAATTTAGAACGAGTAATCTTATAATGTTTGCAGATGATATTAGTTGTGTTTTCCATAATGGAAATAAGGCCAAGTCATTATATAATTATTTCTCCACTTTTTATGGCAACCATCTTTAATTTCGTTCGAAAACAGTTTAATTTGCGAAAAAAATCTAGTGGGGGTGATAGAGAGGCAAGAAGCTGAAGACAGAGAAGGACACTCTTGATCCTCGTCTACCGACCCACCTCGCAGAAGAACAATCGTTTAAAAATTTGCGAACCCAACGTACGAAATGGGGTGACAAAAGCATGTCTATAAATCATACCAAATGTGTAGCCGTTCGTTTTGTGGGCCAAGACTCCAGACTGACCTTTAGCCAGCACATCTCCGAAACAGTCTCAAAATTTTTAGCATGGGCTTTTCGTTCGTCCATTTTTGTGTTAGAAAATATCATCTTCCTGTTCATAAAAAACGACTGATGAATAAGACATTCAGACTTATAACTGAAGCGCCATGATATGTCCGTAATGATTCTATCTGAAAATTTCGACGCTCTTCCAACACGAAGCAGCGCTGTCCAAAGAGACCTTTAAGAGGATTTTCAACATCGAGAATCCTCTATAGTTAAAGTGCTTGTAGATTTAGACCCGGACCAAAATTAAACAAAAAAAAAAACACAAAATCTTACCTTTCAATTCACGAGAACATTTAATCTCTAATGTACCATTGAAGGCCATCTTCAGGGCACCGTTTTGATCTTTAGAGAAGACCCTCTGGAATGTTTGTTTAAACAGAGATGAATTAAACGAGTCTCCCATAACCATATGCCCCCTATTAACACACACGAAGAACAAACACAATTCAATTCCATAAATTCAATTAAAATCAAAATCTTACCCGGTCGAATTGCAACACTGCTTCATTTCCATCAAACCAGTTTGATCCAGAGCGCATGAATAAATATCGATGCAATGACTGTTCGTTGCGGCCCTCATAGCCAACGCCTCGTAATGCTTGATGGCCTTCTTCATATATTTGGCATTATCCTTGTGGATATCGTGATGTGATCTGCGACATTAAACCTCCACGTAACATCAATGAAATTAAACGACTGTAAAAAATAAATACCTAATAGGTTGTTTTAGATCATCATTAAGAACTTGACCGGGACCTTGAGAACACGGTCCACCCAAGAACATCATGATTCGAGCTCCTGTATTAGCGTACGAACACTCTACTAATCCGACGGCAATCGATAAAGCAGCACCTGTCGATCTCAACGGACGTTTACCTTGACCTACCGGCCAGGGATCCCGTTGCAATTCCCCGATTAAATCGTTTAAACTCATCTCGCAGTTAGAAACCGGTTGTAGGAATCTACTTGCCGGAGGTAACGATTGCTGCGGACCTCTGATAGGTTGCCCTGGTTGTTGTTGTTGAGGAGCTGGCGCAGATAGCTTTCCGATACCTAACATTTCCTGTATTTGTTTTGCGGATAAATCTTTCGTCCCTCGAAAGACGTAAGATTTGCTGCAACCTTCCGTTCCTATCGAAAATTAAATTTAAATTAAAAGAATATCGTAAATGGGTCAAATTTACCTAATTCGTGGACTTGCACCATTTTTCCGAACGTTATCAAACCAACTAAAGCGTTCGGTGGCATTAAATCTAGCGACGTTTGTAAGGAGCTTTTTAAAGCGCCTAATTCCTCGTCGTCCATGCAAGTATCCACGACGAGTAAGAAAATCGGTGGTAGGCATTGCGCTCTTGTAATAGTGTATTCTATCGTGGAGAAAGTTGGCATTAATTCCGCAGGTTGGTGTACTTCGGAGATAGCAGCATATTGCGGAGGAAACTACAAGATTATTAATCGTATCGTACGCATTATATATTATAACTACTAAATAAACTTACAGGATTCCGTTGAAAACAGAAGTTGCAAACCCAAAGTTTAGCTCGATAATCAACTTGGCATAAGGGGTTTAAGATAGCTCGACAGTTATTGCGTGTACATAAGACAGGATCGTATTGAATCGCAGGTAAATCAGTCCTCTCTTTGATCGGTTGATATAGGCACCCTAAGGGAACTACTAATCGCGTCGCTTCTATCCTACTGGACGGCCAAACATTCCAAGTAAAACGAATCCCATCTCGATCTTCGTTCTGCTGGATGTACTCCTCATACGTTGTCATCTTTAAATCTAATTAATTTCAATCAAACGCTTTAGCGTTTAGCACGAAATATTAATAAATCGAATACTGACCTTATTTATGTACACGTTCCATACACCCTTATAATTATCTAAAGATCTTTTCTATTTAAATTTCATAGAAAACTCATCGTTTGAACAAAATAACTCCACGTCATCTGTCAAAGATTTGGTAAAGAGACCTCTGTGAATGACGTTTAGATCGAAATAGATTTCTCTTATTATTTTAATTTAATTTAATCGATTAAATCGATTTTGATGCTGTTTAAAGGTTGTTTTGCATATTATAAGATTAATTTTAAATTAATTTTGATAAAAATGATGCGCCACCTATACAAATTTTACAGTTACCTTTAATGAGATTGCTTAATTTTAATATTTTTAAAGAGTAATATGCATTTTTTTAAAGGTTTAGTTATTATTAAAGCAATTCTGTTAATAAAACCTTGATTTTGTAATTAATTATGTTGGAATTATTATTTTAAATAAATTATCCACGTCATTCTAATTACAGTTTTCTATTCCGTCATTTTTAAACCGACACGGTGGAGTTACCTGTTATACCGATAGTGGTAAACAAAATGGAGGAATGTTAAAAAATTAAAAATTTTGAAGCGATTGTCAAAATTCCAGTCCGTTTAAATTACTTCAAAATTATTGTGATATAATGTAATATTTCGGAGTAATATCAAACAGTAAGTACTGTTACGTGTTTAGTTTAGAAAATCCGAATTAGTTTCTGAAATCATTTCATTGACGATTGTGCACCTCTTTTTAGAATGAATTTTTAACCTTGTGCTTTTTTTTCCCAAGTATAGAGCCGCATACGGTGTAGTGTTCGGACGTGTATTTCAGTGTCGATGTTCGACGTTATAAAATAAAGCCGCAGATTTCGGATTCTAATTCATGATCTTGTATTTTAATCGATTAACTGCTACTTTTTAATACGGTGCAACTTGTAGTTTCAGTTAATACATACCAAAAATGGAACAGCACACCGACGAAAACGCAGAATCAAATAACTCAATATCCGATGTCAATATTGCGAATAAACGTGTGCCAGCTATTACGGACATAAAGAGGTAAGCGATCGTGCACGGTAGGATGTTCGATTGTGTTGATGTTACTCGATTTTTCTAGCTTGTTGAGTCCCTGTCCTAATCCCTCTATCCTTTGGAAATGCAGCCTTTGGAATGTGTCTGAGTCTCTTGAGTCGAATATCAGTAACGATGTTTTAGGTGATAACAGTATGGATTTTGACATGTTAGCAGGTTTTTTCTTTTAAAATAATCGTTCGATTTAGAGATTAGTTTTTCGTTCTAATTTAAATTTAATTTTCGAAAATCTAGTTTAGGCTACGGGTTAGTACGAGACGCGTAGATGCTTTATTTTTAGAATTATGCTTTGATGTAGTTCCTGTAGAAATGTAATTTTTTTGCGCTATTTATTACGGTAATTGAGAAAAAAAATAAGAAGAATAGATTTATGGATTGAATTATGACTCACAGCTTATCTGAATGGCTTGCATAGTAAATTACTCATTTTACTGCATATTTACTTTCGTTTTAAATTAAATATTCTGCTGTTATATTAATTTATTTAATAACTTGTGGAAAATGTGTTAGTGGCACGCATACAACCTTGTTATATTGTTTATATATATTTTTTTTAATGTGAACGTTATAATTGCGCTAATTTTTCGTATTAAAAAGTTTATTTTAAACAATCATGTTTGGATCAATCAGCTTCGGATATTTTGAGAGATAATTACTTAATTATGGCAAGAGATAGGTTTCCTACAGATCACTGCTGTTTATTGTCTAATTTTGTACCGCCCTTTCTGAATCACCCTGTATATCACGTCGACCGACATGGCATTAATAGACGAATGACAGTACTGTTTACGTTTGAGTCACGTCATTCCAACTTGTGGTCCTAAACGGTATCACTAATAAAAGCAAAAGATAAACAAGTTGAAACAGTCTAAACAGAGGTGAGGTTTAGTTGGTAACTTGATCTCATCTGTACTTGAACGTTCAAAAGCCCAGGCATGGATAACAGCAATTTCCAAAAGCAGTTCCACTCCAAGTTTGTCGAAACCATTTGATTTCTTTAGGTAATGGTGTGGCGTGCGATTCCATTTGTTCGGCAAGATGGTCGATTCCCGATTTGCCCTTTTTATTCAACTTTCTTTGGTGCACGTTCCGAACAGGTGGATGAAGGAGCATTTGGTAGAGATCGAAAGGTTCTAGGCTGGATAAACCCTCAACTTCCCCAAACCAGGACGTAACACGACCAGGAACAAACTCGTCATTAAATATGAGAGAGAATGTATCAGGACGAGAGCCGGAGGATGGAATTTCCTTATCAGCACGCGTAAAATCAAGTCCTTCGCCTTCTTCATCTGAGAAACTAGACGAGTCATCGCTTGATGACCAACCAGACGTCATCCGAACTAAATAGATTATAAATAGAAGTGGTCCAGGAATGGAACCCTGCAGAACACTCGTTAAAATATTTTTGCAGTATAGTGCAGCGCAAATATTCCTAAGGGCTTCTGTGCCTACTCAACGTTCTTAATAAGACCATCCACCATAGCCTTTAATACTGCTTGCCATGGGGACAAACTGAGAAACAGACACGTGTCCAGCTACTTGATTAGTTTTATATTCAACTATTTTACCTGCAGGGCAAGGTGAAGTGTTGGCAATATTCTATATGATTTTTTGAGATGCCTATTGTCTCAGCTATCTTGCGCACGTTCAATCGATGGTCTGCCAATACAAGATCCTCCGTGGTAGGGTGTGGCTCATCAAAAAACCAACGTGCGACCACGTTGAAACTCGTTAAACCAATTTTTGACGGTCGCCATCGAAGGAGAACTGAACTATTTTGGCACACAGTTTGATAATACGCTGATAAATCGGATTTTCAAGATGTGTGTCTCTTACTCACATTGGAGGTACTCTCGATAAAATATCTCAAAAAATTCGAAAAAAGAAAACGTCGAAAATATGACAGAGATCTGTGTTTCATTATATTTCATTCTCCTATGAGTTTGTTTCCTGTTTTCTGCACTTAAAATAGGGATGATGACTCGAAGGATGATTAACTGAAAATACTCATTACATTAGTAAGTCGGTTTATATATAATGCATGCTTAGTTGTTGAGTCAGAATTAAAGAAATAACTTCACGTCTTCGTGGAATTGACGAGCTTCCTTTTAAAATTCGAACGTGCATCTATTTTTATAACATCGGATCCCTTTTAAAATCGCGTACATATTACAGTTTATATACAGTGTGTTTGTGAAACAATCTCTTTAATAAAATTTTTCTAAAATTCGATTCAATTTTTGGATATATCCATTAACCATTATAAGAATTAAATTTGGCCTCTCTGGCAGGATGCACGGACTCTGTTTTTATTTTGAGATAAGCAGTGTACTGACAATTCCTGTTAATATCGAGTCCGATTAGATTGCATACTGCGACATTTTTATATGTAGTAATAAGTAATAATTTTATAAATAGGTATCAATAAAGATTTGATTGCTAGATTAATGATAACTAACTTAGACGATAGTGAGCGGTAATAATTAAGTTTCCCATTTTACATTAAACGTTACGTAAATCGTATTATTTTTAGATCGCGTAAAATAAATAGGTACGCGTTTGATGTTCTAAATGTTGAAGTGCTACTATCACGATAATCCGCTTCTCCGGTATGATTATTACCGGCACAGACCGTTTCGCTTTCTAAATATTCCGACCGTAATAAATGGTATAGTAATAGTAGTACGAGGAATTATTTCCGCGCTATTATTTGCGCCGTTTTTTTTTTTATTTCGCAAATCGCAAACAATAAAATTATTCACCGTTCGAGAGATAAATTGGAAACGCGTAAAATGATTCTATAACACATCCTTGGCCTCAATAATCACCTGCTGTCATTAGTAAGGTACTTTGTTTTAAATATGTATACAGGCTGTATCAATATCACGATCTAAAATCTTCATTTAGATTTATTTGTAATCACCACTGACGTTATTAAGGGTCTTCCTTCCAGAGTTCCTACTTAGAGATTGTGTCACCCACGTTTCGTCGTTTTACATTAAGAGGAACATCATCCATGTTCGAAGAAACGTAGGATAAGTTTTGGTCACATGTTCATTAGACAGGTTTTGGCAGTCATGTCCATGGGACATCTTGTTTAACTATAATGCTCAACTCCAAACCAACCTACCTAGCCCAGAATTCAAATCGCATTTCTACGTTAAGTTTTGATAAGATTTCTCAGGTATTTTGATCCTTGAACCACTTCTTTTTTTAAATTTTGTCTAAAAAAAAAAAAAAACAGACAAATTTGAATTATTTTTGTAATCATCATCTATTGTTTGTAGTGGGTTTCTACATTTTTGTCTAGATTCTTTCAATCTCTTCCCTCAGCTTTGTCTCCTCTAGAACTAGAAATAAAAAGTGTGTAATAGATTACTTTCTAGTTAATTAAAGCATTTGAGAAAGGATCAAGGATGTTAGAGTGAAGTAGAAGGGTAGAAATCTGCAGTTACCAATTCCTGCATTTAATGATGTAAAAAAAAAGGAGAAGGAATATGAATAACACCAAAGCAGTTCAGTTTATTTTGCATGATCAACTGTCGAATATATCTGTCAACATGGTTTTTATCAGCAACCGCTCTACTATCACTAATTTGGTGCAGGTCGTTCAATATCTACACGGACTTTAGTAAGGCGTTTGATACAATTGGTCACTCAAATCGTCACCTTATGTATACTACAAAAGTTATACTTCCAATTCTTTCATCACATGTTCTGGAGTACCGCAGGGATCCAATTTGGAGCCGTTATCTTTTATTATCCACATCAATGATCTCTTCAGTTCAATTAGACTGTAGTATATTTGCCTGTGCTGATGACCTCAAGACGTTTAACAAAATAACTTCCGCGTAAGACTGCTTGGAGGTCACTGCTGTCAACGTATGGTGCATAAAGAACAACGTTCATTTAATGCGGTTGAATGATCTAGGTGTGCTTTTTGATTCTCAGTTATCAGCTTGTCTGCCTCCTCTTTTTATTCGCTCCTCAAGAGTATTTAGCAGTCCAGGCACATTTTAAATCTTGTATTATGCTCTAGTTCGCACGAAATTGGAGAATATGTGTTCTTGGTCTGGTACCCTCACTATGTTCATTAACAGCTGTTGTTGGAAAGAGTTCGGAAACGATTCGTGGGGCTTCGTTGCTCTCACAACCAGAGCCAAGACGTTCCCAACAACCAACAGACTTGACATCTATCTTCATATCCAGCCCCAACACTCCATCATATAGAATATTCCCCCTACCCCCAAATTCCTCCCCTATTTCCATAATTCTCCCTCCTGTAAGCATTGTTCTAACATTCGAAGTACTAATTTTTATTTCATTTCCATCTCATAATCTCCTTTTTCGCGCCACGTCATCGTATCGGGGTGATTGCTAGTTTTTTGTCCGCTCCTTTTCTATTGTTTCTTTATCTCTGCTCCATCTCCATATCTGACCATTTATAGTCAGTTTTCTATCACCTAACTTCACTGTATTACCTTTTTCTCGCTCTTGTTTTGCAATTTTTCTCATTTGCCTTTGTTGTTCGCTTGTTAAATCATCGTTAATATACAGGGTGACATAGAAAAAAGTACATTGCATAGTGCCACACAATAGAGGACACTAAAATAAGAAAAAAAGTTCCTATGAACATGGGTCCGCAAGACCTTCGGTTAAAAGATACGGGGTGTTGAATTTTTTTTTAATTTATTTGCAAAAACAATGATTAATTAAAACAAAAAATTAAGTTTTTAGAAGATGTTCAAATTGTTGCCCTTGTACTTCAATACATTTTTCCATTCTTCTTCTTAATGATTGACGGCATCTTTGAAATATTCCTGGGTTATTACGAAATCTATCTGCCGATTCCATAATTCTTATCCACAATTGTTCTTCATTATGTATTTTTACAGCATAAACTTCATTTTTCATAAATCCCCAAAATGAAAAATCGAGGGGATTAAGGTCGGGACTACGAGCTGGCCAGGGTACAGGCCCCCCTCGACCAATCCACATATTTCCAAATCTCCCGTCCAAATATTCCCTTGCCACTCGAGAAAAGTGAGCTGGCGCCTCATCATGCATGTAATACATTCTTCCAGTAATGGCCAATGGGACATCCGCTAATAATGTGTTTAAATCATTCTCCAAGAAATTTCGATACAGTGCACCTGTCAATCGATTGGGCAATCGAAATGGGCCAAATAATTGTCAATTATACCTGCCCACACATTAATTGAAAACCCATATTGGTGACTTCGAATTACAGTTTGACGAGGATTTTCATCACTCCAATGGTGCATGTTATGTAGGTTCAGTATACCATCACGACTAAAACCAGCTTCGTCAGTAAACAAAATTGATGAAATAATGTTTTGTCTTTGGTTTTACAACCATTGGCAAAATTGTACACGAGGAACAAAGTCATGTTCCAATAGTGAATGAATTTTTTGGAAATGATATGGGCGAAGAAGTTGTTCTTTGAAAATTTGTCTAACTGATTCACGGTTAAGGTTTCGTACCGCTGAACTTGTTTTTCTGGTGCTTGTTCTTGGATTATTTTCTACCATTCGTAAAACAGTTTCTTCGTTTCGCACAGTGCGACGAGTTCTGGAAACCCCACTATTCAATTTTGGTTTTCTAAAACAGCCATCTTCTCTCAAACGCCTATGCACATCAATAAATGTTCGAACATTAGGAACTTGTCTTAAAGGATATCTTTCTCGATAAATACGTTGAGCTTCGTAAGAATTTGATCTAGCTTCGCCGTAACACATAATCATGTCCCTATATTCTTCAAAAGTGTAGTGAACCATTTTTGAAAGCAAATTTGAATAATCAGTGAGAAAACCAATGAAAAACTTAATCACGAACACAAAATTCCTCAAACAACAATTACATCAGTTTGACAAGTGTCATTATGACACATTATTCAATTGTTATTTTTTGATTAATTAGCGTGCATTGTCGGCTTTCAGATGCATTTGTACTCGAACCATAGATATTAAAAAAAAAACCCAAAAAAAGAAATAAAATTCAACACCCCGTATGCAATGTACTTTTTTCTATGTCACCCCGTATATTCTTTCATTTCTTCTATTTTTTAGTTTAAACTTATTTCTCATGATTTCTTCCTAATTCCGTTAAACAGGTTTTGTGTCCAATTTTACTATCATTTTCATCGTGTTTTCCTAATCTGCTCTCCCTCATTTCTAATTTCTTTCATCTCTTTCTTAATACATATCCCTATTTTCTTGCTTTAACTGTTTATTTTCGTGTCTTAGTTCCTCAATTTTAACAATTTTGCATTGGGATTTCCTTGTTCTGTTCTTATTCGTTTTATCTCATTCTTTATTTCTTTTTGTTCCATCTTCATATCCATCATCAGATTTATTATCGTATCGAACTTATCGTCCGGATAATGCTTTACCTTTACCGAAGATCTGTGTGTTTTCTTACTTCTTCTAAATAAACCTTCCAATTCGTCTGTAGTTCCCCTTTTTCCAGTTATTTCTTCGTTCGACTGACTATCGCTATCTTGACTGCCCACAAAAGTATGTTCTGGTAACGCCTCTATCGTTATTTTTTGATCCGAGTACGGTCCTGTCCGTCTCTACTAAATAACCTTGTCAAAAAATATACATATATATGTATACAGAGTGTCCCAGCTGACGCGATTTCTTTGATAATTTGTTTATTTTACAATAAAGGGAAAAAGTTTCAAATAAAAGTTGTTGTTTATACGATACATAGCTAGAAAACATTTTCAAATATACAGGGTGACACAATTATAGAAAAAGCGTATCTAACTTTATTATTTTAAATGGATCACCCTATATATTATATATTTTTTAGATTCTACATGATATTTTAAGTAACTTTTATTAAGACCTTCTTAGACCTATGTGCTTTTGTTTTCGAGAAAATAAATATTTTGTCAAAAATTTTGCAATTGCAGCGCTCTCGTTAATTAGCTGTAGGATCAAAATCTAAAAAAGGTAGACAATTTTGGTTTGGGCAAATTGATACGTCTTGAATTGCTTTACTATTTCCAATATTAACATGTACGGATCCTTTTGTTGACATAGATTTACTGGCGCCAACATTTAAACGCCAATAACTCTGTTTTTTTTTAATGAGACACTCTCTTCTCTCTCTTTCTTTTGATATCAGAATGCACCCACTTATATTATACTTGTATATAAAACTGATCAAGTAGCTGGACACGCATCTGTTTCTCAGTTTGTCAATTATTATCCTGTGTTAAAGACGTTCTTGACGTTAATCGTCGGCAGTTTCTTGTCTGGTTGTCTTTCTATGGTGGGCTTGATTTCTGCAGGACCCAAATTGAAGTATGCCTTTTGTTTCCAATTATGTAAGTAGCCTATTCCTAATTCGTGTTTCTAAAAACTTCCTAAGGGTGTGTGAGTAGGCACAGAGGCCATTAGGAATATTTCTGAGGCTTTCCCATTCTTGAAGAGAAGTACCACCTTCGCCGCTTTCCACTCATTACAGCCTGTCAGGATTTTGACCGCCTCCAGCGGTATCCTGTCCAATTCGGGGACTTTTCCACTCTTGATGCTTGTGGCCGCGTTTTTTTTTTATCTCCGCTTCACCAAACAAGCTTCTGAGATCCCCCAGACCGGCAGGGAATAGATCTGCAATAACCTATCTTCGTTTATGGATGCTGATTTCGTAAGAAGACGACTCTCTTTTTTAAACTATTTTGTAGGCTCCACCCCCCTCTAAATGGAATTTTCTGTTGAGTAATAGAGATTATTATTATCATATCACTATGACAACAGAATTATCAGTACTGTATTATATAGCACAAATATTTTAACGGGTGTTCTGCAGGGTTCCATTTCTAGACCACTTCTATTTATAATCTATACAAATAATGTTTTAAAGGCAGTAGAGAATTTTCAATAATAATAATAATAGACTTACTTGTTGCGACTTCATTTATGTTTATTTGTTTATTATTTTAAACGTGACGGAAAATCTAGTCATCGTCGTGTATAAATAAATTCGAGATGTATCGGTAATCAATTCGTCTTAAATAAATTAAACCGTTTTTCCCCGTAGCATCGGAACTAAGTGTGTGGGGGAGAGAGAGAGGAAGACAAAAAAAGAAACTAATTGGGGCATCGATTCCGATAATACAGGTGATATCCGATATAAGATTATATTCTTTTGATATTCATTTCCGAATGACACGAACAAACTTTTTTCGTTATCGAAAAAAAAATTAAAATAAATAATAAACTTTTTAGCTTATATTGCGTGTTTTATAGCGAGTTATATAATTGTTTCGGATCATGGGATACACGAATTTATTATGATATATATCATTACGATAATTAACGGGCCCTCCTAAAGCGAAGATTTTTTTTTCTCGGAGGAAAATTCATTTAAGTGTTCGTCGAGGGAAGGAACGAACCTCTAATCCGAAATCGAATTGTGCATTTTATTAGCTTTTACGGGAGAAGAGGGACGGGGGAAGGACGTCCCCCTGGCGAGGAGCCACATTTATTACTTCATTTTATTTTTACGATGCCTTTTCGTGTCTTTGCCCCTAGAAGGGAGTCGTATAGTATATAAACAAAACTTTTTTTAACGCAGGTTCAACACACGTATACGTGACAGGACTGCGTTATGCATAAATGATATCTGTCCAGTATTAATGTTGTCGTCTCCTATGTTTTGTGGGTGTTTTTGTTTTAATACGTTGGTCGTATTTTTTTTGCTCCATTAGAAATTTTGTCTAAAATCTTTTAAACGATTTTGAAATATCAATTTTTGACGGCCTATAAAGAGAATAGGACAACATTTTATATGAAGTAATAACCTTATTTTGACCTCCTCTATATGTTCCTGAATTTTAGATAATTAATTCTGGGACACCCTATATATTACCTTATCTTGCGATACGGTCTAAATTCGGAAATTCGTATAATAGAGACTCGGTTCGTGAAAGCCTTCGATAACAGTTTTCCAGGTTCTACTAATTAGTGAGATGCGATAAAGGTTAATTTTTTTATTGTTGGAGATGGCGGCAACGTTTATGGTCAAATTTGCTAGAAACTTAGTACTCCTATTAATGCTCTTTGACACGATTAATGAAACTCACATTTCAATGTTATTTTTTTTAATTCAACCCCCAAGCGCGTGAAATAGGGGAGGACGAGGAAGGAGGTAGCAAAATTTGTATGGAAATAACATTTTTATGGTCAATTTTCTTTGACACTTGGAATTCATGTTCTTCGACACGTCGGGATTTTATAAAATTCGACCCCTAAATCGATAAAATAAGTTGAGACGGAAAGATTTTCGAAGGGGGTAGAAAAAAAAATTTGAATAGGAAGTAAATTTGTTATGGTCAAATTTGACCATAAAAAAGTTCTTAAACACGTTATTTCAGCGGTTTTTTTTAATTCAAACTTGAGAGGATAAAAATAAGGTGGGAGAGGGGTGGGCGTGTGGTAGAGATTCCGCAAAATTAGAATAGAAAGTAACTTTTTTATGGTCAAATTTATTTGACACTTGGGATTCATGTTCTTCGATACGATTAATGAAACATGTGTTTCGGGATTTTATAAAATTCAACTCCTAAAGGGATAAAATAGGTTGAGACGGTGAGATTTGCGGGAGGAAGGGGGGGGGTGGGGAGAGATTTGAATAGGAAGTAAATTTGTTATGGTCAAATTTGACTATAAAAAAGTTGTTAAACACGTTATTTCGACGTTTTGTTTTAATTCAATCCCTAAGAGGGTAAAAATAAGGTGGAAGGAGCTGGGCGTGGGGGAGATTCCGCAAAATTAGAATTGGAAGTAACTTTTTTATGGTCAAATTTACTTGATTCGAATCTTGGTATTCATCTTCTTCAACAGGATTAATGAAACACGTGTTTCCGGGTTTTATAAAATTCAAGCCCTAAAGGGATAAAATAGGTTGAGACGGAGAGATTTGCGAAGGGAGGGGGGAGAATAGGAAAAATTTGAATATGAAATAAATTTGTTCTGGTCAAATTTGACCAAAAGGGTAAAAATAAGTTCTTAAAATACGTTATTTTGCGACGTATTTTTTTCAAATTTGAAAAACCCTTAAACAGAGTAAACATTCAATTCCTAGGAGAGTTGAAGTACGCAAATAAAATTGAAATAGAAAGGAACTTTTTTATGGTCAAATTTATTTGACACTTGGGATTCATGTTCTTCGACACGATTAATGAAATCGGTATTTCGGGGTTTTATAAAATTCGACCCCTAAAGGGATAAAATAGATTGAGAGGAGAGTGATTTGCGAAGGGAGTAGAGGGGAAAATTTGTTATGGTCAAATTTGACCATAAAAAGTTGTTAAACACGTTATTTTTTTAAATTCAATTCCTAGGAGAGTTGAAGTAAGGTGGGAGGGGGCAAAATTAGAATAGGAAGTAGGTCAAATTTACTTAATTCGAATCTTGGTATTCATGTTCTTAGACACGATTAATGAAATCGGTATTTCGATTTTTTTTTAAATTACATTTCTAAGAATGACCTTTATGGTCAAATTTGCTTAAAACTTGGTATTAGTGCTCTTTGACAGGATTAATGAAACATTAGTTTGATGTTTTTATTTTTTTTAATTCAATTACTAAGGGGGTGGGAGAGGGTGAAAAGGGGACAACAAAATTTCTATAGGAAGGGATTTTTATGGTCAAATTTGGGGGTGGATATGGGAGAGTTTTCGCAAAATTTAAATAGGTCAAATTGACTTAAAACTTGGTATTAGTGCTCTTTGACACGATTAATGAAACATATAGTTTGACGTTTTTATTTTTTTAATTCAATTATTAAGGGGGTGGGAGTGAGTGAGAGGGAGGCAACAAAATTTCTATAGGAAGTGATTTTATGGTCAAATTTGCTTTAAAACTTGCTATTAATGCTCTTTGACACGATTAATGAAACTTGTAGTTTGATGTTTTTATTTTTTTAATTCAATTACTAAGGGGGTGGGAGAGGGTGAAAGGGGGACAACAAAATTTCTATTTTTTTAGGAAATTTGTTAATGAAACTTGTAGCTCGGATTTTATGGTCAAATTTGCTTTAAATTTGCTATTAATGCTTTTTGACACGATTAATGAAACATGTAGTTTGACGTTTTTATTTTTTTAATTCAATTACTAAGGGGGTGGAGAGAGAGTGAAAGGGGGACAACAAAATTTCTATAGGCAGTGATTTTTTTATGGTCAAATTTGCTTTAAACTTGCTATTAATGCTCTTTGACACGATTAATGAAACTTGTAGTTCGATGTACTTATTTTTTTAATTCAACTACTAAGGGGGTGGGAGGTGGTGAAAGGGGGACAACAAAATTTCTATAGGAAGTGAGATTTTTATGGTCAAATTTGCTTTAAACTTGGTATTAATGCTCTTTGACACGATTAATGAAACATGTAGTTCGACGTTTTTATTTTTTTGGGAATTCAATTACTAAGGGGTAGTTCGATGGAGGAGTGCGAGAGGGAGGCAAGAAAATTTCTATAGGAAGTCAGATTTTATGGTCAAATTTGCTTTAAAGTTGTTGAAACCTTTTGTTCTGTACGCAAAGTTGTTGTTTTAGCATTAAAGTTCATTTCTTCTTCCTATATCCATTCTCCGGTCGAAATACCTCAGCCATAAGCAGAAGTTTCTTCGTAAACGGATCTTAATCGTGATTAATCCTGATGATCATTAAAAAAAAAAAAAAATTTAATGTCGACTATACCCAGGTTCACGCATAGCTATGCGCATACATTACATATATTAACGTATAAGGAAGAGAAATAGAATACTTCCTTTGTTTACGACGAACTATCCTAACACTTTCAATGGTGCAGGTTCTGGTATTACAGGAAGACATTCTTGCATAACTTCAACTGCGTTCCAGTCTAGACATGTCGCAGCGTTTCGCACGTGTATTGTCGCTTTCTCGTGCAACGATGGTGTGTACCCGACGGACGGCTAGACTTACGAGCTCTCTAGACGGTATTAATTTCTTATCCGTGTCAGGCACGCAAGTACTTACCGGCTTCTATTTCACTGTACCAAGACAGTTTTTTAACGACAATTTTATGATGCCACTACGATTGTAATTAAATTAGAATAAAAAAAAGAAGAGGGTACGGAATATACATCGTCGTTATGTAAATGAGGGTTGCAGTATTTATTACCCAAAAATAATAACGGAGCTATTATGCTTTTTAAAATGCAATTAAAGACGATAACAAAAAAATCGCTGCAATAATAAATCTTATATAATTTAAGGGGCGGGGACCGCGAGGGTAGTCGAATCTATTGCATAAATCGGGCTAATTTACGAAATTGATAAGGGCGGAGTTGAACCTTCGATGTGGAAAGCATTAATTTGTGCAATCCACGAATGTCGCCCAGTCGGCAGTTTTGGGTCGACGCGCGATTAATTTCCCTCGCTACTACCCCCTTTTTAGCGAGGGAAATTAATCGGGGGGGGACGATAAGAGATATTCGAATTCGCGTGGGCGGTTGATGTGCCTGATTGATATATATCCATCCAACATCTTTTGCACGCAGCGGCAGCACCCCCTTTTACTGTGGCCGTAGGTTTGGCCGCGCTCTTGCGATTACCGAATGGCACATTAATCAGTTGAGTAGGTCGGCGAAATGGTTAGACGGAGGAATAGGGCCTCCGAGAAGAAGAGAAAGTACCGCGAATTGAGTCGCCTGGCGAGTTTGGTCTATGGCAAGTGAGTTTTTTTGTGTCCCCTTTTAAGAATGTTCTGGTTTTGAAAAGTGGTGATGATTTATTTGGGGAAGGGGAGGGAGGGGGAGGGCTGTGGAAAAATTGTGTGTGTCGCATATTTTAATTTAAGAGCAATTAATATTTAAAAAAAGGAAAATTGTAGCATTTAGTATTTAAATATTCAATCTTTCTCGATCTGTACATCTTTATATCTATATAATATAGAAAATATATATTTATTATATAGAAAATTAAAAAAAAATAAAAATTTAATAATACAAGATTAAAAGAAATAAATTTTAATAATAGGAAATTAAAAATTCATTCTAAAACATTTAGTTCGACCACATTCGACATTTAAATGAGCTATCTCGGGCATTTTGAATATAAAACTTGGCCATGTTAAACATTTAAATGTCAAAGTCGGCGATTATTCTATTGTTTTAAATTTATATATTTTCGAAATGGCTGGTAAAATACCAAAAAATTAAAAACATTAATAATAGACATTAAAAAAACTTAAATTTAATAATAGGAAATTGAAAAAACGATAAAAATACATAATAGGAAATTAAAAAATATACACTTTATAATAAAAAAATTAAAAGAAATAAAAATTTAATAATAGAAAATTAAATTTTAATTTTAATAAAAAAAAAATAAAAAAACAGTAAAAAAGTAGCCATTTATTACAATAAATACATTTTAAACATAGATACATATGTAGTGGGTTTGAATTGATCATGCTTGGTATTTAAGAGTCAAATTTGGACGTGAATCATTCCATTTATTGCTTTTTTTATATTTTTAAAATGACTGATTAAAAATTAAATCAATTGTGCACTATTAAATATGTAGAAAATTAAAAATTAATAAAAATTCATTACTAGAAAATTAAATTTATATATCAAATTTATATAAATAATAATAAAAAATTTGAAAAAAATGGCAAACGCCGCAGTGGACCACGTTTGATACTTAAGTATCAAATTCGGCCATGAATCATTAGATTTATTTTTGTTTTATTTTACAACAATTGCTTATATTGAAAATGGAAAACAAAAATTAAATTTAAAATTAAATAATAAGAATTTATTAGAAAAGTTAAATAGAAAACGAAAATTTAACGATAGTAAATTGAAAAATTCTAAATTCAATAATAAAAAATTAATTAATATATCTATTTTGTGACCTTTATGTATTGATCTTTCAATTCCTGATATATTTCCACTTGTAGGTCAATAAAACAACAATTAATTAAATGCCAATTTATTCCAGAACATATAATATTATGTTTTCTTTAATAAGACTTCTTCAGTGGAAGAAATTGACATTTAATATGTGTTAAAATACTATATGTTATTATATGTTTTGGTATAAATTAGTATTTAATTAATTGGTGTTTTATTGACCTACAAATATATCAGGAATTAAAAGATAAAGAATTAAGAAAATAAAATTGTAATAATAGCCTGTTAAAAAAAGAAAATTGAACAATAGAAAATTAAAAATAAATAAAAATTTCGTAATAGAAAACCAAAAAAAAATAAAAATTTAATAATAGAAAATTAGAAAAATTAGTTTTAATAATATCAAATCAAAAAAAAGTAAAAACCACTTCCTTAATAATTAATACTAGGTATCCTTAAACTTCATATTTTAAAATTATATTTATACGAGAATATAAACATTCTGAACGTCGTCTGGCTCAGTTACATTTGGTATTTAAACATCGATTTTTGTTGTGAATTATTCAGTTGTTTCGTTTTGTTTCTTTTTGAAATGACAGATTAAAGATTAAAACAAATTTGTATTATTAAATATATAGAAAATTAAAAAATATATAAGTTAATAATAGAAAATTAATAAAAATGCAATAATTGCAAATTATAAAAAAATAGAATATTAAAACAAGTATATTACAAACACTTAATTGTAGGTAATCTTCATCTTTATATGTTGAAATTATTTTCAAATGTAGACGCTTTAAATGTATCGTTCGACTATAACATTCAAGAGTCAAACTCGGCTGTATTGAACATTTTAAACGCTCCAACTCAGACATATTTTATAGTTAAACATGAAATTGAACCACATGAATCGTTAAATTTATTTCATGTTTTATATTTATTTAGATTAAAAAAAGTATATAATTATACCTATATTGAAAATTAAATTAAAAATATATATTAAATATAAGATATATTTATATATATATTATATTTATAAATATATACAATAATATAAATTAAATAGAATTAAATAGAAAATTTAAATAAAAACGAAAATTGAATAATAGAAAATTAAAAAAAAAATAAATTTTATAGTACAAATTAAAAAAAATAACAACTTTATAATTATAAATAAAAATTAATTAATTGTTTCGATTTTTTTATTAATAGCAACCAATGTGTAACATAAAAAAAGATTTAATCTCCGTTCTGATTATCTAAATTTGGATAATGCAAAATAAGTTCATCGCTAGTATTAATTGCCCCATTCTATATCCAATGATTCGCCCGTTCAAATACGAAAACGATAAAATGAAATCGGTTTCAAGGTGTCTATAAAATTCCGACCTTACCAAATATGGAACTGATCTAACGACGTCTCCTTACGCATTTTAAAATGAACATAAACAACACTAGAAGCTATAAATATTTTCCCCATTTTCGGGATGTATTTAAATGTTTTCTAAAAACAGGTTACGTCTGATATGACAGATATCTAAATATTAATATTTTAATGAGATAATACGTTCCCAAACATGGACTTCCGCCGAAATATATCCATCCATTGTTTATCCTTATGAGAATTAAAAAAGAATTTCGAGACGTCATCACTTTATTTTTATTTTCTAATTAAATCACTCCTAATTAACTACCGAACATTAATTTTTATTTAGTCTCCAGGTATGATACAACGGTAGGGACAAACTAGGGATACACGATCGAAAGGGGGGAGAAAATACTGAAACGTCACGTAACTAAACGTCAGTCACGAATTATTAAAGACCACGGGGTTCGATTAATTATCTCCGAACGATTATCTTGATTACGCTACGATGAACGAATATATTTTAAATATTAATTCATTTCGGTCACGGAGAGATGATGCGATCGCATTCGTAATTATTAGACGGCCGCCGTTTAGGAAAGGAATTAAAATCGCGTCGTTGTTTTTGATTTAAAACTGTTCTCTGTCTAATTATAGGTAGAAATCTAGGCTCGGTATTAACAGGAATCGTCAGTACAGAACTAGAAGCTTAACTTAATCTCTAATTAATTCGCGTTACATATCCGAATGTACTTTCGAGTTGCGGTTATTGTAGTTCGAAAGACGTTTCCGTGCCTAAACGAAGCTACGATGGTAAAATTCCTCCGTTGTAATTTCCAATTATTTGCGAAACATTGTTCGGGATGGGACACGACAGTTCGACAGCTTGATTTATTGTTTTTCAGTTACTGCACGCATTTTCTGAACGATTGTAATGGGGCCCCGTCATGCTCTAGACGTAGTATTTGTAAATATATAATAGTAAAGAATTTAACCCATTGACTGTTCGAATATTGACAGGGGGATGGAATTTATTATCGTTTATTATGTTAGTTGATGTCTATATATCGAAATGGTTACTCTAAATAAATTGCGTAACATGCGAGTCAGATGGGAAACATCTGTTTGATCATTAAACATTCTCTCTATTTATTTATAATTTTTTTTTCTCGCACAAGGCCCGACGAAAGTATTTATCTCGATTATACGCGCACAAGGTCAATAATAAAAAGCGTAACTATGTTTAGAATTAAATCGTTTTATATCACCACATTGCGCTTATAAATTTTTAAACGTTCAAAAGAAAATCAATAAAGCTTAACCGATATCTGGAAAATATGTAAATTATACGTATGCAAGGCAACGTATAATTTTCAATAATATATAAAACGTCGTGCACGTATTTCTTCGATAACAACGGAGGTGATCACGCAAATCATTTGTAGCGGATTTAGAACTTACATATATCAAAAAAAAATTGCCTATTTCGTCGTTAAGCGATTATGTAATGATATTATGCGAAAAAAAGGGTAAAAAAGAATATCAATGTAACGTCATTTATAAATTATACTATAACAAATGCTGATATTGCAAATCAATCGTCGAAGCCATGATCTTCAAAAATAAAAATAAGATTGTCATTATTATAATTTAATTAACAGCTGTCAGAAATGTTTTGACAGTTGCAATCGTTTCTTTAATTTAAGCTAATTAGATTCGCCGAAACAATAAGGAAATAAGAGCTTTTTATGGCGTGGCAGCCTTCAAACAGGAAACATTATAAAACGTGGAGCTGTCAACGTCATTTTGACGGGTACAGTTGTCAAATTTTAAGAAAAATTCTGTTCTGGTTCTTTTCAATTTTAACTGTTTCTGTTTAAAAAAAAAGAACAATGACACGTGTTAATGTTGCAACTGTCAAAAATTACTGATTTCACCATCTGACAATTGTCAAAAGTATTTCGACAGTTGCGTCTATCAAAACGATAAGAAACAGAACAAAATTTAAATCAATTTTCTTTTCAATCCTAATACGAAAAAATGCCAAATTTGGCGACTGCCACATATGTGATATGTGATTTTGACAGTTGCAGTTGATTTTATAATTTTATAACTGTCAAAAACATTTCTGTTGCTGTTACAACTGTCAAATCTGAAGACGATGTTGGTTGTCATTAAACTCGTTTTCATCAATAATTGTATAATATCACAACTGTCAAACATCATTTTAACAGGCACAGTTGTCAAATCTTAAAAAAATCAGTTTTTTGTGTCTTGATACTTACGCGTTAAACCGGCGTGTAAATGTTGTAACTATCAAAAATTACTAATTTTGCTATCTTTCAGTTGTCAAAAATATTTTGACAGTTGCAACTAACTAAGTGGTAAAAAATAAAACAAATCAAATGCGGAAAAGTGGTTTCACCCATTTTGTTTATTTTCTGTCATAAATTTTTTTTAGTGTGGCAGCTGTCATAGATGCCTTGATACTTACAGCGATTGTTGTTTTTTTCAATTTTAACCGTCTAAAAATAATACTAATGCTAATGATTTTTACAATAGCACAGTTAAAAATAGTTTGACAGTTGCAACTGATTAAACAAAGAAAAAACAAATGCGAAAAAGTTGTTTTACAATTTGGCAACTGCCAGATATCTTTTGACAGTTACATCCGTTTTATTTGTTGTTTTTGTATTAAATGTTGTTAGTGTGACAGCTGTTCTGACTTTACAATCTTACAGTTGTCAAAAATATTTTGATAGTTGCTAGTTGACTATCGAAATAGTAAAAAAAAATTAGTTACTTTCAATCAAATGCGAAAAAATGCTTTTAACTTGGCAGCTGTCATAAATGTTCTGACAGTTACACTCGTTTTGTTTGTTTTTTTTGTATTAATTGTTTTGTAGTATGACAACTGTCAGAGATGCCTTGACAGTTACACTGGTTGCTTTTTTTTCAATTTTAACTGTCGAAAAAAAATAACGCGTGTAAATATTAGAACTGTCAAAAAATAGTGATTTTACAATTTTACTGTTGTCGAAAATATTTTGACAGTTGCACCCTGTAATTATCAAAAATTTTCATTTGTTTGTTACAGTTGTCAATCTTAAGAAAAATACTGTTGTTTATTTTTATAGTGTGATAGCTGTTAAAGATACCTTGACAATTAAGCCAGCTTTTTTCAATTTTAACTGTCACAATCATTTTGGCAGTTGAAAACGGTAAAAAAAATCAAACGGTTTTTTTTTCAATTAAATGCGAAAAAATACTTTTAGAATTTGGCGGCCGTCACAAATGTTTTGACAGTTACACTCGCTTTGTTTTTTTTTTGACGTAACTAAAACAGTAGGAAGATTAGTACCTTTTTAGCGTGGCAGTTTTCAAAAAAAAATGTGGAAAATATTGAAACCACAAAAATAATTGATTTTATAATTTATTAGCTGTCAAAAATATTCTGGCGGTTACAATTGTCAAATCTATTTGACAGTTGTCAGAGATGTTACATTCCTTTCTTCAAAAATTTTAACTAGTAGACTCGTCAAGGACATAACTGCAAAAAATAATCGATTTTACAATTTGACAGCTGTCAGAAATGTTTTGACAGTTATACTCGTTTTGTTTTTTTTTTACGTAACTAAAACAGTAGAACGAAAAAAAAATTGTGGAAAATATTGAAACCACAAAAAATTATTGATTTTATAATTTCTTAGCTGTCAAAAATATTTTGGCGGTTACAATTGTCAAATCTATTTGACAGTTGTCAGAAATGTTACATTCCTTTCTTCTAAATTTTAACTAGTAGACTCGTCAAGGACATAACTGCAAAAAATAATCGATTTTACAATTTGACAGCTGTCAGAAATATTTTGACAATGACAATTGCAACTGTTAAACTCGCCAAAATACTCAGTAAACTGGTTAGGGCCTATTTTTAACGTGACAGTTCATAAAAAAGTCTGAGAAATTTTGAAACTTCCTCAGCTGTCAACAATTGAAAAATTGTCGCACTTTAACAATTGAATAACGTTTTATTAATTGCGGACCAATCAAAATTGATTACCATAGTTAATAATGAAACCTCATTGTGAATTTGTATTGAAGATGACTGCATGCAAACAATAAATTTCATTCTAGTTGCATTCTATAGTTCGATTAAAAAAAAATGAAAGAACTGAAATTCGAAGGAAGTTCGTCGAGGAATTTGATTTATGCCTTAGCAGTTAGATTCTGTTGCATAACCCTAATATACGGTGGAACGTAGGTAAGGTATCTTTTTGATGATCGCTATAATATCATGCCATAAACTTTATAACTTGCCCCCGATTTATACGGGAGTGGGGGGACGCATATAAGTTAAAGCCCCAGCAGTCACGCTCTTTTATGCCACTATATATGTGTATTTATCAGATTGAGAACTGTTACAGTTAGGTACCCGATGTGGCGGTTGCAACACGTTAAAATTTGACTCCTTTCCTCAAACAGTAAATTCTGAAGTATTATGATAAGTAGATTAGTCGATTATAATTTGTTATCTTTAATAAAATATACCATGCACGAGAAGAAACGACAACAGGAAGTGTTAGTATCCGTAGTTTAATGTATGTGCTCGTCTTTTGTTTTTATTTTATTTTAAATTATTGTAGTTAACACGTAGGCTAGCTTTGTTTTAGTACAACAAAAAATTTTTCCCCACTTTTAAAGATGACACTACTGACTAACATGTTCAAATAGTGGTAATCATATCTTTTATAGCTGCAAGGAGACGATCGGAGATGACATCCTGCCCGTGGATACTTGGCTGTTGGGCGGCCCTTTGGGCTCGCGCAACGCGATACTCATCTTCAGGAGTTCAGCTCTAGCGAACGCTACGGACGTCTCTATACAGAACAAGCCGGCCTTCAAGCTGCACATCACATACAAGGTGCTACAGGCGGAAACCAAATTGCTAGCGAAACTGTTAGAATGTCACGGTGTCACGGAAGTTGCTAACAACTCATCGGACTTTAACATTTTGTGGACGGGGTCTCACCCAAAACCCGGTAACTAACAACCTCATTATACATTATATAATATCGCTTCGATACTCACTAGATCATGCGTATCAGCTTACAAATCGCTTAATAATTGTCACAACTTTATCACCCTGTATCTCGGAAACTATCAACATTTCGACTGAGATAAATTAGGTTAAATCGTCTTATTTTATCTAGCGGAATCTGTAATATCGGTTTGTGTACATAGTTAAGGAACACCCTGTATATCTGATTATACAGGGTGTCCCCGTATAGACGATCCATATTTAGCGTACGTAATCTTTGGATCAAATCCTATAAAAAACTCGGGGAAAATTTTCGTGTAACGCGCTTCCTTTTCGATATACAGGGTGTTAATTTTTTTTTTCATCGTGCTTTTACAGGTATGTTAAGATGCTTAGCCCACCATCAAAGAGTCAATCATTTCCCGCGTTCGTACGAGTTAACGAGGAAGGATCGGTTGTACAAGAACATCGAGAAGATGCAACATCTAAAAGGGTACAAGCATTTCGATTTTATACCGCAGACGTTCGTTATGCCCGGCGAATATAAGGATCTATGTACGACCCATCACAGGATCAAGGGACCTTGGATAGTGAAACCGGTCGCTTCCAGCAGAGGGCGTGGCATATACATCGTGGAAACGCCCAATCAAGTGCCACTCGAGGAACCAGTCGTCGTTGCCAAATATATATCTAAGCCGTTATTGGTGGAGGGTCACAAGTGCGATCTGAGATTGTACGTAGCCGTCACTTGTTTCGATCCGTTGTTGATTTACATTTACGAGGAGGGGATGGTTAGGTTCGCTACCGTTAAATACGATGCTAGTCATAAATCGTTATGGAATCCGTGCATGCATCTATGCAATTATAGTATTAATAAGTACCACAGTGATTATATTAAGTCTGATGATCCGTGCGCTGAGAATGTGGGTCACAAGTGGACGCTGAGCGCTCTACTCAGGCATCTGAAGAGTTTAGGTAAGGATACCGCCTATTTAATGTCGCAGGTCGAAGATTTAGTCGTCAAGTCGATATTGTGCTCGGGTAATTCGATTGTTTCCGCGTGCAAGATGTTCGTACCGACACCTAGCAATTGTTTCGGTAAGTTCGATGCCTAATACTTTAAATTCTAATTAAATTAATTTAAATGATTTAACAGAATTGTATGGTTTCGATATATTAGTGGACGAGACTTTAAAACCGTGGCTGTTAGAGATCAACCTTTCACCTTCGTTAGGATGTGATAGCCCGTTAGACGTCCGATTGAAATCCGCCATGTTGGCCGATCTACTAACCCTAGTCGGGATACCGGCTATCGATCCGATGCTGAGGCCGTCGACGACGACCATCTCTAGTAACTCGTCGAAAGCTAGTACCAACCTGAAGATGAAGTTTAGCGGGGTAAGTTTCGACAGCCCTCTAAGTGTTTAAATAGGTATGCAGTTTGAGGTTATGTTTTGCAGTATCGTCGGGTGCACTCGGCGGATGGTTTGAGCAATACGTTACCGAGGAAGAGTTCGAATACTCAAACGCATAATAATAATAATAATAACGGCAGGTTAACTTCGAGTACGTTGAATTTGTCGGCGGAAGAGGCCAGGTTGGTCAAGATGGCTAAATCGCAGTTCGAGAGGCGTGGCGGTTTCGTTCGGATATTTCCGACCGTCGATAGTTGGAGCAAGTATTGTCAGTATTTAGGTGAGTTCTTGTTTCGTTATCCCCTCCTAGTTTTATTATACAGGGCGGGTCACTGAAGCGAGATCTTTAACCAAAGACGTACTACGTTATTTGATCATTACATTGTATGACGTTGCGTTGTTGTGGAGATTTAGCGGCAAATTCCGCTTTAAAGCCAAATTTAATAAAAATATTTTAATTTCCAGATTCGATTACCGGCGTCCCGTTAGCCAGCGGCGTCACTAGTTCTTATAACCTATCGGTAGCTCACAATTTCAATTTATTAATGTTCAATCAACTGTTTCCTAACGTACCGTCCACGACAACGATCAAACATAACGATAGGATGTCGGGAATTTCCAGATCGTTGGATAGAAAACACGATTTAGTCCTGGCCAGCAGCAGTAAGTACATACCAGATCCAATTCTTATCATTGCGATTTACGATTAAAAAAAAAACATCTCCCATCTCAGTATCGCTGCAACGTCAGGATAGATACGAACGTAAGCTACGCCAAGGTCACCGGTCCGCTCTCACGCCCAAGAAGGAGCTGAAGGATTCGCGATCGATGGAACTGAAGAAACAAATCTGTGATATGATCAAAACGGGGAAACGTCTAACGTGAGTAACCCAACACCGTCACCGGTCAATCATTTGTTTTAGACTTTCGAATTTCTATTAGCCCATCGGAAGCTCGTCGGACGTTCAGCCAATATCTCAACTGCGTCTTGCACAAGATCGTTACCGCGAACACGGATGAAGGTCAGATCGATGTTGTGCTCAAATTCCTGCAGAGGGCGTCTACGTACTTAAAGACCCCGTTCGCTATCAAGGTTTGTTTAAATTAGATTCCAGAAGGTTATGTTTTGGCTTTTTTTTTTTGAATTTGTAGTCGCCGAGTCATAAGTTGTCCGAGAAGGATAGGTCGGCGGTGATTGCCAAACAATTGAACGACTTTATCTACCTGTATAATAGGGAGACCGATCTTTACGCCGAACTAGGTCGCCCCAACCAGTTACCAAACGTAGTCTTTTCTGAATTCCTCGAGACCGCAGGGTGAGTTCGTTTTGTCCAAAAAAAGATGGTTATAAAACGTTGTTTAGTCTTAGGAGCTAAAGTTTTCTTTTTTTTTTTTTTTTTGAATATTGTCATGTAATAACTCAAGGTTTGATTAAATGTTCCATTTTTGAAAAAATACGCAGTTTTTATTTCGTGTGTAAATTTTAAATTGTCTTAATTAATTACTCATCGACAATACTTGTTTGTGATTCTAGGGAAAATGATCTAGAAGAAATATTGTATTTACAAGCAGTGCCAATGAAAGGGAAAGATAGCGCGCCCAGTTTTCAAGGCATACTCAAATGTTTGCCCAACGTTTCGGGATCTTTCTGCTTCAGGTCATCGTTAAACCGTGCAAATCGCAGAGGTGTCAAAGTATCACCGTTATCATGATTCGCGATCTACACGATGCACTAATTTATTTTATAGATTATATAGCTTTCTTTTTTTTTTTTTATTATTTTTAAATTTATTTACGTTGTCAATCTTGTATTTATCTGTGGATGAATTTCCGTTATGCGCAGCTGTTGTTTTGTTTTTTGTTTTTTCTTTTTTGTAAATGTTATTTAATTTATTCGTTTTTTAAAGTAAACCTGTCGTTGCTTGTTTCTTTATTTTTTTTTTAATTACGTGTTGGATGTTGACCGTTATATTTTGTGATTTATTACTCGAATATAGTGTGTAAGGTATCCTGCGGAATGGTGTCCCACTCTCTCTTCAACATTAGCCAAAGCTTTTTTCTAACTCTCCTGTCTAACTCATCCCAAAGTTTCTCAATTGGATTGAGATCAATTCCTGCTTTAATCGGACGTACTTATCCTTTATTGTATCAGATACAGTGTGTTTACATAATTTCGCCAAATATATATCTAGAAAGTACAAATCATCACCAAAGAATTGCACAGTTGTGAACATTTCAGTTCTGTCGCTTCGAAAATCTGCTCGGGCGCCAATTATCTTGTCGAAGGGCTTTATCAGTCTAAACTGATTAACTGCTGTCAATTATGCTCTCCATAAGTATAAAACTCACATCACTGATGCATCGACCTCAGCTATTTCCTCTATAAAACTTACGTGGGAGGTTACATTAATCTTCTATATTAAAGATTATGCTTTAGCTGCTATTCTGATGCTCCGAATTTTTTTTCCAACGGCTAAAGTTGATTTATGGAGCTTTAATTCCAGATTTGTCGATATCTGCTCGGGCGCCAGTTATGTCCTGTAAAGGCTTCGCCCGATCTCATGATAAATCCGGTCAACTCTAGCTGAATTTTGCGCGGAGAACTTCTTCGCCCGATCTCATGATAAATCCGGTCAACTCTAGCTGAATTTTGCGCGGAGAACTTCGTGATCACATGTTATGGTGCATTGACTTCAATAGGAAACAACACCTTTTTCTTTTAATATTCACGGATACGAAAATGTAAGTTTCTTTAAGGCTTTTGCCGGGAAGACCTGCTCGGTCGCCAAGCATCTGTTTAAGAGACTCTCTGTGAGTCTAAAATTCAAATTACTACAAATTTCGCTTTAAACTCTTCCGGGGAAAAACTGCTCGGGCGCCATTTATCTTCTAGAAGAGCTTTACCAGTTGAACCTGATTAACTGCTCTCAATTATCCTCTCATAAGTATAGAACTCAATACACATACAATGGCGGCTTACGCACTCGCCACTCTTCTGGAGAGCTTTGTGATCTTAGATACACATATTATGGTGACTTGACCTCCTCGGGCGCCAATGAGCTTTGCCGAAGTAGTTTCAAACTCAAAAGTACCGATACATGCGACTATTTCACTTTACTTCTTACGAGTAAGGCCTGCTCGGGCTCCAGTAACATCTTGAAGGAGGAAGATCTTGATCTTAATGGGATCTAAAAGGGTCTGATTTATCATATTTTAGCCTTAATTCTATTATTTCGATTTTTTGCCAGTGAGATTTGCTCGGGCGCCAATCATATAATGGAAGCAGTTCGAGATTTCGGAACTGGAATCCTATCCTATTTTTTTTATCCTACTTATATTTATGAAGAGCCGATTAATGAAGTCATAGCCAACTATAGATAATTTGTATTTATTGTGGTTTCCAAGATCGTCATGCAAAAAAAAAATAATTCCGACTTCTGGTAACTTAAAATTGTTGCAGACGATAGTTGCTCGGGCGCCACTTATCTTTCGGAAGATCACAATAAGTTTAAAAGCACAAATTAGTGATAAACGCAGTATTTTTTCGACAGATTCTGATTTATGCTGTCTTAATCTTCTTCTTGGGAGTGAGATCTACTCGGGCGTTAATAATCTTCGTCGTAGATGCCCGCTCGGGCGCCACTAATCTAAAATTGAGTTTTAAATGCATTTAAATTAAAAACACGCTGTATCTGTGTTATTCCAATTTTTAGTTCTTAATTTGGTCGCATTTTGTTTATTGTTGTTACGTAATGAAACAATAATCATCTAGCTAGAGCCTTTATTTATTTTTATACAATTTTATTTATTTGAAAGGGATTTTTCTCCATAATTTTCGTACTTATTCTGCGGTTATATTTATTTATTTCGATTTTTAGTACCGTTATACAAAGCCAGATGTACCTGCTTCTTTACTGGAAAACAAAAATAAAAAGTAGCGCCTTGATAATAGCGTCCATTTAATAGTTTAGCGTTATTATTTTTAGATTCATTACAATCTTACACATCACGTTTGTGTTCTTATATACTTAAAAAAAAACAACAAAATAAGCTAAATAGTTTTACGAGTATACAATTTTTTAAATAATACTTTTTTCCTACCTACGATATTTCTATGAATGTATATTCTCTATTTGTATGTAGCTTTTGTATTCCTAAAAAAAAATTTCAAAATACCTGTTAACGCATCAGTTGTGTGTTTCGCAATATAGCTATCAACGAAAACTTAATTCGATAAAACCAGTGGTGATAATTCAATTTTAGGGTGAACATTAGGTATATTTATTATATGCATATAGTGCAGACATAATTTTGTGATATCTAGAAGTAATAAATTGTAAACAAATGATGAAAAACAAACGAGAAAGAAAGAATTAAAGATACCTACTCTTGTGAAATTAAGATTGCCCGTTTTTGACAGCAATTTAATGTGTACTTATTATTTGTATGTTTCTTTGAAATTGTAGGTTATTCCATAGAGAATTATCTTTACTCAAGTTTTATTACGGCGCATCTGTCAAACTGTAAGAAACAATTGTTTTTACTGTCCTAACACGACTAATTACCAAGTTAGAGGATTCTGGCGGTCTTGAAATTGTAAAAATAAGTTCTCTTTGCGATACTGACAAAGCATTAAGAGAATTTTGACAGCTGTCAAGTTGTAGCAGCAGTATTTTTTTACAGTTTCAACGGTTGCTGTCATTTTAAAGCATTTTTTTTGGCAATTGTATCCATCAAATTGCGAAACGAGATGTTTTTCGAACTACAAAGATACTAAATTAAAACTGAAATACTTCTGACAGCTGTCAAATTGCACGAACAACCGTTTTGACGGTTTTAACTCGTCTAAATATAAAGTTAGCTGCGAAAATTTCGAATTTGAAAATTGTATCTGTCAAAACGTATTTGAAGAAAGAGAGTCTGACAGCTGTCGTGTTGTAAAAACAGATTTTTTTACAGTTTTAGCGGTTGCAGTCGTTTTGATTTTATTTTTACATTTTTTGACAGTGCTTTTCCAGATTGGACAACTCTATCTGTCAAATTATAAAACAAGTTTTTTTAACGATTTTTCCAGCTAAGGTAGTGGGGGATAAAATTAAATGTATCCATTTTAGTATTGTCAACTGTTTGTATGACAGGAATGTCAGTGGTTATGTCAAATGCTATGGCAAATTATAAAACCACGTTATAATTTGCACTTTTTCATTAATTGTGTATTGCATTAGGATAAAGTTTGATGGTTCGGTAAAGTAATTGACATAACCACAGACATTCCTGTCATATAAAAAGTTGACAATAATAAAATGGATACATTTAATTTTAACTCCCACCACCCTCTCCTATTTGTAGGCTTTCATATTCAAGTTGTTATCCTGTATAAAGTACATATTCGTTTTTTTTTCATTTTGGCGTAAAATACTTTTGACAGCTGTCAAACTATAGAAACAACTGCTTTTTTTCTACGATTTCAACGCATCAAAATATCAAGTTAACTGCCAAACTTTCAAATTTGAAGATTGTAGTTCTGTAGACGCATCCGACGGCTGTAAAACTATAAAATAATTTTTTTTTGCAATGCTGATTAAGTGTCAAAAATTCTGACAGCTGTCAAGTTGTAAAAACGATATTTTTAATGGTTGTAGCTATTACTTTTCCAGATTCGACAATTGTAGCTATCAAATCGTAAACTGAGCTATTTTTACGATATTTCCAAGAATTAAAATGCTTTTTTACTTGTAATTTTGGCGTATATAAGAGCTAAAATACGCATGACAGCTGTCAACAAACTGTAGAAAGAATTGTTCATACGGTATCTATACGTCTAAATTTTCAAATTTGAAGATTGATAAAATTGTAAAATAAGTTTTTTTTGCAATGCTGATTTAACGTCAAAAAATTCTGACAGCTGTCAAGTTGTAAAAACATTATCTTCTTCAGTTTCAATGGTTGTAGTTCCAGATTTGACAATTAGTATGTTTCAAATTCTAAAACAAGTTATTTACGGTTTTTTCTTGCAATACTGAGCAAGCATCAAAAATATTCAACAGCTGTCAAAAAATTAGAAAAACGTTAAATATCAAGTTTTTCAAATTTTCAAATTTGAATATTAGCTGTCGATACGCGTCTGACAACTGTAAAATTATAAAATAAGTTTTTTTTTGCAATGCTGATTAAACGTCAACAAAATTCTGACAGCTATCAAGTAGTAAAAACATATTTTCTTCGGTTTCAGTGATTGTAGTTCCAGATTTGACAATTGTATCTGTCAAATTCTAAAACAATTTATTTACGGTTTTTTTTCTTGCGATACTGAGCATGCATAAAAAAAATTCTGACAGCTGTCAGATTGTAAAAATATTGTTTTTTACGGTTTCATGGTCTAGTTTCAGTACTTTTCCGGATTGGCGTACGCAAGACCTAAAATACTCCTTCGACAGCTGTCAAACTGTAGAAACAACTTGCGGCCTTAACACCCCTCAATAGTATTCTTTCATCTGACAGCCGGGAAATTGTAAGATAAGTTTTTTATTTTATTAATGCTTAGTATTATTAGCAATAATACTTTTGACACCTGTCAAAATCTAAAAACTATTTTTTGCGGTCCTAAAGAGTCTATATATTGGGATAGCTATCATATTATAATTACAGTATTTTCCCTTCAAATTTCAAGATTGCAGCTATCATAATACAACTGACAGCTGTCAAATTGAGAAGTAAGTTGTTTTTTTTTACAATGCTGAGTAAGCATCACAAAAATTCACAGACAGACGTTGTAAAAACATATTTTTTTTTCAGGTTCAACGCTTCCAGTCGTTTTAATCTTACTTTTACTGTTTTGACAGATGTAATAGTTTTAATAAATGTTACGTTGTGAATGTTTTTTAGACAAGCTACGAGAATACTTTTATAAACTCATCTTACAGCCGTGAAATTGTAAATAAGCTTTTTATTTGGCAGTGATAAGCAACCATCAAACAATTTCTGACAGCTGTCAAGTTGTAAAAACAGTATTTTGCCAAAACATATTTTGACATTTGAAATTTCTGACAAAACTATTTGACAAAAATTTTCTTAGGCAGTTGCTAGTAGAACACCATGCGACTCTATTTAATTAGATCGTTGTATGTACTTGAATAGTTCTATGGAATGACCTACATAAGTATAATTTAGATGTTGTAACGCAAATTGATATAATAGATATTATTTTTTTAATCGTTTAAGAGGTTAATGCAGTATGTCTTCTTAATTATATCCATTCAATGTTACGAATCGATCAGTTGATGAATCATACTGCATGCTATCTTGTCAGGAGGCCTAATATCACTTTCTGTATATGTGTAGATTTTCCACCAGTTCTATTTCTGCCAATTTTACGGATGCATGTTTTTCAGTGTCGATATTATTACTTAAATTATACATAGACGTACATATATGATATATATATTTTTAATATTGTATTTTACAGAGTTCTTTGTAATGCGGGTAAAGAAAATTGTAAAATTAACGAGGTGATTTTTTCAAGAAGTCTTAATAATAATGATATAAACGCAAAAAAAAACGTAGCAGATTAATTGATATTTTAGATATTACTCGCACAATCCAAATCTCTTGTGATACACGAACGAATAGGGGCAACATGTTTAGTGATTTTAGACGACGATCGATTTGAATGGTTGGTGCCGGCAAATAAACCTAAATTGCGCTGCACTTATCATTCTTAATAGATCGAAGAAGAAAAAAAAAATAGGAAATTAAAATGAAGCTTGTGTATTCTAAATGTTTATTACAATCGTTCTCTTATCTCTTAAACAGCACAAGAAAAGCATATAGCGTTTCGTCAATACCAATTACGATAAGGAAATTAAAACAATCTTGCGCACATTCGCACTTCGTTTATTTATATCTCATTTCTATAATGTTCTATTATTATTATTATTAATTGTGTTGTCAGTTATTTAATATGTATTTATTTAAAACTAAAATAAAATGACGTTGAAAACTACTACTATGCTTGTTTGATTTATGTTTTGTTGTCCTTGCTCGTCCTGCACTTTCTAAAATATAAAGTAAATAAAACACAATCTATATAATCTTTTATGTATATATTGATTCATTAAAGTAAGAAAACAATAAATTCCTGTAACGTGACAAACAAAATAATTTAGATTCGTAAACGTGCAAGGTAAATATTTAAAAAGATGTATTAATAAACCGCATCAGTTAGTCTAAACAAACTTATTTTAACCAGATTTATGGTAGGAATAAGCAGTTTTGAAGTTAAACTCAACTATAGTAGCTATCGTTATATAAATATGCATTAATCAATTTTAATAAGGAATTTCAATTAAAGAAGATTTCTGTAATACGGATGACATCTTAAAGCTTGCTTAATTTGCTAATAGAGGGTAGTAGACGTCAAAATCGTATTACATGCATGAAGATTCCTTTTTATCATGGTTACTCATCGCTGTCACATTGACTGATAATAAAACGGAGGAAAATTTGATAATATAGGGAAATTCTGTGACGGTTGGAAACATTAGGATGCATTATTTAGCTTGGCATAAAATTCAAATAGATTGAATTGACAAAATAGTTCGACATTTCATTGATCATTATTTCATTATTATTATTGTCTTCCGGAGATTGACGTTTCCATTACTGTTGCAATGTGACCAACTTAAAATAAATCCGCTTAAATGTCCAGTTTCTATTAAATCAGACCTATAAATAACACTTGTTTTGGCTGAAAGTAGGGCAAAATCACATTATGCAACGTTCTGTTATTTCTGTTCATTGTCAAATATTGTGACATTGTTTATGTCACAGGTGTATTTAAAGTTTCTACTATAATTATTACAATAGTTTATCTATTTTTCGGTGTAAATTAGTTCTCTTTTACTTTTCTTATCATAAAATGTCACATAAAATTTATTTTGCAAATTATATCCTGTAATTTGAGCTGGGGGTCTGTTCAGAATTTTGTCTCTCTCTTTTTGAAATAAGGTAATGTATATAGTGAAATCAAAGGTATGGTTACAGTACTAATTGCAAAAAAATTGATATTTACATCAAGTAATAAGCTGGAAAAAAAAATCTAAAGAGTGGTTCACTATTTGTAAGTTTGGACAAGATCTCGTTAAACGTCAAAATTTTTTTCTGCAATCAAAATGCAATTTTTGATTATTAATTTGCTAGTATTTTGATTATTTATAAAATGTTATCTCATCTATGCGTATTGAAAATTGGAACAACTAAATTATTACTGTGTGAAGCAGACGTTCGTTCGATTAATTGCATTATTGTCAAAATGCTTGTCGGAAATTGAAAACGTCAGAAATCCTTTGATAATCAGTAATGTGACTTGTCTATTATGACAATCTGGAATATGCTACATAGATAAAAACTTGTTGTCCCATTTTTTTTGACACATTGTCAAAATGCTTGTCGGAGGTACAGTGCAACGTATAATCGAGGCCAGATAAATGTAGAACAAGCGTTTTTTTTTTTTTTTATTTGTATGGTGTAAGTTTGTGTTCCGGTATGATCTGACATTTGATTTTAATGAGAAGCAGCTTAAGCTAAAGCTAAAGTCTTACAATAATAAAATTTCAAATTTTTGACACATTATATGATTAATTAATTAATTAAGGTTGTACTACATTTATCTGGCCACGACTGTACAATATAATTAAAAATTGAATGTGCTAATTTGTTTATAAATTCCCGAATTTTTTGGAAACTGAAAAAGCATCGAGTTTAGATTGGATTTATTATTCAAAATAATTACTATTTTGTTGAAATAGCAATCACTCAATCAGTAATCAATTCTACTATCTTTTAAAGAAGATTTCTGTAATATCAGCCACCTTTTAAAGTTTGTTATTTCATTAATAGAGGGTAGGAGATGTCACTTTTTAGTATTACCACGCATATGTTTGAGGGCGCTGCAATAGCAATTTAAATTTACTACATCTTCTTGTATTTTGATTATCATTAAGGCCGTTTTACATAGTAAACTAGACTCAACTCTATATATTCTGCACTAATAGAATCTATACATAAATTTTGGTAATGTATTATAACAGGTTTTAAACTACTTTTTAGAAGATTAGCAATAGTGTTAATAGTAGCGAGAGAGTTGTCGAATAGTCTATTGTTTATCACGTATTTTTGTTCAGTCTTTCAAACAACGCCATCAGATTCATTCATGGTCATTATTGATATATCTATCAATGCAAAATATCGAACACAATCTTTCTAGTGGTTTCAAGAAAGAGGAAATTTTACAAATGCTGTATTCAACGTGTTTCAACTGTCTCAGATAATATGTCGACACTTTTTGAAACTATCTTAAGCCCTGTTTTACATCATCATGTTTTGTTTGGCTGAACTTTGTTTGAGATTTTTGTTTCTTCAAAATTTAACAGTTTGGTGACTTAATCCTCCTAACGTAAACTAATATACCTTGTTGTCAAATAATTAAATATAGTGATTACACAGTGTCTTAAATATTCGATCAAAAAGTTGTTCCATTTTGGTGCAACCAACCCCCATTCATTTGAGATTGGTACAGCAGGATATCCAGTTTTGAAAATAATATAGAATATGGGAGTACAAACTCAACATTTCACTTTTGCAATTACTTTACAACTGACGTATAAATAGTACTTATTCCTCTTCTGTCTTCACACCGTTGCCAACTTCAGTTTAATCACTTTAAAATGGCGGTAAATTCAAATTTAAGTACATGATTATTAGCATTATTGGATGCATACTACACTTATTTGTTCAGTGTTGCCAAATGTACTAAATAGCAGTCTAATAGTAGTTTTTTTTTATTTCAAACTAAGTCTTCGTCAGTATGATTTTATTGATGAAGAAATCTCATATTTAGTACTTTCTTGATTAATAAATAAAAATCATCAACAGATTACAAGAATCTCTTTTTTGTATTGCTTTTTTCCATCCTTTGAAGGTGGGTGGGGGAGAGGGTGGCAGGAAATTCTCTGCATATACGATAACGGTAACATATTTTGAAATTTTGATACAAGATCTAAAAGGAATTATCAAAATAGCCGCTAAAACCAAATTACAGTAGCAATCTTGTCAATAGAGACACATTTCTAATACAGACAAATAAAATATTGGAAAGACACATTTATAGGAGTTATGTTTAAGATTTCTTGCCGTAAAATTGATAACTTTTCTAATGTAAACTTTATAGGAATATTGGAACATTTTTCAATAATATAATTGTTCAGAATTAAAGCTGGATGTCACATTTAAATTTGCCGCCATATTTTTGACACAACATGACGTTTAAAGGCATGCATATTACCAACCATTATTAATTATACAATTTACCGGCAGAGCCCGCCAATTGAAATGTCAAAATTACAATTATTCTATATAATTTGAAATTATTAAATATATTACGAGAGGAAAGAATGAGAATTTAGCAAACTATCTCTTCATATTAAGCCGTCATGAACGTTCAAAAATACCCGTTACTTATCGTAAGATATTTTCGCCAGATTTTGAGGAAACAAAATAAAAAAGAATACAAACCGAACAGCTTTTTTTCTTTTATTAAGTCCCTCTGATGTTTATTAATAGACCACATGGTCGAGGACGTCTATGTATAAAGCGGTTTGAAGGTAGAATTTATTATTCAAGCCGGGCCATGCTGGCGCTGATTTTAAGGTGCTATAGCGTTGGTACACATGGTGAAACCGTTTTATACGACGCCATAAAACATAACGCGCGTTTACTTGGCAATATTTTATGTTGGCAGAACGTATAACAATCGTAATATTACGCTTATTAATTTATAATAATTTAGAGTTTGACAGATCAAGAATATAAAAGAGACTTTGGTTGTTTAAGAGTAATTTATAATACGACATACAATTTTAAATAAGACATACATTGCCGTTTCATCATTTCTTTGCAATCCCCGCGATCGCATCCACTTCAACTTTCGCCCCTAAAGGCAATTTAGCCACTTGAATACAGGCTCTAGCCGGGCAATCCTTAGTGAAGAACTCCTTGTATACATCGTTGACGGCTGCAAAATCGCCGATATCTTCCACGAACACCGACGTCTTTAGAACGTTGGCGTAACTCGATCCTGCCTCCCCCAAGATATGTCCTAACGATATCAAAGCTTGTCGGATTTCGGCGACGGCGCCACCTTCCACTAACTTCATGGTGTCCTTGTTCAGGCCGAGACAACCCGAGACGTACACGGTGTTATCGAAGACGACGGCTTGACTGTACGGGCCTACGGCTTGGGGAGCTTTCGTCGTGTGAATTATCGTCTTCGCTATAGAGGGAGCGTCGTGAACGGGGATGGCGTCCGGCTCGACGGCGGGGTCTTTCGGTTTCGATTTGCACTTGCATACTTCCGAAGATTGCATCGTACGAATTTGTATGTTCCTTAAATAGCCGAATAATCTTGATTTTGACATGAAGTTTGTGTGATGGGTACTGACATTTACGTTTTATTTCTAACGAATGTAACGAGATTGGCGAGTAACCGTAGCAACATGTTAGAAATGGAAAGTCAACGTTTGTTGAGTTTTCTGACTGTTATGTTAAAAAATACGCTTTATTTTTTTACCTATCTTCGTTGTTATCTATTGACATTGAAACTTATTACAAATACTAATGACAGATGACGTTGACAGCCAAGTATGGATCTGTCAAATTATAAAATTTATTTCGAAATGTCAAAGTATTTAAAAAAAGCTCTATTTAGCTCTAGTTTTATGCTAAACCTATCAAATCTTGTCTTCCCTGTCAAAAAAAAAAAAACTAGGCGGACTCATCTGGTGGCAAGAGCGTCTTACAGAATCGAAGACCTAAACTATTTAACACGGTAAAGAGGTCCAAGTAGTAAGATCAACGAGAATGAACTGGATTGAAAATGATAAATATGTCACCAAAAGCGCAAGAAGCGTTATAGGTAAAAAATCTGAACTTGTTTGAGCTTGTTCTTCGTTCTGCAGTTAAACACATGAAGTTACTGAACAAGCGAACGCTGGTGAAGGACATTATGAAGGTGCCAATGTTAATATTGGTAATCCAATTGTCGTAAAAGCTCGTTCGACAGTTATTCTTGTTATTGATGACTTTTAGACCTTAGCTGCATACCTTACACAAGAGCCTATGAGACGATTGAATTCTAGTAGATATATAGAAGCGCTAGTTAGTAAAATTCGGGAAAACATCTCCCTAAAATGAAAGATGAAATCCATTTCTTAACAAACAAAACTTCAGCTGCTGTTGCCTCCATCTGTTGTTCGATGCATGTAGTAGCTGCCTCTTCCTGAGGGTGTCGTTTCACCTTTATCATTCCTTTCCCCTTCCTAGCTAGTTCGATCTTCCTCGTTTTCTTGGTGTTTGACAGGACGGTAAGTTTCGTCGCCATTCAAAACTTCATTGCCCAGAGCTCCTTTTGAATATTAATCCACAATTCTAACGGCAATTTCTTTGGCTACAATTCCAAATATCGTCTTTCACCTTGGTGGTCTGTGAGGCTTGTACAGCATCTGTTCTCACATTCTCCAGAATTTTGGAAAGACGTTTTTGGTGATAACTTTCTCTTAAATCATTTTATTACACTTTGATTCATTGTTTGTTGACGGATTATCAGGTTAGATGGTAGATTCAAGAGCTTTATATCACTCCCACCTTCACAGCTCAAGATCGTCCGGAGGAGTTGGTGCATTTTCCAGGTACAAGAAGTGTTTTTGTGGGAAATTTTATGTTCAACTTTGAACATGCTGATTTTTGTGCTCAATAGTACACTGGGAGAGTTGACATGTTTATATTCTAAAATGCTCTAGATTTTGCTGATTTTTCAGTAAGAGAGAGGCATCAGTCCCTGAAGCATTCGAGCACTGTAATGTTACTTCAAAAATTCTGGAGCTCACTTTTCCTTTGATGTTGCTTAAGGGTTTTTTCCAGTAAAATTATTATCAGTAATGCTAGTGGAGATTGAAAAAGGAAGTCTTTATTGATCTGTTATTTTGTATGTATTGATTATAAGATAATTTTCAGATGTGTGAGCTGTCATCAGTGACGTGGAGATCAAACAGCAATGCACGAGCAACGAGGCAATATTTCAGTGAATGGTTCAATATTGTGTTTTTTGTGGAGTGTAAAAAGTTTCTCTCTCTCTTTTCTGGAAAGATCACAAGATTTTCAAGGAAATCTAACCATAGCAACCTGTCACGTTCGGTTTCTCAGTTGTTATGCTGTGCTGTATAGCTGCGCGTTGCAGAATAACATAACTCGTCCAGCATCCGTAGTAGGTGCTCGGAAAGCTTATCTATCAACGTTGATCGACCATCGACAAGCTTTCGAAACTTTCGAACTGTCAGCACGGCCGACCAACATCCGAAAAGAGATGTGGGTCCTCATAAATCGGAGACATGAGTCGTCCACAACAAATAGTGAATAGTGCCATCAGCCGTTTTGGTGTCGTGTATTGCGAAAACTCGTCTGGAAAGATTGGAGCTAAACAAAATAAGATCCTAACGATGATAGTTAATGGCCGGCTCGGTTCATTCGCAATATGGATCTGCGCCCTCACCTAGAGATACCAGTACTCCAACAATTCGTGTCCCAGCTGGCAACTAAGACACCGGAGAGGATGGATAGCTCTCAGCTTGGCGGAAATAACCGGATTGGGTCTGGAGGAGGTCGCCAACATCCACTCACGCGAGAGCATGAGTCGAGTCACCTTGGACTACTTCACTTACCACCACCTAGACGACATCAACTACGTCATCTTCCTACCACTCTGCAACCGGTAAGAGTTGCCTCAAGTAATCAATACACGGATCAGGAGCTTCGCTTAGCCCCTTTTAGAACAATTCCTTTTGAACCGAAGAAAACGAGCAGCATTGCCTTGATTTTGTTCTTCGTTTGATAAATGATAAATCACCATAAAAACACCAAAAAATGACGTGAGATTGTTTGAAGAAGCTATATTTCTAAAATTTAAATGTGAAGCGATTTGATTAAAATAAAAAGTTTTCTAGAAAAAGAAAAAATCAAGACTACCTACTTAAAGGATTTAATGCAAAGAAACGATAACTATTTCTGATTCCCGGTTTCCTGTCCCAGACAAAATAACGTCTCGTCGAAATCTGACTTGATTAACGTTTAGTAATTGCGAAACGCATTTACGTACCGTTGTCGAAATTGGCAAAATTGTTAATTGTATTCGTCTGCGAGCGGTGTTTCGGTTATGACTGGAAAGAAGCCAGTATTTCGCTCCTTCAACACCGTTATTGTACGGCTTCCCAAAAAAATAAAAAAAAAAACTTCATAATTACATACCTACGACGAACGCACACGTCCGACCCGACAGTATAGAACAACGTTGAATTGTGTAGACTCTCTGATATGTTATTGTTATTGTTATATCGGTGATCTGTTTTTTTCTTTTTCATTTTACGATTAACAGAGAACAAAACGAAGAAAAAAAGAAATCAGTGCGGACGAAACTGGATTTCCCATGTTGTGTTTTTCGAAAATAACGTGATGCAGAGAATTCTAAGCGTGGAAACCAGCAGGAACAACAATACCGAAAGGGAATTCGTCACTAAGAGATTCTGCTACAGCATCCTCTTCTCAGTTGCATTCCTATTTTTATTAGCGGGTAAGTTTTCATTGCGCTTGTTTGTGGTGCGCACACGTGGTCAATGCCAGACGGACGCGACGTTATTATTATGAATGAATAGATGCATAGATTTGAACAGTTTGAAGGTACACGGTTTTTTGGACAGCTGATTAGATCCGGCTAATTTTAGAATCGCACGTAACAGCTCATCGTCTTCCTTAGGCGATTGCTTTTTCTTTTTTTTTTGTGAACCTCGGAAAACATCCTAATAATTTAAAACGTAACAAAAGAACGATTTATAGACCTGAGCGGTTGCCAACGGATTGCAATTATTCATTTATTTTTTCCTGCGACAGTCGGGTAGAATATATAATACAAAACGTTTTTGTAATTGGTTCACGTGAATCTGACAGATTTTTTTTTATAAACATTGACCATGAGACAATTATTGTAAATACCAGATTATCTGTGTAACCTTTAAACATCAAAGTCTTCTTACTGTAATCGTCTGAACATGTCTTCGTAAAGAATCCTTATTGGCTACACTAAATCACGTTCCTGACGTTGCGTTTTTGTTTTGAAAGACAGTTTGTTTCAAATTTATATGTTTTAAATCTAAAGATCTAGGCAAATAACTATAATCTAACAAAAACTGACGTAATTTTGACGTATCTTTTTTTACTTGTTTATCATTTACCCAGGTAACATGTAACGTTTGTAAAACGTTTTAAAATGGTTTCTTAAGCGTTATCTAAAACGTTTATATAACGTTTAGGAAACGTTTTAATGTCACAAAAATAAAACGTTATCATTCAACGTTCCATTAACGTTCTGTAAACGTTACACGAGAAACATTTTATTAACGTTAACGGTAAGAACGACAACTTTTTCTTTTTCACGTGTCTAGTCTTCTCAAGATCTACAAACCTAAAATAATGCCGATTATACAATTTCGTTATTTTTTATAATCTATTCTAAATCTACATAAAAAATGAAAGGGACCTTGTGTATGATATTCATATGAAAAAACTGACGGTCTTTGAGATATTTGGCTTACTATGTTTTTCTAGTAAATTTTCGTCCGTTACAATATCGCAAATTTTGCGGTTATGTTAATTAACAGAAAAGTTATTTTTAGGCAAAATGTTAGGCAATAATGGTTCTTCAAAACACCACGTCAGAAACTGACCTACAGTATAAGAGGTGCCCAGAAAATGTTGTCAAATTTGACGAAGCAAAAGATGAAAAATCTTTGTTAATTCAAACGGAACACCCTGTATATTATTGATCAGTAAAACGCATTAAATACACTACAACTTTGCTATAACATTCCCTATACCTAAGTTCAATATTTTCGGTAAAAAAAAACGAGTAAATTTAAGCATTACTTCAAAACTTTAAAAATTAAAAATACAATTAAAAAAATTGTTCTTAACTTAATAAAAACCCAAAAAAAATAAAGAGATTGTTTGAAGAAACAAATGCTGGACATTTTTATTTCTCAACAATCTGTTAAAAAGTTTATACTTATCAAACATGTGTTAACACGTTATATATTCACCGTCAAAGTAACCAAATAAATCTTTTTAACGTTACATTAACGTTTAGTGGGTAACGTTTAGGCAACGTTATTTTAAAGTTTATAAACCTTGAACGTTGCAAGTAACCTTTATTTAACCTTTCAAAAACGTTTTCGCGCTACCTGGGTACGACCTTATACAGACTGACGTCTTAAATACGTCATATTAGCTTGTTAGCCTCAAATTTACTACTTTCGAAAATCAAAAATTTAAGACATTAACAGGGAGGTGTTAGATGACGTTAGAATTAATTGTTTACCATCCAGTCAACTAACTATACATTCTACCAACTCTATTCAGTGTTATTTTCACTCACCTAAACAAAATGACGTTTAGAAATTACATCTCTTATCAAACAAATCTGATGACGTCAGTTTTATAGATGTTTTCGATTATTCCTTGTCATCAGGGACGTCATAATAACGTCAAAAAATCACGTCGTAAGATAAAAATACAATTTACACACTTTAAAGCTTGTAGCTGACGTCATATGCCAATCATATTGACGGCTAGGAATATTTTATAGCCGTTGAGGGGATCGACCATCTTTTTCCGATGAGATCCAGTTTTCTAGAGAAGCCAGACGTTTATATTTATGATGATGTGTTGCCGAATATCTAGTTCATTATAACTTCTGACGTATTTTAGACCTTAATTTGACGGTAGGAAAAAAATAATTCATCAATAGGGTCTTTCACGAAACTCGTTTCTGTAATTTTGACAGTTGCATTTGTGATATAGTTTCTACTGTTTAAAAATATTTTCAACGAAATCCGACTTCCGGTTATAGCGGAAGTAAATATTATTTTCTTCAATGGAATCGATTCTACGCATTATTTGCGAACATTTTGCATTAGGGTTCCCTATACCTAAATTCAACTGTTTCGAAGATATTTACAATTTTCCTTAATATTTTCCTATTGCACCATCTTAGAGAAAAATTAATTAATTGCAAAGCCCTTTGAAGCGTAAGATACTAGGTAACTTCGGGAAATTAAAGTAAAGGGTCATAGAGAACTTTCAACAAAATTTATACAGGGTGTGCAGATATCTTCAAACATTAAAAATTCCTTTTTTTTCAAATGGCACATATTTAGTAGATTTTATTGTAGCCTTTAATTCAGCAAGAAATTCTACATCACTTCAGCCACAGGATTTAAAATGAAGTCGAAATCACATAATCTTGTTTACTGGGATGTTTTTTTTTGTCTTTTAGGAGCCAATTGGTGCTCACCAAAGTCATGTCCTTTAAAAGACATGTATATTACATCTATTGCATTGATAATTTAAAACTGTTACATAGATTAACCGTGCGTTTGTATATTATAATGTAGTTGAACGTCAAGCGTGTTTTTTACCGCCCTAGGGTGGTAAGACACTACTTTCCGCCACATATTTAGACATGTAATAGATCATTTTCTACAACACGTTTTTTTGTTTTAATTCTATTTTGATTTCCTAGCTAGCATACATAAATTATTGTTATATAGTACAGTTCTTGGGAATAAATTTATAATTAGATTTATTTCTGTATTTAATTGTGTGTACAAAATAAACTTTTACGACATACTTAGTTTAAAATTTTTAATTTTAAGTGTTACACCTGTTCTATCCGTTAATATTCAGGCGACGAGGTTAATGAAAATGAATCATGAGGTTCATTAAATTCTTTTATTTCGTAGATTTTACGGTTTTTACAACAAAAAAAAAAACGAAAAGAAACACCAAAAAGAAAACATTTTATGGACGTGTATATTTTTAATTTTGAATACCCGAGTTTATTACACTGTTTAATAATTCTACTGGTGTACGATTTTAATTTTCTCGTCGCTCAAACGTTTTATTTCACAGGCCGGCCACCTATATATTTCTGGCTGCGTAGCTATAGGATATATTGTATTGTTAAGATTCCGAAAATATCTCACTCACTGAATTACCTAACGCTTTTGTTTGTTTGGAAAACACGTGCGTGTAATACATATACATTAGACGAAATTTTTTACCTGTATAATGGTTTAAAATAATTTACAGATCAACAATGTGTTTTTTTATGGTATATATTTTTCATTGTGCGCTCATTATTTCCGTTAGGAACAAAATATTTTTAAAAATTGAAAAATTATTCTTTTACAATTTTGTGTGCACTCTCTAATTACGTAAAATACAATGCCATACTTTAAAAAACAAAAGAAAAGCGAGTGACAGTTCGGTTTCTTTAAATTGAACACCCTGTATTTTTTTTGTTATTCGGATAGTGTATTAAATTTTGAATACGATCACATTTTTATTTTACCTTTTTAGGCAATGAATGGCCTCATTATGACGAAAACGCAAATTACTCTCAGTAGGCTTTGGAAATGAGATTGATGGGTAAAATATGGTATAATAACAAAAATACATATCATAGGTTATAAATTTATTGCACAAAAAAAAAAACATAAAAAATACTACTTCAGAAATTGTTCAAAATGTCCACCATTTTGTTTACACACATCTGAGCTCTACACAATAAATTCTGTCGACATTTACGTAGCATTTCAGGTGTAATTTCCTGTGCGGCTAATTAAATTTTGTTCTTTAGTTCATCTAGGGTATCTGACACACTACTATAAACCTTGTCTTTGATAAAGCCCCACACAAAGAAATCCAACATTTTGATGCAACCAACCTCCCTCAAAATTGCATGAGAAATCGCCTAATTGACAGTTGACACAATCTTGATAAGACATTAGGCCTAAAACGAGCAAAACTGATTTAAAACATAATGCTCCGCACCCCCTAGCCCAACACTTGTCATTCTGATTGAAAATGGCTTGGATGGTCAGCCGCAGGCACCTAGGCGCTAGCCCATATCCTGCAATTTTCGGGTGCCACACCGCACATAACAAGTTATGTGCCTTGAAACTGTCACCCACTATCTCACCGCCCGCACGAGACCGACACCTCTCGGAGAGGACCGGCGAGCCGGAGGGCTCCTCTCCCCCGTGCTACCCATGTTAGACAAGTTTCCTTGTCAGCGTTAGACGGGTCACCGCTGGAGACGCTTTAGCGAACTCCTACCTCACATCTAACCCCACGGGGCCTAGGCCTCCTTGCGGATGGCTACTATCGGCCAAGCGTGGGAAACGGAATCTGGCCGTGAGGTACAACCAGCCCGCCCGTGAATTAAGCCTGAACTACGGGGACGGCCGGGCCGAAGCCCTACCCCAATATGCCAACCACGCCAACTGTTTCGCCCCTCCGGCGATCAAGTATCCGCGGCAGCTACAGTGAAACCGTAGGGTCCCAGAATCACCGAGTTGTCTTAGGATGAAACCAAAGGTTTCCCCAACCAGACAACCAACGGGTGGACTACTCGTCGGCGAACCGACTTTTGTCCTCCCCTACTATCTTCGCCAAATTCTCTCGCCACGCCCGTTTCCCTGAGTGTGGCCACCAAGGATGGGGTAGTGTAGCCAACACTTGTCATATTTGACATCTGTGTACAGTCCCGTTTTGTGTAGTGATCTTTTACTAGTTTGTCAAATCGTTGTTTTATAATGTAATTTCCCACCGCCAATTAAATAAGCAATATTTTTATATAAAAAAAATAGGGTCTATGCATGGAATCGAACCATTAAATTTGCTTGCGCGGTATATACCGATGAAACCATCGTGCTATTAGACGATTCGTTTCCAAAACGTAGAGACCTTGGATAGGCAACAATTTTAACACCGAAGTATTTCTTGGCATGTCCAGTATTGTGGAATGAAATCTGGGACTCTTATGAGCATAAAACCCAAGTTTTTATCTGTGTAAATGGATCTGCCGTGACATACAGCATATTCAGATTGTCGTTAAGTCGATTGACATTCCATGAGGATGAGATCTTAATCACACAAATTAAATATGTTTGTCCCAGATTTTATTGCACTATGTACTGGGTGTCCAATTTTCGATGGTTTTGGGGGGTATCTCACTTATTCGTAAAGATAGAGAGTTGCGGTTTTCGCATTACTTTGCTACTTTTTTGTGAAACGAAAGATGCCGCGAACAAAATTTTCATAGCTCACTCCGTTTTCGAGATACAGGATGATTTTGAAAATATTGCATTTTTGAACCTCCCTCGTATCTCAGTTATCGTTTAACTTATCGAAAAGGTAAAAATGTTTTTTATGCAGTTTTTTACGTAGACTCCAGTGGCGTAGATAGATTTCCACTGAAGACTGTAATTTCTTAGATATTAGTCAAAGTTATGTTTTTTTTTTTTTAATGGGACACCCTATATATTTTTTGTCGGTTTGGTTAAGCTTTTTACAAGCTTTTCAAAAATATATAATACTTTAGATATATTTGCATTTTAAATTAAAAATATAATTTTTTTGTTAGTAGGCCATGGCGAATAAAAAAAACAACTGCGTTTTATGTCAATTTACGAGTTTTAGGTGGTTTATGTCAGAATAGTGTCAGAATGTAGTTATTAATTAGAATTTTCATTCAAATGCAAATATATCTAAAGTGTTATATATTTTTGAAAAGCTTGTAAAAGGCTTAACCAAACAATCAAAAAATATATAGGATGTCTCATTTAAAAAAACATAACTTTGATTAATATCTAAAAAATTACAGTCTTCAGCGGAAATCTATCTACGCCACTGGAGTCTACATAAAAAACTGCATAAAAAACATTTTTTACCTTTTCGATAAGTTAAACGATAACTGAGATACGAGGGGGGTTCCAAAATGCAATATTTTCAAAATCACCCTATCTCGAAAACGAAGTGAGCTATGAAAATTTTGTTCACGGCATCTTTCGTTTCACAAAAAAGTAGCACTAATGCGAAAACCGCAACTCTCTATCTTTACGAATAAGTGACATACCCCCCAAAACCATCGAAAATTGGACACCCGGTATATTATGTAATAATTACTATTCGACAATATAGTTTATACAAACGTCTAAATTGTATTAAAATCACAGTAGAAATAAACTGTCCTTCTCGTATTTTTCCATTGTAAAACGGTTCTCGATCTGTCGTACGGATTACCAATCATCGCTGTCACATTTGACAGATAATATTTGCATTTAGAGCATGCTCCCGTTTCCCGACAGAAACTTTAAAATTCGTTTATAAAATCCTTTAAGAATGCATCTGAAGCACCCGATATTTTAAATTTCGCTCGCGAAAGAAACGTCCTCATTTTTCGCATTGCGAAATGGTTCTCGATCTGTCGAATACGAATTGTCAATCGCAATAACCTTCGAAACTTAAAGGCTGGTTCACGATGTGACAGTTTTAGTCGAAATTTCGTTAAACGTTACGTTCAGAAAATAAGCAATAATTAATATATTTAAAAACGATATGATTTAAAATAGATATCGTAGTGGGAGAACAGGTGCAATCTAAATCATCAAAGAGTTAGTTTATTATACGAGAGCGATTACGTTAAAGCTAACAACACATAACTTGCCACGCTAGTTAAATAATTTATATACATATGCATATAATTCGTGCGTCAATTTTAGGGAAACAAGGATGTGTACCATATTTAGGAACCAACAAAAGAAACAATATCTGTATTAATATCAAAGAAATTATTACATTCTAAAATTAAAACATCAAAACATTTATATAAGAATTTAGTTCTGCGTGTAATAGAAACAAACCTGTCATATTTGATTTGATAATCAATTTAAACGCCCACTAACTTACCAGTTATAAAAGAAAATCAGTTTTTTTTACGACGACTGTAAAATTGACTGTAAAAAAGAAACGATAAAATCTCTGACTAATAATCTTTTAAAGAAATTTTTTTAAGAAATACATTAAAATCGATTTATAAATCGTAAAAAAAATAGGAGAAATATTTGGTTTAAAAGTATTATATACTTCAATCGAATCCAGTCAATTTATAACTTATATTTATAGATTGAGTCGTCGAGTCTGTCACCGATACGTACGTTATTTATATATTCGATAGCTTCGTAAACAATCTGTATAATCCATTATCGTGCATGAAAAGAAAAACTAATTACGTGCGGAGTTCATGGACGATTCGGAAATGAGATATGTACGCCACAACCTAGGATTATACGAGTTATATACGTGGGTGATATGGCTCTAACATTATTTTCGACCTTGCTCATTTGTACGCCCCTTTTTTTATGTTAGTAATACGACAAATTTATTTTTAGGTAATAAAAATATTGGATTAAATGTAGACTCTTATAATTAGGTAAATTATCTTTCAAAGGACAAAAAATGTCTATGAGAAAAGTTAAAACAATAATTAATTAATATGTTAGCAGCAAGATAATATGAGTATGAAGCTTTATTACATTTTATACAGAAACCTTTAAAAAGCACTCCAAATTTTTTAAATTGTAAAATGGTTTTCGATCTGTCATATGAAATGTCAATCATCGCTGTCACATTGACAGATAATATACATCCAGTACAATAACCTCCTGAAAACTTAAAGACCGATTCACGATGTGTAAATTTAATCAAAATTTCATGAAACGTCACTAGATTTCCTCCTGCACCTTTTTAGACAATTAAGCGGTCTATGCAGCCGCAATGACGTGTTGTATTACTTGTCATACTACAAATTGAAAATAAAATCGTCGAACTTTTACGTTTGTACACTGGCTTGCAATAAAATCTCGTACACCAAGTTTTACCTATATTGATTTCACCTTTTTGTGACTTTTCTAATTTGACGTTTCATTTTCAAAAAGTACCAGTACTTTTATAATTCACCATAACCTCTATGCATAAGGTGTTACATCTGTCAAATCTAAAGTCAGATCAGTGTACAACACATTTGTACAGAAATGTGCATAACAAAAAATGGGACAACTAAACTATTACTGTCAATGTCAAAGTGTGCTTGACAAAAATCCTTTGATAATCTGTAATGTGACATATTCATGTATGGTATAATCTTTGAAATCTATTATGACAATCTGAATATGCTGTGCAATAAAAACTTGGGATTTATGCTTGAGTTGTCCCAGTTTTTTTTTTGGCACACATCTATACAATCAATCGTTTCGTCCGTCAAGAAAGTTAGTATGTTGCATCAGACTATCTTGAAGTTAGCAGATGCATGAACTTATATTCAATGCTACTATTATTGACAGATGACAGGCTTAATTACAAAACTAAATTGATGTCAAAATCGTTATAATACATGCCCCGTTTAATTTTTGACGCGCACAATATTAAAAGATCTGTCAGTTCTTATTATGTTACATCTTGAATGAGGCAATAGTTAGCTGTAGTTTATCCAGCAAGGTAGCAAGCGAGACACAAACTTTTTATTCTATAGATATGCCGTGAATGACTGAGATAGACATAATACAAGTCACGTGTCTGAGGTTAGAGAATTGACATTAAATTTCTGAAATGTCAATCATCAATAATCATATGTCAAATTGACAAGTTGAAGATGTTTTTGATTTTTGAAGGTAGTATTTTTTCATTTTAAAATAGAAAGCGCTTCAAAGAAACTTTACTTGCTCTAAAGAATGTAAAATAAGTACACCTTATTTCAAAAACAGAGAGACAAAATTCTGAACAGACTCCCAGCCTAAATTACAATATATAATTTGCAAAATAAATTTTATGTGACATTCTCTGATAAGTATAAGGTAAAAGAGAACTAATCTACACCGAAAAATAGATAAACTATTGTAATAATTAACTAGTAAAAACTTTAAATACATCTGTGATATTATATAAACAATGTCAGAATGTTTGACAATGAACAGAAATAATAGAACATTGCATAACGTGATTTTGTCTGTCCTGCTTTTTTTCAATTAAGAACCAAGACAGATTTTCTGGGTAGAACTGTTCGAATAAAGTAATAAGTGCTTTAGGGAAAGGTGGGTATTTTGACAGTATTTTCTTGTTAATTAAGAAATAAATGGTTTAGAAGATTTAAAAACATTAGCTGTAAATGTAAGAAAATCGCTTTCGTCTGAGAAATAAAAATTTCAATATAATAGCATTGGTGTCAATTCACAGTCAAAATAAATTAGCATTCATCTCCTAATTTTTTGCATCGTAAAATGATTCTCCGATCTCGATCTGTCACGTGGATTGTCAATTATCGCTGTCACATTGACAGATAAGATATATTGACGTCATGCATCATATAATAACAAATAACTCTAAAATTTAAAGGCCGGTTCACGATCTGTCAAATTTGTTAAAATTTCGTTAAACGTCAAGTCAGTTTTTTGAGTTGATTTTAATACTTTTTTGACACACAATTAATCTATTTTTCAATGTTTAAAGTACAATGCGACCATTGTCAAGTAAATGTAGTGGTAGCATAAAAATCCCTTAAAATAGTTATTACATTGAACCGTTTAAAATTTTGGTTAAAATTTAGATCAATCATATCACAGTTACTTCTGTATTGGACCATTGTTAATATCAAGTTGGTATTTTTTAAGTTTTATCATTCCATATCGAATTCAAAAGTCATGAAATACAATCGAAAGATGTCTCATTAATGTCTACTACAAAAATCAAACAACGCAAGAATATTTAGCTCGTCTACTGGAAGAAGCGTGCTCCAATGTAATTGTGTAATTGTCCCACGTAGAACAAATTGATTGGGCCAATATTCGCTAAAAATGAAAAATATATTGGAGATATATTTTTTTGTCCAACATTCTGCAATATTGGTCCATCGTGTATAAAAATTATTGGCCCAATATTGATTGTGATATTGGTAAAATATTTATACGTCTGCTCTTTGTCATATTGGTCCATCATAAATAAAATTATTGGTCCAATATTGTCTTTATTATAGGTAAAATATTAAAATATCTGATTTTTGTAATATTGGCCCATCATCTACAATGCTGTTGGTCCAATATCATTTCTAATATTGGTAAAATATATATTTAATTGTGTTTAATAATATTGGTCCAATATGTATTAAATTATTAGTGTAATATTATTAGGATTGGTAAAATATATAGGTGAATCAGCGATCGATGATGTTTATAAAGAAGAATGAAACAACGACTTGATAGCTTGAGCAATTTCCTTTTATTGGATAAGTGCAGAGGGAATTTATCCAATAAAAGGAATTGCTCAAGCTATCAAGCCGCATAGTATTGGCATAGGTTGCGCGAAAATATATGATCTAAATCAATACTGGATTTTAAGATACGACCAATATGGTTATATTCATAAATGTGGTATTCCGGATCTATAAATATACAGGGTGTTTCCTAATTGAATGTCAATATTTTAGGCGACGATTTTTTGGTCCATCTTAAAAAGAAAACTTCATACGAACGTATGACCTAAACGTCTGTCAAAATAGGTAGCTGAAATTACGTACGAACGCCACTGGTGGAATTAAAAAAAAAGTAAAGTAGTATTACAGGAATTAATGAAAAACTATGTATTTTTGAAAACTTTAACCAACCTGTATCTCAAAAGTTAAGACGTTTAGGTCATACGTTCAGATGAAGTTTTCTTTTTAAAATGGACCAAAAAATCGTCCCCTAAAATATTGATATTCAATTGGGAAACACCCTGTATATCTATATTGGCTTGAATAATAATAACATAATATTTTGAGGAATTATTATTTTGATAATAAGGCACAAAAATGTGTGCATTATTAAATTTAACGATCAATATTGATACCTATAGGCGGCGTAAGAAAATATTGAACCAATAATATCATTTTAAGATCCAGCCAATATAGATATGGTGATAATGGTGGAACATTGAGCCAATGTTATTTTGACAATATTAGTATTAGATAGGCTATACAAAATGTTGGCGTCCTATTGATATTAAACGATTTAACCAATATCTCAAAAATAATCATGGGATAATATTGGACCGATATTGATATAATAATATTGGCGTTGCATGTATTAAAAAATATTGACCCAATATTGGCCGAATAAATTTAATATTGGCTAGTTATTATATTATAAGGGCCCAATATTGGGCCATTATATTCGTTCTCCTTGGGGTGATTGCTAAATTTCGAAAAACTAAATTATAGAAAGATGGTTCATTTGAATTTGGTTCATTTTTTTCATTGAAATTTCCTGAAAAATGTAATTAAAATTGGAAACTCTGTTACATTGACTTCAAAACTGGATAAAAAATTAACTGGTTGGCAGCCAAAAGATAATTTTCGATTTTTTCTGTTCTAAAAATATGAGATAACAAGTTGTACCATTGTCATGATTTTACTGTCTCTGAAAGTTCCTGAAAAATGTTATGAAAATTTTTTTGTCATTTAGGGACATGAAAAAATAAATTGTGCTATTTTCAGGATTTGACCACCTTTGAAATTTCCTGAAAAATATAATGAGAATTGGAAACTCTGTTAGATTACCTTCAAGAGTAGATAAAAATTAACTAGCTTGTATTCAAATGATGGTTGTTGATATTTTGTGGTCTAGAGACTTGAGGCAACAAGCTATATTCTGAAAATGCCTGAAAAATGTTTAACAAATTGGAAACTCTCTCAGATAACTTCAAATTAAAAATCAACTAGTTGGTGGTCAACCAATGATTTTCGAGTTTTCGTGGTTTCTCGATGTAAGAGAGCAAGTTGGGACATTTTCAGTGTTTTACTATTTCTGAAGGTTCCTGAAAAATGTAATGAAAACTGAAAATTCTGTTGGATTAACTTCAAGACTGGAAAATGATGATTTTTCGATTTTTTTGTCATTTAGGAACATGAAGCAATAAATTGTGTCATTTTCAGCGTTCGACCACCTTTGAAAATTCCTGAAAAATGTAGTGAAAGTTGGAAACGCTTCTATATTCAGTTAAAAATTGGAGCAAAATTGACTGGCGGGTGGTCAAATGTAAATTTTCGATTCCTTTGTGATTTACCCATCTGAAACTTCCTGAAAAATGTCGGACTCACTTCAAGCTCGGATAAAAATTGAGTGGTTGATGCTCAAACGATGATTTTCAATTTTTTCTAGTCTAAAGATATGAGACAATAAGTTTAACCCTCAAATTTTTCATTCCACTCCCTAATTTCCTCATCAGACCGCACTTTCATAAAGTAGGATTAATCGATCTCCAAGGCAATTAGCAAAATTGCAACGGGACGTGACTCCAACTTCGTTGAAGTAATGAAACGTGTACCTACCACGAAAAATTAAAAAAAAAAATTGCGTGTCTATACGACACCCTATCGATTTTCCACGGCTCATTTTCAGCGTAACGTGTGTCTGTGTATGTGTGTGTGTGTGTCGGGTACGACGTTATTAGGAAACTATAAACTCTCTAATAGCCTGACGTTTCCCTTTAGACTTATACATACTTCGTCGTCATCTCTTCCATCGCCGATCCTCAACTCTACCAGTAACATGAAGCGATCACTCCGTTAATAAGCGAGAAATCATATTTTCTCTGATTGTGAGTGATGGATATTCCTACTCGGTCGGGTAATTTGATTAATTAATAACTTAGAAATATCCTTTTTAATAGTGACCGCCGGGCATAGTCTGGAAAAACGCCAATGTTGTCGTATGGCGATATAGTCGGATATTGTGCGTGTTTCGCGTAAATTACACATACGCACACACCATTAAATATATATTCAAATTCACACATGTCCCGTCTCGTGTTTATTTACAAGAATAATATTTAGATTATGAAGGATTAAAAACGAGAAGGCGACAAGATCGAGAAGTGGTGGTGCATCTGCCGGGCCGGATAAAATCTTCTGCTCAAATTTTCGTTTTTTCTTCTTTTTCGTTTTCCTTTTTTTCTTGTATAAAAGAGTGCGCGGCGGTGTCCAGTGAGTGTCGTCAGGTATGCAGCGGATTTTGAGCTTGGAGACTAGCAGGAGTGCCAGCACTACGTCAGAGTTTGTGTCGAAGCGTTTCTGTTTCAGTATTCTGTTCTCGATTGCATTCCTATTCCTTTTGGCTGGTAAGTGCAAGTTCGCTAAATAAATATGTCGTAATTATATATATCGCCAATTCGAATTTAATTTGTGCGCTTATAACAGGAACCACAATAATTTCAAACGAACGTGGTATTAACTTGAAATCTTAGGTAAAACTTTATTAGATGATTTGATCGTCTTTTTGATCATGTGTAACCTGTACAACTACACTTAATGAATGGATGCGACGAAGCCACCAAAGTAATATGGTATTTGCTCTTAATAAAATGGTTTGGCACAAGCACAAAGATCACACAAACGATTCTTATTTTTGCGTCGCTATAATGTTCATGTAAAACAAAACTAGAATTCTCTTTATATATTATCCATGGGTTCACGACAGTCATCAAAAGCAGGCGTTAAAAAAACGTTTCAGCGTTTAATAGATTTATATACGATCTAATTTGCAAAATCCAATATTCTGGTTAGTTAAATCAACCTCTCCTACAATCTCTTCAAAATGTAATAATATCATCGCGAATGGCGAATGGCCGCAGTGGTTAGGCGGCTGACTATTGTTGTGAGAGGACGATAGGCGCCGGAGTTCAATTCTCTGGAGGGACGGTGACATTTTTTCAGAGAGTTTAATCCCGGATCGACTTGCCATTCGCTGTTGGGAAAGTGATTAACAGCGCGGCATCATAAAAGGCGATATGATGCTGTCACAAAGCCAATTGAACACAACATACACACACAAAAACTACACCGCGAGAGTTGCAGTGATAGCCAGACAAGCGATACAGTTTACGGAGTCACTGCAACTAAGCACCCACCACATTAAAAGAAAAAAGGCAATACCTTATCTATTAATCCGTAAATTTTATTTCTACGTTATGTCGTTTCACAAAACTGTTCGATTAAAATTTGTCACAATTTCAAACGGAAAAATAAACGCGCCATTTTAACGTCACTAACCTAAAAAAAATGGGAATATTTTATTATTAACAGTTGGGGATAGTGTGGTAAATGTTTGAAATAAATACCTATTTAGTTTGGCAACCCTAAAACATTTTTAGGTTAGAATTACTTAAGTGAATGAATATGACTGACGTTTACTCTGTCATATTTTTGACACATTTAAATTTAAAAATCAGGCATGTCATGGGTTAGTCTAATAATGTTATGCTCCATTTCTGTTAGTGAAGTAACGGATTCGGAGGTTGAAACTGCAATTAATAAGTTCAATTCTCGCAGTTGTGATGAAATAAATTTAAAAATGCTTTTGTACTGTTGTCTTTATTTAATTCCCATTCTTATACTTGTGTTTAATTTTTGTCCGATACCAGTACCAAAAAATAATAAACCCACGACGTTTTCGGATCTCGCACCTATTAGGTAATTCGTTACGTGTTCTGGCAAAAATTTTGGAGTCTATTGAACAGCAATCTTTATCCAAGATTACAGACGACATCATTTCAGCCATTGATCTAGATAATATTACCGTTTTGGTTTGCTATTGGACTTCTCTAAGGCTTCCGATAAAATCAATCATCCTCTACGATTATCTATATTCCATTACATCGCTTTAGATGCTTGTGTCGTTTAACTTCTTTCAAGTTATTCGATCGTCGAAATCGGCAAGTACATACTGATAAAATTGAAAAGATCCGTGATGTAAGGTGAAGTATAAAATGTAGAATAAAAATAATCCTCTATTCCTTACAAAATATTTAATTTACTCCAGATACATGTTTCGGCATTTATCAATCCAGAATAGTCAGATAGAAATCAAAATGTACAACATGTTTTTAAATGTCTAGAAGACGGTTTTTAATCACAAATTTGAAAAGGATGCTATTAAACATATTTGAAATGTCGTAATGACGTGGTTAATTATTATAAAATTTACATTTAAAAACGAGACAAACAATTAATATTTAAAGGATTAAGGGAGATTAAAGTTGGAGTTTAAGTTAAAGCAAAATGAAGGACGTGGGGAAAGGAATAAAAACACAGAACGTTGAAGACGTCTGGTTACGTTATTAACATGTATAGACAAACTAAGATGATGATGGCTAAATGCCGAAACATGTATCTGGAGTAAATTAAATATTTTGTAAGGAACAGAGGATTATTTCTATTCTACATTACATACTCATAAAGGTGTCTCAGATCTCGCAATGTTAAAATTCAGGCGTTCTGCAGGGTTCCGCTGCGGATCCCTTGTTGTATGTAATTTTATTTCTGTCATAAATTCTTTTGTTCTTATCACTTCTACGCTGAACCCAATGGATCGTTTTCTTCCTCTGAAATTGATGCAGCTATTGATGTAATTAATAGCGATTTATAACAAGTTATTGTTTGAGTATTAATAAACATAATTGTTGTTATTTGTTATTATAGTGGGTTGTTATGTTATTATTTAGGTAATGCTTTTTGTTGGGTCATCAGGAAGAGCAACAATTCCTCTAGGATTAAATGATGATGATCCTGTAGGCAATAGGTAAATGTTGCTATTTAGCTTTTTCTTTTAATTTTGAGCTTCTGGCGTTCGTTTATTTGTGTTATTCTTCCGTTATTTTCGCTTTAAATTGTTGAATTCGTTGAATTATCTTTCGTCTCTGTAGTACCTACTGTTTGTTGTTTTTTATCTTTGCTTTTCTAAACTGGATTTAAAACTTAGCTTTTTTGAAGAAAATTATTGAATTACATATTGTGCTTGACTTCAACGCAATACATGACAGTTTATTTCAATTCACGGCTGTTAGAAATACTTTGATTGAATGTTAAGATAGAAAAAGATAACTGTGATGTACAATATAAAGTTGAAGACACCAAAATTTAATTTTTTTTATGGTTGCGTTATTTAATATTATAAAGATATTATTACATTCTGTAAAGTGGTAAGTTTCTTCTTCTTCTTCTTCTTCATAAAAAGGTAAATTTTGGTTTTTATTACCTACAGCATGTAAATAATATATTCTGGACCTCAGAGCCATGTTCCTATAGTATTTTTTTCCATTCTCTCCAATGACGACGTGTATTAAATCCCGTTTCTTTCCGTTTACAAGTTAGGTGGAGATTATTAATATTAAGTATTACTCAAAATTTTCAAATTGCTCTCCTGTCAAATTTAAAAAATGTGACTTAATATATATATATGAACATGAAAACAAGCCAAACTCCCCGTTTTATGATCACCGATCCTCTTCAGCATTTGCCACCATCATGAAATCCACAAGCAGACAAAAGATTACCAATTAGATTCGGTAGTATACCAAGAACTCTAAATTACCGAATGGAAAGATTGAACACGGTAATGACATATTCAAGCTGCACATTTTCAGGTTTTGGATCCCTTATAATTTGGGGAGAGAAATAGATGTGACGAATGATGTAGATTACTGAAGCAGTATACATCACGTTTATAGAATCTGTCAAAGCCATTTATGTACAAATTAATTCGCGCTACCATTGCTGTCAATTACTCAGTGTTTCCAAATGAAAATTTTACTTGACTCGCTATTTACTTTCTGTTTCAAAGATCACTAAATAAATGCGAATTAAGACTCAATATATTACAACTCGAAAAAAAAAACATCACCAAACCACAAAGTTTGTAAATGCTTTCAACAGTTGTAGAGGGGAAGGCATTTCAGGGAAATTAAGTAAAGAAAAGTTGAAAGTTGACATCTTTATTGGGTTGCAAATCAGTAAATTATTTAAGATTTCAAATCTAATGCGAAGCTTACAAATCTAGAGTTAATTGCTGGGTCATTATTTACGGGCTATCGGTTAACAGATTATATGACGATTATGTTGTTATAGTAATTGATTTATCGGACAACAATAATAGTACAATGTCAAGTGAAGTGTAGTGGTATCATAAAAATCCCTGATTCGCTTGATTTTTACATTCTACAGTTAGCTACATTGAATAAATATGAACTTTATTCATACGGTCATTTGGTTGTTTTCGTCTTCTGTCATTTTATTCTTTTCATTTGCTGTCATTTTGTCGTTTCAGGTTGCATATTTGCAGTTTATTAAAGCAGTATACCTAACCTTTACAGAATCTGTCTAAGCAATTAATGTACATGTTAGTTCGCGTTATCATTGCTGCCAATTATTCACTGTTACCAATTGAAAATTTTAGATGATTCACCCTTCACTCGACTTTGTTCACCCTGTATATTATCAAAGTAGTAGTTTTTCAGATTGACATTTCAATTACTGTTGCAATGTGACCAACTTAAAATAAAAAATAAGTTGCTGGATATTTTGACAGTTGACTGTTTGAGAATTTATAAAAGAAATTAATTGCAACTGGTTTTGCAAACTAAACCAAATATGATTACAATATTAATCAGATTTGAAACTGCAAAATTTGCAAACATTCTCAATAAAATACATATAAAGTATTAGTTAGTTAGCGATGAAGATAAACAAACTTCTTGTTATAAGAGTTCCCCCTATTTACTTACTCGTGCATAATTAAAGACAAAAAATTGAATCATGATAAACAGCTCGTTTACAACTTAAGCGCTAAATCAATAGTGCTCGAACTGGAACCGGTTTGAACCGGCATACGGTAATGTAATATAGCCGGGATAAGTTCAAAATACGACAATGTTTATGTACATTAAAATTTCCAGTTTACATTCGGAATTTAGCCTAAAAAATATATCAAAAGAAATCACGATATATAATTATGATTTTATATTTGATCTATCTAACCTTCTGACTCATTCCTTAACTTAACAAGAACTTCGACGCAATTCAATTTAGTTTATGATTTACGATATTTGAACTATATAGTAAAGTTAATTATTATTATATGTATATGTATAATATATAGATGCGCACATATTTACATGAGTTAGCAGCGTGTAATGATATTAAAAGTGTAGATACTAAAAATATTTCGTCTTGTGCCAAAACTAGATTTAATTTCTATGTAAATAAAAGAAAAGAAATGAACAGTTTCAATTGTGCAAAAATAACCAACCATTTCGTGATTTTGTTTTAGAAATATCGTGTCGCGAAACTATAGAATTCTTCCATCCCCTGCCACCCTTCACCTCAAACTATTTTTACTGTTCTATAGGTATATGAATTGAACCTTAAATTGTGCCATGAGTCATATACCTATGACTATTATTTGAAACAAAACTAGCGTGTCTTTTTGCCGCTACCTAGCCATATTGATTCGGTGAAAGCATGATAAACATCTATAAAATGCAAATGTTCCTTCCCCACGTCTAACGATGTTGACATACTTGCGTTTTACATTATAAAAGTCCTTTTGCGTTTTATAAAACTGAGGAACGTGTATTTATTCGATCCAATATTCCGATACCATCGCTGCAAGTTAAAATCCGCATTGCTGGTAGGTAAAATGAATTCTACTAACTACGTCATATAATTGAAAATTTAGCGTTTAAAATTTTAAAATTAGCGGAGGATTGGTGGAGATAGTTTGTCCAAAGATTGACCGAATTAACGTAATAATAATTTTGAATTATTTTCTTGCAATTTGGCCAATTCCGTGATGGTCGTGGGGACGATTGTGAAAACGATTACCGAGCAGCGAAGAAAACATTGAGACAGTCAAAGAAATTCTTCGAAACCATCGTTGTGTGCCTGCGAAACTTATCGAAGAGGAAACTGGAATGTCGAGAAGCACAATCCATCGAATTTTGATCGAGGATTTGTGCAAAGAAATTTTAAAAATGTCCCAAAGGAAATCGGCAAGCAAGAGGACTTTGTAAAACTTTATGATCTTCACGTCTTCAGTGTTAATACCTTCAGTCTTCTTGACACTTCTCATGCTAATTATTCAAGATTCAAGATTAGATTGTAATTTAATTCTATGCACTCAAAAATACAATAGATTTTTATTTAACAATCAGTATTACTATACCGTTAACAGTCCCATTTGGGACGCCACTGGTTTTAAATATCATAATAATAAATACTATGTAAATATACAGGGTGTTTCATAACACCCAGGACTTCAGGATGTGATAGCTTGTCCAAAAATTTGAAAAAAAGTTTCTATCAACTTACCTTCTAAAATGCATCATTTTCGAGATACAGGGTGTTGAAATTTAATTTAAAAAAAAAATCGTTTTTTGCCAATATCTCCCGAACCCTTTATCGGTAAGAAAACAGCTTTTGTAAGCATTTTCTACTCATAATAAGCTAAATTGTGTGCAAGAAACCATTTTTTTTAGGTCATGATTGATGAAGATTTTAAAGGGGTAGTGGTTGTTTTTCTCCACAACTTCTACGCCACTGGAAAAAAAGTACGGTTTTGAGACGGCCATTTGAACCGCCAATGTTTTCTACACAAAAAAGGTACTGTTGGTCATGTACTCTAAAGTTGACCGTTTTCGAGAAAAATCGACTTTTATGTTGAGAAACATGGTAAATTTTTTGAAATAAAAGTTTTATTTTACTAAAACAGAACAAGTAAGAAAAGCAAACCTACAACAGATCCCAGAATTATCAGTACTGTATTATATAACACAAATATATTTTAACAGGTGTTCTGCAGGGTTCCATTTCTAGCCCACTTCTATTTATAATCTATACAAAATGATGTTTTAAAGGCAGTAGAGAATCTACAATAATAATAATAATGGACTTATTGCGACTCCATTTATGTTTATTTGTTTATTATTTTAAACGTGATGGAAAATCTAATCATCGTCGTGTCTACACAAAAAAGGTATTGTTGGTCGTAAGCTCTAAAGTTGACCGTTTTCGAGAAAAATCAACTTTCATAGTCGATTTTTTTAAATAAAAATTTTATTTTACTATAAATGAATGAATTTTTGACATTTTTCAACACCCTGTATCTCGAAAATGGTGCATTTTAGAGGGTAAGTTGATATTATTGAACACCCTGTTTCTGAAGTGGCTGTAAAACACGACGTATAATAGACATATCGTCGGTGCCCAAGAAAAGTGACACATGTCAAAAATCTTCATTTTTTTTTTCAGGAGAACGATTTTAAAATACTCTTGTGTTAGGATCTTAATATATTCTCCCACCGTTAAACGTCACAATAAAACTCAACACTTTCTTCTTCTTCTTAATAAGGACAAAGTGGTTTTTATTCCATGCCAAAGGCCTCGGAACTGAACTAAAACCAATTACAAAGTTAAGTTATATGATAAACTATAGATTCCATGACGATTGAACATTCAGAAGCTTCAATGCTTTATATATCATTCGATTCAAAGTGAAATGAGCAAAAAATAAGAATACGGTGCATGCATGACTATAGAGTGATATTTGCTACGTTAATAAATTTATAAAGAATTAAATATACATGAAAGTTGTTAGACGCTAACAATGCATTTATTGTAAACGGTGGAAAGTAGGAAATCTTGATCAAATCCATGATGAGCTGATTAGTTTCCATGAAATGATTCCCACAACCCAGAAAGACGTGATCGACATCCTCGTCCACTTGACAATTTTCGCATAATGGGGAAACACGAACTCCGATACGATGAAGATGCTTCGCAACAGCGCAGCGACCAATCCTCAGGCGGTTAAAAACCACACAAAATTTTCTCGATATCCAGGGGAAGCCTACATGCCATGATTTTGAACATACTTTTTTCTGTATATTAAAATAATTCCTGCCCTTAATATGGGAAGTCCTTTCCCACCACGACTGCCATTCATTAAAAGGCATAAAAGTTCCTATAATCCAGCCTCACATCAGAGATACTCATAGATCTGCCCTTCTTAGCTAACCAATCGGCTTTCTCATTACCAATAATTCCGCAGTGACTTCTAATCCATAGAAATTGGACCTCACGTCCCAGATCAACAAGCTCTTTTACAACTTCTCTCGCTTCCCATAATAAATTATTATCCAAATTTACGCTACTGGTACTTAATGCCGCAAGGACGCTCTTGGAATCACACACAATCAACGCCTTGTTAACGAAATGTTTCTCAATCAATCGTAGTGCCACAATAATGGCTGTTAATTCACAATGAAAAATAGAGGCAAACCCTGGAAGGGCCCCCGCAACTTGAAGGTTCAATTGTTCACAGTAAACACCAAAAGCAGATTTATCCTCTTCTTGTGACCTTGACCCATCAGTATAGAAAATAACAAAATCCGGCCAATGATTTTTAACTAATTCATAAAAACAACTATTAACCACATGTGGCTCAAGGGCAAGCTTCCCAATAACTGAATTCCAACCTTCCATATAATGAATGTTTATTATTTCAAAATCGCCGGCAAAATAAGGGAAGATATTAGAAGTCGATATCTGCGTAAGAAATCCTTTACAATCGAGGTAAGCATTATACAACACCAGTAAATAGTTATTCTGGTTATTTGATTGCATACGAGCATCGACTAAGGACTCCAAGCTAGAAATCACCAGGTTATTAGTGATAGACAACTTTTTTAAAATGAACTTTCTTGCAAGGTAATTAATTCTAATATGTAGGGGGGTTTCACCCAGAAGAACCAAGATAGCATTAGTAGGAGAAGACTTCATGACTCCCGATATAATTCTCATACAATGCAAAATAGTAGTTTCTAATTTTTTAAGAAGTTTTTTGGACTCCGGAAAGTAAATGAATAAAGCAAATTCAATTCTGGATCTAATTAAACCGTAGAATAACAATTTAAGGCTTTTAGGGTCTGCGCCCCACCAAGTAGAAGTCGACGACTTCACAATGTTAATGTTCCTTAGACAAGACGCCACCACCTGAGTCACCTGATTTGCCCATGATAATTTTCTATCAAAAACAACCCCCAAATAACGAATGGAATCCCTGACCTCCAATCTGATGCCGCGGATATTCACGCATGGATATACCTGAGGAAGACTTCTTCTAGCAAACAACATGACCTTAGATTTTGCAAATGATATAGTAAAATTGTGATCGTCACACCATGTGCCAAACCGGGCTAAAGCCACATTCAGAGCTCTTATTGCTATCGACAGATCCGAATGTTTAGAGATCAAAACAAAATCGTCCGCAAATTGCAAGATATCACAACTATTCGTAACTCAACACTTTACTTTTTCTTTTATATTTTACCTTTTACTACTTTCTATTACCAACCTTAATTTTCTGTTTTACAAACTGGCGGTAAATTCAAATTTAGATACTTAAGTGCTAACACTTGTGTACCTATTTTGAAGTTGTAGAAAAATCATTTTTAGAATACTACTATCGATGAGTACTTTTTGAACTATCTTTATGCTCTTTTTCCTGATAAAAGTCGATCTTTTTATGAACATTTTATGCTATTTAACTCAAAAAGGTCTATACCTACCATTAATTTACTAAAATTTTACCGATTTAACAATGGACAAATTTATTATCAATGTTCTGGTAACTTTATTATGTTTCATGCGTCAGTACCAACACAAAAATAAACACCTGTCATGATTGGTGTTATCAGGTTCTAAACAAGATTCAAACTTGCGTAATATAGTGACAGCCATTCACGATTTTTTTTTAAATTAATTTTGTTGTTAAGCATGAAACGTATCTTTAGCATTAATTGATGCGTTTCATGCCAAAAAAGTATCGTTTTCATCTTTTTGCATTGCAAAATGATTCCATGTTCTCGATCCGTCATTATTGTCACATTGACAGATAACATTTACATCAAAATAACCTCCAAAACTTTACATGACAGACATTTTTTTAATAAATGTCAAATTAATGATGTCCTTTTCGTTTTTGACGTATAATTTTTATTACTTTTGTAACTGCTATTATTATGTAGGAGTAAAAATTTAAATCGGGGTTTAATAGTCCATTTACAATAGCTGAACTAATATTGACAGTTCGTGCATTACGTAGAGGATCATATGAACATTGTTATTTTAAGTTGAATTAACATCATTTACGCTTCTATTTGCGTATTCATTCACCTTAAATTATACCTTTATTATAATATTGTAGATCGATAATATGAACAGAGTTTACAATGTAACAGCTCGTGGAAAAGTGTCGAATATCCAATCTAATACGCATTTTTAATTTTTTTTTTTTTTTTGAATTTCAGGTTACCTTCTCGGAAGATACACAACAGACAGGGCGATTTTACTCAAGAGAACCTACCTTCAGCAAAAATTCGCTTTAGACGAGAAGAACTTCGTAGAGTTAATGAAAAACATCTCGATCTCGTTGAGGAACATCAACAATTTCACCGTCATCGTCCAATCGGAAGAGATGGATACTCAGGACGTTTACAATAAGTTGCTGTGCAACAATTCGAAAGCATTCCCGGTCTCGTACGGGGAGTTCTCCAAGGACGTGACGTTCAAGATTCATAAAATGTTGACGATACATCTGGACAGTTTAGCGAGTTGTTTTAACAGTATTGATAATCTACTGAGGAATATATCTAGTTCGAATAATTAGCTTTCTATTTACGCTCGTAAATATATATTGTTAAATCTTATTAATTATTTTTTTATAAGATATAAGTATGTTGATTAAAAATGTTTTTCTTTTCTACAAATGTAGCTTTTATTTCATTATTATTTTTAAATGTTACGGTTAGTTTTGTCGTTTTTGTTTTTCCATTTCAATCTTAGGGAAATTCGATCGAAAACGTGTGGGTTGGCAACATTTTATATAATTATTGGAAACAACAGCGCCATCTCCCAGTCATACCGGTACTAACAACGATAGATATTTTCTTTAAAAATATACATTCGCAATATAATTCATTGCCACGCTTTTAACCAACGCCACAAAGTTCTTTTAGCATCTTTCCTTTCCCATCAATGCATTGATGATGAATTACTAGATGCACATCTAGAAGAAGAAGTCGGAGATGTCAAAATGCAAAAGAGATTAGAGGATAAAAACATTAATTAATTAACTAATCTCTTTTGCATTTTGACATCTCCGGCTTCTTCTTCTAGATGTGCATCTGATTCATCATCTAATTGAACATCCTCATCATCACTTTCAGTTAATGAGTCTTCAATAATTTTACGCACAAACTTCTGTTTCTTCAGTTTTTCTTCCATCACGCTCCAACTTTTCTTGTTCTATATGTTTTCTACCACCTTCCACCTCGTCCTTTTCTAGCCTGTGCTTTTGGAAATGGTGCAATAGTTTCAGGGCTTTGAAAATTGGTTCCTGAGCATTGGTGTGCCAATTGGAACTTGCACTTCACTTTCTTTGAGTCGATTTGTCATTGCACTTCATCTAAATATATCAGCATTAATTGGTACGATTCCTCTGTAACTCTGAAACCACTAACAATGTTAGTTGGGGTAAAAAATTTGACATAGGTAGACTTTCCCAGCTAATTCTGCTACGTCATATATTGAAATGCATTTCCCAGCATTCTCTGATGGCGAACCTATCCACTCCTCCATTGCCTCATGATAGAATATTTTGAAAGGACCGAAAACTATTCTATCAAGAGGTTGTGGCTTATGGGTGGTGTGCGGAGGAATGGTTAAAAGCATTAATCTTCTCCGCAATGTAGGCTGAGCATGTTCAATCATGTTAGACAATGATGTTAGATCATCCGCTTCCGTTTGCTACTCCTTTAGACCCTATAGGAGCATTTTTCACCATATGGTCCTTGAAAAAAAGTACGAGGGAAAACAAAAAAACGGTGGCACACTATTGCCAATTGCATCGATTGCAGCAATAATCGTGACATTCTCTCCTCTCTAACCAGACGTCATACTGCCAACTTGTTTTGTTCCTTTTTCAACAAAAACTTTGGGCTGAACAAGCACAGTGGTAAATTGAATTAGAACCAAAATAGAACAACAAGGTTCATGCTCGATCCCCTTCGATATGGACACGCTAAAAAGTTACATCGTTTCTTTTGAATACGAAGATAATCTTTTTTACTTGTCAAAATGAAAGAAATTGACAGGTAAGGTTAAGTTCAGAAACGTCTAAAGTCTGAATCCCTCCTCGAACATGCCTCAAAATTAATCAGTGATCAATCCAAGATTTAATTATGATCGATAATTTCGAGAATGCAACGAAGTAAAACGCCATGTAATCGATGCACCAAGCATGCAGCAGATCCACCTTGTAAGGTAGTCAAACCGGAAGTGGGTGATAGAACTGCTTGTGTCTGCGCTCGTCAATTAACTTGCTGCGGAAAAGGATTCTGTACGTGCGGTAAAGGTGGTAAAGATGGTAAAAGTGCTGTTGGTGGCGGTGTTTTTCGCTGTAAGTCCTACATCTAATCTAATTTTAACAACTTCGCAGTTTAATTTAGAGGTGTGACCGTTCAACACGTCATTGTATCAATATTATATTAATTCGTATTTCGTACAGAATCGTAAATAAAATTTTTGCGTGTTGTTAGCGATGTGATTAGCACATCGGATTGTGTCAAGTAGATTGCCGGATATATTTGATTGATTCGTCAATAACGATTTACTATAATTGGATTTCTATCGATTATTCCCTGATATATTTTTTTTTCCAAAATTCTTCAAACTTCGTTGATTAACTGCGCCAAAATTTGTGGAGAATGGTGCAAAGTAGACAGTCTCCTCCCCCTGATATCCCACACATGTTCGATGAGGTTTAAATTGGGAGAACAGGGTGGCCACTGCAAGACATTAACGCCTGCTTCTTGGAGAAAATCCATAGAGTTCCACGAGTAATATGGCGACGTGCATTATCTTGCTGACAAAGGACGTGTGGACAGCCAAACCATTACTCCAACAGTCCTCTCAACAGCAAACCCAATATCTCGTTGCCGTGCATACCTAGATAGAATCACGATTCGTCGCTGAAGACGACATTATGCCATTCTGCTTCGAAATGCTGCTGTTCTCTGCACCAGTTCAAGTGTTGACAGCAGTGGTCCACAATCAAAGGAAGCACTAATCGTGGACGGTATGAAAAAAGTCCAAAGGCTCGAATGCGGCGATGTAGTGAACGCATAGTAACAGGTCTACCTTCTTCTCCAAACCATTGGTCAGCGATTTGACGTCTTGCAACAAAACGGTCTCGTAGAGCTAGTTGTCTGAAGCGCCTATCTTGATGCTCTGTGGTACGCCTCGGTTGACCAGTTGGTCTTCTTCGTGTTCCTCTGCCTTCTTCTGTCCACACACGTATTACACATCATTGCAGTACAATGTCTTCGAACTCTAGGCATTTTGTTACGCTTAACACTTGCAGACGGGCACGCATAGCATGCTTTAAATATAGTTATTTTGAAGCCAATAAATGAAGCCCCAGCCTCTCATAGCTTCGAGTCCAAATTGGTTTGCGAATATTAAATGTGACGCAATTAGCCACAACGAACGAACAAGCTATCCCTGATGTGAGTGAGTACCAGAGCGCACCAATACCACAGGAAATGCTATGGCGGGGATGAACTTGAAAGCAAGGCACTGACGTGCGTTTCGTTGGATCGGAATCCTGCTTTGGCGTTCCCAAAAGTCGGCTCAAGAAGAGAGACACTTTGAGGGACAAACATAAGCGAAGAAATTTCTTAATTCTTCGCCAAACAATGATAAAAAAAACTCCTTGATCTCTGCAAGTTAGAGTTAAGGACTCTCGCGAGCAAAGTTGATCAGGACACGTGTCGATTCTGCGAACTGGTAACTCTAATCACAATAGATCAATAGGTCGCAGTGAGGAGAGGTGCTTGGACATACGAGGGTCACTATTTATATTTTGAGCCTTGGCAACACTGATGATTGTTGTCAGGTGTCATCTGATGTTTCCATAGGAAAGTTTGACATTATTACCTTAGACTTTTTATCAAAAGAGCTTTATTTGTGTTATTTACAGCGATTTGTAAATTGAGTGTTGTAATTTTCGTGCGATGATTTATTACGGCTTTCGACCTGGATTATCAAGACAAAAGTGCATCGTTCAACTTACTCCCACATTTTGGCGATTAAGCCCCATCCTTTGCCACTGTGAAACGCTGGTACAATGATTTTAATCGTGGACGTAGTTCGCTCACCGACGAAATTCGTGAAGGTCGTCCAAAATCAGTTGTTGTTGCCAGAAAACATTGATGCTGTGCAAAAACTGATAATCCAAGATCGTCATGCGACATACTGTGAAATTGAGGCAACCCTAGGCATTAGTTCCACCAGCATATATAATATTTAGCCGTGAGAAAGGTTTGTTCTCGTTGGATCCTCCACAATTTGACAAAATCTCAAAAAGATGATCGTGTCGATTGGTGCACACAAATGCTCAAGAAGTGCAGTGACGGTGCGTCAAAAGACGTAAGTAGGTAAACTGTGTGCCTATGGGCTCAGTCACTCGACGTGGACACGCTGTATAAGCCGTATTTTGACAAACTAAAACCTGTCAAACTGTCATAATTATGACAATTTGGTTTTAGCTGTCAAAATGGGGCTTTTGCTTACGCTTTCGACCGTTTATTGTCAAACAATTAATCGTAGTGTTAGATTGTTTTGGAGCTGCTTTTCTGCATGTGATAAAGTCTAAAATTTTTCTGATGGAATGCAAGATGTGTGCGACTGACTACGTTAACGTTTTAATCCAATAATGCTTCTCAAATATTTCTCTAAACGTTATAGATTGGCATAGTCATAGTTACCACATTTTAACGTCATAAATCATCAGGATCACAGAGCAAAGAATAAAGGAAGAACTTTGAGAAAAAATTAAGGAAATGCTCATAAACATATCAGGAAATAATTGGATTATTATTTTCGAAAATATATTCTTACAAAATTATGTCGCAATAGTGAATCAACCTGTATATATAAATATATCGTTAAATCGTTAACTACACACACACACATTACGCTCTAATTATAAAGTTAATATTGTCACCTCATCCGTCGCCTAATAGAAAGGCACCTTCCCTTTTTCGAACGTGCACACTAATTACAAAATTATCACATTCATTTATTTATTTACATTAATGTTGTTATTCAGTTCGAAGAAAGGTGGACAGGCATTCAATATCTAATATTAGATACACGTAATTAACACAATTTTACTCTACATTGAACTAAATAGAATTACGTTTTTCGAAACGATATAAATTCGAAACGATCACCGCCGTCCCCGATAAAGGTTATCGAAACTGCTGTGGGAATAGCTTGGGGATTATCTTCAATACGTTTGGAGTGATTTCCTCTCAAGGATTCCTATATGCGATTTCGCGCCGATCTAATCAATAATAGCCGTTTTGTTGTTATATCCGCACGATTAGACGGGATCGATATAGTTTAGTCCGTGTGTCAATATCGTTCTGTTTTGTTTCTGTTATACAGCTGATGCGATGCCGGTCAGGGCCGATAACGTCAAGAATATCCTCGTGTTGTACACCGGAGGGACCATTGGTATGACCCACAATCCGCAAGGATGTAAGTACTTAGTATTTTATTTCACTTTAATATATAATTTTGAGCATTTTGAGAGTCCTTCTGTCACTTGAGCTGACAGATATCTCTATCTGAAGTTTATATTTGATTATTTCGTTATGTGACGTTTGCTGTCGAGTTTCAAAAGATTTTTCGTTTAGGCTCCTTTTATCCAAATAATACTCGAAATCTTATGCACTGTTGTTAAGGTAGGTACTCAAATGACCAGTTAATGACGTAATAAAAACCGTTTATTTTTTAATGAGTTTTTGACGTTTCCCACTTAATTACGACCGCAATTGACATTTATCAAGCTAACCTAACATTAACTAAGACTACAACACTTTCAACTTGTCAGTTTGACATATGATTATTTATCAATGACATTTCGGAGATAAACGTCAATTTTTTAAGCTCAGACGTGACTTGTATGTCTATCTCAGTCGTGCTCAAGGCCTACGCACACCTAAGTAGGATAAAAATGTTGTGGCTCGCTCGATACCGTATAAGTATATGTACAGGGTGACCAGATAAGCATGCAAAATACTGTATCTCTGAAACTATTCGTCGTAGAGACTTGCGGTAAAAATTTTTACTACTAAAGTGGTCAAAAGAAGATCGTAGAAAATATTTTCAGATTTCCAAGATGATCGCCAGAGGGAGTAAACATTTAAAGTGATTTTTCACCGAAATCCACCTAGTAAATGTTACCAAAAAGTACCTATATGCTTTTTAAAGCTAAGCTTTGCTCGAGTAATTTTTGTGGCCTCGTTAGAAAAAGCATTTATTGCTCCATCAAGCCCATCTTACCTATTTCTTAGTGATGCCGCTAGAGCGTGTTTTTTGATACAACAACAGAAAATTGTAAAATTCTCTAAAAAATTAAATGCAATAATATGATTTTTTTTTCATAAAAATGTAGCGAAATGATACCTTAAATAGGCTAGTGAAAACCGTATCTCGATATCTTATTCGTAGCCTGAAATATTGCAGAAAGAAGCGGTTACGCCCCCTCCCTCCACCTGGTGACTATCTTGGAAATCTGAAAATATTTTCCACGATCTCCTTTTGACTACTTTAGTAATAATGTTTTTTTTTTACCGCAAGTCTCTACGACGAATATTTTCAGTGATACAGCACTTTGCGTTCTTATCTAGCCATCCTGTATATATAAATGACAACTATCACATTGTTGCCAAACATTCTTGAATTTAAAAAAGTAGGTACCTACCTAAAAAGTGCTGCATTGGAACTTATAATAATTAAAAATGTGTTAATACTTGGACAACAATGTGATAGTTACTATATTGTGACTTTCGTTTATCATTTATTTATTAAATTAAAAGAAAATCGGATAAAAAGGACGTGTGACCCCTTTGATTGTGTTTGCTCGTATCATGTGGACGTTATAATCGCACGCACAAGATAATACTTGTAATATAGACCTAAAAATGACGTTATTCGTACGTGATATCCGGATATTGATTTTACGTCAAATATTGACGTTATTTGAATAGATAAATGACGTTTTCTGACCGTGTTGAATTAACGTCACTTTCCGGCACTTCAGATATCTATCGTAATATATCGTTTTCGTCAAAAGAAGCACTAAAATATGACGTGATATGAACATCAACGGACTTGCTGTAGTTCTGTTCGGTTATCATGTGGACGTTATAATCGCACGCACAAGATAATACTTCTAATATAGACCAAAAAATGACGTTATTTGTACGTAATATCCGAATATTGGTTTTACGTCAAATATTGGCGTTATTTGAATACATAAATGACGTTTTCTGACTGTGTCGAATTAACGTCATTCTCCGGTACTTCAGATATCTATCGTAATGTCGTTTTCGTCAGAAGAAGCACTAAAATATGACGTGATATTAACATCAACGGACTTGCTGTATAGTTCTGTCCAGGTGTTCGCGTCGTCAGGCCGCTCACTTATCCATATGACGTATAATATCGTTAAGATTATAGTTTTGTCCGTTTTTAGTCATTATACGTCACTGTTTTCATGGAGCAGAATCAATGTAATGTTTAATGGACGTCATATAGTTGTAGTGCTATATTAATAAAATATATTGGATAAGTAACCTTCAATAACAGTCAAAATAACAATATAGACGTCATAAATGACATTAATCAGACGAAAAACAAACGTCAATATTAAACGACGATGTGCAAATCACGTAATCTTGGGGCTGTAACATTTTCATCTCCAAAAAGACGTGGAAATGACGTCGATGGCGTATAATTGACGGAAATCTGACGTAACTTGATTATTTTATGTGATCTATCCATTTTTGTAGCGATGTAGTTGAGATAAATAAAGGGAATTTGTGAATATAATGTAGATCGATTTATGATTTCTAGGTCTGGCCCCAGAACGCGACGTCTTCCTCAAAAGAATCCGACACGATCCCGAATTGAACTGCGCCAAAGGCTTCAGCCGTTTCGAACTACCGTAAGTTGTGAATTCGTCGCAAAATTACTACGATTATTGTATAAATCGTCTCGTTTATAATATTTAGTAAACACGGTAATGAGAACGACTTGAGGGTCATGTACGAGATACGAGAGTACGATCCCCTCTTGGATTCCAGTAACATGTCAGCGGAGAATTGGACGACGATCGCACGAGATATCGGGGTGTGTATCCCACCTAAATAAATCTCCTCTCGAAATAAACACCTATATTTAATTAATTCCGATAATTTACAGGAGGAATACGATAAGTACGATGGTTTCGTCGTCCTGCACGGAACCGACACTCTAGCGTACACGTCTTCGGCCTTATCTTTCATGTTGAGGAACCTCAGTAAACCGATAATATTGACTGGGGCGCAGATATCGATATTCCTCAGCGGAAGCGATGCTAAATCGAACATATTGAACTCGCTAAGGTTCGCCGCATCGGACGACATCAAAGAGGTGTGCGTCTGCTTCTCTAACAGGCTACTTCGTGGGAATCGTACGGTGAAGCACAGTTCGGAATCGTTGGAAGCTTTCACGACGCCTAACTATCACCATCTCGCCGAGATGAAGTTCCGAATCGAAGGTAATCGCTTCGTTTAATTAAACTTAAAACAAACTGATTTTTTTTTCTCTTTTATAGTCGATAATAGGTTTACCTTCAGTCCTACTGGAACTCGTCCAATTTTCTCGTACAATTTAAACGAGAACGTCATAATTTTACGTGTTTTCCCCACGATGTCGGAGAAAATGGTGCGTTTTTTAAATATCTATTAAAAAAAAGAAAACGTTTAATTCATTTTTTAATATCGTTGCAGCTACATTACGCCCTTGAAGCTCCTACAGAAGGGGTCGTGTTACTCAGTTACGGTTCGGGGAATATCCCGAATAAGGAGAGTATCAAGGAAGCTTTAAGGGAGGCCGTCAAACGGGGAGTGATCATTGTAAATTTGACGCAGTGCATGCGAGGAGCCGTACGATGCATCTACGAAACCGGCGAGGTAAATTATAAGCTTACGAGAAAATGTATAGAAATGTTAACGTTTTATATAATGCAGATTTTAGACGAATTAGGTGTACTACCCGGATTCGATATGACCGTTGAAGCGGCTTTTACCAAGCTAACTTACGTACTTGGACAGGAAAGATTGACTTTGCAACAGAAAAAGGAGGTAAAAGGAATTGTGTACCTACTTAAAGCACACAGAAAATAATACTAATTGAAAAAAAATTGTGGAAAAATGTTTTTTTTAAGAATTTGACAGCTGTCAAAAATATTTCGATAGCTAGAAATGTTTTAGAAAATTCTATTATTATTCTATTATTTATTCTACAATCCTATAGGTAGATACCGGGTGTATCGTGTTGTTATAATTAATCGGTTGTCAATATTTAAAATTTGACAGTTACTCCTGTCAAAATCATAAACAGATACGGATTGGTAATATTGCAGCGTCCAAAAATTGTATAAAACCTGAGATTCCAAAATATTACTGTTTTTACAATGTTAACGACATACTGCCTTTACAAGCTGACAGTTATCACAAATATTTTGACAGTTACATTTTTTGTTAAAGTTTGAAATTATTATACTTTCAAATTTGACAGTTGTCAGAATTTATTATTTCGATAATCCTTCAGGAAATTTTTGACGATTAACTGCATTCGAAATGGTAAACGTTACGATTTTATCATCATTCCAAATTTATTTTAACGGTTACAATGATCAAATATGTCAGCTGTCAAACGAACCAGTCGTGACAAAACTTTCAGAAAATTACAAGATTCGCGAGATCGTAAAAGAAAAGGCGAAACAACTCGATTTCAATATAAATTGATATGAAACTAAAACTATGAGATTACCATCTTATTTTATTATTATTTACGAGTAACTGTCAATTGCGAATAAATGTAACAATTCACGGAGAAATCTGTAAAACGATATATTTTGACAGTTACGCCTGGCATCTTTACCTTTAAAATTTGTGACAGCTTTCAGAAAGTTGTGTATTAATTTACATCGGTCAACAACAATTTGACAGTTGTCAGACGTATTCCGACAGCTACGATTGTCAAAGTTAGGACACGAACGCCAGAAAGCAAAGAACCGGTCTTATAGTTATAGTTTCACAGTTACGACTCCGGTAATACATAAAGGATGATAAGGTGGGCAACCGTTGAAATCGAGGAGCAAATTACTGCTTTTACAATTTGACAGCTGTCACAAATTTTCTAATGATTACGATGCTCAAAATTGTAGAAGACGAATATTTTTTAAAATATGACAATAAATTGTCGGAAATATTTTGACACTTAGACATCTTAAAAAGTGTTTTTACAATTTGACAGTTAATAGGATGTATTCCGATGCACAAAATTGTCAGATTTTGACACTAAGACCTGTAAAAAATGGCGGGAAAACAAAACAGTAAAATAGAAACCAAATAATCGGTCTTATAGTTTCATAGTTTAAACGATAATAAACCGTGCAAGCGTCGAAATCGAGGAACAAATTATTGCATTTACAATTTGACAGCTCTGCTTTTATAATTTGACATCTGTCAGAAATTTTCTAATGATTATGATGCTCAAAATTGTAGAAAACGAATATTTTTTCTAATATAACAATCGTCGGAAATAATTTGACACTTACACCCTTAAAAAGTGTTTTTACAATTTGACAGTTTATAAGATGTATTCCGACGGAGAAAATTGTCAGATTTTGACACCAAGACCTGTAAAAAATGGCGGGAAAAAAACAGTAAAATAGAAACCAAATAACCGATCTTATAGTTTCTCAGTTTAAACGATAATAAACCGTGCAAGCGTCGAAATCGAGGAACAAATTACTGCTTTTACAATTTGACAGCTCTACTTTTATAATTTGACAGCTGTCAGAAATTTTTTAACTATTACGATTCTCAAAATTGTAGAAAAATTAAAATATGACAATAAATTTTTGGAAATATTTTGATCTTAGCCATCTTAAAAGTGTTTTTACAATTTGACAGTTTATACGATAATTCTGACGGATAAAATTTTCAGATTTTGACACTAAGACCTGTAAAAAATGGCGAAAAAAGACGGTAAAACAGAAATCAAATAACCGGTTTGATAGTTTCAAAGGTTACAGGATAATTTGGCGTGCATGCGTCGAAATCGAGAAACGAATTACTGCTTTTATAATTTGACAGCTGTCAAAAATTTTCTAATGCTTACGATATCTATTGAAAAAATTCTTATATTTTTAAAATGTTACGATTATCAGAAATATTTCGACACTTACACCTCTTAAAAATTATTTTTACAATTTGACAGCTGTCAGACGTATTCCGACAGCAATAGTTGTCAGATTTTAACACTTTTAAGACCTGTAGAAACTGTGTTTGGCAGGCAGGAAACAATCAGTTTTATAGTTTCACGGTTTAAAGACTTATTAAACACTTGCAAGTGTTGAAATCGTGAAATACGTTACTACATTTTACAATTTGACAGCTGTCAGAAATTCTTCTTACGGTTACAATACTCAAAATTGTAAACAAAATCGTATTTTTTAAGTTTGTGGACATATTTCGATAGATACGCCTGCCAAATTTGACAGCTGTCAGAAATATTTTGACAGTGATACCCCACAAAATATTTTCAACTACTGCACCCGCCGGAATAAAGAAGGAAACAACTGGGTTCGTACTGGGTAGGCTGTTTTCGAACCAATAATGGTCAAATCTGAAATAAATATTATTGGTAGAATTTGATAGCTGTCAGAAATATTTTGACAGGTACGGTTTTTAGAACTTGACACTTGCGCTTGTAGAAACAGTAACAAGAACTGAGAACTGTTCTCACAACTTGACAGTTGTAAGAAAAATTACGAACTGACCAAAAAACTTATTTAGGGAGTTTAACATATTACAATTACTTGTTGATCCAGTTCTTTGCGTTTCAGATGATGGTGAGGAATCTGTGCGGAGAATTCACCGACTGTAAATAGATTAGATTAGAATCAAAATCTTCCCGAAAGGTAATAGATAGACGAAAGCATTCCAATTGAAGCCGGAAACGTTTAGTGCCATATCGATTGATACTTCCATCTAAAGAAAATAATAGATTGTATTATTATTTTAAGTTGTAATAAATATTTTTTTATATTGCACGTTTTATTTAAAAATAAACATTACAAATTAGATGTAAGGTTATGAATTATTTACTAACTAAATCCTTTAAAATCGTTTCAAAGTTTCTCTGGCTAATTTTGCATTTATGATAACGTTTCGAACAGCTGGCATTACTAAGTCCGTTCCGTACAGGCGTTTCGAACAGAGTCTCGTCGATAATCCTCTTGAACCAATCGCTAGTGGTGATTCCGTCCATAATTTTCTCGGTGCTACTCGCCGAACCTCTTGCGACGTTCGCGGAAGCGTTCCTAACCAACCAGCATACGATCCGTTGCAGACACGACGACGGATGCAAATTATTCTTGGCGAAAACTTGATCGACCGTCTTGAATAGATCCGCCCATTCGGTATAATCATCACCTGTATATAACAAATACGTACGGTATAAGTAAGCTATGGTTACGAACAAAATTCGAATTCAATCAATGTCAAAAAAAAGTATTTCGAGGTGAAATTTGAAGTCTCCAAATATTATCGCGAAGAAAATCGACAAAATTATAATGTACGAATTTTATTGAAATTTAACGGCCACCACGTTCATTTCCGGACCATATAACCGCACATACAACCATGGATCAATTATTCCTACTTGAAATTCTCGTCGATACGATCTTCTTCAACAGTCCAGATGCGATCTACACGAAGAAGCAGATCAATATTGTAGCGAGGTTTGGCCAGTACGCCAGTTTGGAAATTAGGAACGATGGGGTTGGAGGTGTTGACGAAAGTAAGTACTTAATGATTTCTGTACAAATCAGTCACCTGAGCGTAATGGTGGTGTCATATGTTAATTAGGAGAATTTTGCTCGTTAATGATATCAGTGGGTTACCTTTTTAGAGTTGTCTTTAGATTCCGTTTTCGGATTATAATTTGACAGCTGTCAAAGTGACGGAAAATATTTAATAAACGTCACGTTTGACGTTTGGGTGTATAACGTATGGGAAGTGTTTAAATCCTTCCACAAAACTGTATACTGTCATGTGCTTTATGAGTTGATTGCTAAAGAAAACTGTTTAGCTTATTTGGTAGACCAAACGTAGGAAAATATGTGATGTCCTCTGGGGTGTGGTCCTGCAAAATCTATGTCTAAGATTTTCCCAAGGGCATTTTCTGATTACATCCTCAACTATTTTATCCAAGTTTGGGAACCAAACTTTAGATCTCAACAGTTAACATCTTTAGTTAGTTAACATATCTTTAACATCTTCGTAATCGTAGACATATTTAGAAGAAGTTGGAAAGCTAGTATCTTTTTTAGTTGATGTAATGTATGTAAATTATTTCGAATTATGTGCTTACCATCTTCTTTTACAATTTTATAAGTTAAAGGTCCTACTCTTCTTTTGGTATGACCTTGGTGAATATTTGTCTCCGTCCATCCTTTTCTTTCGTATGGCATCTACCTCCTTCTTCGTTTTCCAATTCCAATGATTACCATAGTCTTGATTAATCCATCTTTTAATTCTTCTCCAAATTCACTCTTTCCCTTTGCTGCTTTACTCAGTACGTGTCTGAGGTTGTGGATAGCCAAGGCCAAGTTGATGTGATATACAGGGTGTTACAAAAATGTTGGGCTGGCTATACATAGACGGTTTCTACAACTAAAATTAAGCAGAACAGTTTATATAAACATAAGTCCTAAAATGGTTTTTTCATTTTAAAAAAGGTTACAGGAAACGGGAGCCCAACATTTTTGTAACACCCTGTATATACTGTTTTCCAGAAGGCTTTCGACCAAATTGATCACTACGTTTCGTTAAACAAACTATTAAAAGCAGGGGCGGACTGGGATCTAAAAATCAATGTGGAAAAATTTTGGACGGCCCAAATACTCGGCGGCCCTTTTTGTACTATGAAAAAAAATGGTAGGGCGTAAAATACATAATAAACTAGTTTTCATATATATTTTATTAATACTTTTTTAGTGTTGTATTGTAATAACACTATTTAAATCTAGATTAACTAATAGATATAAATTAAAAGAACTTTTTAGTCATGTACCAGTACAATAGATAAAGAATCAATAATCTAAATACTAAACGGATATCATCTGATCTTTGATCACAACGGTCGCAGATTTTTACCTGTCCACAGCCATGAGCATAAAGTCTTCCAAATGATCCTGGGTAAGAGTTGATCTAAGTTTATTTTTTATAAATTTCAAAGTGGAGAAGCTCCTTTCAAAAGATACTTGCGTAATGGATAAAGTAAGCAAATATTTGTATACTTGTCCAAGAATTGAATATGCACCACTTATCATGTTGTACCGGTTTAAAACATTGTAGCAACAAACTGGGCAATTTTTGCATGTCTTATTATTTCTACAAATTGAATTTGGATCTTTTTCTTCATTAAAAATTTCGCTTTCATTTCTCTCATACCCTGTTTCCAAAGAAACGTCAGTGATAGTTTGTTTTAAAATGTCCCAAACTGAAATAAAGTTTTCTAGTTCCTGTTTTATGCCATCTTGAGTGGCCGCTGGATTAAACTTAGTCAAAATTTGACCTAATTTTGCAAATGCATTTTCAGGAATGGTTTCTGCAAAATTTTTTGGATCTAGGCAAGCTATATCACGATATAAGTCTTTATTTTTAGAGAAACGATCCTGCATGCTTTGAATTGCTATGTCCATTACAGTATTATAAGTATTCATTTCAAATTGTTTTAATGGATCTGCTATACATTCATCAAATGAATTTTCACCGTCCATCCGTTTTCTTTTACGTAGCCTTACAATTGGTAAACTAGTTTCTACAACTAGTCGACTATCTAATTCTTCAAGCTTATTATTAATATAATTTATAAATTTATTCGCAGCTTCTATAACATTGTCAAATTTTCTACAGACATTCCTTAATGAACAAATTGCTTCCGTAACCATTTGATGCGCTTTAAGAAAATCTAATGATCTGGTTTGTAAATATTTTGAAATTGGAGTAATGATACTAAATATCAATAAAAAGAGCTCAGCAGTTAAAACAGTTTCATATTTTAGTAAAGAATCCTTAAATGCCTTAGCTTTTTATCTTACGTCTGACTTTAAATTAAGTGTTGTCGAATTTACCATTTCTTCCAGCTGATTTGTTGATTGCCAAATTTTCCAAAAACTTTGGTAACAGCTGCATCCTTTGCCCATCATCGTGTTTCTCCAATAGGACTTAATTTTCTACGTCTTTGATCTTTGCTGATGAGATCCTAAAGATTCATTCTAATATAAGACTCTTTTATAAACACCGCAATTGAATTTAGCAATCCAAAGAGGGATGCTGCAGCAATAGAGGTTCCGGTTACGTCTGTTATCACTAAATTTAAAACATGTGCATAACACCAGACGTGAACATGGTCGGGTAAATTTTCAAGCATGTGTGCTGAAAAACCACGATATTGCCCTTGCATATTGCTTGCACCATCCGTAGAATTTCCGATACATTTATTTATATCTATATTATTAATTTTCAAAACTTCTTTTATAGTTGTGTAAAAAAATTTTCCAGTTGAAGACTGTATGTTTAGCATAGTTAGAAGTCGCTCACGTATGGTACTGTCCACATACCTAACAACAACAGCACATTGATCTTGAACAGTCACGTCTTGTGTTGTGTCAATTTGAATACTGAACAAATCTGCGTTCTTTATTTCTCTAGATCTGATCGTTCTTTATTTCTTGTCCCTCATGATACCCATCTTGATTTGTTTTTGATTTTACACTATTTTTAATTGCAATGTGAGTAGTTCAATAACATAAATTTATTTTAGTACTTAACCGTTAGATAAGAAATTAAACAGCTGGCGAGATTACCATCTACAAGAACGAGAGAACTTATTAATAAATAATACTAATGTACGTTGTTCCACGCAAGAATCAGTGAACAGTCCCATCTCTTGATTTTTTATTCAATTTTACGACTATTTTTAATTGAATGTTTAAATGTTTAAAAAAATCATGCAAGACTCATGAAATAAATCAACATTATTTGTTCAAAGAAAGACACGTCAAATCCCATTGGAAATTTCTACAATAACCGTTATGGCCAGTCCGACACTGATTAAAAGTTGGATTCTCTGCATCGCTCGCCAAATTGATAGAATCATATTTGGTTGATAGAAAACAATATGTTGAATATCCGAATTCTAAATCGAGACCTTCCACTCCTCTGTCTGGTGTCCCCTCAGGGATCTAACTTTTATTTTTAATCTTCATTAATGATATTGTTTGCGGATGATATGAAGATATTTTACGAGGTGAAGTCATCAGAGGATTGTCAACTTTTGCAGCAGGACTTATATACAGTGTTAGCAGATGGTGTCGGAGAAACTCCTTGGAACTTAATATTAATCAATGCAAAGTCATGTCTTTTACGAGGAAACATACCCTTATAGAGTTTGACTATAGAATACACGACATTAAACTCGATCGTTCTGAGATTGTAAAGGATTTGGGTATATATATTTTAAACAAAAACTACACCGCGAGAGTTGCAGTGATAGCCAGACAAGCGATACAGTTTACGGAGTCACTGCAACTAAGCACCCACCACATTAATAATAAAAAAAAGATGAGATGATTGCTAGTGCATGTCGTACTTATGGATTTATATGCAGAAACATCAATCTCTGTTTTAGTGTCGCCATCGCCATAAAATGATCAGAATCAGCGCAAATACCTCTGTATGTTCTTACGTCTCTTAACGATGATTTCCTTCTTTTATTGATTAGTACGTGGTCGATCTGTGTACTGGTTTTCTGGTCCGGAGACAACCAAATTACATAGACGTTGCCTGTTATCGCTTGTTTTCTCTTGGACTGTATATTTTCCTGCTACCTGCTCTACATTGGTGTTCTTCGTTTCCTATTTGAGCATTACCCAGACAGCACGAAGACATTTTATAGATGTCCATAAGATGTCTGAGTCCGATATTCGCGACGTCTTATGGATGTCTGTTTACGCCTGAAGGACGTCCATAAGATGTCGTATAGACATCCGATGTTACAAATGTCAACGTTTATAAGACGTCGTTTTACAACGTCTTATGGATATCTGTTTTGGACATATGTTAATTTACATGATACAATTTTTTTAATACTTCCCAAATGTCTCCGATCCGGCGCTCTTCTGAGTGTGTTATAGCAAAACGTACTTGTTGTTTTTGACAATCGTTGACGGTCTATACAAATACTTTTTAATACAAATGAAAAATTACTGGATATAACTATTCACCTTATAAAAAAAGAAATATCTAAACACTGACGTCTCATTTAGAATAACATTCGAGAAACGTAATTTTTTTAATTTTAAGACAAAGTAGAGTCTACCGAATCTTGCACATCTTCATCCATTTTCTGCTTTTTGGCCGATGGTTTCATGAAAAACCTGTCCAAAGTCGTTTGTTTTTCATTTTTCTCCAACATCTGCCGGAAATAACGGACAAGAGTATCGGAGTAAAGATCGTTGATCCTGTTTGCTTCAGCTGAATCCGGATAGTGGGCATTGGTAAACTCCTGAACTGCTTTCCATTTGACCAGGATGTTCTTGATGTCAGCAGTTGGGATTGGTTGATTGTTTGATTGTTGCTCCTCGTTATCAGATAACGCTTCCCTTTGAGCATTGTCCTGATCCTGTCCTCTTCAGTTGTCAGCTCTTCTTCGTGTTCCTCAATAAGCTTTTGTTTACATCCTCTTCCTCTACCTCTAATTCCCACCTTTGGGCCACTGTGATGATGTCCTTCACCACTTCTGTGGCATCAACTACTGCTTCTTCCTGGGTCCACGAAGGCACAAGCATCTTCCAAGCAGAAATGAGGCTCCTTTGTGACACTTCTTCCCAGGCCTTCTGTATAAGTCGTATTGCCATAAGGATATCAAATTTCTCCTTCCAAAACTTTCGGACAGTCATATTTTCTCCACCAAACTCGCATTCTTCAAACACCTTATTAAAGAGGGCTCTAGTGTAGAGTTTTTTAAAGTTCAGACAAATAACTTGCTGATCCATTGGCTGAAGAATGGATGTGGTGTTTGGTGGCAAATACTGCACCTTGATAAAAGGATAATTTTCCTGCAATATTTCCTGTAGGTCTTTTGGGTGAGAAGGGGCATTGTCAAGTATCAGAAGGGCTTTGAGCGGCAGTTCTTTTTCCAGCAAGAATTTCTTCACGGCAGGAGCAAAGGTTTCCAGAATCCATTCGTTGAAGATAACTTGGGTCACCCAGGCTTTTTGATTGGACTTCCAATGGACGGGCAGTTTGGACTTGATAACGTTATTTTTCTTGAAAATTCTTGGATTTTCAGAGTGATAAACCAATAGAGGTTTGATCTTGAGGTCTCCGCTGGCATTAGACGAAAACATAAGGGTAAGTCTGTCCTTCAAATGGCTTTGTGTCCCGGCAATTTCTTCTCCTTTTGTAATGAAGGTTCTGCTCGGCATTCTTTTCCAGAAAAGACCCGTTTCATCGGCATTGAACACTTGTTGTGGGCAGTATCCTTCATCCTTAATACATTTTTGAAAGGTAATAGAGAACTTTTCTGCTTCTTTCTTGTCAGCACTGCCAGCCTCACCATGCATAGTAACGCTGTGGATTCCACACCTTTTCTTAAATCTAAAAAACCACCCTCTGCTGGCTTTGAATTCTTCTTCATTATCTTGATTGCTGCTACTTCCAGGGACGTTTTTCTTTAGATCGTCATAAATTTTCTTGGCTTTGTGACAGATAATATCTTGGGTTGTTACGTCACCTTTCACCTTTCCTTAATCCAAATCGCTAATAGCCTCTCCATTTCCTCGTGGATTGAAGACCTAGTTTTTCATGAAATATTTTGATACTCCTTTGGCTACTTTGGCTGATTTGATGGCATCCTTATTTGTCAAAATGGTGAAAATGGTGGTCTTGCTGAGGCCAAACTTTTGACGAGGTCACACTGTTTTACCCCACATTCACTCCTTCTAATTATTTCCTGTTTCATTTCAACAGAAATCACCTTCCTGCTTTTTTTAGAAGCCATGATATAAAAAATATTGAGTTTAACTTAAAAGGACGACTTCCAAAGTGATACGTGCGTGATTTAATTCATAATGAAGAACGATTGCCGCGATACGTGCGTAAAGTTAAGCGCAGTGACTAACGACTGCCTGCAGTGCCTGCGCGGGAGGATGCAATACATCGGCTCGGGCGACTTCGTTGACTGTGAAGCGAAGTTCGTTGTAAGAATCATGAAATGAACGAACAGGAAGTTCGTTGTGTGCAGCGTTCGCTGTGCGAGGCGTTCTTTGCGCGAGGCACCACTGTATGTTAATTTACATGATAAATTTTTATTAATACTTCCCAAATGTCTCCGATCCGGCGCTCTTCTGAGCCATGTGTGAATAGCAACCTCTACGTACTTGTTGTTTTTGACAATCGTTGACGGTCTATATAAATACTTTTTAATACAAATGAAAAATTACTGGATACTATTCACCTTATAAAAAAGTGAAATATCTAAACACTGACGTCTCATGAATGCCATAAATGAACATTCGAGAGACGTCTTTAAAACTACGTCCATAAGATGTCTTTTTTATATCTTTAGGTGTTCAGACATAATACAGACCTAAATAAGACATCCATAAGATGTCTTGTGCTGTCTGGGTAAAGTCTCCTAATATCAATATTGTATCTTCCTTTAGTATACTATCAAACTCCTCCTCTATTTCTTCATATATCGTATCCTTTTCTTCCTTAACAGCGCCTTAAGTTGGTGCATTTAGCATCGATACATTGACTGGTTTTGCCTGCACTCTAAGGTATGCCAATCTTTCGCTTATCGGTCTAAACTCCAATACTCCATCCTTCGCTCCACCCAGTACCATGAAGCATACTCCACACTGCCCCTGAGCTTTGCCTCCCGAGTAATGAAACGAAAAGTCCTTCTTGTCCACGACTCCATGCTGCTTCCATCTTACCTCCTGGACTGCAGCTACGTCTACTTGATATTTCTTCAACCAATCTCCTATTTCCATTTATTTTTCCTGCTTTTAACATTGTCCTAACATTCAACGTACTGATCCTAATTTTCTTTCCCTCTTTATTTTTATCTTTCGTTTTTTTAGTTTTCTTGCATTCCTTTGTTTCTCTTTTTAACTTCATCATTTTACATTTAGCGTTATTACACCTAATACAATAATAATAATATATTTTTTAATATAAACATTATAAAAACAATCAAAAGAATTCCATTCAACTTGCAAACAATGATTCTAAGAGTGAAACCGACGTTTCAGGTTCGAAATCCGCGGATTTGGACTTCTGCACCGGAAAATCCTTCCTATTCCCTTGCGACGCCAAAGCCCTCCTGCAAGCCCTCAAACAGTACCCGATCGAGATGTCCATCGGTACGAAATTATCACCGACGCCGATAGGCACCGTCACCATCAGATGGTCGGACGATTTCATCGATATGGTCTCGTTCTGCCAGGACGATTTCGGTTACATCTCCCCCGTTTTCCACAGGGACATCTACACGATGCGCGACGCTTCCGGCAAGGAAACGGGTCACGTCGAAGTCTTCGTTAGACTCTCATGCTTCGGGAAGAACATCCAAACCCAATTCCAGGTCGTGCACGCTAAAGATCAGAAGGACGGCCATCCTAAGACGCAATTCTTATTCAAGAGTAACAACGCAGCTACGACGTTCCAATGTCAACGGTCAGGTTTAACTCGATATATAATCATAAATTTATAATTTCCAAATTTTGAATTTGCGCAGATACGGGATGGGCACCTCCACCGACGCCATACCTGTAGCGCCGGTGTACAACACTCTCGAACTGGACGATAGGAGCTTGAAACCGGTGTTCTTCGCGCGCGACGAGAGCCACGAACCGTCCGTCTTCAACTTCGACCCGAGCGGTTTCCCCACATCGTACCACGGTAGCAGGAAGCCGAGCGTCCTCGACGATCAGATCTCGATAATGGAACGGACGGACGCTAAATGTATGAATCTGGCGCAACTGCGGCTCTCGGAAATATTGGGTTCGGGGACGAGTAAGGTAATCTCCGACGATGAGTTAACGTCGGAGACGATATCGAAATTCCTCTGCGATCATCGCGATTGTCCGGCGGCGCAGAAGTTTAAAGACTTGGGTATCGGTCCTTTAGCGACCGGTAAAGGTTTGGGTACTGTGTACGGTAAGTATCCAGATTGTATAGGTTAGAGGGACGTTGGTCATTTATTTTTCGTATAGGCGACGTAGATCCTCCGGTGACGTACGGCCTAAGCCACGCTAACGGTACCATGGAGCATTACGGACCGTACGGCTTCTACCGGAAACCGAAACGTCCCAATCAACCGTTCGAGCGTAAACAACCCGTATCGCAGTCCCCGTCCAAGCATTCCAAACATTCGCATTCTTCTTCGAAGTCCTCAGCGTGTTCGTGTCAAGACGTGCTGCGATTGACGGGCGGTGGTATCCTCGACGAGAAACACTATTCCCCGATCACCGCTTGCAAACCGCTGATGGAGGATTTCGATAAGGTGCTACCGCCCGTAGCGTTTTTTTAGTAACTTACGTTCTAACTACATTAGATTCGTTTCAGTTGTTGAACGCTTACAAGAGAGCGTTAGGTCCTTGCGGTCAGGCTATCTGCCCGTACGCGCAGAACTTGGTAATCGAACAGTGTCAGATGTACTGTCCGATGAAGCCCATAGATTACGCCGGCCAACCTGTGGATACCGAAGGACGAGTTGGGAGTGCTGGCAGCCAACAGGATTCCAACGATAGATTTCAGAGTAACATGCTGGTGAAGCAGATCGCGACTCAAGACCCGACCGATAACAGCGTCTCGTCGTGCGGGATGCAGAATTGCCCTTACGCCCGCGAAATGTACCAACCGGTCGAGGAGGAGATGAAGAAGACGCAACCGTTACCGGCTTGCGGCGACGCCAGTTGTCCTTATACGAAACAGCTCCTGGGGATTGTGGATTCAGATACGGACGAGGCCATGCGTCTGTTAGCGAGCCACCCAGCCGGATGCAATCCACCGCCAGCATTGCCCCCTATCCATTGGGATTGCCCCGATCCGTTGCCTAAAGGTCGTTGTATGAACGCAAATTGTCCCATCAATAAGATACAGGACATGGCGAAGAAATTGTTTGAGCCGAGGAGCGTCTGCGGTGGTCCGCAATGCCCTTATGCCATACCTGCACCTTGCAGCTACCCCACCTGTCCGTTCGCGGCCGCACCGCCTTGTATGCTACCGGTCAGCGATATCTGCAAGGATCCTAATTGCCCGTTGAATATGGTTAGTGGCGATGAGGTTTGTAAGGATCCGAATTGTCCGTTTGCGCAAGGTGCGGTAGAGGATACGAAACAAACCGGTAAGTTTTTATCAACATTTTATAAAGTCGATTAAATTCTGCGGATGATATCCCATTAGATTCGATATGCGATGACCCAGAGTGTCCCTACCGTGACAATCCCGAAATTGGCGGAGGAGCCGGCGGAGGATGTGGTATAGGAGGAAGCGTTGGAGGTGGCGGCGGCGGCGGTGACGTAGCAAGCGCACCAGAGGAACCTGAAATAGAAGACAATCCGACAGAGATAACTACCGGTGATAACCTGACGCCGTGTACGCCGAACACCTGCATGGCGAAAGGTGGTCAGTACGAGTGCACTGAGTGTCCTTGCAGTAATGCCGGCGATTTCACCCCGTCATCGCCGCCGTCCAGTCCGCCTAAGGAACCACACGGTAACAATCACAGCGCTCCTGTTATTTCAAATTATCGAGATGATGACGCAGGCGATAGACCGACGACCTCCGGCGATGGGAAGCCGAAGAAGAAGCGGAGGAAGAAGAGGAGTAAGTTCGTGTACGATACGGGCGATATATATCCAGGCGTCAAGATCGGTCATAGGGATTGCATCAAGCCGGCCTTGAATGTCCCGCATAACATGGGATGGTTGTGGAATATCAAACCGCTCGGATTGAAGGTAATCGTTTTAATTTCGCGTTCATCTTCAGTGTAAATCGTGTTATGTTGCAGCCGAGAAGAGGGTGGAAGCCGGGGGCTCTGACCAAAACCATGGCCGCTACTATAGAGAAGCATCGCGCAGCGTTAGGGATCAAACCTTTAGTCATAGGACCGTCGCCGAAGCCGTCTAAGAAGAGGATGCGGAAGAACGCCTACGGTGTTTACGAAACTGATTCGGAGCAGGAGATCGCGCCGAAATCGACGTTGCAGATCAAGAAGAAGGACGGTTGTTACTTGATAACGATGAATCCCTTGAAGGATCCGAACACGTTGGAGGACAACGAGAACCCTTACATGGATTGCACGCCGATGCAGTTCAAGATCACCAAGAATAAGCCGCAGAATTCGATCCGGGAAGGCGGAGAGAATAGTTGTACCTGCGACGACGATGAGAGCATCACCTCCAGTTCGGATAGCGAATTGGATATCGAGTTTACGCCCCCAGCCGGTATCATCCATCCGGATAAATTGAGGAAGAAGAAGAACGTCGTCCACATGGACACTCAGTACAGTTTGGATGATATTCCTAAGCCGGAAACTATAAAGTTAGATAAGGAAAAGAAAGGTGGGAAGAAGGGTGGGAAGAAAGATAAGAAGGGCGGTAAAAAGGGGAAGAAAGGGAAGAAATAGAATAAAAATTGAATACCTCATTTATCTTTATCTAATTTATAAAGTATCATACATATATTTGATTACATTTGTATCTGTAAAAATTCACCATTTTGTTTTGTTGTCTTTTTATCATTGTTGTGTTATATATATATAATAGATAAACGTTAAATGAGAGAATGCGAATAAAAATCTTACTTCTGTTTTGCGGATCGTCCTGTTTTTTCTTGCTAAGTAAGTGTGAGATGAGAGGTCCCGCGAATGTCGTGAGGAGGAAGATGATGCCGGATAGGAAGATGGCGCCCAGGTTGACGTTGGCGAGGGCTCCTTTCGCGGCGTCCATTGTCTGCTTGACGGGTATCGTTATGAATGACGTGCTGAATGATAGCTCCAACTATAAAAGAAATATACGTTGGGTTAATTTAAATTATCACAAGACTGGACACATTGCCGGTATTACAGTTTCCCTTATTATAAAAAGGTTGGCAATAACGTTAATCAAAATTTTGGTCGCTTATATATCTCGCTTATAGTTCTCGTCAAGGCAAACGAAAAAGTTTTAATAAACATATGTTCGCAAATCAAATAATTGATTTATTTGTAAAAACTGTCACTAATTTACGGTTAAGCGCTGTCAGCTTCACGTTTGTCTTGAACTACAGTAGCGAATAGAAAACAAATGCCACACAATCGGACAAAATCCAGGGTTGTTTGAAAGAGTACACTTTTTAACACCCTGTATATACATCTTTGTATCCATGTCGTACCAATTGAAGTTTCATACAATTCTGATCCATTGATAAATCAATCAATTATGGTTTTATTAGCTTAACATATCTGGAAATTACCATTCTTGTTTCGTAATTATCAGCTATATAAACCATACATTCCCGAACCAACACCTTTGTTCTATCCTGAAGCATGTACAGTGACCTTCAAAGGTATCCTGTATAAATGAAAGCAATTTTAAGCTATCGCTTTCTTTAAGAATGAAAACACTTCCATTTTAAAAGTTTTTTTTTATCTTCAACAGGTATCGAGGTACCGACCGACCCCGCACTATTGAAACACTCTGTATATCGCTCCCTTTCTCTAGAATAGAACATTATTTATTCTTTCTATTTACTTTTAATTACCCGATACATTATAAAATGAAAAAGTCTGTATTGACTTAATGACATTTTTATAACTTCCGGTTGACGTCACATTGACGTCACAATAACATTTTAACGACCTAAGGTCGACAAACTCAGTTCAGTTGACCGTCGACAACGGTAGAGGTAACATCTATAGAGACGGTTGTGTTATTTTGCATCGGACGAATTGAATTCTTGTTGGGAATCGTTTCTCGTGAAATTACGAATGGAAGTTATCGAAAGATAGGTCGTGTTGTCCTTTCTCCGTCGATACAAAAAAGAAGGGGTGTTAATGGAGATGATGGCTGCGGTGTAACAGTAGGAACTACCTAATATGAACGCTAGTTCGAACTCAACTTTTGCTTTAATGCAACGAGATGTACGTTAGTGCGAGTTGTCCCTCTACAGCTCTTGTGTTCGTCAGATTCTCTCTCTTTGGTTTGACACTCGGATTCTGTCCGGGTGGGTGCTCTAATGGCATAGTTCCGCTGACGCCACATACCCTCGTGAGGGTCTATCAACCGATTAGAGAGGTTTGACGTCCGTGAGAGTCTCAAAAATTAGATCTCGTTTGGATTCAATCTAATTTCATATTAGAGCTCGTTTGGATGGTTTGGTAATCGGTTCCTAAAGGTTTGGGTATTGAATGTTGGTCCAAGTCTTGAAAAGTGTTCAGTTATTAGAGATCTTTTCTTATTGTTGATGGTTTGGTAGGTCGGTTGATATTGAAGGTTTGGGTAATTGCGTTGAATGTTGGTCTACGTTTTGAGATAAGTGTTAAGCTACTTAAGGAGATCTTTGTCTTATTTTTGATGGTTTGGTAGGTCGATTCATATCGAAGGTTTGGGTATTGCGTTGAATGTTGGTCCAAGTCTTGAGATAAGTGTTAAGTTACTCAAGGAGATCTTTGTCTTCTTGTTGAAGGTTTGGGTACTGCGTTAAATGAAGGAACTACCTAATATGAACGCTAGTTCGAACTCAAATTTTGCTTTGATGCAACGAGGTGTACGTTAGTGCGAGTTGTCCCTCTACAGCTCTTGTGTTCGTCAGATTCTCTCTTTTTGTGTTGACACTCGGATTCTGTCCGGGTGGGTGCTCTAATGGCATAGTTCCGCTGACACCACATACCCTCGTGAGGGTCTATCAACCAATTAGAGAGATTTGACGTCCACGAGAGTCTCAAAAGGGACAGTCTCAATCTAATTTATATCTCGTTTGGATTAATTAATGGCTGCAGAAAGCCAAAAAACGCGTTCATATTGGAACTGTTCCGATTGTTGATTGTTTTGTAGGTTACATTTTGTAGATGTTACAAATTGTTAGGATTTTAATGTCAGAATTCTCATCGGTATTAAACGTGATCAATCGTTGACTCTTCCCTTGAAATTTCTCCTTTTCAATCTTCATATAACTACTACCGTTCATCATCGCCATAGTTTCGGCCGTCGCCGCCGACGACACATCATCGTGAACGAACATCAAACTCGCGAAGAAGATTACGAACGACAACCTCATCGTGCCAGCGAGATGCGGCGCCGAAGAACCACTGCCGGTTAATCGGCATCCTATTTTTTTTATTGCCGCTATGATTCGTCGTCGAATTCTAGTAATTCGCGGTTCGAATGGACGACGTGCGTATTATACGGAGATAACGAAGCGGTACATTAGTTGACGATTTGGCCCGTTTAAATGTCGCATATACGAAAGAAGCGGAAACAATAGGGAAAGTGCCGGTGTGTCGCTCGACGGCGATGATAATATCTGCATTACAGCTTGGATGAGATGTTGACACATCATTACGGCGTCTTTGCGAGTTATTAACGGTGATATAAAAAAGAATAAAGATGAACGACGGTAAAGTGATGTCGTTAGGATACGCTCTAAATGATTGGAGTAGATATTACCGAAAAAAATTTAATCAACGTTGGTGAGGATAATTCTGTTGTTAAGGATTTCTTAGCCGTATGTTTGTGAAACAATGAACTACATATAAGTGCTTAAGAGACGTATTTATTATTATTTCTTCCAGTAATCACTATAGATAGCTGACATAACGAATTAAAAGATAATTAAACGAATCATGAGGAGTTCAGAAGTCTTCATCTCTCTAATACTGAAAGCTTATTCTCTTCAGACAAAAACTCTTAAGTTCAAATTAGTATGATGCAATTATACCTTGTTTCAAAAAGAGAGAAATGAAATTGTTAAGAGAAGAAAACTTATTGACATTTTAATTGCCGTGGTCTCCTTCAAATCGTTTGGTAGGGCAGTATACAGAATGTTTCATAATATATGCGCAGGACTTCAGGATGTTTGTCCAAAAATTTGAAAAAAGTTTCTATCAACTTACCCTCTAAAATACACCATTTTCGAGATACAGGGTGTTGAAATTTATCTCTTCTATAAATTCACGTATTAATTGAACCTTATAGGGATGATTAGCATTTCTGACGCAGATCCCATATTATAATTCCCGGAGATTGTACTAACGGTTACACGGCGGATTATTTACAGTTTCTAATAAGACGTCTATAGTTGAGAATTTTCTGATATTGCTGCTGGTCTTCTTTCCGAAAACGTCGAGAAATGCCACAATATAAAAACCAAAAAAATGCCTATAATAGGCACTCATGGTATAATATATTGTTGGAATTCACCCTGCGGACGAATGCAATGAAAATAGATCAAACATTAGAAGCGGACTACGTGGTTTCGACCTTCTAAGTCTCATCAGTGCCACTACGAATGTGGGAATGACAATCCACGGATTGTGCGAGTTAGATCCAGTATCTCCTGTACCGACTTTTGTTGTGTAGTGCCTTGCAGTGTGCTACTTCCCAACCTGACCACTAGAGGGCATTGGGTTGGAGTTACTCCATTGTCGGAGGTATTATACAGTTAAAGTTGTGGTGTGAAAGGCGATGAAATTAGATCTTGCATTCGTAGTTGTGCTGACGAGACCTACAGCGTCTTTCATTAAGCACTTCCTATCTTTTTTATTCGTTTGAAAGGCATAGCGATGGCATTATTTATGGAATATATCATCGGGCAAATGTCCGCCGCGACTTCGCTGAGTGGCGCCCAACCGGAATGTCCAATTTTCAAAGACTGGCGCATAAATCAGGCTGAATTTGACTGCTGCCTTGGGTTATGTTGGCTTGGAGGGTCGCCGTGGTTTGTGGATTATTTGCATAGACCTGCGACTTAACAGAACACACAGTCAAATCACACGATCTCGATGGCCAGTTCACATCACCTCCACGTGAGACGACCCTCTCCTCAAGTCCTATTGAAACCAGATGTCATTGATGTCCATTTCATCCAATTCAGGCCAAAAGAAGTTGGCAATCATCGGCCTATAGCGCTCGCCGTTGACGATGATGGCCTGGGCAACATCGTTCTGAAAGAAATATGGACCAATGACGTCGCCAGCCCAAAATCTTTTCATGACTTTTTCGGAATGCATTAGACGCTCTTGGTTCTCATGTGGATCGGTATCGTCCAAATTTAATAATTTTGCCTGTTGACGTACCCATTCATCCAGAAATGGGCCTCATCGCTGAAGATGCTATTTTGATAAAAATTAGGATCAGTTTCCAACACTGCTCCAAATCAGCGAGCACGCGTCGTTGTCTGTGGTCGTTTACCTTCAGCTCTTGTGTCAGTTGAATTTTGCACGGATGCAGGGCCAAGTCGGATGTTGCTTTCTTGATTACTGAACCAGTAGTCTCAAATTTATCCACCAAAGTGCAAATAATCCTCTCGGTAGTACGATTACGACGATCGTAAAATGGTAGAAACGAAATAGAACACGCATTCTGATAAAACAATTTTATCATTTGTACGCGTTGTTGAACGCTATATCAGTCCATGGTGATTTGGCAAAACAGACTGAATAAATCACAACCAATCTGACAGATGTAGGTCCAACAATATGGCCGCTACCAACTGTCAAAGTTCGGAAGTCCTTATTGGAAGACCTGTTAGAAGGTCGAAACCACGTGGTCCGTTTCTGAGCGGTGAGCGACTATTACAGAGAGGCATTTTTTCGGTCTTCTTTCCGACAAATCTCTAACGTGGCCGTGCCCAGCAAAATTTTAGCGTATTTATTCCGAAAACAGCAGATTTTAGACAAAAATTGTTTTTCTTTTATTTGAAAGTTATCGTAAATATTTTAACAGTTACAACCGTCAAAATAGTGAGAAAATGTACAGATGGAAAATTTTTTTTTACAATTTTATTGTTTTTGAGTTGACAATTGTCAGTGAAACGTGAAATGCTTTATAGCTTTCGTTACCAATTCGACAGCTTTTAGAACGACTGTAACGCTTGCCAGCGTTGGCAGTCTGTTATTATAACTATTATTTATAATTTGACAGCTTTCGTCGCTTAAAAATGCGACGACATGCTTTTCCGGTTATGAAAAAAGTCGGGGAAAAATTAACTTGATTTTTACAATTTGACAATTGTTGTAAATATAATTTGACAGATATATACAGCCGATCTGAAGAATTAGTGTTTGTATAATCTTACAGGTATCAGAAGTTTGACAGTTTTCACAAAAACTACAACGTGTGCAAGCGCGCAAACTAAAAAGTTAAGTATTATTTTTGCAATTTGACACTTGTCAGATTTATTTCGATTACTAATTCTCCTGTTAAAGTGGGCCAAAATAACTTCTATTGAGAATACGACAGCTTTCAAGAATGCTCTACCGCTTACGCTACTTAAAATTACAAAAAAAAACTTGATAAAAATTTTTGACAGCTGTCAGATTTATATTGATTACTAATTGCGCTGTTAAAGCGGGATAAAATGACTGAGGATATAACAGCTCTTTAGGATATAAACATCGTCTCTTAGGGTCATATTTATAGTCCGTTTGAGGTTGGATACATAGGACTATAAATATGACCCCTAGTCTTCCAATTCATCGTTTAGGGTCATATTTATAGTCCGTGCTTGAGGTTGTGTTGATGCTAGAGCTTGATTTAGTCTTCCAATTCTTCTGAAGTAGAGCTTGATTTCGAATACCGGTTTTAATGTTTTGTTTCATTCTATTTTATTTGTTCATCCTTGTTTGATATTAGTAACATATTTGTTATGGTTGAAAGCTTTTCGTCTGAATAGTATGAAGTTGATTTTCAATCCAGACACTGTGTATACAAGTTTATCTTCGGTATTAAAATGCCAATCGTGGCTTCGTCTTTTGGTGCTTTTAAATTGATCCAGTAAGATCATATTTCTTCCACTCTACTGTATGAATTGAGTTTACAATAGGTATGATAGGACGGTGACACTTTTCTAGGAGAATTGGATTCCGATTAACCTACCATTCGCTCTTGGAAGCAAAGTGATTAACAGCGCGTCATTTTAAAAGGCGATATAATGCTGTCACAATGCCATTTGAATATAATACACAGCGAGATCTGCAGTCATGATCAAACAAGCAATACAGCTTAAGAAGTCACTGCAATTAAACACCCACCACACATAAAAGAAATTAAATAACATGAACAAGACAGGTATACAAACTAATGCTGTGAATCTAAATTGTGTTTAACAGATTTTTACTACAACACAGTTAGTAGTTTAATCCCATATCGATAATGATCGATACACACAGAAAGAGAACGAAACCACAGCAAAGCAAAAAAGGATGGATTAATTCAAACAACTAAAACGGATATTTTTTCAACATAATCTAATAAGTAGTTTCTTGTAACATTTATAAATACATATAAAGATAAAATTAAGGGGAAAAAGCAAAGGCATTACAGTCACGTAAACAAATTCGAAAGTGAAAAATTATTTAGTAATCTCGCTCTTCTAATAACAATTTCGACTATTGTCCATTGTCTTGTGTTAAGCATCTGTGACAACTAACGGGTATAAAGTAAGCGAAGAACTCAACATTTTACACAAAACCAATTCGCAGAAACACATCAAAACGTCCGAATGACAAACGGTCTTATACAGGATGACAAAAATAATAAATACACTACTAATAGCGTTAGCTTTATTTTCATCGTGCATAATCGATTGCATCGATGCAACTCCTAAAAAATACCACAACGAAGACGGGTAAGTTTAATTTTCTCTCTCCTTTTGTTTGAAATTTAATCTCGATTTGCGCAAAATTTTCAGCAATTTTCAACCGAGCAATATCCGATACTACGAATCGGAATTATCAGCGGAAACGAACAAAACTCGTAGGCACGATCAGGAAGCCAAAGATTCGGATCGTTTAGAAAGATTCGGATATATAAGTTCTTTCGGTAATACCGGTAATGGAAATACGCCCTCGTACGGAACTACAGGCGTAGGAAACGCCGTCAAAATCGATATAGGAGGGATAGCAATTGGAGCTTTAATCGGTTTAGGTGCAATTTTAATCATACCAAAACTAGCCCATTTATTCTCATCAAATTACGGATATAGAAGTAAATTTATTACATCAACATAATAATTATTACATTATTAATAAATCTAATTAATTAAATAGGTTTAGATGACTCCTCAACAGTAACTGATGTCTTAAGCAAATTAGATAACGCATTGGAGGAGCAGCATATCGATAGCACTTCTTGTATGCAAAGAATTATATGCTCTTACGTCCACGAAGCGCAGAAAAATGTGAAAAATAGCGACGCCTCCACTACAGATCAGATAATTTATTCCTTATCTAAGTAAGTTAAATTAAAAGATTGAATCGATTTATATCTTAATTTAATTTAATTTCAGCAACTCTCTATTCACGTTTATGCTGGATGGTTCTTCAATAAAACAAGCTGTCGATATGGGGAAACGATCCGATCCTGAGAAATGCGCTAATTTATACACGAAATGTCCAGTTAGTAAAGAAAACGTTATGGAACTAATTAAAAATCTACTCCCGCCATAATTTAAATCAATCCCCTCGTTCAGCGCCCTCTTCACGTCGACCAATCAACTAACCTCCGCAATTAATATTTATATCCGTCCATAGATGGCCGTCGCACTCAAGCTGTCAAATTTCCTGTAAATTGTAGATTGTATACGATCTGTCAGATTAGATATTTTGTCCAATACGTATACGTGTACATAAATTGAATAAAACTACTGAATAGAGAATAAATTATGTTTTTGTATTTATCTTATAGTGAGTAAGTGTAAATTTATCGAACCCCGGCGAAAATGGGTTTGTGTAAGTGTCCAAAAAGGAAAGTGACCAATCAATTCTGTTTCGAGCACAGAGTTAATGTTTGCGAACATTGTATGGTAACAAATCATTCGAAAGTAAGTTTAAGCGATTGATGATATGATAAAAATCACAACCCGATTCCAATTCCAGTGTATCATCCAATCATATCTGCAATGGTTACAAGATAGCGATTACAATCCGATATGCGAATTGTGTATGAAAGAGTTGAATTTCGAGGATTGTATTCGATTAACATGTTATCGTAAGTGTCTCTTGAGTCTCTCAATAATTTACGTTAGTTCATTATAAAATAATCTCGATAGATGTATTCCATTGGTCATGTCTCGATAACTATTCAAGGCAATTGCCATCCACGACAGCCCCAGCGGGATATACGTGTCCTTCGTGTAGAGCAGCGTTATTTCCACCTGCGAACCTAGTTAGTCCCGTAGCTGATGTGCTTCGCGAGAAATTAGCCGGAGTCAATTGGGCTAGAGCCGGTTTAGGATTACCTTTGGTATGTGTAAATATTGATAATTTAATAAGAAATCATGTTTAATTCTTATCAGTAATGTATATGATAATCATATCTGCATGTTAATATAAATAAAATACAATTTTAATTAGAAAGTAGGTCAATTTCCTTGTATCGTTCTTAGTATTGTCTACTTTGCTATCTTTCTTCTGAAAGCATACAATTAGAGTTACTTTCCGACAGCTGTCAAACAATATTCTGATTGCTTTTCTTTTATTTGACAGCTATCGTAAATATTTTAACAGTAACGACCTTCATTTTACTATTTTATTGTTTTTGAGTTGACAGCTGTCAGAAGTGACACCCCTCAAAACGTGAGCTTTTGTTTCCAATTTGACAGCTTTTAGAACAACTGTAATAACAGTACAGATCGTCGGAAATATTTTAATTAATCGAACTGTCAAAGTTGAAAAAAAAACCTACTATTTATAATTCGACAGCTTTCGACGCTTAAAAATGCGACGACATGCTTTTCTGGTTACGAAAAAATCGGGGAAAAATTAACTTGATTTTTACAATTTGACAATTGTTGTATAAATAATTTGATAGTTATACAACCAATTTTACAGGTGTCAGAAGTTTGACAGCTTTCACAAAAATTACAACGTCTGCAAGCGCGGAGACTAAAAAATTTAGTATTATTTTTGCAATTTGACAGCTGTCAGATTTATTTCGATTACTAATTGCTTTGTTAAAGTGGGTCAAAAAACCTCTATCGAGAATACGACAGCTTTCAAGAATGCTCTACCGATTACGATACTTAAAATTACAAAAATAGACTTGATAAAAATTTTTGACAGCTGTCAGATTTATTTTGATTACTAATTGCGCTATTAAAGCGGAATAAAATAACTACTGTTTACAATGTAACAGCTCACATACATGCTTTGCTGGATACAACAATCAAAATTGCAAATAAATAACTTGACAGTACAATTTGACAGCTGTTACAAACAATTTGACGCTTACGGCCAGTCTGACAAGCTACCGTTTTTATAAATTCGGAAGTGACACCACTGTTAAAATATAAAATAAACAGTATAGAAACTAAAAAAGAAATCAAAGACTACTTTTTCCAATTTGACAGCTGTCAGATTTATTTCAATTATTACTTGAACTGTCAAAATGTGAAAAAATAACTGCTGTTTACAATGAGGCAGCTTTTAGAATTGCTCTGCCGGACACAACACTGAGAATAGCAAATAAATATCTTGACAGTACAATTTGACAGCTGTTATGAGCAATTTGAAGGTTACGGCCAGTCTGACAAGCTACCGTTTTTATAATTTCGTAGGTGGCACCACTGTTAAAATATAAAATAAACAGTATAGAAACTAAAAAAGAAATCAAATACTGCTTTTTCCAATTTGACAGCTGTCAGATTTATTTCAATTATTACTTGAATTGTTAAAGTGGGACAAAATAACTGCTATTTACGTTCGTGACAGCATTCACAAGTGCTTTGCTGGTTACGACACTAAAACTTGCAAGTAAATAACTTGATAGTACAATTTGACAGCTGTTATGAACAATGTGACAGTTACAGCCAGTCGGACGAACTACTGTTTTTATAATTGCCGAAATTACATCTGTTAAAATATAAAATCCCTATTTACAGTCTGGAACAGTGTGGAAAGTGAAAAGCAAATCAAATCCTGTTTTTTCCAATTTGACAGCTGTCAAATTTATTTCAATTATTACTTGAACTGTTAAAATGTGAAAAAATACCTGCTATTTACAATGAGACACCTTTCAGAAATGCTTTGCTGGACACAACAGTGAGAATTGCAAATAAATATCGTGACAGTACAATTTGACAGCTGTTGTGAACAATTTGACAGTTTTATACCGTTTTTATAATTTCAGAAGTGAGACCCCTGTTAAAATATAAAATAATTTTTTTGTACTCGCTTATCAAAACCTGTCATTTCACGATTCGATTTGCGTGCGTAAAAAGTCACTTTAAGCACGAGTGCGTAAAAGTAAAGTTGGTACTTACTGGAACTTGATTAATTTAGTGAGATTTTAAAATCATAAATTCCTAACCTTAATACTATGCTACCCAGTTCGTTGTTTTTCTATGAAAATAAAAGGAAATGAAATAGAAATTGATATATTTGCAAGGTATGTAATTCAATGTCAGAACAGCAACAAATATTATATAAATTACCATTTTGAATTTGATAATTTTAAATTAAATGTCATTTCAAATAATCAATACTGCCAACTCAAATTTTTTTAATTAATATCAAGAGATTAGTAGTGTGTCATACACGATTACGTATTTAACAATATATATTATTATTATAGTTCTCGTACAAAAAATATTGTACAAACTTCGTGCGTGAAACATTTCGCGAATTCGTGTCCATAAAGCGCTCGCCTTACGGCTCGCGCTTTAAACTGGTCACTCATTCGCGAAATATGATTTCACGCACTTGGTTCGTAAATAACTATTACAGCCTGGAACAGTATGGAAACTGAAAAAGAAATCAAACACTGTTTTTTGCAATTTGACAGATATCAGATTTATTTCAATTACCAGTTGGACGGTTAGAATGTTACACTTGTCAAAATAGAAAAAAATGTTTTTATTATTTGACAGCTGTCACGAATGTTTCGACCGCTGAAATGTCAAAATATGAGAGAATAATTGACAGTTTGAAATATTTCGATAGTTGAACTGTCAAAATGGAAACCTTTTTTTTGCTTGCAGTTATCGGACGACAGAGAGCTGAAACCGACGGTGAACCATCACGCATCGCAACCGAGTCCGAGCATCTCACCCGGCCCACCGTACTCCGTAGTGCACGTCGAGGAGCAGAGCACGTTCAACAGGGAATCGGGCGACAAATATCAAGTGCCGTCGTCGCGGCGGGTATTCCAGGACATCCGCGAGACGCGCGGCGTCACGTTCGACCACGACGAGGACAAGTACAAGAGACGGCCCGCCTCCGAATGGTTCAAACGTATGTGGAAGAACGCGATAGGGGCGCATCCGAGAAGTAGGACGGGCGGTTCCATATACAAGAGGTACTGCATGCTGGCGATAATCTTGGTGTTCGCCGTCGCCGTGATATTCCTCACCATTTCCAGATTGAGCAAGTACGCCAGCGATAACGATCCGATGTGGGATATACGTCAGAATCCCAATTTGCATTTCGAACAGAAAGATCAACGATTTAACGCATAATTTTTTTTTGTATTTTGTTTTTGTAGGACGTGAATGAATTATCGTAATTAATTAAAGTACATAATGTTTTACAAATTAAAATTAATTATTGTTTATACACACATATTATATTGGCAATAAAATTGTTTTAGTTTAAAAGTGTGGTACGAAAAGGGGCGGGAAATATAAATAAGCCCCCTGTTTGTTTGTTTTGTTTTTGTTTTATTTTTGTTTATATTGCAGTCCGGAAGTAATTAGCACAACAATATAAGGTATATTTATTGCTAAATTCGTAAGTATTGTAAGTATCGATTGAAAGCATCATCTATAATTTTGCAGTTTAATTACTAGTGCAATTATAATTCAGCCATATTCCGTTCGATGTCGCCTGAAAGAAGAAACAATGATGACAAATGCTTGACCTCATACTCATGATCATGATTATTGATAAACAGGGTTAATTACAAAACTAGACTTGTGTCCGAATACGCATTTAGTACACAAGAGTGATCCAATAAGTTTGAGGGCAAGTTGAATTTCCCGCTTTTTATTTGTTATCTTAGGTTGGTCAGAATGACTGTAAAACATTCGAAAACGTATGATTGTTGATATAAATAATTTTGTTCTATCCGGTTTTTCCTTCAGTTTCTTCTGCGTTTTTTGAGTGTTTTTGTTAGATTTTATTAGAATTGTTTTTTTTTCGAAACAAACAGTCGTGTAAATATGTTCGTTGAGACGTCTATGAGTTTACGACAGGTTGGCCAATTAAAAAAAAATGGCGGGAAATTCAACTTGTCCTCGAACTTATTGGCTCAATCTGTATACTACAACCTAGTCAACAAGCCTCACCACTAGTAAGCCACGTCTCTGCGAACGCATATGAACTAGAAGTAAGTAAACGAAAATGTAAGCTAAAATGTGTACTTGCAATTCTACCAACTTCGCAATAATAAGTTTTTCACTGTTTTGACGGGTTTTAGTTTATAAATGAGCTGTATTCACCTTCGTTTGAAGCAGTTGTTCTGGGAATTACTGTTTTTTTTTTTTTTTTTGTTTAAAGACGTTGAAATTTATTTTATTTATTTACTGTCATATTTATTATGGCTTAAATCGTCTGATCCTCTTGAATATTATCAACGCCATGATACGTTTAAAATATTTCCCGTCCATCTGGAAACATGCCCGCGTCCGGGTAATACAAAAGAAGGGCAAGGACAGTCACTTCCCTCACAACTATAGACCAATAAGTTTGCTCTCCAATGTCTCAAAAATCGCGGAGGCTATCCTTCTGAATCGCCTTAGAGCTGAAATAATCGAAACCAACATCTTGCAGGATGAGCAGTTTGGTTTTAGGGAGGGACTGTCAACAGAATTCCAACTCCTCAGAGTTACCGAGGAAATTAGAAACGCCCTTGAAAGACGCGAGTCTACCGGCGCAGTTTTTGTGGACGTCAGGAGTGCCTTCGACTGTTTGGCACGCTGGGCTTCTCTTTAAAATGCATTCTGCCGAGATCAATCCAAATATTATAGGCCTTATAAAGTCCTACCTCACGGGACGATCGTTTGACGTGGCAGTTGACTCTTCTGTCACCTCCAACAAGCCCATCCTAGCTGGGGTCCCACAGGGGTCTCTTCTCGGCCCGGAGTTGTTCCTGGTTTTTATGTCTGACATACCAAAGGCGGCAGGTACCAAGTTGGTCATATATGCGGACGACACGGCGATTTACACGTCGTCGAGATCGGATGCCCTGATCTGCACTAGGTTGCAGGGTGCTATCGACGACCTTCTTTCCTGGTGTACGAAATGGCGATTAGCCATAAACCATAAAAAATGCGTAGCCATTCGATTCTCGAGGAAAAGAACTGCCCCTCCAGAAAATATCTTTATCGAGGATGTCCGCCTACCATGGAGCTCCACCGTTAAATACCTTGGTATGACGCTGGACTCCAGGCTTACCCTAAAGCACCATTTTACAAATACCGTGGCTAAATTTATAGCAGCGAGGTCCGCTGTATCTCAGTTTCTGTGCAGCAAAAGCCAACTTAGTATAAAAGTAAAACTTTTAGTTTACACAACTTTTTTGAAGCCAATTCTAACGTATGGCTCCTTAGTTTGGTCCAGTGCTGCAATTACTCATCGTAAGAGATTCAATGTCCTACAAAACAAGATCCTCAGATATATCATTGGCGCGCCTTGGTATGTCAGAAATGTACAAATCCACCGGGACTTAAAGATGCCAACTCTTCTCCAACACGCTGCTCTAATGGCCGAGAAAACCTTTACAAGGGTATCTCGAGCCGACAACCCCTTGGTTAGGGAATTGGCTCACCTCGATCCCGACAGGCCTCCTCCTCGGGTGAGGGTGCCCCGGATATCTACCACCACCGAGGCTTAGCCCGATTTGCTTTTTCAGGCTGTTTCGGCTGGATTTGCTGTCTTGGCTTTTTTTTTTTTCTTGTCTGTGTGAGGTCCCATTTACACTTTTGCCATGCTTGTTTTTATCTTTACATTATTAAACTCGTTTTATTTCTACACTGATTGTTTTGTATTGTCTGATCGATTTTGCCCTCCTGGCTCTCTCGCTAGCCCCAAATTTAGTTTTTTTTTCTTTTTTTTGCCTCTACTGACGACATTTCAGCCTAATTTGTTAAAATCAACGGGGGATGGTCCCGTACTAAGTAGATGACAAAAGGGTTTAAGGGCCAACGTCCAACCCTAGCAATGGGATGGAAGACCTTCGTCGTCGTATGGCTTAATTAGACCTCTATCGACTCCACACGAAATCTACAATGCGAGCATTCTCAAGTGAAGTGTAGTGGTAGCATTGATTTTTTACATTCTACAGTTAGCTACATTGAACAAAGATGTGCTTTCTGTCATTTAGGTGTTCTCGTTTGCTGTCATTTTGTTGTTATTTCTTTATTGTATTTGTTACCGTCTATATGTTAATATTTGGGATTTATTGGGATTCCCGCATATTTGTAGATTACTGACGCAGACTGAGGTAGACCTATAGAGGTCGGTGTGGAGCACATATTAATAACAACGTAAATTTTTAATATTCATGTTGACGTCACGCCAAAATCAATTTGCATTTTATTAAATAGCATATTTATGTTTTCTGTCACTGTATTGTAAGAAGATGGTATTTCTAACACATCACAATCACTTATTAAATATTTTGCCCAACTGCGTTTGCAATATCAAAGAATGAAATTTGAGTATTTAAATTTCGCGGGTTCGAAGTTTCAAGCTTAGTTTACCGAAACTTTACGTGACGCATGACATTTGTCAGATTTGACTTAAATCACTACATATTCTGCAATTTGCTTATCTAATAATAACTATTTGAACATATTTCCCATACAAGTACTATTTGCACAACAAAAAGGCTAAAATATTGTGTTTTTAAAAGTCAGGGAAATTCCATCGCGCGGGTATACGATGCAGATTTAATGCAAGTTGGTCAATAAGTCAAACACTCAACATCAAATTATTGTTTCTACATAAGCTAAACATTAAAATAATTAATTTTGAACGTTTATCAGTTACCAAGTGACATGTAATGACATGTATCAAATTTTGCGTTTTACGCAAATATGCATCAGGTAAATAACAATATTTCCGCCCTTCAAAATTTGAAATATTGGCGGCAATTTCAAGAAGTTGTTGATTTCATTTCTTATTAAAATTGGTCATATTTTGTACAATTATACGTTAAAAAATTAGCTGATTAAGAATTTTACAGTAAAAAAACCACACCTCATTTAAAAAAATGCAAATCGAATTCGGTGTGACCTTATGATGAGTAGTATAAAATGAATATTTTTATTAAAATGTGCTTCCCTTAGAACTTTATCTTTACCTGGTCCGATTTTAGATTTCTTATTTAGTTTTGCCATAATTTCAATGCATCATTTTAAGTGGCCCACTGTGTACATCAAGTAAACGCGTCCGAATTACTTCTGAATACATGCATACTTGGAACGTATGACGAAAAGACTTCCATTTACAATACGCCAGTTCTTAGAAATACTGTGCAGGTTACAACACGTAAAAATTGCGAAAAAAAAACCGATTTTACAACGTGACAGCTGTCATAAATAATTTTGACAGTTACGCCCGGTCGCGTTTATAATTCTATAAGATGTCAGAAATTGTATTTCGTTGAACTGTCAAGATACATATTTAAAGAAAGCTATTTACAATTTGACAGCTTTCGAAAACGTTTTGATTGATTAAACTGCCAAAATTATTGTAAGTCGATAATTTTGCGCGTTATTCAGAATCTGATAGCCACGCATTTATCCGTGTTGATTGAAAAACGTCATTTTGACGTCCACCCAGAGACGTCGACTATAGATCTCTGCAGTCTACGGCACATCAAGGCTTCGTTTCTTGACGTGGTGTCGATAAGAAAATTGATAAAATTAGATTTGTTCGAAAATATTTAATCATATTAATAAATTATTTTAAAATGTCAAAAATTAGGCAATTATCACCGATAGAAAGCCGTCATTATCGCGTTCTTATGGAGATAATTGGTACACAAAGGGAATGCTCATAGTAACCATCATCTCATGAGGTGTCACGCTATTTTAAAAAAATGTCAGATGCAATTAACATCCTGTCACAATGTCCACGTAACGATTAATTAATTCCCTAACTAACCGATGAAGATCGTAACCAATCATGACGAATTAACACCCAAATCCCCGTAACACCCCGTAAGATGGAACAATCTAAGGTGAAACGTGTGCTAGACGATGAAGACGGTAGCAATAAATACGGGTACCGTCCGACGGGGTACCATTACATGCCGCGAAAAATGTCTCGAGTGATCACGGTACGCCGACGCGAACTCTACCTGATACAAAAACAAACAGCAGACTCCTGCTGTGGAACATCCACGGAGATTAAATACCAGAAAGCGAAAGGTAAAGAAGAAGAAATAATCGAAGTCGTAGGACCAAACACCGATAGATATACCGAAACTTCTAAGAGTTTTTACGAGTTATTAAAGACGAACCCTCCATTATTAAATAACGAGAAACGATGCGTCGATACCCAATGCGAACTGTCAGAGAATCGGACGGTTTCCGTGCAGAATTTGTTGACTACCGAACAGAAATCGAGTCAATATCCGTCGAATGAACAATGCGAAACGATTCCGGATCCACCGGATCATCATGATCCAGCGTTGGAGGATTGTCCGGCGACGGTTACGGAACAGGAGGAGCCTAAAGATAAGGTAGAAGTTGAGGCGTCTCCACCGAATAGGACATGCAACAAACGTACACAAACTAAGAGCATCAACAAGCAATTTCCTTGCCCTTGCTTGTCGCCGAATGTGAGGAATGACGAGATGATGTGCGACGCGAACTTTTATAAATGGTGGGCGATGCAAATGGCGAAGGATCGTGAAGCTGCCATGTTAGCACGGGAAGTCGCAGCTAAAAGGTAAATTCGCTTAATTGTAATTTTATTCGGAAGTTGTGCTGCTTTTTTGTTCTTTTATTCGATCGATTTAATCATCGTGATATAGGTATTGTCAACGTGTTGTAGGCATCCTGAATTTCTCCAAAATGAGTTTTAAAGAATGTGGAAAAGTTCAAGAAGGAAACTATCAAAAGCAACATGTTCTCAATAAATACAACAACAGCCAAAGGTCAATTTTCGAAAAAACGAAGCTAGTAACGCCCAACACGATATGCTTCAATTGTTCTTGTTTTTATAAAAAGTCGTTAGATTCTTGCCTTCGAATTGGGGGTGAGGGAGGAAGAGGTGAAGGCTAATTTCACGCAGACGATGTTAGTGAACTAACCTTCTTAGCGATGTTTGAAAAGACGTTACCAAGGAGCAAACGTATATATTTTCTTGAACAGCCAGTCAGGACTAAAGGTTTTAAGGGCAACGAAACTGCCGATGGTCTTGTCATTCTATCTCTGCCATTCAGAGCCATTCTATGGTCTTATCAAAGAGCTGCAACACTGATGGGAAAGTGAGCAAAAAGCTCGCACTGGACCAATACTCTAAAACTTTCAGCCAACAAGGCTGGAGCTCAACAGAAGAAACTTTATACTCACTGGCCATGGCCCTCTGAGGTACCACCTGAAGAAGATGGGCAAGGTGAACTGTGATAAATGCCGATTCTGGAACGATAGAGCACATTATGTGCAACTGCGAGGATCAGAATCATAGTCTCCAAGAAATACCTAGATTTCTTCAGAAGTCTGGAGATCAAGTAGGACTAAACGATTAAGGGCACTCACAATAGAGATTATAGATCGCAATGAAGAGAAGCAGCATTGGCTACACTACGCACTGCTAATCTGGGAGAACTTTGAAAACAACAAATAACTGGGAAAACTTTGAAAATTTCGAATTTCGAAATAGGTGAAAAGAGAGAAAGAGAGAGATGGAATTTCGCAAAGTATTGAGGGCTGAAACCTTGAAATAAAACAAAGGTTAAGGTTTAAGGTGGGGGCGGGGAAGGAGGAGGGTAATAATAAGTTGGTAAAACTTTCAAAGTTTCAAATTTCGAAAAAAGGGGAGCAGATCAAAGAATGTCTTTGAAATCTCAGTATGACTCAGCACTAGCACTTTTATTTTCGATGTTAGGGTTAGCAATTTTATTCGGATTCTTCGGAGTGCCGTGCCATCAGGATAAATCTTTTTTAAAACGAGTTGGTATTGTTTTACCGTTCGTTTCAGAGGTGACAAAATCATCGCAATTTTTGTATTAGGATTAACACGAAGTACATTACTGGGGGAAGTTCCATCATCTGCTAAGCATCTTTTAGATGAATTCGGACTGCCGTGTTAATTCGAACCAGAGCTAAAGTATTTTGAATACTCCTTCTGACTATTTTCTCAAATGGCAACGTTTTCAAGCTCCCCAGTTCTGTCAGTACAGTGTCATCTTTAACTCCATAAAACAATAGCATTGCACCAACGTCAAAAACACGTCATAAGATTAAAAGCACATTTACAAAAAAGGTGTAATACTTCTCTGTATACGGTCAGCTTAGAACTTAATGTCAGCCTTTAAAATGACGTCATAGTGTTACGTGAAATAATGTTATCATCATTGTTACGTCGCATTATCTTAATTCGAATGTAATGACGTCAGAACAACGTCATTCTGTTTTTTTTTTGCTAGATGATAACGCTATGAAGTCAATTTTGGTAACCATGGAAACCAAGTTAGATGAAAAACGTAGAGTGAATACGAATACGTCAATATGACGTGGTCGATGACCTGTACGAGTAAATATAACGCAAAAAAACGACGTTATTCGTACGTCAAATGGTTGACATCCTCCACTACTACGTACGCGCTAAAACACCACCACCGGTACGTCAGATTGGCGTCAATTTTAGGTCGCTAGCGTAGAACGATTAACGGTATTTTCAATCGATGGCTTTCTAACGTGATTAGCGGAACGTCGTAAGGGTCAAATTCATAAATGTCACTTAAGGCTCCCTCATCCTAAACTCATACTTACTGCGCCACTTAGTTACTTATCGAAATTCATAGACATCAGTTAGTAACTCATCTATCAAGACGCTTACTCGTGCTTATGAATCATAAAATTGAGGTGAGAATTTAAGATTTCCTCCAATGAGTGAGAGATGAGGTAAGAATGAGTGCTACGTAAGTGAAAACTATGAATTTGACTCTTAATGTTTATCGTTAAATGTGTGTTCGATATTTCTGTATAAACGTCAAAATGACGTGGTCAATGACCTGTACGCCGAGCTAGAAAACAAATAGAAATTATGTTATTTGTGCGTCAAACATTGACGTCATTCGTACATCTAAAAGCGATATTTTCTGAACTGTAACAAATTGACGTCATTTTCTGTAGTACTGCAGTACTTCAGTCGTCCTACTAAATGGGATGTTGTTAAAATATGACATCGTGTTGTCATCATTGTGTGTGACATTAGCTGGATCATTAAATTTCGAGGTTTTCAATGTCAGCAACCGTGAGATGGTGTGGTGGTCCTTTTATAGGGGGTTAATACGTTGCGCGAGTCCAGGGGAACGTTTTCTTATAATTGGCGGTCTTCGCACGGATATCGAAGATCCGTTCGCAGTCTACCTATTCCGCCACAAAATTAACGATAATTTTAAATTATTCAATCATTTTTTTTTTCTTCCAGATACGCCCTATCATATCCGGACGAGGTTTATCCCGCTTGCGGTTTCGTCCTACACTGTCAACCAGCTGGCGCTATACAAGAGGAGTACCGGAAAAAGTTGATCAAAGAAGAGATTTACGAGAAGCAATACAAGACGCCCAAACAGGATTACTACTCCGCGTCGCCGCCCAAAGACCCGAGACAGGAGAAGAGGTGGTCGTTCGTGAAGACGCTGAATAACGCCTTCAAGACGATCACATTTTACAGCTGTTATAAATAATTTTGACAGTTTCGACCGGTTGATTTTATATTGTCAAGATATTTACAATTTGACAGTTTTCGAAAATGTTTTGATTGATTTTTTAAACTGTCAAAATTGTAAGTCAATAATTTTGCGCGTTAGTCACTACGACTAAGATGCGCAGCAGCCGGTTTTGACTGATATCAAGTCGTTCGAGTTGAGAAGCATCTTGAAGAATTGGAGCTTCTTCTCCTGCACAGGAGAGGAGTCAAACCCGCCAAGGTGGACGCGGAAACTTAGCGGTGATGTAAGAAAAATGCTGCTTGAAGCTCAACCTCCCGTACAGAGTCATGCCGAGGTATTGGACGTGCATTTCCCACGGCGACCTTTGACCCCCCGACGGTCATGTTTACGGGTGCAAGATCGCGTTTCCCAAAGAATCTAATATCCACGCGTTGATTGAAAAGCGTCATTTTGACGTCTACCCACAGACCTCGATCGTCTATAGATCTCTGCAGTCTGTGGCACATCAATATAAGGCGTCGTTTCTTGACGTAGTGTCGATTAGAAAATTGATAATAAAATTAGATTTGCCCGAAAAACTGTGTTTATTAAAATATTCGATCATATTAACCCTTTAAGTGGCAAAAGAGTGGGGGTACTTTAATTTATTTCTAACTTTCTTTTAAAAATATAACTAGCTTGTGAAATACGGAAAGGCAATCTTTGCATAAAGCAACATTACACATTTTGCAAATCATATCTTTTTTCTTTGTGCTACAATGTGCACAGCGTCGATAAGTTGTTTTTTTCTCCAGCATATGATCCCCAACAATTACGAGTCCTCATAAATCTTCTCACTTGTGTTTGTACTATTTCCTACCCTAATAATATGGTTTCAGCTTCATCGCTAACCGAGTTGTCTGAGTCAAAGTTGTTGCAAGCTTACAAATCGTAATGCTAAAATTTTCTAATCAGGTTATAAAGTATAGACTTCGGAATAATATGATTTGAAAATTTGTTGTATTTTGTGCTTTATTTAGTACAAATTCCTCATGAGAAAATACTTCGTCATCATAACCTATAAAGCAGTTGCAGCTAAGTTTATTTTTTTACTATGTGGCTATGTCAAAACACAATTTTATAATTATTTAAGACACTGACCATAAATTCGACACTTTTTCAAACTTTTGATAAAAATAAGAAAACTACCTCTTATATTTCAAATTCTTGAATGGTGGTGGCATCCTTGATATTCCTGGAAATTAAGCAGTTGGTACCACTGCCACTAATTATGTCAATGTAATCATTATGTCAAATGTCGTGGGTTGCTTGGATGTGTGAAATCTCTGTTCAGAGCGCCAATTTCTTATAAGGTAAGTGGTCATTAGAGCTAAGGTCTACAGTGTACTGTGAGCGCCCAATGCAATTCTTAATCCAACTTTCTATTTTAGATAGTTATTAAAAAAACTTTTTTAACGTATTCTTGTTGAATTTTGGTCAAAAATGATTGAGGTTATTAAAAAATGCCTCTGTCGGAATAATGTTCAAAAAACAAACGACTGACTCTAATTCGACACCGCCTGTCGAATTTATGGACAGAGGATAAGATAATTTTCACCAAAAATGTCGAAGTTAGGGTCACCAAGCTGTAAATGTATATTCCGACGCTAAGAAATAGAACAAAAAAACTATAAACGTTGCAAAGGGACCTTGATGGGTTGACTAGCTGGTGTCAACGCAATATGCTCCCACTTAATGTTGGCAAGTGCTCTGTTATGAGTTATACAAGATTAACCAGACCAATTCTCTTTGATTATCAAACTTCTAAAGAAAGCTTAAAGCGAAAACAGACAGTAATGGATCTAGGTGTTACTTTCGAGTCTACATTTCGGTTTTCTAAACATATACAAAATATTACATGTGTGGCCTGCAGGAATTTAGGTTTTGTTAAGCGTAATACACAGGACTTCTATAATATTAGATCCATTATTTTACTATATAATTCACTTGTTAGATCTAGGCTAGAGTTTGCCTCAGCCATATGGGCTTCGTCGACCAGAAAGGACATCGACTTGATTGAAAAAGTACAAAACAAATTTTTGAGTTATCTCTATTTTAAAAGACACGGTCAAAGGCCGCCCTTTCAGTCATACGACCATATTCGAAGGGAATTTGCACTGCCTCGTCTGCTGCATCGTACATGGGTGGGTATGCTAAACATCCTATATAAAATATTTAACAATATCTTTAATAACGCTACACTGCTTTCTCTCTTCCGTCTCCACGTGCCGTACTACAGCTCAAGACCTCGCCCGCCCTTGGTTGTTGATCGAAATGATCTGTCGCCTATTAACAAAATCTGTAAATTGTATAATAACTACTATGAAAAGATTGAGGTATTCGGAATATCCCGAGCTAGGTTTTTATGTTTAGCAAGACGTTTCATATATTATGGAGAAAATCAGAGCCATTAATGCTTACTCTAACTGCGTTATAGGACACTATTTAAATCTTCCTTGGAGTTATGCATGCTGCCCCTAGCGTTCTAAGTATTTATAAACATCTATTCTTTTTTTTTTTTTCTAATTGTATGTAACTTACGTCACTGTTATTATTATATACATAGGTAAGGAATTCATGTAATTTGGGGTTTCCCAGTTTGAATTCTGAATGAATAAATAAATGAATAAATAAATAAATAAATTATTGACTTTAGGATAAAAGTTCATAGGAAAGTTTTTGTTCAGAATAAAATTTTCTGTCGACCGTGAGAACTGTATACTGGGTGTCCCATTTAAAAAAATTACGTTTTTCACAATATCACGTGACCCAGTACGTCAATTATTATTTTTTAAATGCCATTGTAATTTGCTTGAAAAACTACACTAGTTTGCCTATTTAACCAACTTTGTAGCTCCGATAATAACAAAGTTAGCAATAGTGCCGACTTAAGTTTGAAAACCCTGTATAGACAACTATTTACAGAATCGATTACCGAAGTACATATTTGCTCCCACAGTACAAAGATATCTATGTACGTGAAAAGAGTTCTCTTATTAATAGACAATACTCCAGCTGATCCACCCCAGTTGGAAGAAGATCTAACCGAAACATTTAGCTTTATTAAAGTAAAGTTTTTACCTCGTAATACCACGCTTATTTTACAACCAATGGATCAGCAAATTATAGCGAATTTAAAAAAGCTTTATACTAAGGTTCTATTTCAAAGATGTTTTGAAGTTACCACAGACACAGAATTGACTCTCCGAGAATTCTGGAGAGATCATTTTAACATTCTTCATTGTGTAAGACTCATTGGGCTTTGCCTGAAAAAAAATGATGGCCTGAGGCTGTCCAAGAAAGAAATGTGGAGATAAATGACGAACTTCTTGATTAAGTTATTTCCTTAAGTAGGACTACGGATTTGGAGGTTAACGCAGATGACATAGAGCAGTTGATAAAAGAACATGACATTCAATTCACTACTGAAGAGTTGCAGGAATTTGGACAAGACGAGCTGAAAGAAGGAAATGAAGAGGAGGAAAAATTCCAACAAATTAGCTACAGAGAATCCTACGATTATGGAATCATTTAAACGAAGCTATTAAAAGATGGCATCCATGCAGATGAGGCTCTTGTTTCCAGAGCAACTAGTCTTTACAATGACAGCGTTATCAATCATTTCAAAAGAATGTTGAGGAAACGGCAGATTTAACCAACGATGGACATATATTTTGCAGCTCCCGTTTCTATAAGAAACAGAAATAATTCAGTGGTTTTATAATTTGCCATAGTATTTGACACAACCACTGACATTCCTGTCATACAAACAGTTGGCAATACTAAAATGGATACATTTAATTTTACCTCCCACTACCTTCTCCTATCAATAGGCTTTCGTAGTTCAAGTTGTTATCCTGTATACATTTAAAGAATAGTTTCTTAAGTGAAGTATAGATTTCGCCGATAGTAGAACGTTGAGGATGCATATGACCAGACAAATATTAGCTGTCGATTGTGGCTGTCAATTAATTTGAAAATTTACGAGATATCTGACAGGTGTCATAGAAACTTGTTTACGAACGTCCCTTGCTCCTCTACTTTAAAACTCGCCGTTCTGAATATACTGTGGCGTGCTCTATGTTTCAGTAATGGAACTAACACATCTTTGACCATAGTAGAATTCGTCAAAAATGACGTTAGTTATCGAGTACAACGACAATACAATTTATCAGAGCAATTATCGTCGATAGAAAGCGATCATTATCGCGTTCTTATGGAGATATTAGTACACAAAGAGAATGCTGTCACGCTATTTGAAAAAAAAAGTCAAATGCAATTAACATCCTGTCACAATGTCCACGTAACGATTAATTAATTCCCCAACTAACCAATCATGAAGATTTAAAGCGAATTATTTAAATTAACATCCGAACTCCCACAATCTAAGAGATGAAATATTTCTTAGACGATGAAGGTAGCAGCAACATATACGGGTACCGCCCGACTGGGTACCGCAACATGCCGCGACTCTACTTGATGCAAAAACAACCTGCGGCGGCCTCCTGCTGTGGAACGTCCAAACGGAATAAGAACAAAAAATCGAAAGGTAAAGAACAACCGGAAATAATCGAAGTATTAGGACCGTCTAAATACACCGACCCTTCTGGGAGTTACATATTAACGACGAACCCTTCGTCGAATAAACAACAACGATGCGTCCCTATCCAATGTAAACCGTCGAAGAATCAAACGGTTTCCGTGCAGAAATTGATACTCACCGACCAGAGATCGATTCAATATCCGTCGATTCAACAATACGAACCGACGACGCCGTCTAATTACGATCCGACGTCGGAGCATTCTTCTAAGAAGTCGGTGACGGTTGTGGAAAGGGAGCCGAAAGTTAAGATAGAGGTTGAGGCGCCGTTACCGGATAGGGCGTCGCAGAATACCGAAACTAAGAGCATCAGCGGACAGTTTCCTTGCCCGTGCTTGTCGCCGGATATCAGGGACGATGGGAGGATGTGCGACGCGAATTTTTATAATTGGTGGGCGATGCAAATGGCGAAGGATCGTGAAGCTGCCAGGTTAGCAAGAGAAATCGCAGCTAAAAGGTAAATTCGTCTAATCATTTCTGTTCATTCTTTTATTTTTTATAGCTGTCACGAAAAATCGCTTTATTATTAGTGTGTTAATTTGCTTGTACCTAGTTAAGAAAATATTAAGTTTTCTTAATATAATTTGATATGGCATCGTCAAGAAGAGTTTGTGTTCAATAATCCAAATCATTTTTGTTTTATTTGCGGAGAGTATAATCTGTGGCTTGGTTCTAAAAGGGCCAAAGTCTAAAATATTAACTTCATAGGGCTTCTGTTTTATCTAAGGCTGGACGAAGGGTCCGTTAGCCTCCGTTAGCAGGGTCTGTAACAATCAAGGGAATTTTTGGATCTGCAACTGGACGACCAAATCGCGACGGGATACTAGTCTGCCATCGATAAGATCCTCCTAGTCTCCACACGAGGAGGAGGTCTGTCGGGATCTAGCTCTTCCAAGTGCTGGATCAACAGGTTCTCCGACCGAGAGGCCCTCAAAAGAGTTCCCCTGGCCAGCGCCATCTCATATGCGCTCAGCGGCGGGATGTTCAAATCCCTATGGATTTGGGCATTGCTCACGAACCAAGGCGCCGCCACGATGATTCGCAGCACCCGGTTCTGGAGGATGTTCAGCCTTTTAACTTGCGATATACTGGCGCTGGACCAGGTCAGGACGCCATATGTTAGAATCGGTCGGAGAAACACCGTATAAATCATGAGCTTAATCCTTAAACTCAAGGAGCTCTTCCAACACAAGAAAGGAGCCAGAGCCGCGCGTGCACGAAGGAATTTGGCTGTGATTGTCGTAAAATGGTGTTTAAAAGTCAGCCTGGAATCTAGTGTTAAACCAAGGTATTGCACGCGCGTTTCCCAAGGTAACCTTTTTCCCCCAATTGTGATGTTCGTTGGGGGGAGGGGGGATTCCGTTTTCTGGAGAACCTTATCGCAACGCATTTGTCGGCGTTGATGCTAAGACGCCATTTGGTCGCCCAGTCACAAATCTCATTGACCGATCTTTGGAGCCTTCGACATATGAGCGCGTCGTTTCTTGAGGAGGTATATACGGCCGTGTCGTCCGCATACACAGCCAAACAAGTGGAAAATGACCTAGGTATATCGCTCGTAAATAGAATAAATAGTTCTGGCCCCAAAAGTGAACCCTGCAGTACTCCGGCGAAAATTCGCCTGCTGTCGGGGGGTGCATCGCTCAACTTTATCGAGAATGTTCTATCGGCTAGATAGGAGCCGATCAGTGCTATCATGTTGGGATTTATGCCAAACCTGCCCATTTTAAAAAGTAGACCTTCGTGTCATACCGAATCGAATGCGTGTGCAAAATCCAGAAAAACCGCACCTCATCTCCAGCGCATTGCGAATCTCCTCCGTCAAACGGAGGAGCTGAAAGTCGGTCGATAAGCCCTCTCGGAATCCAAACTGCTCATCAGGTAACAAGTTACCCTCAGTGATGAAGTCGCGCAGTCTCGAAAGAATTATGGATTCGGCGATCTTGGACAGGTTCGAGAGGAGACTTATCGGCCTAAAACTTGCTGGTGACGATGGATTTTTACCGCGCTTATGGAGCATGAGGACACTCGCATGCTTCCAGACGATCGGAAAAACGCAAAGACTCAGCATGGCATTTAGGATCAGTACCAAGATGTCAATGGCATTTGTTGGGAGTTTTTAAGGGCAGTATTGGCTATCCCATCATCCCCAGGAGCCTTTCCGTTCCTCCGACGATCTATGCAACCTAGCACCTCTTCCCGACCGACTTCGGGAAGCGGATCACCGCGCATATTGTGAAGTTCCCCAATGAAGAGGTCAACCTATCGGTGTAGAAGGCCGTATTGAGGTTGAAAATATTAACTTCTGAACTGTTTTAGTTAGTTCTTCGTATGGGTAGAATTCATTTAATTCCTCAGACGGCGACGTTTTTAAAAAGTTTCATAGTAAAGGCGACTGTTGGGCTCTATATATGGGTTTAATATTCCTTTAAATTTTTAACTTTTAGGGTAGGTAGTTGTAGAGGTGTTTGTGAAATAGGCACTAACTCTGGTATTGAAACATTTCTTAATCGCTTTCTCGTCAAGTCTAGTATCATAAATTCTTCGTCAGCGCACGTCAGAATTTTTATAAAAGCATTTTACCTAGATCATTAGTACAGTACTGCATCCATCGAATTTGTGTGTATAATATCACTTGAGCCTCAAGCTGATGCTTCATAGGAGGAACCTATGCATTTTGAGGCGAAAACTGACAGTAGTGATAGTGACTTTAAATGCGACCTGAAAGCGCCAAAACTATTCAACCAAGATGATTTAAACGACGTTTTCAGAGATCTGGGACTTCAGAAATCTTGGCTTCCAGGCTAAATGAAAGAAACTTAGTAACAAATCAAACGAAAATCTCTTATTACCGCACAAGAGAACAAAATCTCCTCAAATATTTTGCTGAAGAAAATGATTTCGTATTTTGTAAGGATGTACAGGGTCTACCAATAAGAATGATATAACTTTAACTTGGTATAAAATGAAAACGAATTGATATGTTTCTATGAATTGTGTTTTATTTTGTAATATATTATATAACATTATGTTTTAAATAAGACGTCATTAAGATGGCCACCTCGGCTGCGGCGACAGACGTTTAGACGACTACCCCAATTTTCAATCATTTTTTCCAACAAGTTGGGCTGAATTTCGCGAATAACTCGGGTGATGTTGACTTTTAAGTCATCGCAGGTTTGAGGATTGTTAGTGTACACCAATGACTTTACATATCCCCAAAAAAAAAAGTCCTTGGCGGCCAGTTGATAGGACCATGTCGTGAAATTATCCGCTCCTCAAAACGTTCTCTCAATAAATTCATTGTCGCTCGGGCAGTGTGCGATGTTGCGCCATCCTGTTGAAACCACTTCTGTTCCAGGTCTTCATTACGAATTATAGGCCAAAGAAAGTTTATTATCATGTCGCGATAGCGCTCTGCATTGATTGTTACAGTATGCCCATCTGCGTCCTCAAAAAAGTAGGGACCGATAATTCCGCCGGCATGCAAACCACACCATACAGTAACTTTCATAGGGTGTAATGGCCTCTCGGCTAGTTGCTGGGGATTGTTCTCACACCAAAAACGGCAATTTTGCTTATGGACAACACTATTAAGCCAAAAATGTGCCTCATCTGAAAAGATTATTTGTTTACCAAAATCGGCATTTTCTTCTAGCTGCAACAGCGCCCAATCGGTAAACGTTCTCCGCAAACCATGATCGGCAAGTTTCAATTCTTGGGTTAGAATCAACTTATACGGATGACATTGACATCGGTGACAAGCCCAATTGCTGAGAACGGCGCACAACGGACACATTAGCATTCGCATTCACGCTTTCCCTTACTGCAGCGATATTTTCAGCACTCCTTGCATTTCTTTGTCGTGTCGGTGGCTTACTATCCAGGAGAGTGTGATCCCGTTCAAACTTATCAATTATGCGTCTGATAGCGAGCTCGGAAGGCCGTCCACGTTGGCCAAAATCTCCTCGAAGAGCACGATAACAAGCTCTAACCGATCGCGCATTTTCGTAGTACCTTTGTACGATAACTATACGTTGCTCTTTAGTTAATCTATTCATCGTGAAATGTCAGAGTATACTAAGCACAATTGACGTTTGATTTGCGTTATGACAGTTAACACTGTGCACCTATGACCGTCGAAAGTTCTATCACTCCTATTGGTAGACCCTGTACCTGCGTGGTTTAATGGCGGCAATGGGACTTCAAAATTACATTGTAGTGAGTGGCGTTTATTCATTAGACCCATCAAAACGTAGTCTAAAATGTGTTCTCTTACACAATGGGAATAAATTAGGGTCGTATTGCCTACTGCACATTCCACAAATGTAAAAGAATAATATGGTCAACTTTCTTTTAGGCCAACAAGGTGGTTATACAAAATATCCCTTTTTTTCTTTGCTTGTGGGACAGTAGAGCTAAATATCAACATTTGATTAAAAAAGATTGGCCTTCTTGGGAAGTGCTAGTTGCAGGACAACAGAACGTGATAAACACACCTTTAGTATCAAGGAATCGTATAATTTTGCCTCCGTCACATATAAAACTAGTACTTATAAAACAATTTGTAAAAGGTCTTGACAAAAATAGAAATTAATCGAATGTAGGCTTTCACGGCCACTGTTCCATAAAGATGTATCTTTCGGGTATTGCCGTGGTTGTTGTGACAAACTTGACGTTTCGCTGATCATACTGTCAGCTTCTTCAGAAGTTCTCTAAAGACTGATGTTGATGTCTTCTGCTCCTCGTTATATACCCAGTCCCTGTTCCGCTCCAGTGATGCGTATCCGTTCCAGTCCGCTGAACCGTATGATCTCGGGTGCGTCGTCGTTGGTCCTTGCTGCTTCGGGCTCTCCAGCGCTAACTTCCATACCTTACTCAATCTGAATCTGTCTTCTCGGTTGAAGTTGTTCGGATTCTTCATTATTTCCAGGGATTCTCTTTTTATCCGTGGGTAGTAGTGATTGCTTTTGGCTAGTATCTTCACGTCATTGTAGTCGATTACGTGACTACTTCCGCGCTGTGGTAGTGTTCAGCTACTGCAGATTTTCCAGTATTTCCCTGTTCGACATCTCTGCGATGCTCTTTCACTCTGCACTGTATACTGCGCCCGGTTTGTCCAATATACGATTTCCCACACTGGCATTGAAGTTCGTAGATGCCTTTAGCTTGTAGTCCCGGTATGGGGTCTTTGTTGGATGGAAGCAGTTCTTTTATTTTCTTGACTGTGCTGAACCTGACGTTGACGTTCTTCTTCTCCAAGGTTTTCTTCAGCCTGTCCCTGACTCCAGCAATATACGGTAGGTGTGCGTATCCTGCTGGCTTTAGTTCTGAGTCATCCTTCTGTTTCTTTTTGGCTCCTGCTAATCTCCGAATCTCCTTACTAAATAGAACTGATTTAATTGGGTGTATTCTACTGGCAACTGCCTTTTTAAGCACTGGGCAGAAACTATAGGCACTAGAAAAGTTTCTAAGGTGAACTCAGTGTACTACATTCAGTGCTATCAGTAGAAAACGCTATCAATAATTAACCTCGCCAAACGTCACTTAACTGTCAATATACCTGTCAAATCAAAGCTGTAAAGAATAATTTTTTCGAAAAATCAATTTGAATAATTCCAAATTCATAATCGGTTCTTAAGTTAGACGAGATCTCGAACTGAAAAACATGTTAATTTGAGGGAGCGGCGGATTTTTAAGCGGAAACCCAAATTATAGTAATACGCGCATAATATATGATGAGATATTACATCCAAGATGAATACAATACTAATCTATGCGGCTGTCCCGATCCACAATTGCGTCTAACCTCAGACGAAGAAGTAATCGCACCTGCCGTAACGGAAACCGCTGCGCAAGAAATGTCCAAACCTACGGACGTGGTATCCGTCAAGCCTTCCTTCCTAGAACGGATACAGTACAAACCTTTTAACAATTCGCGTGCCAGAATCCGAACCGTTCCTTCGCAAACCGTTCCAGCTCGCGATGCTAGTGCCGCGTTTAAAGGTTCGATCCAGAAGGTGTTGGTACCGGTACCAGTTTCGGAACGGTACTCGAAAGAATTCGTTCTTTATCCTCACGCAACTTCTAATAACGGAAGGACTTCTAGGATGTACGACTCGAACGCTTACAATTGGTGGGGTTCGCAAGTCGCCAGGAGAGTATCTGATAGAAGGTAATTTTATAACCAAAATTAGGTTATTATAGGTAGTACTTACGAAACGTCAAACTAATGTCAAAAATTGTCATAATCGATCATTTTCCCGAACGAATTCAAATTAATTAAATCGTAATCGATTAAACTAATCAAGATCATAATCTAAACAATCATGTTAATCGAGTGTAAAGTTTAAAGTCGAGAATTATCCGAACCCAACCCAAATTATAGTAATACAGAGCCATTAAAAAAAAATCTATAAACGATGAAGGCTTATCTACAGACCGAATACAGTAGCGATCTGTGCGGTTTACGCCCTATATCGCGTTTGGTACCGGTGCCGCATCCCTATTACCAAGAAAATTCGTCGGCATCCTCCCCGCTATCGTCCAAACGGAGGAAATACAAGAGGTACAAAACCAATAGGGATCAATCTTACATGGTAGAACTGATGGGACCGTACAGATACCCGGGCGCCTCTACCAATTACGTGCTGACGACGAGGCCTTCTTCGATGAGACGACATCGATGTACGCCCGTCGAGTACGCGGAGCGTGTCCAAAATCAATCGTATCACCAGTATCAACCGTCTGTCGCCCCGATCCTGGAACGTGATCCTGAACTGAGGGAGGTGTATCACGCACCGTCGTCGTCGGTGCAGCACATGGTACCGAACCAGACCGGAACCAAGACGGTTCTTAATAATAGAGAATGTCCTTGTCCTTGTTTGTCGCCGGATATGAAATATTGTAGGACGTGCGATGGTAATTTCCAAAATTCGCGGCCTTCGCAGGTGGCTAAACAACGCGAAACTGTGGAACAAGAATCAGAAAGGTATATTCATGAAATTTATCGATTTAGCACAATATTTAATTAGGTACACCTTTCCATCTTTAATACTAATGTTCTTGATGAATCAAACTTCATTATCGAAACTTATACAGCGACTCTCACGAAATCCGTTAATTAGAAAGTTTAGGGAATCTACTGTTAGTACTATTCGGAAATTTTGACATTTGCAACTGTCAAAATTTCAGAATTGTGCTAACAGTAGATTCCCTAAACTTTCTAACTGACGGGTTTCGTGAAAGATTCTGTATTTTTCCGTCTAGAGTGCTGTGACCACGCTAAACGCTAAATTCCTTTGTTTTCCGCGCTTACTATACCCAACAAACAATCTGACATCTGTCATGTTTTTTTTTATTTTTCTATATTGATTATTCATTAGCGCACGTGATAATTTCTATAAACAAAAAAAAACATCACAATAACCAAGTGAAACAATGACGTCATTAATATGACGTATTTTTAGAGTTATTCTCAAGACACAATTGTATACAAACATGACGTGTCTTTAATACCAAACATGAAAACAAAAATATACGTTCAACAACAATGAGGTGTGGTTAATGACACGTCGAAAACACGTCATTCAATATCACATTCAGCAATCATTCTCGTCTAAGATTGTTATGATTTGAGTGAAAAAAAAATAACAACGTCATTTCATTATTGTAACTTCTACGTCAATATGACGTTATCTTCGTTAGAAATAATATCATCTCCTTAGCTGGGTAATTACTGTCATGTTTTATTTTCGTTTCGTCTTTTTTTCTGCCAGTGTAGCGTCATCTTAATTGCAAAAAAAATGACATTGTAGTAACGTCAAAAACACGTCATGCAATGTCACATTCAGCAATCCTTTCGTCACTTTATTTGTCGTCATTAATTTTTGTTAAAATTAGTCTAACACAAGATTAATATTATTTGATTAAAAAAAAATAATAATAACGTCATCTCATTACTGTAACTTCTGCGTCAAATTGACGTTATCTTAATTAGAAATAACATCATCTCGTTAGCTGAGTAATTACTGTCATGTTTTATTTCCGTTTCGTCTTTTTCTTTTGCCAGTGTAGCGTCATCTTTATTGCAAAAAAAATGACATTGCAAAAACACGTCATGCAATGTTACATTCAGCAATCCTTCTCGTCACTTTACTTGTCGTCATTAATTTTTGTTAAAATTAGCCCAACACAAGATTATTATTTTTTGATTAAAATAAAATAACAACGTCATCTCATTACTGTAACTTCTACGTCAATATGACGTTATTTTAATTAGAAATAACGTCATCTCGTTAGCTGAGTAATTACTGTCATGTTTTTTTTCCGTTTCGTCTTTTTTCTGCCAGTCTAGCGCCATCTTAACTGCAAAAAAAATGACATTGTAGTAACGTCAAAAACACGTCATGCAATGTCATATTCAGCAATCCTTCTCGTCACTTTACCTGTCGTCATTATTTTTGTTAAAATTAATAACCCAATACAAGATTATTATTTAATTAAAAAAAAATAACAACTTCATCTCATTATTGTAACTTTTACGTCAATATGACGTTATCTTAATTAGAAATAACATCAATTAATTACTGTCATGTTTTATTTCCGTTTCGTCTGTTTCTTCTGCCAGCGTAGCGTCATCTTAACTGCAAAAAAATGACATTGTAGTAACGTCGAACAAACGTGAGAAGAAGAAAAATATATTTAGTAGCCTTTAAAAGTCTTTAAAATGACGTCATAGTGGCACGTGAAATGTGTCGCATCATCTTAATTCGACAAGAATGACGTTAGAATAACGTCATCCTGTTTTTTTTTGCTAGATAATAATGATATGAAGTCCATTTTCTTCTTAAATGGAACGTTATGGTTAGTGAAATAAACTCGAATTAGAAAGAATATTTGAAAAATCCTAAACTTTGTTAACCATGGAAATCAAGTTAGACGTATAATACGTAGAATGAATACGAATACGTCAATATGACGTGGTCGATGACCTGTACGGCGACTTCTACGAGTGAATATAACGCGAAAAAAAACGACGTTATTCGTACGTCAAATGGTTGACATTCTCTCCGACGGTGCGTCAGATTGGCGTCAGTTCAAGGACGCTAACGTAGAACGATTAATTGTCGATATTTTCGATCGATGGCTTTTTAACGCGATTAGCGTTTAACGTCGATTTAATGTTTATCGTTAAATGTGTGTTCGATATTTCTGTATAAACGTCAAAATGACGTGGTCAATGACCTGTACGGCGAGCTGTCAAACACTGACGTCATACATCTATAAGCGGTATTTTCTGAACTGTAACAAATTGACGTCATTTTCGGTCGTCGCACTAAATGGAAAGTTGTTAAAATATGACGTCGTGTTGACATCATTGTGGGTGACATCAGCTGCACCATTAAATTTCGAGGCTTTACTTCCGTCTATAATGTTTTTGTTTTAAACTTGACCCGTACAAAAGCTGTAGGCTTTTCTTCTACTCCCATTGTATGCGTCTCAAAAGATGTTTGTCCGTGAACACAATCAAGTGTGGAATGCTGAAAAAACAATTTTGATCCTCTTCAAGTCTTATGACAGTTCCATGCTTCCTTCCACCGATCCTTTCCAGGTTTATTGCTCTTAAATCTCCTTCTATCGTTTTATGAAGCGCTTCTTGTCGCGAAGCATTTTCAGACAGTTCCAGAACGCTTTCGAACCGTCACTGTCAGTTAAAAACTATACGTCAAATGAACTAAACTGTCAGAATGGCGCGTTATGAGTAACGAGAATTCGAAACTGAAATAGACTTCATAATAATCGGTCGTTAAGTTAATCGAGGTGGTTTGACGTGGCAAATTCGAGTTAACCCCAAATTGTAGTGATGCAACGTAGAGTTTAGAATGAGGTATTACGTACAAGACGAATATAACACTAATCTCTGCGGATGTCCCGATCCCCAACTGATTCTATCTTCTGAAGAGAAGCTACCCAGCAAAAATAAACATAAGAAGTCTAAAGGTGTTAAGAAACAAACTTTTAAGCCGGGAATCGTTTCGCCGGAACTGACATGCATATACGAATCTAAAGATGCGGCCACTAGCTATACGGTGCCAGCTAAACCTTCCTTCCTCAAACAGATCCAATGTAAACCTGTGGTAGAATGCGGGCCTTCGCGAAAAGAAATTCGAACGATTGCGTCTTCGCAAAGAATTCTCGAGAAACAACGAGATGGTGCCGTCCTTTACAGGGGGTCAATCCGTAAGGTGTCGGTGCCGGTTTTAGAAATGCAATCTAAAGAGTCAGCCAAAGTGCCAGGGGCCTTCTGTCCTTGCTTGACTCCAGGCGGACGTTCTTATAATTGGCGGGCTTCGCACGAATGTCGAAGGTCCGCCACAAAATTAACGATAATCTTAAATTATTCAATCACTTTTTTCCCCCAGATACGCCCTATCATATCCGGACGAGGCTTACCCCGCTTCCGGTTTCGTCCCACACTGTCGACCAGCTGGTGCTACGCAGGAGGAATACCCGGAAAAGCTGATCAAAGAAGAGGTTTACGAGAACCAATACAAGGCGCCCAAACAGGCATACTTCTTCGCGTCGCCGCCAAAAGAGCTGAAACAGGAGAAGAGGTGGTCGTTGGTGAAGACGCTGAATAACGCCTTCAAGACGATCACGACCCAAGGACGGAGGTCTCTCGAAGATTCTCCTCTGTGTAAATGCGGCGAGAGGCTCAACATCTGCGGACCGGAATATAAGAGGTGCGGCGGTATCGAAGGTGTCTTAATCCCTTGCGGTTTCAATTGCGATTGTAGGAATACGAAGGAGTGTATGGTGAGTCTCCTCTGTCCACCCTCGCTTACCTATATTGAATCGTTTGATCTTATTGTTAGGAAGGTTATCTCCATTCGCTCTGTCCATGCGAGAAACCGTGCAGATGTCCGAGAGACCCCAAGAGGATCGTGGATCGGCGACCTCCCCCGCCACCACAACAGGATTATCGCGGATCAATAGCGTTCGGACGTACGGGTCAAACTTGTTTCGATCACGACACTACGCTTCAACAGAAGCAGCCTGGACGAGGATATTTGCAGTATCAGGAGCCGGAGGTGCATCACGGATTTTCCGATACCGCGATCGTCAAGAAGGCTAAGGCGGAGAAAGATTGCGCTTGCGAGGAGCGTCGACATTCTATCGATGAGCCCAAGAGCCTCGCGCGTTCGCTCACCCAAGAGAGCGTCAAGATTAAGTACATGCCGCAGAAGCACGTTTCGGATAGTGAGGATTGCTGTTGTTCGTGCGACGAAGAAATGTGCGAGTGCTGCTGTTGCCGCGGCTTGGCCGTTACGAAGAAGGGGATACAGACGTCGAGGTTTTGTTTCAGGGAGAATTGTACGCAAACGGAGAAATCGCCTAAGAAGTGTTGTAGGTAAGTTAAGAGGTGTAGATTTTCTAAAATGCTGATCCAAAATGCAAGAGGAGTACTTGAAGGGGTCAATGCAAGAAGTGTCACAAATTAACATTGGGGGTGGGACATTGTACAAACAAAAACTAGGATGAACTTAAGATGGTATGACGTGAAACAGGTTTTACAGAGGAGTGGTCGTTCTCTTCTCCATTTTGGGCAAATGGTCACCGACGTTCAACATTCTTCTCTTGTTTTTCCGAGGTCTTCCTAAAGAGCTAGTTGATCTGCCCTTGATATTAGCTCCTGTCCGGCCTTGAGAAATAAGGTGCTTAGCAACTGTGACCACTACAAACCCAAATCTTTATTCCACGTTTTATAGGCTTCATGATAAGGTACCGTTTTATTGACGACCTTCCTTTGAATTTAGCCATTGACTCATCAATACTTTGATGAGATGAATCTTCTTCTGAGATGAATACTTGAAGCAGTTTGTAATTTCTTCAATGTAGTAGCATTTTCGGGTTTGTTGGGATGATGGAAATACATTTTGGCAAGTAATAATTTGCACCGACGTCTTGAAATAGCTTTTTTTATAGCGAAATTGCCAAGTGATTCGTTTTTGGATGAATAGAGATTGAAAGAAGGGTCTCTGTTATATGCCATGATTAGAGAACATCCCAAGACAATCATAATCTCGTGATCATCGATGCAAATCCTTTCCAGCTTTTCTTTCAAATTCTCTTCTTCAATCTTGCATTTGTGCATGTAGCAATATGCATCATCAAACTTTTATTAAACAATTTTAGAAACAGGTCTATTTCGGTAGTACCATTACGAAAAATTGAAGTGATTGCTTTCTCGACGAGGAGTAAAATTATTATTACATTTGAACCATAAGTCATTGTTCCCGATTTCGTCCTTTATTGTTTCATCTGATGGTCCAGCACTGATGTCTTCATCTCCACCATCAGATAAAGATTCTTCGCTGTTAGAATTGTCGTTATTTCCTATGTCAGTGTTTCTAATTTCCATTTCATTTTGTGAGAGGGAACTTTCCGATGGTTCGTAGTTTTCGTCGTCCGAAGAGCGATCATTACTGTAGAAAGATTAGTCCTCATCCTCTTCATCAAAGAGTGCCATTGCTTCATTTTCTAGCTCTTTTTCAGTAAGATATCTTCGAGTCATCTGCAAATAATACAGCCTAATGAAACAAATATCACCCATGGAAAATGACTATTGGGATGTTTGTGTCCCACTCGACATCTAACTCTTCTAACACGAAATCCTTACCTTGCCTGAAGTATAGTGAGTTTTCCCAAACACTTTGGACACAACGATAAACAGGCACAAGTTGCACAAACACCTGAATCATTACTAAAATAGGTTATGCGACGTCATATTGGACTATTAGGGCAGATATTGCACTGCATCTGTCAAATTGATGACTTAGGCACTTCTTGCATTAAAACCAAGGTAAACTTCCATCGGAGGGAATGTAAACTCAGGCACTTAGGCACAAATTTCTGCCAAATTGAACATACCTCAAAGCTTATGAAAAACCCCACTAGGTGGCGGTAAAAACACGATTTCAACTAAAATGTGACTTAGGTACTTCTTGCATTGAGCCCTTCGACTTAGACTCGAGTGTTAAATTTAACTTTATCAATTTATTTACAGGTGTTGCCGATGCTGCGGCAACCGCGGCAAAAAGGATTGCACCAAGTGTATGGTAAGCGTAGGCGAACAGAACGACACCTGCGGCGGTACTAACGGAAACTGGGACAATAACGGTGGAGGCGCCGGCGGTCATTTTGGAAATGGTGGAGGTGGCGGAGCTCATCCGGGAGGTAGTGTCGGTCATTTTAAAAGCGGTTGTCACCAAGGAGGCAGTGTCGGCCACTTCAAAACCGGCTGTCACCAGGGAAATAACGGTCAAACCGATCGGCGTAATTGCTGCAACAAACGCGGCGCCCCGCAAGACAACACGAGTCGGGAACCTCGAACGAGTTGCGACGAACATAGCGGGACGAAACAATCGCAGAGGAACGGGACGCGTTCGGCGCCTACGCGGGGCAAAACGTTAATGGTGAGGACCAATTCCATACAATGTTGTATACCGACGCAGGAGAATAAAAGTACCAATTGCGATTACGCGGATACGATTTCCGCTTCGCGTATCGACCGGTTTATCGCGGAATTGTACGGGAGGAATAATTACGAAACGGTGCAGGATCCGTTCAGGATGCAAGCTCAGGATGATGGTGGTGCTTTAGGGAATTTGTGCAAGCACGGTGGCGATTTCCAAGAGCAAACTTTCGAGTTGAACGCCGAAGATATTAACAAGTTGACGAAGGCTAAATTGCAGAATTATTTCTTGGACGGTGACGTCTACCTGAGCCCGGTTAGCGGAAAAAATTACGATTTATCGTATAGGAATATCGATATCCCGACGAAGATCGCTAGCACGAAGCTGTTGAAGCCTTTGGATGTTAACGAGCAGCTTACCCATTCACAAATATCCGCTCATTGTTTTACCAGCGAAGGGGAGCATGTTAAATTGATGACGTCGATCTGCGAAGCTATCCTATCGACTAATCAGAATAATTGTGAGATTATAGAGGAGCCTACTAAGGAGATCCCGACGTTGAAGCCGTCGAAGGAGAAAAACGCCGAAATCCTGCATACGATTACCGAAGATAACGAATCTTCCAACAGCTCTAAGAATATCATAGTGGTGGATGCGGCTTCGGGTCCTCACGAGGAATCGCAATCTCCTCAGATGAACCAGAAGTTAATCGATGAAATCCAGCAGAATTTTAAGGATAAAATCGATAAATTAGAGGAGAAGATCGATAAATTGATCCATGATGCTCACGATAATGAATCTAAACCGAAATTAACTCCGAAAACCAGAAGCCAAAGCCCGGCTGTATTATCCCTTATAAACAAGCAGAGGAATAAACCGAAACCGGAATACAAACCTGTAGTGACGAAAACTGGTTTGTTCGGGGTTTTACCCACCAGATCGCAACTCTTCAATAATTATAACCCTAAAACGATTGATAATCAACAAGGTGATATTAAATTAGAAAATCTACCGGCGAAAACTGAAGATGAATCTATTACGAGGTACGAAACTTTACTCGAAGGTAACCAGAAGCACGTGGATGACCTCCTTTTGCAATTGGAAGTGTTACATAACCGCAACGCCACTTTAGGCGAATCTAACCTAGAAACCGAGCGTAAAGACGTGTGTTGCTTGCAGAATACGGGAGATGTCGCTTATAAACCGGATTTGGGAACCGGAGAGAATTTCACGGCTTTAGACGAGATCTTGAAGTTATCGTCTCCGAATAAATTATATGATAAATTATCGAATTTATTCCCCGGCGATGAGAGGGGGGAACGGGTGTTCTGCTTGAACGATATCGAGTATTATAATCAGGGACCGTCGACTTCCGCTTCTCCGAAACAATTGCCATCGCCGTTGGATTTTTCCAACGTCGTGTTTACGAAACCGCCAACCTCCGCCGTCGATAATAAAGATATCTCGTCGGTAACCGCCGCCAATTCACTATTTTCGTTGTCGTCGCCGAATTTTATCCTGGACAATCTGCAGTCGTACACGACGAGTATATCGGATAGTTTTACCGTTGAGAAATTGCTGAATAAGGGTAATTCCAGTTCCCCCGACCGTCGACTCTCTGTTCGCCAAGATCGAAGGGTCAAGCGACGATTCCAATATTAGCGTGTGTAATGTTGATTTAAATTGCAAAAATAAAGTGTGACATAAAATTGCATTCTGTTTTGTTTATTTATTCTTTCAGGATGTTTATTGAAGTTGGCTGTTTTTAAAAAGGGACATCCTGTATATTTCGTTACCGTTTAATCGAGGATTTAATTCCGAACAAAATAGTGTTGGAGTGACAGAGCAATCGTCACATAACATCCGCAATGTCCATTTGCTGATTTGCTATAAGTAGGTATTCTATGAAGGTACGGGACTACCCACTCGACGTAGACACGCTGTATAAGCTGGACATTATACAGGGTGTTTCCTAATTGAATGTCAATATTTTAGTGGACGATTTTTTGGTCCATTTTAAAAAGAAAACTTCCTATGAACGCATGACCTAAACGTCTGTCAAAATATGTAGCTGAAATTCCGTACGAACGCCACTGGTGGAATTAAAAAAAATGTGGTGCACTCAATAATGCCTCATTAGTACACGTATACCACATTTCATTAAAATATCTAAAGTAGTATTACAGGAATTAATGAAAAACTAATTGTTTTTGAAAACTTTACCAAAACTGTATCTCAAAAGTTAAGACGTTTAGGTCATACGTTCATATGAAGTTTTCTTTTTAAAATGGATCAAAAAATCGTCCCCTAAAATATTGACTTTCAATTAGGAAACACCCTGTATACGATCTCGCGATGACTCATCAGTGGCCAGCGGACACACTGTATAAAGGGCCCAGGTAAGCTGTTTTTAGAATTAGCTTAACGGGTTTTGAATTGGTTCTCAAAACAGCTTGACTGGAGCTTTTATACAGAGTATCCGCTGGCGACTGAGGAGTCAGCCACGGAATCGGTTACTGAGAGATCACGTTATGGTATTGAGGGTAAGATTCATGATGTAACAGAGACATTCGCTTGTAAACGAGTAGACAGACGTACAATTATAATTCTTGATTAAAATTAAAATATAGGAGAACCTGTTATAGCAGTTTTGGTACCAACAAAACGTTTTCTGTCATTGTGAAAATGTTTATTGCTGACAACAACTTTATAGTTAAATAGAATTTAAAAACATGTTTTTTAGCAACTGATTAAGCACCTACATATACAGGGTGATTCAAGTTTTTATTTTTTTTTGAAACTTAAATAGTCTATTCTACCAACCAAAGAAGAGATTCACTTTTGAGCTACAGCTTGTTGTATTTACTATTGCATTTGGAAACTGCACTTCTAGCTAGCTCGCCCAGGTTAATTTAGCTGATTCGGTGAGAATCGACGTCTTCGTAAAAGAACTGAATCTACAACATGAACTTGTGCCGAGATGATTGCCGTCTTGGAAGCTCCGAAAATAGTAGAAGAGAGGAACCTTAGAAAATCATTCATCCTCCCAAAATGCATTGTTCAATTCAAGGTATCAATGCCTCTCTAATTCAGATAAACGATTCGTCTTTTCTCTCAAAATAACCCTCGGTTTCGGCAATCACTTCTTCATTTAACCTTTCCACGCCGGAGATCGGAAAATCTACTCATTAGCCGAAGTGGGGTACAAAAATCTATCCCAAGACAGTTTTGTGATTTTGCGAATCAAATGTGGTTAATATTTATATAGAACTTGATAAAAGTAATATAGAAAGCACATATTGTACAAATTGTTGTGATCGTTTTGATACCATGTAATGTACAAACATATTTATTAAACATTCGACAGGACTTTCTGGTTTTCTTGTCATTTTTTCTTGAGCAAAATGTGCAACGTTTTGGTGAACTTGAAAAAGATGAAGAGGGTGGGTGCACTTCATCTTCGTTTGGCACTACAAGCCTGATTACATCTATTCCACGTTTAGCAAGTGAGTATTTTGTAGTCTCTCTAAATAATTTGGTTTTGTAAGGTCTCGTCCAAGTTCAAGTAAATACTTTCGTCTATAATTTCTGTCTAAACTAAACTTAGGTGGTGAATATCTGTTGACATTGGTGGTGGTGGTTTTTTGAATAAGTTTAAAAATGGAGAGTTGGATATATCTAATCGATTATTTAATAATAAGTTTGTGTTTTTGTTGATTTCTAAACATTCTAAATTGTTTAAAAGGACGCTTTTATTTTGTGTATATGCAGAATTATTAAATTGTCGTTGAAATCGTGTTCACATTCTAACAAATGTTTAGCATAATGAGAGTCGTTTTTTTTTTTTATTTTGAAAAGATCTCCTGTGTTCTTTAATTCTGGTATTAAAAGATCGACTTGTTTGGTGGTTTTGTTTACAAATTAAAATGAAACTATTTTACTTTTAGTTGGTTCTCAAGACAGCTTGACTGGAGCCTTTATACAGGGATATTCTAAATGATGAAGCCATTTTTAAAAATTCGTATTTATTAAAGTACAAATCCAAAATGAACAATCTTTATACCAATGGAAAGAGGAAGTTTCAAAGTTTCGGTGGGCAGTGATGGTTCCAGAAAGGGCCGGTAGGGCCATTCCAGTATCTGCAAAGATACCAAGAATGTTCCTGGTATCTTTTCTCTTGAAATCTGTCATTAAACAATATTAAAATTTAAATTAATATTTTAGGGAACCCTGTATGTACAAATCAAAGTTAAAGTTTTTGCTGTTTATTAAAATAAACTTTATCAGTGTTTAATTTTTATTATACATTTATTAATAATTCATATTGCGAATTATTAAATATTTATTACCTATTTAGATTATAGTGAGTTTCACCGAAATCCGAATCCAATTACCACTTTCAAGAAAGTAAGACGAGGGGTCATTAGACACACAAAGTATTATCACGCTATAATACGAAAAGTAGGGCGAGGGGGGGGTAGAAAAAAAAACAGGAACACATCTCTTACACCACATAAATATTAAAACTTTAATAACCAAATTATATCGACATTCATAGAATCGATCGCAGACACAGAAAAAAAGAAAAATACTAGAAAGAGAACCGAACAAAATGAAGCTAATTTGATAAATTTTATATAATTTAAACGCTGACGTTCCACCAATAAAATACAACATCGGTAACACATTGATTACCGGGTCTAATTGGAAAAAATTTAGCAAAATCGACTTTCTCGGTTTCCTTCCTTTTTTTTTCCTCTCGTACTCTCGTCCTTTTTCCATTAGCCGATAACGTAATCGCGATCTCGAAAACCGTCGCCATGGAAATCTCGTTGTAAACAATCGCTAATGTGATGGTAACCTTTTTCCAGTACCTACGGTATAGGTGCAAAGTGCGGATGGAGAAATGGTTCACTGGTAGCAAGTTGTGGTTATTTGGTAATCAATTGCAGCTCTTGCCGAAAAGGTAAATACAAAATTATCACGTTAGTAACGTTTATGTTTTAAGTTAATACGATTTTTTTTTTTGCTATAAAAGGGCAGTATGTAGATCGAATTTAAGTTTAGGAGAGGATATTATTTTAGGTAATAAAGATTATAGAATTATTCCCGAGGGAGAAATAATATCCTACTTGCATGCTACGTCGTCTCTAATCTTATAAGGGGTCCTTCTTATTAATATTTATAAATTATAAGATCGATACTGGTATAATTTCACTATTATGCTCAATAATATGTTACAGTATACAAACTGTGTACAGAATAGAATAATTTAAAACTGTAAATTGCGCAGAATAATGCTGGTTTAGAAAGTGTTACATTAATATGTTTTTTTTTTAAATTGCGAAAGCTAACGACCTGGTATGGTGTCATGTTGTGATGATAATATTCATGATAACATTCCCTACAAAAGGTGGACACCAGCTGGGTTTGTTTTGCCGCTATTCATGAAGCTTTATGCTGGTTGTACAGCTTTGCGTAACAGCCTTTTCTTTTCTTACGATAATCTGCTGTTCTTTCTCCAATTTTTTTCCAATTTGTGCCTAAACTCTCCTTTCTTGTCTATTGTATTTCTTAGCAACCTCATCGCAAGTTGTTCTCTAAAATCGGCAATCTGAATTGTTGTTTTATTTGTTGCTTTGCTGTTCCAAAAAAATACGCAAAGGCTACCTTGTGATACCATCTTATTGTGCACTTCAAAACCGAAAAGTATGAAGACATCTGGTCAGAGAGATCTATGCACATTTTATACTGGTTGTAGAAAACAATTACCTTCGGTTTATAAACTTATTGTTTCCCCTGACATTTTTGTTCTTTGTATTATCTGTCATTTTTAACGTGGGTCTTGTAGTAATGAATCTAACATTTCTTTTATCTTTCCAATTTCCCACTATACCACTCCGTTGCATTCCTTTCTCTTTAAGTCTCCCTTTTTCATATTTTTTTTGTCGCATAACAAAATCCTTTCACATTTTTCCTTAGGGTTTCCACATTCTGAGTTTTTCTTTGGAATAAAATGTTAGATAGCTGAAGGTCGTCCTTGATGACGATAATTTTTCAGTAAATTTAGTAGGTACTACAGTATTCTTGCTGTGTCTTTCTGATGCTGTCTGTATGTTACTTTTTCCTGAATAAACTTGATTGATCTAATCATTACTACCAATCACACCAGTATAACCGGAGCTGGTGTATTAAATTTTCACGAGTCGGATCATGATCTTGTTATCTGTGATATTAAGACACAGTCAGTCAGACCCGGATCAAAAATTCGAGAGTGCCGCGACTTCAAGAGTATTGATCCTGTTTTGTTCTTTCGCGATCTACAATTGATTAACTTCAATCAAATGATTTATTTGGACAAAATAGATGATAAGATTAAATTTCTCAACTCTGCTATACTCGGGTTATTCGATAAGCATGTTCCTGTTCGCACACGCAAATTTACTAAACCGTACGCACCCTGGCTAACTGACAATCTTAAGTTCATGATGCGTCTTAGAGATAAAGCGAAGGCGAAATTTAGGAGATCTGGGTCGATTGGTGACTGGGAGTATTATAAATCAACTTCTACCGTCAAGCGGGAAGAAAAGGCATATTTCGAATTTATATCTCGGGGGCGGTGTGATTCTTCCATCTGGCACCACCTTTCGTGTATCAGCTATCATATCAAGCAAAAAATGAACCTTCCGGATCATCTAACTAACGTCAATGACATTAACAATTATTTTGTCACGTCTCTTCCGCGACCATCTGCGGCGTGGCCACCTGGTGACCCGGATGCAGTTATTCCTAATACTTTTTATTTTCATACCGTGAACACCAATGATATTCAAAATATCATTAACAAAATCAAAACTAACGCTGTTGGATATGACAAACATTTCAATACAAATGATTCGGCGTTGTTGCCCGCTCATAACTCCATATATTACTAATATAATTAATACATGTTTGCTAACTGGTGTCTTCCCAGATGGTTGGAAGCATGCTGTTGGTGCTGTTGGGTGCTTGGGGGTGTGGGCTGTAGGGATGCCAGCCTACGTCTCTTTGAAACTTTTCTATTTAACAGATCTCAGAGTGTAAAAATATCTCATGATATCTCATCTCCGTTATCATTGTCTCAAGGGGTACCGCAGGGTTCTATTATCAGTCCTATTCTGTTCTCATTGTACACATCCTATTATCCACATTCCTATCGATTTCCGTTATAACCGGAAGTCAGCCATCTTTAAAATTATTTTATTTAAAAAGAGCATGGCCAGAAACCAAGGCAACCAAATTTTTAGCGCTCTCTTCGGTGTACTTTAGGAAATATTCTAATAGGCCACTCAACTTGGGACAACCTGTATGTTACAACACCCATATAAAGCAAAATGGCGAAAAAATCTCTTTAACGGGTCGATGGCCGCAGTGGTTAGGCAGCTGACTATTGTTGTGAGAGAACGATAGGTGCCGGGGTTCAATTCTCTGGAGGGACGGTGACATTTTTTCAGAGAGTTTAATCCCGGTTCGACTTGCCATTCGCTGTTGGGAGCAAAGTGATTAACAGCGCGGCATCATAAAAGGCGATATGATGCTGTCACAAAGCCTTTTAAACACAACTTACACACACTAAACTACACCGCAAGAGTTGCAGTGATAGCCAGACAAGTAATACAGCTTACGGAGTCACTGCAACAAAGCATCCACCAAACATTAAAAAAAAAATCTGTCCATCTGTCCCGAATGGGTTTGTATCGTCGAACGTTTCCTGTAGAATCATATTAAGAATGTTGTCGTCAACGATGTGCTCAGGTTCCAAACCCTCGGCTCCATTAATTTTACTTGCACTGGTAAACAGGAGTTGTTGTTGATAAGATCCGGTTACGTCAGTCCAATGATTTGCTGCCTGTGTACCCTGGACTAGCGAAATATTAGGCTGAAGTGCTTGGCCCCCGGCAGTTAATCGTCATCGTCATCCTCAGATCCGATTTCTGTCATTAATATCTTTCAATTCCGACAATACAAAATCATTAATCATCGTTCGATAGCCCAATTCATTCACCGTAACATCCAATCATCCAACCAAAAACTATACCAAACAGTCACACGTTTTGAAGATGAAGAGGCTTTTCAACAATCATTCTTGGATTTTCCAAGCCCTAAATGCGACAATTCTGCTTGTTTACGTAGCCACTGAGGTGAAAATGGACCTCATCACTCAAGATGATTTTTCAATGAAATTCCAGATCAATTTGATCCATTTCAAGGACCCAATCAGCAGAGACATGACGTTGTTGATGGGAGTTACCAATTCCAAAGCTCGACGAAAAATGGATAAAGCTGGATTCTCCTTAACACTATGGGATACATCACGAGTATTGTCATTTTTTCTTGAGCGACTTGCACGAGTTCGATTCGTCATATCACTAACTTGGCCTAACAGCTCAAATTTTTCCACCAGTTTCTCAATTGCTGGCCGAAGAGGTGCTTCACGACGACCGAAAAATGCTTTAATTTTGCGAACTGTGACTTTTAATAATTTCAATGCGTTGTTGAAGTGTATATCGTTCCATCTTTATTAATGGTGTAATTTTACTTGTTATCTGTCATGACAACTGTTAAAATGGCGGGTTTATTAAGAAACAACGTTTTTCCATCCGCAAAATAAAAGAAATAACATATATGATGGGTGAGAATTTTTAAACGATGAAGAGAGGTTGGCAGAACACATTTTCAATTGGTAGTACTGAGTCTGAGCACTGATCTTAAGACTTCTGTTGTGCTAAGGCTGGAGTGTTCCTAATGTTCTAATTCCACGTGAGGTTTTGGCGATGAGTCACAAGCAACAAGTTTCTTGTGTGAACCACAGCCAGAGAACATCAGAAAATTCATTGGAAAATGTGATACTTCAAATGAGATAATAGACAAGTTGAATTTATCTGTAGAACTCCACAGCACAGTCAAAGCAAACGATCTAAAATATGAAGTTGGTACAGACGATATGTTAAGCAAGCATGTTGGCAGGTTCTGAAGAAGAACATTTTGCAACAGATCGGTGAGCACCAAAGCACAAAACCTTCCATTTCACATCTTTCATCACTACACTTTCACTTTCTAGTCTGCATACCAATACTAGTGCTGGTTCTACATTACGATTCTTGAAGATACATAACTAGCACAACACAGAAAGCACTATTTTAACCGTAAAACACCAAACATTCATTGTGTTCTCTTTTCTTCGCGGAGCCACAATTTTCCCAGCGAATTTTGACACCTCATCAATCCAAATCATTTAAAAGTGTTAACTCAGTTTTGCTCGTATAAGTTGTGTTTGATCAAAATTGAAGAATGATGCTTGTGTAAGGATCTCAATTATTATTGCTTATTCATCAGAAATGAAAGATTAAACATTAAGGGTTGTGGTATCAATCTTAAAAATACAGCTACGTATCCATAGCTACGTACACATAGAATATATTGTCAAAAATTGACTTGGCCCTAAACCTATCTATAGATGTAGATCAGATGTAGATAGTCGCGTCGCTTCTTTTCGGGGGGGCTTTTCGAAATTTAGGGTACCCCATGTTGAAATTTTCAAATTCCGTATTACAAAAATGCCTTTAACCACACTACCGATGCATTTGGTCGCGCATACGCTTCAAGAAAAATCTTCAGGTTTTTGGATCCATTCTCACGCACCGGTATGGTAAGAACCCATAATCAATCTCATCGTCCTACATACTTACCTACATTTCTTTTTTTTTAGAACAACAACAACACCTCTATTTAACACAAAATCAACACACCCACCATTATCTATTTGACATAAATTTAACATCATGTTTTTTAATTGAATTTATCCTCGATAATCTCTTCGTTAGATGAATGAATGAAATGTTGATTGATGACTATGTATTCAGGACGAGAACGCCGTCGAAGACGATGGAGAGGTACGAGAAATTATCCAAGTTGGGAGAGGGAAGTTACGGTCTCGTGTACAAGTGTCGTAATCGGGACACCGGTGAAATAGTCGCCATTAAAAAGTTCGCCGAAAGTGAAGATGATCCTTTGATTAGGAAGATCGCCTTGAGAGAAATAAGGTTATTAAAGGTATGCTCCTATAGAAACAGGAAATGTATGTGTTAGATGATCGACAATAATTTATTTTGCAATTTTCCAGAATTTAAAGCATCCTAATCTAGTTAATTTGCTGGAGGTCTTCAGGAGGAAAAGACGTCTACATTTGGTGTTTGAATTTTGTGAACGCACAGTTTTAAACGAACTAGAAAGGTATACCTAAATATTTTATATTTATATCTCTTTTTCTTTAATAATTAGGTACGATTTCATTGAAGTTTATCTAAAACGTTTCTTTTCAAGAGATGTCAAATCAATCTAATTTTTTGCATTGTGGATATGGTTCTCGATCTGTCATATGAAGCGTCAATCGTAGCTGTCACATTGACAGATATTAGCTTTGTTTCTGCAGCCGTTTCCAACGGTTGGAAGTATCAGAAGCATTCCCATTACAATAAAAGCGTTCGGTTTTATTGTAATAAGCATGCTCCTGATACTCCCAACCACTTCCTACCGTTGGAAACGGCTGCAAAAACACAGCTATTATTTGCATCGCGATAACCTCCAAATCTTAAAGACCGATTTACGATGTGTAAATTTAATCTAAATGTGATCAAACGTCAAAATGATTGAGCGAGAGAATTGACACATTTTTGTTGGTGTCTTTGTAGTAATTCTAACAAAATGCGAAGCAAATTAGTCCCAATATAGTGAGGTCCGATGTCTAATTAATCTTCTAACTTAACGGTGTCACTATAGATGGTTATTTAACAGTATCAGTATCATTACTTACCATCATGCGAAGTTCAAAGTTTTTCAAAAAGAAAACTTGCTCAAATCGCTTCTTTCGGGTACTCAATAGAAGCGAGCAAGATTTATGTAAAAAGATCAGCTCTCTAGCTGTTATAGTTTTTAAGATATTCGCCTTCAAAGTTTGTTGTTCTTCTAATTTTTTTTTTGCATTGTAAAATGGTTCGATGGCTCGATCTGTCATATGAATTCTCAATCACTCCTTCCTGTCACATTGACAGATAATTGGCATTGATATCAGCGTCACAATAACCTTCAAAACTTAAAGACTGATTTACGATGTGTAAATTTAATTTAAATGTTATCAAACGTCAAAATGTTTGGAGTATCATTACTTACCATCATGCGAAGTTCAAAGTTTTTCAAAACGAAAACTTTTAACAGTCAAATCGTTTTTTTTCTCGCTTTTGTGGGTACTCAATAGAAGCGTATTGAAACAAGCAAGATTTATGTAAAAAGATCAGCTCTCTAGCTGTTATAGTTTTTAAGATATTCGCCTTCAAAGTTTGTTGTTCTTCTAATTTTTTTTTTGCATTGTAAAATGGTTCGATGGCTCGATCTGTCATATGAATTCTCAATCACTCCTTTCTGTCACATTGACAGATAATTGACATTGATATTAGCGTCACAATAACCTTCAAAACTTAAAGACTGATTTACGATGTGTAAATTTAATTTAAATGTTATCAAACGTCAAAATGTTTGGACAATTTTTTTTAACCGAGAGAGTTGACACATTTTTCTTGCGTGTCTTTATAATAATTCTAACAAAAAGCGACGTAAATCAGTCACAGTATAGTGAGGCCTGATATCTAGTTAATCTTCTAACTTAACGGTGTCACTATAGATGGTTATTTAACAGTATCAGTATCATTACTACCACACCATATGCGAAGTTCAAAAGTTTTTCAAAAAGAACGCTTGCTCGAATCGCTTCTGTTGGGTACTCAATAGAAGCGTATTGAAACAAGCAAGATTTATGTAAAAACAGCAGCTCTCTAGCTGTTATAGTTTTCGAGATATTCGCCTTCAAGGTTTGTTCTCATTTTTTTGCATTGTAAAATGGTTCTCGATCTGTCATATGAATTGTCAATCACTCCTGTCATATTGACAGATAATTGACATTGATGATAGCGTCACAATAACCTTCAAAACTTACAGACTGATTTACGATGTGTAAATTGAATCTAAATGTAATGAAACGTCAAAATGATTGGACACATTTTTTTCACTTTAGAGAGTTGACACATTTTTCTTGTGTGTCTTTATAATAATTCTAACAAAATGCGACGTAAATTAGTCACAATATAGTGATGCCCAATATCTGATTAATCTTATAACTTACAAGTGTCACTAATAGATGGTTATTTAACAGTATCAATATCATTATTTACCATCATGCCAAGTTCAAAGTTTTTCAAACGGAACGCTTGCTCGAATCGCTTTTGTGGGGTACTCAATAGAAGCGTATTGAAACAAGCAAAATTTATGTAAAAACAGCAGCTCTCTAGCTGTTATAGCTTTCGAGATATTCGCCTTCAAAGTTTGTTCTCATTTTTTTACATTGTAAAATGATTCTCGATCTGTCATATTAATTCTCAATCACTCCTTCCTGTCACATTGACAGATAATTGACATTGATGTTTGCGTCACAATAATCATAAAAACTTAAAGACTGATTTACGATGTGTAAATTTAGTTTAAATGTCATCAAACGAGACAAAATTTTTTGGACAGATTTTTTGGAATTTAAGAGAGTTGACACATTTTTCTTGACGTCTTCATAGTGATTCTAACGAAATGTGAAGCAAATTAGTCACAGTATGGTGAGGTCCAATTAATCTTGTAACTTATTGGTATCATTATAGATAGTTATTTAACAGTATCAGTATCATTATTTACCATCATGCGAAGTTTACAGTTTTTCAGTAAAAACGGTTGCTCGAATCGCTTTTGTGGGGTACTCAATAGAAGCGCATCGAAACAAGCAAGATTTATGGAAAAAAAAGCAGCTATCTAGTTGTTATAGCTTTCGAGATATTCTCCTTCAAAGTTTGTTGTTCTTCTCATTTTTTTTTGCATTGTAAAATGGTTCTCGAACTGTCATATTAATTGTCAATCACTCCTGTCAAATTGACAGATAATTGACATTGATGTTCGCGTCACAATAACCTTGAAAATTTAAAGACAGATTTACGATGTGTAAATTTAGTTGTATTGTCATCAAACGTCAAAATTATTGAACAATTTTTTTTTTATCGAGAGCTGACACATTTTTGTCCTTAATATAGGTACCCAAGAGGTTGTCCGGAACTGCTCACGATGCAAATCATCTGGCAGACTATCCAAGCGGTGGGATATTGCCATCAACACGGTTGCATCCACAGGGACATCAAACCGGAAAACATCCTGCTAACAGCCTCCGGTGTCGTTAAATTATGCGACTTCGGCTTCGCTAGGATGCTCAGTCCGGGGGAGAATTACACGGATTACGTGGCCACCAGGTGGTATAGGGCGCCTGAATTGCTAGTGGGCGATACCCAATATGGAACACCTGTAGATGTTTGGGCGATTGGTAAATTTTCGATTTAAACGTTTTGGATTAATCTGAATTGTAGTTTTTAAGGATGCGTCATGGCGGAACTCATGAAAGGCGAAGCTTTATGGCCTGGTAAATCGGACGTGGATCAATTGTATTTGATCAGGTGTACTGTCGGGGATTTATTACCACGTCATATGCAGGCTTTCAAGTCTAACGATTATTTTCAAGGTATTACGTTACCGGTACCGCAGCAATTGATATCTTTGGAGCTGAAGGTGTCGCATTGCTCGACAGTTGCTTTGGACTTCTTAAAAGCAAGTCAAAACCAATTTTAAGGCTTCAAAATTCGTTCTAAAAAAAATAGGTTTTTTTTTTTTTAATTTCAGAAATGCGTGGATAAAGATCCTTCTAAACGATGGACTTGCGACCTATTACTGCAACACCCTTATTTCGAAAATTTCAGCTTTAGAATAGATGAAATAAACGAAGTGCAGCATTTAGAAAAGTTCACCAGGGATAGATCAAGGGTGAGTCATTCCGCTTGTTCTTTGGTCGATGACACTTCATAAGATATCCTTTTTCGAATTTTTTTTTCTATTTTAGAATTCGAATAACAGCATGATATTGCCGCAATTGACGGCACCGAAGCCGATAAGCCCGTTCAAATCGCTACCGTTACACCAGCAGAAATCGAATAAAATCGATCACCTACCGACGATCTGACAAAAGATCTCTTTCCTGACGAGATAGGAATTTGTCTGGATGAGTATCGTATCGTTTTCTCTTCGTTTTTCTTTCTTGTATATCCAGAGAAATCATGCTATATTAGAGATATAAAAATGAATGATGAAAGTATTCCACTCGACAACAACCAGTGTGGATTATCGATGTAGCTCCGATAATTTTTTCTTCTTTTTTTGGAAATTCGGTAATAAAATATATATATATATAAGGGGCGTCGATAAATTTTTAATAGACAACTGAACGACTGCGTGGTGTTATTCTTTTGTTTTTGTTTTTCGTAGCGGCAAATTTTAAATTTAAAAAAAGTAATATTTAAGAGAGTACCTACCATGCAGTTTAATATATAATATCATTTATTGTTAATTAAATTAAATTTAGTGAAGTGATAATAATTGTTAAACGTACTATAATAATTGTGGTAAATTGTATAAGGAATGTGTCACTTTTTTTTCTTCTGATGGAAATAAATATTTTGTATACAAACATTGATTTGTGCGTTTGTTTTTTTTCCTTGTCATAATTATATTATAGCATTTATTACAAGTCAAATCTTTAAATAAACAAATGGAAGAAACCGTATCTAAAATTGCCTGGGTAAAACATAGCACAACAGTGTAAAAAAGCAGAAACTGCCTCCTTGACTTCATCATCGGCAGTAAATTTTTTACCCCGCAGCTCTTTTTTCATTTTCGGAAACAGGTAATAATCACTCGGAGCCAGGTCTGGGCTGTAGGGTGGGTGATTCACAATTTCGAAGCCCACCTTATGCAGGGCAGCTAACGCAACGCGGCTCTTGTGGACGGGCGCGTTGTCGTGCAAAAGCAGCACACCTTTCGTCAATTTTCCCCGTCTTTTCTCTTTAATGGCTTCTTTTAGTCGCTCTAATATTGAAGCGTAATATTCTCCGGTTATAGAAACACCTTTATCTTTATAATCAATCAACAATATTCCTTCCGAGTCCCAAAATACCTTTGCCATGAGTTTCCCAGCTGATTGTGACACTTTAAATTTCTTGGGAGGTGCTGTGCCCTTTTTATGCCACTGCATGGAGTCTTGTTTGGACTCAGGTTCATAATGATGAACCCAAGTTTCGTCTCCAGTAAAAATTCGACTCAATACACCATCCTTGTCCTCATTACAGAGGTCCAAAAATGCACGCGAACACTACGCGCTGTTGTACTGTTGCTGTGCTCAAAAAATTGATGAAGTCTGTTCGTTAATAAGATTATTTTAAATTCGATTTGATTCATTTTTCTTGCATATTGTAGGTAAATTTAAATGTAATCTATTACATCTTTGGAATTTTAAGAAAATTTGGCGTACATCATTTTATACAGGGTGACACAGGTGACATAGGAAAAATGAAAAAATGTAAGATTTTTCTTAAACTCTTGTATCTTTTACAAAAATTAATCTATTGTAATAAATAAATAAAGAAATTGTAAAGAAATGATGTGTCTTGTTAACAAAATAAGAAAATACAAGGTGGAGCAACTTTGACAATCCATATGTGGTTTTAAAGTTGATTAAAAAAAAAACAGATTTTGTGTCACCCTGTATAAAATGATGTACGCCAAATTTTCTTAAAATTCCAAAAATGTGATAGATTACATTTAAATTTACCTACAATATGCAAAAAAATGAATCAAATCGAATTTAAAATACTTAACAAACTTATTAACGAACAGACTTCATCAATTTTTTGAGTGGATCGATTATTTTGCCGGTGAGTGTAGTAGGATACAGTACAGTAGAATGATCATCAAATTAGGAACAGAAGAACAAAAGCGAATTTTCCAGGTGAGATGTAGAAAAATAGGTTTAACTCTAGACTTTATAAAAAGAAAATCAAACCATTACAATATTCTAAACGAAAAATACAAACTCAAATTAGAAAATTTACTTTAAAAATGTTACAAAAACAATCTAAACCTACGCATTTAAATATAAGAACTTTTTAAAATAAACTGAATAGGTTAAAGTATCAAATTCAAAAAGATCTGCCTATACATACATTGCAAAACAATTTCTTGAAACACAAAGAAGTAAATATCACAAAGCAGTTCAAAAGACAAAACTTTCACATAGAAAGACAATCGAAAAATTAAGGTTTATCCTAGAAAATATTCAACTAGTAAGAGACATAATTGCTAGTATAGAATCTAACAGCAGAAATCTAGAAAACAATACCCAAAATGAAATTAAGGTGCAAACTGGTACACATCATCACTACTCACAAAAACAAACACAAAAACAAACCAAAACCATCCAGAAATTCACATTCTAAATGCAGATAAATCAAACAAAACAGGTATTATGTTGAAATCAGAATATCAAAAGAAAAATGTATGACATGTTGGAAGATGACTCCACTTAGTACTGTAATGGGTTCACCAATCTCACCTGCTATAGCCAATTTGGTGATGGAAAAAATTAGAGAATACAGTAACAAGTGAATCCATTTTTTAAAAGATACGTAGACGATTGCATCTCAACCATACAAAATGATAAGGACGAACAAATCCTAAAAGAATTTAATTCAGTTCATCCAAGGTTACAATTTACCATAAAAAAAGAAAACAATAAATCCATAAACTTCTTAGACATATCTGTCAATCACGTTGTTTTTCTTGGCCTTGAATTTCCTCTCTTTCTTCCATGTTTTTGTTTTGGGACTTTTCGAAATTTCGACTCAGTTTCTTTGCTGTGAAAATTCTTCAAAAATATTTCAAAGGCGTTATCTATTATAGGATTATCTGGTTGAGCAGGTCCAAGGTTCCCATCGGATGGAAATCTTTTCAAGACCATATATCGGTCAATCGGATAAATTCCACTTCCCCTAAAACCAGCCTGAAGATTCTAACGAGTTTTAACATTTTCATCAAGTTTTTGAATACACTGTTTTATCAGCCTCGGAAAAACATCCTTCGGGACAGTCCTCTTGTTCTTAAGCTTCCAAGTCGATTTAAGAGGTTTAAAATTAAGCGACATCTAATGGTTGACAAACATGAATCGCATTCAGGGGGAAGTAAAATTAATTTTATATTGTATTATATACAGATCTGAATAACATTTATGCTTAGGTGGTTAGGAAGATTATCTCCAATGAGGGCCTTTGGATATTCTACCGGAAAGGTTTTAAAATATGTCAATGCAACGTTTAAGAACCAATCTTCAAACAATGTTTTATTGAACCAATCGGATTTACTTCTCTTGTTTGGTAGGGTGGTCCTCCTGTTGTCCAAGTGGAATATAGATGCTCTGTCTTATATACGAGGGTTGGGGCATAAGTCATGGCAACTATTTTTTTTTCTTCCAGATATGTGAACGGATCACAAACGTATATGTGTCGTGTGTGTAGAGAGTATCGGTTGCTAACAGTTAGGTTGGCAACACTTAGTAATAAAGCAGTTGGTATCTGACCACTAAAACGGTTACTTGTGTTTTATTATACGTACCTGTACCCGCTTAAATACGATATATTACAAGTTGAAATATATTATATGGCGCTGCGAGAAATATCATAACTAATCACGTATAAATAGTAGAAATAAATTAAAGAAATTCCACCTCAGAATGGGCGACAACAGAGGTATTCAACCCATGGAAGTAGAAGGTAACATGGCCGAAACATGGAAGATCTGGAGAAGCCGGTTTGAAAATTACCTAATTGCTAGTGAAATAAACAAGAAAAGCGAGGAAACTCAGTGTGCCCAATTACTGCACTATATAGGCGAGGAAGGTTTCAAGATTTACACAACATTCAAGTTCGAAGCAGGTGAACGAAACAAGTTAGACCAGCTGTTACAGAGGTTCGAAGCACATTTCTTACCTAAAGAAAACCTTGCCTATGAGCGCTACAAGTTTTTCACTACGAAACAACAACCAGAGCAGACGTTACATCAGTTTGTAACCAATCTGAGAAGCCAGGCAGGAAAATGCAAATTAAATGATCTTCAAGATAGTTTAACCAAAACTGTTCTCATCTGTGGAGTGGCAGATCCCTTGATGCGAGAAAAAATGCTGCAAGACGATGCACTAACCTTAGATCAGGCTGTAGAAGTATGCACAATCATGGAGCTGTCAAAGGAGCAAAGTGCTGCAATGGGACCGGGAGTAAGTGCAATACATAAAAGCAAACCTGGAAAAAATGTGGGTAATGTCGACAAAGAAACACAAAAATTCATAAATAAATGCAGAAATTGTGGTAAGGACCATCCAATAAATAAATGTTATGCTTTTGGAAAAATATGTAAATACTGTAAAAAGAAAAATCATTTTGAGAAACAATGTTACAAAAAGAAAAATAAAGTAAATGAAGTAGTAGAGGTAGAGAATACAGTAAATACAGTCAATGACGAAAATTACATGTATATCGGTTCAATTGAAATAGATGTAATTACTGAGAACCAGTGGAACACAAAATTGAAGTTAAATAACAGTCATGTCGAGTTCAAAATAGATACTGGAGCTATGGTAAATATTCTTCCGTTAAATACTTTTAATGTCATTAAATTAAATTCTGATAAATTAGAGAAAACCAATGTACACCTGAAGTCATACAGGGGATAGTTTAAATATAGTAGGCTCTTGTAAATTACAATGTTCTAGAAATAATTCCACTCAAATTTTATGTTTCTATGTAGTAAACTCAAATACACCAGCTATTTTAGGTTTAAAATCTTCGGTAGATCTAGGATTAGTTGCTAGAGTAGATAAAATCAATAGTGAGATACAAGATTATGATAATTTCGTTAAAGATAATGGTGAAATATTCTCGGGTGTTGGGTGTTTAAATAAACCATACCATATTGTTTTAAAAGAAGATGCCAAACCAGTCATATCACCAACTAGGAAAGTTGCAATTCCACTTTTGAACGATCTAAAAGTAAGCTTAGTTGAGTTAACAAAAATGAAAATAATAGAGAAAGTGGAGGGTGTTTCTAATTGGGTAAATCCGTTAGTAATAGTAAGGAAACCAAACGGTAAACTGCGCATTTGTTTAGACCCGCGAGATTTAAATTCTGCTATTAAAAGAGAATACTGTCAAATACCTACACTGGATCAAATAGCATACAAGCTAAGTGGTGCAAAATTTTTCAGCACATTAGATGCAACAAACGGTTTTTACCAAATACCCTTAGACAGTGAAAGTTCCGATTTATGCACGTTCGGTACTCCCTTTGGGAGATATAAATTCCTGCGTATGCCATATGGTATTAAATCCGCACCGGAAGTGTTTCAAAGTAGATTTAAAGAATTATTTAATATAGAAGGAGCAGAAATATATATAGATGATATAATAGTTTGGGGGAAAACTAAAACGGAACATGATGTAAGGTTAAGGAGAGTATTAGAGATCGCGAAAAGTAGTAATGTTAGATTTAACTTGGCAAAGTGTAAATTTGGGAGAAGTACGATAGACTACATGGGCCATACATTTTCTGAAAGGGGATGGCACCAAATGACTCAAAAATAAAAGCAGTGCAAAACTTAACTAAGCCAACAGATAAAAAAGGGGTTCAAAGATTGCTGGGCATACTGACATACGTCAGTCGATTCATAAAAAATTATTCTCATAAAACCACTGCATTACGTCAACTCTTAAATAAAGATGTAGATTTTCACTGGGAAGCGGAACACGATAGGGCGTTAGACAATCTAAAAGCATGCCTGGTAAGGAATCCAGTTCTGCAATTTTTTGACGTTAGTAGACAATCTACAATTTCGGTAGACGCGTCGAAGTCCGGGTTAGGGGCGGTATTATTACAAAATAAACTGCCTTGCGCGTACGCCTCGAGAGCAATGACGGAAACACAAACGCGTTACGCTCAAATAGAGAAGGAGCTTCTCGCGATTTGTTTTGGGTTAAGTAAATTCCACGAATACATTTACGGGAAGAAAGTAATAGTCGAAACGGATCATCAACCGTTAATTGCTATATTCAAAAAGCCATTATACAAGTGCCCCGCGCGACTTTCAAGAATGCTATTGCAAATTCAAAAATACGAAATTGAGCTTATTTACAAACCTGGTAAAGAGTTAATAATAGCAGATGCACTGTCCAGAGCATACCAAAATGAAACTGCGTTTGACGAATTGGACAGTGAAATAGAAGGTCACGTTTCTCTAATCACATCAAACATTAATGTAACTCCAGCTAAATTAAAACAATTAGAACAAGAGACAGAAAAAGATTTAGAGTTAGTCAGTTTGAAAGAAATAATCTTACAGGGATGGCCTAAGAACAATAAGAATCTGCCAGATAAAATTAAACAATATTTTCAATATCAGGGTGAACTCACAATTCAAAACAATTTAATATTCAAAGGGCAATGTATAGTAATACCAAAAACTATGAGAGCAGAAATGCTAGATAGAGTACATTACGCCCATTTAGGAATAAATAAATGCTTAAAGTTGGCACAAGAGTCAATATTTTGGCTAGGTATGCGAAACGAAATCAAACAAAAAATCTCAGTGTGTCATCTATGTTTAAAATATGCCAATTCGCAAGGTAAAGAAACACTAATTAGCCATAACATACCGACTTTGCCGTGGAATAAAGTCGGATGTGACATTTTTGAACTTCGTGGTCGTAAGTATTTGCTACTTATAGACTATTTCTCTAAATTCGTAGAAATAGCAGATTTAAAAAATGATATGACAAGCCGCACCGTTATTAATAACATGAAATCGATTTTTGCCAGACACGGTATCCCTTTAACAATAGTTTCTGACGGAGGACCGCAATTCACATCACACGATTTCAAAAATTTTGCCAAAAATTGGGAGTTCAATCACATAATAACATCACCCACGTATGCTCAATCAAATGGTATGGCTGAAAGACATATTCAAACCACAAAAAAGATATTTAAAAAATGTCTAGATGAAAATAAAGATCTAAATTTAGCACTTTTACATTTTAGAAACACACCAATACACGATAATATTTCACCCGCAGAGATTTTAATGAGCAGAAAATTAAGAACAAACATTCCACAAACTGCAAAAGCACTTAAACCAAAAATTGTTCATAAATACGGGGAAAAGAGTATAAAAAATGAAACAAGAGTCACAGCAAAAATATTACAACCATCATACTTCTGACTTACCGGAAATTAAAAATAACACCAATGTATATGTGCAATTAAAACCAAATAGTAATTGGCAACCAGCATTGGTAACTAGTAAAGTGGCAAATAGAACATATACAATCAAAACTAATGATGGACACATATATACTAGAAACAGAAAATTTATAAAGCCAGTAATTAGCAACAAAGAGTATTGCCATAGTTCTCCAAAGGAAGAGAAGAAAAGACATGTGAAAAAGTACTATATCGACATCGACGAATCACAACCTGAACTAGACGATACTGGTAACATAACCAGAGAGGAAGAAAGATCTGAAGACAACACGTTCGAGGACTACCAGATAGAAGATCAAAAACACGGAAACGACAGTGACAGTGGTGAAAGTGAAGACACAGAAAATGTGCCTGTGCATAGTTCGGACAACGTAGAGGGTAGTTCTAACGACAATAGTAACTCTGATACAACTGATGATGAAGTCAAAATTGTAAACAAAAACAAATATACATCATCAAGGGGAAACATCAAAGCACCAGACAAACTAAACTTGTAATGGTGGTAAAGTTTTTATGTTTGTTAGAATCTAAAGAAAGAGGATGTAGAGAGTATCGGTTGCTAACAGTTAGGTTGGCAACACTTAGTAATAAAGCAGTTGGTATCTGACCACTAAAACGGTTACTTGTGTTTTATTATACGTACCTGTACCCGCTTAAATACGATATATTACAAGTTGAAATATATTATAGTGTGGAAGTTCTGCAGGCATAGTGTGTATGCAGAACAACAGATGGCTCTTGTCATTTCGTCTGTATATGTCACATTTTCGAATTGAACCGGTATTTTCAAAAAAAAATAGTTACCATTACTTTTGTCCCAACCTTCGTACTATATAAGTAGGCAACGACGAGTCTAAGATTCGATGGACATGTTTCGACCCACGTCGTGCAATTACTCCCTTCATAGACTTTTTTCGAGTTCGTCAAAATATGAGTTTATTGTAGTGGAATTAATTCTGGCTCTTCCTCTTTTGATGTTCTCACGCCAACGACTGCTTAAAATCTGCCTACCCCTAGTCTTTATCTGAATAGGAAATCCCCAGTGACAAGCAATTATAACATTTTTAGCAATCCTCTCCTCTGCACCTCGACATCAGATAATGACAAATATCGAAAAAGCTTTCGACCAAATTTATTGGTCGAAATAAACAAAACAATGAGGGATTTCCCGCTAAAATCGAGAATTCACTATAGTTTTAAAAGTCAACATAACTTATGACGATTACTGTACAACTTCCAAATAAAATATTTATCAAAAATTAAAAACTATTTTTGTTCCGTTCTAAAATGATTCAAGTAGAAAGAATTTTTGATGAAATAAACTTACACAATCATTATATTCATGATGTCTACCTTGACCTTCTTTCTAAATATATAAAGAGCAGAAGATGTGCAAATAATAAACTCGGGATAAAAACTAAGGCGCATTAGTATTTTCGACAGCATTTAAAAAGCTTTACAAGGAAAATCACACAACAAAATAAGTACACATTAGATTAGATTAAATTCCACAACAAAGTTTAAATTGAAATAAGTTTATTAAAATGGGTATCCGTGACTTTGCAATCATAACTGATCAATCCTTTAATAAATATAAATCAGGACAAACTATACAAGGGACAGTACACTTTAAATTGAATGAACCGAAAAACGTTCGAGGTATGTATATCCATATATGTCAATTTAGAATAGATGCTTATTTTATAATTATATATCAAGGAGTTTATATCAAACTCAGGGGAAAAAGCTGTGGTGGAATGGTCTGAAATACCAAAATCACATAAAGTCCGTACATCTGTCAGGTACTTTGCGAAACATGAATATTTCCACAGACGAATATATTTCGCTGGCTCAGATGGTGGTAAGCAATATTGTTATTAAATTCGAAAGCAATATTTATAAGTATGTATATAAATTAGGTGATTTGTTTGAGTTGCCTGCCAAGGAGTATAATTACAAATTTAAATATACTTTACCGAATAGTTTACCATCGACATTCAAAGGAACATACGGACGTATCGAATATAAACTTAAAGCCGTATTAGATATACCGTTAGCTTTCGATGATGAGGTTGAGATGATTTTAAATATAACATCACCGATTGATTTAAGTTCTATGCCGCACTTAAAGGTAACAAAATTATGCTAAAAAATAGTCGTTATTGTATAAATATCATTAGAGATCTGATCATTCTATTGCGCAAAAACACCTATGCTGCTTGTGTTGCGCATTGGGTCCGATATCAATGGAAGTATACGTACCGAAGACTGGTTTAAACTTACGGCGAAGAAATACCTATTAAAATCGATGTTGAAAATCGATCGAATAAAGAAATCGTTAAAATTGATTGTAAATTACGACAGGTATTATTAACATTTATTATTAATATAAATAAATTTAATTAAGCTCGTATTTATTTTAAGAAAATTGCTTTTCATAGCGAGTACCCCAGATTTCATACTAAATATGACGAGAGCACTTTATCGCATAAAATATTGAGAGGCGTTGCAAAACGAAGTACGCAAACTTATAAAGAAATCCTCGCAGTACCGTTGGGTCCAGTTTTAAATTTTACCAGTTGTAATTGTATTAAGGTCCAGTATAAATTAAAGGTTAGTGCGTTTAAATGTTTAAAACCGATATGGTAATCATTTTAACGTTGTAGGTTAGTGCGTGTATCTCGGGAATGCATAAGGATTTAGACGTTGAAATTCCTCTAACGTTAGGTGGTATCCCCATACCCATAAACAGGGAAGTCTGAAGCAGTACTTGATATGTAAAATTACTCAGGAAAAAATCTGTTATTTTATGTCTCACTATATTAAGTGTGTTCGTATTAATTAAGTACAAACGTTAGGTTTAGGGGAGAATCGGGTAAAAATAGGCATTTACGACATTTGTTGCTGTGGAAAACTAGTCAATGTGCAGTCAGATAAAGCTGCGCAGTCTTCAAAGCACCAATGAAACTCTTCTTCGGAGATTATATTTTATTAAAATGAAAAACGGAGCATCAAATTAACGATAAACAATGAAAATTGTTTTTGTAGCGATAATAAGGAATGTTCATGAAATATATTGTATTAGTTATTGCTATTGTACAAAATAGAATATATAACGAAAGAAACTCATTCTAACTACATCCTATATAGTGTTTATTTTCTATTAGATAAATAATATATTTATATCGTAATGAATTTTGATCTAAACTTTTGCATATCGCTCACCGAGTTGGGAATTTATATTCAGTTTAACAGGAAGTACACGTTTCATTGCGTTCACAACGGTCCCCCTTTTTCTTAAAAAATCAGTCTGAGAAATTTAAAAATCAATCTGAAGAGATATTTTTAGGTTATATTTTACGAATGATTTGACAGCATAAGAATTTTCATTAAACGCCATCTATGATGCAGATGCTGAATTTACTACACCTTCATAATTACCGTTTTCTGTAATAAGTTTGTAGAATATATTTTTTATTATTTATTGTATAAAATAACATATAACAATAATTATTTCTACAGTTGCTAAAAAGCAATTAGTTCACACATGTTTTATCTCAGAAACATATTATACAGAATTTAATTACATTTTTACAGAGTACTACCTTAAATTGCACGCGAATTTCAAACGTTCTTAAGAGGGTACCCATTTGGTATTTATCAATGTTTGCATAGAAATAAAACTGCTTTCGTGTTTTCTATTACCATTTATTGATTATAAACAGATACATAAATCTTAATTATTTTAAAAAAGCATAAAATATAGATAATAAATTCAGAAGTCATGAAATATTTACGAAAAATTGAGATAATTTGCCAAATTATGTTAAGTATTTAATTGTGTTCTAAGCAATTCAAGCTGAAGAAATTGGGGATATAAAAAGCCTTACATAATATTATTCATGATTTTTACCTTGACCTTCTTTTCTAAATATATATCAGCACAAAATATGTAAATAAAAGAGAGACAAATACAAGAGCGCATGAGCACTTTCGACTATATAGTTGGCTGCATATTTATATTTATAAAAAGCTTAGCAAGCAAGGTCATTAGAATTTATACAAACTGTTATAGTAAACATTAGATTTTCCTTTCCCAGTATTTTGTTGCTCTAATTTCATTTTTTACTTGTATTAACAAACCGGTTTCACTATGATTTAGTTGTAAATTCCACAATAATAATTAACAAAAAAAATGGGTGTTCACGATTTTGCAATCTCAACTAATCATCCCTTTAATAAATATAAACCAGGACAAACTGTACGAGGGAAGGTACATTTCAAATTGAGTGAACCGAAAAAGGTTCGAGGTACGTATGCATCAATTTATGACAATCGATGAGCATTTTATAATAATATAAATCAAGGAGTTTATATTAAACTGAAGGGGAAAGCTATAGTGGAATGGACGGAAACAAAAAAATCAGGTAAAACTCATACCTCTGTCAGGTATTTTTCCGAACATGAATATTTCCACGAACGGATATATTTCGCTGGCTCGCATGGAGGTAAGTAATCTCGTTATTAAATCCGAAAGCAATATTTACTAATATATAATTAGGTGATTCGTTCGAATTACCTGCCGGGAAGCACAATTATAAATTCGATTATACTTTACCGAATGGTTTACCGTCGACTTTCACGGGATTATATGGACGTGTCGAATATAAACTTAAAGCGGTATTAGATATACCGTTAGCTTTCGATGATGAAGAAGAGACGATTTTAGATATAACATCACCGATTGATTTAAATACTATGGCGTACTTAAAGGTAACAAAATTGTACTAAGAGACTGTCGTTATTGTATAAATATCGTTAGAGACCTGCTCGTCATACCGAACAAAAACATCTATGCTGCTTGTGTTGCGCATCGGGTCCCATTTCAATCGAAGTGTACTTACCGAAGACAGGTTTTGCTTACGGCGAAGAAATACCTATTAAAATCGAAGTTGAGAATCAGACTAATACGGAAATCCATAAAGTCGATTGTAAATTAAAACAGGTATTATTTACATTTATTATTCATATAAATAAATTTAATTCAGTTTATATTTATTTTAAGGAAATTACTTTCCATTCCGAATACCCCAGTCATCGTACTCGCTCCGAGGAAAGCACTTTAGCGGATAAGATATTGCCAGGTGTCGGAAGAAGAAGTACTGAAACGTACGAAGAGGTCCTCGGAGTACCGATATGCTCACCTATAAATTTTACCAATTGTAATTTTCTCGAGGTCGATTATAAAATAAAAGTTGGTGTATTTAAATATTCAAAACGTAACATGGTAATTATGTTAGCGTTATAGGTTAGTGCGTGTATCTCAGGGATGCATACCGATTTAGATGTTGAAATTCCTGTAACGTTAGGTAATATCCCCATTGCGGAAAACAGGGAAATTCAATTGGTTTCGATTTTTGTTGGGCTTGGGACAGCGTACCCTCACAATGAACAAGGTGATAGAGCTGACGGTCCCTCTAAATTAATCGAAACATCTGCCGGGTGGAGAATACCACAGTAATTTATTATTATTTAGTCGCTTCAAATTTGTGTTTATACAAAACGATTTTTAGGGAAAAAGATGGAAGCGGAAGCAGTACTTAAGAACAAGTTTAATGATCGATAATGATATTACTTGAAAACAACTCAGGAAAAATTTTGTCTTAATTGTTGACGAAGTGCCTTTATTTTATGTATTACCATGTTAAGTGACGTAAAGTTTTTTTATATGTACATTTGTGTATTTTGTAACGCATTTTGACACATTATCATTATATAAAATCCAAAAAATGTTATATTTGTTTATTTTTTTCTAATTTAACAGAAACAAACTTAAGCTTGCCCTTTACGCTCGCTAGCAGTAGCGTTCATTGTATTGGAAAAAATTGATAGAAAGATTAGGCCTCTTTTAATCATAATAAATTCCTGCAAACTTGCATATGCATATAAGGTAATTAAATCTATCATTTAAAAATATTTTCAAGATGGTGGCACTTCCGAAAGTACCGGAAATCGACATCAACTTTCTTATTTTAAACAGAATGATCTAGTTTTCTTTACATTTTCGAAATCTAAACGTTATTTTAGAGGGAGTTTTACTAGTATTCCCTCTCCCTTTCAAAAATATTTTTGATTTTACGTCATGATACTCAATTGTATGTACTGTCGCCGTTGTTAGAGCGAAAATTCTGAAATTCCGGTTATGGATAGAAGAAATCTAAGAAAGATATATACATCGGAAATCATTTTATTGTAAAAAAAAAAGATAAATATTCCTTGCTAATCTACATAAATTAAACCATATTTAAACTTTGCTGATCATTTTTCCTTTCAAATTTTACAAGTTCGATATGAAATATGAGCGTAGTATCACCAGCAATCGTCGGTGGTACACCGTATTCACCGTAGCCCAATTCGAAGGTATGACTAATTTCCTCAATTCTCCCGTACACATCCTGTTATTAAATATATTAAATAATATAATATGCATGGTATTATTATCATATCATTATTAATGTAGCTACCCTATCAATCCTTGATCCCATCCTTTTATAACTTGACCCGAACCCACAGTAAATGTGAACGGATCTGTCGAGCGTAACTTGTATCGAATTCTGTACCGTTTTCGAAGAGACCCTACGTACGAATTAAATATTAATTCTAAATTGTAATTTTATTTGTACGTACTTTATAATGGACGTGTAATAGATCCCCTTTTTTGGATTTATCCGAGCAATTCTTAGGTCGTTTTTTGATTCCTATCTGCAATCGTTTCGAATCTTTATTATCCGAGGTTATGCAATCGCTAATTAATGAAATTAAGCTTAATAGGAATATGAAATGTTTATATATCTTCATGTTAAAACTATTATAATAATAGGCAACATTTTTATTTATTTTATAAGGTTATCTCAGAGGTTATGTTTGATTCATATTCATAATGGCGTATCATCTCTTTACCGACGCGTCTAAACTTGATATGCAGCGCCATCTGTCTCTACAGTTTTGGACAAATTGTGAATTAATTCGCAAGACAGATTTGAATCTTTATAATAATATTATTTATAATATAATAATATATATTTTTTAATACAAATTTCTATCAATTTTATCTAATAAATCTTACCTCTAAAATAAGCAGTTTAAGTTATTTAAATTTTTGTAAAAAAATTTGACAGCTGCCTGTTATAAACGAACATTACAATACATTTTGCATTCTTCTATGTCCGTGTTAATTCTAAGGTCGACATAGTACTCACCCGTTTCGCTTTAAGAATGAGTTCTTTTTAGATGTACCCGAAAAAAAGATATCTTCGACTTAAAAAATAATAAATAAAACATTTTTTCGTCGTTATGTTATTCAGGAAGATAACAGCGCCATCTGTCCCAATTTTTTAGACAATCGGTAAATAATGAAACCTGTATTACAAGATTCTTTGCAAAGCTTACTTTTTCTCCAAGTTGTTTAGATGGCGCTTTAGAATGTTCCTTTTCTGTTCAATGTAGTGTAGCAGCATGTTGTTGATACAATCAAATAACTTGATTAATTATTTATATTCACTTTATTAAATTAAATATTTAATATAATAACATTATATTCTTATTTGAGCTATTACAATCCTGGTTCTGTTAACTTACAACAATACAACTTATTCAAAAACTAACTACTAATATAAAGAATTCAACAGGTAGGTAAAAAAGTAGATATGTTCGTTTTTGTTCAGGTTTCTCTTTTTAATAAGCTCAGGTTTTCTATTACTTTTATTTATATAGTGTTGAAGTGCGAACAACTACACAACTATCAGATTCGTTTATAACTAGATTTCACATCAATGTTAGGGGGCTATACAGCAACAGCATATCATAAAAAATAATAATTATTGGCAACTGCCATCTTCTCGATTAATGAATGAGAATATTCAAAAATCAATGGGAGACAGAACGACCCTCAGGAAGACGGACATTCAGAAAAAAACGGAGCTCTGACCAATTTTGTTTAGTTTAAGATTAAATTTTAAAAGTGGAAATTTATTTTGTTTTGTGTATATAAATTTAAATATAAATATATGAAATGAACCTACCTGTTTTATTCCGCTACGCCGAAGTTTCAATTTGTTAATTAGACGTTACTGACACCTTTAAAGCTTTTTTCTTCTTTCGTATAATTAATTAAACCCCATAACTTTTATAAATCAACGTCGACTGTCAAACGTCAAATTGTGACACAGCGCCACAGCTCGGATTTTCATCGTACTAAGGCGAGAGCAGGATCGATAATATCGATTGCCGTAGCGTTAATGGAACAGTGGCGTACGGCCAGTGTTTATTTTCTCTTCTTTCCCGGCCATATTAATTATTATCAAGAAAAAAGATAGTAACGTTACAGTGCGACGCTTAAATAATCGAACCATAATTGGTGAAGTGCAATAAAAGTAATTTTTTATTTGGAACAAGCCGATTGTCTCTACACTGGTAAATGTATGTACAGGGTGCGCTACTAAGAGAGGTTAACGGCTGTATCTCAGAAATCAGAAAGTATTTGTCGTAGGTTCTGCGGGAAAAAATTTTGATAGTTATAGTAGCTAAGAGAAGTTTCTGGAAATTATTTTCAAGTACCAGATTTTACCGCTAGGTGGCGTAATTGCTGTGTTCAAATCTAAAATTCCTATTATCTCAGAAAATCGCAAAATAAGCTATAACTTTGATATCATCAATTGAAAGCCCATTCAATACCAGATGATTTTCTTTAGTGACATTTTTTCGTATCTGTCATAATAAGGGAGGGGGAAGACCATCTTTTCGTCAATGTTTAAAGTGTAATATTTCCGTTACTATTCAACCTATCCGAACAATCTTGGACTCGTTTGAAAGGGCATTGTGCGGACTTCAAACAGGGTTCATATGGTATATCCATTAATTTCAAACTGATAAGCTAGAGGACGCTTTCTGCAGCGGTAACATATTTTTACGATTTTCTTAAAAAAATTAAATGGAACGATACTATTGCGTTAATAGTTTCGTAAGCGGATTTAAATTACACATATTTTACTGAAAACCGCATCTGGATATGTCTATTTGTTCCCAAGTTATTGCAAAAAAAAACTACTAAGTAGGTATAAAGATACGAACAAGTCAGGCAATAATAACTAAGTTGGCTTTGGAAAACATTGCACATGTCTAATGACAAGTTTCTATACATTGGGTCAGTTATATAACTCAATGCGTCCTTATATATTTTAATAAATATAACACGTTATGACAGGAAAAATTTTTCGACTATCAAATTTATTTTTAGTATTGTAGGTGAAAAGTTAATCATCATAATTTATGCATGATATTTTAGAACGATAAATATGGTATAATCTAAGGTTAGCCTAATTTATTTTTAATAATAATGTAGCCATTACACTACACTACAGCAATTGATCATAACAAACAGACCTAGCATTCAAACCAGCCAATCAACAATTACTTTATCAATTGTTTACGTCAAGTGACACAAATCAAGGTAATTCAACTTTCACAGAGATCTTGAAACACCCTCTGTAGTACGAAGCAAGCCGAGAGAGGCGCTGAAACTTATTTTTATAAAGATATTCATTTTTCTTTGTTAATTACGATAATAAATCTATCACAAATATAAAAATCGAAATTTCCTGAGAGTTCTGCATATTTTACACAGGATAAATTTCTTGTATTTTGTCAAATTAGGGGCTGGGGAGGAAGGGAAAGTTTAAAATCGGGACACTAACGTTAGATCACACTATATTATTATCGTTCTAGATTAAAATAGCTCGCATAAATTATGATGATCGAATCGTAATTAAATTAATTAATATTCAACTCATAACCTGACCTTGAATATTATGTAAATCATCTTAATACACAATTAAATAGCGCAGTAAACAAATTATCCCTCTAATAACGTGTTGTATTTATTAAAATTAATATACATGTCAGAGAAATGAGTATTTCTGATTTTACAATTCGCGTGAATCACCCGTTTAACGTTTACACTTCCGGTCAAACCGTTCGCGGAAAAGTGCATTTTAAATTGCGGAGATCGAAAATAATACGAGGTGTTTACGTTAAGTTCAGAGGAATCGCTCTGACGCTATGGAAAGAAAAAGGCAAAAAAAGGAACGAACCGATTATCAGATATCGCGGTGAACAAAGATATTTTACCGAAGCTTTGTATTTAATCGGTGGAGATTTAGATGAATGGTTTGAATTACCATCCGGAGAACATGATTATAAATTCGTCTTTATTCTACCCGTCGGTTTACCGACTTCGTTTAAAGGTCCGTACGGAAATGTAACTTACACGATTACAGCCGTGATAAACGTTTCTTGGGATATTAATATCGAAGCGGAAACCAGTTTGGTGGTAGTATCTCCTGTTAATTTGAATAAAAGGGAGTTTTTAAGAGTAAAATATTAAATTTTAATTAATTCGAATTTTAATCCGATTCGATTTTAGAGACCTGGTTATGTTAAAGCGACGAAACGTTTATGGTGTCCGTGGTGTCCATCAGGACCGATCACGATCGAAGTGAATATACCCAAAACCGGATACGTTAGCGGTGAAATTTTGCGCGTAATCATCGATGTTAGAAATCAAAGTAATACGAGAATTACGATGATTAAATATAAGATCGATCAGGTATTTAAATTCCTGTATTAAAAACGGCGTTAATGTCTCATCCCCTTCTTTTTTTTGTTATAGTAGAAAATCACTTACCATTCGGAATATCCGTATCCAAACGATAAACAGTTAACTTCCCCTTTATACATCAAACATTCCAATGGCGTACCCGCTTATACCATAAAACGATTCGAAGAAGAGATCGAGATACCAGAGATGATCGTCGCAAATTTCATCAATTGCGATTTATTCCAAGTTCAACAAAGTTTAAAGGTGATTAATTTAGTCGCTCAATTGCGTCTTATATAATTTTCCCATTATGTTAACAGGTGATACTTTATATCGATGGATGTCACACAAATTTAACCGCTAAAATACCGATTAAATTGGGGAATATTCCTATTAGAGTCGAAACGATTCCTAGGCCGTCACCGGTACCGATTCGAGCGGGTTTGGGTGCTCCTTATCCTTACGAAACCGAAGATGAAGTAGCCTCGAATCCTCAGGAATTCGGCGCCGTGTATTCCGAGCAACGTTATCGATACGGATGGTGGTTGCAATGATGTTACATTATTAAAGATTATATACGATTAAATCACGACTAATAAGCTTATTCTCGTTTAAAACCCTCTCTCCTGTTCTAATTCTATCCTAATAAACGTCAAATTTAACAAAATTACTAACTCAGGCAACAAAATGACGTTATTTCGACGTAAAAACGATCCTTACGATGTCATTTTAAATGCGTTTGATGTCGTAAGCTAATCATAGTTCTAGACGTGAATATTTTCATCTTATTACGTTTAAAACCTTCCCTGCTCTTCTAATTCCATCCTGATAAACGTCAAGTTTAACAAAATTACCAACTCAGGCAAGGAAATGACGTTATTTCAACGTTAAACTAACGTCAAAACGACGAGATTATGTTACAACCCCTACGATGTCATTCTAAAGATTGCGTCCGATATCGTAAGCTGATTATAGTTCTAATCGGGAATATTTTTATCTTATGACGTTTAAAACCTTCCCTGCTCTTCTAATTCCATCTTGATAAACGTCAAATTTAACAAAATTACCAACTCAGGCAACGAAAATGACGTTATTTCGACGTTAAATTAACGTAAAAACGACGTGATTATGTTACAAGCCCTACAATATGTCATTTTAAAGATTGCTTCAGATGTAAGCTGATCGTAATTCTAACCGGGAATGTTTTTATCTTATGACGTTTAATACCCTCCCTACTCTTCTAATTCCATCCTGATAAACGTCAAAGTTAACAAAATTACTAACTCAGACCATAAAATGACGTTATTTCGACGTTAAACTAGGGTAAAAACGACGAGTTTATGTTACAACCCCTACGATGTCATTTTAAAGATTTCGCCTGATGTCGTAAGCTGATCAAAGTTCTAGCCGGGAATATTTTTATCTTATAACGTGTTTTCGACGTCGTTTTGACGGTACTGTTCTTATTTTTACTATTTTCTTATTATAAATACCTATATCTACAATTCAAATTTAATTGCGAAAAAAATGTCATGAATATAAAGGTTGGGCGTCATTTTTTAGAATTAAAATGACATAAATAAAACGTAACAGTAATTATATATGTGCAAAATTACGCTGAAAACACGTCACCTTAACGACGTCATTCTCACGCTTTTAGCTCATCCTGTATGTATTTATAACCTTGTCTGGGCTACGAAGTGAAGCTAGCTTGTTAAGCTTGTAATGACAAGTTAAGAGCTCGTTGTTATTTTTTAAGGTTGGTACAAGAGAGTTCTATTTGAACCAACGTTCATTTGTGCTAATATTTTTTGAAGGTTATCTATCCGATGATTATACAAGGTGTGTCTAAATTCTTGATTGTATTTTCAATATATTATATACAAATAACCCAAGCATGTATATACAATATCGTGACCTTGTATCATGATAATAATAAAGTTTATATCCATTAAATCAATCTATTATTATATCTAATATTTAAATGAAATGGGTATTCGCGATTTTGCAATCAGCACCAATCATCCATTTAACATTTATACATCCGGACAAACTGTTCGGGGGAAAGTGCATTTCAAATTGCATACATCGAAGATAGTGCAAGGTATATCTAACCATATAATTTAACATAAAACATGAACGCAATGAAGATCTATTTTCTATTTAAGGTGTTTATGTTAGGTTTAAAGGTATTGCACAAACACAATGGGACGAAGAGCATAAAAGAGGTGACGATAAGGTAACTGTTAGGTATCGAGGTGAACGTGAGTATTTCGATGAGATATTGTATTTAATTGGTGAAAGTAATGGTTCGTATACAGTACATTAACGGGAGAGACACAAAATCCTTAATAATCTTTTTAGGTGAATCGTTCGAATTGCCACCCGGAGAGCATAATTATAAATTCGAATACGTATTACCTATCGGTTTACCGACTTCGTTTAAAAGCCTAATCGGAAGTGTTATTTACACGATTACAGCAGTCTTATACATGCCGTGGGGTATTAACGAGGAAATAGAAACAAAATTGCAAGTCATATCTCCGATTGATTTGAATAAAATTGCGCATTTAAAAGTAAGTGTTTTGTAATATTCCGCAACGATGCGATGCGATTTGAGGTGATTTCAGAAACCTGGTAACGCTACGGCTGCGAAGGATTTATGCTGTTTGTGGTGTCAATCGGGACCGATCGTAATCGAAGTGAATCTGCCGAAAACTGGATATGCTAACGGTGAGATTATACGCGTAATGGCAGATATTGAAAATAAAAGTAATACTAATATTAGAATGGTTGAATTTACGATCGATCAGGTATTTAATACGATTTAATCATAATATCGATATATATATATTTTTTTGGTCGTTAGAAAATTACGTACCACTCGGAATATCCAGCACGTCACGTTAGAGAATTACCTTCGCCTTTATGCACTAAACAGTTTCCCGGTGTACCAGCTTATTCCGTACAAACTTTAGACGAACAAATCGAATTACCGGAAATGCCTGTCGTTAATTTTACTAACTGTCATTTATTCGATGTCCGACAAAGTTTAAACGTAATTAATTTATATAGGATGATAACACGGTTGATGTCAAATTTATTTTATTTTAGGTGAAAGTTTATATCGATGGATGCCATACGAATTTAACAGCGAAGATTCCGATTACTTTAGGGAATATCCCGATAAAGGTGGAGAACGCTTCGGAGATTCCAGTATCGATTATGGCCGGTTTAGGTACTCCTTATCCCTATGAAACGGAAGAACAACCTTCGGATATTCAACAATCGGGTCCTATCTATCCTGCGCGATGTAATCAGTACGGTTGGTGGTTAAGATGATTGCTTTTTTAAAGCAATCTTGTTAGTGTTATTCTGTGATATATAAATCAGGTGGTGAATTATAAATTTGTATATTTAAGGACACTTTTTTGTATATTTTCGATAATGTTTACAATAAAATTATAGATATGAATGTACCGCTCACTTATTTATTAATAATAGTATCGTATTGCGATGAAATTGAGTTTTATGCATAGTTAGTAAGACAGGTAAGCCGATCGATAACTAAATTGCTTGATTACCTAAAAAATAAGCCCGAAAGTACATATTCTGCACAAAATTTTGATTTTTAGAAAACTTAGCTTGTCTTGTCGAATAATTGAAATTTTTTTAATAAAATTGATGTCTTTGTTACTCTTTGTTTAAATTTAGATCCTGCTTAACGATACATCATCTTTTTCCGCTGTATTAATCAGATCTCGCATAGAAACGATTCCGATGCTTTAAAATATTATCGACGATTAAAATTTCTTGCGCACCCTCTAAAACGGATGACCTAATTTAATAAGTTAGTCATCGACCATGAATTTAGCCATAAGTTCCTTTTAAATGATGTATTTTAAGAATTACGTAAAACGTTCCAATAACATTACCATAACTCGAATACACAGACATTTTTCGAAAGAAAAACTAAGAATTACCAAAACTTAAAACAAAAACGTTTATTAAAATAACTATTTACAAGAAAATCTAACACATTCGACTAATCCTGTTTGGTTTCGTTTTTATTCTCCGTCGACATGAACCCATCTTTTATGCTCGTATATTGGAGGACGACTTTATCTCTTAAATATTTAGCACCCTACGGAAGATATGATATCAAAAATTGGGGTAATATTTACGATAAATTAACGTTTATACAAGTAATCATTACTTTAATAATTGGCATCTCTCTCCTTTCTTTTTCCGGGACTAATTCAGGAACGTGCTGTAATCTATCCCACAACCAATGTATCCCTATTATTATACCGACGCCGGTTATCGCGACAGCATTCTTATTAAAAAATTTAATCGCTCTTTTAACGTAAGACATAATCGAAAAATTTCAACTTTAAATTTTGAGGTTAGAAATTTATGTCTTTGCTTAGTGTAAAAATAAAAATCCCCAAAAACGTCAAATTAATAATATAACCTAAAATGTCATTTTATTACGAAGTGTGATTGTAATCGTAATTTAAATGATGGAAAAAAGCGATTCCGATATAAAAAATGAAAATAAAACGGAGGAAGAACGGGAAAAAATTAAACAAGAGATATCCACGATGAGTTTCGAAGAGTTGCAAAAGCTGAAACAACAGATTGGGACTAAAGTTTACAACGAAACGATATTCGGCGTTCACCGTCGACCCAAAACTAATTTTAAACGTTTAAATAAGAACCGTCCGAGAGAGATGAGTTCCAAGAAGCGGATAAATATAAGGAACGAGATAATGCAAGTTAAGAAACAACCTACGTTTAGAGATCCGAGGTTCGATCCGTTATGCGGTACATTTAACGAGGAATCTTTCAGGGAAAATTATAAATTCCTGTACGATATGAAACGTAAGGAGTATAGACAGTTAGAACAGGAATTAGAAACGATTGAGGATGTCGAAGAACGAAAGAAGATTAAATATTTAAAACAACGATTGGTAAATATGTTTTTACAAATGCTTTTATTAATTATTATTGAACAATGTTTTGTTGCGATTAGGGGAATCAAATTCGAGAACATGAGAAACTGGATAAGGAGAAGAGGAAGGTATACGAGGAGAAACGGCAAATTCGAGATAAATTGAGGCGAGGAGAGAAGCCCGTTTTTAAAAGGAAATGTAAGCATAATTTCACGGGGGATTAAGTTTCGAATTTTATTAATTTAATTTCGTTTTATAGCCGAAAAGAAATTAGAAGGACTCATCGAGAAATACGAGGAATTGAAGAAATCGAATAAATTACAGAAACATATCGAGAAGAGATCGAAAAAATTAGCTTCGAAATTCAAGAGAAATGAATAAATTTTTTATTTAAACAAAATGTCTTTTACCTGTTTAACCTGTCCGCAACATCTTAGCTTCCTTCTTCTCTTGCAATTCCTTCTTCTGTTCTTCGATAATAGCTTGCCGTTCGATTAGAAATTCCCCGTATTCTTTGGGATCTAGCTCCTTTACGACTTCAATTCCGCAGGATTTAGCAACGCCGATCATCATATAACAAACTTCGATTAAACTTTTCGTCTCTAACGTTGGATCTTGTTTTTTAATTTGAGCTATTTCGTAAATATGTTTTAAGGTGACTTTTCCAGCGATTTCGTTACCTAAATTAATATAACGATACATAATATAATGTTTATTTATAACGAATAGTTTTTACCGTGCATAGCACCTCTTTGTATCCCGGCAGCTTGTTTTAAATAGTGCACAACAGGTGGTTTTAATATCGTTAATTCGTAGCTTCGATCAGGGCTTACATTGATTTTACAAGGGAGTGGAATACCTTCTTTTATCTCTTTCGTTTGTTCGTTGAAATCTTTACAAAACGCAGCTATATTAATACCTCTCTATATCGAACATAGAGAACAATTAGTCGGTGGATCTTACGTTACAAAAAAAAAAAAAAAATGGGAAAGCCATATCATATTTCGCAGCTGATAATTTAAAGCAAATATAAAATGTTGGACTTCGTTTAACCAAAACATGCTTAAAACATAAAATTAAAACCTAAGGTAACCTTTGACTCAACTCAAATCAAAACTGGCATAATTTGAGTTTAATGTCCCATTTTTTTTCTTTTTTTTGAGTGTTAGCTGTAGGTACATACTTGACCTAACATTGGACCTAGAGGGGGCCCAGCTGCTGCCATACCAGCCGGAATGAACGTTTTTATTTTACCATGTTGAATTTTCTCCGCCGTTTTCTTCACAGCTTTAATCCTGAGAGCCGCTTTCGACATTTTCTTTTAAAGTTTATCCGATTACAACGTTTTTGCCGTATCTAAAATGAACATAACCTAAAAATAATTGATTAACCGACACGAACGCCACCTATTAACTAACATATAAAGTATAAGAAAAAGGCATTATTTTTAGTTGGTGTCGTTAGATGTCGCTACTGGTTGTTTAGCTTAAAATTTAAAAATTTCCCATAAAATCAATAAAATAAGTATTTGTAATAAACGGTTTATTTATTCATAGGCCATCTAATTTAATTCAACTTAATGAGAGTGGCTATAAAATGCATTTCAAGACACAACTAAAAAATTATTCTTTTAGTTACTGTCGATAGATGTCGCTGATAGTTAGTTTATTTTTATTTTTTTGGTTTAAAATGAAATTTGAAGTAAAATTAATAAAAAGTATTTGTAATAAACGCTATTAATATAATCTTATTAAACTTAATCGGGATTTGGAGTGATTAATGCCAAATATTTCAATCAGAAAGGTATAAAATGTATCTCAGGATTGAACCAATTAAATGTCATTTTACGTAATTTATTGCACAGACTAATATACCCGAATATTGGTATTTTCTGCTTTTAAATCGATGCAATGTTTTAATTGTAAAAGCTGCGTTTGATATTTTTTTTAGAACGTTATTGCTGTATTTAAAATTATAATCTAAACTAAAATCATGGGCTTTCCGCCGCAGGTGCCATCTATTAACTAATGTACAACGTAAAGAAGGTTATTATTTTGAATTTCTGTCATTAGATATCGCTGCCAGTCTTTTGTTTGAAATTTTGTAATTTCCCATAAAGTCAATAAAAAAGTATTTGTAATGAACGCTTTATTTATTCGTAGGTAATATAATTTTATTAAATTTGATTAGAATGTATATCAAGACACAACAAATTACATGACCGTGGGCGCTATCTATTAATTAATAAACGAAATCAAAAATTATTTTTTTAGTTCCTATGTCGTTGACAGTTGGTTTAAAATGAAATTTGAAGTAAAATTAATAAAAAGTATTTGTAATAAACGCTATTAATATAATTCTATTAAACTTATGCGGGATTTGAGTGATAAATGTCAAATATACTACTAACATACTCGAATATTGCTATTTTTCGCTTTTAAATTGATGCAATGTTTCAATTTTAAAAGCAGCTATTGATATTTTCTTTTAGAACGTTATTGCTATATTTAAAATGATAATCTAAACTAAAATTATGGGTTTTCTAGGGTTTTCCTCCCTAAGTGCCACCTATTAACTAATGTACAAAATAAGGAAAATTATTTTTAATTTCTGTCATTAGATGTCGCTGCTAGTTGTTTGTTAAAATTTAGTTTAAAATGAAATTTCCCATAATATTAATAAAAAATACTTATAATAAAAACGTTTTATTTATTTATAGTAATATAATTTTATTAAACTTAATTCCGATTTGAGTGGTAAACGTCAAGTATTTCAATTATAAAGGTTATAAAATGTATGTATTCGAGATAGAACGAATTAAACGTCATTTTCGGCGATTTATTGCAAAGATTTCTATCACACAAGCAAACTTGAACGTCGGCATTTTCCTCTTTCAAATCGATACAACCGTTCCTAACGGTAACGTTATTAGAATCGACGGGACCTGTACACCCCCTGATAGTACGAAGAATATTTCCTGTAGTTATAGTTTTCCGTATGCAATAGCTTTGCATACGTGCAGGACATTGAAACATGATATCGTATCTCTCGCTTATGGATAAAGTTTTGAAGAAAGCCGTGTCGCAAAGGGGTATCTTTTCGGTGCCGTTACTTTCGCATTGGTAACAAATTAGACCTTCCATTTTCGTTAAATCCGGTCTGACTTTGCCGCCGAACACAACAGATCGAACTTGGAGATATAAAATTAGAATACGAGCTAAGATTCTTTCGATTTGTAAACGCATATTTAATCTTGAATTTATTTGAATGTCAATTATGACGTTTGCAAGTCTAAACGCCCGTTTAAAATTCAAATCGATCGGCGTAATATATTCGAAAATCCCGCTTAATCCAGTATGTGAACCCGATGCTCCCACATACTCTAATACACGAATTTGTTCTTGTTCGTCGAAACGATGGGACGGTAATACATAAATGTGGTCGGCCGAAATGGGTGGATTCCTATCTAGAGTATCGTTACGGATCTTCGAAGTTCTAAACGAGTTCTTTATCGGCGTGGCGTCCGGTGCCGTCGGTATCGTCGTGTTAACGTCGAAAGGTTTATTCGAGGCTAACTACGCGAGAACTGCATTCGTCGTGTTGCTCACCGTAGGATGTTTGATTTATATCTTTCAAACGCACGAACAGATCGAGCCGTCGGCGGATAAGATCGTTTTCATTACCGGTTGCGATTCCGGTTTGGGATTCTCGCTGGCCGAGCACGTTAGTGAATTAGGTTTCACTGTTGTGGCAGGATGTATGAGGCTCGATTCGAAAGGCGCGAAAGAATTGAAAAAGATCAGCAAGATCATGCTGGTCGAATTGGATATTACGAATAATTCTAGCGTTAATGTTGCAGTTGAAACTGTATCGAGATATTTAGAAGCTCGAGGTTATAGTAAGTATAGTTTTATTTTAGATATTTATTTATTAATTAAATAGTTGGTTAAACGATCCAGAAATAGTGGATAGTCGGTTATTGTGATTATTTTTTTCTTTACGGACGTTTACTGACTCGCAAGTTGGAAAGAGGACCGCCTTAACCGCCCTTTTATATCACCCTGGACATCGTCCGGGTAGGACATGCAACAGGAATGATGGGTTGTCTTTGCTTCTAAGTTATCGCATCCTACGTTTTCCATCCCTCATAGCATTGAAGATTGGGAGTTCGGGTGTATTATTGCTTTTTCAATTCCTTCCTGGTGATGTGCTCACCAGTCCGCCTTTCTCTTTCTATTATTTCTCCCCTCTTCTTTCATGATAGTTTTAACCATACCACGAACGATATTCCATGTCTTTTCATTTGTGGTCATGAGTTTCATCATATTTAATATTGACTTTCGAATAGAATGTAAAAATAAACTACGATTCTTGGATGTCATTGTTCCAACAATTGATTCTCCCACAAGAGTTATCGCATTCTCGAGTACTTGTTTGGACAATTTCCTAGTTAGATCGTGTCCCAGACAGCACAAATAAGGTATGTCCATAAGATATGTCTGAGTCCGATATTCGGGACGTCTTATGGATGTCTGTTTACGCCTGAAGGACGTCCATAAGATGTTACAAAACATATTAGATGCTGTCAGAGGAGATATGAAAATATCGGATGCATCCAAAATGTTTGAGGTTCCATGGTCTACAATTATTAAGGATCATGTTCGGTAGAGAAGCCACAATGCTGCAGGAGTTCCAGGAAGACCTAAAAAAGTTGGCAGGACAGCAGTATTTACTGAACAACAAGAACTCGTAATTGTAGATTATTGCCTGGAAATTTCAAAGCGATGGTTCAGAATCCGAGGTTCAGGAAATGGCAACTTGTTTTAAAAATATAGATAATATTATAAGTATTAACAACAGAACACCTTAGAAGAAACAACAATCCGAGTCGTCGATCATTGAGCTAAAAGATCTCTTACCTATGCCAACACAAAGCAAAAACGTCATTCAAAAAAGAAACGTCAATCCGAAATAATAACATATCTACACTGATGAAAGAAATTCTTGAAGAAAAGCGATAACAAAAAAGAATTTTCGTAAAAAGAAGAAAAACGAAGAACTTACGTCCTCTTCAGAGAGCGAGGACCCAATTTTACCATTCAGTGACATCTCGCTATTACCCCACTTTCCCCTACTGTCACAATTTCAATATGCTGCGTCTAAAACTTCCCCTATCGTTTATAATGATGTCCAGGTACTTTATTGCCTTACTTTATGTGCATGGATCTGTTCTCGGGCCTGTGTTGTATAGACTTTGCGCTGCTAAACTGCATGCAATTGTATGATAGAGTAGAGACTGTGGATAGAGTTGATTGACACGCTGGCTGCTCCGGAGCCTATTAATTCTGATTTTGATCGTATCGGTCACCTTTTATAAGCAACATCATCTATCTATTAATATTAATAAAACGTCTTGAATACTTTTTGGGGAAAAAGCAGAGATCTAAGAATATGGTTTTGAAATTGTTTGAGTCGAGAATGACTGTTAAAAATCTTGAATCGGTTGTCGACTCGGAGGATCTTAGATTTCGGATGTTAAGGATCATTGTCCTGTAGAAAGATGAAATCAGATACTAGCCCTAATTTTTGTGCCCTCTCCAGGACACCACAAGGACATCTTCTGGACGTCCATAAGATGTTTGAGTCCGATATTCGGACGTTACAAATGTCAACGTTTATAAAACATCGTTTTACTACGTCTCATGGATGTCTGTCTCGGATTTATACCAGACTTAGTTTAGGAGAACATCTCTTAATGCGCTATTATCACTTATTCGTAGGAAAACTTTCGTCGGTTTTGTTATATGAAAGAATTATATATCAAATGTGTTTTTAGACGTTTAAACGATGTCTTAGGGATGTTATAAATGAACATTCTAAAGATGTCGTTGCAACTACATCTCTAAGATGTCTTTTTTTATGTCTATAGGTGTTCAAACATAATACAGACCTAAATATGATCTCCTTAAGATGTTTTGTTTACTCTACGCTTGGAATTCTATTTTTACGTGTTTAAAGGATGTCTTAGGGATGTTATAAATGAACATTCTAAAGATGTCGTTGCAACTACATCTCTAAGATGTCTTTTTTTATGTCTATAGGCGTCCAAACATAATACAGATCTAAATATGACCTCCTTAAGATGTTTTGTTTACTTTACGGTTGGAATTCTATTTTTAGGTGTTTAAAGGATGTCTTATGGATGTTATTAATTAACATTCTAAAGATGTCGTTGAAACTATATCTCCAAGATGTCTTTTTTTATGTCCATAGGTGTTCAAACATAATACAGACCTAAATATGACCTCCTTAAGATGTTTTGTTTACTCTACGCTTGGAATTCTATTTTTACGTGTTTAAAGGATGTCTTAGGGATGTTATAAATGAACATTCTAAAGATGTCGTTGCAACTACATCTCTAAGATGTCTTTTTTTATGTCTATAGGTGTTCAAACATAATACAGACCTAAATATGATCTCCTTAAGATGTTTTGTTTACTCTACGCTTGGAATTCTATTTTTAGGCGTTTAAAGGATGTCTTATGGATGTTATTAATTAACATTCTAAAGATGTCGTCGAAACTACATCTCTAAGATGTCTTTTTTTATGTCTATAGGCGTCCAAACATAATACAGATCTAAATATGACCTCCTTAAGATGTTTTGTTTACTTTACGGTTGGAATTCTATTTTTAGGTGTTTAAAGGATGTCTTATGGATGTTATTAATTAACATTCTAAAGATGTCGTCGAAACTACATCTCTAAGATGTCTTTTTTATGTCTATAGGTGTTCAAACATAATACAGACCTAAATATGACCTCCTTAAGATGTTTTTTTGGAATTCTAGCCTGTCAAGCAATGTGTCAGCAATAGAACAAGCTTAAAGTTTAAACAAACCTGCTTCCTTCCAGTCAATAATGCTTGAAACCGACATCCGACTTCTTTCTGATATGGCAAAAGCTTTCTAAACACTAGTGACTGAACTCTTTAGAAACCTTCTGAAGAAACTGACAAACGTATTCAGCGAAACACATTTTTAATGTATATTAAAGGATGTCTTATCGATGTTATAAATGAACATTCTGAAGATGTCATTGGGACTACATCCATAGGATGTCGTTTTTATGTCAAACTGATTAATATAACGACCTCGAAATATCGCCAGTCTGGATCTGTCTCTTTCACTCCTATAAACTACGTGGAATATCGTTAGTTATATAGCTCATTGTACGGGATACCACAAGGCTCCGTTTTAAGGCCACTGTACTTTGTATGTGTCGTGAATCAATGAATGAATTACCAAAATATTTCAGGTTTATGGGCGGTAATAAACAACGCTGGACGTATGGTTTTCGGCGAATTCGAATGGCAAACCATGCAGTTAATCCAACAACAAGTCGACGTTAATCTATTAGGGACCTTCCGAGTCACGAAAGCCTTCTGCCCTTTACTCAGGAAATATAAAGGTGATCAGATCCAAGCTAATCTTTTATTTTATTAATCTAATTTTTTTCTCGTTTCAGCTCGTCTCATCGTAATCTCAAGCCATTGCGGCTTATCGTCGTTACCCGGCTTATCAGTATACGGTGCTACTAAAGCCGGACTTCTAGGATGGTCCGAAGCTCTACGCGTCGAATTAGGGAAGTACGGGGTGCACGTGATAAGTTTCGTACCCGGCTCCTTTTATCAGTACAGCAACATAATGGCGAAACACGACGAGTCTGCGATCGAGATGCGTACAGCTTTCACCGCCGAACAGAAGAAGTTCTACGGGGATTATTTTAAAAGATATAATTCGTATTTAAGCGCGCTTTGCCGCCAGAGTCCGCCGGTGAAGATACCGGATGATATGCTGTATCAGCAGTTCAATAAAGTGTTGTTGGATGTTAAGCCGAATCCGCTGTACGTTCATGAGAATTTTAGATATAAAATTTTCCGTACTGTATTCAGGTACGCTCCGATTCCGATTAAAGATTATTGTCTTACGAAATTTATGCGTCTGCCGCAGTATAGTGAGGAGGCGGCGTTGGAGAACGCGTTAGCTTAGCTAGGGTTATATGTAGATTTAAATAAAGATGATTTAGTCGAAAGGGTTGTTTTTATTTATTTATTTTAAAACTACAAATTAATTTTTGGTATTAAATGTCGCCTAAATGTCATTAGTGACTTCAGTTTTAATTTTATATGCAAGAGTTGGTCACATTGACGTTTGACAGTTTAAAAAATTAATGATGTAAAGTGTCAAGCATGGCGGCTTCCGCATTCTACCGAGAAACGTCAATTGCCATCACTCAAGGTCAATCAAGTCAGTGTATCAAATGTGAGCTGAAAAAAAGAACTATTTTAGGAATTTTCATTTCTTATTCTAAAAATCAATAAGAAGTCAAGTATTTTAATTATTATTTTACAACCGACGTAATGTTACTTACCTTCTCGTATCACGACTAATACGAGGGCCTAATATAAGGGCTCACACATAAGAATTTAGGTCTGGTTCAAGACAACGCGAGAAGTTTGAGTTTGAAACCATCGGTTTGCCTGTTATTAACAATTATGTCTTTGCACCTTGTCTGGATTTGCCTTGAAAATGGATCTTTTCGCTTCCGTCTCCAGTTCAACTGCCTAAGTGACACACCAAAGACATATACAAACTTGTATGTCATTGTGGAAAAAAGTTACATCGGTCAGACATGAAGGAACATCCAGTGCAGAATGATCATCGCATTAATTAAAACTTCAACCAAGGAGATGGATACAGACTGAGCAACGCCTGGCGTTCTCTATACAGAATGTTTTTCACTGTCGATTTACAACTTGTAGTAGGGCGCATTCTATATACTTATACTGTTGCCAATCAGTATACTATCTGCTTGGAATTTAGTACTTTGCCCAATGTCTTTTGTTTCTTCCTAGATTCTTTCTAATGTTTTCACAAATACATGGCGTTCTTCAGAAAATGCTTCCTCATCTATGTCGGGATTTTGACATTTATTTTCATAATGTTTATACTGTTCCAGATTTGCTTGGTCTAAAACCTTTCTAATTTTTTTAGTTTCCAGACTTTTTAAACATTTTCCTGGGCTTAACCCTCCATTCAAATATTTATGAGTAACATAGCGGTAGACGCGTATTTCCGGAAACGACTGCCGCCATGCAGCTACCCAGCAAAGAAAAAGTCGTCATCAGGACGTCAAATTTCGTATTTTGATGACCAAAAGACGTCCTTCAAAGACGTCCTCAAGAAGAATGTTTGACGTACTTATGTCACATCCTCACGACGTCATTGTAAGACGTCTATACACGTCTGTGAGGACGTCTATACACGTCTCCAAAGACGTCTGTATACGTCTCCAAGGACGTCTGTGCACATCTTCGAAACGTGTGTATTACGTTTACTTGTCTTTTATTTCTGCAGATATAAATCCAATTTTGGTCAATAAAACAACAAATATTATAAATCGATTTTGATGTATTTTAAAATAAAATACATTTATAGTCGATTTATTGTCCTTATACGTCTCTTACACATTTGTGTATTATAAAATTAGTAAAAAATGACCAGCACGGTACGTCTTCAAGACATCATATTTTGGCGATGACTTATTTCGTCAAAAATGACCAATATACGACGTCCTGAAAACGTAATATTTTGACGATGACGTAGTTGGTCGAATACGACTAATATACGACGTCCTTAAGACGTACCCGGCGTCTCTCTGTTTGCTGGGTTCTTGGCTAACCAATTCAGTTTGTTATTGCCACTCATTTCGCGGTGGGGAATGTTAAAAAGAATTGGATTAAGCGAGCTTTCTTGTGATAATGCTATAAAAGAAGACTTTCTCCCACCTCCCCTTTCTCCCTCCCCAGATAATGTTGGTCATTCTTCAGCGTCATAAATTTACAATGAAATAATTAAAAAAAGCATTTCGCAATGTTTGAAGAAACTGCCGCGTCGTGGAGGTGGAATAGTAGTGTGTTAATGTCCACGAAGTCAATACTCCTCTTTCGAGTCATTAAAAGCCGCTACTACCGTGTTTTGTTTCTGAGCAAGAGCTTGTCGAATATTAAGAGCCAAAACGGTGAGATTATCAGTAAGTGGAACGAAAACTCCGGCATTGTTAGGTGCTTGCATCACCAATCCACTCTCTCTTAATCGTTTTTGTCAGGCTCGTTAGGAGATGATTGATTATTCTTCTCCATTAGATGGGTAGAGGTTGGCCATTTAGAATATTATTGAACAACTTGAGCAAATAGTCTTCGACACATAAAGTTAAATGTATTAGCAGAGAATCTTAGATCTCATCATAGCCTGGATCCACGGATAAAAGTCAAAGTTACAGGGAGTACAAACAATGAAAACCGGTCACCTTTGGCACATGTTCAAAGAGAGTTTTTTTTTTGTAGGAGGGCATCTCAGATACTATTGTTCCTGGCATAGAATGAAACGACTTGGCAGGGTGGAATATTTTATTTTTCAACACAGTTCTCTTATAGTCTGACCAATTGTATACAGTAGGAAAAAAAATTGACATTTAAACAAGAATTATTTTATTATCTTTTGCACAACATTTTACAATGAGTAAAAAACAAGAAACTCTTAAATAACAGATATATTATAATGTTATAATCTTTAACTTACATGCTAAAACATGAACACTATACAGGGAGATTCAGAAAGGTATTGCAGCTTTTTTTTCATAGCGTAGGTAGAACCTCTGAATAGATACACTGAGATTTTTAAATCTCAATGTATCACCAACGTATCTTTACTTAAACACTCTTAGCATGTCTGTGAGCATTCTCATCAGTTTGCTCTTTATGGCTAGGCGACGGTGGATCGTTCCCTTTAACCGTAAACGTAACATAATATCTCTTATTCTGATCCAACTTATCGGTAGGCAGAGATATCACCTGTTTATCACTACCATGACACAATTCCAACGTCACCGTCTTCTTAGTATTAATATGAGGTAAGAAACCGGACGGTTTGCACGGGTAACCGATCTTCGGAATCGTGTGGTGGTCCATTTTAGGCACTGCAGTTTATCATTATTTTTACAAGATTAGATTTACAAGAAAAAGAAACAGCAATATACTTACAGTACGCGGCACATGGTATCCCAGTATAAGCGTGCGTAGCATGCGAACACCTATGCGTACTTTGAGTACACAACAGGGGATTATTCGTCGGGGTTTCGGGCAAACCCCTCAGGTAATCGCTACCATCCTTTTGCAGCTTCCTCAACGAGTGATACAGGAACTTTTCGAAACTCTTAAAGCTGTAATCTTCGGGGACGTATCTGCCGGCGCCGACGGTGGCGACGCAAGAATTGTGGTACTCATCGATGGCTCTCTTCACCAACACCGTCTCGTTATGCTGCCCGGATCTTATCTGCAACCTCTTCAATTCTAATAAATGCTGGAAGATCTTCCTTTCGAGATGATATCTTGAAATATTATTATTAATATTAAACATATATAACCTAAAATATATTATGTAAATATTACCTGCGGATATTCGATTGGATGCTCTGAGTCACCGACGTCATGCAAACACCTCTTTCGGTCATGTTCTTCCATTTCGGTATCCGGCTACTTCTTGGGCTCGGTTCGAATCCCGAATCTATCAAATTACTACTTTCGTAATCACTTCCAGCACTTCTAGAATCTCTTTTCATTCGCTTACGCAATCTCCTCCGTCTGGTAGCGCTTCTAGTAACCTCCTCCACGTCCGAGGCGCTTCTCTCGTTGTCGCTGTAAGCGGATTGTCGTAAAGACGGCGGCGGCGGTAACGAGGATAGATCCGCCGTTTTCGATCCATACTTTCGCTCATCTAACAGATTCGGTAAAGATATTCTGGTATCATCGTCGTAATCGCGATCGAGTTGTTGATCGCTGATCGAGATTTCCCTCCTCAATTTCGATATCACCGGTATCCTACTCTTGCGCGGCTTCCTCTCAACTTCAACCTCATCTTCATCCCGTTTGCTCTTGGCGATCCGAACTCGGCGCTGTTCGACGCCGTTCTCTAAAACTGTAAAGCTACGGTGTTTCTTCTTCTTCTTCGTGATCGAATCGCTGGAGCTCGTGGAGAAATCATCGTCCGATTTTTCTTCTTGCGGTTTGCCTTTCTTCTTCGCCGTCCGATCCTCCATCAATTTTTTCCGCTTCTTCAGTTTCTCTTGCGTTTCTTCGATCGGTGACGTCCCACATTGCGTTACCTCGAGGATCTTCTCTATCGCTTTCGTCGGGATTTTTTCTTTGCGTTTCTCTTTCCTGGTCGAATCTGTAGTTGCGTTTTTTTCAATTTTTTCTTTTCTGCAATGAATACATAAGAATTTTGTTGTGACATGGTACGTAATGTATTCCTTAAATATCAAGTGGTTTTTGTAAACAAAAAAAAAAAGATATAGCATGTGGAAAAGTCTGGAAGAGAGATATGAGAAAAGAGGTGTCCCTGGACACCTCTTTAATGAGCATGAAATTAAAAAAAGCAAAAAAATCTAGAAGTATTTTTAACTGAATTTGACGAAATAATAAGAGAGTTGACAGTGACAGGTGCAAAACGATTTAATATGTAGTCTATTACTTGCGTTGCCACCAAATTAAGAAGTAAAAAATGGAAAGCATTGAAGGTAAATAAAGAATTAGACAACGGTGCTGACGTAAAACCTGCTACATTTTCAACAAATCATTTTGGAGTATGCTATGTGTGATGTGAAAGAGGGCAGCACAAGAAAAATTGAGAAATACAAGGGATGGTAATAATTATCGAAACAGAGGTCGAGAATCTGTAGGTTTTCAACGAAGCTTTAATATAGGTACATATCATAATCATCGAAGTGGATATAGTAGAGGCCAAGGAAGGAGAGAATACAGAAGAGATGCAATTGAGGAACATGGTAGAAGAGGAAATTATGCAGAGAATCAAATGGAGCAGTGTCAATCAGAAAAGCGATGTATTTGTTTTATGACAAATGATGAAGGTGAAAGTGGTCATGTATAGGTATGTGTTAATGAACTTTTATTTCATATACAGGGTGTCCCAAGTTGAGTGGCGTATTAGAATATTTCCTAAAGTACACCAAAGAGAGCGCTGAAAATTTGGTTGCCTTGGTTTCCGGCCATGCTCTTTTTAAATAAAATAATTTTAAAGATGGCCGACTTCCGGTTATAACGGAAATCGATAGGAACTTCGTTATTTTAAATGAAACACCCCATATATTAGTGGATTTTTGGATTTTACGCAAAATTTTAGGCCAACTTTCTTAAATAAACCTTATGTCTAAAATGCACCGTTTTTGAATAATTCCACTTTTTTTTTAATAATTCGACAAATCATTGCTGGGCGTCATTCGGCCTCTCTCAGACAACGTTTGACTTACAGCCTTCAAAATTTTTATGATGAGTACTAAGGTCTAATTGTAAATCGTTGTTGGAAAAAAAGTCTAATATCTTACACAGGATGTTCAAAATACACTTGCCAATGTAGACAAATTCATACCTTGGGAAGTCGCTTATTTCAAATAGGATACCCTGTATTTTACTAGGCCAATAGTTGGGACTTTTTATTCCCTTTTGATCTGTATTTACATTCCCTATACCTAGCTCTTAAGGTTTTTGAGTTATTTATGATTTTTATAAAACAGACTGAGATTTGAAAAAAAAACAAAGTTGCCATGAATCATAAAATGACATTTCCAATAAAACAAATACTCTAAAACTAATCTGATAATTACGAAGAGTGTTATTGTTAAGTTAATAGTTGTTCCTTTAATTTGTTTTTACTGTTTGATTACAATACACTGAGTAAATAATAATACAAATAATAATAATAATAATAACCATAATGGATAATTACAATTATTCAAACGAAGACATTTTAAATTTGTTTTTTATTCATGGACAGTGTAACAGAATGGCTGCTCGAACATGCAGAAACTTTAATGAAACTTACCCTCAACTACCACCGATGACAGAAAATAAATTGAGAAGGTATTTGGCCAATTTTCTAACAACTGGTAGCGTTAAAATAAAGAAAGCTACATCTGCTCCGGTTACTGGGAATGAAGATAATGAAGTTTCGGTTTTGGCTTATTTTGAAGCGTTTCCACGAGCGTCAACCAGAGCCGCTGAACACGATTTAGGCATTCCACGCTCTTCCATACACAGGATTATCAGAAACCATAAGCTACACAATTTCAAATTTGTAACTGTGCATGCACTACAACCTACAGACAGATTACTTCGAGTGCAGTTGTGTGAAATGCTTATGGTGGCCCAGCAAGAAGACGTAAATTTTTTACAAAAGATAATTTGGACAGACGAATCCAAATTTTGTCACGATGGTGTGTTCAACAGGCATAATTCCCATTTTTGGTCCCACGAAAATCCCCACGTAATTAGGGAAAGAGGATTCCAAAATAAATTTAGTTTTAACGTTTTTTCTTGTTTGATGGGCAACAAATGTTGTTATTTTATTTACGACGACAATTTAAATTCAGAAATGTACATAAAAATTTTGCGGACGGTTGTAACGGAGTTCTTAGACAGCTTACCGCTAAATGTCTACAGAAATTGCTGGTATCAGCTTGATGGAGCTCCGGCACATAGTTGTAATGGGGTAAGGCAGTGCATCACTGAACTTTTTGAAGATCGCTGGATAGGACGTGGTGGGCCTTGGGCGTGGCCACCGAGATCGCCCGATCTCACGCCAATGGACTTTTATCTGCGGGGAAAAATAAAAAATGAAGTCTATTTCGACCCTGTTAATAGCAGGGCAGAGCTTGAAAATAGAGTGCGCAATTGCTTTGGGACTTTACAGGGAAACGAAATTTTACGCGCTACAACAGATGGTGTAATGGGTCGCTTAAACCGCTGCCTAGATCTAAATGGAGATCATATTGAACGATTTAACTAAGGTTTCTGTTTTCGTCTACTTGTAAATGGTATATGTACCATGCTGTTTTTACCCATTTGTTGCTTCAGTATCGTATTTGCTTTCTAATTTGACATTAAAAATAATAGTCTTCCTCATACCTGTTTTTATTATTTATGCCTACTTTAGTGTCACTCCGAAAGGTGTAAATCCAACAGTTATACATGACAACTACTGATAAACAGTATTAAATTAGCTTTAGTGAAATAGTTCCCTCTAAATGTCATTTTATAATTCATGGCAACTTTTTTTTTTTCAAATCTCAGTCTGTTTTATAAAAATTATAAATAACTCAAAAACCTTAAGAGTTAGGTATAGGGAATGTAAATACAGATCAAAAGAGAATAAAAAGTCCTAACTATTGGCCCAATAAAATACAGGGTGTTCCATTTGAAATAAGCGACTTCCCAAGGTACGAAGTTGTCTACATTGGCAAGTGTATTTTGAACATCCTGTGTAAGATATTAGACTTTTTTTCCAACAACGCTTTACAATTAGACCTTAGTACTCATCATAAAAATTTTGAAGGCTGTAAGTCAAACGTTGTCTGAGAGAGGCCGAATGACGCCCAGCAATGATTTGTCGAATTATTAAAAAAAGTGGAATTATTCAAAAACGGTGCATTTTAGACATAAGGTTTATTTAAGAAAGTTGGCCTAAAATTTTGCGTAAAATCCAAAAATCCACTAATATATGGGGTGTTTCATTTAAAATAACGAAGTTCCTATCGATTTCCGTTATAACCGGAAGTCGGCCATCTTTAAAATTATTTTATTTAAAAAGAGCATGGCCGGAAACCAAGGCAACCAAATTTTCAGCGCTCTCTTTGGTGTACTTTAGGAAATATTCTAATACGCCACTCAACTTGGGACACCCTGTAGACTCAGGATGTACTTAGATAGAGATAGATAGATAATTAAGTGGGATGGCTATGTGACCTCTTGCTACTGCGACCCATAGGTCTATTGTAGCTCCCTATAATCTAGACCACCTGGTCTAGCTTAGCCTTTTTTATGAAGCTTTCCAGCCTTGCCGGGTTGGTCTTCATGTAGCTCGCCGCGTGTGGGTATGGTTCACCAATGCACTCTTGCCTCAATCCGGCTAGTCCCTCGCATTGGCACAGAATGTGCTGCGAGGTCTCTTCATCTGTCTGTCAGATGCTGCACATGGTGTTTTCCGCCAGACCAAGGTTGCTCATACGCTTGTTGAGTCTGTTATGTCCTGTTAAAAGGCCTACAACTAGCCTGACCGTTCTCCTGCCTTTGTTCAGAAGGTCCTCGGTGTATTTAGGCATGTATTCTTTGATGAATTCTTTAGCCTGCCGCTGTCCTGGGGAGCTTTTCCACCATTCGAGGGATTTACTTGCCGACCATTTCTCCATGGTTTTGGCTACCTCCCTTTTCGTGGTTCCACACGATGGTATAGGTCCAATGAGTGGCCTAGATGTTCCTTCTTTGGCCAGTGCATCAGACTTCTCATTTCCTTTAAGGTAACCCCGGTATCCAAGCTAGGGTCACCTTGCTGTGCGCCCCTAGTTCATTTAGTGCGCATACGCAGTCCCATATCAGCTTTGACGTGATCTTTGTTGCGTCAAGCGCTTTTATCATCGCTTGATTATCAGTGAAGATGGCTATGGGTTTTTGTTCTGTCCCTTGCCTTAATATTTCTCTGACACAGTAGTGAATCGCAACTGTTTCTGCCTGGAAAACTTCAGTTTCCTTCGATCGACTTAAACTGACTTCCGTTCTTGGTTTAACTCCGAGTATACCAGTGTAGAGAGGCTTTAACGGGAGAGCCACCTTTCCATTGCTCTCGTTCTGGTATTATGGTTTTATATTTTTTGTTGAAGTTGTATTTTTGAAACCATTACGTCTGTGGGTAAACAGGTTACCTCCCCGGTTTTTAGTTCTTTAATCAACTTCTGATATATTCTCCCATGTGTGTGTGTGTGATGGGTGTTTGATTTTGTATCAGCCTGTACGTGGCAGACCTTGCTTCTCTTTGTATATGGATATGTAGAGGTGGTAGGTTTAATAAGACTTCCATAGCCGGTGTTGGAGTAGTTCTCATGGTCCCCGTGATGCACATGCATGCTAGCCTTTCTACACCATTTAGGAGCCTCGCTACTGCGGCCTGTTGGGTCTTCGGCCACCACACCACTGACCCGTATGTTATAATAGGTCTGATCACCCTTGTGTATAGCCATAAGGTCATTTTTGGGTTTAATCCCCAGTTTTTTCCACACAATTTTCTGCATCTGCCAATGGCCATGGATGCCTTATTGCATGTCTTTTGTATGTGTGTATTCCAGGTGAGTTTTTGGTCAAAGATAATCCCCAAGTATTTTGCTTCCTTGGCCATTGGGATTTCTATATCCCTTAACCTTACCGGTTTAACCTCCCTAAGGTCTCTCTTTTTTGTGAATGCAACAATCTGTGTCTTCCTGGCATTAATAGACAGCCTTTCTCGAATGCACCAATTGTTCACAATATTTAGGGCTGTTTGCATTCGTTCAGAAATCACTCCTGCAAATTTCCCCTTCACTACGATTGCGAGGTCGTCTGCATATCCGAGGCAATAAAAGCCCTTGGCTGACAGTTCCTCTAGCAGCTCATCAACTAGGTTTGCCCACAGTAGAGGCGACAGTACCCCTCCCTGTGGGCAGTCCCCTTCCCCCCAGGCCTTGCTGTTAGGGTGGCTTCATCTATTGTAGATATGATCACCCTGTTTTCCAAACTGGTCTTTACCCACCGACAGAGTCTGGGTGAGATACCTCGTCTTGCTACTGCTTCTACAAGAGAGTGCGTTGTGGCGTTATTAAACGCTCCTTCTATGTCCAGAAAGGCGGACAGTGCTATCTCTTTATCCTCTATGGTTTTAGAGAGTAGTCTATTCAAATCATCCAGTGCCAGTTCTGTTGATTTGCCGGGTTGGTACGCGTATTGACGGTCGCTGAGTGGTTTAGCTTTCAAAGCGCCGTCTCTTATATGTCTGTCAATTAGCCTTTCTAGTGTTTTAAGTAGAAAGGATGACAGACTTATGGGTCTGGATGTACTTACAGATCATTTAGTAAATGACAAAAGATCCTTTTGTGATTTCTTATATTTAGAAAAAAACCAATGAGGTAGATCAAAGAGATAAGAACAGACAGGAAATAAAACAAATCACGAAGACGAATTACAAGAAGCGATAGCGAAATTAAAAATGGTGAAAGCTCCCGGAATAGATGAGATAACAACAGAAATGATTAAATTCGTAGGAAAGGAAGGATCGGAGAAATTACTTAAAATATTAAATACAGCAATAAGAACAAAGAAAATACCGAATGGAGGATGGAAAATGGAGACAAAAGAGATTATACAAGAATTATAGACGAATCACCCTCTTAAGTACAACAGGAAAAATATTAACAAGAATTTTGGAGGAAAGGATAAGAGCAACAATAGAAAATACAATAAAGAAAACAGAATGCGGCTTCAGAACAGGCAGAAGCACCCAGGACCCCATATTCATAATACGACAGGCAAGTGAAAAAGCATTGAGGCTTCATCGATGTCGAAAAAGCATTTGGACAAAGACATTTGGAAAATGTACAAAGGAAAAGCGTACGACTACGACTTTTTTCGTTTAAATTCTAAGTGTAGATAGGGAAAACATGGTATTATTAAAAAGCTTATAAAAAATACTTTACTTTAGAAGAAAAATATGCAGGATGTTCTCTTAAAAAAAAACAGCATAAATGTTAATTTTGCATTTGTTATTGCTGCAATTTCAGTTATTTACAAACAAATAAAATGATTATAGATTATTAAACTTGACGAAAGTGGAAAACTTCTTGTCTAAACAGATCTCAAAAATTCTTTCAGGTTTCGTCTCGGTGTCTCCAGAAAGTTGGACATGTTGAGACACAAAATTGCAAATAAAACGACAACATGTTGATATCAATGTCTTTCTTTTTAAGAATACCATCAAGATATGCTAAAATATATGGGGTGTTCCATCTAAAAAAACACAAGTTTGTATCGTCACACATTTACACAACACTCTGTATAGTTGAAAATAATTTTAGAATGTGTATTTTTGAAGTGGCTACAATTTTTGTCTACAATACTTTTCTCTAACTGTAATAACAAAGCCGTAATCTTCCGTCCTCGCATGGTCTGGACACCTTGATATACAGGGTGAGTCACGACTCACGGCCTCTTGTGTCTAAACGCTAAAAGATATGATTTTCAAATTTTAATCAAATATGTAGGACGATAAGGAGCTCCTCATTTTAAAATTATTTCCAAGTATACAGGGTGATTCAAAAAAGTACAGCATATCAAAGTTAGATTATTTTTAATGGAACACCCTATATTGTATACCATTTTTGGATTCTACGTCATAAATTAGGATAACTTAGTTAATCTGCTGCCAATTTAGAAAAAATTTGATTTTTATGAAGAAGTCGGTTTTCGTGAAAAAATTAAAAACAGGAAAACTGTAGGACGATTTATATTTGTAAGAAGTTATTTTGACAACGCGTGCTTTCAATAAACCGGTAGAGAATTTAGTATTAGTCACATGACATTAAGCAAAACAATTCATACTTTATATATACAATATAGGGTGTTCCATTAAAATAACCTAACTTTGATATGCTGTACCTTTTTGAATTTTAAAATGTGCTCCTTATCGTCCTACATATTTGACTAAAATTTGAAAAAACTCATACCTTTTAACGTTTAGACACAAGAGACCGAGGGTATAGTCGTGATTCACTCTGTATATGTTGGCATTAATAAATGTATTTTCTATAGGATAAATTAATATGTTTATGAGGAGGATGGGACACTTAATAGAGTGGGAAACATGGAGCAAGGAAAAGGAGTCAAGAGAGCGAAACAAACGACATTTTAGCTGACGTTTCGGAGGATATTCAACCAACAAGAAGTAGCACTCCATGCAGTAGTACCAGCAAACAGCAAAGTCAGTCTCGAAAACGAAAGAATAGCAATGACCTTGAAACTATAATGTCGAAATACCTAACAAATAAAATTGCAAAATATCAAGAACTTGCAGATAGAGGTACAAGCACTCACAAAAAATCAATACGATCTTTTTTGGAAAGTTTGGAAGAAGATATGGGGCCCACGTCTGGGATATATGGCTTTTTTGACATTCTATAATAGCTGCAAAATTTTTCCTCATCTTCCTGCAGTTGAGGAAATAAATGGTGATACTCCCCAAGTGTTTCCCTAGCAAGAAATAAATCTCGTGCCCACCTATGGCGTGAACGTTTTCGCTTTTTTTTTAATAAAATGAGAAAACAAAATAATCAAACAAACAATCAAATCTAAAGATATAGGTTAGATAGAACGAACTTTAGTAGGTACACTAAGTCACTTCTAACGCAGTCACTCGACGTGGACACGCTGTATAAGCTGTAATTTTGACAGCTAAAACCTGTCAAACTGGTAGTTTTACACAAGTTTTAGATGTCAAAATACAGCTTATACAGCGTGTCCACGTCGAGTGACTGCGTTAGAAGTGACTCAGTTTACCTACTAACTTTCGCAAACTAACCATTTTTTAATCGATTTCACTTTCGATTGCTCGTATACGAATGTGCACGATTGATCAGTGAGACCGTGGCCTTAGAATTAAAAAAAAATTGTTAGATACTTTGTAGTTGTTTAACAATCTATTATTATAACAAATCATAGAAAAGTCAATCCAACAAAAGCAAACTATATACATACAGAAAGCATTTGACACGGTCCCTCGACAAAAAGTATGGGAAATATTAACAGCAAGAGGAATCAATGGAAAAATCCTAAGATTGACACAAAAAATATACAAAAATAACATAAACGCTATCATAAAAAATATCTCGATGTCAGATACGTTCGCCACAAATATTGGATTGAGAGAGGGAGGAAGCTTAAGCCCTCTACTATTCATAATATTCATGGATGAGATTATTAAGAGATGCAAGCCAGTAACAAAGAAACTAGGAATAGGACACTTACAATTACAAAAGGTACAGATAACCGAGGGAGCGTTTGCGGACAATATTATAATATTCGCCAAACAAACCTAAGCACCTGGAATACTGCAATAAACGACAACGGAATGAGGATAAATAAAAGTAAGACCAAAGTAATGATGATTGGAGAAAATATAGAAAGGATGAACATAGAAATAGACAAAGAGAAAATAGAGCAAGTAGATCATTTCCAATATCTAGGAGTAATAATAGATGAAACGGGTACAAATGAGGCAGACATCAATAACAGAATACAAAAAACAAACAAACTGTATTATGCAATGAACACCAAATTTATAAATAAGAAAGAAATATCAAAACAAACTAAATTAAAAGTTTTCAACGCTATATACAGACCGGTGCTGACATTTGGTTGCGAATCATGGACTCTATCGGAAAGACAAAAGAGCAAAGTACAACCAATGGAAATGAAATACCTAAGAATAGTTAGAGGAGTCACAAAGAGAGACAGGATGAGGAACACAGACATAAGAAGAGACTTGGGCACAAAATCGATATTCGAATTTATAGAAGAGAGACAGCTATCTTGGTGGGGACATCTACAACGGATCAATATGGAAAGAAGAAAGCGAAAATCCAAAAAAATAGGAAGACCAAGAAAAACCTGGGACAGTGTAATGGGAGATAGAGATAGATAGATTATATACAGGGTGACATAGAAAAAAGTACATTGCATAGTGCCACACAATAGAGGACACTAAAATAAGAAAAAAAGTTCCTATGAACATGGGTCCGCAAGACCTTCGATTAAAAGATACGGGGTGTTGAATTTTTTTTAAATTTATTTGCAAAAACAATGATTAATTAAAACAAAAAATTAAGTTTTTAGAAGATGTTCAAATTGTTGCCCTTGTACTTCAATACATTTTTCCATTCTTCTTCTTAATGATTGACGGCATCTTTGAAATATTCCTGGGTTATTACGAAATCTATCTGCCGATTCCATAATTCTTATCCACAATTGTTCTTCATTATGTATTTCTACAGCATAAACTTCATTTTTCATAAATCCCCAAAATGAAAAATCGAGGGGATTAAGGTCGGGACTACGAGCTGGCCAGGGTACAGGCCCCCTCGACCAATCCACATATTTCCAAATCTCCTGTCCAAATATTCCCTTGCCACTCGAGAAAAGTGAGCTGGCGCCCCATCATGCACCTAATACATTCTTCCAGTAATGGCCAATGGGACATCCTCTAATAATGTGTTTAAATCATTCTCCAAGAAATTTCGATACAGTGCACCTGTCAATCGATTGGGCAATCGAAATGGGCCAATTAAATAATTGTCAATTATACCTGCCCACACATTAATTGAAAACCCATATTGGTGACTTCGAATTACAGTTTGATGAGGATTTTCATCACTCCAATGGTGCTTGTTATGTAGGTTCAGTATACCATCACGACTAAAACCAACTTCGTCAGTAAACAAAATTGATGAAATAATGTTTTGTCTTTGGTTTTGCAACCATTGGCAAAATTGTACACGAGGAACAAAGTCATGTTCCAATAGTGAATGAATTTTTTGGAAATGATATGGGCGAAGAAGTTGTTCTTTGAAAATTTGTCTAACTGATTCACGGTTAAGGTTTCGTACCGCTGAACTTGTTTTTCTGGTGCTTGTTCTTGGATTATTTTCTACCATTCGTAAAACAGTTTCTTCGTTTCGCACAGTGCGACGAGTTCTGGAAACCCCACTATTCAATTTTGGTTTTCTAAAACAGCCATCTTCTCTCAAACGCCTATGCACATCAATAAATGTTCGAACATTAGGAACTTGTCTTAAAGGATATCTTTCTCGATAAATACGTTGAGCTTCGTAAGAATTTGATCTAGCTTCGCCGTAACACATAATCATGTCCCTGTATTCTTCAAAAGTGTAGTGAACCATTTTTGAAAGCAAATTTGAATAATCAGTGAGAAAACCAATGAAAAACTTAATCACGAACACAAAATTCCTCAAACAATTACATCAGTTTGACAAGTGTCATTATGACACATTATTCAATTGTTATTTTTTGATTAATTAGCGTGCATTGTCGGCTTTCAGATGCATTTGTACTGGAACCATAGATATTAAAAAAAACTCAAAAAAAAGAAATAAAATTCAACACCCCGTATCTTTTAACCGAAGGTCTTGTGGACCCATGTTCATAGGAATTTTTTTCTTATTTTAGTGTCCTCTATTGTGTGGCACTATGCAATGTACTTTTTCTATGTCACCCCGTATATATAGTTTGCATCGTTGGACTTACCTGTCACTTGTAAGTTTCTCTTTACTCCTTCCTTCAGTTTTAATCTTCTCCTTTTTACTCGCCTTAGCTTCACGGGTACTATCATCCGGTCTCGGTGTACGATCTCGTTTGCTTCGTTCCTTCGGAGTAGCATCCTCGTCTTTCTTCGTCTTCTTCTCTTTTAAGAACTTCTTCTTTTGCTCCTTATTAATTTTACTTTCCACGTTAACAGCTGTTACACCTTCAGCGTTAAACTCGTTCGGAATTTTAGGAGAGGTTATCTCGTCTTTCGGCGAGGACGTCTCTTCTTTCGAAGAAGCGGTTTCTTCACCTTTGACTGGTTCTTCCTCCAGCTTTTGTTTGGGGCTCTCTTCCGCGATAACTTCTTCGGTTACTACGACAGTTTCCTCGATTATTACTGTAGTTTCCTCGATTATCGCGGTTTCAGCGGCAATTTCCTCGGTTTTAGCGGCAATTTCCTCGGATTTAGCGGCAATTTCCTCAGTTTTAGCGGCAATTTCCTCGGTTTCAGCGGCAGTTTCCTCGATCACCGCGGTAGTTTGCGCTTCATTTTCATCGGGTTTATTTTCGTCTTCAGGATCACTTAAGGTTTTCTGATCATCTAAGGTACGATCCGCTAATTTCACCGTATCCGGAGTCTCAATCGAGATATCCGACCCGTCATCTTTCGAAGTTGTTACTGCCGGTTTCTCATCTTCGATTTGATCTGTACTCTCTTGAATTTTATCATCGATACTCTTGGGCGAATCTGCTTTAGGCGATTCTAATTTAGCTTCTTCTGATTCTGGTTGTTCATCTTCTAGTTTCGGGCTATCTAGATTCGGTGCGGTTTCTACCTCGATTGGTTTATCTTCGTCAGCGTTAGGGGTATCTTCTACGTTATCTTGGAGGCTAGGAGGGGGTTCTTCTTCGCGTGGTGTCTCTTCCTGTTTCTCTACTTCAACCTCGATAATATCAGGCGAGTCTTCTATAACTGAGGTTTGATCTTGAACTGCTTCTAAATCTTCTCTAATTTCTTCGGGAGCATCTGCTTCTTCTTTTGGTGGTTCGTGCACTGCTGCTTCGACAATAAGCTCTTTATGCTCACTCTCTTCAATGCTAGTATTCGATACTATGGAATGCTGATCGATTTGCTTCAATTTTGCCACGTCATCATGCAAATTTTGCTGGATATTAATCACTTCTTGCGTTATAGACTTAGCTGTTTGCTCGATTGTGGTGGCTAAGGTTCTGATCTCTTCGATATTGTCATCTATATTAACTTCCAATTTGGTTTGTTGCGGAGTTTGCGTCATTTCCATTTTATTGTTATTATTGCTATCGCTTATTGGATGAAGATCATCAGTATTAGTGTCAACATCTTTAATTTCTTCCTCGTTGGGAGTTTCCGGATCGGGATTATCTCTATCCTCGCTGATCTGTCGAATTTTAGCGTCCATTTTAGCCTTGGACGCTGCCGCTTTCGGACTCGATCCCTGTACGATCGGGTAACCATCGCTTCCGATAATAATCTCACCATTCCTTTCAATATTTATCCCACCGTAATTGTTCGTTATCTTCACCTCACTGTTATACGTCACGTTATCTTTACCCGCGATTTTACCGTTATTCTTCTTCTTATTATTACCGTTCCGAAACGTCCTTTGTTTCTCCTGTTCGGCCGTTCTCTTCGCTTCGTCGTCACTGATCGCGGCGGCGGACTCCTTCTTCTTGTCGTGATGTCGGTGATTCAGTCGTCTGCGATGACGTCGTTGGGTTCTCTCGTCCTTGTCGCCGTTCTCGCGCTCGCTATCGCTGGTGCTTTCGCCTCCCCATAACGTAGGATCTTCGCGTAGATTAACTTTAGGAACGCCGTTGGGGATCCTCATCTTCGAGGTGCTCATCCGGCTGGCGGGGACGCCGCCGTGAAGCTGGAGGTATTTCGCGGTGGATCGGAAACCTCTCTGTAAGGCGCAGTCTAACGGGGTCATGAAAACGTTCTTCGAGGTTCGTAGGACGGGGTTCACCTGAGCCCCGGCGTCTAGAAGGATCTGCAATATAGTACAGCAATCAGTATTGTATGTTATACGAGGTTTGATCAAAAAAAAGTCATGACGTCGGTGATCGTTCAGATTAAAAAGAAACTACAAAAAAAATCGAGTGAAGAACATGATAGAAAGAGGCGCCATCTATTGCGGAAGTCAGGAAATGGCAACTTCCAAAATTGTCTAAAGATGTCCGGAATGATTCAGTAAGCCTTGAAAATGACATTGACAGCGGTTGGGAATTTAATGACGCTTGTGAGATTAGAAGCTTTAAGCTCGAAGATGTTAAGGAGCAGCAATAAATTGGACTGGCGTTGGAGTCAGCTCTATTGGGTGAGGTTAGATATAGCAGCGTTAGTCAGCAAATAAAACAGTAGATACGCGAGGGTCGCTGATGAGATCGGATAAACCGAAACTACGTGGTATTTCTCTAATGCACAAGTTTCCTATATGACCCATTAACCTAACCTTTTCGACTGGATTAAAATATTTTCTGAACATCTTAATAATCCTGTTCTTCGCTTAGAAAGTTGACAATAATACGCGCACACTTCTCCACAATGAATAATGACAGTCCTAATCTTAGTTATAGTGCTGAGAAGTATACAGGGTGTTCCGAAAATTATTAGTTACACTTGAGATTTTCATATTATATAAGAATCAACCATTCTTTATGCACATATAAATTTATTTCTTGGGGCATATATTCTAATATCTTCATTTTGGCAATGTTGTGTAACAACTCTTACAGTGGCAACACTGATGCTTCATAGCGTCTCCTTATTATACTAGCTCAATGGTAGGGTTAGAGTTATTCTGCGTAACATAGTATATTTAAATATAAATATTGCATCGACACCTGTGAAAAATTGGGAAAGCCAAAGATATTCCCTCAGAAAAGATTTCAGAAATTTCTGCCCTCAAAGAAAGATTGCTTCACGTAGTAATGCGAATGTAATGGCAGTGAATCGAATAAAAGAGCCAAAATTGACAGGAAAGAACATTTAGGAAGTAATGGACCCGGAAAAATCACTACACAGCGAGATGAACGAAAAATTCGCGATGTTTGTCTGGAAAACAGGAGAAAAAGTACAAAAAAGCTGACGACAATAATAAATGACAGCGTCGCCTGTTAGAAGGGAGGGGAGGGGGGTTCAAATTTTGTAGACTAGCGAAGAAACTAAAATTGACTCTGACGATTAAGTCAAAACGTTTGGAATGGGCTAAAAATCTCACATTGAACTAGCGACGGATAAATCTTCATTTGTAAGACGAAGACAGAACAAAAAATATCACCCCGGCTGTGTTAGGCAAACTGTTAAACATCCTCTGAAGGTCCTGGTGTGGTCAGTTACCAGTGGTAGTACAAAAAAGTTTTGCAGACAAAACTGATTTCTCAGATCAATGAATGGTTTGCTGATAATTCTGAATGCAATTTTATGCATGGTTCCGCCCCTTGCAACGAAACAAAATCAGTAACAACATTGTTAGAGATGGAACGAATCAAAGTTTTGCCTTGGCCTGGCAATTCGCCAGACTTGAACTCCATCAAGAATGCCTGGGAGCTGCTGAAACGAAAAATTTCCAAAGAAAACACCACAAACAAATAAAATCTTATAGAAGCAAGAAAATATTAAAAACTGCATTCAGAGTAGTATGCCGCAAAGGATGCAAGTTGTAATTAACGCCAAAAGAGGTTCCGCCATTTTCTATAAATATTTTGTACTGTGGTTTTTCACAAATATATGTATAATTGTTATCATTCCAAAATGTTATAAACTTTAAACTAAACGTAACGTAATTTCTGCACATGTAACTAATAATTTTGCCACTGACTGTACCGGGTGGCCAACTAAGAATGTCGCTCGGCCATATCTCAAGAACGGTTTGCAGTATAGCTTTGGGATAAAAATGTATTGACTAAAGTGACCCGGAGAAACATCTGGAAATTATTTAGAAAAGCCTAGGATGACCGCTAGAGGGCGTAACTGTTCACCAAAAACCTTAATTCATATTTTACGCAAAATTTACCAACTTAAGACCTATCATAAATATGAAAATCTATTGAAAATTTTGCGTATTTTGTCAAATAAGGGGTTGGGGAGGAAGGTAAACTTCGTATTGAAGGAACGCTTATAACTTCGGTTCTGTTGAAACGAATTGACCAAATTTGCTAAATTCGAACACGTTCCTGAAGATATCTTCGGATTGGTAAAAGATAGCGATACCCGGTTTTCGCTGATTTATTGGTAATTTGGCCGGTTTTTTTAATTTGTTGTCGAAAATGTATGTTTCCATTTAATATTTTCGAAAAAAAAAAGTATTATCGACAAAATTTAAACAGCGCCCTCTAGCATGCCCGTGACCTACTAGATTGTTTCCAATTTGTAAGTACTAGATTGGCGGAGTAATGCTGTTTTCAACGAGACTAAGTTTGCAAAATTCGGTTCAGCACAACCGAAGTTATAAGCGTTCCTTCAATACAAAGTTTCCCCTCCTCCCCGCCCCTTATTTGACAAAATACAAAAAAGTTGTTCGATGAAACATATGCAAAATTGTTAGTAGATTTCGATTTTCAAAATAGACCTGAAATTTCAAAATAAGAATTAAAATTTTTTGTGATCAGTTACGCCCTCTAGCGGTCATCCTACACTTTTCTAAATAATTTCCAGATGTTTCTCGGGGTCACTTTAGTCAGTAATATTTTTTTCCCAAACCTGTATTGTAAACCGTTCCTGAGATATGGCCGAGGGACATTCTTAGTTGGCCACCTGGTACATATGTACATATAAAGGGTGTTTCTTAATTAATGTAAAATATTTTAGATTATGATTCCTCGCGTCTTTTTATGCAAAATGGTTCATATCAGTGGATACTCGAAAATGGATATTTTCCACATACAGAGTGTTGAATTTTAACGGTTACAACCACCTATGTTAGGAATCGAACTATAAAACTTCGTTTACCGGACGAAGCGACGGTACGACCGTGTTTATTAGACATACCTACTTCGATACCTATTAATTTTCATCACAAATGTGACACGAGATGGTAAGACCATGTATAGGCGACAATTTTAACAGCAAAGTGTTTCCTGGCGACGCTTCGTCCGGCAAACGAAGTTTCATCCTTCGATTCTTAACAGATTCCTTATTATTGATAGATTGATTATACAGAGTGATCAATTTTATTTAATTAATTATCTCACCAGAGGCGTGCGCGTAATTCGTTTTAAAAAAATCGGATTATAACGCGAGGAATCTTAATCTGAAATATTTTAGAATTATATCTTCGTTTAGACTATTTTAGAATCAATCAACAAATTGCGTGCATTAACAAATATAACCCGAAGGTAATTTCCGGTCGCGGCAATAGCGCTTCGACGATAACACGTGAAGCCTACACTGGCCGTGAACTTCGCGATGAAGTCTTGTCGATGCTATATACAGACGATGTGACGGACGAAACGCAACTAAATCATAAAAGAGTCGCAGCAAATTTGTGGCTAGCGAATGACGAAAGAATTCGCGATAAAGATCAGACGCCCTAAATTGGTGGATATAAATAAGCTTTTACAAATTTGGTATTGATTACACTTACCTTACACATATCAGCGTTATCATTCAAAGCGGCTAAATGCAACGGACATCTCCCATCGTTATTCCTAGCGTTAACCTGACTCGGCCTCGCTTCCAACAACCACTTCACCAAATCCCTCCTACCGGAAGCGGCAGCTTCATGCAACGGTAAATCCCCCCTGGCATTCTTCAACCACAGATTAGCGTTATTGCTCCCGATTAATTTCACCGTTTCGAATTGTCCCTTGGCGCAGCCGCAATGCGCCGAACTCCGTCCTTTACGATCCTGGCGGTTAGGATCGGCGCCGTGAGCTAGGAGTAAGGCGGTAGCGTCCGCGTGACCTAGAGTTACGGAGTAATGCAAGGCCGTACAGCCGTTACTATCTATGACATCGGGGGACATCCCGCAGAGCGTGAGCAGGGTGTCGATGCAATCGGTGTGGCCGCGAGACGCGGCGCAATGGAGAGCTGTCAAACCGTCCTTATCGGAAGCGTCCACTGTCGATCCGGCTCTGATCAGTGCTAGGACCGCTTTAGCGGAACCAGCGCTGCTCGCCCAAAGTAACGGTTGTCTCCCTTCGCCATCCTCGGCGTTCACTTTTATGTCCGGGTGTTGGAGTAATGTTTGCAGGACTTGTAAGCCGAGGGACGAATCTTTTTCCTAGAATGTGCGAAGGGAGAGAAAAAAATGAGTACCTAATCTAATCATGAGTTTGAATGGAGCTCATAAATCATTATAATTAAGTTTCGGTAATTCAATATAAATTCTTAAATATTTAAAATGATGACGAATTAATCTCATTAATTACTCTACTCCTGACATGCACCTACATAGTTTATAATAAATTATGTGTAGTTAGATATAAATCACATTAAAGACGGAATTAATCATTGTGTTTAAGGAACAATAGTATTAGGTCTATGCTTTTGTTTAATGTTTAAAAATGTAAATGACAAAAGCGTGATATATTTCGGAATCAATCAATATATTATGTAGGGGAAGGTGTTGTACCTTGGACCGAATGTACCTTGGACCAGTTGCAATATTTAATAATAATACAGAATTTTACACGTCCATATTGAATGTAGTTGTCCACGCTTGAACTAGATGTCGGTACGCTCAATTTTAGTAGAAGACAGGTAACTGTTTGACGTTTATGAACATTTCAGTTATTTTGGCACTGATCAAAGCATATATCATCGGGAGATAACACATTTAAATATAAATCTAATATTACAGCTAAACGAATTTTTTGTGAAGCAGAAGATAATCTTTTAGTTGACTACTTATTAACAGCCGCTAAGTTGCATTACGGACTAGCAAACAAGGAACTTCGAAAGTTAGCCTACGAGTTTGCTGATGTTAATAAGATAGCAATGCCAACTTCGTGGACTGAAAGAAAAATTGCTGGGAAGGAGTGGGTACGTGGTTTTCTTCAAAGAAAACCCAGGGTACTAACCGATACACCCGAAAAAAAAATCTTCTTGAGGATTATAAAACAATTGAAGAAAAGAAAAAATTAAAATCCAGAAAAAAGCTAAAGCAATTAAGAAAAATGTCTTTAACAATAATGAAACAAAAAAGTCCAAGAAAGTAAACAAATAAGACGTGGAAGAAAGCAGTGACAACGGGAGTGAAGGAGAACTTTGTGATAGTTCATCAGACGAGAACCAAGAGAGATACTTTGAGATAATAACAGAAGAAGAAAATGAAGAAGTTCCTGAAGGTCCGATTGCAGATGGGGTTTACGTTTTAGTGCAATTGGTGACAAAAAAATTTAAAAAACATTTTGTGGCTAAAGTAATGTTCTTGACAACGGTTACGATGTCCAGTTCTACAAAAAATGATCTGGGGCAACGACATCTAGCGTTTTTATTCCTAGTAATGAAGATATCTCCTTCGTTGATGCCAGTAACGTTATACTTCAAATTCCTCCACCAAAGACAGTTGGTTCGTCAAAACGACAAGAGGAACAATTAGTATTTTCTGTAGATTTTACACAGTTCAATATTATTGAACACCCATCATTATGTTTTACCTTTTTGAGTTTTTAATGTTCAGAATTTCTTTAGTCACAGTTCAGTTGTTATAAAAAGTTATACGAGATGAAACATCTACTCAATTAATTTCCTTATTGGTCCAAGGTACAGTCAAGCATGGTCCAAGGTTGAACCAAACGACAATTTTTCTCTTGATTTTTTTTATAATCAAAGACGTTGTAAACACTAAAAGTACATAAGTTAAAAAATAATGTAAATTTCTAAGATGATTAAAAAAATTCGTCACTAGCCAAATAGGGGTGTTCAAAATATTTTGATCCAAGGTAAAACACCTTCCCCTACGTGTAGTGTGCCAGTTTTAGGATTATAGGTTTTTAGTTTATCGATACATTGATAGAGCTGTGAGATATAGTTTTACACATTTTATCAAGCCATCTTTTGTGTCATTTGCTCTCATCTAAAGATTTCCAGGTGACCTATTTTAGGTGTTTTTTTATCGTGTTGGTAACGGTCAAGGTGTTTTACGACACACAACATGGATCGTAACTTTTTTATTTGAAGACATAGAGAGACGGTTAAATTAGCAGGCCAGTTCCATGGTCTTAACCATCTCATCCATCTGTCTTCGAACATTAAGGTTGAGTTCATGGGATATTTCCTGGGTGAAATGCTCCATCCAGTTGATACCAGCATCTTCTTCTCAAGTTCAAACGATTGTCAAGAAAATCTTCACCCACTGTCCGTAATATCCTCCTGAGACCTGAAGTCCAATATATTGGACAATTTTCTTGAACATTTTACGTTTTAAGTCCCTCGATCCAATGTATTGTACAGGATGAGCAAATAAGCGAGGTAAGCGGCTGTATCTGAGAAACTAATGATCGTAGAGGCATTTTGATTAAAAAGTACTCAAGTACAACAATATTGGGCTGCGTGTGACAAAAGTTTGACGTTAATTGGCAATATTTTTGTTAGGCGATTGTCGTGTACATGGCCTGCTACTTGCCTTCTTGTCGAAAGCAAATGATGCATTTTTAAATGAGGATAGGTATATGAATTTTCCTGGTTTAGTATTTTTTTAAATAATTTGAGTTAGGAAAAAGATATTAAGATGCGGCTTGAGCAGGCTTATTGGTTAGTCATTTGTCTATTTTCTAGTCTAAAAAAACTCATATCATCGCATTTAAATTTTTTGAGAAAATCCAATATTTTCGTTATAATATCGAATAACGCCCTCTATCGGCGGCCGTGTAGGTCACAACTGTCATGATTACGAGTAGCCTAAAAGCCCAAGAAATGCTCTTTTCAATGATACCAAATTTATCCAAATCCATTAAGCCGTTTCGAAGTTACAGGCATTTATTTAAAACAACATTCAAATACCCCCCACCATTTTATTTCGAAAGATAGAGAAAAATTGTTTTTACAAAAAATGTTTGACTTTAAGTTAACATTAAAACGAAAATACGTTTTTGTTATATTCATTGGAGAAAATCGCGAGAAACGTAACTTTATGTAATTCAGGATGGTGGAAACGCCCACTGGCGGCCATCTTGGAAACTTGAAAATAATTTCCAGCATTTTCCCTTGCCCACTTTTCCTATAAAATTTTGAACCGTAACTCTCTACGATCATTAGTTTCTGAGATACAGCCGCTTACTTCGCTTATTTGCCCACCCTGTACACGTACTTTAAACAGTTACCAATAGATGGCTGGTGGGGGTTTAGTATGCAAAGCAAGTTTCCTATTCCTTAGATGCTGTTTACGAATTTTTTGTGAAGCAGAAGATAATCTTTTAATTGACTACTTATTAACTGCCGCTAAGTTGCATTACGGACTATCAAAAAAGGAACTTCGAAAGTTAGCCTACGAGTTTGCTGATGTTAATAAGATAGCAATGCCAACTTCGTGGACTGAAAGAAAAATTGCTGGGAAGGAGTGGGTACGTGGTTTTCTTCATAGACATCCAGTTGTGATCTTACGGAAACCAGAAGCTACTAGTCGATCGAGAGCAACGTCCTTTAACAGAAAAAATGTGGCAGATTTCTTTGCAAATTTAAAAAGTTGTTATGACCGGTATAAATTGGAGCCGAGTCAAATTTACAATGTTGATGAGTCGTCTAATTCAACGGTACATATCCCATCTAAAGTTTAGGCTAAAAACGGTGAAAAACAAATAGGAAGTGTTACATCAGGGGAACGAGGTATAAATATTACAATGGTGGTATGTGTTAATGCCGTTGGAAATCACATTCCACCAATGCTGATTTTTCCCAGGGTACACTTCAAAGAACATATGCTGAAAGGTGCAAATCCTTCAGGGTGGATAAACGAAAATTTGTTCTTAGATTATTTGAAACATTTTATAAAATATGTTAAACTGTCGCACATTTTGGTTTCTGTGTTAAACGTAGCAAAGGATAATGGTGTAGTAGTTTTGCCTATACCACCTCATACTTCCCATAAATTACAGCCACTCGACAGAACTATCTTTGGACCCTTAAAACATTTTACAACCAGGCTTCGAATCAGTGGTTGACAAATAATCCGGGAAAACCAATCAGCATTTACGATATCTCAGAAATAATTAAAGTTGCTTATTCCAAGGCGTTTACAATGTTAAATATTCAAACGGGTTATGAAAAAATAGGAATTCGACCTTTCAATGATGGCATATTTAGTGACGACGAGTTTTTATCTTCTTTTGTAATTGATCGCCTACTAGAAGAAGAGAAAGAACCAAATAACACTTCTATTAATGAACAAACTCTCACTGAAAGAAATGGTAATATCATGACTGAACCATCTACATGCCAACAAGAAGAACATCATGCATTGATATCACCTTTCCAAAAGCACCTCCCAGAAAAACTTCTATTCAAAGAAGAAAAGGAAAAACTAGGGTACTAACCGATACACCCGAAAAACAAAAGAAATTGAGGATTTTATAAAACAATTGAAGAAAAGACAAAATTAAAATCCAGAAAAAAAGCTAAAGCAATTAAGAAAAATATCTTTAACAATAATGAAACAAAAAAGTCCAAGAAAGTAAACAAATAAGACGTGGAAGAAAGCAGTGACAGCGGGAGTGAAGGAGAACTTTGTGATAGTTCATCAGACGAGAACCAAGAGAGATACTTTGAGATAATAACAGAAGAAGAAAATGAAGAAGTTCCTGAAGGTCCGATTGCAGATGGGGTTTACGTTTTAGTGCAATTGGTGACAAAAAAATTTAAAAAACATTTTGTCGCTAAAGTAATGTTCTTGACAACGGTTACGATGTCCAGTTCTACAAAAAATGATCTGGGGCAACGACATCTAGCGTTTTTATTCCTAGTAATGAAGATATCTCCTTCGTTGATGCCAGTAACGTTATACTTCAAATTCCTCCACCAAAGACAGTTGGTTCGTCAAAACGACAAGAGGAACAATTAGTATTTTCTGTAGATTTTACACAGTTCAATATTATTTAACACCCATCATTATGTTTTACCTTTTTGAGTTTTTAATGTTCAGAATTTCTTTAGTCACAATTCAGTTGTTATAAAAAGTTATACGAGATGAAAAATTTACTCAATTAATTTCCTTATTGGTCCAAGGTACAGTCAAGCATGGTCCAAGGTACAATTCGTTATCGTACCTTGAACCAAACGACAATTTTTCTCTTGATTTTTTTTATAATCAAAGACGTTGTAAACACTAAAAGTACATAAGTTAAAAAATAATGTAAATTTCTAAGATGATTAAAAAAATTCGTCACTAGCCAAATAGGGGTGTTCAAAATATTTTGATCCAAGGTAAAACACCTTCCCCTACGTGTAGTGTGCCAGTTTTAGGATTATAGGTTTTTAGTTTATCGATACATTGATAGAGCTGTGAGATATAGTTTTACACATTTTATCAAGCCATCTTTTGTGTCATTTGCTCTCATCTAAAGATTTCCAGGTGACCTATTTTAGGTGTTTTTTTTATCGTGTTGGTAACGGTCAAGCTGTTATACGACACACAACATGGGTCGTAACTTTCTTATTTGAAGACATAGAGAGACGGTTAAATTAGCAGGCCAGTTCCATGGTCTTAACCATCTCATCCATCTGTCTTCGAACATTAAGGTGAGTTCATGGGATAATTCCTGGGTGGAATGCTCCATCCAGTTGATACCAGCATCTTCTTCTCAAGTTCAAACGATTGTCAAGAAAATCTTCACCCACTGTCCGTAATATCCTCCTGAAACCTGAAGTCCAATATATTGGACAATTTTCGTTTTAAGTCCCTCGATACAATGTATTGTACAGGGTGGGCAAATATTAAGTGCCTCAGAAACTATTAAATTAATTAAGAAATATTTTCACCAAGATGGATATGGAAAACAAATTCGAAAACGAACTATCAACGGTAAAATCGAGGCTGCGGTTCTGTATCTCAAGAAAGACTGGAAAAATGTGTGGAATATGACGGAAGGCAATTTGATTACAAAAAGGCATTAATCTTTTTTCAAAATCGGTCCTTTTCAGGACAAACTTTATTTAAAAGGAAAATCGCTTACAAATACGAAAACGTGTGACTTAGCATTAAATTTGACATTAATTGTGAATATTTTAGTTAGGAGATTGTCCTTTACATGGCCTACTACTTGCCTTCTTATCAAAAGCAAGCGATGCATTTTTAAATGGGGATAGGTATATGAATTTTCCTGGTTTAGTATTTTTTTTTAAATAATTTGAGTTAGGAAAAAGATATTAAGATGCGGCTTGAGCAGGCTTATTGGTTAGTCATTTGTCTATTTTCTAGTGTAAAAAAACTCATATCATCGCATTTAAATTTTTTGAGAAAATCCAATATTTTCGTTATAATATCGAATAACGCCCTCTATCGGCGGCCGTGTAGGTCACAACTGTCATAATTACGAGAAACCTAAAAGCACAAGAAATGCTCTTTTCAATGATACCAAATTTATCCAAATCCATTAAGCCGTTTCGAAGTTACAGGCATTTATTTAAAACAACATTCAAATACCCCCACCATTTTATTTCGAAAGATAGAGAAAAATTGTTTTTACAAAAAATGTTTGACTTTAAGTTAACATTAAAACGCAAATACTTTTTTGTTTTATTCATTGGAGAAAATCGCGAGAAACGTAACATTATGTAATTTAAGATGGTGGAAACGCCCACTGGCGGCCATCTTGGAAACTTGAAAATAATTTCCAGCATTTTCCTTGCCCACTTTTCCTATAAAATTTTGAACCGTAACTTTCTACGATCATTAGTTTCTGAGATACAGCCGCTTATTTGCTCACACCTGTACACGTACTTTAAACAGTTACCAAGTTAATGATGCTTCATAATGATTTTCATGCTTATTTTCTATGTTTTATCATAAAATATTTGTATCAGAAGATTCGTCTTAGAAATGTGAAAAATTGTGATTTTAAAGTGATTCGGACACAAAAGTTATTAAAAGTCGGAGTTGACGATGATGCATTATTGACATTATTAGAAGTAAGCGATGATGAAAACGAATACGATACCGAGCTTACTGAAGTGGCCGGCTGTGTTCCTCCTGAGGAATCTGAGAGTGATAATGATTCAAATGCTGAGTATCTTTTATCCCACTGCATTTCAATAGCGAAGAAGTTGAAGATGGACTTGAGGATAGATCGAATTGGCAAGTGGGGAACAAAAGAGGAATGACAGTTCGTTTTTTTTAAATTGAACACCCTGTATTTTTTTAGTTCTTCAAAATTTCGAAAAGTTAATGTGCCTCAGGAAAGTAACCACACGTTCTCGACGTTAGAATATACTCCAACATGTTGTTTAAGCCTATAATGAATTCTAAATTGATATCCGAAAAATCGAGTGTTCTCTGATTTTTTGAATGAAATGACTGTTATAGCAATTTTTTTTTAGAAAAAATTAAATAACTACAAAATGCCCGAATCAAATTGAAAAAAATAAAGGTATTTATAAAGCTTAAAAATAGATAAATCCAAATATGTAAAAATATACAGGGTGTTCCATTACAAATAACAAAGTTGACGGCGACTTCCGCTATAACCGGAAGCGCCAGAAATCTAAAAATATTTTAATTGAAGAGAACGCAATCGATTATATACGATTCTGAATTTTCAAATTTACATTTTGGCCGGAATAAAAACTATCGTCTCGCTGAGACACCCTGTATAGTATAGACAAAATTTCTTCTCTCCAGCACAAAATAGGACGAGACGAACAAAAAATCTTGAAATCTAGAAACAAAGCAGAAAAAACAAACATCGAAATTGAATTAATTCGTTGACGCTGGGGTACCACAGGGTTCTGTACTAGCCCCCTAATTGTGGAGTATCATGTACGATGGCGTTTTGAATGTAGAATGGATGGTTGGAACCACGACAACGGCGTATGCGAACGACCTGGTGATTATAATAGAAGCAGAAGACTCAAGGAATCTGATGTTCAAGGCAGATGAGAAAGAATCTCCGATTGGATGAGGAAACTTGACTTTTAGATCTCACGTGAAGTATATTACAGAGAAGGCCGAAACAAGTTTGGCGCCCTTAATATGGAGAGTTCCGAGAGTAAAAAGAGGAGAATGCTGTAGGCGATTGTCCAATCATAAGTTCTCTATGCGATACCAACCTGGATTGGAGATTTGTAGTAGACGAGCAGCAGAGAATGTTGTTGATGTTCCAAAAGGGAAGCGATCGTCATTAACAAAAGAGCAGAAGGAAGCTTTGTCTTTATTGTTTTGAACATTTCATCCTGAAATAGCCAGATCTAATTTTTAATTCGGTTTCGTCTCAAACTCGTAAAGTTGCTTAGTTTATAAAGTTTGATAAAGAATCCATTTCTGCGTCCAACGTTTAACGATATAACAATTAATACTAATAATAATTAATACTTACCCCACCGCACATTTGAGCTGCATAATGCAGGGGATAGCCACCGTGGATATCAGGCGTCGAAACTGGAGCACCAGCCGCTAAAACAGCACGTAAAGCTCCAGTTTCCCCACAAACTGTAAAGAAAAAAAAAACGTATTGATAATGTTTTACAGCTTTTACTTCTAGCGGATTAAGTTCAAGGTTTCTTTTGTCCATTTTTTTACGAAGGTCAATCATATTAATACGTATCAGATACCTATCTATAAACCTAGACGATAAAGTGCAGGAATTTACATGAAAAATCCATTCAGAAGGACGACACACAAAGGAACACGCCAACTTCAATCGTCACGTCACGTGTTAAATGCAACGTTGAAGCTCCCGATGGTGGTATGTAGCACTATTATGTCATTGCTATGTATAGGTATATTCATATCCGGCTGAGCTATTGTGTGCGAGGGCTCTATTTATAAGGGTGACTCCGTGATTTTCTTTTTCTTAATCGGGGTCAGCTTCTAGGTCGGCGCGATTACGTCATTGCGGTCAAGCCTTCCAAGGTTAAGCAATGTGCCAATCGATTATCTTTCGAGAAAGCTCATTATTTATGTACATGTTAACATTTAAGCGAAACAATCTACCAAAAGAAATAAGAAATAAGAAAGACTTACCGGTCGCCCAATGGACCACCGTATGCTTCTCGCTATCCACGGCGTTGACGTCAGCGTTATTCGCCAAGAGGAAGGTGACCAGAGGCATATTACCGGCGATGACGGCTAAATGTAAGGGGGTGAATCCATCTTCGTCGCGACTCTCTACTAAATCCGGGGCGGCCATTACCAGGAGATCAGCAGCTTGGGCTGCGAATAAGCTGTCGCTGGTACAACAGTAATGGAGGGCTGTTTTACCGGTGCGATCTCTCTTCTCGAGTCCTGTCGGCTGCAATTGTAAAGAAAATAATGTGATTTTTTTTAAGACAAGGATGTCTGCTCTCCCTCTTTCTGTTTTTAATCATCAAAAATAGACAAGCTTCGGGGAGAAGCTAGGTCTGAAAATAAATCCCAACAAAACCAGAAGAAGATGTAAGAATAGATGATCACCAAATAAAGAGAGGAACGAAGACTTATGACAGGTTATAAACCAAGAACCAGGGTAGACGACAATAAAACGAAGAAAATGGAAATGGATCGATAACGACGACATTATAAAACAAAGCTTGAGAGAGTGCTCGACGTGAGAGGGAAGAGGACATCCAATCAATATACCGAAGATATCCAACCTAAAAGAAGCAGAGAGATGCCAGGGAGTTGCAAAGAACTGGGATGAATGGAGGAAATTTAAATAACCAAACGAGCGTTGAGCTGACCACCCAACCTCTCACAAAGTCACTAAATCATCTATACAGACGTGTTAGCGGCTGATGCTCCAGTTTCGACGCCTGATATCTATGGTGGCTATCCCCTGCATTATGCAGCTCATGGATATTTTATCAAAGTTAGAAGGTGCTGTGGGGTAACTGGGCCATAGCTAATTATCATCAATGTTTTTGGGAGATTTTAACGAAATGGGGTTGGCACACTGCATTGCCAAAAGACTGTAAGTACCCTTATGATATTTACTACGTTAGAACAAAATTTAGTAGTAAATTTACCAGTGAATATGGTTTTAAATGTTCTTTCACCTTCCTGGATGTTATTATTGGGGGGTGGGCCAGTTACCCCAAAAAAACAGGGGCAACTGAGCCATGATCTTGGGGTAACTGGGTTTAGTGGCGATTCTGTTACCCCAGTCAACCCAATTGCCCCACGAATAGGATTTTAAATGTTCTTTCACCTTCCTGGATGTTATTATTGGGGGGTGGGCCAGTTACCCCAAAAAACAGGGGCAACTGAGCCATGATCTTGGGGTAACTGGGTTTAGTGGCGATTCTGTTACCCCAGTCAACCGAATTGCCCCACGAATAGGATTTTAAATGTTCTTTCACCTTCCTGGATGTTATTATTGGGGGTGGGCCAGTTACCCCAAAAAACAGGGGCAACTGAGCCATGATCTTGGGGTAACTGGGTTTAGTGGCGATTCTGTTACCCCAGTCAACCGAATTGCCCCACGAATAGGATTTTAAATGTTCTTTCACCTTCCTGGATGTTATTATTGGGGGGTGGGCCAGTTACCCCAAAAAACAGAGGCAACTGAGCCATGATCTTGGGGTAACTGGATTTAGTGGTGATTCTGTTACCCCAGTCAACCGAATTGCCCCACGAATAGGATTTTAAATGTTCTTTCACCTTCCTGGATGTTATTATTGGGGGGTGGGCCAGTTACCCCAAAAAACAGGGGCAACTGAGCCATGATCTTGGGGTAACTGGGTTTAGTGGCGATTCTATTACCCCAGTCAACCGAATTGCCCCACGAATAGGATTTTAAATGTTCTTTCACCTTCCTGGATGTTATTATTGGGGGTGTGGGCCAGTTACCCCAAAAAACAGGGGCAACTGAGCCATGATCTTGGGGTAACTGGGTTTAGTGGCGATTCTGTTACCCCAGTCAACCCAATTGCCCCACAAATAGGATTTTACAACAAATACGTACTTAATAAGTAGTTAAAAACATATTAATTATTAATGTTTAAGACCCATGAGTTATTATTCAATACCAAAGTTGTGGCGACAATGTATGGAGGATAAGAAGTACGTTTTCTCAAAAGACATCGACAAACAATGAAGTTTATTGAAACAGAAGAACAGGCTCTGATTAAGGCATCAGATGTAGAACGTCCACTATCACAACCAATGGCCTGTAGCTCTGCTAGATGTAAAGACATGATATGCTTTTCCATAGATTTGAGTAACTTGATTTTACTTTTGTTTTTATACTTTTGTATTATTATAATCAATTTTTTTCTTTATGTTGCAGTATTTATTTTAACCCTTTACTGTACACAGCTTGAAGATGCTTCATTTGCAACGCCTATAAGACAAATTTAAACTATCGTTGCAGTCAAACCATAATTTTGTACTAAACTTAGTCTTGGTGGGTCCATTTGCCCCAAAATCGAGGGGCAACTGGGCCCTCGTGTCATACAAAATACCTAATTCTAATTTAATACAAAGAAATTGAATTAATTCGTTGGCGTTGGGGTATCACTGTACTAGCCCCCTCATTGTGGGGTATCATGTACGATAGTGTCTTGAATCTAGAATGGATGGTTGGAGCTCCGACAACGGCTTATGCGGTTGATCTGGTGGTTATAATAGAAGCAAAAGACTCAAGAAAGCTGATGTTCAAGGCAGATGAGAAAGAATCTCCGATTGACTTTTAGATCTCACGTGAAATATATAAACAAGTTTGGCGCCCTTAATATGGAGAATCCCAAGAGGAGAATGTTGTAGGCGATTATCCAAGTTCTCTATGCGATACCAGCCTGGATTGCTGGGATTCCACCGATCTCTCTTGTAGCAAACGAGAAGCAGAGAATCTTCTGTTCCAAAACGGAAGCGATCATCATTAACAAAAGAGCAGAGGGCAGCTGCTGTTAAATTATTTGAAAGTTATCTTGTGGGTAGACGCCAGATAGTTTCGATTGGTGTCACTCGATTAGAAGAAGAGAGATTAATTGTGGCGTACCTCAAGGGTTGGTGTTGGGGCCTTTGTTGTATGTCATTTATATCAATTATCTGAATGAGTGGCTCCAGCTTGGGAGATGATATTGTTAAAGAGAGTTCCTTTCCGGAACTTTTTGCTTCTTACGCGTCTGTTTATTAATTAATACAGTTTATGGATGTGATTTCACGGAAAGTGATGAGGACTCGAATGATACAGATAAAAAGTCAGTAACACCAACACCACAGCATAATAAACACGAGATTGATCGATGAGATCCGGACCAAAACTGGTTCATCTTTCAAATCTTGTCGATTACTAGATTATAGAACAAAAAAATAAGGCATTCCGTTAAAAAAAAATAATTACAACAAAGACATGACTTTAACACATAATACCAAATTCTAAATCTCACATTACAACCCTAATGCACGAAATATATACACAAAAACATGCTTACCACTGTAATCTATAACATGCCGACCTACACCGAAAATAAACCATTCCATTTCATATCACACGGTTTAAAATTAAACTAATGCAGTAATCCCGTCCGGATTCGGCGTTTCCATTCTCTCGCGAAATCGACTGTGGAAATTCGAGTTGTACATACATTCGCAGCACAGGACGTTTCGTATCAACCCACAACAATAACAACCGGTCGAGATTTGTTTATCGGTTACCATGGCGACGAAAATCATTATTACTTTCGGTCTGTAGTAGTACGTTCAACTTGAGGTTTCATTCACAAAATCGAAACCGTTCCAATTGACGTTGCGACCGCATGTAGGGTATGCTGCGGTTGCATTACAAAAAAAAAAGAGTCGAGAGAGGTATCCTGATTGGTTATTATCGGAGCGGGTAGTAGTAATAATAATGGTTTGCTAGTCGTTTTTATACGTGGGAAATAGGTCAACGAGGTTTTGTAACTATAAATCTGTTCAAAATTTAACGAATCTCTCAAGAATGGATTAAGATTGAAGAGGAAACTTCCAAGTCCGAACATTAACACTTCATCAGCATCATTTTTCTCAGTTTGTTTTAAACAAATTCATGTTCATTGAGATTTGTCTGTGTATGTTGATTAGCGTGGCTCCGTCATTCTGCTTCAACCCCCCTCCCTTATAGACGAAACCGAAAAATGTCGAATTATCAACTTGTGACCTGATCAAAACGTTTATTTTTCGACGACTTTTTGACGTTTGACCTCGCTAAACGTCAATTTGACATTTCTGACTATATAACATCTGTATGACGACGAGGTGATGGTGGCTGAAAATGACGTTATTCGTACGTAATAGTGACGTTAGATTATAGTGGCTTGCACACTTGACTAGTTGTTAGACTAGTTTTCCAGATTCCACGAAATGCGGAAAGGTAACATCTTGATGAACCTTAGGATGTCTAAGTGGATTATTATTATTATTATTATTATTATTATTATATTCTAGTTGCGTTAGAAACGGCCTACATTTATACAAAATGTGTTCTACCGTCTCTAGATCATCTTGACGTAGACGGCGGATTTCATCTTCAGCCTCTCCGAGTTTACGTAGGTGGTATTTTTGGGCCACATGACCTGTAGAAACTCTGCCAGCAGTCCAAGGTCCTCTTTGCTGAAAGATACCAACGACTATGCTGTCTTAGGCGATCCCTATAACAGTGCCTTCGCCTGCTTTTTTCCTGGCGTATTCTACCAGTGGAAGGCTTTTCTGTTGACCTCTTAATTCTTAACTGCTTATTTTAGGTGGTTCTTTTACAGTCCACAACAGGGATAAGGTCCAATGAAAGGCATTTTCGCTGCTTCTTTGGCAAGCTTATCTACCTTTTCGTTCCTTTCGATCCCTTGATGGCTTGGGATCCACTGAAGAGTTACATGGTACATTCATGCAGTAGACTGGACTCGTATGTGTAGGCACTACTTATTCCTAACTCGAGCTTCTTTACGGCGTATAAGTTAATATGTTGGAGTGCAGTCCCATAGGCACTTTGAGATAGTGGTTCCTATCCTCTTCCTCCTTCTATTCTAGAGCTATCTGTATACCATTCCAGGATTCCTCTTTTGAGTTGAGGCTCATCGAAGGCCCAGTTAGTATAGCTTTCGATAACCATTTCGTAGGGTTGGTCGAAGTTGTATTGCATAGGGATCTTGTCCTTTCCAATGTGAATTAGGTAATTGATATTGGGATCTTCAAGGATTTTAAGGTGTCCTCTGATGTCTCCAGGTTTTAATCCCTTAAGTCTGTCCAGAGATATAGGGCCTGTTTTTGGATGTAAATGTGCAGCAGTACTTCTAGCGTTGCAGTGGGACAGATCCGCATCACTCCTGTGACATTTAGACAAGCGAGTCTTTGAATTTGTTGAAGCTGTTGTTGTACAGTCTTCTGTGTTGTTTTTGGCTGCCATTCGAAAGCAGCATAGGTGATCATGGGTCTTATAGGATCATTTGAGGCTTGAAACCCCAGGACTTACCAAGCAGCCTTCGGCAAATTGGGGATTCCTTTATGGCCTTTTTCTGTACGTAGTTGATATGGAGGGTCCACGACAGTTTTTGCTGTCCAACACAACCCCTCAAGTATTTAGTTTCATTGCTGAAGCTAATACTTTTTCCGTCTATAGAGGCAGTTTTAAGATAGACTTTTCTTCTCCTTGTGAAAGCGACGATAGTAATTTTTTGGAGGTTTATACGCAGGTTATGATTTTTACACCAACTATGCGTGTAGTCGGCTTTATTTTCGTCGTTTGTAAATCGTCTTCTGTCTTTGATAAGTCGATACCTCAAACATCATGCATAACGTTATGTTTGACATAATAATCACTAGAATATGACGTCATATTGACATCTTGCCTTGTTTTATTTCCACGACACCATGGTGTACATCATCGTCTAATAAATCATGATGTAAGAACATATTTCTTGCAGAAATATTCGATAATAAAAACAAATCAGAAAGGTACAAAGGCAAAGGAGGAATTAGAAGAATGACTTCTTATTGTAGAGTTAGGGAGTGAATAATTTCGTTGCAGAAGTATCGATTGAAAGACTAAAACACGAATAAATGATGATGTCGTCAAAAGGCGTTGAAATACTATCCCAAGCACCATCGGTGCGTCATATTGACGTCAATTTAATGTAGGCGATTAAAAAATTTGACGTCTCTCGAGAAACATCACTCTTAATTCATTCTTTCGTAGAGAATTTATTGCATTATGTCGTAATGACGTCATTTTTACATACAGTGGTGGGCAAAAGTATGGAAACACTTAAATATCTTAAGCAAATTTGAAGATATTTCTACGAAATTGGCCATTTGCATATTATACATTATTTTGCATAAAATGAAGATATCAGAATTATAAACAACTTCCGGTTAAACCGAAAGTTGCATTTAACTTTCAAATTTTAAATGGAACACCCTGTATATTGTTTTAAAAACGAATATATTAAGATATCACTTACAATAAAAGATTATAAGACTTTAGTACTCGTAATTGAGATCTTAATGACCTAAGAAAACAAAAGTGGAACTCTGATAAACAATAATTGTAGCTGTCAAACGAGAAAGTGTAGTGTTTGCAGTAGTTGAACGCACATTTTAATTGTATCAAAAAGACACTGATTTCTAGAACACTCTGTATAATGTATTTAAGTCTACATCTGTTTACTGTCATCATAGGAGATGCTTCTAACGTTATGTTAGGTTTTATAATGGTACTTTTTTTCCGTTACCGAAATTATGGCATTTTTCTGAAGAGAGTAAAATGTCAAAATTTTCAAACAAATGTCAATATCTTGTAAACTAATGAAAATAATTGAATATGATCCTATATAAAGTTGCCTTAAAATTCCTCAGGTAATTCAAAAATGTGATCGTATATAGGGTGTTCCATTTAAAAATGTAAAATTACTGATGGTTACGGGCAAACTAAACACCCTGTATATCGTAGAATAATTTGACGTTATAAATTTCGTAAAACTAAACAACTTTTGTATTTAAATATTTGATGTATTTTGCATAAAAAATGGAGATATGGAAGAATATCGCACTATTGTTATATCATAATATCATTTATTATTATCATAATATAATTTACAACTATAGAATTTGTTATTAAATGGTCTATTCGTTTTTAAAACAATATACTGGGTGTTCCATTTAAAAGTTGAAAGTTGAATGCTTCCGGTTTAACCGGAAGTTGGATTATAATTTGGATATTTTCATTTTATGCAGGATAATGGATAATATGCAAATGCCCAATTTCGTAGAAATATCTTCAAAACTGCTTGAGATATTTAAGTGTTTCCATACTTTTGCCCACCACTGTATATAAATGACAAATTTGATGTCACTTTCTGACACTTGATAACGGCATGTCCGTCCGGCATGGCGTCATATTGTCGTCAATGTGTTACTTGGACTGATATTCTAAAAAAAAAAGAACAAGATTCCAGGATATGCAAAGTTGGGAAGCATTATCGCTGTGTTTTCAAAAAACGAGGTTAAAGTAATGCAAAATAATGATAATGAATACATACGTTAGATGAAACGGAAAGTTTGCGGCAACGCAATCGCGAAAAAGAAACTATTATAATAGCGAAGGGGAAATTATTAGGCGTCGGTCGTAGTTTCCATGCATATTTTATAAAGTAAATACTAGCAAACGGCAAAAACGTGCAAACACACGTGCATCGCAAACCGTCGCATTCGAAAACTAATAATATTAAATTGCGTTCTACTTACCGGGTTCTGAATCTGGGGTGGTAATAGTGGTATGTATACATATACATACACATATATATGCAAGAGAACAAGCTAGTTTGTGTCGTTTTCGTAACATACTAACCTGGGCACGCAAGAGACGTCGGACTTTTTCAACGTCACCTTGCTGGCAGGCGTACATGAGGGTCGAGACGCCGCGCGGACTCTTCGTCCGACCCTTCGTTATCCCACCGGCCTGGCCGACGGCCATCGAAAGGGGTGGCGCCGCTGCACTGCTCATGGTCGTTGCGTTCGGTACGGTTGATGGTGAAGACGGTGGCATTTCTCAAGAGAGAAATTGTCGTCATCTTTGTCTAGGCTAAAGAACATCATACGAGTTCTGTAATATAAATAGAATTTATTCTACCTATATCAGGCGTCATCAGCGTCGATTTACGACTTGATGGTCAAGAGGGTGGTTGTGAAAAATAAAATAAAATAAAATAAGTAGGCCACGATTGTTATGAGGGTCACGGACGGAAATTTCTGTACAATTTCGCTAAATAACCGTCCCGAAATCATATTACCGCGCTAAGAAATATGGGCCAACAGCTATAGGTTTCACCTTCATTACTCGGACTAAGTCTTGACCATGCGTTTGCGTAATCAGCCCTCGATCTGCCAGCCCCTTAATTGTTATGTTGTAACGGATGTAAAATATATTAGAGAAGTGCTGCCGTTAATACAATTTTTTTTACACTGTATTGTATGTACAGTAAGCCTATTTAGTCCGTGGACACGGCAGCAAGAGTCGTCTACCTGTTGTGTCCACATACTAAATGGGCCTACTGTACGTAAATACATTAAAATGTTAGACATAAATAATCGATACGGTCGAAGCGTACGATGCTTTGAAAACTTTAATTAGGCTTCGTAAGATCTCCGATTTTCACGCCATCTATCTACTACAATAGGTTAAAACGTGACTGCAATTAACTAAGACGTTGCCCAACACAAGTGCCGTTAATTATACTAACTCGCTCGACAAAACATTAAAATTAGATTAACAGTGCCTTCACGGACCTCGATATAATTGTGTCAGAAGTGAATTGTACGATATCGTGCTGATGAATTTGATGGCACCGAAACTATCTTCTCCACGTTTTCACAAAGAACACAGTTTAAAGTTAGTTATTTGATAGCGTGTATTTGTTGCCTTTTGTGCTGTAATGTTTAGTTGTAGAGCAATTTGTTGATTTATATGACCGCGATAAAATATTTAAAATATGTCAACATGACAGTTAGTCTACTGTACCAACTTGACAGTGTTCTCAACATGAATTTTCAATCGGTCATCGTTTATTTTGATTTATTTTGGTATGCCTGTTTTTTTTTAAACTCAAACCTGTCAAAAATGTCAAAACAGTTATGGAATCAACAAGCAAACAAGCTCAAATTAAATGCTAAAAAAATCGGATGCTTAGTTTTGCAGTACATTTCGTCTTGTACAACAACAAACAAACAAACAAATTTGAATTTAAATCTATTATCTGATAAAATAAATCGAAATTAATTATTACGGTTTTGTTAAACAGCTTACGAACCATCGTCCCGTAACGATTAATTATTACAGTTTCGTTAAACAGTTTACAAAACTTAGAGATGTAACTGTTTGTACAATTAACTATTCGCGTCCAAGAACATGATTTTAACACTTTATTTCTTGTCATACGAGACTAGCTTTTTTAAATCGTAAAAACAGAATTCGACAGATGTAGCTGTCGAAACACATCTGACAGCTGTCAAATTAAAGAAAATAGGTCACTTTTTTTGTTCAATTTAGAGTGTTGTAGCTATCAAGAAATTTCTCTTTGGCGGATGAAACGGTTCGAACACTTCTTTTTACAATTTCGAGCTTCGTTAACAACGAGAAATTTATGACAGCTGTCAAATTATGAAAATGATTACTTTGTCTACTACCTTTGCAGGTGCTGTGATTATATCGGTCATTCGAAAGAACAGTGACACAAATCAAAAATCCAGGATTTTCAGGAGACGCATTTTAAATTATTACTACCTCTTTTTTATTGATTTTAGGAATTAAATTCTAACTTTTGCATTCATAAACTGTAATCATTGAGGATCACTTGAGTTTTTTGAGTACTCATAATGTATCGATTTAACAAAAGTTCAACATAGTTGTATTTGAGTTGTGTCACTGTTCTTTCGAATGACCGATATGGAGCAGTCTACTTCTTGATTTGACCGGTTACAACAGTTAAAACACTTCAAAATATTGCTGATAGTTTCCAAATTGTGTCAAAATGTTGTTATTTTAACGTTTTTAGCTACGAAATCTTTATTGACATCTGTCAGATCCCAACCACAGTTATTTTTTTGGCAATTTCAACACGTGCAGCTGTTATAACGTTCTTACCTTCTTATTTTGGCGGGTACAACGGTTAAAATGCTCTTAACGGCTCTCAATTTATAGAATTCTGGCAGATTTGACAGTTGTAGGTGTCAAAATACATTTAAAATTAACATCTTCAACCCTTGCCAGCGTTATAAGCGGATGCAACAGTGAAAATATTTCTAACGTCACACAAATTATAAAAACCGTGATCTTTAGTGTAGCTGATAAAAATGGTAAAATGATAAAAAGAGTCTTTTATTAAATTTGACAATTTTAGCTGTTAAAATACAGTTGACGGCTGTCAAATTGCGAAAATAGCTACGTATTTTCATGATTTAACATATTGAACTATCAAAATATTTCTAACAGCTGTCAGATTCTAAGCACAATTCGATTTTCAAAAGAGTATTTTATTAGATTTGACAATTTTAGCTCTCAGAATACAGTTGACAACTGCCAAATTGCGAAAATAGCTACGTATTTTCATGATTTGACATATTTAGCTATCAAAATATTTCTGACAGCTGTCAAATTCTAAACACAATTCGATTTTCAAAAGAGTATTTTATTAGATTTGACAATTTTAGCTGTCAGAATACAGTTGATGCCTGTCAAATTGCGAAAATATCTACGTAGTTTTATGATTTGACATATTTAACTATCAAAATATTTCTGATAATCAAATTCTAAGCACAATTCGATTTTCAAAAGAGTATTTTATTAGATTTGACAATTTTAGCTCTCAGAATACAGTTGACGGCTGTCAAATTGCGAAAATAGCTACGTATTTTTATGATTTTGACATATTTAACTATCAAAATGTTACTGATAGCTGTCAAATTCTAAGCACAATCCGATTTTCGAAAGAGTATTTTATTAGATTTGACAATTTTAGCTGTCAGAATACAGTTGACGCCTGCCAAATTGCAAAAATAGCTACGTATTTTTATAATTTGACATATTTAACTATCAAAATATTTATGATAATCAAATTCTAAGCACAATTCGATTTTCAAAAGAGTATTTTATTAGATTTGACAATTTTAGCTGTCAGAATACAGTTGATGCCTGTCAAATTGCGAAAATAGCTACGTATTTTTATAGTTTGACATATTTAACTATCAAAATATTTATGATAATCAAATTCTAAACAATTCGATTTTCAAAAGAATTTTATTAGATTTGACAATTTTAGCTGTCAGAATACAGTTGATGCCTGTCAAATTGCGAAAATAGCTACGTATTTTTATAGTTTGACATATTTAACTATCAAAATATTTCTGATAATCAAATTCTAAGCACAATTCGATTTTCAAAAGAGTATTTTATTAGATTTGACAATTTTAGCTGTCAGAATACAGTTGATGCCTGTCAAATTGCGAAAATACCTACGTATTTTTATGATTTGACATATTGAACTATCAAAATATTTCTGACAGCTGTCAACTTCTAAACACAATTCGATTTTCGAAAGAGTATTTTATTTGATTTGACAATTTTAGCTGTCAGAATACATTGATGCCTGTCAAATTGCGAAAATACCTACGTATTTTTATGATTTGACATATTGAACTATCAAAATTTTCTGACAGCTGTCAACTTCTAAGCACAATTCGATTTTCGAAAGAGTATTTTATTTGATTTGACAATTTTAGCTGTCAGAATACAGATTTAGTCAAATTGCGAAAATAGCTACGTATTTTCATGATTTGACATATTTATTAATTATATTAAATTCTAAGCACAGTTCGATTTTCACACTTTCAACCTTTGGATGGTCTGCGGTAACCATCTATCCTAGTTCTCCGAAACTATTCGAACATGTGACGTTCGACGAGGCTTACGAAAATATCTTGGTCGGTTTGGAGAGGGTGGCAAATTTTCCTCGGGAATCTTCGCTAATCTTAGCCGCGCTTTCGATTCTGTTGATCGTACTCTATTAAAGAAAAAGTAGCCTGAAGAAGTTTACCTCAGGGAAGCGTATTGGGCCCAATCTTGTTTTTAATCTGTATAAACGATATCGCTTGTAGAATATCTGCCAACATCTGACTTGATTTTATATGCTGACGACACAAGTGATAAACGATTTAGAAATTGTAAATAAAGCAAATTTATATTTGAAACATTACAGGGAGAGCAATTTCGAACGGAGGAAGTTGACAGAACAAACAGATTACTGTGAACTAGATGAATTAATAAATTTATAACGAGACTGTGTTAACTTAATAATTTCAAATCTTTTTTAGCGATACAATAGGTATACACATATTTATATCCACTTGTACAAAACGTATTATACAGGAATATTTTGTGGCTTCTACACGAAACTACTAAAGCTATAAATTAAAAGCGAGCTTCGAAAGAACCATAAAGCGACACCGAAAGCGATTTGCCGAAACACTTTCCGTACGGAGGTCTATTTTCGGTTCGCGGATTCGTGTTATCTTGTCATATCGAAAGTTAACTCTCATTAGAGTCATTCCTAGTCGTTTTTTTTGCTGCGTTTTTCTGTTTCACCGCCGGATTTACAGTCTAGTGTAGTTTAAATTCGAAAGTGTTAACTACTTATTATATTCTATGTATGTTCGACAAAAGATAAAATGTTGAAATATTTGCATCACGTCCTTGGATTTTGTTTTATTTCTGAAAAATCAATACATCAGGAATACTTAATTTCAATGTCAATATTAATGTCTAGTAAATAAAGATAATCATCAGATAATCAAACTATAATTAATATAATTTGCTGGGTGTTGATAAATTACTAAGATAACACTTACGTAAATCAAAAATCCGATACACCCATTATACCTATACATACAGTCTGTCCTAGATTCAATCAGAAACGTTCAACAAATTTGTCGAAACTTTTCGACTTCGATCGAAGTCTTTTGGATGAACGATCTTAAAGTTAAACTTAAGAAAAATCTGTGGAGACAGTATCTATATAAGTGCCAAATCGAAAGAGAAATACGAAAAATATAAAAAACCAAAAATAAAGCTCAAAGAATTGATCAACAAAGAAAAAAAAAAAACAAATCATAGTAGGAATCAAATGATAACTAAAGATGCAGAGATTATGGAAAGATGGAAAGAATACTTTCAAGAACTTCTAAAACTACAGAAGAAGAACAAACAGAGAGTGACGAGAATGCTAATGTGCCGGATAATAATGCAAAAGATGAATAAGTATATAGACAGAGAAATAGTCGTAGAAGCAATAAAACATCTGAAACAAGGCAAATCAGCCGGACAAAATTGTTTAACAATTGAAAAATTGAAAGAAGAAACCAAACAACAACTAGAAGAAACACAAAACGGATTTAGAAGAAAATTGAAAGAACAAACCGAACAACATTTTTAGAAACTTAAACAGTTAATCAAAGGATTTAGAATACAACAAACAGGACACAACAAGACGTCGCTCAACGGCAACAAACGTTTGATGACTTGGTATTCGACGATTTGGAAACCTTTCAGAACACACCCTAACACATTCTCGAGTATTTCCTTCACAAAATCCAAATACCAATAGCATATCGGTATCTTCTGCATTGATGTAGGTATGGTAAGGCCATAAATAAATCACAACAAGTTAAGCTTTTTAAATTATTATTACAGCGCTTGAGCACTTTTAAACACTAATGACAATTCTGGTATTTTAGATTTGACACTATTATTATTTAACCATGCAAAATTCATTTGTTTATGATAGAAATCACTGACTGGATTACCTTCTGCTTTTTTCGAAACGAATAAAAATAGGAAAATTTTACAAGAGACATAATTTGATCGGTTTTGAATACTCTATCGAATAAAAATTATGTTAATATTCATAAAGGTCATACGTGTTTCATTCACTTCCGGTATTAGTATTTCCTTGAAATTTTCTCAAAACATTCGTCCGATAATACTAACTGACCATGGCAAATATGATTAAAATCGCATTAGCCGTTTCGAATTTATAATAAAAAAACGATTTCAAAATGTTAACTTCAAGACTGTATAGTGCCCAAACTAAGCGACTTTGGACTAAGATAAGTTTACTTAAATCAGCTTATTTTGGTCTAAGGAATATGTAGTAGGCGTGTGTAAAGACCTTTTACAGACACCTTGTATATACAGGGTATCCCAGCTGTCGCGGTTTCTTTGGTAATTTGTTTATTTTCCAGTATAGACAAAAAAGTTTCAAATAAAAGTTGTCCCTATTTATACGATGCATAGCTAGAAAATATTTTCAAATATACAGGGTGTCCCAATTATAGAAAAAGCGTATGTAACTTTATTATTTTAAATGGATCACCCTATATATTATATATTGTTTAGATTCTACATGATATTTTAAGTAACTTTTATTAAGACCTTCCTAGACCTATGTGCTTTTGTTTTCGAGAAATTAAATATTTTATCAAAAATTTTGCAATTGCAGTGCTCTCGTTAATGAGCTGTAGAATCAAAACTAAAAAAGGTAGGCAATTTTGGTTTGCGCAAATTGATACGTCTTGAATTGCTTTACTATTTCCTATATCAACATGTACGGATCATTTTGTTGACATGCAGTTATTGGCGCCAATATTTGGAAACATTTAAATGCCAATAATTCTGTTTTTTCTTTTAATGGGACACCCTATATCTGTTTACAGGGTTGGATGTAAAATTAAATTCTCTCTCTTTTAATATGAGAATGTATCCATTTAAAAAATTGATGAAGAAATTGATTTTAAAAAGATTAAAGTAAAACAACATCAAAAATTTCAAAATTTAAAACTTAAGACATCCAAACAACAATGTAATGTTGCTGATTCATGGTTTGAAAATGTTTCTAATACTGTTATACCTGCAAACATCCAAAATATTCTAAGTTTAGGTCCAAAATTTTGCGTAAATTACGAAAAGGACAATATTCCTGTCAATGATATCATCTCCAGCATAGAAAACGGAATCTCCAATTTAAGAGAATCACAAAAAATGATATTAGAGCCATGGTCTGTAACATTGTAACTAATTTTAAATTAAAAAACATATCGATTGAAGGTGAATCCCCAAACAAACAAATTTGAATTTAAATCTCTTATCTGATAAAATAAATCGAAATTAATTATTGCGATTTTGTTAAACAGCTTACGAACCGTTCTCCCCTAACGATTAATTATTACAGTTTCGTTAAACAGTTTACAAACCTTAAAGATGTAACTGTTTGTACAATCAACTATTCACGTCCAAGAACATGATTTTAACACTTTTTCTTGTCATACGAGACTAGCTTTTTTAAATCGTAAAAGCAGAATTTGACAGGTGTAGCTGTCGAAACACATCTGACAGCTGTCAAATTAAAAAACAGGTCACTTTTTTTTGTTCAATTTAGAGTGTCGTAGCTATTAAGAAATTTCTCTTTGGCGGATGAAACGGTTCAAACACTTCTTTTTACAATTTCAAGCTTCGTTAATAACGAGAAATTTATGACAGCTGTCAAATTATGAAAATGATTACTTTGTCTACTACCTTTGCAGGCGTTAGAATCTTTTTAAAAGCTGTGATACTATGGGAGCAGTCCACTTCTTGATTTGACCGATACAACAGTTAAAACACTTTAAAATATTGCTGATAGTTTCCAAATTGTGTCAAAATGTTGTTATTTTAAGGTTTTTAGCTACGAAAATATCTTTATTGACATCTGTCAGATCCCAAACACAGTTCTTTTTTGGCAAAATACTTCTAACGTCACTCAAATGATAAAAACCGTGATCTTTAGTGTAAATAAAATTAAAATATTGCCGATAAAAATGGAAAAATGATAAAACAAGTATTTTATTAGATTTGACAATTTTAGCTGACAGAATACAGTTGACAGCTGTCAAATTCTAAGCACAATTCAATTTTCAAAAGAGTATTTTATTAGATTTAACAATTTCAGCTGTCAGAATACAATTGACGGCTGTCAAACTGCGAAAATAGCTACGTATTATTATGATTTGACATATTTAACTAACAGAATATTACTGACAGCTGTCAAATTCTAAGCACAATTCGATTTTCAAAAGAGTATTTTATTAGATTTAACAATTTCAGCTGTCAGAATACAATTGACGGCTGTCAAACTGCGAAAATAGCTACGTATTATTATGATTTGAGATATTTAACTAACAGAATATTACTGACAGCTGTCAAATTCTAAGCACAAATCGATTTTCAAAAGAGTATTTTATTAGATTTGACAATTTTAGCTGTCAGAATAGAATTGACGGCTGTCAAATTGCGAAAATAGCTACGTATTTTTATGATTTGACATTTATTTACCTATGAAAATATTTCTGACAGCTGTCAAACTCTAAGCAGAATTCGATTTTCAAAAGAGGATTTTATTGGATTTGACAATTTTAGCTCTCGGAATACAATTGACGGCTGTCAAATTTGCGAAAATAGATACGTTCCAATTCCAAAATAAAATGCAGTGTAAGTACATTGGGCAAACTAAACAATATTTACAAGACAGAATTAGGCCAACATAAAAATAAAAACAGTAATATTACTGCATTAAAAAAACACGAAGATAATTTTGAATATAACTTTAAATTTGAAGACACCAAAATAACGTGCCATCGAAAAAAAAAACATAATTAGGGTAGGCTATGTAAATGTTTTTGATCGTTGCTTTAGCCACTATTACATAATGACATTTATTGTAACTTTAGTTTATGACCTTTATAACCTAAAATTAAATGTCAAGGAATAAGTGTCATTATGTGAAAGTGGCTAAAGTAACTATCCATTCACATAGCCTACTCTAATTATGATTTTTTTCGATGTGTCTATGTTACATAGAGAGGATAAACAGAAAGCAAGGGTGTATTGTACTGGACACCCTGTATGTACATAAAAAAAGCTATGTTCAAATCTAAAATTCCTATTATCTCAAAAAATCGCAGAATAAGCTATAACTTTGATATCATCAATTGAAAGCCCATTTAATACCAGATAATTTTCTTTCGTGACATTTTTTCGTATCTGCCATAATAAGGGAGGGGGAAGACCATCTATTCGTCCATGTTTAAAGTTTAATATTTTCGTTACTATTCCACTTATCCCAAAAAATCTTGGACTCGTTTGAAAGAGAATTATGTGGACTTTAAACAGCGTTTGTATGCTAAATCCATTCGTTTCAAACTGACGAACTAGAAGGTCGTTTTCTGAAGCGCTGACTTATTTTTACGATTTTCTTTAAAAAATAAATGGAACGATACTATTGCGTTAATAGGTTCGTAAGCGGATTTAAATTACACATATTTTACTGAAAACCGAATCTCGATATCTCTATTTGTGCCCCACAACAAAAATTATGTTAATTTTCATAATCGCCATACGTGTTTCATTCACTTCCGGTATTAGTATTTTATTGAAATTTTCTCAAAGCATTTGTCCAATAATACTAACTAACCATGGCAAATATTATTAAAATCGCGTAAGCCGTTTCAAATTTATAAAAAAAAAAACCATTTCAAAATTTTAACTTCAAAGCCGTATAGTGCCCAAACTAACCGACTTTGGACTAAGATAAGTTTACTTAAATCGGCTTATCTTGGTCTAAGGAATTTAGTAGGCGTGTTTAAACACATTTTACAGACACCTTGTATATATAGTGAAATAACAACCGAATTCGCTCAAATTCACTCATAGATGTCGCTGCGCTAAGAACTTTAATAGAAACAGTCTCATCGCATCTGGGACAGACTGTATAATGTATATGTAGAAAGTTTTTTGTTGTTTTTGTTCACTTTATATACATATACAGAGATATACACATATTTATAATAATATATAATGTAGTTATAGGTTTTTAGACCAATGTCAGTTTGGTCGTGATACAAAACCATAAACGCGACATATATAACATAATATTTGCATAAAGGAAGCATATTTTGAAAGGGGGAAATTTAACTTTAACAAAATAATATCAAATTGACAACTACGTTCATATAAATTAATACAAAAATATGTGTATCTATTATTAAAATCTATTTTTATAACAGAACAACGACCGTTAACACATCCATTAATAACATATCCCGTTTATACCATCGAAAAGTGCCAATATATATACATAAATCATTATTAATTAAACTCGTAATAACTTAATAAAAATTAAATTACAAAATATATAAAAGCGTGATTTTTTTTTAAATAAGTATAAGCCTTATATAAGAAATAATAAAAAAATTTACGAATACCTTGTGTAGTTCACATTGTTTGTCGTAAATTTAACAACACAACTGACAACATCATGCAACATCTCACCTAAAGCGATTGCTTGTCACTCACTACGAAACCTTTAAGGGTTGGAGGATTATTTTCCAACGTTTGTGTATATGGTCGCCATGGCGACGAATGCTGAAAAGCACGTGCGACGTTGCTCATTTTCCCAGTTGTCGTGCGCCTCGTCGTTAACGGAAGAGTACGCTCGTTCCGTGAAAGAAATGCTTTCGTTTAAAATCAATTTTATTAAGAAATTTATTAATTTTTTATTCATATATATAACGAGATCGATGTTTGTATTTCAATGTAATTAACAAGCGGATTTTATATGACGAGGTGGCCGAGTGGTTAAGGCGTTGGACTGCTAATCCAATGGGCTCTGCCCGCGTGGGTTCGAATCCCATCCTCGTCGAATTAATTTTTTTTTTCTAATTTTAAAATATAAATCGATCGTAATAAATTACGCAAATGAAAATTGTATGTTAAAAAATTCGCAACACGTGCATTAATTAGTATGGAAATTTGCGAATTAGCACCGAGAGCAGAGGCGATAACATTTTTTTTTCTACACTTTCGTTTAACATTTGACCTTTTTATTATACATTCATTACATCCAGCGACATTAAAAATACTTGAGACCGAAGTTTTTTTTTTCTCTCACATAAAACGAACTAATAATGAATATACGTATATAATGTTAATATAATAGATTCGGTATATGTATATATTACGTATAGAGAATTTGTCGTTTTATACAGGAACTTCTATTGTTCGAAATTCTTTCCGTAATCGTGGAATTGACCTTGTGGAATATTTTTTACGCGCGTACCTCTTATTTATGTGTTAATTTAGTGTTTTTCCGATAGAATTATTCAAGTTATTGCCAATAAGAAAAGGAATCCGAAATGCAAATTAAACTAAAATATAATTAAGAGGATTTATTACAAGTTGTTCTATAGTTTAATTCTAGAAAAATATCATTATTTTCGTTGTATATATTTATTACTTATATTTATAGTTCCCGCTTAAGATTATCCATGCTTGAGAACGCGATTTTGACATATTCGTAGTGACATTTTTGCAAATTTGCTAATTCAAAAATGTCAAAAATGACAGACGCATTCAGCGGAAGTAAGCAATTATCGATAGATTGGTAGCGCTCTGATTGTTGGTGGTTTAAATTTCGACCAATCATACTTAATAGAGTGTTACCAATCCATCGGTAATATAGAAAGTCTTACATAAAAGTGAGATAGATACGAGGCATGTCCAGAAAGTAAATACCGTAACTCATAACTCATTTTTTTATACTTTCTTCATAGAAAGCTGTCGCCAGTGTCGCTATTGCTGTCAAAGCACCTTCCACAAAATCCCGTTTCAAGTTCGCTCGTTTTTGTCGTAAACATTTTGAACGATCACTATAAAACTAATTTAACCAACGGAAAGTTCTTGAACCAAAGAGACACTTGCGTAATATGCGTATAAAAGTACGACAGTACCGCTGCGGTGGCATGCCTCGTACATGATCAATACGACATTGCCCCCAATCAGCTGATCAGTAAATATCTATCTATTTTTTATACATAGATAAAATCAATAATTAGAAATATCCTTCAATAGATGTATGTGAGAAGCGTGAAGCCATTCATTTCTGGATTTTTATTTATGATAGATGTGGAACCACAAAACGTATATAACCTAACATGGTGAGTTGGTAAGCGTGTTAGTTATTCTATTAGGAACAATGGGGAAGTCTGAAAACGTCCAAATTAACTTCTGAGTACTTTAGATTCGATTTAGGAAGGAAATGCTGTGACTGACATTTATTTTCAAAGCTTTTATAACATTGCTAGATACACGTATATTTTTCTTCTTTCTCTTATGTTGAAGACAATTCTCATGTGCGCAATCTCAGTTGAAAGGGGTTGGTTGCAAAATCCCTGCTTTTGGAGATTTTTTTGATCGGAAGTTTAACTCACTGTACGGTCACCATGTTTAATTATTTGACAGCACGATGTTACGTTACGTTTGGCATCATAGATAACAGATATGTAGATGGGAAATATTGGCAAGTTAGTATTTTTATCTTCTATACAATACGCACAGCATTTACAATAGTTTGTAACACTACATTTGGTTTCGATTGGAAGAATTAACATTATAGCGTCCCACGCGGTAGTTACGTTCAGCATAATTATAAAAATTGTTTCTTAAAATCAAACACAATATGCTTCCTTTTGGAAACGTTTATTGGTAATTAAATTTAGGTAAGAACATAACTATAAAAAATTCTAACTATAAAACCATTGGAATGACAAAAATACAAAACCAACGAAAATACAGACGTGCGACTATGGCCATAGAGGAATAAACCAACTGACATTCTTAGGGTGATAAACTTTAAGCACAGATATTGCATACATTTTGACAGACGTCAACTTCAAACATTTACGGACACGGTATACATCATTCGCTCATTGTTTTAGAGTTTTAGATAATAATGAAGCAGAACTAGCTTCGACGCGTTTAAGACGTGAAGATTTCTTAAGGGGGTATTACAACCTCGGCCATATTGAAAAAATCATGAAAATAAAGCAATCTTTCGGTACATTTTATGCCAAAGTTAATTGTTGTTCAATTTTCTCGGGCAATCATGAACTAACTGATATTCAAGATGACCAAGATGATACTAGGGAAGATAATAGTGTCGTCGAAGAAGATGACATTTTCATACAATTTGTGTTATACTTATCTGGCGTTTTTTTACACCCCCTTTACCAAGTAAATTACAATGATTTGGGTATTAGACAATCAAAATGCATTTTGTTCTAGAGTGACATTCCAAATGCAGCTTGTCCAATAGTATTTTTCAGTTTTTTGGAGAATAATACTCCTACATTATTAGATTTTTTTTTACTTCATTTGCCAAAATTACAAGAAATTGACAAAATGCATAATTATAGAAAGTCTGCTCCTCATATGTCAGAAACATCAAAAAGATTATAACGTGGCATCGAAAAAAAACATAATTGGTGTAGGCTATGAAAATGCTTTTGATCGTTGCTTTAGTCACCACCACATAATGACATTTATTATTTGACATTTTATTGTAACCAAATTTATAACCTCAAGTTAAATGTCAAGGAATAAATGTCATTATGTGAAAGTGGCTAAAGTAACAATCCATTCACATAGCCTACTCTAATTACGATTTTTTTTGATGTGTCTATATTATGTAAGCGTCGTTTGTGTTCTATTGCGATTATTGGGCTTTATTGTTTTCTTTATCCATTTCATCTTGATTCTTCGTACAAAATGGTTTTTTTAGAGCTTTTGAATTATAATATTCACTTATTAAAGGTACTATTTGAACTGTTTTGCTTAAATTTTCTTATTTATACTTATCTTATGGTTTTGATAAACGTCAATACGTGAACAGGTGCAGAACTGCGCCAAATCGAGAACGGGTCGCCTCGACATTTTTACCACACCCCACTGTTCTCCGTTCCCTAAAGCACTTATTCACTTTAAGGGAAGGGGAGAAGCGGAGTGTGGGGAAAGTATCGAGGCGGCTTGCTGTCGATTCGGCACAGTTCTACCCCAGGTTCCTCAAAAAATGCAAGGTCCAGGCATGTAACAAGTGGGCAAAGGCTTCATCAGATCGCAAATAAAACGGGGATTAACAAAAAGACGCTGTTGAATTATGACAAATTTGACGAAGCTCATTGAAGAGCAATTAGAAGCATTAAATGTGTTTTATTAGTGTTCGAAAAGATGTTATTCTACATATTGGACAGTCAATTATCAATCAAAAACAAATTTTAAATTTACCGCGATTTTTGCAAATCACAAACTTGTTCTTGTGTGGTATGTGCTCCGATTGTACCATCATCTGCTCCATCCTTATTTGGAATGGACTATAGTTGAATTGTGACATATGTTGCCATCTATATTGACAATTGGAAGGCGTTAGTTTGAATATACGCCACTCGTTGTGACTGTGGCGTACAAATAAGACCTTAAGGACACAACTAGAAGGCTAGACTGCAGCAAAAACGGATTTAATAGATTTTAAAAAGGAATACATAATTGTAGGACACACAGTGTAAACAGTGAAGCACATCTATACAAGAAATTAATTCTATCTAAAGGTGTAGTGAAGCTTTTGGACAATAAAAATGAGTCTTTAGAATCAATTTTCGAAAAATTAAAGCCGTTGATTCCTCCGCGAGGAGCAAACATGAATTCAAGTTCTGGTCTCCTAAAATACTGCTCAACATTTTATACAAACTACCTTTTCCATTGCAACAAGTTTGTTTCCTTATTAAGTTCCAAGACTTCATTTTCGTTTTATTATTTCTTCTTTTTTATGTTCAAGTGAAAGGCGAATTTTGTTACCTCACTAGTAAAAAAAAAAATTGAGAAGAATTAAAAACTTTACTGTTATAAATTTGGCAATGCAATAAATTACTTCATCTGATAACAAAATGTTGTTTTTTTTTTGTTTTAATGCCGGTATAGTAGTAATTTTTTTGCTTGTAATAAAAGAATCGTGCATGACAAATCTAAATTTCGCATTTCACAGAATAATTTCTACATTTTATCGCGGTTTATTATTAAATACATACGTATACATGCATAAATAAGTATATACGTTTACAATGACCGTGAAATTTTTCAATGTCATTGCGAAACTTACGCAAATAAGAAAGGGAAAAATTTAACACCTTAGTTAACACACGTTAGTCGTTACAAATCTGCATTGCATGTTTCTAAAAACGTATCGTTTCCAAGCTTTCGTAAAATTAAAAATAAAACCAACTCGAATTATGCATATTTTATATTTAATATAACAATGATGCAATAAGTAATATTAGCAATAATAATACCGTTACAATATTATAATTAGTATTACAAGGTACCCTTAATTCTTAACGATCGAGATGAGAAATATAGAAATACAAAAATAGAATGTATACAGAATAAAACGAGACCCAACCTCAACAGACGTGTATGAAATTCTCATCGTCGATAATCTTATAAACATCTCTCCTGAAATTTAGTAGATCTTCGGTGAACCTTTCGAAACTAGCCTTCTTAATCTTAAGCATCACTTCGGGGATATCGTGAGTCTTAGCCAAGTTGGCTAAATCCGAATAATAACTGCGTTGGTAAGGACCTAACATATGCGCTTGACTGATCGGGAATCCTTTCGATAATTTCTCCTCGAGTTCTTGCAGGGCATCGGCTCGCATCGCTTCAGGTGTCGGCAGCTTCATGTTCCCTTTTAAATAATTAATGTAAAATCGAGCTTGTAAATCGAACATCTGGAAGGCGCATACGTTGAATGGTACGCCTATCAAGCACATCGTCGGTTTTTCTATGTGGATTATGTGTTTGTATAATGGTTCGATGAAATTGTCGTTTACCGTTATCCCACAGGATTCGTGTAAGAATGGGAAATCGTATAGGTATCCTTTTAAAAAATAAATTGGTCTATTAAGTTTATGATCAAAATTTTTAAATTAAATTAAATTATTGCCGTACCTGTACAGTAAAATATGACGTCCACTTTACAGCTTGTACCATCTTCGAAGTTAACCTCGTGTTCTCCTATTGATTTGGAAAGCGGTTTCATCGATACATTATCCGGATATTTTGCTCTTAAATGGTCGTTATTATGGCTAAAATATACCTGAAACAAATTAGGATATTTTGTAAAATTTATAGATTGCTTTATCATAATTTTTTTGTGCCGTGATTTTGACGCGTCCAAAGTCTGGAGTCAATCAATTTCTCTAGTTCACAGTACGAGGAAGAAGAGGAAGCTTAACGAAAGAACTGGCCTTAAAGGGAGAGGAAACATCTGGAATGTTAATATAATAGTGGAGTTGAATCATCAATACAATTCAGATCGGTTTGCCAATTATGCCTTTGGATAGGAAGGAAATTGATTATAATCTGATGTTTCTGAAGTCGGGCAAAGATAGTGCATGTCATCGTTGCGTTATTTGAGATTTATAGGTTATGTCAAACTTGTTGGGCAGTGGATTTTGGCCGCCATTGATAAGTCTCCTTGTAGTTTAAGAAAGTGCTCATCAGTGCAAAGATCTGTCACCGCACTGTAGGGACTTCAGAAGACCATTACCTGATTCCTGATCCATATTGATTCCCTTGATTTGCTCAAGAAATCCCTTAGTTTAATTTAGTTTCGCCAAGACAGGAATTAGAAGTCAAGACTCAACTTTAGACCTCTACTCACTATTTCCAACTGGATTACAACATTTCTGGTATCGTTGATTAACTGAGTACGTTTCTTCATTGTAATAACGAAGGAAAAATTTGGTCCATTCCAATTTTGTGACCATCCAATTCGAAATACCGAAAAATCATAATCATCAACAAAAAAATAACTCAACGTAGCTTCAGGAACAAACAAGACTGCTTGAAGATTTTCTGACATTTCTTGCCAGCTCTTCCAAAAGTTAGGACAAGATAAGAAAGTTTAAAAGCTGCCAAAATTGCAATTAGGTCAAGTGGAAGTAGCAAGTTCGAGTAATTTTTTGCGAGACCTCTTGCAACGTTTTCACCGCAATCAGAAGGAGTTACAAACTCTTGAAATCAACGAGCAATCCAAACAATGGATAAACGAAGGTTATGGCAATTGTATGTTGCGATTTTGATGCTAATTTATTGTAATAATTTAGGGACAAAATTAAAGAGAAATCGTTTGGTAAAGACGAAAGAAAGTGATTTCAGGATTTACCCAAAAGTTTTGGATTTCAATTGTACAATTTTATGAATTTAAAATTCAATTCCGACATCAACACATATTTCGGCCTCTTTTTTTGTCTGTGTTTGTGGATATTACCCGATAAATGTTATGCAGTTCTAGAGGGGTGGGCGAAAATTGAAGTAATTTTAAAAAGCGATGACACAAGATTAAAAACCGTTGGTTTTCTTTAATTATATCGCAAAAATATTTACAGTAGGTGTTCAAAATGGAGGCCAACAATCCATCGATAATTCATTCAGGCCTAAACCATAACTCCGGGAGAATTCACTTCCTTTTTGAGGATCTCATGAGGATGAGCATTGGCCCAATAAACGCAGTTGTGCCTATTTACCCTGCCATTAACCTTGAATTCTGTCTCGTCACTTCACAAGATTTTTCTCTCGAAAAAGGGATCGACTTTCATAACTAGATAATACCACTCGAAGAAGAATTCGATGCGCTGCAGATTGTCTTGCGGTTTTAGCTCCTGCAGTAAATGAGGACGATAACAGTGCAAAATTCTCTTCTTTGCATCTTGTACACTACCGGTCTCTTCAAATTTTTTGGCTAATTTAACCATGTAATTGCGGTTTGGGGATTGTGTATTAGGCTACCTTTCTCTAAAACCGTTTTCAATAGCTCCATAATCGCTATCAAGACAATCAAACTGTTTCATCAAAGAACGAAAACTTGACTCCAACATTTCGTGCGATTTCACCGGTATTGATCTGTCTCGTGGCCGACAAGCATACTAACTTGCTAACTGACGCATGCCCTGTTTCCAGGCTGCCAGGTGACTTATGCCCACCCCGTAATGTCCTGATATCCATTGAGCAATTTCTGTAGAAAACGAACTTTGGGAAAAAAACCTTTGCCAGTTCGAACTCCTGCAACAAGCACTGATGAGGATTAAGAGGTCCGAAACGCGTGTGTTTGTGTTGTCCGGATTGAACTTTCAAACATTTCAAACTTTGTCCACTGTGTGTGTCATATGTCAAACAACAGAAAAGATCTCTGGTCATCACATTGTTACACAGAGCGGGAATAATTAGCAATGCAACCAACAAAACTGAGGAAATTCAAAGCGTGAAAGATGCACTGCAGAAGAACGGCTACAAACCACAGATTCGGAGATTAACTGGAGCTAAAAAGAAACAGAAGAATGACCCAGAATTAAAGCCAGCAGGATACGCACACCTGCCATATATTGCTGGAGTCACGGACAGGGTGAAGATAATCCTGGAGAAGAAAGTACCTAGTTTGCGATAAAGATGGTGGATTAAATTCTAAATTAGTCAAGAAAATAAAAGAACTGCTTCCATCCAAAGACTCGATACCGAGACTACAAGCTGAAGGCATCTACGAACTTCAATGCCAGTGTGGGAAATCATATATTGTAGAAACTGAGGGTAGTATACAGTGCAGAGTCAAAAGAGCATCGCAGAGATGCTGAACAATCTGCAGTAGTTGAATGAAGAACCCCAACAACTTCAACCGAGAAGGAGAGCCCAGAGCAGCAAGGACCATCGAAGACGCATCCGAGACCATCTAACACTCACCGAGGAGAAGCATCGGATACGGATCAGAGGACGGTTCAGCGAACGGATACGCATCACTGGAGCGGAGCAGAGACTGGGTATATAACGAGGAGCAGAAGACATCAACATCAGTCCGACCGTCTGGAAGCGGGTCGATGTCGTTATGCTCCAGAAGCCCCGCAAAGATCCGCTTCTCCCGTCTAACTATAGGCCGATAAGCCTCCTGTCGAAACTGTCTAAAATTGCCGAAGCCATAATTTTGGAAAGGCTGTGTGACGTTATCATCGAGGGCCTACCTATCTGGTAGGACCTTTAGGGTAAAGTTGTGTGACGAATTCTCGGCTCCCAGATCCATCCATGCGGGCGTTCCACAGGGTTCCCACTCGGGACTCGAACTTTTTATTCTTTGCAGTGCTAGCAAATCTCAAATAAAGCGTCTCAAGATACTACAATGTTGCGAACCGGTGCTTGCGGCACCAACCAAATCCATAGAGACCTGCAGCTACAAATTTTCACGGAGTTTGCGCTTGTACTGGCGGCGAGGAAAACGCTAGAGGGGGCGTCTCGATCAGAGAACCCGTTAATACAGCACCTGGCGGAGTTGGATCCGGACAGGCGGACAAAAGGGCTAAAGGAACACAGGTTCCAACACTGACAAAAACAGAGGCCCTATCAACATCAGTCTTTAGAGAACTTCTGAAGAAACTGACAGCATGATCAGTGAAACGTCAAGTTTGTTACAACGACCACAGCAACACCCGAAAGATACATCTTTAAGGTTGCAAGGTTAAGTTGGCGTTCAAACTTGAAACGCTGCATTTTTTTAAGCGCAAGAGAATGGTAGAGAAAGACATTTTACCATAAAGACTACACGTGTCAATTTGATGTTTAACTTTATTTAGAACGCAATATTTAAACAAAATGATGTTTTGTTTCCTTGTTTATTTTCCCTCATTTAATTACTGTAACTGTTAAGTAAGTAGTCGTGATTGCAAACTAAATTGACCATGAGATATTGTAAATATCAATCTTAACGCTTAAATTTAAATCAATAGGAAACTGTTATAGATTTAAAAAAAATGTTTAGAAATGAACTATAGCTGGAAGGAGGTCAACAATTTAGAATTGCAATATAAGAGATTCGTTTTAATAGAGAGAATGTATTAGTAATAAGATGAGCACCTGTATCTGTTTTAAAAATTAAAATTCAAATGGGTTTTTTTTATTCTCTAGTCTATTAAAGCATAGCAAATATTGAACAAAGATGTTAATTTGCATACGATCTAACAACAATGTAATTGCCAGGAATTCCTCATTAAAAAAAGGCAATCCTTGATAAAGATGAGTTTAATTTATATTCATAAAAGAAAATCATTATAATAAAATTTACATAATAGGTGTTGTAATTCCAAGAATTAACATGTGACTTGTTCAAGATGTGTGTGACTAGTTTTAATATTGATTATGATTAATAAAAAAAAAGGAAATTATTATGCAAACAAATTTGCGATTAAAATGAGCATAAAGATTAGAAATGAACACGTGATGTTTATCCAGTTGAACCCGACAATTATTTACGTAATTTTTTTTTTTTTGATCTCTACACTATATGTGTTTAGGTTACTGCATCGTCGACTTCTTTGATAAAACAGCTGAGTTCTCGTCGAGTGGAATTATGGAATGTCAAGGTTGTAAAATTCACTTTTATCAGGATTAAATCAATTAGATGCATGCATATATTTACCTTGTTGGCAGTTTTCGACAGGTGTAAGGCTAAATCCATCCCGGATGGTCCGGCACCTATCACCAGCATATCCTTCCCTGTATAAGCGTCGGGGGACCTGTAATATTTACTGTGGTATTGCTCCCCTTTGAACGTATCCCTTCCGGGTATATTCGGGTAATACGGAGAGCTGTAATGTCCGGTACAGATCATGACGCAGTCGTAGACGTTCGATGATGATGCTTTGGTTAATTTATTCACTACAGTTACCCGCCATTTACCCCCGTCTAAAGGGTAAATTTCGTTGACGATATGGTTAAACTAAAAATAAAAAAAAACTATATTTATATCTTGTACGATTTAAACGGTTAAACGAACGATAAAATCTAATCTATTGTGTACGGAAGATTAAGTTTATAATCCGAGTAGGTTATATTAAATATAATAGTTAAGTGTTTTGTTTCGTTTATTGCAACCGGCTATTGTTTACGGATTTAATTGGAGCTGTATTTATTAAACGGTAAATAGGTACGAACCTGTATTAACGGTCTTAGATTGAAGTTGTCGGTGTAATCGTTCAGGAAGCGTAGAATCTCTTCCTGACTGAGATAAGATTGTGGATGGTCTCGTATTGAAAAGTCGGGGAATCCCATAATCTCTTTCGGTAGATTGGTACTGCAAAATTAATCATTTCAATAATTATTGTCAGACAATTCTCAAGTTATATACTACTTTAGAACAAAATTTAGTAATAGATTTACCAGTAAATATGGTTTTAAATGTTCTTTCGCTTTCCTGAATGTTGTTATTGGAGGATGGTCCAATTGCCCCAAAAAAAAAGGGGCAACTGCGCCATGATCTTGGGGCAACTGGGTTTGCTGATAGTCCTATTACCCCAGTCAACCCAATTGCCCCATTAATAGTATTTTATAACAAATATGTACTTAATTTATTCGTTTTTAAGAATTACTTAAATATTAATGAGAACAGTTTTAAAACCTATTTTTTAAAACCCATCAGTTATTATTCAATACCAAAACAATAGAATGAGTAGATCGTACCAAATAACTATTTACTACTATTAGAGAAAAACCCACAGGGGTGCAGGAACTGCCTATTCAGAAGAAGACCTCGAGAGGACCATCCACTCAACAGTGTTAACAACGGAAACAAGTAGTACACATTGAATACATGGAAGTCGAGGAAAAGGTAATACATCCACGAAAAGTAAAGGTGCTAATTGCATAAGAACTATGGATAGATCGTCCTGATGGACCTGATTAGTTTATTTCATTTCGCCAAAGACACCGTCTATCTATAAAGTTGCCTCTAAGTATTGAGCATGCTCGTACTGACCAGACAAATCCTTGGGTTATCTACGGTTATTTTGTAGAAGAACTTGGATTACAGGTGAAAACCAGCACAGATGTAATTGTAATTGAGACGAAACTAACTTAGAATTGTTGGATCTATATCAAGCAGCAGAGCGAACGTAAAACAAATCCATCTAGTAGAGAAAATACAATAGTATTGCTATGTGCATCTGTAGATGGAAGAATGTTGCCGACACAAACAGCTATTTCGGCGAGTGAAAGAAGTTGGATGGAAACTAAACTTTTCCTTAACTCTGGTTTCAACCAGATGACCAGAGATCTATTTTGCTTATTTACGATGGGCACACTATTCATGTTTCAATAGACCTCATAAGGGTGGCTCAGGAAATATTAAGAGTTTAAAATCAAAGTGGGAGAGAGAGCTGTATAAGTGGCAAAGAAGCCATCCACGAAAGAAGATTTCAAAATCCGAATTCTTAGCTATTTTAACCAACTGTGCTGTACAACTTTCCTCTGAGTGTATCATCAATGGGTTCAAGTCAAGTGCTATATATGATCCAGAGAAAATGGGACCAAACAAACTAGCCATTCCTGAATCTATTTTTGCATCAGGAGACCTTGCAAGATCCTTTCGATCGATAATATCTGAGCAACCACAGAGCAGCGACCAATTATTGACAGTCGATGAAACTCCTACAGTCCTCCACAAGCTGAACAACATCGGATGTAGAACGTCTACTATCACAACCAATGGCTCTGTTAGATTTAAAGACATGATATGCTTTTGCACAGACCTGATTGACTTAACAAACTTTCACTAAAATAACAGATGGTTTTAACTAACTTTCCCTTTTTTTCTTTGTTTTTTCTTTAAGCTACAATATTTATTTTAACCCTTTGCTGTACACGACTTGACGATGCTTCACTTGCAACGCCTATAAGAAAAATTTAAACCATCGTTGTAGTCAAACCATAATTTTGTACTAAACTTAGTCTTGGTGGGTCCATTTGCCCCAAAATCAGGGGGCAACTGGGCCCTCCTGTCATACATATTCATAATATTTATTAACAATATGAAAATAATAAAACATTGCATAGTGTGCAGTGGCAGGGTGTAGCTATATGTCACATGGTTGTTATGAAGGTTTGAACTAAGTCAAATATCAAAATAACCCAATGGGGTTAGATCAGGCGATCTTGGAGGCTATCTTTTTGCTCCAACAACCCTTTAAGCAAAAAAACTATTGGAGATATTGGCAGGTTCGTCGAGCTGTATGAGCTGGGACATCATCACGTTGAAAATAACCTGCTTCGAAGCTCATTTTCTTGTAATTCTCCAACAAACAACTCTTCATCTAAGAAAAATGATTGATTCAGCATGTTATGGTAATAATTCATAATACTGTAGCAACTTCGTACGAAACGCCAATGTCAACAAATGTCAAGAAAATGGAATCTCCCTTTATTAATCTTCAAGAAGAGAAATACAAGTTGCAGATTATACAGTGAGGATTTGGATTTTCTCAGATAAAAATTCTTAGTTCTTTGTTTGAGGTAATGTGGAATCACCGAAAGCGACTACCAGCCCTCGGTGGAGAACGGGTCGGCAGCAGTTGTGAAGACGTACGACGGCCGAAGGGACGTTGTATTATATTGTACTATTTTGACTTGTAATTTTGTTGATTAAGTGAAATGTCAAATGACATAACATAGAGACATGTCATTCGATATTAACTGTCATATATAAAGGTAAGAAGTATTCGTTTATTATGACAACCTTTATTGTCATAATAAACGAATACTTCTCGAAGTGTCATAAAACGTATCCCACAGTAATAATCGTCAAATGCGGTTTAAAAATAAAATGCCAAGGTAGGATTAGTACCTCCATTTCAAACAAAGACATCAATCGCCTGTAAAAACGCCTACAAGAGGTTGAAATCGTTAGTCCCATTCATCATCTGCGGCTATTTTAAGTTGCTTATGGAGGAAGAACAAGGCTCAGCATGCGATTTTGACACATTTGAATGAAGTTCTGGACAAGTTGAAACAAGGCAAATTATCAGTTGTATAGGCTAGCTATTGTTCATTTTTTCCATTGTAAATTGCTTCTCTCATGCTTACAAAATAAGTTTGTTTGAATGTCTCCAATATCTACAAGACAGATTCTAGATTTCGTTGTATAATTTCATGACCATATTTTCCACTAAAAATTTTTTCGAATTGTAAGGTAGGTTTAAATGCATTTAATTGAATGAAGGTAAACCATGATCAATACTTGAGTTACATTGCATCAGTTTCACATATTATCCTCCAGATTCTAACTGAGCAGAATCTGAGCACTTAAATCCATCAGCATGTGAAATATTAAAAAGATTAAGAAATATATAATTATAAAAAGGATATCTAGTTTGTACCGGTTCGAATCTCGAATTTAAGATCAATTAATTTAAAATCGATTTAATCTGTACCAGATAAAACCGGAGTTAATCGCGGGCCAAAGCATAAATTTAGCTATCCCGAAAAAAAACCGATTTAATTACAATATCTACCACAAATTTATAGCAGTATTGTTTCATTTAAGGAAGAAGATTTTAGATAATAAGGAGATTATCCTAAAAACAAAAAATAATCAAAACCATTTGGTGCCACTTGCAAAATTACACAATTATCCGGATTTAGATTATCAATTTGGTAAGTGGATTTAGGGGCGATTAACGAAGGCATGCGAAACTTTGAAACAATGCTGTTTTTGGATACAGGAATTGGATGTAAGAATCCGCTTTTTTTGTTTATATTTTAAATAGATTAATCATTAAATTAAGTCGAATTTTGTCAGTTGTCACCTGATGATTTTCAAACTCAATTCTTCTCCGTTTATAACCAGGCCTTTATTTTATTATTTATATTAGGGAAACTGTTCCAACCCCTATTTTTTCCATCTATCTGTCAATAAATCTTCAAATTTCACAGTATGTTTTTTGGTACAAATTTATAATTATTAGGTTGGCATAACAAATTTTCAGTTAGTAATAGTAACACTCAATAGTTGGTAGTTGTACTAGTAACTAGAGCAGGTTATTTTTTGTAAGATTGTACGTCAAATTGTGACAGCTGTCAGTGATAAATCTGAATTACAAAGGCTTAGATTAGTTATTAAAACATGTTGTAGGCAACGGTTTTTTAATCATCCAGTTACTTATCCACAGTTACTAACTTGCTTCTATTGAATATTTTCAGCGTTACATTTCGATGACATACAAAGTGTCAAGTGAATCGTTATAAAAATTGAATAGTAAACACAAACGTTAATTCTAACCTCAAATAATTAAACTAATTTGCTGCGAAAATATTTTCGATCAAGAGATTGTGCCCTAGCAGTGATTTTGGTGCAACCAACCTCCTCCGGTTGAAATTCCTCATATCATATAAAATATATTACATATTTAAAGGTTGCATATTAAAATACAAATTTGATTACCAAATCAAGTTTGAATAGAGAGGAATTAGGACAGACTTGATTCTAATTTCAAGTCTAAATGACGCCAACTACCTGTCAAACTGAGCAACAGTTTTTAGAAATTAAAACAAAATATAAAACGGGCTTAACGCAATGTTGCCAAACAATCAAACATATTTATCATAATATATCGATTAAAAAATTGTCTCAAAACAGGGATTTTAGTGTAGCCAACCTCCTCCAGTTTTGAATCGAAATTGCCACCGTGATACAGAGTGAACAAACTCAAGTGAAGGGTGAGTCATCTAAAATGTTCAATTGGGAACAATGAGTAATTGGCAGCAATGATAGCGTGAACTAACTTGTACCTAATACATAAATTGTTTTGACAGATTCTGTAAAGGTTAAAACTGGAACCGACAAAACGACAGAAAGCAAAATGACAGCAAACAACCAACTAACAGTATTAAAGTACATATTTATTTAATGTAGCTAACTGTAGAATGTAAAAATCAAGCGAACCAGGGATTTTTATGCTACCACTACACTTGTAAACATGACTACCGGTGTAAGGTTGGAAAATAAGATTTCCAAAGAACGAGTCCTGAAAGCTTAACGAGATGTTTGATTCGTAAATTTTAGAGATTTAATCTTTTTGATTTTAATTTGAGATAGAATTTTGACTGAAGAGCGGTAGCTTTTGCGGGTATCATTGTTTGCCGAGTTTATACGATGAACTTCAAGCTAGGAGAATAGATCGAAGATAACGACAGAATTAAGGAAAGCAAGGACGATGAAAATTAACATTTCAATTCACAAGTAATGACCGGCAAAGTAGTACAAAAAGTTCTTTATGAGATAAAGTCCCAAATGGGACGTTTTAAAAATACATTTTCAAAAAACCTTGAGGTGCAAATTGTAGATTACCTTAAAGACCTCGACTCTAAAATAATGCCAATGACTCGAAATGAATTTTTGAAATTTGTTTATGATTTGGCTGAGTATCTCAGAATTCCTAATCAGTTTAATAAAAATAAGAAAACTAGCGGGGAAGAAGTTCTATTATGAATTTATGGCTCGTCACCCCAAATTTTCCCTTCCATGTTCCCAATCTTCCAGCATCCAAATAAGAGCTATTGGATTCAACAAAGAACAAGTCGACATTTTATTTTTCAAAATATGAGGAGTTAAGTTTAAAATAGTTTTCCCTTTTAAAGCTATTTAATTGTGATGAAACTGAGATTTTAGTAGCTCACGCTAATACCACAAAGGTCCTATCCCTTAAAGGAAAAAGCAAGTTAGTAAAATTACCTACCTCTGGTGAAAGATGAAAGAACATTACAATTTTGTTGGCAATAAATGCGGGTGGTAACCAGTTTCTTCCCCTTCTATTTGTGTTTACTCGGAAGAAAATGATTGAAGAACTGAAGAAGGATGCCCCTGAAGGAAGTTGTTTTGTTGAACAGGTTAATCCCACCAAAGAAAGTCCAGCTTTTATTATTGTAGATGGGCATAGTAGTCACAAGGATTTGCAGGTGATTCTCTATGCAAAAGAATCATCATATGATTAGTCTACCCCCTCATACTTCCCACAAAATGCAGCCTCTCGATCGAGCAGTTGTGAAGCTTTTTAAAGCTGCTTATAATGAGGCTTGCAGTTAGTGGATGAAGAAGTATTGTCCTCTTAAAATTGCTGTGACAAATGCTGCCAGTTTAGCAAATATATGCGGAATGGAGTTAGCTCAATTAGGATTTCGTTGCACAGGATTCTTTCCTATTAGCAAAGACATCTTCACAGATTTGGAATTCCTTACAGCAAAGCATTTTACACCATCTGCAGAAGTACTAGGAGAGAATAAAACAACTAACTCCAGAGTTCCAGAGTTTAGTACCTCTGCAATGCCTATTATAGTTCAATTGCTGCAGTACCAAGTTCTGTTGCAGGTCCCAGTCACATCAGACTCAGTTCTCCTGCAGCAGGACCTAGGAATACCATGACTTCGGAATTCCAGAGAATAGTTCAATAGATATCGCCGGCATCCGAGGAAGTAAGGAGGAAAATAGCAGTTAGAAAGAACAAAAGTGAAAATAAGGAAACGTTGGAAGAAAAGGTTAGAATAAAAGAAGAAGAAATTAAACTAAAAGAGGTAAAAAAACCGCAATACCTAAAGAAGTATCAGGAGGGAAAGATGAAAAGATAAATGTCAGAAGAGCAAAAACTCCGCCAATACCTGTATCTTGAAATTTAAAGATGGTGTTAGAAAAAAAAGCAACGCCAACAAAGACCAGTCGTGACTAAAATTGTACTGGCTTCTCAAGAAAACAACCTGAAGTGTATTATTTGTGGGGAAGCTTTTAATGAGGATTACAAAGGATGGGCACATATGTGGCTTGCACTTCTGGGACTAACCGGAAGTGATATTTATTCAAGGATATTTTCACGTGATAGTTAACATTCGACTATATCCAACTGCAAAATTTTGTTCCTATTCTCACGAATCACCCTGTATGCAAGCGCGGTTCTTTACCGAGATAAACAGTTATATTTTAGTTATATATTTTCTTTTATTAGTAATGACGTTATATTACCCGGAAATAAAAAATGAACCGTACAAAAAATGATTGCAATGTGTCAATACTAATAAGAGGTTATCGAATGACACCACAGATTTTGTTTATAAAATTAAAATATTTGCTTTCGATTAAGTGTTAAAAAAAAACGACTCAACGAGAAGATTGTTTAATAAACTTGATTATTGTGATCAAGTTTTTTGCTTTTCGAGAATGTTTCTTTAGATAACAATAATGTTAAAACTTATAATTTAATAAATATATTTGTTTTTTCTTCTAAGTTTAATGGGATTTAAATTATCGAAACTGGTTTAGAAAAAAATAATTGATGCCTCGAGCAAAATTCGTTTCAACTTTCATTGTATATGTATTATATTATTATATAATCCCATAGATAGAGAATATAGAGAACAATGTATGTATATGATAAAAATAAACTTACTATAATCCCTTGTACATAGCAGAATGTACCGGGTACCCATATTTATCGTGATGGGTATCATCGGTGTATATCCAAACACCCCCAACATCCGAGCACATTTCGTAAACCGTACAATTGAATCCGGCATCTTGAGCGTGTCTTGCTGCGGCTAATCCAGCGGCTCCGGCGCCGATCACGCAAACTTCCATATTTCTGGATGATGGCCGATGATGTGTGAACGCACAAACGACTAAAATCGTAATAGGACGGCCGTTTTTAAAAGTTGATTTATACCCTCAGGTGTAATCAGTAATAGCGATCTGTTTATTATCTGCGATTCGTGATCGACGGCTGTCTTTCTCGCACAATACGGTATCCGATTCAATTGAATGATGTAATTGTTCCCGAACGATTAATATGTGTGTGTGTGTGTGTAGTATTTGCATAAATCGGACTTGTTGGCAAATAATAAAGAGCGTTTCAACAATTTTTTTTTTAATTCTATGAGATCGTAAACTATGAATTCGTATTTATGGTTTTATTGATGTTGTGGCCGTGAAATGACGACATTTTCTAGATATTTTCTCTTTCATTTTGGGTAGCAAAATGCAGGTCGGAATTGAATTTTATTAAGTGATCGATAAAAAAATCAAATTATGAATAATCCGTTCTAAATTGATCTTTTTTTAATATACGAAGTGTGGCAGAAAAGTAATGAGACTTCAAAGTAGTTCTCTTGGACAGCTACAAACTGATGAAGTCGGATGTTCTCTAAAGTCCCGAAATGACGTCTTTTGAGGACATTGTCATGATAGAGCATCATCCAGTTGTCTGCAATATCTAGTCTCACGCGAATTACCCTTTTTCTGAGCCTTTCAAGGACGTTTTTATTTAAAACAACTTTGTTGACAGTTTGTTGTGGAGGAACAACTTCTTTGTGGACGATTCCTCTTTTGTCAAAAAAAAAACCAATTCGAATATTCGAGCTTTTTTTGGCCGAGGAGAGTTTGCAGTGTGCCACTCTTGGTCTCAGGATCGATTTTCGAATGTCCTTCTCCTCAATTGTGAGGTTTTTTCGACACAATTTTGGCACAGTCAAAATTTAATGAACGATAAATCTGTTCAAATTTAATTGTTCACTCCGAAATTCTTAATGTAAAACGACGTCCTGATCTCATTAGAGTGTTAACGCGTTCAATGTTTTCATCAGTTTCAGAAGTTGAAGGCCGCCCTGAACGGTGTTCGTCTTCAACGTGTTCTCTGCCTTTCCAAAAATGATTTGTGTCAGAGAAAAACTTAAGCTCGAGATAAAGAATGTTTCCCACAGGCATGTTTTAACTTTTCATACGTCACACTGACTTGCCGATTCTCCAAGCTTAACACAAAATTTAATGGCACAACTTCGCTAATAGCTGTCACAAAAATCATTGTCGTTAACGGGACGAGTTGAAACTCGCACTGAGCTATTGGAGGGTACTGATACACGAGGTCTATCAAGGACAATAGCGCAGCATTGCCAGATCACTTGCAGTGTTGCCAGTCTCATTACTTTTTTGCCACACTACATTGCAGACCTCCAGAAAACGTAGTTTTTAGACAGGTTAAAGAAGTTGGAGAAGTTGGTTTTCAAAATTTTTGTTTTTCTTTTGTAGGCTAAGTATTTATCGGACCACCCTCGTATATGACACGGCTATTTTAACAGTCGTTCGATGAGATTTTGAACTGGGCAACACTTGGTCTTTGGAATAAAGTATTGAGCGCAAGGTATGTCTCTATCTAGTCGTGTCCGGATACCTTTGAAGATCACTGTACCTAGGATTCACGATTGAGCAGCACGTTTACAACATCGTTTAAAAACTTAATAACGCCAAGGGTTCTTCTTCTTGTTATCATTATTATGGGTTCCAAGTTGGTTTCCCAGCGAGCAGCTTATGGAACTTTCGCTCAAACCAGTCAGATGCAAAGGGAGTAGTCCATCGATGACCTCATCGATTCTCAGACACAGAGAAAGACAGAAAGCGAAATCGTGCTTCCTAGATCCCAACCAACAAAAACTAATCAAAAATTTTTCCTTCCTTCCGCCCTTCTTCGTTGGTAGCCACATATAATGCTAAGCGGGGTGAAGGTGAGGTAACTTTCTCATGCGATCCTCTCGTACTGACCTTATTTTGAATTAAGGAAAAGTTGTGACCCCTAAAACGCGATGTACGGTCCCACCAAGATTGCTACTCTTGAAAAAAATCCTCCGAACATAATCCACCTTCACCTTCACAAAATTTGCTAGTCTATCGGTCGATTCATTCCCCTTCAGGCTGCAGTAGCTCCGACTGCAGAGAAATACCGCCGATGAACTCGCAAAACTCAACTCGTAATTCGTTGATCTGCCGAATCAAATCCTGTTCCATATGATCTCGATTATTATTCCATAAGGGTCATATTTGAATCGGTGAGGTAGGTCACGTATTGGTAACTTTCCAGAAGAGAGAAAAACTTTTTCTACATGTCTCAGTTAACAGTTTTGGTTTGTTCGAAGAGAAGAAGAGAAGGTTCAAGGTTCGAGGAGATTGAAAGAGTGCCTAGAAAGTCCATCAATGAAATCATGCGTTTGTCGTTGAACAAGGTTCTTTTCACGGATTTTGGTACTGCATTTCCTGATGATTCTGTGAAGATACAAGACCTTTTGTACAATCGAGTCTACCATGAAGCGAAATCTAAAACGTCTTCAGATCTAAATGTCTCAACATCGAATTTTGGACTTGCAGTCTTAATAATTTATATAGTATTTATATTCTTCTGGCACTTCTTTTATCACATGGGATTTGTCCTCTTAACAAAAGATCGCACAAACGTCGAATTCGACCTTTGGTAACACCATGTAAAGATATAAATCCTTCAAAACAAAAAACTTCCCGCTCCCCCAAAAACCTTCCGCTCTTTGGATCGTCTTTTCTGGGATTTTAATTGGCTTGTTTCAATAAGCTGTTGCAAGAAAATGTCTTGCTCGTTTTTAGTGTTGAAGCTGTGAAAACGTCCTTAATACGTTTTGTTTGTCTTGAAGCCCAAACTTATCGAAACACTTCATCAGACACTTACAGACGGCACCAGTTTTACGTGATTGAATGTCCTTTCCTTTCCAATTCGTGCGTTGAGACTGTCGAATTATGTTTCGTTTGTGCTTCTCAGGATTTTGTTTTCGTTTTTCTTGCTACTTGCTGATTTTTGCTACTGGGTCTACACTATCAGTGTTACTTAACATGGGGCAGTTGTTTCTGCACTCAGTATGTAGCCTTAGAGCTAAAGTATGATATTTTGACGTTAAAATATTGACTTATGATGTTTCTGATCTCACCGATTCGGTTGTGTCGATGCTTGAGTACGAGATTTTGACGTAAACGTCATTACAAATATGTCAAAACCGCGTGCATCGGCACAACCTCAAGCATGAACTATAAATATGATCCTAAGACAAACAAGACACAGTCAGACACTGTCAGGACCTTGATCTATTGGATCTTCCGTAATGCAACAAAGATTGCTACAGCTTCGCATTGGAAAATCGAGGTATAATGAGGAATTGGTCCAGAAATATTGAAGACGACAGATGCCAAAACTAGCATGACTATGATCTGCTGACAGAGCCCCTTCCGTATAGAAGTGGATGTGGTTTGGCCATTCTGTTTCCACCAACTTAGCTCTATTGCAGGTGTGAAGCTAACAACCATAAAAAGACCACATGAAGTTCGTAGATAAGTAGTAATACGATAGGCGTCACATTGAATCGTGCGCCGATGAGTTTTTCAAGACAATCTCTGATCAGGTTAACGCCAAAAGGCTTGCCTCGTTACTGAAGATCAAAATCAAGTGCAAAAAGAACCAGTATTAAGAAACCCTGCAAAACCAGATTCTGCGTTTGATAACTGGAGCTTCTTGGTATGTTAGGGAGAAACGGTTACGAAACGATCTGGGAGTAATTCCACTGAAGGTGTTTACGACGCAGCTGCTCAGGAAAACATTCGAGATGATCGAAGGTGATGATGATCCGCTGATTAATCGTCTAGCGCCGCTGTAGATGATGGAAACAGATAGGAGGAATAATAAAATATCAAATTAATAATTACGTTTCACAACAGAAGACTTAGCTTCCAAAACCCACAATTTTTAAGCGGCTATCCTTGAAGATTGAGGAGCTTAAGAGTTACAAGTCAAAGTTTGAATTACTAACAAGGTCTTCGCAAAATCCTCCAGTACTAAGTAGTGTCTTAGTCAACTGGTGAAGATTTAAAGTTCATTCTCTTGTAGATCTCCTTCTAATTACTTGGGTGGGATCTTTTAGATCTTGCTTGTGGAAATCTGATGAAATTTCAGCGTGTGCTACAGGAATCACCATCAGCAGTAATCGATCATGTATTTGTATAAAAATATTCTTATTGGTTAACTTGATGGTACATATTTGATCCTTCCTGGTTTACGATCTTTATACATCTCCACCATTATTGAAGTTTCACATTAGACAACAACATGGTAGTGTAAATGTTTTAATCTGTCAAGTGTGTCAAGTCTATTTTTATGTGTTATTATTGTACTTTCGCACATCTCGGACATTTTATGTTTTTTCATGTTGACATAGGCGGATTTTTATTCCAGTTTAATCGCAGATAACCCACAACGATGTTTGTTATTGTCTCGTGTGAAGAGAAGCTAAAATACAATACAAATAAGCCGTGTTATTTAATCGCTGTTCGCACAGAAGAATGAAAGAAAAAATGTGATGTGCGGAATCGATCCTAGTCTATCAATAAATTAATTCGACGTAGTAGCAATACGGAGTTTTAATTTTAAAAAAATGCTATGCTCAATAAACGCTATTGTTTGTCATCATTTTTAACTTATTGACAAGCGGCATAAAACTTTTTATGCTTTATTAACAAATAAATATTGTAAACAAGTCGTAAATGCATAACAAACGTTCTCAGAATTGTCATGCATTGTATAATACGATAATTAAATTGCATAGAAACAGATTGAAATTATTATTATTAATCTCACTATAATAATCATTATTTTTTTTTAATTAAATTGGTGTTCTGTTCTGAAATAACCAACTTTATTATTAAAAAATAATACAGGTCTGGTTTTACGTGTTATTTATTAAGTGTCAATTGGACACTAATTTGACAGTTATTTGACACTATTTTGACAGTTATTGGACGTTATTGTATTGTTATAAAATTTTGATGAAATAAGTAAGTAACTTTTATTATGTAGTTTATTTATTATCACACATTATCTACAGATATTTTGAGATTTTTTTTGTACCGGGTGGTCAACTAAGAATGTCGCCCGGCCATATCTCCGGGATGGTTTATAGTACAGCTTTGGGAAAAAAATATTATTGACTAAAGTGACCACGAGAAACATTTGTAAATTATTTAGCAAAGCGTAGGATGACCGCTAGAGGGCGTAACTGATCACCAAAAACTTTAATTCTTATTTTACGCAAAATTTACCAACTTAACGTCTATCATAAATATGAAAATCGGAATTTACTGAAAATTTTGCATATTTTACGTCGGACAACTGTTTTGTATTTTGTCAAATGAGGGGAAGGGAGGAGGGGAAACTTTGTTTTGAAGGAACGTTTATAACTCCGGTTCTGTTGAACCGAATTTTGCAAATTTAGTCTCGCTGAAAACAGCATTAACCCTCCAATCTGATGCTTACAAATTGGAACTGATCTAATATGTGACGTGCATGCTAGAGGGCGCTGTTTAAATTTTTCCGGGAATTTTGTTTTTTTCTCGAAAATATTAAATGGAAACATATATTTTTGACAAGAAATTAAAAAAGTTGGCTAAATTACCAACAAATCAGCGAAAACCGGATATCGCTATCTTTTACCAATCCGAAGATATGTTCAGAAACGTATGGATGGTAAAAAAGTCTTGTATAAATTTAAATTATTCTACTTCCCGTGAACCAAATTTAGCAAATTTGATCTTATTAGAAAGGATATTCATTGCCCTATGTGTAGTGATTGAAGCTGTTTAATTTTATCTTGTCCGTCGCCGCTAGAGGGCGATAAAGGAATTTAAATACATAAATTTTATGATTTTTGAAAAAAACAGTGCGTGGAATGCTTGGCGGCCAAAAAAGCGGACTATCATGGATTTGCATAAACCTACTGCTAGTGATTTAAATTGTTTAATATTGTCTTTATTTCTGTCGCCGCCAGAGGACGTTCAAGAGAACAGAATAGAAGACATGTCGCTAGCAATTCGCAACATTATGTTTTTTTTTTATATGATGAGTGTGCTGTGCATTTCTCCGTAAATATTCGAAATTTTCTGGCCCCTGATAGGTGGATGTAACACGACAGTCTATTTCCATGGCCACCCAGGATCCCAAATTTGACTTGTTTAGATTTTATTTGTGGGGGCGAAAAAATATCTTATTTTTGCAACGCGATCTACTGCTCGTAACAACTTGGTTGTGAGAACAGGAAATATCGCGTTCAAATTATTTGAATTATACTGTTGTGCTTTTCACTAAAATCTTAAGCTTTCAATTAATTATTTTATAGTATTTGGGCATAAATATAACTTTCCGCGCACAGTTCTTTTCAAAAATCATAAAATTTACATATTTAAATTTCCTTAACGCGCCCTAGCGGTAATGGACGAAACAATATTAAACAGTTTGAAGCATAAAACATAGGCCAATGGAAATTCTTTCTAATAAGACCAAATTCCGTTGACAGAAAGCAGAATAATTTAAATTTAAAGAAGAAATTTTTACCATCCACACGTTTCTGAAGATATCTTCGGATTGGTAAAAGATAGGGAGATCCGGTTTTCGCTGATTTGTTGGTAATTTGACCTACTTTTTTAATTTGTTGTCAAAAATGTATGTTTCCATTTAATATTTTCGAGAAAAAACAAAATTCCCGAAAAAATTTAAACAGCGCCCTCTAGCATGCACGTCACTTATTAGATTGGTTCCAATTTGTAAGCATTAGATTGGAGGATTAATGCTGTTTTCAACGAGACTAAATTTGCAAAATTCGGTTCAACAGAACCGGAGTTATAATCGTTCCATCAAAACAAAGTTTCCCCTCCTCCCCTCCCCCTATTTCGCAAAATACAAAAATGTTTTTCGACGTAAAATATGCAAAATTTTCAGTAGATTCAGATTTTCATGTTTATTATAGACCTTAAGTTGGTAAATTTTGCGTAAAATAAGAATGAAAATTTTTGGTGATCAGTTACGCCCTCTAGCGGTCATCCTACGCTTTTCTAAATAATTTCCAGATGTTTCCCGGGTCTATTTTAGTCAGTAATATTTTTTTCCCAAAGTTGTACTGTAAACCGTTCCTGGGATATGGCCGAGCGACATTCTTAATCGGCCACCCTGTACAATTCAAATAGTGCATCCTGTCTCTGCTTCGTCATAATCATCAACTTCTTCTTCGGAAACCTCTTTTCCTTCAACCAATTTAGTTACCACTTGAAAATTGGCTTCTTGATCTCCTATAATTTCTACATGATCTTTTATATTATCATATGTGACAATATTTTATTTGACTTTATTAATTTTGCTTTTTTATTTTCCACGCGTTTCGTTTTTCTTTCTTCTTTTTCAGTTTGCATTTTTTCTTTCAAGTCTCGTTTTTCTGTTAATAACTCTCTGTATTTTTGGGAAGTGATAGCGAAAGATAATTTTTCGGACAATTTTTTACCTTTTCGTTGTGGACTGACTGGATAAAGAAGATAATCATTGATATTATTTGATTGGTAAAACATTGGCGACACCACTTGATCCTCGTTCTACTATTAATTTATTTTGAATTGGACGCTTGTCCAATAACAGAAAAAGAGTAAACTATTTGTCAAAGTTATTGGACACTTTATAATAATTGCAAAATAAAGGTTTAGTTTAATAAAAAGTGGCGTAAAATATACTTTAGACTTACCGTTAGCTAGCGCTTAATCAAATAGCAGGTATAAGTTTATTATTAATCACAATTTCTTTCCAATCAAACATTAACGTCTAACTAACGATGTTTCGGTTGGGAACATTAATATAAAGTAATCTTTTGAGTTCAAAATATAGATGGAGCCACATAATACTTCTGAAAATGTCAAATGTAGGATAGAATTCTTAATAATTATGATCATAACCGACTTCCTCTTCCTAGTCTCCGTTTTCTCGAGGCTGCAGCCGTCACACTTCAAATTAGGGGTTTTGGCCCCCTGTCTATAATCTCCGTTTACGCCCCTCCCACTCGGGCTTGTGACTTGGACGACTACGTCCAACTTTTTAGTGGTAACACTCCGGTTCTTGTTGCCGGTGACCTGAATGCAAAGTATCCCTCGTGGGGATGTGCGACTACAAACGTCTTCGGTAGGAAATTATTTTCTTTCGTTTCTTCCAATTCTGTCGACGTGCATTTCCCGAGCACGCCAACTTATTTCGGGCCCGGCACGAGGCCGGATGTCCCTTTCGAGGGATATCCCTTTTTCGATTTTCGTCGAGAGTGCTGCGGAGTCGTCTGACAACAACCCGATTTTAATATCCTTTGGCGGTGAGGCTGGTTTTTCCGGCTGCGGACTTGTGCGAAGGGTTGACTGGGCTGAGTTTGATACATTGGTCGATCAGCTTGTTGAGGACGTTCCGTCTGAAATCACTGATTCCCAAAATTTGGAGGGTTTGGCCTCTGGGCTTTCTCATAGCATTACTGAGGCAATGTCGAGAGCAACAACAACTTCTGTCCCGATCTCTGATGCGTGGATTCCCTCGGATCTTGTTGATTTGCTGAGGGAGAAGCGAAAGGCTCGTAAAAGGGCGCAACGCACTCGCTGCCCCTTAGATATCGCCCGCTAACTTGTTATCTAATACCCTGCGAGACGAACTCAGAGACTTTCACAGTGAGAGGTGGTGGGCCAAGGTTTCATCTGTCTCTGTCTCCGACGGCTCTATTTGGAAAGTGGCGAGATCCCTTAAGAGAAGCAAAACTCCTTCCACTTACGGACCTATTCATGGGCCGAATGGGTTGGTGTATGACAGCGATGGTAAAGCGGAGATTTTTTCCGAGCATTTAGAAACCGTATTTGCGGGTGTCGGGGGTAATAATGAATTTGATGTCTTTCATGAGGAGGTCGATCTTTTTATCCAGTCTTTGTCTTTTGCTACTGGTGATCCCATTCCACCTGCCAATGTTGACGAGATAAAATTCCACATAAAAAGTCGCAAAAGTGGTAAAGCCCCTGGTTATGATGCAATTTCGAACTCCGCGTTGAAAAAGTTGCCGGATAGGGTCGTTCTGGTTCTCTTGAACATTATCAACGCCATGCTACGTTTGAGATATTTCCCGTCCATCTGGAAGCATGCCCGCGTCCGGGTAATACAAAAGAAGGGCAAGGACAGTCTCTTCCCTCAAAACTATAGGCCAATAAGTTTGCTCTCCAATATCTCGAAAATCGCGGAGGCCATTCTTTTGAATCGACTTAGAGCCGAAATAATTGATACGAACATCCTGCAGGATGAGCAGTTTGGTTTTAGGGAAGGACTGTCAACTGAGTATCAACTCCTCAGGGTTACAGAGGAGATTAGAAATTTCCTGGAAAGACGTGAGTCTACTGGAGCGGTATTCATGGATGTTGCTAGTGCCTTCGATTCCGTCTGGCACTCGGGTCTTCTTTTCAAGATGCATCGGGCTGGGATCAATCCCAATATAATATATCTCATGAAGTCGTACCTTTCGGGTCGTTCTTTCGATGTAGCAATCGATTCTTCCGTCTCCTCTACTAGGCCCATCCTAGCTGGGGTCCCACAGGGGTCGCTTCTCGGCCCTGAGTTGTTTTTAATTTTCATGTCTGACGTACCAAAGACTGCGGGCACTAAACTCGCCATGTATGCAAACGACACTGCAATCTACACGTCGTCTAGATCTGACGCCCTTGTCTGCTCGAAGCTGCAAAGCGCAGTAGACGAATTCCTCTCTTGGTATACCAAATGGTGATTAGCCATAAACCACGATAAGTGTGTAACCATACGTTTTTCGAGGAAAAGATCTGCCCCTCCAGTAAATATCTTCGTAGAGGACGTTCGTCTGCCCTGGAGTTCCACCGTCAAATATCTCGGCATGACTCTGGACTCCAGGCTTACACTGAGACATCACTTTGCTGAGACAGCGGCCAAATATTTAACTGCGAGGTCAGCTGTGTCCCAGTTCCTATGCAGCAAAAGCCAGCTCAGCCTAAAAATTAAGCTTTTAGTTTACACAATTTTTTTGAGGCTAATACTCACCTATGGATAACATGGATAATAACATGTTTTGATAAGGGAATACAGAAAAATAATTTTCTGCAATAGACTATTAAAATGATTTAATATAAATGCAATTTAAAATTTGGCAACCTATCAATATTTGGTTATCTATCAAGACAGATAGCCTTACAATTGATTTAATCCAATGGATTAAATAAATACGGTTCTATTACCGAATATCGTTTATATTCCTTAATAATGTTTTCGAATTAGATTAGGCGAACGCAAAACTTTTACTAAATTTGACATTTCATCCGAAATAATGACATTGACACTAATGACATTTCTAAATTAAAAATTACATAATCAGCGAAGTGTCAACAAATCAGTGTGGCCAACTCAAGACATTTCAAAATGATCACTTGGTATACGCTTCAACTGTACCAAGTGGTACCAGTTTACGGTACTAAAAATGACAGATCATCAAGATTAAAGGTTATTGTATATAACATGTGTATCTATACATACAAGAAATGATTACTTCAAACGCCTACAGATTATTTTGCAAAAACTTAAGAAGAGAGATAAGATACGTATAAAATTTTGTTGTACATATTTTATACGATGACATTTTATCTAAAGATCAATGAACTTAAAATATAATATTTATAATCTGTTTGGAAACTAAAAAAAAACAACAGATAACTGGAGTACTGTACGGCTTTGTTTAATTTAAGTTTCGTTAGTTTATTTGCCAATTTTCCAAACAAATTAAATTTCGTTGGTTCTAAATAAAATCGACATAGTTTCTACCATTGTGTCGTCTAATTTAAGCAAGGATTTATAAAATATGTTTGTTTAAACCGTTTTGTAGATTAATTAAAAGATTAATTCGTGAAACAAAAACATAGTTTTGCAATATTTAGAACTTCGACAATTTATTAATAAGATTAGCAGATCGATCGGGAATCTCCTTTAATTTAAAAATAATAGAGAGGTACAATTAACGTTGATCGTTATCGTCATCATCTTCGCACACGAGACAAATAAACGTATTTATATAGGTCAAAAGTTTTGGAAGATTACGAAAGATTAATCCGTATTAAAACCATTGTAAAAAGTTATATTATTATTAATGTTGAGTACCGTGTGGGTGTTAGGAACATTACTTGCTCACGTGGAGATCATTACTCGTATGATAAATTGCGATAATTGTTTATAAAGATTTGTATTTTTAATTGAGTTATCAACAACATTGTTTTCCTGTCACTAAAATTATGTATAATAAAGAGGTATCAATACTAGAATCTATAAAAATTAATGATTAACTAATTATAATAGTTAATTAGCTAGTTAAGCTGATTAATAAATTAATAAAATACAATATGGATTATCTCCTAGCACGGAATAAATAATTATTAAAAAAGCGAATAAGTAATAAAACAATTAAAAAATTAATTAATGTTGCCGTAATTAATTGTCTAATGTAAGACAGTTTTATTGCAATTCTGTATACATTTACTACTTGCTATTTATGCAACTCATATTACCAACAATGCTAACAGGTTGTCTCATGTTGTTTAGTTATTAGTTTAGTTATAATCTTTGTAAATACAATTGAAACATTTTTAAAGTTAGAATTATGACTTTATTTATCCTGGCAAATTTTTTAGGTTAAAATTATGAATTTTCATCCTGTCAAATTTTTGACACATTTGAATTTGAAGATACGCATGTCAACATAAAGTTTTAAATTCACTGATACATCTGTACGAAAATGAAATTCTCATATTTTATCGAAAAAATCGTCCATCCAAAGCAAATGAACTCTGATTGTTGCTTCCTTTCTTGTAGAATCATGGCATAAGGTCGAACTGCAGTTGTGATGCTTCTTTAACATTTGCGCTTCGATTGAAATCTGCGTCTATTTCACAACGATCAACTGTCAACGTTTCTATAGAATTTTTTCTTTCTCATCTACCTTCTCTTTTTCTTCGAGATTTTCTAATTGAGAGCGATCTAACTGCTCCATTAGTTCTTCCAATTTTTGATTTGCGAGTGGTTTGGTCATGCACGTCTAACAGTTCAGTCACGTCTTCGACGTTTGGACAATTCGTTGTCATTTCGTTCCAAGCAGTTTTAAGGTTTTCGATTCCGTTTAAAATGTCGTACCACCGCCAATCATTTGTCTTAATGTTATGAGCAAATAGTATGCAGTTAGGGATATGTGAATTACCTTAACATTCAATTCCGTGTCTATCATTTCCAGATTTTGCGGATATCCTGGGGCATTATCTCACAGGAGGATTGCTCTTTTTAGAAGGTTATTTCTGTCACAAAATTTTTGCACCAATCTGAGAAAACCTCTTGAGTGACACAGCCCTTTCTATTCCACCTTCAAAAAACTGGCAGGGAGCTTTTGTCCACACCTTTGAAAGCCCGTGGATTCTGGAAAGGGTTTACCATTGGTTTTAATTTTTGAGAAAGAAATCAGAAAAAATCAACGTTGCTTTTTCACATATGACTGCTTGGGTTAGAGGAATATTTTTCTGATTGGCGTCATCAACCCATAATGCTATTGACAATCCTCCAAGAATTCGCCGAAGATGATTCGGATCGAAGACTTCAGTTTTGCGAACAAATGATGGATGTACTAGACACAAATTTTGTAAACATAGACAACGTTCTATTTCCTGACGAATCAACGTTTATGTTAAACGATGGATGAGGGAAGGCTACACTCAACATCCAGAAAAAGTAAATGTTTGGGCAGGCATTGTTGGTGATCGAGTAATAAGATCAATTTTCTTCCAAGAAAATCTTAATGGAGCGAGATATTTAGATTTCTTGCAGGAAGAACTAGTTCCGAATTTGGCTACTCTATTCCCTGATCCGCTTGGAGCTGATGTCCAGAATAGAAATATCTGGTTTCAACAAGACGAAAAAAAAGCTTCATGCTTGTATAGTTTTTTCTTTCTTTCCTCACTTCTGGTCATCTTCCATATTAAATGCTTGATACCACCTTGATACAGTTAATTTAGCCATGTCAATATGCATTAGAATTTTGACATAAATGTCACTTCAAATCAGTTTTTAGTTATGTGCTCAAAAATCGACTACATCCACAAGCATGGACTTTTGATTAACTACCAAATCATTCTGCCCAGTCGTTAGAATTTTGAATCATTATTTTTAGGTTATTGAAAGAACTACATCCACAAATTAATTCTTTTTTGTTTTCTGGATTTTGATTAGCTACCAAATCAATGATGAATGCATTTGGAACACTATTTGTTTGTTGAGACACCTTAAATCTTCAAAGAGCTGTTAATAAAACTGTGAACTGGATGGAAAAACCATCAAAATCAATGTTGAAAGTAACATTTCTGAAGGAAAAATTAATAAAGCAAGAAGCATGTTGATATCGCTCCCATACAGATGAATAAGTAGAATAATGATTCTGTCATATTCATGTCGAATTTTGCCAAATGCTAAAGATACATCTTTGTAGACATCTTTATGGAATAGTGGCCGTGATTAAGTCTTTAGCGAGATTGACGACTCTGCGATAGTTTTAAATTGTACTTTAAATTATGACAGCTGTCAGTGATAAACCTAAATTAAACCATCTTGGACGTTAGATATATGTTCATGGCAGCCAATAACAGAAAAAAATATATACAATATATCGAAATTGCAATCAAGCCAACACAAAAAAAATTGGTATGGTATTGCATGACGTCAATAGTCTCCTCTACTTCACGTTTTGACTATGGTGTTTCAGTTGAAGTGGCTATTCATCTCTCATTCCACCTTTTTAACGATCTTCCTGATGCACTTGGTCTCCTGCAATCTCTATTATTCTACGTCTCCAATTCCACATTCCTCCCTTATGTCCTCGTTCCTAATCTTATCGATCCTTGTTTTGTCCACTATTGCTCTATCAGCGTGGTCATCTCTGTTATCGGTATCAGTTGTTTAATTTTAAATGAAGAATGTGGAATAGGTTGATGTTTGGTAAGTTTCCCCTTTCTATTTCGTAAGATGCATCACTCTTTCATCCTCTTCCTTGCAAAAACGGCATTCATCTATCTCTGCTAGCCCAACTCCTCTCATTTGTCTTCGGAGCCGACAGTGACTTAGCTTAGACAAGCATTCTCAAGCCATTTTTGAGCTAATTGTGTAGGAGCTCAACGCGTTAATGGCTCCTCGATTCACGGTCACGATGATAATCCCTCTAATCAAGATTGAACTGGAGGAGCCTGAAGGATGCTGGAGAGCTTTCGGAGTACTTGGTTCTTGGCTTGGATACTCCGATTCCAACCCTTCCGGTTGTTCTGGAGCAGTCTGGTTTCGTGTTGATGTTTTGATTCCATCCACTACTGAAGCCTATAGTTTTGTGATAAAATCTTTTACAAGACTAAATTTCTTCGGCATCCCATCGTGGGGGGGGGAGGGGGAGGTCGTCTCCAAGTCGCATTTTCAATTTCTGCTTGATGATGCCTTCGATCATCAATCTGTCCGCCGCAGATGCTCTGCGTTGTATTTATTTTTCTATGTCACATCCCTGCTTAGATATCCACAAACTCTAGCTGCCTTCATTGTCTTTTGCTCGGCTTCTCTATACGTCTATCGAAGCACCAACATGGTTTCAAGCAAAATTATTATGACATAAACCCAATAAAACAATAATTTTAAAAAGTTAATTCGTTTTATTGACAATTTTCTAATTACCTAACTGGGACAATCGATCTTAACATAATTATGATCATCTATTATCCTAAAACAATCATCAATATTCCTATTTTTCCTAACATACATGTACAGATCTTGCAAAACTGGTGGTGGCGATTGAAACTTGCCCATCTTAGCCAAATCATCGCAATAATCCTTTTGCTTCTCGGCAATTCGATGAATTTGTTTGCCCTGCGTTTTATCACCTTCAATTTCATCGTTGATCTCTTTTAACATTTCCGCTTTCGACTTCAGATTGAAACCACCTAAGAGACTGGCTAGGAAGAATTGTGCCTACAAATTTAAATTAATCATCTTTTAAAATTTAAAATGGATTAACTTACTTGAACGTCGCAAACTGGAAACGGACAAATTTGGTGACAAATCCCCAGGAAACCCATGGTGGGATGTTCGACGTTGATTATATGTTTGTAGAGGTATTTAACCCAACTCCCATCGGTTTCGATCCGACAGTCTTCAGCGAGAAATGGGAAATCGTATTTATAACCTAAACACAGGAGGATGATTCAATTTTTAACGATCTAACAATTGGAATTAGATGTTAATTAATTAAGAATACCCGTGCAATAAACGATGGCATCTATCTCCTCTTCAGTGCCGTCCTTGAAAGTAACCATTTTATCAGCAATTTTTTTAACCACCTGTTTTTGGATCACTCCATCAGCAACTCTTACAATTCCTGTGAATCTATGGCTTAAAAACACCTGAAATATATCATTGCAATGATGAGGCATCATTTAAAAGTTAACATCAAAACTTACTTTATCACCGATTGTGGAAATTTTCGAGGCGATATCTTGCCCGGAAGGACCAGCTCCGATCACCAAGACTTTCAATCCGGAAAACCGCTCCGGTGACCTGTACACATTACTATGAATCTGAACACCGGTGAAGGTATCCATTCCTTCGATTTTGGGCATCGAGGGTTTGTGGTAATGACCGTTGCAGATCAGAACCGAGTCGTAATCGTCGATAACCTCGGTTTGTTTCGTCAACAAGTCCAAGACGGTCAATTCCCATTTATTATTGTTTGTTGGGGTGATGTTAGTGACTTGTTTATGAAACTGGAATTCGATTTAAAATTACGCCTAAATGACTTAGATTTATATCTTACTCTGATCGTAGGAATTAGATTGAAATGATTGACGTAGCGAGTTATGTAATCTAAAACTTCGGATTGTGTTAGGAAAGATTTTCCTTCATCCGGGTATGGAAAATCGTAATAAGACATTAAATGTTTAGGCAGGTTAGTTCTATAAAAGCAATTAAACGTATTTCATCAATTTATTCGCAGGGATAAATTATTATTTAGATACCTTAGATCTTTATACATAACTGTGTGGATCGGTAAGCCATCCTCATCGACTCCAATCTTCTCGTTGTAATTCCAGACGCCGCCAAATTTGTTGGTTTGTTCAAAGACATCGCAGGACAGGTTGTTTTTAAGGCAATATCTTGCGCTGACTAGACCAGCGCAACCAGCACCGATTATTGCAAGTTTCATCTCGTTTTATCTAAGAAATATATTATAGAATGTTTAAATCTTAAACGTGATGCACGTTGTAATAAATATTTATTACTTAAATAGAATTGATCTAACCCTAAGTTAAATAGTCTTTGTGCGGCAGGAAATGTTGTGGTGAAACTGATAAACACATTCTAATACAACAAAATATGATAATCAATAGATAATTGTACTTGTTTATAAATATATTGTAGGTACATAAATATAAACAGCTGTTAGATAAAATGGTTCTATTATTGTCTCTCCTATTTGTCTTAAATCTGTTGATACTTCTCTTAATTATGTCTGTGAATGCATAAAAGGAAACAGTTTGTATGTAGAGGGTAAACAAGGCAAGTGAATAAGGGTGAATCATCTAAAATGTTCAGTTGGGAACACTGAGTAATTGGCAACAATCATAGCGCGAGCTAAGTTGCATATAAATTGCTTTGGCAGATTCTATAAAAGTTATGCGGGTGTCGGTGGTAATAATGAATTTGATGTCTTTCATGAGGAGGTCGATCTTCTTATCCAGTCTTTGTCTTTTGCTACTGGTGATCCCATTCCACCTGCCAATGTTGACGAGATAAAATTCCACATAAAAAGTCGCAAAAGTGGTAAAGCCCCTGGTTATGATGCAATTTCGAACTCCGCGTTGAAAAAGTTGCCGGATAGGGTCGTTCTGGTCCTCTTGAACATTATCAACGCCATGCTACGTTTGAGATATTTCCCGTCCATCTGGAAGCATGCCCGCGTCCGGGTAATACCAACGAAGGGCAAGGACAGTCTCTTCCCTCAAAACTATAGGCCAATAAGTTTGCTCTCCAATATCTCGAAAATCGCGGAGGCCATCCTTTTGAATCGATTTAGAGCCGAAATAATTGATACGAACATCCTGCAGGATGAGCAGTTTGGTTTTAGGGAAGGACTGTCAACTGAGTATCAACTTCTCAGGGTTACAGAGGAGATTAGAAATTCCCTGGAAAGACGTGAGTGTACTGGAGCGGTATTCATGGATGTTGCTAGTGCCTTCGATTCCGTCTGGCACTCGGGTCTTCTTTTCAAGATGCATCGGGCTGGGATCAATCCCAATATAATATATCTCATGAAGTCGTACCTTTCGGGTCGTTCTTTCGATGTAGCAATCGATTCTTCCGTCTCCACTACTAGGCCCATCCTAGTTGGGGCCCCACAGGGGTCGCTTCTCGAATTCGAATTCCTCTCTTGGTCTAGTCAAACGAATGGTCGATTAGCCATAAACCACGATAAGTGTGTAGCCATACGTTTTTCGAGGAAAAGATCTGCCCCTCCAGTAAATATCTTCGTAGAGGATGTTCGTCTGCCCTGGAGTTCCACCGTCAAATATCTCGGCATGACTCTGGACTCCAGGCTTACACTGAGACATCACTTTGCTGAGACAGCGGCCAAATATTTAACTGCGAGGTCAGCTGTGTCCCAGTTCCTATGCAGCAAAAGCCAGCTCAGCCTAAAAATTAAGCTTTTAGTTTACACAATTTTTTTGAGGCCAATACTCACCTATGGATCCCTGGTCTGGTCTAGTGCTGCACTCTCCCATAGGAAAAGGTTTAACACCCTTCAAAATAAGACCCTGAGATACATAGTCAACGCGCCTTGGTACGTCCGCAATGTTCAGATCCATCAGGACTTGAATATTCCTACTCTTCTTCAGCACGCAATAGCGTTGGCCGAGAAAACATTTACTAGAGTTTCTCGTTCTGACAACCCCCTGGTAAGAGAACTGACTCACCTCGACCCGGACAGACCCCCTCCTCAAGTGAGGGTTGCTCGGATTTCAACTACCACCGAAATGACCTAAGCCAACATATTGGCCGGAACTCTTTAGACTGATTTATTCTAGTCCGCTCTCTGTTTGTGTGAAGTCCCATATACATTTTTATCTATACAATATTGAGCATGTTTTATTTATACTTCTTGTTTGTTTTAACCACTTTTAACTCCCTGCGTTTCCTTTTTTAGTCTCAAATTTCTGTTTTTTCTATTGACGACATAATATTTATAATCACTAGTAACAACCAACAGGGGATGGTCCCGTATTATTAGGAGGACTAAAGGGTTTTAGGGCTAAAGTCCAACCCTAGAAAGGAGATGGAAGACCTTCGTCGTCGTCTATAAAGGTTATGTATACTACGTCAGTAATCTAGAAATATGCCGGAATGACAGCAAACGAAAACAACCAAATGACAGAAAGCACATCTTTGTTCAGTGTAGCTAACTGTAGAATGTAAAAATCAAGCGAAGCAGGGATTTTTATGCTACCACTACACTTCACTTGAGAATGCTCGCATTGTACTATTAATTGGTATGTCAACGTGTAAATAATTGACATCGAATCGAATGTCAGATATCAAAAAGCTTTTCATCAAAATATTCCCCGATTCAAGCAAACCCTGATTGAATAACAGAAAGAAACGATTTCAATCAATTGGATTTACAATTTACATAGTTGGAAACACTGATTCCATGATAAATCAATTACATTTTTTTTTGAACTGTCAATGTAGTGTCATTTTACACTATAACCGTCACTAGCATTGTAAACCAATATAACCTAAAATTACTACTACGGTCCTTCAATCTCTTTTCTAGGGTTCGAAGGGTTGAAGAGCTTTAAATAACCTTTTAGTCCTCCATAATGTACGAAACTATCTCCGTTGTTTGATACAGTTGGAGTATTGTCATCAATAGAATTGTGCGTGTATGATGAGGAGGAGACGTTAGTGATGGTGTAATAAATGGGACATCACGACAAAATAGAAAGTTAAAAAAAAAAGAAAATAAATCGACTCAGTTAGTCATGTTTGATAAGCTAGGTCGCCTCAGTGGTAGCGGAGATTCGGTTCACCCCAATCCGGCAACTTCTTTAAGGCGGTATTAACTCAGGGCTTTACCATTATTTTCTAGACCTTATGTGGAACTTTAATTCATCTGCATCCGTTGGAGGGATGGGGTTCTCTGATAAACCTGGTAAAATGTCAAGCAAATCGATGTCAAAATCTTCGAATTCAACATCACCATCAATTCCCCAAAAAAACAGATTCAAGATGCTCAGCAAAAACCTCAGCCATCATCATAGACCAGTCTCCCAGGCCCATGAACAAGACCATCAACAGAAGAAGTTCCAGCTGTTTTAAGGGAACGGACCAACTTCCAGATTGAGCCGTTAGAGACCGAGACCATCTCTTACCATCTCTCGCTATGGAATTCTCTGGCGATGTCTCTAAAGCAGCGAGTTCTTCGAGCCTTACGCTTGATCGGAGGGGAGCCACCTCTCCGTTGGTGAGGCAGAAGATGTTAGAGCCTCAGTAATACCTGATGCTGCAGCCTCAAGATTTTGGGAATTCGCAATATCGGACGGAACGTCCTCAACCAACCAATCGATCAATGTGTCAGACCCATCATCCGTACGAGTCCTCTGCCTGAAAAGCTTGCCTCGCCTCCAAAGAAATTAATATCGAGTTGTGGCAACACCGCAACACTCTCCACGGACATCGGAAAAGAAATGCATTTAGAGGGATGAGTAGCATTCAGGTTATCGGCGACGATGACCGGAATATCATTACGAAAAAGTTAGACGTAGTCGTCCAAATCACAAACCGGACTGGGAGGGGCGTAGATGGAAATAAGGGCTAGGGGTCCAAAACCTCGTAATTGAAGTACTATGGCAGAGGTCTCGGAAAAGCGAAGACCGGGAAGAACAAGTCGGCTATGTTCTGTAGATCTTGTAATTAGGCAGGACAAATCTGTCGTCTGGTCTGAGCCAGGTCTCGCTGAGGAGAAGAATTTCGATATCGTTTTTCGACAGAAAAAGAAGTGTTTTTTATCCCAGCTCCTCCGAAATTACCTGATTGTATAACTGAAAGGATTTCAATCAATTGGATTTACAATTTACATAGTTAGGAACACTGATTCCATGATAAATCAATCACATTTTTTTTTTGAACTGTCAATGTTGCGTCATTTTAAACTATAACTGTCACTAGCATTATAAACCAATTCTTATAGTAACATTTATCTATTAAGCAATGTTATAAACTTTGCAGTAGAACACAAGGCTTATCCCAATTACAAATTCCTCGAAACTTCTTTGATATCAATGCGAAATTCTTGGTTAGTGATAATTCCTAATAAGATTTGCACTTTACATTCTATTTCGGTGAAATTCTAACAATAATAAGATATCTATACTGAGTTATTCATAAATTCACATCAAGAATTGAGTCATAACACATTTTTATTTACCGTTTCAATTTTTTCCCATTTGTTTACGATGTTTAAACAGTTTTTATTCGAGAATATTACTCATTCAACTGTTACTTTATAGGAAATTTTATTATCGAATGTATTTTTGAGAAATTGCAACATTTATTAGAAGCGAATGATGATATTGCATATCTAATGTTTGATCATTTATTTAGCCGGCCTAATTAGTTGATATATTTTTTTATATATTTATCAAACATTAATGAGAAAGATTGACAGGTTTCTTATTTAATTTCAAAAATATTCCATCAAATACAAGTTAATTTTCGAGGCTCTAATAAAGGGAATTGGACGACACAATATTTTTCTTATATAACAAAATTTTCCATCTTCTATTCACGAAACTATTGCATTCCCTTTATCTGCCATTTATACGTAATGACATGTACAATGCGAGCATTCTCAAGATGTTCTCAAGTGAAGTGAAGTCGTAGCATAAAAATCCCTGGTTTGCTTGATTTTTACATTCTACAGTTAGCTACACTGAACAAATATGTGCTTGCTATCATTGAATATTATCTGTCAATGTGACAGTTATGATTGACAATTCAGATGACAGATCGAGAACCGTTTGACATTGCAAAAAATTAAAAGGACAGGTTTTTTTTTTGTCATAATTTTACGTGGATAGCTTTTTCATTTCTACACGTTGGATGTATTGTACAAACATAACCTTAACTGTCATATAATATATGATGTACAATGCGAGCATTCTCAAGTGAAGTTTAATCTCAAATTTCTATTTTTTCTATGGACGACATAATTTGTATAATCACTAGTAACAACCAACGGGGGATGGTCCCGTACTATTAGGAGGACTAAAGGGTTTAAGGGCTAAAGTCCAACCCTAGAAAGGAGATGGAAGACCTTCGTCGTCTCAAGTGAAGTGTAATGGTAGCATAAAAATCCTTGGTTCGCTTCATTTTTACATTCTACCGTTGGCTACATTGAACAAAGATGCGCTTTCTGTCATTTGATTGTTTTCGTTTGCTGTCATTTTGTTGTTATTTCTTTATTGTATTTACTACCGTCTATATATTGTTATTATCTGCGATTTTCATCGTGATTCCGGCATATTTGTAGATTACTGAAACAGTATACATAACCTTTATAGAATACGTCAAAACAATTTATGTGCAAGTTAATTCGGGCTATGATTCAGTGTTCCCAACTGAAAATTTTAGATGATTTACCCTTCACAAGACTTTGTTCACCCTGTATATAATAGTATATTTAAAAAAAAAACAAGTTCTAAACTGACATTTCAAAGTACCTATGTATTCAAGCTTAAGAATGAGTGCCTGAATGACTTATGAAATGCGTTTCTTATGTTATTTCTTGCAATTAGTATGTATTTTAAATTTGATATTAGGGAAATTTTGTCGCAATATACGCATCAGTTTGGCACACAGTTCGAATAAATGGAATTGGCAAATTAATTTGACGTTTCATTGGTAAATTATTTCAACATGAGTTGTAGACATTTTTCGCGTACTCCGATTCCGCCAGAAATACGGAAAATTGAAAATTTTGTTAATTTAAAATCCCTTAAAATGTCACATTGACGTTTCCAATACTGTTGCAATATGACCAACTTAAAATAATTCCGCTTAAATGTCACTATAGTGACAGCATTTGTATGAAATGGAATATTAACGAATTTAATGCTCCAGTAAATGATATGTATTACGTGATGACGTTTATCGTTGACATTCGAATTGTCAAATGTCAATGTGCCAAAAATTTCTGTCATTATTTTAAAATTATCTTAGTATTTTATCCGTTCGATTAAGGAATGTGTTTTCATTGATGTGACAATGAAAACATGTTTATTAATTATTATTAACACGTGTATAAAACTGTGAAATATGTTATTTACTGTTTCCAAATTTAATGAAGATAATACACAAGAGATAAAAATGTTAAATAACATGTAATTATATATAAAAATATGAAGTGAAGAACGTTTTAAATCATAATTAATAAATATAAATTATAAATTATGATGGAAAAGGTTATTCTTATTTACTACATACATACAAAAGTATGTGGACGTAAAAATAGACACACTAATTTAGAACTCGCTAATATAATTAGCAACAGTGTTATCAGTACAGCTGATGACTATGGTCGGGAAAAAATCCACTTAACGATTGATAATTAGCGATTTTTCTTAGCTCGGAATGCAGAAGATAATATTTTCATGAATATTACATAATAATATGATGCTTTAAAAAAAGAAAAATCGTACTAACACCTAATGTTACGTATGTACTATGTATGTTATTTTAAAGTTATATCAACGATGACCTTGTAACACATACGCTTCCTGGCTTTTTATAACAATTGAAACTGACCTTTTCTTTTGCTATTATAGTCGCTTTCGCATTTTGTACCTGTACTGTATGTGTGTATTTATAAAGCAAACACATGCATATTCGTTTATCACAAGCTACATAGTATACGTATTACATAAATGGAATAGATGGAGAAAATCGTACCTAAATGTTTGAGCCAACGAGAGCACAAACATAATCACCACACTACTAAAAATAGCTATACTTTAGAATTAAATACATACACACATATTATTATTATAGGATTACTAGAAATTACATTGCACATTTGTAAAATGTGTAACCAATGGAGATTTTGTGAAATTATCAGTGAAAATGGAATTCATGTTTACTATTGTTATCATTCACGCATGACAATGAGATCAATAAGTGGTGTTTGCACGGTTGCCTGCTTAAAGGCAGATTTTTGTATAAAATAATATTAATTATTGTTAAATTAGTTTAATTAATAGAGAATTGTCACATTTGACCTTCAGATTGTCAAATATCAATGTGACCAACCCTTGAACATAACATTAAAATTGTTAACACAGACTACATCCAAACCGGCAAGTAGATTGAAGAATTAATCCGTGAATTATGTACTTGTCATCTTGTCTAACAACTGTAATGAGTATTGTTTTTCTTTTTATAAATACACTTTTGACTATGTGTTTAATATTTACTGAAAAATGTAGGTAAATAAGTATTGAAGTGCACGTCTATTGTCCATTTTAAATAAGATTGCAGCAGATGGCGCTATAATCGGAGCACATACCACACTAGAACAAGTTTGTGATTGGCAAAAATCGCGGTAAATTTGAAATTTGTTTTTGACTGACAGATACCTAATTGACTGTCCACGAACCACTTATGCCACATATTCAGTCGTGGCCAATTAAAAACTGAAAAATAAACTCTTATGTCAATGTCAAATAAATGTCAAAACCAGCTCAAAACTTTGCTATATTATGTGATGTAACCATACACCATTTGGGGTAAAAATTAATATCTAGCATTTGCAGCTGTTTCTTTTTAAAACTTATTATTCTGCATTCATTTTGCGATTAAGATCCTGACATTTTAATAAGTCTGCTGTGTATTTGGTGGGATCAGAAGGGTGTGGTGTATTATGAGCGAGCGAAATCATTAATGAGAAACTCTACCGACGACATCTCATCAAATTGAAGTACGAGTATTATAAGCCAGATATTTCGATCAATGCAGAATGTATTGTCCTTAAAAGATGTTGTAGCTTCCGAAGGAAAATACTTTAAATAGAATATACCATAATATTATATATATAATAATAATAATATAGACGTCCATAAGATGTCTGAGTCTGATATTCGGGACGTCTTATGGATGTCTGTTTACCCCTGAAGGACGTCCAAAAGATGTCGTATAGACATCAATAAAATAAAATAAAATAAATTGAAAATTATCAATGGTCGCATTATATTCTTTTGAAACATAAACACAATCTCAAATACACTATTTCACATTTTGTCGAATATGCTATATATAAAATGTCTAAAATGTGGTGTCTTTAGACTTTTGAGAAACGTCTTATGCATGCCATAAATGAACATCCGAGAGACGTCTTTAAAACTACGTCTATAAGATGTCTGTTTTATATCTTTAGGCGTTCAGACATATGATACAGATCTAAATAAGACTTCCATAAGATGTCTTTAGCTGCCTGGGTATTGTACGATTTTTTTTTAATAAAGCCTCAAAGTCAGAGAAAGAGCCTTTATAATATAATTGTACACCCAATAACAGACAATTAAATTTTGGGCACCCTGTATATAATGCGCTAATTCTAAAGAACTGTCATAGAAACGTCAAGATTTCTCCTATCGATAACCTCAATTTCGCGACTACTAAGTAAAAGTCTAAATCAATCACCTCATATAAATTATTCTATACTAAACTAAAATGTCAAAATTCAAATTTATACACATTTATTCGTAATATATAAATATACAAAAAACTCCATATACTTGACGTTTTTTTAAAGTTAATTTTATAGTAGTAGTTATTGCTATATGGAGCAAACACTTTAAATGCATCATTTTAAACCCTTCTGTCATCTACTTAGTACGGGACCATACCCGTTGTTTTTAACAAATTATGCTGAAATGTCGTCGGTAGAGGTAAAAAAAAGAAAAAAAACTAAATTTGGGACTAGCAAGAGAGCTAGGAGGGCAAAACCGATCAGACAAAACAAAACAATCAGTGTAGAAATAAAACGAGTCTAATAATGTAAAGATAAAAACAACCATGGCAAAAATTTAAATGGGACCTCACACAGACAAAAAAAATGCCAAGACAGCAGATTCAACCGAAATAGCCTGAAAAAGCAAATCGGGCTAAGCCTCGGTTGTGGTAGATATCCGGGGCACCCTCATCCGAGGGGGAGGCCTGTCGGGATCGAAATGAGCCAATTCCCTAACCAGGGGGTTGTCGGATCGAGATACCCCTGTAAAGGTTTTCTCGGCCATTAGAGCAGCGTGTTGGAGAAGAATTGGAATCTTTAAGTCCTGCTGGATTTGTACATTTCTGACATACCAAGGCGCGCCAATGATATATCTAAGGATCTTGTTTTGTAAGACATTGAATCTCTTACGATGAGTAATTGCAGCACTGGACCAAACTAAGGAGCCGTAAGTTAGAATTGGCCTCAAAAAAGTTGTGTAAACTAAAAGTTTTACTTTTATACTAAGTTGGCTTTTGCTGCACACAAACTGAGATACAGCGGACCTCGCTGCTATAAATTTAGCCACGGTATTTGTAAAATGGTGCTTTAGCGTAAGCCTGGAGTCCAGCGTCATACCAAGGTATTTAACGGTGGAGCTCCATGGTAGGCGGACATCCTCGATAAAGATATTTTCTGGAGGGGCAGTTATTTTCCTCGAGAATCGAATGGTTACGCATTTTTCATGGTTTATGGCTAATCGCCATTTCGTAGACCAGGAAAGAAAGTCGTCGATAGCACCCTGCAACCTAGTGCAGATCAGGGCATCCGATCTCGACGACGTGTAAATCGCCGTGTCGTCCGCATATATGGCCAACTTGGTACCCGCCGCCTTTGGTATATCAGACATAAAAACCAGGAACAACTCCGGGCCGAGAAGAGACCCCCGTGGGACCCCAGCTAGGATGGGCCTGTTGGAGGAGACAGATGAGTCAACTGCCACGTCAGACGATCGTCCCGTGAGGTAGGCCTATAATATTTGGATTGATCCCGGCCGAATGCATTTTAAAGGGAAGCCCAGCGTGCCAAACAGAGTCGAAGGCACTCCTGACGTCCACAAGAACTGCGCCGGTAGACTCGCGTCTTTCCAGGGCGTTTCTAATTTCCTCGGTAACTCTGAGGAGTTGGAATTCTGTTGACAGTCCCTCCCTAAAACCAAACTGCTCATCCTGCAAGATGATGGTTTCGATTATTTCGGCTCTAAGGCGATTCGGAAGGATAACCTCCGCGATTTTTGAGACATTGGAGAGCAAACTTATTATTGGTCTATAGTTGTGAGGGAAGTGACTGTCCTTGCCCTTCTTTTGTATTACCCGGACGCGGGCATGTTTCCAGATGGACGGGAAATATCTTAAACGTATCATGGCGTTGATAATATTCAAGAGGACCAGAACGACCCTATCCGGTAACTTTTTCAACGCGGTGTTCGAAATTGCATCGTACCCAGGGGCTTCACCACTTTTGAGACTTTTTATGTGGAATTTTATCTCGTCAACAGTGGCTGGCGGAATGGGATCACCAGTAGCACAAGACAAAGACTGAATAAACCGTTCGACCTCCTCATCAAAGACCTCAAACTCATTGTCACCCTCGACACCCGCAAATACGGTTTGTAAGTGCTCGGAAAAAATTTCAGCTTCCAATACACAATATTAAACTACAATAAGAAAATTTGACAAGTGACAGAGAATCAAATTCAATAATAGCTAACAGTAATTTTTCATTTTATCCAACTTAAATTTGATACAAAGGTAGGGTTTTTATTGTGGTGTAAACTTGGCTGGGCTATCAACCAATCGGAATCCAAGAAATTATTGCCTAATTATTACCTAACACTATTTTCTTAACGTGAATGGATTATAGCAGTATAGCTAACCTACCACACTGTCCCCAACTGTTAATAATAAAATATTCCCATGGTTTTAGACTTGGGAACAAAGTGATTAACAGCGGGGCATTATAAAAGGCGATATGATGCTGTCACAAAGCCATTTTGAACACAATTTACACACACACCAAAACTACACCGCGAGAGTTGCACCCACCACACAAAAAAAAGATCAAAATCAAAAAAAATTGATTAATTGCAAATAATTTCTAGATCACGTCTGGCAGGCTAGACTGTGAGGCGACAGGTTGCTATAGTAATTCATCAATAACGTTATTTATTGTTTACTATCACTTTACCACATAATATCACGTATAAACAAGTATACCTATACATATTTTACATTACATTTCATTTACATCATTTTTCAACCTTGTATTCTCGCTTTCTTCTTGCGCAGTTTACTTCCCAAATTTTCCAGTTTAAAAATTGTTATTGTAACCAGCATTTAGTTCGATTCTCTCTTATATAAGTTTACAAAGTTGGAATTTTGTTTATGAATTAGATGGAGTTTTTATTTACTCGAGGAAAAAAAAATTAGTCGTGTACGTGCGTTAATTTCATGAGATGTCCGTGTATGTCCACATATCGCCGTGATTAGTGTTTAGCACCTTGGACTTCTAGAATGAAAACAAGTTTTACCGAAACAATAGGTAAATATGTTTGTCGCATTTTTTAATATATCTAATTCGTAATTTCCCTAAGCAATGAGTTCTCGGTAATACGATCTATAATCACCAAACGATTTTAGAAAAATGTGTTTTAAACATTTCTTAAAAACTCTTACAAATATATTATTGTTGTATAAACAAATTATTATTGCGTCCGGTTTCTTCAGTTCGTTCAACTATGATTCAATCATTGAAAGCTGAATGGATCTCTTTCTTGTGTTACAAGAAACATTTCATTTTCGTTTTGGTAATTTTTGACACATTTGAATTTAAACATCAGGCATATAGTTCGAAGACGGCCTGCGAAGAAGGAGGAAATGCTTTTACAACTTGATAACTGTCAAATGTACAAATCTTGAGATCGAATTTGACGAGAAACGTTGCATTTAACAGCTCAACTCTTTCTCACATTATTTTCGAAAAACGGTTTTCGGAGTTATCGGAAATATGATGACATTTGCACCTGTCAAAATCGTAAGATTAGTCAAAATAAGATAAAAGTAACTGTGATTGTAGTTTCACAGCTTTAATAACGCGCTTGTAATCGTTAAACTTGTAAGAACGCAGCTATCTGCTTATCTTTACAATTTGACAGCTGTTGGAGACGTCTGATGAATTACAAATGTAAAAGTACGTCTCTTTCTACAACTCGACGGTTTTCGCGATCTATTTTGACAGCTCTAATTGGTTACAGAAACGACGTTCCTATTTATAATTTGGCGCTCTATCAGACATATTGCGGCAGTTACTTCTATGTTAAACTACTTCATAGTCAGCAATGTTAGGATATTTTGACGTTTCTGTAAGCAAAATGAAAAACAAAATTACAATTTGACAACTTTGGGGCCTCAAAAACGTAGCTATTTTGACTGAATAATTATAAGCATCAAAGTAGGTTTTCTTTTTTTGAAAAAGAATTTGACAGTTTTGTCGTTTTGACCACCTCACCACAAATTTGAAAAGGAACGTTGTATTTACAACTGTATATACAACTCTAAAAAAATGGTGTTTTTTTTTACAATTTGACAGCTGTCAGAAATATTTTGACAGTTATATTCATCGAACCCGTAAAAAGCAACAATACACGTCAGATGCACGTCAAACATATCTTTCTATAGCTATAACTATCAAATCTATCGCGATACAAGTCAAAACGAATTTCAATTATTACTGTAAACAAAAAAGTTTGACAACTGTCGATCAAAAATATATTTTAGCGATTACAAATTGAATAATTTCACTGAAATGTTGTTCTTGCAATTTAACAGCATTCAAAAAAACGTATTTGTCAGTTAAACACGTTAAAAAAAACAAAACAGAAAGAACAGTTTTTACAGTTTGACAGATGTCAACGGAATTTCAACTTCAATTTATACCTACCAGAAGAAATAGTAGGAAATAAGTGGTTTCTATAGTTTAAAGTTGTGACACAGTTACACACCCGATAAAACCGTAAAAATTAACCGCTTCATAGTTTGACAGCTGATTCGAAACTGTTCCACCTGGCAAAAACGAGATGGAAATAACAGCTTTTTTAAGTTCGCAGCTAATTATCTTTGCAATTTGATGCAATTTTAGGAAATTCAAATTTTAATCGAAATCGGGAATTCAATTTGACAACTTTCAAACGTGTCCGGTTAGCTGCTACGACAAATATATTTCGACAGTTATACCTATCTCTGTTATAACAGTAAGATATAAACGTGGCTATTTTCTCAATTTACAACATCCTTTCTTCAATTTGACGGCTTTCGGATGTATTAATTTTGACACCTTCCAAAAATTTGGAAACCAAACTTTCGCGACTGTCCCACTTATCAAAAACAAGCTGCTTCAGTTTCGTAGCTTAACAGTCTTTAAAGTTTGACAGCCGTCGACAATGTTTGGATGGTTAAAAATGCGGAAACGAAACGAAAACAAAAAATCAATTTAACAGCTGTCAAAAATATAAAAAAACTGATTTCGTAAGGCTATTTGTAGCGTTTGTTCACTATAGAAACTCGATTAGTTCTTGTATTGATTTTGACATTTATTTGACATTGACAATCAGCTGTCTATTTGACGTTGAATCTGACGTGGTTTTGGTAGACTAGTAAATATTTTATTACAGTTTGTCGATGTATTTGGATAAGATTGAATTAAAAAGATCTTCTTTTAGATATTTTTTATTAAAATTCGATAAATTTAACCCAAAAAAATGTCATTATAGATTGCCACGTCAAATAATATTCTCATGGTAGCCAATAACCGAAAAAGAAATATACCTACATACATCGAAGTTGAACATATTTGACAGCTGTCAAAATATGTATGTTACATCTGTTAAGACTAAAGTATATGACAACAGTTTAGAAGCATTATAATCGTTAAGATCGTGGAAACGTAATTTTTTTTACAATTTGACAGCTGTCAGATGTATTTTACACTATAATCTGAGCTTTGACAGCTTAATAATGCCCAAATTTAAACCAGAAATCATATATTACATCATTTCATACCGAAATAACTTATTATTACATAGAATTCATGTTGAGTTTGCAAAATTTTTCGATCATGACAAAGTTTAAAGTCCGATTAATCGAACTCACTCCTTTCACCGAATCAAAATTGTGCTAATTTACCTTTTCCCAACAAATAAATAATGTGTTTCACGTGAAACGCCATGACTAAATCTTCGGAATAAATCCAAAATAAAACTGATGATCCCATCACTTCCAATCAGACTTGCGGAAATAATACTTCCAGTAGCTATCTCCGGTAAGTTCTGGAATACTTAACACACGGGGGAGTAACAAGAGATTACTATTTTTACGCACATTTCGTGGTGTACACACAAACACATACCAAACACTAACACACATTAACATATATGGTATTATTTACCATTGATTGACGTTCAAGCAACAGTCACGATCCTCACCGGTTATTTGGACGTGGAATTAACACCTCTATCGAGCGTCAATTTCGAATTAGTGCATATTAAGCGATTGGCGTAAGTTTTATACGGGGATATATAAGGCTGGGCATCGCTTGAAGAAGCATTATCAAACGAGAATTCGAGCTAGACGCATTATAATACAAGAAAAGTGTTTATTTTATTATTTTTTTTTAATATAACACAACTAAACAACAATGAAAATGGTGAGTAATTCCTTCTTTAAACATTAAGATTTATTCAAAATTAATTTAAATTTAAATTTAAACATAAACTAATATGAATCTTCATCTTGTTACAGATCTTTATCGCTTTAACCATCATCGCGATTATCTCAATGGATAAGGTTAATTGTGGGGTTATCAGAAGCGAAGAGAACTTCCTCCTTGGTAACGAAAGGATAAGCAAACGATCCGTGGATGATCCCGAAGAATCTTTATTACCACAAAACATGGAGATCATCGAGCTATCACCTGCAATAAGTAGAAGATCGATAAGAACGGACGAGTATCGCCAGCACGACGACCTCTTGAGCATCGTTCCGAAAGCCATCTTCGGCGAGAGGATATTGAGGAGGTTCGTCGAAGAGAACGGTCTCAGACATCCCGATGCCCATCTCATCTTCAGGCCTCAATTCAGATTCAGAGACAGCATCATCGAAAGGATTCACCTCCAATAAGATTTAAGTTCTTATAATTGGCGGAAGAATAAGAAGAAACGCAAAACAAGGCTGATCTCATACTGATGTTATTGTATGTTTAAGAAGACGAAGAATCAAAGCGAAAAGGCTGTCGATACACACGCTCATTTAGACAATATATATACATTTTAATTTATATTTAATTTATTGCACGTTCCTTTAATTTATTTATTTATTTTATAACTTTTATATTATTTTATTGCCACAAATAATAAAAAAAAAGCAAGTGTTGAATAAGATTCAAGTTTGTTTGACCCCTTTTTCCCTAATTTAATCAGGAAGATGCTAATTTACGATCGAATTGACGCAAATCGAAGAAGTGTATCCAATTTCATTAATTAGTGTGTGGGTGTTAATTTGATTTCAATAAAAATGTCGATTTATAATTTGCTATGTGCGAATTACAAGCTTTAAATATTATATTAATACTTATTACATATTAAATATGAAGTAAATCAGATGTCAAGGCATTTAAACAAAGTTATGAAGCAATAATGTTACATAACGTTTGGCGTTTTTCAGCGCCATTATGAAAATGCGGTCAACTATTGAAGTACAAACACTACTAACGTCACGCGGTACCATAGGGTTTTTTTGTGTGTGTGTTGGTTTGACTACAATATCGATGTACATAAATTTATTTTTCGATTATTGGCTACCATGAGGATATACATATTTGACATGACAATCTATATTACGCAGCGAGAGATGGTGGCAAGCATCTGGAACTTCTTCTGTTGGTGGTCCTGTTCATGGGCCTAGGGGACTGGTCTATGATGACGAAGACATAAGACTGAGCATCTTAAATTTGTTTTTTCGGAAATTGATGGTGATGTTGAATTCGAAGATTTCGACATCGATGTGGACCGTTTCCTTAACACTTTACCTGGTTTATCAGGGGACCCCATCCCTCCAACGGATGTAGATGAAATCAAGTTCCACATAAAGTCTCTAGAAAATGTGTCATGACGCCATCACAAATACCGCCTTAAAGAAGTTGCCGGACAGAGTTGTTCTCAGCCTGACCAACGTCGTTAATGCCATATTCTACGCCTGATTCCAATCATCTAGAAACACACCCACGACAGGGCCGGACAATCGCTCCCCTCAAAACCACTGACCGATAAGTTTTCTTTCCAACATCCCGAAGATCGCCGAGGCCATTCTCTTAAACCGTCTTAGAGCGGAAACAATTCGTGAGATCTTATTTTTCGCTGTTCCTATGGGCATCATTGTTTCCGCCACCAGACCTATTCAAGTGGGAGTTCCACAGAGCTCTCTCTTTGGGTCGGAGCTCTTTCTTGTTTTTGTGTCTCTCCTGCCGATGTTGCGACGCTCTCGTCTGCACAAGACTTCAAAAAGGACGGTTGATGAGTTTTTGTCCTGGTGTACTAAATGGGGTGTCTAGCGATAAACCGTGACAAATGTGTGACTGTCAGATTCTTGCGGAGAAGATTGGCTCCTCCAACCAACTACTTTGTTGAGGATGTACGTCTTCCCTGGAGTCCAATCGTTAAATACTTGAGCACGATACTGGACTCCAGATTCACTTTAAAACACCACTTCTCCGAGGTTTCAGCAAAGTTTAACGCTGCTAGTAGATCGATTACATCTCCGTTCCTATGTAATAAAAGCTAACTGAGTTTAAACTATGTAGTTTATATCACATTTTTGAGATGAATTCAACATGCGCCTCTTCAGTCTGGTCGAGCTCAGCTGTCTCTCATAGGAAAAAAGTTTAACGTTCTGCAAAATAAGACCTTATTGAGATGTATTACCGATGCTCCATGGTATGTAAGAAATGTCCAGCGAGGGTTTCGAGATCTGACAACGTCCTAGTTAAGGAATTGGCCACTCTTAATCCCGATAGACATCCTCCCTTTACTCAGGGTGAACCGAATCTCCACTACCTTTGAGGCGACCTAGCTTTTATCAAACATGACTAACTCCACTTCGAATCGATTTATTTTCTTTTTTTTAACTTTCTTTTTTGTCGTGATGTTCCATTTACACCATCACTAACGTCTCTCTTCCTCATTGTGGTGTTGCGTTATATTAAGTTTAACACTTTGCTTGGAACAATAACTTTATTAGACTTCCTTGATAACTGTTTATAACCTTATCATAATCTATCTTATTCAACTGACGCTCACTGTCTGTGTCTGTCTGTGTGTTTTTGTGTGCGTGTGTGTGTGTATGTACTGTGTTGTCGGTATTACAGGTTTCTATAGATACTACATTCCTCCTTGACTTAATTCTGTTGTGGATGTTGTGAGAATTGTGTGTTGTCTAGATGTAGAATGTAATCTTTTAAGTATGCAGGTTGTTTCTTTGCTCTCTCAGGTTTGGTGAGATGTTCCATCCGTGGAGTCTGATCGATTTCTTCTGGGTTTCTTGCGTCATCTTGTGAATCTGCCATATCGTCTTCTGGGTTTGTTTCGTCTATGATTGGCTGTGCAGATGATGTGTTTCGGCTGATGCCTTGAGGATTGGCTACATTGGAATGGCCGGTAAGGGTGGGGTGTTCATGGAATGTTTTGAAAAAGGACTGGTTTCGAATGATTGTTTTATATTTGTTTTTTGCTATTATTTGTGTTCCTTTTATATCTGTGATGGTATATGGTTCAGGATCGTAATCAGGTGTCAATGCGTTTCGTTTCTTTTGTTTGCATAGTACCTTTTCGCCTATAGTAAAATGTTTCCTATTAGTTTTTATTCTTTCGTTGGCGTTTTCATTATTTTTCTTTCTTCTTTCTTCTCCTGGCTGTCCCTTGTTATCTGTTTCTTGTGTTGGTAAGTAGTTCCTCATTTTTCTTCCGAACAACAATTCGTAAGGGGACTTGGTTGTGGTAGAGTGGGGAGTGCTTCTAAAATTTAGCAGAAACTCGTTGAGTTGACTATCAAATTTCGAGGATTCTAAATTGGCGCATATTAATGATCTCTTAACTGTCTTCACAAATCTTTCGACCATCCCATTTGCTTGCGGCCAGTATGGCGTGACTTTGTGGTGTCGGATTCCATAGTGTTTTAAAAATGTTGTAAATTCTTGGCTATTGAACGGAGGTCCGTTGTCTGATTTTAATTGTTCTGGTATGCCAAACGTGGTAAATGTTTTTTCTAGGATCGTTTTTAAATTATGGAAGTTGGTTGAAGGTGTTATATCTACTATAGGATAGCGAGAATATTCATCTATCAATAAGAATATATATTTGCCATTTGGAAATGGACCGGCGTAATCGACGTCTACGTATTTGAACGGTTCGGTGCATCTACTTTGTGTTATTATTGGTGCTCGATTTATGATGGATGACGTTGCTTGGCAAGCTAAGCATGATTTGATCTTCTCCTCAGTTAGGCCGTCTAAGTTAGGGAACCATACCTTTGATCTTAATAGATTCTTGGTTTTACATATTCCTTGATGTCCCTTGTGTGCTACATCTATTGCTTTATCTCGCAGAGCATATGGCAAAATTATTCTATGTCCTCTTAATACGACATCATTGTGTACTGTGATCTCATCCTTAATGGTTTTATAAGCTTTTAGTTCCGGTGTGTTCCATATGGTGGTGTTATGTTTGTGTAAGTTTCCGATAATCATAGATAAAATTTTATCTTTCCGTGTTTCTTGTTTCACTTCTTCAATAGAAATTGCTTTTGGAGTGCTGATCTTAGTTACAAAATTTACGTATTCGTTTATTCTGTCGTTTTTTGAATGTGTTGACATTTCAGTGGGGTGTCGTGATAAGTAATCTGAAGGGTTTGTCTTGCCTGGTTGGTGTACTACCTCAAACTTGTATGCCTGTATTTTTAGTGCTAAACGTTCGATGCGAGCACTCGGTGCTGCTCTGGGATTCTTGAGTATGTGTACTAACGGTTTGTGGTCTGTATGCAGTATGAAAGTTGTCTCAAATAAATAGAGGTGAAAGTGCTTGATAGCCCATGCTATTGCGAGCATTTCCTTCTCAATCTGGCTGTATCTTTCTTCACATTTCGTTAATGATTTACTGCCATAGGCTACGACTGCATTTGGTGATCCTTGGGATAATACGGCTCCTAGACCTTTAGGTCCTGCGTCCACGTGTAGGTGTGTAATCTGTGACGGATCATAGTACGTTAATTCAGTTATTTCTGATAACTTCTGTTTCAAATTGTCGAATTCTCGTTGATGTTTTGCAGACCAATGCCATGTTATGTTTTTGGTTGTTAGATTTCTTAAATGTTTCGTGTTTTCCGAAAGGCTGGGTAAGAACTTTCCCACATAGTTTACCATACCTAACAAGCTTCTGACTTCCGTTGGGTTTTGAGGTGGTTTTAGCTTCATAATGGCAATTACCTTCTCGGGATCAGGCTGTACCCCTTTATCTGTAAAGATGTATCCAAAGAAGTTTATTTTGTTTGTACTGAATATGCTCTTTTCTTTGTTTATTGTTAGGTTTCTAGAACTCAACCTATCCAGGACTTTTATAAGTGCTTCATTATGTTCCGCTTGACTTTTACCAAAAATGAGTATGTCATCGCTGATATTAATTACGTTGGGGATGTCAGCTAAAACTTGTCTAATTGTTCGTTGGAACATCTCTGCCGCTGAGTTTATTCCGAAATTTAGCCTTTTATATTGGAAGAGGCCAATGTGAGTAGCAAATGTTGTTACATTGCGTGATACTTTGCTTAAGGTCAGTTGATGGTACCCTTCTTTTAAATCTATCTTACTAAAAAGCTTTGATCCGTTTAGTTGCGATAGGATGTCGTCGACAGTTGGTGATACATACATCTCTCGTTTTATTGCCTGATTCGCTGCTCTCATATCTACACAGAGCCTGATTGAATCTGGACGATGCGCTTTAGGTACGATTACGATTGGTGATACCCACGTAGTTGGACCAGTTGCTTCTTCGATAATGTCGGCTTCTTTAAGTCGCTTGATTTCATCTTCGATTTTGTTTCTGATACTGAAAGGAACTCGTCTATGTGTTTGTGTAATAGGTTTTACTTGTTCATCCACGTGTAAGTTTACTTCATAGTCAGTTAAGTTACCTACTCCTTTAAATAAGCTAGGATAATTGTTTTGTACATACTTCATATCAATGTGCTGTCTGTTATTGAATGAGATATGGACTAATTTTAATTCTTTTGACGTGTTATAACTTAACAAGGACTCACCATTTCCTTTTACTACATAAACTTCTGCTGCTGTTATATTGTCATTATGTTGAAATTCGGCTTTGAATTTTCCTATGATGGGTAGCTTTTTGCTGGTGTTATATGGAAAGACAGATGCTGTTTCTTTGATTAGTTTAACATTTGACAGTTTTCTAAAAGTGTCCATATTAACAAGATTTATGGATGACCCTGTATCAATGATAAAGGATGTTTTGATATTATTCACCTTTACTTCTACGGCTGGTGTTTCTTGTGATCGATATACATGCAACCTAAATGTGGTACTACTACTGCTACTACTGTCTGATAAATGTACATATTGTGCGTTAGCGTTTACAGCTTTGCTTTTATTACCTTTTCCTTTCGGTTTGCTAGAACTCATGCATACTTTGGCAAAATGTCCCGGTTTCTCGCATGTGTGACACTTGACATTCCTCGCTGGGCAGGTGTTTTTTCCGTTTTTGTGCCAAAGGTTACCACAGTTTCTACAATTTCGTGTACCTCTATTTTCTCTTGTTAGTATATGTTGTGTTGGTGTATGATTTTCTTTTCTGTTGTGTGGAATGTATTTTTGTCTTGACCTTGTATCCTTTATTTTGTTGATTGTTTCAGTCACTTCTCTATGTTTCAAGTTCATTTCCGCTAGCTGGTTTGTTGTTTGCTCTATTGTTCTACCTTTTTCGAGAAGTTGTGTGAGGTTCGGTTGGTTTGTTAACGCATGCTTTCTTAGTTCTATATTATTAGTATTGCTGATGATTTGGGCTTTGATTTCGTTATCGATATTCGTAAAGTTACAGGTTTTTGCTGCTTTTGACAGGCGGGCGTAAAACTGATCGAGGGTTTCGTCTTTTGTTTGTTTTAATTCTCTAAATTTGAAAACTTCGAAGTCGATATTTGTTTTTGGTAGAAAGTAATTGTTTAATTTTGTTACTACTAGGTTATATTGAGATGAGGGAGGTGTTGTTTCAGGAGGGTCTGGTAGGGATAAATAGATATCATGTGCATCCTCACCGATAAGATGTAGTAATGTTGCCGTCTTCCTTTCGTCTCCCGTGATGTTTGCTGCCACTAGGTAGTTTTCCACTCGATTCAGCCATTTTCTCCAACGTTCTCCGATGTTAGTTGTATCGGTTTTTGCATCGAATGCCAGAATCGGTACAGATTGTAGCATCTTTCCTATTTTACTCGTCGCCAAATGTGGTGTTGCGTTATATTAAGTTTAACACTTTGCTTGGAACAATAACTTTATCAGACTTCCTTGATAACTGTTTATAACCTTATCATAATCTATCTTATTCAACTGACGCTCACTGTCTGTGTCTGTGTGTGTGTTTTTGTGTGCGTGTGTGTGTGTATGTACTGTGTTGTCGGTATTACAGGTTTCTATAGATACTACACTCATCATACACACAATTCTATTGATGACAATACTCCAACTGTATCAAGCAATAGTGATGGTCCTGTACATTATGGAGGACTAAAAGGTTGTCCAGCCCTAGAAAAGAGATTGAAGGACCATAGACCAATAGAACATAGGTATCTGATAGATTCGAAAACTATCGTCAGAAATCCTGAAAGCATTGATTGATGACATAAACTGTCCCCAACTATTAATAATAAAATATTCCTATGGTTTTAGACTGGTGGCGTATTTATTTTTCAGTTTGATCACGACGATATCATGACGTTTCAATGTCAAATAGACAGCTGATTGTCAATGTCAAATAAATGTCAAAATCAATACGAGAACTTGCTGTTACATGGGGAGAATATACGCCGGCCGCTGGGGACTATCAAAACGTTTCTGCGTCTATGACACACGATTTGTGTGCAAACATGGCGGCCGCCTTCCACCGAGAAACGTCAACTTGACCGTTCCTAATCGAGTTTCTAATGAACGAGTACGACAAATAGCCTTATGAAACCGGTTTTTTATATTTTTGTCACAAATTTAACACATATGGTCGTATGGAAAGGTTCTCTATCTGAATCCACCAGTTTATGCTAAATCAATTCCACTTTTGTTATTGGAATACAACGACTGTCTGTTTAGACAACACGTATGGGTCGATTTCTCTTAATCGTAGTATAAATTTGGATTGAATCCTTCTAGTCATTTTTCACTGTGATAATCTCTCTTTCATCTTATTTCTTTGAAATTTTCTTGTAATTTCTTTTGAAACGTGTGACAGAAAATCTCGCAACCGTAGGTCCTTCAAGGTGGATTTCTTACCTGGTTACAGTTCTTCAGGCATTTTTTGTTGTTGCTGTAACCTGTTGTAGACACTGCTTGTGTTTAATATAAATCAAAATGCATTTCAGCCGTTGCAAGATTTCTTTTGAGACGTTTCCCGTTCTTCTGAAATGAACTGACATGAAACAGAAATCAAAATTGGCGCGAAATCAATCTATTGGATTCCGATACGTCAGAATTTCCCTCATACCGCCAACCTCATAAATATAAATTTAACTACATCCTGTAGATTGGCCCGATTTAAAATTATCGATTTAAACATATTTCGAGCTCCAAGAAGTTTCATTCTAATAAAAAAAGGATCTAACGTACACAAAATCGATTTATTTAATATAAAATCGCGATTGGAACGCCCTTATTTGAATCGCGGATTGGCTGCAGTGCGATTTAGTAAAAAGTGAAAAGTGTGACGAAAAAATGGGTGACAACAACGACAACGTGGTGGAAGCAATGGAAAACGTGACCATCGGAAACGGCGAAAAGGCATGATCTAATAATATTTTCTACTGTTAAAAATGTTAAAGGTTTTAAGTGCGTATAGGGTAATCGTGCCTGTATACAGACATTCCTATGCAACCTTGGTTTGTACACACACACACACCTAATGAGCTCACCTTGTAATCCCCAATTGTACCCTAGTTCTGAATAGAATGATGAAATTCTAGCTCGTCTTACGATAATACAGACACCACCCTTTATTACCAGGTAGCGATTTTTAAACGCTCTTCTTGAATTTGTTGTGTATTTGCTACAGGCTTCAAGAATGAAAGAAAAAGGGAAAGATAAAAAAGGACCAGCTGGAGATAAGCCGGGTGCAGGTGAATTAAATCCTTGGCCGTCTTATATCCAAGAAAGATTGATGATATGGGATAAATTAAAGGCGCAATACGATGATGAGATCGCGAGTAAATCTAATATTCCAATAAAAGTTACGTTACCAGATGGAAAGGTCGTAGAAGCGTTATCGTGGAAAACCACAGCTTTCGATGTAGCTAGAGGAATTAGGTTCGACTCTCCTTTACTTATTTTCATTATTATATAATCGGATTACTTTTGCAGTCAAGGTTTAGCTGATAATACAGTCATCGCTAAAGTTAACGGAGTATTATGGGATTTAGATCGCCCGCTCGAATACGATTGCAAATTAGAATTGTTAAAATTTGACGATCCAGAAGCACAAGCCGTATTCTGGCACTCATCGGCTCATATATTAGGCGAAGCTTGCGAACGGATCTACGGCGGATGCTTATGTTACGGTCCCCCAATAGAATCCGGATATTATTACGATATGTTCCTCGATGATAAAGGCGTAAGTCGATGCAGTTTCAATCTTAAATGATTTAATCAAATTTATTTAAATTCAATTTAGATTTCTACAACCGATTATCCGCGAATAGAGAAATTAATGAAAGATATCGTCAAGGAGAAACAGCCGTTCGAAAGGTTAGAGATGCGAAAGGAGGATCTGATGGAGATGTTCAAATATAATCAATTTAAAGTCCGTATCCTGAATGAGAAAGTTAATACTGCCACGACTACCGTGTACCGATGCGGACCGTTAATTGATCTGTGTAGGGGGCCTCACGTTCGACATACTGGAAAGATCAAAGCTTTAAAGGTTACAAAGGTATGATTTTTCTTTTTTATATAAATCTAGTGCAGAATGGTTTGTTGTTAGTAATGACTTGACAGCTGTCAATGTCAAGTAATTGCCAACTTGAAAAGCATAACTTTTTGATGGTGGACAGCTGTCAGAAACACTTTGACAGTTACTATAATAATCAAATTGTTGACACCTTTTAGATATAATTTCTTTGAAAAACAAGTTTTTATACAAATTCTGACAGCTGTCAGAATTTTTTAATATTGAAAGCTGCAATTTTAACACTAACTGCTCTTGTTTTTTTACAGCTGTCAAAAATACGTTGACAGTTACTACAGTAAAGAAAAATAACTGTCTACTAGATTTAAATTTTTTTAAAGATAATTGTTTTTGGTATCTTATAGCTGTCAGAAATAGTTTACTGAAATTAATAAAATGACAAGAAAAAGAAAGGATTGACAGCTGTCAAATGTATTTTAATATTTGTCGAACATAAGGGCTATTAGAGGTTTACAATTTTGAAAAGAAAACTGTTTTTGATACCTCCTAGCTGTCCGAAAAAGGTTTGACAGTTTCTGCAATCAACAAATTTATACAAATGAAACTATTGACAACTGTCAAATATCGTTTTTTTTTACTTGCAATCGCCAATTTTGGAAGAAATTATTTAAAAAAACTGTTAACACCTGTCAGGTTTCATTTATTATTTATAATTTTTTTTAAGGTGCAGTTGATTTTTGAATTTGTAATTTGACAGCTGTCAAATATTTTCCTATTCTTGCAGTTGACAATTTTGGAAAAAAATATTTAAAAAAGCTGTTGACAGCCGTCAGGTATCATTAATTTTTTTTTTATGGAGCAGTTGATTTTTGAATCTGTAATTTGACAGCTGCCAAATATTTGTCTATTCTTACAGTTGCCAATTTTGGGAAAAGATATGTAAAAAAAACTCTTGACAGCTGTCAAACATTTTTCTATATTTGCAATTACCAATTTTGTTTTTTTTTTGAATAGTTGACACCTGTCAAATATAATTTATGACCTTTATTTTTTTTACACACAGTTGATATTAAAATCTGTAAGTGGTCCTAAACTAATTATGAAAGGCAACAGTTTTTACAATTAGACAGCTGTCAAACATTTTTCTATATTTGCAATTACCAATTTTGGAAGAAATTATTGAAAAACTGTGAACACCTGTCGGATATATTATTTAAATTATTTTTAGGATCAATTGATTTTAGAATCTATAATTTGACAGCTGTCAAATACGTTAAAATAATTATCTACGATAGGTTTACAATTTTGAAAATCTTAACTGTTTTTGTTACCTGCTACCTCTCAAAATATAATAGTTTGACAGTTACTGCAATGAACAAAATGATATAAAAAAGAAACTGTTGACAGCTGTCAGATCTATTTTAATAGTTTCCGAATTAAAAGGCTACTAGATTTATAATTTTGAAAAGATAACTTTTTTTTTTTGTTAGAAATACTTTGACATTTACTTCAATGAACAAAATTATGATAAAAACGAAATCGTTGACAGCTGTCAAATATATTTTAATAATTCCCGAATACAAAAGGCTAGTATAGGTTTACGATTTTGGAAATAATTGTTTTTTGATGTGTAACAGCAGTCAGAAATACTTTGACAGTTACTTCTATAATGAAAATTATAAAATAAAATAATTTTTGACACCTGTCACATATATTCTAATGCTGAATTATGAAAAGCAGTTACTATAATCTGACAATTATCGGGTAATTTTTTAACGACGAAACCTGCCAATTTTTAAAGTAATTACTTTTGGTGTTTGACAGCTGTCAGTTTGACAGTTGCTACCATAAACAAATTTATATATATTGACATGATGGATTTCCCTCCATTTTAGAATTCGTCCACTTATTGGGAAGGCAAAGCAGACGCGGAAACCTTACAGAGAGTCTACGGTATCAGTTTTCCCGACTCGAAACAATTGAAGGAATGGGAGAAGTTCCAGGAGGAGGCCGCTAAGAGAGATCACAGGAAAATCGGAAAGGTAAACGCTTACTCGAGCGGCTAAAGAGGGAGAAACCTGGACAAGAACAATCTTTGCGTTTTCCAGGAGCAAGAATTATTCTTTTTCCACGAACTATCACCCGGATCGTGTTTCTTCCAACCGAGGGGGGCGCACATCTACAACACGTTGATCACTTTCATCAAGAGCGAGTACAGGAAGCGCGGATTCCAAGAGGTGATCTCCCCTAACATCTACAACGCTAAACTGTGGCAAACTTCGGGACACTGGGCTCATTACGCGGTAAATTTAAAATTTCGGCGATGACGTTTCGTCACAATTTACGTGTACATTTTCAGGAAAATATGTTCAGTTTCGACGTGGAAAAGGATAAGTACGCGTTGAAACCGATGAATTGCCCTGGGCATTGGTAATTATTAATTGGGTGATGGATTTATTTTAGTTTTAATTATTATTTTTATTTATTTTGGCAGTTTAATCTTCGATAACCGCATAAGATCTTGGCGGGAATTACCGCTGCGTTTAGCGGATTTCGGCGTTCTACACAGGAACGAGTTATCGGGAGCTTTAACCGGTTTAACTCGAGTTCGGCGGATGCAACAGGACGACGCCCACATCTTCTGCGCTGTAGAACAGATTAAAGACGAGATCAAAGGTGCTCTTGACTTCTTGAAGCACGTTTACGGCATCTTCGGATTCAGCTTCAATTTAGTATTATCCAGCAGGCCTGAGAAGTATTTAGGGGAATTAGAGATGTGGGATCAAGCCGAGAAAGTAATTTTTGTTTCCCCCTTACCAAAAATGATTAATTGATTGATTGATTTCCGTGGTATAGGCGTTGGCTGAGAGTTTGGATGAGAACGGTATCAAGTGGGCGTTAAATCCGGGAGATGGCGCTTTCTACGGTCCTAAAATTGATATCACTATTATGGACGCTTTACGCAGGCAGCATCAATGCGCTACGATACAGTTAGATTTCCAGTTGCCGATTCGGTTTAATTTATCTTACGTTAGGTGAGCGATTTTAATTCGGCTTTAATTTTTTATTAATTATTATATTTTAGCGAAACTGGTGATAGGAAACGGCCGGTGATGATCCACAGGGCGATCTTAGGTTCGGTAGAGCGTATGATAGCGATCCTCACCGAATCGTTCGCTGGGAAATGGCCGTTCTGGTTGTCGCCCAGGCAGGTGATGGTGATACCTATAGCGCCGGCTTTCGACGCTTACGCGATGGAAGTACAGAAGGAGATATTCGATGCCGGTTTCCTATGCGAAGTGGATACCGATCCCGGTGATACTATGAATAAAAAAGTTCGGAACGCTCAATTATCGCAGTTTAATTTCATTTTAGGTGAGTTTAGTCCCTCCTTCTCCCCTTCTACGGTTACCTCGTTTAAATCGATTTCTTGTTGCAGTTGTCGGCGAGAAAGAGCGGAGTAGATCTACGGTTAATGTCCGCACGAGAGATAATGTCGTTCATGGCGAGATATTGACTGTCGATTTGATTGAGAAGTTCAGAAGTCTTAGGGATAATTATAGTAGAACTGAAGATATATAATTTTAACGCTTAATCTATTGTGTACTTCAAAAAAAAATGTTTAATTTATATCTTTTTATATTTATGTTTCTATTAAAATCGCTCCTGATGTTAATTCCTTCTCAAAAGCTGATTGTTGATTGGCTTCTATCAATGTTACCGACGATTTGGTCGTAATAAAAGCGTTAAGATTAATTGGAGTTGTTTATTACAGTAGAGTTCCGATTATCCGAGCTAATGTGGACCAACGGTACCTCGGATAATATGGATTTCCGTTTGATTGAGAACAATGTGTTTTCCAATTTCTATATCTGACCTATTTCCTTTACAACATAAATGAATTTATTCTAAATAAAACCAGAAATACTAGACACAAAATAAATATTAATTTATTGTATAATCTTGAAAAACAATATAACTTAATAAGGCTTTTGTAAATAAACATTTAAAAACATATTTCGCTTGAACAGTGTAACATATTGAACATAATAAATCTTCTGCAAGGAATTAACTTGTTTACAGAAATCTGTTCTGGATTTTTAACTTCATTGTTGTCATCATCGTTCATCCATTCTGCTATATCATTTTCATTTAACATAGTTGAAAGATCGAGATCGTTAGCGAGGTTTAAAAGTGATTCTTTAGCTGCGTCTTGTACACTGTCAGGTTCCATTTAGTTCATGGAAATCTTATTCCAATTTTCAATAATGGGCTTGTTCAGAAAAAAAATTTTATTTTAATAATCGAAATCAAAACTCATTTTAAACTGATTCTCAAAATTTTAGATTTTTCCGTGGACGTTGAAACCCTCAAATTAATTAAAGAAATTGGACTGAACGAAAACTGGGCGTGGTTACTTGTGACGTCACACCACACGTCTGTACTATAAGTTATTCGAGCACTGCGAGCGGACTGTGTATTATACTTACCGTGTTGTCGTGTAAGAGATAAAACGCTTGACTGTTACGTTTTACTTGATTTCATAATGAGTAAGAACGTGGCATATAAATATTGTTTGGTTCCTAACTGTCCTAATACATCCAAAAATGCCCCAGAGAAATTGTTTATTAATGTACCCTCTGACATTAAAACTAGAAAAGTTTGGCAGAAAGCAATGCGTCGTAAAGTTTTTGTATCTGACAAATCCACTGTGTATTGCTGCCAAGATCATTTTAAAGTAAGATATAGTGTATTTATCTAATAAGATCATTTTATATATTAACTAGCTGGCCCAGCAGACTTCGTTCTGCCTAGAAAAGTATTGTTACGGGTACCACCCCCGCCCGTCCCGTACCGCCGCCCGTGCCGTACCACCCCTTTGTCCCGCTGGTAAAAAAAATGTCAACGTAACTTAAACATAAACGTCATAACTATCATAAAGATGGCGTCATAAAATCACTCCCTACAAAATGAATTTTCTTGATAATTTTTCTTTTCGGGGATATTTCGGGAATTTTCTTGTTTGGCCGGAGACCAGTACGCATTGGTGCGAATCATCGAAATCGGTCCAGGCGTTCTCTCTAAGCGTAGTAACGTGCGGTAGGTAACTAACGGCTTTCTCTTTTATATATATAGAAGATAATGTTGGTATATGGGGTATTTGTGAAAAATACAAGACACTTATTTGAACACCTTTTTATTTTATTTTTTATTTTTATTTCGTCTATTTGGAATGGGAGTGTATAGTGACGACTGGCTTAAATTTTCAATCGTATTATCGAATCTTAAAAGATATTATAGCGCAAAGCACCGTCTTTATAAGAAATGCAACGGTTTGCTACTGAACATCGAACTACGACGTGTGGTATGACGTCACAGGCGGATCCCGCGTTTTTATCGGAATTCGGTTTTTAACCTTTAATATCTAAACAGTGGGTTAAGTTTAAGAGCTAAAAATTTTACTAATTATTTTGAGGAATTAGCTTTACATAATAACGTAAAAAAAATCGATAAAAATCGTCATTGATAACAAGCCTATTGTCTCTTTAATGTCAGTCCAAAAGTCTGCCAACCAATAAATCACTTTGAGTTACGGTTTGATTATTGTCTTAAGTGGAGTAAAATATGCCTTAAAAGGTGTCGTCGATAGTTATTCTTCAACTTTTCTAGTACACCCTGGTCAAGAGGTTGAATAAGATATCAATCAAGATAGCTTTACGTGGAAGATTATTATCGGAAAACTTTTTCACGCTCGGAACAAATGTTTCGTAAAACCATTTTTTTAAACAAATAAGAATCCATCCTAGCATTTTTTGGTTTGTATATTGAACAGGTAAATTTGCAACATTAACATTCTTAAAAGCTCTTGGTCGTTTTGTTTTTTGCACAACCAAAAGTGTAAAGCTTATTGTCTCCAAACTTATTGCAACAAACCAAAACCGTTAATCGTTCTTTGCTTTTATTATGCTCTGGAGCAGACCGTTCTTCTTTAGAACCAAGTGTTTTTCTTGTGAGCATCTTAAAGGGTGCTACATCTTTCGTTGTTAGCTGAGAGTTTTTCTCCAGAAATGCATAGTTATCTCACATCATACCGTTTTTCTGCCGACGATCTAGCCAACCAACACTTGCTGTAAAGATGATTGTAAAACTCTAAAGCTTTTCCTTGTAAAATTGGTCCTATCTCAGTATGCTACCTTTCTCTCACGTTTCAGTTAACCAAATAAATAATGCCTCTGAAGTCTTCGCGCTCACTATGTTTCATAACCTTCCCGCTTGTATTTTACCACTACCTGATGCACTTTGTGAAATCCATTTCTCAATATCTTTACGTTTTCTCCTCCAATCCCCCACTGTCACTTCACTAACGCTCGTGTCAGCAGCTACCTTTAACTTACCTTAACTAGGTCATCCTGCCATATAGATAAGCAGGGGAAGTCCGTACGTTAAATAACGTAATATAGGAACTCCAACGGGACTGTCTTACTTATTTAGCGAATTCCCAATCACACTGACAGTTTCTCCCAATATAGAGCTTCAAATTCATCCGTACAGTCTTAGAAATTAATTATTCGATCGCTGAAGAGGTTAGTTCGATCGATAGAAGAACGGTTGAACAAAAAATAGACTTAACATGTCATTTTGCGGTTGCGTATACGTGCGGGAAGTCGATTTTTAATGAAATAGTGAGGGATGTCGATTTTCACGCACTAGTGCGGGAAGTCGATTTTTAACACACATCTTCCGAGAATTATAATTACTCTGGTAACCACGGAAAGATGATCCTAAAACATCCCCCAACATAAAATAGTCGGATAAGCACATAACTATAGAATATTGTTGTGCAACAATTAATGAATACCTGAAATCGTTAAAATTGTTGGTTGATATATGCGATTTAGAGTAGTCGTTCACATAAGACACACTCCGCTCTTATTATATACGTTATTGTATATTGCTACTTGAGCTGACGTTAAAAATAGTGTGATGTTATCGGGTTGAAAGCAAACGATATTCGGTTTAAAACGATATATTGACTAAATAAACACTTAATGCTAATAAAAACAAATGACAAGAATAACACTTAACTAACTATATAAGTACAGAATATTTATATTTCCGATTTATAATAATTTATTTATGTCTTCACGACGCGCACGCTCTTAGATCAAGACTGCCTTCCTCTGCTAGATGGCCCATTTATATATGTCTCGGTGATTATTTCTCGATCATTCTATGTCGATCTGGACAAGTTCGGGAGGATTACTCATCGGTCGCCGGTCAGGGTGGGTGACGTCATGATCACCCGTGGCGCTTACTCATCACAATAGTAATGCGGGCCAAATTATAACCAACTGACAGGAGGTGGGTCGAAGAAATGAAAAATGGTAGGGGACGAAACGGGAAGGATACAATAAAACCGGAAAGACAAAGAACTGTCGAACGAACGTCACAACACATCGCGTAAACGGCAAACATGTTTCTGGTGTCTGCACTTGCAAGGGTGACATCTAGCAGCAGCATTGGGTGATATATTAAAAGCCTTAACAGATAAGTTAAGTAAGTTTAGGTACAATTAAAAAATAAATCGATAATAGATAACGTTGTGCTGCAAGAATTGTACGTTCCAGTCTAGAAGAAACATTTATCATCTAAATATATCTATCTGATGTTGGTTCTAATAGAGAAAAACCTTCAATAAAAATTAAACGCAACCACCTCAGAATTAGCCAGATTATTTAGCGAATACTTTAGTAGTATGAATTTCGATTTACAAATAAAGTGAAACAACTTTAAAGCACTTGCTAACTGTGCAAATACAATGTTCCTTTTCCCAACAGACGAAACCGAAATGTGTAACATAATCGTGTATTTGCCTGGAAACTATCTGTGAATACTAACAACGAGCCATTAGGCGTACTGGAGGAAGTAGCAACTTCTAGCGAATTAATCAAATCTCCATCAAGGTATTTTTTATCTGTCCTAAAGATGGCGAAGCTAATTCCCGTTTACAAAAAGAGAGATCGTGAAAGTGTCGCAAACTATCTCCCCATATATCAATATTATCTGGTCTCTCAAAAATCGTTGAGAAAGTTATGTAGGTACTCGCATTCATACGATTACTTTGATGAAAATTCAGTATTTGCTAAATGTCAGTATGGATATCTAAAATCTAGATCTATTATTTCAAATTTTGCATCAGATTAACGACTTGCTGGAGGATAAGTTCGTGATAACCACTCTAATGTTTGATTTGTCTCACGTATTTGATCTGGTGGATAATGAGCTGCTGTTAAATAAGTTCAAGCGATATGGAGTTAGTGGAGTTGCTAAAGGCAGCATTGCATCCTATTTGAAGGATCGGATTCAAGTTTTAAAAATTGGTCAAAATGGTATTAAAAATAATGAATGTGGGTGTGCCCCAAGGTTATGCCTTGAGCCCCACTCTTGTTGCGTTAATGCGTTAATTATCTCTTTCTAAATCTTTCAATCCTAAAAGTATATACCAATATACAGACGATAAGTACTTCGGCAATTGTATTCGGAAGGAAGACATGGGCGTTGTCTATACAAGGTCACCGGCGTATTACATCTGCATTATCTTGGTCGCCAGTAAGAGCGGACTCCAGCGGACTCAAAGTAGTACACAGACTGCTCTAAAACTGATTACGGCGTAGGAGGTGGCATTTCACTGAACTTCAGCAAGGAAGGTCAAACATTTTTCTATATTTCCAATTACCGATTTTGGAAATTTTTTTTTTGAAACTGTTGACATCTGTCATGTAATTTATGACTTTTTAATTTTGTTTTTACCATATTGAGATAGAATAAGTAGAGAGACGCTATCATGTGGCTAAAATGGCGCAGGTCGGCCATATTGGTACACCATTTTACGTCAAATACGTAGATTCTAGTGTATAGTGATGTATGGTTGTATTATTTGATTATTTCAGTTTTTACAGTTATATTATATAATGATTATATAGCAAACTACTACAAGACATAATGGTTTCTTGTGCTCTACCTAGTTGCAAGAGTAGAAACAGTGTTAACAAGAAGAATTCGTCGAAAATAACATTTCATAGGTCAGTGTTTGACATAAAAGCAATGTGCAGGGTCGTAAGCGGACCTGGTAAGGCAGCCATATTGGTAAACCACTTAAGTCCCGTCCAGTGCGCCGTTTTGAACATACAGGAAATATGCTTCATAGCGCCTCCTTGGTATAGGTACTAGCTCAATGGTTTTTACGCATAGTTGATATTAAAATCTGTAATTGGTACTAAAATTATGAAATATGTTTGCAATTACCAGTTTTTGGAAGAAATTATTGAAAAACTATTGGCACCTCTAGGATATAATTTATTATTTAATTATGTTTAGGATCAATTGATTTTAGAATCTGTAATTTGACAGCTGTCAAATACATTAAAATAGTTATTTACTATAGGCTTACAATTTTGGAAATCTTAACTGTTTTTGTTACCTGCTAGCTCTCAACAATAGTTTGACAGTTTTACTGTAACGAACAAAATTATATAAAAACGAAACTATTAACAGCTGTCATATCTATTTTAATAGTTTCCGCGTATAAAAGGCTCATGTGTTAACTCATCACAGCTGTTAGAGATACTTTGACAGGTACTGCAATGAACAAAATTATAAAAACGAAACTGGTGATAGGTGCCAAATATATTTTAGTAGTTCTCAAACACAAAAGGCTGCTATACATTTACAATTTTGGAAATATAACAGTTTTTGTTACCTATATTAGCTGTCAGAAATAGTTTGACAGTTACTGTAATGAATGAAATTATAAAAAAAAGGAAACTGCTGACAGCTAAACTACAAACTAAAGTTATGAAACGCAACAGTTTTTACAATTAGACAGCTGTCAAACATTTTTCTATGTTTGCAATTACCAATTTTGGAAGAAATTTTGAAAAACTATTTGGCACCGCCAGGATATAATTTATTATTTAATTATGTTTAGGACCAATTGATTTTAGAATCTGTAATTTGACAGCTATCAAATATATTAAAATAGTTATTTACTATAGGCTTACAATTTTGGAAATCTGAACTGTTTTTGTTACCTGCTAGCTCTCAACAATAGTTTGACAGTTACTGTAACGAACAAAATAATATAAAAAAGAAACTGTTTACAGCTGTCATGACTATTTTAATTGTTTCCGAGTATAAAAGAGGCTACTAGATTTATAATTTTGAACAGTTAACTGATTTTTTTTTTGTTAACTCACAGCTGTTAGAGATACTTTGACAGGTACTGCAATGAACAAAATTATAGAAACGAAACTGGTGATAGGTGTCAGATATATTTTAGTAGTTCTCAAACACAAAAGGCTGCTATAGATTTACAATTTTGGAAATATAACAGTTTTTGTTACCTATATTAGCTGTCAGAAATAGTTTGACAGTTACTGTAATGAATGAAATTATAAAAAAAAGGAAACTGCTGACAGCTAAACTACAAACTAAAGTTATGAAACGCAACAGTTTTTACAATTAGACAGCTGTCAAACATTTTTCTATGTTTGCAATTACCAATTTTGGAAGAAATTTTGAAAAACTATTTGGCACCGCCAGGATATAATTTATTATTTAATTATGTTTAGGACCAATTGATTTTAGAATCTGTAATTTGACAGCTGTCAAATACATTAAAATATTTATATCTACTATAGGTTTACAATTTTGAATTACTATTTAAGTATATTACTATTACACAGGGAGTTCTGTGCATCATATTCGACGAAATAAGGGCCCAATATTACGTGTCCGGCTTTACGGGGCACCAAATTGTAACCTGATGATCGTTCATGATTCTTTTGTTTGTATTAACCTCCCTCTTGTTAAATTATAATTGAAATACTACTTTACTATATTTACCTATAACGAGGAAAACTGATTTCTGAGTTTCAGTTTGGTTGCACATCCTGTTTTTTAGATCTTTAAATCATGTTCATGACGAAATACAATGGTAGAGGGTTTTCTTGGATTTGTTCAAGGATGTTGATCATATTAGTCGTCGAATTAGTCGTCTTTCTGGATCTATCTGAAAGCGCTACCGGTATGCCGCAAGGATCAATGTTGGTTCCATCTTTGTTAGGATTACTCATTGTTATATCGTCTGTCTAGATGTGCCACGGGGAATTGTTATTTTTAACCACATCAAGGATAAATACGGCTTAATAATCACGATAAAAACGAAGCGTAAAATGAGGATCAAATCACCGATAACATATAGTAAATTATATTTGGGTTTAATCACTTTTATTCATATTATCGTTTTTTTGTTGGATTAAGTAATATGTAATTACAAAAAAAAATACAGATATCATTTCAAAATATACTTGATCACAAATTAATACTAACAATAAACAATTTTATATAAAAGTAAAACGATATACAATTAAAAAAATTGCTCCTCAACTAAGTCCTAAAATCTCATGTTCCAACGTCATCCTCGTTAAAATACCTCGTTTAAGAATAAAAAAAAATTGAGTTTCCCCCTTAAATTAATTAAGTAGATATATTTCAAATTTACAACAACATCTTCAAGCACCATTTTTAACATCACCATCCCCACCGATAAACTCCATCAAATCCATTCGCCGCAGGATACCAACGACAGGATTCTTCCCTTGTTTATTATCTAAAACACAACGTTTCATCAACCTTTTTAAATTAATACAAAAATTGATCAAACTTACGATCGAGTACTATCGCGTAAGGATCCTTTTCGAACACCCTCGAGAGCAAACCAAGCGATCCATCGACGTCGATCCTTCCAAATTTCTCCTCGGTAACGTTACTGATCGGATCAGTTTGTTTCGCAGTCTTAGCTATGAGATGGTTCATCAAATTCTCCAGCGTGGCCATCCCTTTGAATTGCCCTTCCTCGTTCACGATAGGCACAGCATCGATCTTCAAATCCTTCAAGATGCTCAACGTTTTAGCGCAAGTCGTCGATGGTAAGATCGTGGTGATGGGTGTCACCGATAATTCGGTGATCGGTTTGTCCCACCACCAATGATTGTGGATGTTCTTAATCGGTTTCAAATTCCTCACTTCCATCCATTGATCGGAGACGAATTTCGTCAGGTAATTGCGGATGCTGTCCGGTAATAGGACGACGCATCGTTGATCGGAGCGTAAATCAGCTGCCGCTTTTAAGGCGGTAGCGAGAGCTGCACCGGCGCTGCCACCTATTAATATAATAACATTGTAATATTTCGAATTATAAATGGAGATAATCAAACGTTACCGCACAGTAACCCTTCTTCGCGAATTAACCGTTTAGCCATTGTAAACGCGGCTTTATCGGTGACTTTGTACCATTTATCCACGACATGTCGGTCCAAAACTGTCGGGAGGAAATCGTAACCGATACCTTCAAGCTCGTAAAAAGTTACATCGGTGTCGTTTAGCGATTCAGGAAGGGCTAATATCGAGCCGACAGGATCGACTGAAATGACCTTGCATTCCGGACATAATTCCTTAATCTTCCTGCCAATTCCTGTTACGGTACCACCAGTTCCAGCGCCGACTATCTGTGAATGTATAAAGTTATAAGATTTTTGTAAAAAATGACACATACCTACTCATTTTTGTTACTATAGAGATAGAGTTATATGGTGGATATAAGGTTTTACTTATTATAAATCGATTTTTTGCCTACACTGAAGATGACACTGATAAAAGTACGACTCCGCTTGGAATTTGGTGAGGAAAAGGACATTAATCAATTAATTAATACAATATCAATGTTCAGAACATCATAATGAACTGTTTAGTATTAGTACAGTAAGAAATGCATGCAAAGCACTAACGAAAAAAGGCCAGTACCGAAATAGAACTATTACCAACTGAAATAGTCCTTATATATCTAGATGATAAACTAAACTTTGTGTTTAAGAATAGTTATTATATTTAAAGGAACTATAAAGTTGAGAATTCAAAATTAATAGGTACAGGACGAAGAAAAACCATGAGTGAAAAACTGGATGCTAAAGAGAATAAACCAATAAATATATCACACATTGATAAACAGTTTATTTTATAGAAATTTTTACAAATATATAATAATGGTTCTAATAATGCTTCTACAAAACACCATGTCAGAAACTGACCTACAGTATAAGGGGTGTCCAGAAAATGTTGTCGAATTTGACGAAAAATATGAAAAATCTTTGTTAATTTAAATGGAACATCCTGTATATTATTAATCAGGAAAACGTAGAATTAAATATTCTACAACTTTGCTGTAGTATTCCCTATACCTAAATAAATAATAATAAATATAATAAATAATATATAAATAATAATAAAATAAATTTATTCACTTTTTACTGTAATAGTGCATTTTTGCCTAAAGTATTGAACTTAGGTATAAGGAATGCTATAGCAAAGTTGTAGAATATCCAATTTTGCGTTTTACTGATCAATAATATACAGGGTGTTCCATTTAAATTAACGAAGATTTTTCATATTTTTCTTCGTCGAATTCGACAACATTTTCTGGGACACCCCTTATACTGTAGGTCAGTTTCTAACATGGTGTTTTGAAGAAACATTATTGCCTAACATGAAGTCCTTTTTATTTTTCATGTAGATTCAAAATAAATGATAAAAAATATAGGTTTGTATTAAAAAAAAAAAAAAACAAATTTGCTGTTATTATTTTAGGTTTGTAGATCTTGAAAAAGATATTGAATTATCTCTCTTATCAACCAAGATATTGGACTTCCGTTACCGTTCAGTACATTATGCTTATACTTTCAAATTTATGAATGGATCACTATTAGATTATCCACTCAAGAAAGAAAGACTGTTGTTATTAATCACATTTGTTGTTGGTCTCCCATTCTATATTCAGGATCGTCTAGATAAGGAAGAAATAAATAGAACAGTATAGATATGCACAATCATATCCTAGAATAAAGAAGAATGAAGTAAGATCAATAATTTCTAACAATAGGAATAATACTCGCCCTAATTGACGTAAGAAAAAAATGTGAGTCACATGGATATCCAGGACGTTTTCATCCAATTGAAAATTGTAGAAATAATGGACGTAGAGATATGAGAAACGAAGGATAAGAAGAGTTAAAAACGAAGGATTAAACATAACTTTAATAAATTCGAAGATTATGGAAGATGTTAAGGATAAGATTTAAAAAAAATGAACAAACATTTAAGACAATTAGTGGTGGGCAAAAGAGCTTTTAAAGAAGAAAATATTGTTCAATTGAATTACAATGAAGAAGAAACATCTACAGTAATAAATAAAAATTTAGGAGTATTTGCTAAACACAAATATGATAACTTTATAGATGTTGGAATCCAGATGAACAAGAAATAGAGACCCAAATAAAAAAGTTACTTATTGGGACAGATCTTATAGAGGAATCAGAATCTCCTTTTGCTGCACCAGTAACCTTGGCGTACAAGAAAGAAGATGTTCACAGTTGTGCATTGATTTTCGTGAATTTTTGATCCAAAAAAAGGCGACGTTTCTTTTTACAGATGCGAGTAACCTTGGTGTTGGAGCAGTGTTGAAACAGATCCAAGATAATGGTGAATTACATCCAGTGGCGTACTTCTTGAAGAAAAAGCACTACGTTATTGGCAACACTGGTTATTAGGGCATAAGTTCCAAGTAGTTTCAGATCATACTAGACCTTTAGAAAATTTGAAATTGAAGGCTACAATTAATGAGGAGCTGGGGGATTTGGTGTATTATCTGTCTCAATACGATTTCACAATAAGATTTTTCACCAGGAAAGACAGATCAAGAAGCCTTCCACGAATCCTGTTTTGGAATCTTTTGAGAATACAAATGACATAGGTACTTCAAATGGTAAATTTGGTCATAATAGAAGACTTAAAGCGGGATCAAGAAAAGAATCTAAGATTTTGTAGTGTTAGTTATAATTTTGTATAATTTGTTCTATTATGTGATATTAATAAATAATTTTTTTTTAAGGAGCAAATTGGTCTATAGTTACGAGGGAGCGTTTTTAAAATTCGCGGAATGGGGGATAAGGGGTGGAAATAAAAAAACCAAATTATTTTTCTTTATCAATATATTCACCTGCAAGACGGATACATTTTTCACATCTTTCAATTAATTTATTTATACCCTCATAAAAAAATGGTTTCTCTTTATCTGCAAAATACGCCGAAACTGCCTCCTTGACTTCATCATCGGCAGTAAATTTTTTACCCCGCAGCTCTTTTTTCATTGTCGGAAACAGGTAATAATCACGCGGGGCCAGGTCTGGGCTGTAGGGTGGGTGATTCACAATTTCGAAGCCCACCTTCTGCAGGGCAGCTAACGCAACGCGGCTCTTGTGGACGGACGCGTTGTCGTGCAAAAGCAGCACACCTTTCGTCAATTTTCGCCGTCTTTTCTCTTTAATGGCTTCTCTTAGTCGCTCTAATATTGAAGCGTAATATTCTCCGGTTATAGAAACACCTTTATCTTTATAATCAATCAACAATATTCCTTCCGAGTCCCAAAATACCGTTGCCATGAGTTTCCCAGCTGATTGTGACACTTTAAATTTCTTGGGAGGTGCTGTGCCCTTTTTATGCCACTGCATTGAGTCTTGTTTGGTCTCAGGTTCATAATGATGAACCCCAGTTTCGTCTCCAGAAACAATTCGACTCAATACACCATCCTTGTCTTCATTACAGAGGTCCAAAAATGCACGCGAACACTCTACGCGCTGTTGTTTTTGCGGCGGCGTGAGCATTCTCGGCACCCATCTTGCGCTGACCTTAGACATGCCGAGATGATCGTGTAGGATTTTAAAAATTGTTGTATCGGATACTCCAACCATTTCTGCGAGTTGTTTCTTCTTTAGTCGAGCATCTTCGAGTACAATTTTTTCAACTTTTTGGATAAGTGCTGGCGTGGTCACCTCAATGCTCCTGCCCGGCCTCGGGTCGTCTTCAAGGGATTCCCTTCCTTGTTTGAATAAACTATGCCACTTGTACGCCATGGTTTTTCCTGGACAAGAGTCGCCGTAAACCAATGACATCTCATTCATTATGGTCGCGACTGATTTTCCTTGCCTGGTAAGAAACTTTATAACGGCACGATATTCGATTTTTTCCATATTTCACTTTTCACTCCTGATTATGTTACTTGATTGACGATAGCTCAAAGACTAAGTGTCTCATAACAATGAAACTTCGTATTTATACTAATTATGAGTCGCTGCACAGGCCACGCCCCCAATGCGCCTAATCACCCCCTACAACCCGCTCATTCCGCGAATATAAAAACGATCCCTCGTAATTCAACGTCAGAGATAAAAAAACAGTCTAGATTTATGTGGAAAGAGAGTGGGAATAATCGATGAAAACTTACCACCATATCGAGTCTTCCTCCGCATTGTTGCAAAATTTCAGCTCCGGTGTTATCGTAATGCGCAAGGGGATTCCCCGGATTCATATACTAGAATAAATCATTAAATTCCAATAAAAAAATTTAATCTATAATTATGACACCTGATTAGGTACCTGATTTAGTATAACCGAATTCGGTATTTCCTTTCGTAATTTCTGCGCGACGGCGATCAATCCTTCGGGGGAATCGAAAGCGGCGGCGGTAGGTGTCCGGACGATTTCGGCCCCTAACGCTTTAAGTACGTTCACTTTCTCGTTCGACATCTTCAGAGGCATAACGATGATGCATCTGTAGCCTTTGACTGCTGCCGCCATCGCTAAACCGATGCCGGTGTTGCCGGATGTCGGTTCTATGATTGTGGAACCCTCCTTTAAGACGCCGGCTTTCTCGGCGTCCTCCACCATCCTGTAGCCGATGCGATCCTTGACGGAACCGCCAGGGTTGAAAAATTCGCATTTTACCACTGCAATAAGACGATGGATTAAAATCAAGGAGTCGTAATTTGTTGCTAATATTGGGTGAGCGATTCCTAATATAACTTAATACACCGTGAACGTAAATGTTTGAAGCTGACGTCTGTCAAAATGTATGCAATATCTGTGCTTAAAGTTTACCACCCTGAGAATGTCAGTTAGTTTATTCCTCTATGGCAGAACAGTTGCCACCAATTAAGACTGACACCTCACGTAGCCCTAGGAACCACCCACCCCAGAGAATAAGAAGCTAAAGGAGCAATCGCCCCAGACTTTGACGTACAGGGTTATTCAAAAAGAAAGAACAGATTTCAGATTTCTTTAACAAATCAGGCATGTCAATATAAAATTGCAAAAGTGTTGCCATCTTAAAGCAAAGATTTTCAATCGTTTGTTATTACGCGTTGCTAACATATTTATTGTAGATATGGCACAAGGTCACGTGTACTGTCATCGAAGTTTTGGTACTCGCACATTTCACTAGACGTCGCTGGTATTACTTGAAATATGAAAAAGCGCGAAATTCAGTATCATTATTAGGTGCGTTCGGTTATTCGTTCCGATGTACAGGGCGAACAAAGTCAGGTGAAGGGTGAATCATCTAAAATTTTCAGTTGGGAACACCGAGTAATTGGCAGCAATCATAGCGCGAACTAACGTGAGTTGTTGTTGTTTGACAGATTCTATAAAGGTTATACGTCAGTAATCTACAAATATACCGGAAACACGATCAAAACCGCAAGTAAATAGCGGACGGTAAGAAATGCAATAGAGAAATAACAACCAAATGACAGAAAGCACATATTTGTTCAGTGTAGCTAACTGTAGAATGTAAAAATCAAGCGAACCAGGGATTTTTATGCTACCACTACACTTCACTACTTGAGAATGCTTGCATTGTATTATAGATTTCATAATGATCTAGGACAGTATGCATTTCCTATTGTAAATTGCACTGAAGTCATTAATACTTGTTGTTGTTTTGATTTAGATAATTTTTACTTATAGTATGGTTAGTGTGGTGTGGTCGAGTGCTTTTACGAGAAAAATGAATTGTTGCGAGAGTCAAAAACTTGGAATTAAAAAATATTTTCTCTTACAAAGCTGCATGGGAGTAATTGTTTGATAAAGAACCTTTTTTTGTAATACGCTAACTCACTAGAATACTTGAAAAAGTCAGTTTGGGTGAGGGGATGAGTTTGTCAAAACGATCCTAACGTGATTGTAAACTGAAACATCGATCTCGTATCGTTAGGATCCAAAGAAGACTTATTTTTACAAAAAGATGGTGTCAGTCGGTGGGATTTAATATCAAACCCACCAAAACTATATTAGTGGCCTTCACGAGGAAAAGGAAACTCAATCTCAAAACCATCAAACTAAATGGGCAAACCATTGAGTGGAAGACAGAGACTAAATATCTAGGTCTTACACACTACTCTGGAACAACCACGAATGGGAAGTAACCAACAAAGCTAAAAGAGCCCTGATAGTTTGTAAAAACTTTGCAGGGAAAAATGCAACCAGTCTAACCACAACGACGATGCGCCTCGCAAAAATACAAAGACTGGCCTGCCTTTGCATTACTAGGGCAATGAACACATGCCCAACGGCCGTTTTAGAGGTGGTACTAAATCTCACACCTCTTCACATTTTACTGGAGAGCGTGGCCAGACAAATCACATACAGAACTGATAGGAGAAGGCCCTATCGGGCAGAAAACAAATATCTTACTAGGAGATGACCTGTCGTGGGACATGTTCCGCGATGGGATTCCGCCTTGGAAAAAATTTTATTGCGAGGCTAGGCTTCAGAAGGGAATGGAATCAAAACACCATAACGGAACTGAATAAGAATTCCATATTATGGTATAGAGATGCCTTCAGGACAACCAAGTACTCCTAAAGTTTAGGGAAGTTCCCTAACATCCTTCAGGTGGAAATACACTCTGAGAACCTACAACCAGAACAGATTCAATGACCTCATTACCATAAGCAAAGACAAACTTCGCTTATTGGCAGGAATCCTATCAGGTCACTGATGTCGGCTCCGAAGGCATATGAAAACAATTGAGCTAGCAGAGGCAGCAGAATGCCGTTTCTGCGAGGAGAAAGACGAAACCTACACTACGTAATTCAAGGGCTGTGCACCTAGGATCTTATGAAATAGAAGAGGGAGATCTGCCTAACATCGAGCCATCCCACATTCTAAATTTTCTAAAGCAGATAGGCTTAGCAAGCCAGCTATGAAGTCAAGGAACCCTCAACCACACAGCAAGAAAGGGGGGACGCAATAGACCTTCCAGGGCGCAGTGCAAATATCACCCCACAACCCTAATAACATGATTGTGATCGACGTTGTACTCTGTATGTTGCAAAATCGCGAATTATAGACAGTATAGTTTCTTTATTAATCCGTAAATTTTATGTCTATGTTATGTCGTTTCACGAAACTGTTCGATTAAAATTTTTCACAATTCACAAACGGAAAAATAAACGCGCCATTTTACGTCACTAGTCTAAAATCATAGGAATATTTTATTATCAACAGTTGGAGACAGTGTGGTAGGTTAGCTATACTGCTAACTACCGAGTGGCTATTATATGTAAATGTTCCAAGTAAATATTTAGTTGGGCAATCCTGAAACATTTTAAAAGTGAATCAATATTAATGACCTTCATCCTGTCAAAATTTTTGACACATTTGAATTAAAAAATCAGGCATGTCAACATTGTTAAGTTTTAAAGTATTTTCTTCGGCAAGATTGACGACACTGCGATAGTTTTAAATTGTACTTCAAATTGTGACAGCTGTCAGTGTGACAAACCTACATTAAAGAAGCTTAGATTTGATTATTTATTCAATATGTTGGAGTTCCAACGCAAAAAGTTTGTAATCGAGGTCGAAAATTAGATAAATAATCCAATGGTTGTCATCGTAGATCGTCACGTCAGATATATTTTCATGGCAGCCAACAATCAAGCCGACACAAAAAAATACCCTATGGTATTGCGTGGCTGCAGTAGATTTTGTGGAAAATGGCAAAAGCCCTAAAGCTGAACAAAAGCAAGTCTGAGGGCATTCGACCCATGCGGGGCCCTGATGACATTACCTACTCGCCTTCTGGAAAAGCAGAAATTCTCGCGAAACATCTGCAATCTGTTCACGAGTCCAATGCTGACGCGGATTCCGGCGACGAGACGGCTGACATCGTGGAGGAGTGCCTTCGCGGCCTCCCTGATTTAGAGGGAGAAGATCTTGCCCTCACTTCTCAAGATGAGGTAAAGTCCATCATTCAACGCCTCAAACCCGGCAAAGCTCCTGGTAGCGACCAGATTTCCAACAGAGCCCTCAAAAAGCTGCCCCTTGACGCCATCCTCCAGTTGGTCCGTGTCGTAAACTCATCTCTTCGCCTCTGTCACTTCCCATCTGTGTGGAAACACACAATAGTAGTCTCCATTCTGAAACCTGGGAAAGACCAACTATTCCCGGAGAGCTATAGGCCTATCTCTTTGATCTCCTGTTTGGGGAAGATTGTCGAATCCGTAATTCTCGCGAGACTCAGGGAAGAGTTCTTCATCACGGAAATCATACAGGATGAACAGTTCGGATTCAGAGAAGGTCATTCGACGGAATTTCAATTGTTCCGCCTGACAGAGGCGATTCGAAACGCTCTTGAACGCCGCGAGACCCTGGGCGCTGTTTTCCTAGATTTAGCCAGGGCCTTCGACACAGTCTGGCATGATGGTCTGGTTAACCCCAATCTGGTCCGCTTAGCCAAGTCGTACCTACAAGGTCGAACATTTGCCGCTAGACAGGAAGTCGCTCTTTCCTCTGGAAGGCCTGTCGCTGCCGGTGTCCCGCAGGGGTCCATTCTCGCCCCGAGCCTGTTTCTAATCTTCATGTCCGATCTCCCGAGATTTGAAGAAGGGGAAAATGCCATCTATGCCGATGACACCGCCATACACACGGCATCTACGAGCGAAGAACTGCTCCGCAACAGGCTCCAGCTCTCACTTGATGAGATCCTCCGCTGAGCCTCCAGGTGGCGTCTACACATCAATAAATCCAAATGCGTCGCTATTCGTTTCACGAAGAGGCTTAGACCGCCGCCAAATAATATTATCGTGGATGGATTTCGGCTCCCCTGGAGTCCCTCGGTATTGTATTTGGGGATAAGGTTGGACTCACGACTAACCTTGCGGGCACACGTGGGCAGATCTATTGAGAGGTTCTATGGCGCTAGGAGTTTCCTCCTTCCCCTGCTGTGCGCGAGGAGTGCCCTGTCATTGAAGATCAAAATCCTCCTGTATTTAACGTTCTTGAGGCCGATTATTACATATGGAGCGCTGCCGATCTCTAGCTTGGCGAGGACGAACTTCAAGAGGCTGGAAGTACTACAGAATAGGATGCTGCGAATGATTGCGGGGGCCCCGTGGTTCGTCCGCAATCAACAGATTCGTGACGACCTGGGGGTTCCTTCCCTCAACCAATTCATGCTTGGACTGGCCGAGAAGACGCTGGAAAGGATTGATAGATCCGAAAATCTATTGATGAACAGACTATCAACCTTGGATCCGGACAGACCACCTCCCATGATCCACGCCGAAGACGCCGCAGCATAGCATAACAACAACCGACGCAAGAACACTACAATCTATCATCTCCCTGCCTTGAAGCAGCGAAGACCTAGTTACCTATTCACCCAGCCCTTGAAGGGAGTCCATGAAGAATAAACGGCTCAAGAATCTTGTTCGGTCTTAGCAGGAGTGTGATTGACAATAGGTAGATTCGTTTGAGATTTTATTGTACTACAACCGTTCTTGCACCTACCTAATTATATGTTATTATCTTTCACCAGTCGGTAATAATTACGTTACAAATTGATATTGACATGAATTAGAACAGTGTCGTTCTACTCATTCGTCATTCACATTCTTTAAAACTAGATGTATAAATAATTTGTCGATTATTTCGGTTTCTAGAACAAACAGATACTGCAGAGAATTGTGTCATAACAAAATTAAAAAAAAAAAATCGGACGATTACTCTCAAAATAGTAACGATATTTCTTATATCGAAACAAGGTCAGCAAATAAGAGGAATATATTTCTTAATATAAAAACATTGAGTAATAATTAAACATCTTGGCTATAACGATAACAAACTCTAACAAATTTTGACGATTCAAACTTCATACACCGATATTTTCGTGGGTGTGTCGTAGCGGTAATTCGCTACAATGATTTCTAAAATAGCCATAAGCTCGTGAAACTAATTTGATATTGTGTAATAATCATCCGTTTACGTATTTACATACGTTAATGCTTATTGTGACAGTTTGTAATTTTCCATCCTATCGGTGCAATTTAAATGAAACATCCTTAAACGATTTATCATATTATAGAAGCGTCCGAATCAAAGCTGGCGATTTTCGGATTAAACTTGGCGATGCGATAGTGGAATTCCTCCTTTAAATATTGCGAAATCTCCACGGGTAATCCGCGATATAAACCCCCTATTATCCACGATCATTTTTCTAGATATTTCTAGATTCGAACTTTATGGTTATTTTTAGTATTTCTCTAGGATAAATACGGCTTAATAATCTCGATAAGAATCAAGCGTAAAATGAGGATCATCAGCAGATAACGTATAGTAAATTAGTATTTGAATTTAAGCACTCCTCATTAATATCACGTTTTTTCCTTTTTTAAGCTAATTATGGACATGATTTGCAAATTAACGGAAAAAATATACACCGTAAACGTACATATTTACTAAAGCTATCATAAATTTAGCGTGGTGCGTTTATTATGTAATTTTTATAGACGTTGATGTTAAAATTAATATCAATAAATTAAAGTAAAACAAAACTTCAGAACTAGAGAATCATCACCACAAAGGAAAAGAAAAGAACAGAAAGGATCAAGTTGAAGGACCACAGTGGGTTGTTACCTGTTCTATAGGAAAATGTGTCTCTTCAAACCAGGTTAAAAATGTTCCTTTAACTGCCCACCACATTTAATTAATTAATACTAAGTGACATTTTGGATGAACTATACAGGGTCCTGCAATAGTGCGTCGGGCTTCCATAGCTCCCTCACGAATTAAGTTAAGAATTTCATTCATTGCCGACTTAGACTGTATTATAGGGTGTATCTTAAGAAAATATTTTCAGTAATGGTGAACTTCCGGTTGCACCGGAAGTAGATACCAACTTTGTTATTTTAAACGGAACACCCTATATATTATTGCACTTTTGGATTCCTAGTTAAATTTAAATGGCACTTTGTTATACATACAATATGTATACGTCGCATCGGTTTTGAATTACATGACGTTTTTTGAAAAAAAAAAAAACTAGCAGCGTATTCGAAATTTGGAAATATCTCCGAAACTGTGAAACTTAGACAGATGAGGGTTTCAGTTTTCGCTTAAGCATGAAGGAGTATACGTCTTTTATTAGAAAACTGTTGCGTTTAAATTACATGACTATTAAATGGGGATCTGTAATTTTCGAATTCCAAAATCATGGAGATCTTGATTTTTTTAAATAGAACGGTATAGTAATTTTGACACAAATGGATGTAAAATTTAATTTTATTTCAATTTTATACAGGTATTATGGCGTCTATCTCTAACGGTTTTCGAGATATTTTCGTTTTTTTCGGATTTTCACGACAGATGCGTATTACGAAGAAACAAAGGCGGCCATGGAAAAACAAGCATGTTGTTTATTGATGCAAATTGAACACAACAAACAAACAAATTAAAAAAAAAGTAAGCGAAATCTTCAATGTTAAAATGGGCTTGGAAAGTATATTTTAATTAACATTATAAAACAAATTTTCTATTTTTTCCATTTTGTTGAAGGCATTTACCAATTCTCACTTGAAAGTACCTTTCCACAAACGTGCCGACAAATCTTTGTCGCATGTCTTGTTCAGTGGTTGGAGGTTCCCTATAAACCAATTCTTTTACATGCCCCCACAAAAAAATCTATTTTTGTCAGGTCGGGCGACCTGGCAGGCCAAGGAACTGGTCCCCTCTTCCAATCCATCTGTTTTCATATTGATTATTTAACAGGACTCTGACTTATTTTGTGGATGTTTATAGGTAAATTTTAGATTAATCTTGGTAACTCATTTATTAAAAATTCAAAATATAATTGATTTATTAAAAATTCAAAATATAATTGACTGTTAAGATGACCATTAAAAAAATGTAGGCCCACCACATGTTCTCCAACAATTCTTCCCCAAACGTTTATTGACCAGCGTTGTTGGCGATCTATTTGCCTAACTATTTTTGGATTTTCGACAGAATAATAATGATAATTATGTCTGTTGACGCATCCAATATTGTGAAAAGTTGCTTCTTCAGAAAAGAGTACATTCATAAAGAAAAAATTATTTTCTTGAACACGCAATTGTGTCCACGTACAAAACTCTGCCCTCCTCTGGAAGTCATTTTCGCACAGAGACTGGTGCAACTGAATGTAGTACGCATTAAGATGATGTTTCTTTAGAATTCTTTGAACGGACCTCTCACTTATTCCAACTTCTTGCCCTACACTTCCTTAACTGATATTTGAATTTTCAGTTTCCTGTTTTCTGTTTCTTTTAGTTAACGCTTCCTGTTTCAACAAAGCGCTCAACAAGTCTGGTATAACTGATGGCTTCTGGATGTTGCCTTTCAGGAAACCAAGTCGCATAATTTCTACTAGCAAGAAAACAGTTTTCTCACTCCCACCCAACACAAAAATCATATCAATGAGTTCTCTTGAATACTTCATTTCTTAAAAAAAAATATCTGTTTAAGTACACACACTTATTTCAGACAGGAAATGTCAAAATTTGTATCAATAAATAACAAGCTTGTTTTTCCAGGACAGCCTTTGTTTCTTCGTAATGCGTATCTCTCGTGAAAATCCGAAAAAAACGAAAATATCTCGAAAACCGTTAGACATAGACGCCATAATACCTGTATAAAATTGAAACAAAATTAAATTTTACATCGATTTGTGTAAAAATTACTATACCGTTCTATTTAAAAAAATCAAGATCTCCATGATTTTAGAGTTCGAAAATTACAGATGCCCATTTAATAGTCATGTAATTTAAACGCAACAATTTTCTAATAAAAGACGTGTACTTTCATGCTTAAGCGAAAACTGAAAACCTCATCCGTCTAACTTTCACAGTTTCGGAGATATTTCCAAATTTCGAATACGCTGCTAGTTATTTTTTTCGAAAAACGTCATGTAATTCAAAAACGATGCGACGTATACCTATTGTATGTATAACAAAGTGCCATTTAAATTTAACTAGGAATCCAAAAGTGCAATAATATATAGGGTGTTCCGTTTAAAATAACAAAGTTGGTATCTACTTCCTGTACAACCGGAAGTTCACCATTACTGAAAATATTTTTTTAAGATACACCCTATAATATAGTATAAGTCGGCAATGAATGAAATTCTTGATTTAATTCGTGAAGGAGCTATGGAAGCCTGACACACTATTGCAGGACCCTGTATAGAGGGTGTCCCAGCTGACGCGATTTCTTTGATAATTTGTTTATTTTACAGTATAGAGAAAAAAGTTTCAAATAAAAGTTGTCCCTATTTAGACGACGCATAGCTAGAAAATATTTTCAAATATACAGGGTGTCCCAATTATAGAAAAAGCGTATGTAACTTTATTATTTTAAATAGATCACCCTATATATTATATTTTTTTTAGATTCTAGATGATATTTTAAGTAACTTTTATTAAGACTTTCCTAGACCTATGTGCTTTTGTTTTCGAGAAAATAATTATTTTATTAAAAATTTTGCAATTGCATTGCTCTCATTAATGAGGTGTAGGATCAAAACTAAAAAAGGTAGACATTTTTGGTTTGCGCAAATTGATACGTCTTGAATTCCTTTACTATTTCGTATATTAACATGTACGGATCCTTTTGTTGACATACAGTTACTGGCGCCAACATTTGAAAACATTTAAATGCCAAAAACTCTGTTTTTTTTTAATGGGACACCCTATATCTGTTTAGAGGGTTGGATGTGAAATTAAATTCTCTTTCTTTTGATATCAGAATGTACCCATTTATCTTCAACCGTTTTAGAGAAAAATGTATATTTCTTCTGCTACTGTCGAAACAGACCACTTCAATTTGCACAAAGTAGGCTACGTAACAATAATATTATGACAGATATATTTAATAACCGTTTGTACCATTTATAATTATACAATTATTTTTAAATGATTGTTTAACATTTCTCAGCATGATTGGGCTGATTTCTTGAAACGCCCCAAGATAATTCACTAACACATATATCTTCTCAGCTGAATTTTGTCACAAAATAGAAAGTAATTACATTTTTTATAAAATGATTGGGAACAAATGTTATCATCCTTAGAAATTGCTTTATAATACAAATTTAAATTAAGGTTATTACTTATGTATAATTATAAATGGTACAAATGGTTATTAAATATAATATCTGTCATAATATTATTGTTACCTAGCCTACTTTGTGCAAACTGAAGTGGTCTGTTTCGACAGTAGCAGAAGAAATATACATTTTTCTCTAAAACGGTTAAAGATAAATGGGTACATTCTGATATCAAAAGAAAGAGAATTTAATTTTACATCCAACCCTCTAAACAGATATAGGGTGTCCCAATTAAAAAAACAGAGTTATTGGCATTTAAATGTTTCCAAATGTTGGCGCCAGTAGTTGTATGTCAACAAAAGGATCCGTACATGTTAATATTGGAAATAGTAAAGCAATTCAAGACTTATCAATTTGCGCAAAGCAAAATTTTCTACCTTTTTAAGTTTTGATCCTACACCTCATTAACGAGAGCGCTGCAATTGCAAAATTTTTAATAAAATATTCATTTTCTCGAAAACAAAAGCACATAGGTCTAGGAAAGTCTTAATAAAAGTTACTTAAAATATCATGTAGAATCTAAAAAATATATAATATAGGGTGATCCATTTAAAATAATAAAGTTACATACGCTTTTTCTATAATTGGGACACCGTGTATATTTGAAAATATTTTCTAGCTATGCATCGTATAAATAGGGACAACTTTTATTTGAAACTTTTTTCCATATACTGTAAAATAAACAAATTATCAAAGAAACCGCGTCAACTAGGACACTCTGTATATAAAAAAAAACAGCAACAACAAAAAATAGAATAATTAAAATGCTAGAAATGATATTAATTATTTTGTCGTGCATGCTTGCATCAACACAAGCTTTTAGTGCTTATTGCAATTGCAACAACGTAGTGCATTGCATATAAAACAATTACTAACTTCCGGATAAATTTACTTTTGTAAAGGAAAAAAAAGTGTTTACTCTTTTGACGTCTGTTAAAATGTCGATGCAATTATTCTGTTTATTATAACTTCCGGAAAAAAAATACGCAATATAAATGTCTTCATTAAGATGATATTAAAAACGAACTAAAAATATAATTCCAATAGTATTATAAACAGTTTGAAAATATTTGTAATATATAAGTAAATGAAGTTATAGATAGACTTGTTTCTAATTTCAAGTCTAAATGATGCCAACAACTTGTCAAAGTAGACATAATACACACCTTAACGTAACATTTTCATCAAGTTTGTATCACTGTAATTTGGCAGCTATAAATAAATGTCAGATCACAGTGATACAAACGTTTACAATTAAAATTTAATAGTAAACATTTTCTTTTACTCGTAAAGAAACATCAAGGAAGATACTTCAGAAGTTTGGGTTTTATGCACGCCGTTTTGTGACGTAACACAAGAATTTCTCGGGCACTTACTATATTTACATAACGCACGGGAAAGCTGTATCTAAGGTTGAAAATGCAGCGTGATGCAGTTATTCTAGGTCAGGAAACGAGTTTCGTTGGAGAAATCTTATGTTTAGAATGTTAGGTACTTATTTATTCTTTGAATTTTAATTTCGAACGAGTAGCATTTCTGTTATAGCTTAAATTATCATTCATAAAGTTTAGAAATTTAATCTTTTTGACGTTGGTTACGCTGTTTTTTTGACTTAAGATTTTAAAATTTTAATAAAAAGTTCATACATCATATATTTTCATATTTGATTCTGTTGACAGTACAGTTCTAAATTCTTTTTTCTATTTCGCGTTGGCAAACGAGCCCGACCAATCCATTTCGACATGGTTTTTTTTTAACATTTATATATAGGTTGGTAGTATCGAATACAGACATAAGCTAACCCACCCTCAGCTGTCGTTTTTCAAAACTGTCACATTATAAAAAAGCTGTTAAAACATGACAGCTTTAAAATGATAGAAAGAACAGCTTTTTCATTCAAATTTGACAGTTCTAACGCTGCAAAATACTTCCGATAGCTGTAAAATTGTGTTATTAATAACAGCACTTCTTACAGTTTTGACAGAGATTGATGACAGCTGTCAAACTGTTTTCTGCTTCGCTATGTAATTGTTTCATACTATATAGGTATGAATTTTAATGGCATTTAAGATGCTTCTAATAACTGTCAAATTGTAAAAGTAACATTTAAAAATCGCAACTTTAATCAGCTGCTCGTAATAGTTGCAACAACTGTCAAAATCGCGTGCTCAAGCATCGACACAACCTCAAGCACGAACTATAAATATGACCCTAAGTATTAAATTATAAAAGCAGCTGTTTGGGGAGTTTTAACGAGTTTAACTGTCGAATATTTTTAACGATTAACAATTTACAAAATTATAAAAACATCAACTTCTTTCTTTATATTTGTTAGCTATTTATATTTGGTTTTTTAACTGTCGAACTCTAAAATCGCTTTTATTTTCTTATTATGACAGCTGTCAAATTATAAGATATGTTTTTTTTACGCTTTTAATGGGTGTAACCGTGAAAACGTATCTGATAGCTTTCAATTTATAAAAACAACATCTTTCTTTCAGTACTGACAATTCTAATACAGCAATAAACTTTTGACAGCTGTCAAATTGAAATATCGGTAACTTCTTTGCAGTTTCAACGCATGTAAGCGTTAGTTTTGTTTTTCAATTTTAATAAGTTTCAAATCACTTATTTTATTAGTATTTTTAACAGCCCTCGAATAATAAAAATAGGATATTTTACTTCAGATTTGACACTTCTAACATAGATCCATATATCTGACAGCTGTCAAATTGAAATATGGGTAACTTCTTTACAGTTTCAACGCATGTAAGCGTTAGTTTTGTTTTTCAATTTTGAAAAATTTCAAATCACTTATTTTATTAGTATTTTTAACAGCCCTCGAATAATAAAAATAGGATATTTTTCTTCAGATTGGACACTTCTAACACAGAACCATATATCTGACAGCTGTCAAATTGAAATATCGGTAACTTTTTTACAGTTTCAACGTTTGTTAGCGTTAGTTTTGTTTTTCAATTTTGATAAATTTCAAATCGCTTATTTTATTAGTATTTTTGACAGCTCTCGTATTATAAAAATAGCATATTTTACTTCAGAGTTGACACTTCTAACACAGAACCATATATCTGACAGCTGTCAAATTGAAATATCGGTAACTTTTTTACAGTTTCAACGCATGTAAGCGTTAGTTTTGTTTTTCAATTTTGATAAATTTCAAATCACTTATTTTATTAGTATTTTTAACAGCCCTCGAATAATAAAAATAGGATATTTTTCTTCAGATTTGACTTCTAATATCGGTAACTTTTTTGCAGTTTCAATGCTTACGCTACTTTTATTTTCAATTTTTAAAATCGCTGATTTTATTCCTGTTTTTGATAGCCCTCAAATAATAAAAGTAAGATATTTTTCTTCGGATTTGACAATTCGAACGTTGCAAAATACTTTTGACAGATAGAAACACATTTTGGCGGCTTTTTTATTTCTGTAGATTGGCAATATTGATTACAAACGTCAACCAGAGCTAACCTAAGCTGTCATCTGTCATTTAGGATATCATGGAACAGATTTTTTTATAGTAGAACACGTTTATGTATTTCTTTTGGACGTGTTTATTTGCATTTTTATATACATTGATTGTTTATTTCTAACACACATGAACGAATAAATTTTATCCAAATTCAATGATAACCCGAACGTCTTTTTTAATCACGTTATACTCGTTATATTATTAACATTGCATAAATATTAAGATTAGTTCGTTTTGTAAAAATACACAATGAATTATGCAAACTAAAACACGTATATGGGTAAATGTATGTATGTATTACATACGCACATTATACTATATCTGTAAGCTGACATAACAAAACAACTTCTTACGTTCATATTATTACTAAAGAGAATAGATAAGTGAATGAATAGAGCGTTTCTTTTAAAGTTCTTATCGTCACTCTGTGAATGTTATTTGGTTGTTTATTTTTATTATTTTTTCTTTCTGAGATTGTTGAGTTATGTAATTATGTAATTAATGATCGTCGTGTTAAATGAAGAAGGACTTACACATCTCGCACTTAATCCCTTCGCTTTGTGGTATATGATTGAGACGGATCAGGGGGTATTCCCTACGGCATACAGGATATTGGGCATTATCTTTCTCGGAGGTTCCCTGTAACATTAAAGAAACTCGTATAATTTTTAATATTAAATTAGATTAGTGTGAAGTGTGTTAAAGGCGATGTATCGATAAATTCTTTTAATGATGAAAACGTGATATGAAATGCTGATATAAGATAAACACAAATTTCATCATTTAATCCAAAATCAGGTACTTAAAAAAGATGTTTAAAGTTTGTACATATTAATTTTTTTGTTTATATAAATTTGTATGATTAAATCGTGTTGTAATCCAATTACTCCTGTATCAATTAGCAATATGAATTCTCGACGAAGGTGCTGCAATTTTACGACCAACGGTTTGAAATGCAAATCAGCTAATAGAGCACGTGCAAATAAGCTGATGAAACTATCGCACGTTATATGTAAATTGATTAAGAATTATTATTTTTTTTCGTATTTCATTATGGTGATAAAATACTTGGACAGAATTTGTTATCGTATTAGATAGTGATTGATTCACGCGATGATTCTTTTGCGTTGCTTAACTTGAAGGAATTAATTAAATGTGATTATTACGACAGAAAAAATGACGTGAAAATCTGATGCAATACAAAAAAAAAAAATAAAAGCAATTCCAACTTATTTTCATATAGTTTTATTAACTTGTTATGAACAATGCATCATTTTTATTTTAACGACATTTTTATCCGCAAACTTCCAAGTTAGTTAACACAACATAGATTTCTTGTGTGACCTTAAATTTATCGTTCTATTTAAAATTGAAGAAAAAAAATAAATATGTTCGTTCAATTTTCGATGACCTAGAAGTAGAAACGATAGTCAACAACACCAGACAGATATTTACATTAAATACTATGCAAGCAGGTCATAGTGTGATCTTCAAGGATGTATTAAAATTATGGATAATTCGAGATAAATTTGTGTTGAAGTACATAATTATAAAGATTACCGTCGACTTTAAAGGAATAATAATAAGAAAAAAAGAATAGGGAACAGGACATATGTTGCAAAATCAAAATGTGATAATACCATCGTGAATTATAAGCAATGCCTTATCGATTAATCCATAAATTTAATTTCTACGTTAGGTCCTCTCACAAACCTGTTCGATTAAAAATTTTGACAATTTAAAACGAAAAAATAAACGCGACATTTTTACATCATTAGTCTAAAACTATGGAAATATTTTATTATTAACAGTTGGGAACATAAATATTTGAAGTAAATATATTTAGTTCGATAACCCTGAAAAAATTTTTGGTTGGAATTACTTAAATGAATCAATATTAATCACTTTTTATCCTGTCAAATTTTTGACACATTTGAATTAAAAAATCAGGCATGTCAACGTAAAGTTTTAAAGTATTTTCATTAGCAAGATTGACGACACTGCTATAGTTTTAAACTGTGACAGCTGTCAGTGTGACAAACCTAAATTAAAGAAGTTTAGATTTAATTATGTATTCAATATGTTGTGGAATATAGTGGAGCTTTTAAAAAATTCTCCAGACATTCTCTGGAGAGAATTGTCCGGCCAAAGTACCGAATGTTATGTCCACCAATATACGCTTATATTGGTGTTGAATCATGCCTAGCCTGATGGTAAAAATATACTGCTCCTATACAAGAGGGTAGGTGTTTAACCGATTTCAGCACATTGGCTTCACTAAATCGTTCAGGTGCACATCTTCTAATAGACTGAGCTCTCTTTCGGTCATAACTTCTAGTTTAGCTTCATCTCTGAATATGATTCAGTGTTAAGTGTTCGCTACATCGTCGGTGTTAATTTGGGCTTCCTAATGACCCGTCTGCATTTCAAAACCAGACGATCGCTTTTACATCCTGTAAGCTCGGATATATTTTGAATCCTCGTTTACCCATTTACTATACAATAAATACTAACCGAAGAGAGGAATAATTTCAGGTAAAAGGTCGTCAATCCGCACCCTCTGAATTTCTTAGAAAGAGATATATTTAGGAACGGTATTTAAATAGGTATCATAAATCATGCTGTTCGAAGCACACAAAAAGTTAAATTTATAAGGTGTCCCTCATAAATTGGTCCTTAGTAAAAGTAATCGTAAAGGAAGAGAAGGCAAGAATATGATGTTCTGCATATGCAATTGAGAGGATATAAAAGCAGTTAAAGATAAAATTAAACAACTACAGACAGGAAAACAGAAACATAGAAGGAATGAAAAAATAAAAAGAGAACAATTGTGACAACAATAATGAATAACAAAGAAAAAAGTGGAAGAAGCTATATTAAGATGAACATTTTTTCAAATCATATAGATTTATTTTGCTATATATTTATTATTTATTGAGATATAAATGTTTAAAGTTTCTTTTTTCAGCGGCCAATTATTGAAGTACACAGACTACTGACGTCACCCAATACCATGAGTATTTTCTTGGGTTGGCTAAATTGCATTTTCGGCGTAGGTATATTTCTTTTTCAGTTAGTGGCTACCGTGAAATATATCTGACGTGACAATCTATGATGACAATCATGACATTATTTATCTAATTTTCGACCAGTTCTGAAGTAATTACAAACTTTTGACGTTATAACTCCAACATATTGCATAAATAACCAAATCTAAGCTTCTCTAATTTAGATTTGTCACTGACAGATGTCACAATTTGAAGTACAATTTAAAACTATTGCAGTGTCGTCAATCTTACTAAAGAATAGTTATTTACGAACCAAGTGAAATCATATTTCGCGAATGAGTGACCAGTTTAAAGCGGACACGAATTCGCGAAATGTTTCACGCACGAAGTTTGTACAATATTTTTTGTACGAGAACTACAATAATAATACATATTGTTAAAGACGTTATCGTTTATGACCATATTATTAAGGTTAGGGATTTATGATTTTAAAATGTCACTAAATCAATCAAGTTCCAGGAAGTACCAACTTTACTTTTACTCACTCGTGCTTAAAGTGACTTTTTACGCACGCAAATCGAATCGTGAAATGACAGGTTTTGATAAGCGAGTACAAAATAGTAACGTGCCATCGAAAAAAAACATAATTGGTGTAGGCTATGTAAATGTTTTTAATCGTTGCTTTAGCCACTACCACATAATGACATGTATTATTTGACGTTTTAGTGTAACCAAAGCATTCCAAAGTTTATAACCTCAAATTAAATGTCAAGAAATAAATGTCATTATGTGAAAGTGGCAAATGCATTATGAAAAGAAGACCCGAGTGCCAGACGGAGTAGACTCACGTCTTTCCAGGGAATTTCTAATCTCCTCTGTAACCCTGAGGAGTTGATACTCAGTTGACAGTCCTTACCTAAAACCAAACTGCTCATCCTGCAGGATGTTCGTATCGATTATTTTATCGCGAGTTTCGAGATATTGGAGAGCAAACTTATTGGCCTATAGTTTTGAGGGAAGAGACTGTCCTTGCCCTTCTTTTGTATTACCCGGACGCGGGCATGCTTCCAGATGGACGGGAAATATCTCAAACGTAGCATGGCGTTGGTCATTAATATTGATTCACTTAAGTAATTCTAACCTAAAAATTTATCAGGGTTGCCGAACTAAATATTTACTTCAAATATTGATAGTCATTCGATAGCTACTGTTCCCAACTGTTAATAATAAAATATTCCCATGGTTTTAGACTAGTGACGTAAAAATGGCGCGTTTATTTTTCCGTTTGAAATTGTGAAAACGACATAACGTAGAAATCAAATTTATGGATTAATAGATAAGGTATTGCTTATAATTCACGATGGTATTATCATATTTTGATTTTGTCACATATGTCCTGTTCCCTATTCTCATTTTAAATGCCCTTTCCACACTTCTAAACGGATAGATGTGGTTTGACATATTAGATGCAAAACGCTCTGTTTGCAGGTTGGCCAACAAAAATCGTTTTTTAGGGGTCATGTGTGTAAGTTTGTTGTTTGTCTGTGGTTTGCAGTGTGTTTTATCTTTTCAAGACGTCGACCAAAGCAACTGCCTGATCACCCTACATGCGAAAGTACAGGAAAGTCTGGGTTTCGCTTACTATTATGCAACTCTAACAATGCGCTATATTGTCACTCTTTTATTTAAATGTTGTAATGATAAACTTCCGAAAAGAAGAATATTGGTTTTGGGACGTCGAAAACTGATTGATGATGAACAACGACTTCATAAGCTAAAAGCTACTGCCTTTTCGAAGCTTTTACAAACCTGTGTGTGTCCTAATTTGGAAATCTTTTCTTTTGATTGTCAGAAAAACCTAGAATTACCCAAATTGGCGGATCAAGCTTGCTATTTTAGTCAGCAACTCAACTATCATAATTGTATAATAGAAAAACTTAATCCGTCTAATGTTACCTCGTTTTTATGGTTCTCCTAAAAAGCTTCAACTTGCAGAATATAATTGACAAGATACTCCTGTTTGCAGATGGTTGTAGAGGTACGGTAGTTGCAATGATTTGTTCTCGGTTCTTAAAGGATGCACCAGAAACAGTGGAGGTTGGTTGGCCATTCATTTATGCCACCAGATAGAGTTTTCGAATCTGTTCTTGTCACATCCGAAGAATATGATGATATAATAAGAACGCATTCATTCATTTCAAAAATTAATGATTGGCGACTTTTAGATTGGAAGACAGAAGCTAAAACCGTTCTGAAGGTAACCGGATCGTGGCAGTTTCAATTTGCAAAAGACTTGCTTTCACATGTTCAGCAAAGAGTAACTCATTTAATCACACTCACTTTCTGGGGCTCCATCTTGCTGTAACCACATATATTATGTGCTTGGATGTTTAAAAAATGCCAAATGCGTTTGGGCGTTGAGATGTCCATCAAACAAAAGATGGCCCCACTACATATTCTTCAACAATTCCTTCCCAAAACATTTATTGACCAGGGCTGCTGACGATCTATTTCTTGAATTTTCGACAATGAACGATAATTATGTCTGTTTGACGCGTGCAGTGTTAAAAAAATGGTTTTCTTGGAGACGCGATTGTGTCCATTGTGTTTGCAAAACTCTGCACTCCGTCGAAAGTCATTTTCACTCAGAGGTTGGCGCAACTGAATGTGGACGTAGCTGGTACTTCTTTATAATCCTTTGAGCTGACCTTTTATTTATTCCAACTTCTACCCCTTACACGTCAGTGACTAGTATTTGGATTTTCTGTGAATGTCAACAAAAGACTGTCAATTCATTTTCCTCTTTTGTTGCCGTCTTTATTGTTTCTATTCAAAGCTGGCTTAAGAAGTCGGGAAACCGAGTCAGATAAACTCTACCCTCACCCAATACTCAAAGATTATATTAATGAGAAGCAGCTGCGATTGATTTTTTTTAGTTAGGCTAAGTTTAGCGGGAACTATTAGGGTCCAACATGGGGGTTGGGCCAATCTTAATCCGAAGATATTTTTCTTACTTTTCAACAAAAAAAAAAAAAAAAATTCCTTTAACGTACGGTAATTCTAGATCAACACCTTATAATAAATCTAGACGAGCAAGGATCTTCAAGGAAAGTCCTTTGAAGAACAATATTTTTTAGTTTCAGTATCCACTGAAATGTCGTTTGAATGAAAGAGGCATCAAAATTTGACAAAGATAAAGGCAGAAGTGAATCCAGATGTTATTAAAAAGTACATACATGAATAAATAATCTAGGAGACGTTTTACAGACGACCCTGTCTGTCAATTGGGGTGGAAAATCGCCCTGATGGTACTCAGAAAACCGGAAGGAATTATTATTATATTATTATTGTTTTTAAATTAGTATATAAATGCTTGTTGTTATTTTATAGATGTGTTAAGCTTTAAAAACTATTTCCATCTACTGACACGTATGGGTAAAAATCAAATATCACTAAAAAAAACAATTTAAATTATAAAATCCTTTCGATTCATTTTTCATCGAATAAATACGCTGAATAATGTGGGATAATACCGATAATCGCCCACGAAATTATTAAGCAATGCGATTAACGGATATCTTTGTAACGGGAAAGGAAATTTCTGATTAAAATTATGCAACGTCTAGCCGAATTTATCCGCGATATATAAATATATATTATTTAAAAAAAAATGACGTCGATTTTCTGACGCAATATAAATTAAAACAATAAATTTATTAATTAAAAAGAAAAATACTTACAGGGGTACTTTAGTATGTGGACTGGTGGATGGATCCGCATCTTTAGTCCACGTGCACGCGGAAGGCTTGTCAGGCCGTACGAAATCAGCCATGGTAAACATTTTCGTATCGATTTTCTCCGTCCAATCTCCGCGAAATGAAATTTCTGTTTAAATAAAAAAACTGAAACACTAAGCGAGCTGTACCTGTTCCCGTCTCGATCTGATTTAAATGTTTCGAATGTGGGTACGACTTGTACGTACTGCAATGCCTGTCGAATTATGTTATTTAGTACCGGTTCATGTTATACGACGCGATCGACGCGATCTTAACCTGCCACCACTAAAATCCAGTATCCAGTAGGCGACCAGCGACGACGAATCAGTAGCGTTCCTCGGTAATAATACTCACAGCACACGATAAAATAAAACGTTTAGGTACTATAGTTGTGTGTGTACTAGATTCAACGCACTTCTACGTGCAAGAACTGGAATGTTACCTCTTCGAGTTGACAACCGTTTTTAAAGATGGTTTTGCGGATTTATCTTTAGCACGTGTTGCCAAAACGCACAACGAATAGATCTACTACGTAACAGTAAATACAACATCTGAAAATATCTCGGGACGATAAGCGTATAATACGCGATCTATGTATTATACGATTTTCCTAGGATTGTTATTAATATATAATAAATCATGCATAAAATTAAGCTAATTAATTAATTAATTACTACTATTATAGACAAATTTTTCTGTAATTCAATTAAATGTGACAGGGCATTTTTTGTGTTGGCTTGATTGCAATTTCGTAGTACATTTCTTTTTCAGTTATTGGCTACCTTGAAAATATAGCTGACGTGACAATCTATGATGACAATCATGACATTTTTTATCTAATTTTCGACCAGTTTTGAAGTAACTTTCGATTACAAACTTTTTGCGCTGTAACTTCACAACATGTTGAATAAATAATCAAATCTAAGCTTGTCTAATTTAAGTTTATCACTGACAGCTGTCACAATTTGAAGTACAATTTAAAACTATCACAGTGTCGCCAATCTTGCTACAGAAAATAGTTTAAAACTTTATGTTGATATGCCTGATGTTTAAATTCAAAAGTGTCAAAAATTTGACAGTGTAAAAGTCATTAATAGAGACTTATAGCAGATCAAGAGCTGTTGCAGAATCGCAGAAGAGCTAAGAAAATGACCCAAAGAACTGGCCACCCTGTCGATATAGCACATGCAAACGCCCTCTCTAGGGAACTAAGGACCTCTCTAAGAGAATTCCGAGAGGATAATTGGTGGAATAAGGTGTCTTCCCTAGCGACTGACGAGGCCTTAAGCTGAACAAAAACAAGTCTGAGGGCGTTCGACCAATGTAGAGCCCTGATGGCATTACCTACTCCCCTTCTGGAAAGGCAGAAATTCTCGCGAACTATCTGCAATCTGTTCACGAGTCCAATGCCGACGTGGATTCCGGCGACGAGACGGCTGACATCGTAGAGGAGTGTCTTCGCGGCCTCCCTGACTTAGAGGGAGAAGATCTTGTCCTCACTTTCCAAGATAAGGTAAAATCCATCATTCAACGCCTCAAACCCGGCAATGCTCGTGGTAGCGACCAGATTTCCAACACAGCCGTCAAAAAGCTGCCTCCTGACGTCATCCTCCAATTGGTCCGTGTCGTAAACTCATCTCTTCGCCTCTGTCACTTCCCATCTGTGTGGAAACACACAATAGTAGTCTCCATTTTGAAATCCGGGCAAGACCAACTATTCCCGGAGAGCTATAGGCCTATATCTTTGATCTCCTGTTCGGGGAAGATTGTCGAATCCGTAATTCTCGCGAGACTCAGGGAAGAGCTCTTCATCACGGAAATCATACAGGATGAACAGTTCGGATTCGACGGAATTTCAATTGTTCCGCCTGACAGGGCGGCGATTCGAAACGCTCTTGAACGCCGCGAGACCCTGGACGCTGTTTTCCTAGATTTAGCCCGGGCCTTCGACACAGTCTGCTGTACAAAATGGTTCGTGGAGGAATTAACCCCAATCTGGTCCGCTTAGCCAAATCATACTTACAAAGGTCGAACATTTGCCGCTAGACAGGGAGTCGCTCTTTCCTCTGGAAGGCCTGTCGCTGCCGGTGTCCCGCAGGCGTCCATTCTCGCCCCGAGCCTGTTTCTAATCTTCATGTCCGATCTTCCGAGATTTGAAGAAGTGGAAAATGCCATCTATGCCGATGACACCAGGCTCCAGCTCTCACTTGATGAGATCCTCCGCTGGGCCTCCAGGTGGCGTCTACAAATCAATAAATCCAAATGCGTCGCTATTCGTTTCACGAAGGGGCTTAGACCGCCGCCAAATAATATTATCGTGGATGGATTTCGGCTTCCCCGGAGTCCCTCGGTATTGTATTTGGAGATGAGGTTGGACTCACGACTAACCTTGCGGGCACACGGGAGCAGATCTATTGAGAAGTTCTATGGCGCTAGGAGATTCCTCCTTCTCCTGCTGTGTGCGAGGAGTGCGCTGTCATTGAAGATCAAAATCCTGTATTTAACGTTCTTGAGACCGATCATTACATATGGAGCGCTGCCGATCTCTAGCTTGGCGAGGACGAACTTCAAGAGGCTGGAAGTACTACAGAATAGGATGCTGCGAATGATTGCGGGGGCCCCGTGGTTCGTCCGCAATCAACAGATTCGTGACGACCTGGGGGTTGCTTCCCTCAAGCAATTCATGCTTGGACTGGCCGAGAAGACGCTGGAAAGGATTGATAGATCCGAAAATCCATTGATCAACAGACTATCAACCTTGGATCCGGACAGACCACCTCCCATGATCCACGCCGAAGACGCCGCAGCATAGCGTAACAACAACCGACGCAAGAACACCACCATCTATCATCTCCCTGCCTTGAAGCAGCGAAGACCTAGTTACCTATTCGCCCAGCCCTAGAAGGGAGTCCATGAAGAATAAAAGGCTGAAGAACCTTGTTCGGCCTTAGCAGGAGCGTGATTGACCACAGGAGTGACTTTTATCCTGTCAAAGTTTTGACACATTTGAATTTTAACTCAGGCATGTCAACATAAAGTATTAAAGTAAGATTATATATAATTTGACAAATGTTCCTGTTCCTCATTCCAAGTGTACATTTAATATTTGTTTAAAGTAAGTATTTTCGATAAAATTAACATAAAACGAAAAAAGGTTGTTTTGTCAGTTGAATTAATAAAAAAGTTGACATTTATAATTTTAAAACGGCCGGTGGCGACCTCTATGTAACAACGTCTGAACTATTATAGATCTCTCTAACTTCCTGTATTACCTACTCACAACTTTCTTATCACGGATCGGATCTATGCTAAATTTTATTGCAAAATTTCGTTTTGGTGGGTTTTTCGCAAAATTTAAACTGTAAAATGCGATACTTTCAATCCGACTATCTCACATTTTAAAATTTCCTCCTATATTAGCGATAATTACTTGAATTTTGTATTCAGAAAACATTTATATGACATTTGGCGTACTTTACGTTTCTGAAAGATTGAAAACATCGATATTACGTTCTTTTATTGACAAATTCCTTCTAAAATTGGGTGTAAAAAAAATATATATATTAGCGCCCTCCATATTCATAAGGTGAAACTAATAATTTACAAGCCGAAAAAGGAATCTGTAATATCGATATTGGATGATTTCATCTGTATAATTGATCTATCGTCCCACAGATAACACTTCTTGACAACTTTCATATTAGAGCTTAGATGGTATTACATTTCAACGTTCGCGATGTTATTTTGATATATATATATATATATATATTAAAATAAATAATTAAAACAAAATTGAATGTTTAGAAATTAACCATTAACACAAAATTATAAACAATACCCCTAAACGATATGCATTTATATTAACGTCAGCGTTAAAGCGGTTGCCTATACAACAGGAAGTGTTTGGAATGTCAATGGTTGACAATGATAGCTCGAAATAATTGATTCTATTCCATAAACTATTCATGCTGCTCGTATGATTATTGTTGTGTAATAATAATCCTCTTAAACATTTCGTTAAGTTTAATTTTAATTTTGAAAATATATCTACATATTAAGATAAGAAGTCGAAGTCGGCGTTCCCATTTGACGTCCCGTCATTTCGACAGTTTTGTAGTGAAAATCTGTTGTTTGTGTCATCATCATTCTGACCGTCCATTTCGCAACATTGGGATCTTCAACAAATTTCCGTTTAAATTGAAAAAATAGATAATTATGTTTATACAGTCCCGTGTGCATGCGCTACCGCATCTGTGATTTGAAATCGTAAGTGTCCTCCCCCCGAACGTATCCATCACACGATATCATCCTATCAGAAGAAAGGAGCTCCCACAACCAGCGTATTCACCTGATACGCGAAATTCTCCGATACCTACCTCGGCAACATTTCAATGGGATTGTCGTGCGAACAAGATCTAACAGGTAAATATTGAAATTGTATTGATGAGTATCCCTTAACTTTTCTAATTTCTTTTATGTACTTCAATCTTTACGTTCATACTGTATGTAAGTTTAGATTTAGGTATAGAATTGTTCTTATAGTGTGTGTGCGTGTTGGAGGCAGTCTGGAAGTCCACATCAGTGATCTGTTGGCACAATTTAGCTGTAGCTATCATCTTCCTTTTTTGTTTCTCTTGACAGGGGCCTGTCTGCTCCTTCTACTTAAAATTTTTGATTGAAATCTTTAACTGCAACTCGCCATTATCTGTTAGCTCAAAATGGCTTGAGCTTGCAGATTCTGATTTGTCTATAACGATTTGATAAGACCCTGCATGGCTTGATTTATATTTCCTTCCATGTAATCACTCTAGATTTCTGAAATAAGAATGGCAGAAGTGAACGAAAGACCGCCAGATCCATGAGCTGCAACAGATGACTACTGTGTGGAAGGTAGCTTGAGAGCTGTTTGCTTGTGCAGCTTTAATATCAAGATGGGTATTGTGCCCGTCAAACATCAATAAAATGAGAGGTTGTGGAGGAAATTAGTTTTCAGGTGGGTTCCACTGCTCCCAGATCGTCTTGCCTTTAAAGACTGCTGGTGGTGGTAATCTGTCTCTATGAAGGCCTGTTCTTTTGATTTACGATGGTCGGTACAAATATTTGTTTCATCTACATATGTACCTGTGTAAGAAATGTGTTGAGGTTAGGCATGCCATTATGAAAGAGTTTCTTCCGGGACGTCTCTTGAATCCTAGAAACCAATCTTCTCCTGAAACATTGTTTTTAAACGGAGTCTTCTATGGGAATAACTGTTTACCTTCATAGAGTGTGCCGCTTTTTTTCCTCGATAACCTTTGGTATGGTTTAGAATATGCCTCCCCCCCCCCCAGATTGGTGATCCCCATTACCCCAGCTTTTCCGTTTATCTGGGGTAAGTGGGATCACATCGTTATCAGTTAAATTATGACAAGTAACGAAAACGTAACCTTAAAATCCAAATCGACACATAATCCATACAGGATGTGTCAAGTATTTCTTAATACTTTCATCTGCCTGCAATGGAACAGATTTTGCAACCACAAAATTACTTCAGAAAAGTTTTGCACACAAACTCAACTGAACGACGCTCTGTTGAGATGGCAAACATAACCTTGAATCATTTTAAAAGTGCTGCTGCCAAAAGAACATAGAATTAATAGATTACTGTGATCTCATTTGCCCCAAAATCCCTCTTACCCCGCTCAATCCGATATGTGCGTTAGATATCTGTCAAATTTAGATGGTTTAGCTTTGCCTTCTTCACGAGGGCTTTCTAGCCTCAATCTGGTTAGTCCTTGGCATTGGCACAAAGATGGATTGCGAGGTCTCTTCTTCTCTGTTTGACACATACTTGGGTCAGTAACCGGGTTCACGTGAGATCTGAGGCTTTTAATGAACCTTAGAATTAATCTGGGATTTTCGTCCTGGATGTGTCAGCAGGCGTTAGAAACGGGCTCCTGAAGTGTTGGTGTCGAGTATGACTGGCAGCAACACGTTTACACAAAATGTGTTCTACCGTCTCTAGATCTTTTTGGCATAGAGAGTGCGGATTTGATCTTCAGCTTTTCCAAGTTTATGTAGGTGGTAGTTCAGGGCAACATGACCAGTCAGAAACACTGCAAGCTGTCGAAGGCCTCCTTTGCTGAAAGATAGCTGTCTCAGGCGATCCTGATAACATCAGTGCCTTCGCCTGCTTTTGTCCTGGCGTATTCTGGCCTTTATGTTGTCCTCTCATGCTTTAGGTGGCTCTTTTGCAGTCCACAACAGGGATAAGGTCCAATGAAAGGCATTTTAGTTGTTTCTTTGGCAAGCTTATCTGCCGGACTCGTATGTGTTAGGCACTTACAGATGATTTTTGTTTTTCTCCCCGCTCTGGTCAGCTACCAAATGAATCTACTGGCGCAATAAATTTGATAATGCAATTGTGCATCCTACTCGGTCATCAGAATTTTGGCACATCTTTCGGCTGTCATGTTATGACTAGAAAACCCTCATCCACAGATTGTTTTTGTTTCTCTCAATCTGTTTCTGTCAATGACAGATATTAATCTATGTCATTATCTACTTGTGCGGCACATCATATACAGCCTGTTGTTACCGTAGATAACTCAACTACTGTTAAGAGATATGATACAATGTTATAGAAAAAAAGATATTTTGATATTGGCGTACTTTAGAGCACATCTACGAAATTTGATACGTCAAGGAATACGTCAGTATAAATTATTTTCTCGGCTGAAAAAAACATAAAATGACTCCGTATAGAATTAAATTAGTACAAGGTTTAAGACCTGGTGATTTTGACAGGAGGAGGTTCCTATTTTTATCAAGGATCGCTTAATCCAGAACGATATGCAGACTTTCTTCTGATAGAATTCGAAGATTATCTGGATGATGTACCGCTAGAATACGTCGTAATATGTGGTTCCACCAGGATGGAGCACCTCCCCACAATGCACGAAACGTCTGGGAGATTTGAACTGGCAAGTTTGGTGCAAAATGGATAGTAAATGGTGGCCCCTATTTTACGATTTTTTTGTGTGGGGTTTTCTCAAACAACAAGTTTATGTTACTTGTCCACAAGATCTAGACGATCTTCAAAATCGTATTCGTATGGTATGTGGCCAAATAACAACTACACGTGTTACAAAAAGCAAGACGAAACTTAATAAACAGATCTCGAGAATGTATTACAAACAACGGAGGTCACTTTGAACAAAAACTTTAAATTTGTGAACTGAAATGTTAAACTTAGATTACTTATTAAATTATTATTACTTTGTTCATGTTGGTCTTCATTTGTTTCACCGGCTAGTTTTTCGAGTGAAGCTCTAATCTACGTAAGGGCACAGTTGTTATTTAATTATCGATTTATATCTTTAATTTATTAAAGAAAAAAAGTTAGTTAAGTTAAAAATAAGTGGTTTGATGAGCACTGCAAGAGGGGGTTAGAGTACAGGAAAAACACTGTACGTAGGTTAGCTGGCAATGAGGATAACAAAAAGGAGTATCAAGAAGCAAGTTGGACAGCAAAAAAAATATGTAGAAAGACAAAAAGAACGAATTGATACAAGTATAAGTATGGTGGAAAAAACAAAGAAAAAAGATAGAGAAGGGCATTTAATAGTTGATAAGGAAGGAAAGTTTAATGGGTTCGCGGAGTATTTTGAAGAATTGTTAAACAAGGAGGAAGGCGATATGAGGGAAAGTAACTATGAATCAGAAGAAGAGCAAGGAGATACAATAGTGGAAGCAACACCCACAAAGGAAGAAGTGGTAGACTATATATAGAGAGGGAATATACGACAATAGATTAGATTTTTATTATGAAACAACTCCAGGAAAATGCGCATGAACAAAATATAAGCCTACACATGTTTTTTATAGATTATAAACAAGCGTATGATACGATCAGGAGAAGCAAAGTGTACGAAGCGATGGAAAAACTATTAATACCAAAAAAGTTGAGGAAATTAATGCGAATGACGCTGAGAAAAACGCAGAGTAAAGTAGCACTGGAAGGAGGGGTATCTAGAGCATTCATGGTAGAGAAAGGTTTACGATAGCTATCCACAGCACTCTTCAACTTAATACAGAAAATCATCCTAAGAGGAAGCGGGGAAAGAGCTGAAACATGTGTTCAAATTATTAGAATAGAAAGCAAGAGAGTATGATGGTGATGGAAAGAGGAAGTACAGAGTAGAGAAGGTTAGATCAGATTAAATACTTGACGAACCTGGGAGACGAGGAAAGGGAAATAAATTAAAGATAATAGCAAAAGGAAGCAGAGCTGGAGGAATCATAACAGGGATGTTACAATCGAAAGACATATCGCGAGAGTAGCAAAAATAAGAATATATCATATGCCTGTGAAACCTGGACTATGAATAAGAAGGAGGAGGGTAAATTAGAGGTGTGGGAGCGCAGAATCCTCAGGAGAATATACGGGCGAGTCAAAGAAGGCGAAAGCTACAGAAGAAGGACCAATAAGCAGTATTGTATAACCAACCAAATGTAACACAAGTAATCAAGATGCAAAGGGCGAGATGGCTGGGGCATATACAGGGTTTCCACGGCCAAGTGGGACATAGGGAGAATACATGTAAAATCGGTTTTCGGTGAATATTATCTCCCTAATACTACTTCATGCAAAATTAAGGGCCGCATATTATAACTGGGTTAACAATGAACATTTCCACACTTTAGTACAAAGAAAGCCATTTTAATATAGCCAAAAAAATGATTATTTTTAAACCTATTGTACGTGAATTCCTAATAAGGCTTTTAACACGTTAGTTAGAGCAAGTGGCCGTGGCGCAGACGTTCACGCGACGCGTTAATAACTTAAGGCACAGATTGTTTATGATTCGTCGTTAGTAACAATTAAAAATCGGCACGTGATCATTTTTGTTATTGTAAAAATTATTCATTATTTACCTTAATCCTCAAAAAATCGATTTTATAGTCTTCAAAATCTCTGATTTTTGTAGTGTTATTGAATTTGTAGCATTATTGTTGGAGATAAAAAATAAAACTAATCTGCCGGGATTCGAACCCTAAACAATCAGTTCATTTGCGTTATTAAGCCGTCGCGCGAACCATTGCGCCATGGACGCTTGCACTAACTCACGTATTAAAAACCTTATTAGGAATTCACGTACAATAGATTTAAAAATAATAATTTTTTGGGTTTATTAAAATGACTTTCTTTGTACTATGATTGTGAAGATGTTCATTGTTAACCCAGTTATAATATGCGGCCCTTAATTTTGATTGAAGTAGTATTAGGGAGATAATATTCACCGAAAACCGATTTTATATGTATTCTCCCTATGTCCCACTCGGCCGTGGAATCCCTGTATTTGTAGGTAGAATGACGGAGAACAGATGGGTGAAACGAGTGCGAAAGGGCGGAGAAGAGGAGGACCGCGAAGAAAATGGCTGGATTTAGGACAGTGGGACCAAAGGACTGGCAGAGCGAGTCGGAGGATAGAGAGAAGTGGAAAAGAAGAGTGAAAGATCTCGGAGCCAAAGGCCACTAGTACTGTAGTGCTGTATTATTACTCTCTTATATATCTTTAGTTTATTAGATAACTGTGGCATGTGTTATATCGTTATGAAGAGAATTTTTTACAGTTTTAGAATATGTGATAAAATTGAGTAATACATTCTATTTAAAATTTTGAATGTAATGCTCAATTGTTTTTTGACTAAAAAGCAGATTAAATGTAGAACTAGGTACTTTTCTTCTATAAATTTTGTCATATCTTTAACAGTAAGCGGGGTATCTGCGGTGATAAAACCAAACAGATTGTATAGAAATGTGTGGCTAGAAAGTTGTGGATAACTTCAGCTAAATCGATGCGATGGCGAGGCTAAACCGTCCATTTGATAGAAAGGGTTGAGGACCTAAGTAAGTCCACAGGATAAACTCATAGTTTCATTACTTTTCAGGAAATCTTCATTCATTTCTACCGAATTCAAAATTTCGTCAATATATACTGACTTCCAGAAAAATTGCAACACCTAGAAGCTGTTTAACGATTTTATTGAAATTTTCAGAAAACGTCTATTTCTATGAAACAAAGTTATGATTAAGTTTTAAAAACAAAAGAATAAAAGCTTTAAAAGTTTTTTCAATAATGAGTTGCTCCGCCACGATTTGTAATGCACTCATCTAGACGCCTTGGCATGCTATTAATCAAGTGATCTATAGCTTATTGTGGTATATCGTCCCAAGCTTATTGAATCCGTTGTTGAAGATCGTGTAAATTATCTGGAGGGTGCGGTAAATTACCTATTCGCCTACCAATCATATCCCATACATGTTCAATGGGCGACAAATCAGGCGACCGAGCAGGCCATGGGAGAACGACAATGTTAGATTCTTCCAAAAACCGTGTTGTAGCCCTTGCCGTATGAGGGCGCGCATTATCCTGCTGGAAAATGGGATTTTGCAGCCCCTGAAGATATGGAAGGCCAACTGGTTGTAGCACATTAGCAATGTAACCAGGTGCGTTAAGGTTGCCGTCAATAAAGACCAAGGGTGATCTGCTACCATAACATATTGCACCCCATATCATAACTCCTTGAGTGAGGGCTGTGTTGCGTTCCACAAAAAATGTTGGATTTTTACGTTCTCCACGCATCCGTCTGACTCTCCTACGACCATCGTGGGCCCACAAGCAAAATCTGGACTCGTCACTAAACACAATTTGATGCCATTCCTGCGCCCAATTAACCCTTAAGTTGCCCCACTCTAGTCTGCGTAGACGGTGAAGTGGTGTAAGAGGAAGACATATGAACGCAATCCATAAGATCTTATCCGGCGATAAACAGTTGACATTGACATTCTGAGTCCTGTACCTCTCATCCAATCATTTGCAATTGATCGAGTTGTTGAAAATCTACCTCCTGTGGCCAAAAGTCTTAAGCGACGTTCTTCGCGATCTGTAGTCCTTCGAGGACGTCCAGATCCACGGCGACGATGTTGAACCCCTTCCTCGGACCATTTGGACCAACACCTCAATACCGTTGAAACATTTCGGTTTACACGACGAGCAGTTTCTCTTAGCGAAAGTCCGGCCTCTCTCATACCAATAATACGGCCACGTTCAAAATCACTTAATTGGACAAAATGTTGATGTTGACGTACTCTCGGCATTGTTATCAAGTGCAGAATGAAATTGTTACGTAACAACAACAATTTGCAAACTTCACAGTTACTAAATGGTCTAATACTTCAAATTTATAGTTACTATGTGCTATGGAAGCAACATGCAAAAAAAACTACTGGCTAGATTTTATTCAAATTTTAATCATCAATTTGTTTAATGAAAATAAACGTTTGCTGAAAATTTCAATAAAATCATTCGACAACTTCTATAGGTGTTGCAATTTTTCTGGAAGTCAGTATACTTTGTCGTGATGAAAGACGAGAAATATAATTGAAGAGAAATAGAATACTCGTTTCAAAACAAAATAGGTATAATTGTTTATATTTTGTTTATTTTTTTTTTGTTACAGGTATATAGATAAATTTTAACAAAATCGCCATCGCGAATCAGTCAAATTTATACTACCTATAGATGTGTGCGGCGTTGCAAAAATTACGAGATGGAGGAGGGACGGCGAATTCGAAGGTCGTAAATAAACACGTGATTACCGCGTAAACACTATACATACACAATCCTTCTATTTCGTTTCAATTTTTCTAAAATAGAACAGTGTCGTAGCCGTAGATAGAAGAAAGTGCATCTCGTGCAGGTGCACACCCCGTCGCCGGATCTTTTCCCGTTCTTCCGAAATAAAATTAATTAATTAGAAAAAAAAGAATCGAAAAGATTTGATATTTTTTTGTTACTTTATTATTGTACATATCTGGCGAAATTAGGCGTGTGTTGTTGTGTGTGCGAGTTGGGTGGGGATCGCCGGCGATTCTACACTATACTGCGTGTCGTGCACGGTGCCCAGTATCTAACCTGCGAGCTGTCAGCGACGCAAGTGGCAGGCAGGCAGGCAGTAGCAGGAAAATACCGGAGTTTCGCCAGTAGCCAGTAGTTGTAGTAGGGCGTCGTGGTGTTACGCCAGTGTTTTTGTACGCGTCGCTCGTCGGAACTTTGAATTTTTCGTATCATCATCATCATCATCAGAGCGGAGCCCCACACACACCGACACACACACACACATACACACGATATACGGCTCTCTGGGACTTGCCCCGTTATCATCGTGCCGTGCACATTTTAGTAACACAGCTTATCCGTTGCTCGTTGGATCGCCGCCGCGGTGTGTGCGTGGTGAGAGTGTGAAACGCAAAGGTGAATTAAATATATATTTAAAAAAAATAATAAAAATAATTTCCTCTTTTTATCTCCTATAATACGCGAAACGAGTTTAGTCTAGTCGTATATATTTATATATATATAAACATATATATAGAGTGTTTTAATTAATGGACATCACGATAATATTGTTTATAAAGATAATAAATTAAAATATAATCGTATTATACGCGTATTAGTATGGCTGCTGATTCGGGAATGGATACATGTCCATCTCCAGAGATAGCTGATTCGAGGAAGAGACCGCTGGATGGTGAAGATGAGAATGGTGATACGAAACGTTCGCACTTCAGTAATAATTCAGGTAAAATTTTCTCCTATATTTTCCCCCCTCCCCCGTTTTTTCTCTCTCGTTCCGTCTCCGTTAATTAATTAATAATAAATAAAGCTTGAATTTGTCAAAAATTTTGCGGTAAAATGAAGTTGCGCTTTTTCCGTTTAATCTGCGAAAAAAAAAAAATTTCTCACATCCCTCTGATGGTGCGTTATGAGAGCGGTGTTGCAGTTGGTGTATGTACACAGTCAGAGCGCTGTCTGCTCCGGCTAGAACAACCTGGTGGGTGTGTTTTAAACGCAGTCCACACAGAATCTAGTGAACACCAGCATGTTTGTGGCGTCCGCCGCGTTATTGTTGGTATTATTGCGACGTGTCGTTCTCCTTTTAGCATTACACACAGTTCGCTGTTAGAGCCCCTGTATACGTCCGTCCATATATTTAACGCCGCAGAAATAAATTTAAAAAAAAGGGGAAACGAACGAACGAAAAAAAAAAAAAAAAAAAAGAAAGAGGAACACCAACTTCTCGTCTGTATAATATAAAAACCAATAACGAGACGACGAACATATGTTCGTTACCTGCTGTATATAGGAGCAGTATTCGGAATTGCGTCGCGATCTCCGTTAGCTCTATAGACACGCTGTGCGCTCTGCTTCTTCTTCTATAATACCTGGGCCTTCTCCACTATTAAATGATAAACAATCCGGATACCTACCTCGTTGACAGTTTGTTGTGCACGTTATCTATCGGTGAGTTTGCAGCACTCTCTTAAAACAAAAAAAAAACAATTTTTTTTTTTTTTTTAAATAAAATCATGTCTTTTGCGTCGACTTGGTCAACTTGCGAATGATAATTTTTGCACTGCATATACTATAGCATCTGTCACCTCCCCACCACCGCCGCCGCCGCCGCCGCCACAGCGTTATCTTTTAGATAATTTTATCTCATCATTCTTGTGCTTCACGTTCATATATAAGCGAATCATCATCATCATCATCATCATCGCCATAATTTTTTGTTTTTGCAATTGCGTGCGATTCTTTCACGTTTCATGTCATCTTATGTGTGTAATGTAAAATGTGTATACGTCAAAATTTCCGTATAAAGTGCCACATCACGTTGCTATGTGTAGAAATGTTGCTGTTGCTATAATACACCGCCGCAGAATTGACCGATCTACGATAAAAAAATTTATGTTGTATGTTTGCGTAATGTTATATATTATACGTATGCGTAATTTAATTTTTTTTTCTCTCTCTCTGTGTGTTTTAATATTTTCTAAACGTCTTGTTTAGAACGATTGTTATAAGTACTATATTTAAATTTAATTAATTGTTTAAATGTTAAGGTATGAGCGGGATAAAAATGTGTTGCCATTGACTTGACATACATTTAATTTTTTTACGATCTACTAACGATTGCTCGTTAAGCGATTAGGTAATAATTCTACCTCACATGGATCAATGAGTATCTAGTGATGTGTTTTTTTTTATTGCATACAGCGTGTTCTTCGTCGCCTACTTAATCCGATTATATAAAATTAAAAATAAAGTTGCCCTTTCAGACATTTCATTTTTTTTCCTGTAACTTATTTTTATATAAAGTTATTTTTTAATTGAATCGTTAATTACTGAAACAACTTAAGTCACTTTTTATAACTTTTCAGGAAATAATTAATTAATAATTTAATGTGAACATTTTAATAATTTACAAACCCAGGTTTGTACTTCAGGTATTATACGAGGGAGCGTTTTTATATTCGCGGAATGGGGGATAAGGGGTGGAAATAAAAAAACCAAATTATTTTTCTTTTTCAATATATTCACCTGCAAGACGGATACATTTTTCACTTCTTTCAATTAATTTATTTATACCCTCATAAAAAAATGATTTCTCTTTATCTGCAAAATACGCCGAAACTGCCTCCTTGACTTCATCATCGGCAGTAAACTTTTTACCCCGCAGCTCTTTTTTCATTTTCGGAAACAGGTAATAATCACTCGGGGCCAGGTCTGGGCTGTAGGGTGGGTGATTCACAATTTCGAAGCCCACCTTATGCAGGGCAGCTAACGCAACGCGGCTCTAGTGGACGGGCGCGTTGTCGTGCGAAAGCAGCACACCTTTCGTCAATTTTCCCCGTCTTTTCTCTTTAATGGCTTCTTTTAGTCGCTCTAATATTGAAGCGTAATATTCTCCGGTTATAGAAACACCTTTATCTCCATAATCAATCAACAATATTCCTTCCGAGTTCCAAAATACCGTTGCCATGAGTTTCCCAGCTGATTGTGACACTTTAAATTTCTCGGGAGGTGCTGTGCCCCTTTTTATGCCATTGCATGGAGTCTTGTTTGGACTCAGGTTCATAATGATGAACCCAAGTTTCGTCTCCAGTAACAATTCGACTCAATACACCATCCTTGTCTTCATTACAGAGGTCCAGAAGTGCACGCGAACACTCTACGCGCTGTTGTTTTTGCGACGGCGTGAGCATTCTCGGCGCCCATCTTGCGCTGATCTTAGACATGCCGAGATGATCGGGTAGGATTTTAAAAATTGTTGTATCGGATACTCCAACCATTTCTGCGAGTTGTTTCTTCTTTAGTCGAGCATCTTCGAGTGCAATTTTTTCAACTTTTTGGATAAGTGCTGGCGTGGTCACCTCAATGCTCCTGCCCGGCCTCGGGTCGTCTTCAAGGGATTCCCTTCCTTGTTTAAATAAACTATGCCACTTGTACACCATGCTGGTTTTTCCTGGACAAGAGTCGCCGTAAACCAATGACATCTCATTCATTATGGTCGCCACTGATTTTCCTTGCCTGGTAACGAACTTTATAACGGCACGATATTCGATTTTTTCCATATTTCACTTTTCACTCCTCATTATATTACTTGGTTGACGATAGCTCAAAAAAAATTATGAGTCGCTGCACAGGCCACGCCCCCAATGCGCCTAATCACCCCCCTACAACCCGCTTATTCCGCGAATATAAAAACGCTCCCTCGTACAAGCGAAATAACGATCTTCCATTTGTTTTAATAAACTCAAAATTCGAATGTAGGCTTTCACGGCCACTGTTCCATAAAGATGTATCTTTCGGGTATTGCCGTGGTTGATGTAAAACAAACTTGACGTTTCGCTGATCATACTGTCAGCTTCTTCAGAAGTTCTCTAAAGACTGATGTTGATGTCTTCTGCTCCTCGTTATATACCGAGTTCCTGTTCCGCTCCAGTGATGCGTATCCGTTCCAGTCCGCTGAACCGTATCCGTTATCGTTCTCTGATCCGTGTCCGATGCTTCTCCTCGATTCATGTTAGATGATCTCGGATGCGTCCTCGTTCCTCTTACTCAATCTGTATCCGTCTTCTCGGTTGAAGTTGTTCGGATTCTTCATTATTTCCAGGGATTCTCTCACTATCCGTGGGTAGTAGTGATTGCTTTTGGCTAGTATCTTCACGTCATTGTAGTCGATTACGTGACTGCTTCCGGTGTGGTAGTGTTCAGCTACTGCAGATTTTCCACACTCTGCGATGCCCTTTCACTCTGCACTGTATACTGCGCCCGGTTTGTCCAATATACGATTTCCCGCACTAGCATTGAAGTTCGTAGATGCCTTTAGCTTGTAGTCTCGGTATGGAGTCTTTGTTGGATGGAAGCAGTTCTTTTATTTTCTTGACTGTGCTGAACCTGACGTTGACGTTCTTCTTCTCCAAGGTTTTCTTCAGCCTGTCCGTGACTCCAGCAATATATGGCAGGTGTGCGTATCCTGCTGGCTTTAGTTCTGAGTCATCCTTCTGTTTCTTTTTGGCTCCGGCTAATCTCCGAATCTCCTGAGGTTTGTAGCCGTTCTTCTGGAGTGCATCTTTCACATGTTGAATTTCCTCGGTTTTGTTGGTAGCATCACTAATCATTTCCGCTCTATGTAGTAGTGTAGTGACCAGGGATCTTTTCTGTTGTGGATGACGATGTGAGGTTGCGTGTAGATATCGGTCCGTATGCGTCTTCTTGCGATATACTCCATGTCCCAATTTTCCACTGTCGTTGCGTTCCGAATATAGAATGCCTCAATAGAAACGCTTGTCATATCGAGCCATTTAAATAACATATTTATTTATGTTATTGTTATTGTTGTTCTTATAATTTTTCTATTGTACCTTTTATACTGACTTCCAGAAAAATTGCAACACCTAGAAGCTGTTTAACGATTTTATTGAAATTTTCAGAAAACGTCTATTTCTATGAAACAAAGTTATGATTAAGTTTTAAAAACAAAAGAATAAAAGCTTTAAAAGTTTTTTCAATAATGAGTTGCTCCGCCACGATTTGTAATGCACTCATCTAGACGCCTTGGCATGCTATTAATCAAGTGATCTATAGCTGCTTCTGGTATATCGTCCCAAGCTTCTTGAATCCGTTGTTGAAGATCGTGTAAATTATCTGGAGGGTGCGGTAAATTACCTATTCGCCTACCAATCATATCCCATACATGTTCAATGGGCGACAAATCAGGCGATCGAGCAGGCCATGGGAGGACGACAACGTTAGATTCTTCCAAAAACCGTGTTGTAGCCCTTGCCGTATGAGGGCGCGCATTATCCCGCTGGAAAATGGGATTTTGCAGCCCCTGAAGATATGGAAGGCCAACTAGTTGTAGCACATTAGCAATGTAACCAGGTGCGTTAAGGTTGCCGTCAATAAAGACCAAGGGTGATCTGCTACCATAACATATTGCACCCCATATCATAACTCCTTGAGTGAGGGCTGTGTTGCGTTCCACAAAAAATGTTGGATTTTTACGTTCTCCACGCATCCGTCTGACTCTCCTACGACCATCGTGGGCCCACAAGCAAAATCTGGACTCGTCACTAAACACAATTTGATGCCATTCCTGCGCCCAATTAACCCTTAAGTTGCTCCACTCTAGTCTGCGTAGACGGTGAAGTGGTGTAAGAGGAAGACATAAAAATGGACGATATGAACGCAATCCATAAGATCTTATCCGGCGATAAACAGTTGACATTGACATTCTGAGTCCTGTACCTCTCATCCAATCATTTGCAATTGATCGAGTTGTTGAAAATCTATCTCTTGTGGCCAAAAGTCTTAAACGATCTGTAGTCCTTCGAGGACGTCCAGATCCACGGCGACGATGTTGAACCCCTTCCTCGGACCATTTGGACCAACACCTCAATACCGTTGAAACATTTCGGTTTACACGACGAGCAATTTCTCTTAGCGAAAGTCCGGCCTCTCTCATACCAATAATACGGCCACGTTCAAAATCAGAGCATCATCTTCTAGGTCGATGTTAAACATATGCATATTCAGTCTGCAATGACTGGGATCAACAGAGCTACTATCACTTTGACAGTCTTCCTGTCTGTACTCAGTATAGGTCTTTAGTAAATTCAGGCCTTTGACTGTCTTTGTCCTGGTGATCTTTTCCACCATTCCTTGGACCTGTTATATGTCCATTCGTAGAGGGTTTTTTTTTTAAGTTGCGATTCGGTGATGCCGAAGGAAGGGCCAGCTCCTATGGAAGGCCTTGACGAACCTCGTCTGCGTGGCTGGTGCTCAGACCAAAGTTAATTTCCTTAGGGTGCCCAACATACTTTGGGCTCTTACGCAATCGCTTTAAGTACTGCCCGAATGTCAGAGTAAATAGCGACTATTTTGGTGGTTAGTTTCAGTACTTACATTTCACTTGTGACAGATGTCAACGAAGTAAGGTTAGTTTTAAGTGGCACAAAAGTTAGTAAGTAAGTTAGTAAGTCCACAATATCTTGCGATAGCGTAGAAGGAAACTTTCCACGGTCCTTAAGAAAAATCGCTGGCGTTCTTTTTCTGGTTAACAATCTAAGTTGGCATTTTGACATTTAAATGTCAGCTAAAAAAAAACGAAAACAAAAATCAAGTCTCAAGCCCATCTTCTGAGGGAATATCAGTTTCATCGTCATCAAAAGCTGTTCGTCTGCTATAGGAGATCTTTTGGACATGTTTTTTTTTGAACACTGAAATGTATTTGTTGATGTTGCTTTATCATTGACTCACAGTGCCCACAAAAGAGAATCTACAACATCGTGTAAGAAAAAGAAATAAAACTTTTGAATGAATCTATCTAAATACTGACTTTTTTTGGAGAAAAATCTGTTTTGTATCATATTTACACGATCGCATCGTGCACGTTAAATAATATTTCAATTAACATATTTAATCCAAATTTAGAATATGATGCATTTAAATAGCACATTAAGCGCACTTATGCATACACTTACATATTTACATAATTGTTTATTTTATCCTGCACAAAAAAAAACTGTTACCTTCGACCTTAATCGTCATGACAAGGACAGCTAAGCATAATAATAACATTAACAATATCCGAGAGCATTTTATATAATAGTTTATTGCAATTATTTGTGTATATATTTATAATTTTATCAATTATATGTATAAGTTTTCACACTGATATCGAAGCTGGTTATTCGCGCAGTTCCTTGTGACTGATCATCGGTTGACCTTGTTTTGTTTAGTAATTGACGAGCACGTGGTTTGAGGATGTGCATTTTCTTGTTGTTTAAGCATCGACTATCGCGCCACGGCACACCAATTCGTTTAAAATTGATTATATTATCGATCCCAGCTGAGATGTTATGCGTTTTTTTTTTACCATAGTAACAAGTGAGATTCGTAAGAAGTCGTAAGTTTTGTTTTGTTCAAATGTGGTAATACCACAGACATGATCGTTGGGGATTACCGTTCTTATTAATATGTGAAAATATTGTATAAGTAGTAGTGGACATATTGAAACGTTTAATATGTACGAGGGCGACCTGAAATGTTTCCTAAATTGATGAGGAAAATACAGGATTGGTGTGGTTTTTTATTTTTATCCTGCAAAATAATCATCTCCTCATTTGAGGCAAAAATCGCTGGGGGCTAAGTCCAAAAAACACACTCTTAAACAACAACTATTCACAGTAGACGTCTGAAATTTTGACATTCCTCCAGACTCTTCCAGTATCTGCGTTCCTGTTGACCAATTCATAAAAATCTGCGAATATTCTTCTTCTCCTTTTGCAAGAAGATAATTTTCCATTGTAGGATTCAACTTGTACCTGGTTAAAGCTTATCAGGAGAGATTTTGCCAGGGTGCTTTAATGTAAAGGAATGTTTTATGAAGCTATTAATATAGGTCGTACAAGTGACAACACCATGAAATGGTTGAAGTTGCTCTTTTCTAGGAACTCCACCTTCTGAGGTCCAACATTCTTTTGTAATATTTTGGCCAGTGATTTCTAAATGAAAATATTTCTTTAACAGTAAATTTTTTTTTTGAACTAGTTATTATCAGCTCTGTAACTGTATGGACACTAAAAATTCGTTCGTGCCTTTTCAAATTTCGTTTTATCATTGAGAAATCTCAGTCACAAGGTAAAAATGAATGGCCTGATAGGGGAAAGTAGTGTTCAATTTTCTTAAAACGCTTATTATCCGTGAATGACAACATGAGTCTTAACCAGAGAATGGTTTTTGTTTTGGCCCCAGCACTCGTCACTGAATAGATGGAGTTGATCGTATTTGTCACCATATAAATATAATCTAGCAGAAATGTTTGATTGTAGTAAAATACTTCACTTGCATGGTCATTCTTGTCTTCAGAATCGCCTTTTAGTGCTGAGTAAAATTTCTTGCTATTTCTCCAGCTGCTACGCGTCCAACGTTTTAGCTCAAATGGCTGTTTTTGATTTTAATATTTAGCTTGCTCATAAACAGAACAGACATCGACTTGAGTTCTGTCAAATGAGAGTTTAAATTGAACTGAAGAATTCTATAAACAATGCATACATTATTGTTAAATTCAAGTCAGAACTAAGATATCTAACTAGGGAAACGAGGCGGCCGATGAGCTGGCCAGACGAGGCCTTTCATAGGAGCGGCCCCTTCCTTCGCCACTACCAAATCACAAATTAAAAGGTCCATCTACGAATGGTCACAAAACAAGTCGAAGGAATGGTGGGAAAGATCGCCAGGACAAAGACAGGCTAAGGAGTTCCTAAGGGAACAGAGGCCTAAGTTTACTGAAGACCTACTGAGTAAAGACAGGAAGACTGTGAAGAATAGGCATATGTTTAACATAGGCCTGGCAGAAAATGCTCTTTGCAGATTCTGTCAAGAGGAAGAAGAAACCGCAGTTCATGTTCATGTGCCACTGTGACGGCCTAGCGAGGACAAGGTTTCTAGTAATGGGGGTAGAGAACCCCACAGCCAACGGCTACACAAAAGAGCCGCTCTCAAAAATGATAAGTCTGATTAAGAAGCCGAAACTAGAGAGCGTTCTCTAAGGTAGAGGGGATCACAATAGACCTGTAAAGGTCGCGGCGAAATAGGCCCGCATGCCACCCCACTCCTAACCTAACCTAACCTAAGATATCTAACTTCCTTGCCACTAAAATGACTTTGCTTGACAGGGAATGATGACATTCGATCGTGAAGACATAATCTAACTTGCTCGTTTTTACTGGCTGGTTCACCTCTAATATCCCTTGGGGTTTGACCTTGAACGCTAAGTTGTCTAATACGTTTTACTCCTTTATGTATGTATAAGTTTTCGGATATAGCAAAAACCATTACCATCCTCTCGCGTTTCGTAGCCCTTTAATTGCAAAGTGCTGGTTGTCTTTCAACCATATCTTACATCTTAAATATGCTTACATCTATATTCAAGTCCCTTAAGCATTTTTCGCAGCTTTCTTTATTGGCTCTTGGAGTATCTTGATTAAGAAATAATTGTTTGGATAAGTCCTCCTTTGATGCCTCGAAGGAGACTTGTTAGTTCCGATTCCTGTTCGCTTGTTTTCCTTAAATTTTTTAATACCTGGGTGAAATCTTCAAATTGTTGGATTACGTTCTGTGCCTGAGCCCTTGACGATCCGGGAATCGAAGGGTCTTCCGACATCGTTGGGAATTTAGGGTGCTTGTTCTGGTTGCTACTATTTCCTTGTCTCTATAGAAAATTAGTTTTTAATTGCGATAACTTCCGGATTTTTATGGGTCTGTGTGTCATATGTCAGTAAATAAGTCATCGATGTGGCCCCAAGTATGAATCTTGTGGAACACCTGATGACTTCACAGAGGACTAACAACGATGAGCTCAATCCAAAAATAGACAATTTTTTTTTAAGTAAAATGCCGTGATCTATAACACCAAATGTACGATTAATACTGAATCTTATTTGAAACAATTTCTTATTAATACTTATAATGCAGGACTTACAAGGCTGTTGCGGACATTTTGGGCCACACTGTAAACTTCAGTTACCATTCTTTGCAATAAGTTTTTGGCATATCTTCTTGCAATTGATGTCCCTCATCAGAATTTAAAAAGAACTCTACTTGAAGCTACGTTTTGTACATATATTGCTTTCTAGACGTTTCGAACTTAGTAACAGGCTTTATAAGATTATAAGAGGAAACCGTGATGATTACATCGAATGATGTAATCATCTTTGGACGTTATAAGTACGTCATATATTTAGAACGGTTACGTTATACAGTTGGCGATGTTTTCTTTTTTCCTGGCGTGTTCTCCGAAGCCCACGTAATTACCCGGCTAATTGTTTGTATTGCATCGACTCGCTTGACACATTTCGAAGATCGCCGCTTTGACATTCACCAAAACATCGCATCAATACTCGCGAGAGTATTTTCGAACTGACACACGTACACATACACGTACGATTTAAGGAAAAAAAAAACTAGTTTTCTCGTTTTTCAAATTTAATTCTATCACGAGTATAATTCGCGATGCCAAAAGCGTCCATCGCGGTTTATTTTATTCGGAAATCATGCCAAATAATCGCGTAATTTTTGGAATTCCGATTTCGACCGGATATAAATATAATTCGACGCGTTAGAAATAATTTTGAAGTACGATTTTTAACGGGAATACAGATGTTGATGTATTGATTTTATAGTTACATCATCATCTTTCATATTGGGTTTATTTTCATACTGTAACACTTCAGCGAGGTGTTTTAGATTCAAACACGTGTAGCTCTCTTTTTTTTTAAATGAGTAATATGTTTTGTATTATTCAATTTGTTCTATTTTGGTGGAGCAATTTAACACATATTTCCGTGTTGGTTTTGCAATTAACAAAACACACAAATTCCTGCTTTATTTTTGGCAGTTGTATCCCCACCCCCTCCTCAAACGGCATCCAACTGAACTGTCAAAATAACTTCTCTTCAAAAAGAGGTCAGGATTTGACAGTTCCACAGAATCACCGCCCCATCTATCTCCTGTCCAAAATCCCTAAAAACTGGCTGAATCTACTATCCTCTGCCGGCTCCAGGACGAGCTCGTCCCTCGTGATATCATCCAGTATGAGCAATTTGCGTTTCGCGAAGAGTTATCTATCATCTGATATCATCACCATATCGAGTAACATGTTCATTGCAAATATCACGGTTAGGTACGAACGCATCTCTGTTCTTAAATGCAAATAAAGAACGCTCATAAAGAAACAATGATGGAAGATATGATAAACTATTACTAATTAATATAGTTCTATAAGACTCTCTGCCATTAACGTTGAATATAATTCGCAATATCTTCTTTCGAATTACGAATACTCCATAGAAAGCCATAGAAAGATCACCCCAAAAGATCACGACAACTCGTTATCCAATGTACAGCCCAAAAACTTTGATCGAGCAGATGATGGTAAAGATCGACTATTGAGTTTAATCAAAGGAGATACGTCAATATTCCTTGTTAAGTTGATTTTTCTCGAAAACGGTCAACTTTAGAGCTCATGACCAACAGCACATTTTTTGTGTAGAAAACATTGGCGGTTCAAATGGGCGTCTCAAAACCGTACTTTTTTCCAGTGGCGTAGAAGTTGGGGAGAGAAACAACCACTACCCCTTCAAAATCTTCACCAATTATGACTTAAACATTTTTTTCCTTGCACACAACTTAGCTTATTATAAGTAGAAAATGGTTCTTTGGTTTTGTTCTTCTTCTGTTTCTTCTTCTCAGTGTAACCATGGTTGAAGCCGTTGGATTTACGTCTTCACTTTTGCTCTCTTGTTGATCGTGTGTATCTTTTGAATGCTCTTTGTTGTTCTGTTTCTGCCTTTTCCATGCGTCTGTTCTTGATATGTATATTTTATTTCTTCTATCGATTGTTCCTTCCCCCATCGTTTTGATCCAATATGAATCCGGTGTTTCATCTTCAGCGACAACAGTCGTAGGTTGACAGGTCTTTTCGCGTAACTGTACCATAACATCCTTATTTAGCTTTCTTGTTGGTCCTGCTGTTTCGTCATAATGTCGCTTTCGTTTTTCTTGTCGGGCTTTTAATTTCTTCTGAATTGTCCAATCTTTTTCTTTAATTGAGGTTTTTCATTATAGGCAAATATTTGTTCTAATTTCTCGTCCTAATAAAATTTCTGCTGGAGATGGTAGGATTTCTTTTGGTGTACTATTAAATATGTGTTAAATATCTTCGTCTGGTGATTTCTTGATTAAGTTTTTAAATGTTTGTTTCTTTAATAAGTTTTTTAAAATTTGTGTTTCTTTTGACATATTTGGAATAAATTTTGATAAGTAATTAACCACGCCATGTTTGCAGTTCTATTTTATTTTCAGGACTTTTCATCATTCGTAAGGCATTTACTTTATCGTCAGATATTTCTATACCATTCTTTGAAATAATAAATCCAAGATATTTAATTTGTTTAACACCTAATTGTGTTTTATTATCTTTGAACTTTAAATTAATTGCCCTAGTCACTTTAAAAACTTGTTCTAATGTATCATTATGCTATTTCAACGTTAATCCAAATATTAAAATGTCATCAGCAATTGTGTTTTTAATTTGGCTAGTGATTTTATTGATTTCATTTTGAAAAATATCTGATACACATGATAATCCATACGGTAGTCTTTTATACTGATATTTTCCAAAAGGAGTAATAATTGTACTCTTGAGCTACTTTTATCTAAAGGGATTTGGTGAAAAGCAGTACTTACATCTAACATAGTAAAGTATTTTGCCTCTGTCATACCTGGTTCTGCCATAATGCTCTCCAAGGAAGGGAATAAATAATTCACTGGCCTTTTTATATATTTGTTTAGTGGTCTTGGATCCATGCAAATTCCTACACCTTTGTTTCTGTCACCTCGTCCGTTTTTTCAATAATTCCTCGTCCTTCTAGTTTTTCAATTTCTTGTTTCACCTTTCCTAGCAATGCTTGTGGTATTTTCCTACATTTTGCTACTGTTGGTTCATAATTTTCTTGAAGTTCTATCTTGTACTTCGTCTGTTAAATATATCCTGATGTTGTTTCATTATTTCTTGAATTCTCTTTTCCTCTATACCTTCATTAGTTTTATCTTCATCAACATTGTAAATTCTCTTCAATAAATTTAATTTCTTAATTCCTTCAATGCCTAACAATGGATGCTTTATATTATTTGTTATACAGTGTGGAACAGCCAAATGGAATAAATTCGATAACAAATAAATGAGGGTGTATTGGGGAAAACGCTTGGACACGTCGATTTGTATTTTTAAATGCGCATTTTTTTCAAAAAAAAAAAAATATACAGGGTGTGTCATGTGACAGTGGCCAATACCAACTTTCTTATTTTAAATGGAAACCCCTGCATATTATTTATTTTTTTGGGTTCTTCGGAAAATTCTAGACATAATTCATGTACAATGTCCCATACCTATCTTCAACTGTTTCGGAAATATTAAGTGTTTTCAGATTTATTACGAAAATTAACATTAAAAAAAGAAAATTATTTTATTTCACAAATTCGCTACATTACACTAAAAATCTATTTCCCATTTAGCTCTTGATATTGATAAAGTAAGCAAAAACCATTGCTGCGTTCCTTTGTACTGATATGAAATTAAAAAAATACAAAGACCGTTTTGTTTATTTTCGTAAAAACTCATAGCCTTAGCAACATGATGTCTGCCTGCATGACAGTAGTGATCAGTGTCAGTGCTATTGTCGTTTGAATTTCGTTAACTGTACGTAATAATATCAGAAAAATGGTTCATTTCACAGAAATGCACAAAATAACCATTCTACAAATGATTGGTTATGGAGATAACACACGGACACAAATGGAAGTTTCTCGCTTATTTCACGAAAAATTTCCAAATTTGCCGCCTGTATCCCAAGGAACAATTAGCAAAATAGAAAAGCAGTTTTGCGAGCTTGGTCATGTAAGACATATTAAAAAAGTAGCTGCCAATGCAGTAAGTGATGATACGAAATTGGATATTATGCTTGAGTTTCAAGAAAACCCACATTAATCTGGTCGAGAAGCAGCCCCACTGTTCAACATTAGCCACACATTAATTTTTCGAGTATTAAAGGAAAGTAAAATGCATCCCTATAAAATGATGCCAACTTAGGAGCTCATGGAAGACGATTTCGATAGGAGAACGTATTTTTGTGAACAGATGATGGCAATGTTAGATATCAATGTGATCCAATTACAAGATATTTTATTTTCTGATGAGAGCACATTTACACTTCACGGCCATGTTAATCGTCAAAATTGCCGCTATTGGGTTAATGAGAATCCTCACTGGATGAGAGAGGAACATACGCAATATCCTGAAAAAGTTAATGTTTTCTGCAGGAATTGTTGGAAATCACATTGTAGGTCCCTTTTTCATTGATGGTAACTTGAATGGAGATAAATATTTAGAACTGCTCCAAAATAATGTCGTACCAACTTTCGCAAACTTATATCCTAATCCAGCAAAGCCACAAGTTCCTGCCAATACAGTATGGTTTCAGCAAGATGGAGCACCGCCCCATTTCCAAATCAATGTCCGGCAGTACCTGAACCAAATTCTTCCAAATCGGTGGATAGGGAGGCGCGGATCGATAGAATGGCCAGCACGATCTCCTGATCTGACGCCATTAGACTACTTTTTGTGGGGATATGTCAAAAGTCTTGTATACAAAACTAAACCCCTCAACTTAGATGACTTAAAAAGACGAATCACGCTTGCGATTAGATCAGTCACGCCTGAGATGTTGAGTAATGTTAGACGACATTTCTATACCAGATTAGCATGTTGCCAAGACGTTCGCGGCAAGCATTTTGAACATTTACTACATTGACATTAATGTTTTTTGTTTTTTTTTTACATTATTAAGAAATAATCAGTATTACTTATTACGTTCTTAGTGTAATGTAGCGAATTTGTGAAATAAAATAATTTTCTTTTTTTAATGTTAATTTTCGTAATAAATCTGAAAACACTAAATATTTCCGAAACAGTTGAAGATAGGTATAGAATTTTCCGAAGAACCCAAAAACTAAATAATAGGCAGGGGTTTCCATTTAAAATAAGAAAGTTGATATTGGCCACTGTCACATGACACACAAATCGACGTGTCCAAGCGTTTTTCCCAATACACCCTCATTTATTTGTTATCGAATTTATTCCATTTGGCTGTTCCACACTGTATAAAAATCTAATGAGGATAAGAGAGATGTGTTAGATAAGGACAATCCCGAGAAACATATATTTCTCCCAAAAATTTCATGGAGACACATGTCCGTTCTGCAAACTGGGAACTGAAACAGGACGACAATAACTCCTGAACAGATCAAAAGCTTGGCACCCAAATTAATCCTGAGATTCGTGGAGAACATTTGGAATAGATGCCCTTACTGTAGATACAATCTATGGATGTCGCGTTTTCAATCATCTCCAGAATATATTCCTCATCCATCAGTGAAATTTGGACATGGAAGGATAAGGGAAGCTTGCGATTGAAGGTGTTAATAAATTGAAATTAAGCCAACTGGATGGTTCTAAGAAGAAATGGTTTTGTAAAAAGTGAAGATTGATATAAACATGCAATTATGCATAGTAACAATGAAACGACCATTTAAAATCGTTTATAATCGTTACAATTACGACTACACATCAGCTATGTATATAGTTTGAGTGATAGTGATTAACCATATCTCCGAACGATGTGTGTCAACATCTAATAGCCTAGTTCTCACTGGTCTAAGATCAAAACGTAAATCACGTATGTATGTACATACATAGACAGATATGTATGTATGTATGTGCACATTGTACTACATCTGGACAGTAACACGACCTTGTACCAAACATATTACATGTGCACTATATATCACCATGCATGCAGTATCTCTACATTTTTTTTCTCTACATTATATTTAACTGTAACAGGCGTGTAAATTACGCAAATTGTTGCATATACATGTATGTAAGTGAAGTATATACATAGGCAGCGCTAAGCGGACAATATAGGCATTTCAGTACCAACACACACACACCAAATATCATGCGACACGTGTATTCGCAAGGTCGTCTTATACACATGACGACATCGTTTTCCTATATTATATTGTTACGTGTATTTAAGTACCCGTTTCAATTAAAAAATAGTTCAATCTTAACCGTATAATGTAGCAATCAAATTTAGAACTGATTTAATAACGATTCAATAATGATTTCTTTATAAATGGAGGGGGGAAAACGACGACAAGTTTGACATTAAAAATGGAATTTTAAAAACGATTGGCGAAGAAGCACAACCAACTGATAATTATTCTGAGAGTCGGAAGGGTTTGTCGTGATTGATCCCATGACGTCTCTTAAGTGAAGTAGAAAAGGAGTCACAAGACAAAAGAATGGTAAAGGTATTGAATGCTAATACAATAGATTTCGATGAAGCTGAAGTTAAAAATGATTCTTATGAATTAGATTCTAAATCTTCGGAGGAAGGTGAATGTCAAACATGGTGAAAGTCAAGTTTCAGATTCGTTTCCATTTTTAAGATGGAGCCCAGCATCTTAAGACGTCGTTATTGATGGCAGAGTGGGGTGCGGACTATATCTGTTTATTTGGTAGTTGGAGAAAGTGCTACAGATCTAGCAGCCGTTGGAAAACTGTTCAATCGTAACAGGTTCATAGAAATTAAATAATCTGATGCAAATAAGTAACGGGGGCTCAAAATCAAAGCTGTTTTGGTATTACCTAAGTGGCCTAAATAAGGCAGGCACCTAAAGGAAATTAGAGAGAGTGGGTAGGAGAACACTCCACATACTCTCTAAAGGAAAACACTATCAAGTGGTATGTGGACGGGTCTAAAACCGATAAAGGAACAGGTGCAGGCATATTTGGGCCAGGAACCTAATATTCCGAGCCAATGGGGACATACCCCAGCGTCTTCCCAGCTGAGATCAATGCAATTGGAAGATGTGCTCAACTGAACCTTGACAGGAACTATCGGAAGCAGAGCATTGCAATTTTCTCCGACAGTCAAGCAGCCCTAATGGCGCTGAGCTCTAACACGATCAGCTCGAAATTGGTCTGGGAATGTCTTGATAGATTAAACAACCTGGGCAAGAATAATAGAGTTGCACTATACTGGGTACCAGGACACACTGGAATTAGAGGCAACGAAGAAGCTAATTCACTAGCAAGAAAGGCCGCTACAACTCCGTTTGTGGGACCTGAACCGTTCTGTGGTATAGGGGCGAGCACCTACAAAAAAGAACTTAAAGATCGGGAAGAGAGCCTCAGAGCATCCCTCTGGGAAAATCTTCCTGGTCTGAGACACTCCAAGATCTTCCTTGGAAACTACAATAAGCATAGAGCAAAAACTTTGTTGGAACTTAGCAGGAATAGATTGCGCATTCTCACAGGGTTCCTTACAGGGCACTGTCACCTTGGTGAACATATGGCAAGGATAGGTCTAAAACAGAATAGCGACTGCAGGTTCTGCGGGGCTGAGGATGAAAATCCGGAACACCTGACATCTTACTGCACCACCATCATAGAAACCCGAGCCAGCCATCTCGGTAAAGACGTTATAGACGAAGAAGACATACCTTCTCTGAAACCATCACGGCTAATGCAGTTTATCAAAGCTCTTGGACTGGATGGGGAGCTGTAGGAGCGGGCATACCCCCAGCAGCTTACAGCTACACCGCAAGGGGGCACAATAGATCAATAGGTCGCAGCGCAATATCACCCTCATTTCAAATCTACAATCTAAAGGAAATTAACTTTGGCTCGTGGGGCTCCCAGCCACACGGGCGTGAGGCGGCGGATGAGCTGGCCAAACGAGGTTCGTCAAGACCTTTTATAGAAGCCTGGCCCTTCCTTCGGCATCACCAAATCGCAAATTAAAAAGTTAATCTACATATGGACGTATAACAGGTCCAAGGAATGGTGAAAAAGATCACCAGGACAAAGATAGGCAAAAGGGTTTCTAAGGGAACTGAGTTTACTGAAGACCTACTGAGTAAAGACAAGAAGACTGTCAAAATGATAGTTGACCGCAGATTAAATAGACAAAATTTTCTAGCAATGGGCGTAGAGAGCCCCACAGCTAACGGCTATATAAAACAGCCGTTCTCAAAAATGATAGCCCTAATTAAAAAGGCAAAATTAGAGAGCGTCCTCTAGGATAAAAGGGGATCAGAGTAGACCTGCAAAGGTTGCGGTGAAATAGGTTTGTATGGCCATCCCATTCGTAATCTAATCTAATCACCAAAATAAATAAACATGTTCGCCAATCACACGGTGTTGCCATACTAAAATCGGTATGGCCAACTTCAGGATGCTTCAAAACGATCACTTCGTATGTTGAAAGATGAATTGATGTAGGTACAGGATGTAACAATAGTCCATGAAAATGCAAAATAGAACAAGTAGTATAGAGAACTCGTTTGATAAAACCTGTTGTTGCACTTAAAACGTATTATTTTATAACAGTACTCAAGAACTCAACTGAATTCGAAAGTGAAGAAGAAGAGGTTGACAACAGAATAGGGAACTTCGAATCTCAACGATCTCGGTACAAGATCTCTTTTATCTATCTCAATTAAGTGAGACAAACAAAGACAAATAAATCCTTTTTATATATTTACCATGAGGGTGTAGCTGGAAAAGGCTCTAATGAAGTCATTATATCCATAATGAAGTATGTTTCTTCTGGTGTAAAAAAAACTGTTTTGTGATAATTGTCCAGGGCAAAACAAGAATCACTGCCTAATAAGAGCATGCATGGCTTTAACTGAAAGTGGAAGGTTTCTTGCCTTGCGAGAGCATTCTTCGTGGACTACTTCTCAAGCTTGATCTATGCGTGGAACATGTTTGGCGAGGAGTTCTTCTTGAGCTGGCCAAAGAAGGGTTCCAGTCCAATGAAATGCACGTCAGCGTCTTGCTTTGCAATTGCATCTATAGATATATGCCAACCTCAGTGCTGCCCTCTAATCTTCTGGTATTCAAATTTTTGCGACGAGGATGTTTCTCGGATTTGTCCTTAATTGACACATCTCAACATCCCGCCAGATTCGTTACTTTCGGCCTATAACCACCTGATGCAAATCCAATTTAAAATCCCTACTGTTTCCAACGAAAATCCTATCAAATCCGTTGTGCTGCAGACTGAACCCATATCTGTTAGAAATAAACCTAAGGCCCATCGACAGGTCATGTTAACGGATCTGCATCGAAAGTCCGATTATGAGATCGGCGCCGTTAGATGTTAACGACCTGTGAGAACGATCCGATTCCGCTAAGCTCACCATTACAACGATCACGTTTTAGATTACAGTTATTAGGTTTGAATAAAACGCGTCGGCATTACGTTTGAATTTGTTTGTGTTTCGTGGAACGTTGACAGATGTCAAAGTCAACAATCATCGTATGAACATAACCTACAAATTTGCAGCTGTCAAATCATACGATATGATGTGCGTATCCGCTCCGTGCTCAGTTGACTGTCTGTCTTTCTGTAGTGCGCATTGTTTTGTGTCCTCTGGGTAATTTTATCTCTACGTTTTTGAATTTAAAGTTATAGTATTGTGTAGTGCTAGTAACTTTTAAAGATTCTGAACACTAAAAGTGGCCTCAAATCCGAAGAGGAAACGTGTTGTGTGTACAATAGAAGAGAAATTAAACTTTTTGCAAAGACTGGATAAAGGTGGGTCAGTTGCTAAATTAGCCTCTGAAATCGGTGTAGGAATAACAACTGGAGAAAGAATCGTAAGGATCCTGAATCTTTTTATTTGACAGTGGAAGGAGAAAAAGCTGTAAAAAATAGAAGAACTTTGAAAAAAACCTAAACTTGAGGTTTTAGTCTGGGTTTGGTTTTGCCAGGATAGACGTAAGGGGACTCCTCTCTCTGGCCCAATTGTAAAAGAAAAAGCGTTTCAGCTCCACAAAAAACTGGGTGGTGATTTCACCGCCAATGAGGGGTGGCTCCATCGTTGGGAAAACCGTCACGGCGATGATGCTGATGATGATGCGAGTAGGGAGTTTATTGAAAAGTTTGATAAGATAATTTCACAAAATGATTTATCAGCCAATCATCTCTACAATGTCGAGGAGACAGGTCTTAACCACAACAGGCTTACTATCGCAACGTGCAGTAACGCTAGTGGTGATCATAGAATGAAGCAATCAAGAGCCTTAACATAAAAGATCCAAAAAAATCCTCGAAAAAGATTTGTCCTAGCCTCGACCAAGACCGAGACATTCCAGAAGCTGCTGAATCAGACGCAGCAGATTTAGTGACTGATCTGCAATCTCCTCAACGAGATATTCAGCCTGCTGATGTTGAAGAATGGCTAGCAGAAGCTAACGTTGTTGATGTTTCAATAGAAGAAGTGGGAGATGACCAGATTATCGACCTCCTTTTGGAACAGGTTGGCAATGCAGAAGATCAAGAAGAAGAAGACGACGAAGAAGAAGAGGAAACAATCAGCCACTCCGCAGCAAAGGATGCTTTCGAGACTGCCCTCAATTGTTTAGAACAACAATCAACCGCTACATCGATAGACATTTTGTGGGCAAAGAAGTGGCCTGATACAGCAACTATGTCTAGATTTAAAAAGTAATGTCTAAACCGTTTTTTTTTACTTTGTTTTTACTTGTAATCCGACCATGCCCTGGTCCCAAAGGTGACGGTTAATGGAGGTTCTACTGTATTGATACATCGAGAACGAGATCCGATTGTGAAGAAGTAGGAAGCTGTTGTCCTTTGAGATTCTGTTTGAGGAGAGTTCGACAGAAATGATTCTTCTGTACTCTATCAAAAATTACTTATTATATGAGGACCACCACTTTATATACCACATTTATGCAACCTAGAATCGTAATTCTGACGTGTGCCCAAAGGGTTTAAAAAACAAACAGAAAAAAAAAAGAAATCCTTTCCGCATCTTCAGTGCAATCCTGTTATGCAACATATAAGTACCAAAAAGAAGTAAGGACGAGTTGGACGACCGACATAGTATCTCGTTAGGGAACTCCTTGAAGAAGGAGCAGCAGCACAATACACCTCGTAACTAACCAATCAGAACGGGCGAAAATTTCGAAACAACCTTGGCTGCCTTTCAAAAGGGTTCCCAAGTGATTCTGACCTAGATACCGGCAGATACAGTCGGCTAGTCCTTTCTTTTTCTAGTTGCCGCGTTGGCCCCGAAACATGCCTTCCCTGCATCCAGTGCCCTACTGGCGACGCGGCTCCTTAACGGAGACCGCAGCGGCGAAAATCAATAGGGAAAACCTACGAAAGCGGGCCGACGCGTCGTGCTTGATTAGAGACAGCCGGAACATCCGCGAGAGTCTTCGAGTTATCGATTGCCCCCCTCCAGCACTTACTGTACGTAGTGGGTTAATAATGTAGAATATGGAAAGGACGTGAAAGAAAAAAACGAGAGAACCGAAACGTTTCGGCCCTTATTACACTTGGTTCCGTACGAATTAGGACAGCGCTATGTATGTATATGTGAGTGTGTGTACGTCTGTTATTTTTGGGCGTGTTTGCCCTCGGTATTATATCGATCGCGTGTGCGCAACGGGAAACGCCACCTCAATACCATGGAAACGGAATTCCGTCAGCGCAAGCGATTCCTCTCTCATTTTTTCCTCTCTCTTTGCCCGTTCTCTTCTAGTACGTACACATCGAATTATTACAGGGGCCAAAATAAGCGCAGTTCCTCTTTCATTTGGGCTAAACGGCCCTGAATCAGTATTTGTACATTTCTGATGTTTTAAGGGAGTGTAATTGACAGATGTCAAACTCGACAATGATCGTATAGACATAACCTATAAATTTGCAGCCCTCGAATCATATGATATGACGTGCAGCCATCTTTTAATTCTATTGACACATCGTCGAATCAGAACGCTTCTGATGTTTTAGGAGGGAATGGGGGAAGGAGGGTCGCAAATTATTGTAATTTTTGATGTTTCGTGGAACATTGACAGATGTCAAAGTCAACGAGCAACGTATACAGTGTGTCCCGAAATGTTTTATACAAATGGAGAAAAAGTTGCTCCTGATTATGGATCTACAAGTCATGCAGAGCTTTTTATCAAGAAATTTTTTTTGTGAAATGTAATATAAACTTTTTCTCCATTTGTATAAAACTTTTTGGGACACACTGTAAACATAACCTATAAATTTGCAGCCGTCAAATCATATGATATGACGTGCAGCCATCTTTTAGTTCTATTGACACATCGTCGAATCAGTGTTTGTACGCTTCTGATGTTTTAGGGAGGGTATGGGGAAGGAGGGTCGCAAATTATTGTAATTTTTTATGTTTCGTGGAACAGTGACAGATGTCAAAGTCAACGAGCAACGTATACAGTGTGTCCCGAAAAGTTTTATACAAATGGAGAAAAAGTTGCTCCTGATTATGGATCTACAAGTCATGCAAACTTTTTCTAAATTTGTATAAAATTTCTTGGGACACACTGTAAACATAACCTATAAATTTGCAGTCGTCGAATCATATGATACGACATTGACGCATCGTCGAATCAGTATTTGTACGCTTCTGATGTTTTAAGGGAGGAGGGGAGGTTGCTGGAGACGGATGGGTGGTGGAAATTACGTGGAACATTGACAGATGTCAAAGTTGACAGTTATCTTTTATAAACATAACCTGTAAATTTGCAACTGTCGAATCATATAATACGACGTGCGGCCATCTTGGAAGTCCTACGCTGTGATTAGATTAAAATGATCTTTTACAGTCTGTCCAGTAAGAACGTGATCGTATACCGGGTGTTCCACAAAAATTTCTGTAATGTCTTTATTTATCATCTGATTTTAATGATCTATACAGGGTGTTCCAACTAAGTGGGATTCTTCTGTAACTGTAGCTGTAAATTTAACAAAAAATTGTTTTTAATAACAGTTGTCTAGAATCGTGTGGCTCACAGCTTCACAGGGTGTTCCATTTCCCGGGGGCGCTACACAACTTTGTTATTTTAAATGGAACACCCTATATATTATTATATTTTTGGGATTTCTAGGTTAATTTTAGGTAGAATTTATTAACAACATATGGTGCTTAAAACTGACCGTTTTCGAGATATTTTTATAGATTTCAGCTCTCTCAATGAGGCTGAATAGCATCTAAACCGTAAAAGTTAGAAACCTGCGGTTTTCAATGTTCGTTTTGGCATGAATTACTCTATCTTTTCATTATTGAACAAAATGTGTAGGTTATTCGTAGTCGGAAATACTGAGGCCTACATTTAACAATTTTAAAAGTTTAAAAACTTTTTTTTTCAAAACTCGGAACACAACAAAGAACAGAATACTTCGACCGTAGATTTACATCAATTGCTCGAAATGTCCTCCATTTTGATTAATACACAAACGAATTTGATTTTTAAGAGACTGTTTGGTCAAAATTGTGTAAAAATTATTGTAATTTGTGTTTTGTCTTCTGCATGCCGAATACGTTTGAAACTAGAACTGGTTTTTTTTGTGAAAAATCGTATCTTGGCAACGATGCATTTACTACAAAAAAAATGTTTAGCTGTTCTTATTATGCTTATAGGACATTCTGTATATGCCTTACAAACCATATCATCAACCGGCACATTAAATGGACGTCCTGTATGTACCCACATTGTTTACTTACTATTTTACCTCTCCAGGCTGTTATTATTAATAATTATTAGATTTCTGTTTTACGATGGGGTTCTACCCATAAATTTGACCCACTCAAGATACATAATATTTATTTTATTACAAATTAATGCGTGTTTTACCGGGATATCAACACGAAACGCATTATTATATATTTAGCCAATACTCGCCGAACAAAAGCAAATTTCACTTTCATTCTCATCGTCATATCGTTCCACTTTCACTCTCGAATTTCAAGAGAAGACTCAGCATCGAAGTGGGACGCCAACTCGATTCTATAATATAACGATTCGTTTGCGTAATTCTTCCTTCCCAAGAAATTACACTGTTTTAGAATTATCATTATTTAATCGCGTCGAATTAACTTGCGTTTTAAATTAGCCCGGATTATTCATCTGTATACGTAGTGGGAGCTCTTCTCTCCTCGTTTATAATCGAATACGTCGATATCGTATTTGGCCTACTTCCCCAGTTCCTGGCGTACATAATGTCGAGTTAGCTAGCCTCCACCTTGGTAATAATATCGGCCATTGTTATAAATAATTATCAACAGAAAATTATGTAATAATAATAATAATAGCGGATAAATTTTCTAAATGTGTGAAACTGGGGTAAAGATTGTGTTCGTCTCAACGTTATTAATTATTCAAACAATAGGAATAATGATTCAGTGAGGCTTATCTAGGTTGCAGCATCTCTACAAAAGAAAGTACGATTGTCGGTTATAGTCTAACTTTAATCCCATGATCTTCATAGCATGCATAGATCGAAACGTTAGTGTTGAGAAATCGTCCGTACCTAATTCTCAGCGACTTGACTTCGATGTGAAAGTAGTGGCAAGGCTGTATTAAGTGCAATTTAATTGTTTGGTATTTCTAGATTTAAAGTCTATACTGAGCGAATTTTTCCTTCCGTTTAATAGTAAAATGTAGTCATTTAAGGATTGCATTGATTTTTATAGTTCTTTTAAAAATTGTCATTTAAAAATAAAGGTTGAGACTCTTTTAAGTGAAAATAATCGATTAATCGTTGATTAATTAACTGAAATAAGGTTCAAAATTGAAGCACAGTTAACGAACATGCCGCTTATTTTGTTGCATTGTAAAATGGTTCCCGACCCGTCATATCGATTGACAATCGTAGCTGTCACATTGACAGATAATAAACGTTGAATATTGGCGTCAGAATAACCTCCAAATCTTAAAGACTGTCTCACGATATGTTAATTTTAGTCAAAATTTCATGAAACGAGATTTACGTTGGTCATGCTGGAGCGAACACTTCATTTCGAATGTCATGTTTGACATTCTCTTCTGTTTTGCATTGTAAAATGGTTTTCGATCTATCGTATGGATTGTCGATCGTAGTTGTCACATTGACAGATAATCCACATTGAATATTTGCGTCGCAATAACCTCCAAATCTTAAAGACTGCTTCACGATCTGCCAATTTAGTCAAAATTTCATGAAACGAGATTTATGTTGGTCATGCTGGAGCGAACGCTTCATTTCAAATGTCATGTTGTAGTAAAAAAAATTGTCCTCTTCTTTCTCTTTTTCATTGAGAAATGGTTCTTAATTTTTCAACAATCATAGTTGTCACTTTTACAGCTAATGAATGTTGAATATTTGTATCACAAATATCCTCCAAATCTCAAAAGACTGCTTCACGATTTGTCAATTTAGTCAAACAGATATAACATCGGTATCACCAAACGCCACAACTTTGATTGATTACTCGGGACACGTGTTTCGAGAACGCTTGGGTTTTCATCATCAACCGAATACCGAATGAATAAATAACATTAAATCTATCCCTAACATCCCCCTTGACAGATATAAACATTGCACAGCATGCGATTCTTTACCTAAACCGTGTATTACGAGCTCACAGTCCTTGAAATCACTCTAATTTAGTCAAAATTTCATGAAACGAGATTTGTTATGTTGGTAATGCTGGAGTGAACGCTTCATTTCGAATGTCGTATTCGAGACTTTTGGCAGTCAATAAAAAACTGTTCTCTTCTATTTTGTGCATCGTAAAATGGTTTCCGATCTGCCGTATGGATTGTCAATCATAGCTGTCACATTGGCAGATAATAAATGTTGAATATTTGCGTCAGAATAACCTCCAAATTTTAAAGACTGCCTCACGATATGTCAATTTAGTCAAAATTTCATGAAACGTCAAAAATTAACGGGTGGATAAACATTTTGATCGTGAGATTCGTTATGTTGGTCACGCTGGAGCGGATGCTTCATTTCAAATGTCGTATTCGAGACTTTAGTTAACTGAAATTAGGTTCGGAATCGAATCACAGCTAACAAACAGTTGTAGTAAAAAGAAAAGCTTCGTCTCCCTTTTTTGCATTGTAAAATGGCTCCCGATCCGTCATATGGAGCGTCAATCGTAGCTGTCACACTGACAGATAATAATCATTGAATATTTGCGTCAGAATAACCTCCAAATCTTAAAGACTGCTTCGCGATATGTCAATTTAGTCAAAATTTCACGAAACGTCAAAAAAAAAAACGGTCGTATAAATTTTTTGACGGCGAATTTCGTTCTGTTGGTCACGCTGGAGCGGAAGTTTCATTTCAAATGTCATGTTCGAGAGTTCCAGTTAACTGAAATGAGATTCAGAATCGAATGGTCCTCTTTTTTCTTTGCATTGTAAAATGGTTTCCGATCCATCATATGGATTGTCGATGGTAGCTGTCACATTGACAAATAATAAACATTGAATATTTGCGTCAGAATAATCTCCAAATCTTAACGACTGCTTCACGATCTGTCAATTTAGTCAAAATTTCATGAAACGTCAAAAAATGGTCGGATAAAGTTTTTGGATAAGAGTTTTGTTAAGTTGGTCACGCTGGAGCGAACGCTTCATTCCAAATATCATTGTAAATTGTAAAATGGTTCTCAATCATATCAAATTGTCAATCGTAGCTGTGACATTGACAGATAATATTTGCATCAGAATAACCTCCAAATCTTAAAGACTGGTTCACGATATATCAATTTGAAGATAATAACTTTGATCGGCACTAATTTTAAGACCTGCCGCAGAAATGTTAGAATTTCTTTTGTGCATAAGCTCAAAGCTACAGCGTCGAGTTTCAATTAAGTTTCAGTAACATGTCTTGTTTCTCCCTGCGAAGTAATCTCATTAGCATATTCGCCGAGATATTTTTTCTTTGTCGTTTAAAATTCATCACCCTTCTTGCCTTTCGTTGTTTGAGAATTTTTTAATTTTTACAAAAGGATGTTCTAGCGTAATCCTCTCGTTTGTGCCGGCTGCTGTTTTCTTTGTTGTCATCCTCAATTTTCCTCACAGTTTCTGACATTCTGCACTCTACCAATTTTACGTACGTATAGTAGGTATACAGGGTGATTGGTGAGAATGGTGAGAATTGGTGAGAATTAAAAGTATTATACAAACGGAACGGAATTTTAAAACAAAATTTTGCATGTTGATATGGTTAAATATGAACTATCACGTGAAAATATTTTTGAATAAATATCACTTCCGGTTAACCGGAAGTGCGTATCAACTTCGATTTTTTAAATAGCGTGATATAAAATAAATTGCAGATTCAGCTTCTATGATAAATTTGACACATATTTCATGTATCATACCCTATGCCTAAATACCATTCCTCCTGAGTTATTCGCAATTAAAGAAAAAATTTGACAGATACCGATCTTCCTTTATAGTGATATTACGTCACGTAGGAGTAACAGAGACGAATGAAATTTTGAGTAAGCACAACTGATATTGTGTAGTTACACAAGATTTGATGTTCTTATCTGTAACACTATACAGGGTGTTTACAAACTTAGTTATTTATAAATAAGTTCAATCTTCGGAAAATAGATTTTTTTAAATGGATTTTATTAGATATTCTGATTCTTAGATCCTCTTTTAATCTGTATTAGGTGTTCCTATACCTAAAATGATGATTTAATTAACCTCCGTACCTAAAATGCTCAGATATGTCAATTTACTCAAGCAAGAGGGTGCTTATCTTATATGAATTATAAAAGTTAAAGTCCGATTAATAATTATTATCAATGATAGAGAAGTGTCGAGCGTACGTATTCTATAATACATACGTACATGTGTAGCAGAAATTAATGGAGCTATTGATGCGATGAATTTGTTCCGGACAATAAAGATTTAATTTATAAACTTTCACAATTAGAGTTCGCGTCAAGCCGGGCGAACGCATATTATAAAACAATCGTAAAAAGATAAATCACGTGTTTAAAAATAGAGAGATGTGTTTTGACCGAGGCCCTCGTTAACTTCATTAAGGCAGGCTGTAATTTCCAAGCGAGATTAATACGTAAACTGTGTAATTTCAAGCAAGCGAAGGATAGAGTGGGGGACAAAAAAAGAAACTAACAGCGGCGATAATTAAATTAAGTATCTTTCATAACCTATAGCTGATTTCGTTAAAGAAAACATCGAGGGACAAAAACAAGCGTTGTTGCATATTTCTCCGTGCTTCTGAAAAATTCAAAATTCAGATCGTTGTCCAGTCAAAATTTTTAAAACATTAGTTGGAAAACGTGGGCCTAATGTTACCTGCGATCGGCTGTTTTTGACGCCTAATCCATTTTGGAAGAAGGAAAATTCCTTCTGGTACAAAAACTCGCCTATTGGGAAGAACGAAATTTCGAAATGGACCAAACAATGAGCAGAATCTATTGGTCAAAATACTAAATGTCTCAAAATTACCAACCATTCTTGCCGTTCAATAGCTGGAATATGTGCTGGAGCATTATCTAAAATGAGGATAGTCCTTTCTGGAAGGTTTGGATTTTTTGATAAACAGAAGAGGTTTTAAAATTTGTATGTAAGACTACATACTTCAGGAATAAACTGTTTTTATCTCTACTGTCCATCCGTGCAGTTTTATTGCTTTTGAAAAAGAAAGTTTTTTTAAACGTCTAGGTTTCTTAGGTTTGCCAATTACTAACGGTTTTAATTAAAAACAAATTCCAACCAATAATATACAAGGTGAAACGTTTCACTTTACACATGCACACTAGACATTAAGAAGTATAAAATTATCTTTGACTATACAGGGTGACACAATCACACGACGTTTTTTTAAAATGGAACACCCTGCATTTTTTTGCATTTTTAGCAGTAGCTGGCCATTATCAGTACATATATATTCAGTACATTATTTTTGTTAAAAAATTAATATTTACTTTTTATATTCAATGGGGGATAATTTATTTATTTTTCTTTTTCAATATATTCACCTGCAAGACGGATACATTTTTCAAAATAAATTTATTTATACTCCTCATTTATGCTCTTTATCTGCAAAATACGCCGAAACTGCCTCCTTGACTTCATCATCGGCAGTCAATTTTTTACCCCGCAGCTCTTTTTTCATTTTCGGAAACAGGTAATAATCACTCGGGGCCAGGTCTGGGCTGTAGGATGGGTGATTCACAATTTCGAAGCCCACCTTATGCAGGGCAGCTAACGCAACGCGGCTCTTGTGGACGGGCGCGTTGTCGTGCAAAAGCAGCACACCTTTCGTCAATTTTCCCCGTCTTTTCTCTTTAATGGCTTCTTTTAGTCGCTCTAATATTGAAGCGTAATATTCTCCGGTTATAGAAACACCTTTATCTTTATAATCAATCAACAATATTCCTTCCGAGTCCCAAAATACCGTTGCCATGAGTTTCCCAGCTGATTGTGACACTTTAAATTTCTTGGGAGGTGCTGTGCCCTTTTTATGCCACTGCATGGAGTCTTGTTTGGACTCAGGTTCATAATGATGAACCCAAGTTTCGTCTCCAATAACAATTCGACTCAATACACCATCCTTGTCTTCATTACAGAGGTTCAAAAATGCACGCGAACACTCGATTTTTTCCATACTTCACTTTTCACTCCTGATTATGTTACTTGGTTGACGATAGCTCAAAGACTTACTGTCTAATAACAATGAAACTTCGTATTTATACTAATTATGAGTCGCTGCACAAGCCACGCCCCCAATGCGCCTAATCACCCCCCTACAACTAGCTCATTCCGCGAATATAAAAACGCTCCCTCGTACATAGTACCATGAAAAATAACAGTACTGCCACAAATGTGAAGTTTAAAATGAAATAGTTGGGGATTCTTTGATCAATTTAGCAGTATACAGGGCGTTAAAAATTTACTGTCCAAGTTTGGAAATTTTGAGCAACTTTTTTAGAGTTTTTTTTTTAATATAACACCCTGTATATTTTTACACAAACGGATGGAGAGCTTAATTATGAACAACTTTTGTTAATATAACCCTATGGCTACCTGCCAATGAGCAATCAAAGATCGGAGTTCAACTGCAGGACCCTGTATAAAAACATGCTGAGCATCAAATAAGTAAAACCTTGAAGAAGAGCAAAGAGATATTGTACAGCCTAATGAAAGTTGTGACCAATTGTTCCAATATGAATAGCCATTAATTAATTCAAAAAAGATGTACATCAGATTGAGATTGAGACCTTTCGAGACTCTCACGGACGTCAGCCACTCTAATTGGTGGATGGACCCCCTGATGGAGTATGTGGTGTCAGCGGAACTATGCCATTAGAGCAACCACCCGGACAGAATCTGAGTGTAAAAACAAAGACGTGAGAGCTTTCGCACTGAAATATATCTTTAGCTGCATCGATATTTGACTCGCAATTAGCGTTCATATTAGACAGTTCTTATCGTTACACTGCAATACGAAGTTGTTATAAAAATGTCATTATTGTTGTTGTAAACATGTAATTACATAAATTTCAACTGAAAGAATGAGGAATATTTGCTAGGATTTCGTTACAATAGTTTAATATACAAGGTGATTAGTGAGAATGCGTCAAATCCGTAGGCGTTGAGTTTTTTTTTATTTGAAATTTGGAATAAATATATTAAAAAAAATTAAATTTGACGCTTTGTATATTGAAGAAAAAAGCGTTCAAATAATCATCTCCATCATCTGTTATGAATTGTCTAGTAAATAAAGAAACAAATGCAAAATTACATATATGTCGTGTTAGTTATTTAATTTGTTAAATAGCGGTGGTTGCAATTCTTAATTATTACGAGGTTTACAGTTAATTTTTGAGCATCATAATGAAACGTAATCCCATAAACTAGGTATCGTTGTAAAGAGAATCGAAAGACCTTTTCAATCGAGGTACAACTCAACCCCCTTTCCATTTAAGATTTTTGGAGTCAGTTCCACCCTGCCAAGGCGATTGCAGATGAGGATTTGCTTGTACGGCTAATAAATGTCCCCCTCAAAAACAAACCCGACGTGTCCGAGCATTTTATTTTTATGCCCAAAATAAAATGCCGTTTCGTTTTCGAATGGCCACCTTGTGTGGTGTGCTCCAGGGTTCTATTCTTTGCCCTACGCTTTCTAACATGTTTGTAAATGATCTCCACGCATCTGACAATTTTACTTCATTACACCACTTTTGAAGGTCTATTGGAAATATTTGACATTCAAATTGTCAAATGTCAATGTGACCAACTCCTGCGTGTAAAATTAAAACTGAGAACTTTTCGGTGAGTTCGTAAGACATTTCATTTGCTGAAAATATTAAAAAATAATAAACATTCTATTACACGATTCGGATTCTAATAAAAAGCACAGATGCACAACCGTATATGAAATCCAAGCATCTGACGCCCTCTTACTTATCACGCTTATTTATTATGGTGTTGTGTTGAAGATTACACGCCTATAAATTCGTTTTAATAGCTTCATATGCTATTTACGATATTGTATGTAGAACGGAGAAAGTCTATCCGTTACGTCAAGTATGTAATATGTCGGATAGAAAGAGTCAGTTAAAGGTAATTTTAATAAATTGACATGGAAACGTACATCAAGGAAATGCATCGGTATATTTAAAAAACGCACGCGCGCGCGCACACACAAAAGCGCCCGTTTATGCAGGAGAAACCGGCAATTTTAAAAACAGATTACGCCGTGTAAATATTACTCGACTTCAGACACGTAAAATGCGAATTAGGTTAGAGGTTTATTAGCGCATCGCCTATACTCGTAGGTATGATATACGGAGTGTGTTTACATAAGATGTTATACGGCGGCTATTGTCGACCGGATTTTTATAAGCATCGCATCGGAGAAAATCGCTCTATTCTATGTATACGAAGTAGGACATCGCATTTTTATATTTTCGATTCGAGCGCTATATTTAATACGCAGTCAAACATATGTTTATGCAGTTTTTGCGATGGGGGTGGGGGAGGGGCTATTTTTACGTCGTTGCGTAGTTTGAGAATTAACTGGCACTGAACACCGGATACACTACGTTTCGCGATATACTGTACAGCGTTAGTAAAAAGTCCCGGAAAGGTCGAATAACTTTGTTATTTGAAAATTATGATTTCTGAAATTTGGCATGGGGGTATAGTTAATATAAATGCATTTTATGCAATACAGTTTATATTTTTTTCACTTCCGGTTTAACCGGCAATACGTCCAACTTTTTTTTTTTAAACGGAACGCCCAGATTTTTTTAACACATTTGAATGCAAAATAAAAAACTACGTTCAGGAAGTATTAAGATGTTTATTTTTATTCACAAGAAAACAGTTAAAAAATTAAAAAAGTGTCCTAATACAGAAAAATCAAGATACCTGTCTATTCAGGTTGCGATTACAATAATTGTTCAAAATGCTCTCCATTCATAATTTGACAAAAATGTAAACGGTCAGTAAAATTTCTTATTGAATTTTATATTTGTTCTGGAGTGATGCGATTGGCTTCTTGAACTATTCTCTCTTCCAATTTTTAAAGATTATGGGGACGATTTTTGTACACTTGACATTTCAAGTGACCCCAAAAGAAAAAATCTAATGGCGGGAGATCTGGCGAACGTCCTGGCCATTCGATTGCTCCTCTACGTCCGATCCAACGTTCCGGAAAAATTTCATTCAAATAATCGCGAACATTATGGGCAAAATGGGGGGGGGAGCTCCATCTTGTTGAAACCAAAAATGTGCATTAGGGTGATCACCTATGTTTGCATTTGGAAAGAGGGCCGCAATTGCTGGAACAACCTCATTTCGCAATAAATTTAAGTAGACGTTGCCAGTTAAATTTCCTCTTATAAAAAATGGTCCTATGATGTTGTTTCCAACAAGACCAACCCAGACATTCACCTTTTGAGGACGCTGTGTATGGACTTATTCTTCAATCCAATGCTGATTTTCAATTGAGCAGTAGCGACAATTATGTCTGTTCACAGTGCTGTTGAGACAAAACGTTGCCTCATCTGAAAAAATGATGTGATCTAAAACATTCGGCTGCTGCTCGATCAATTCCGTCATTGTTTCGCAAAAATGTAGTCTACGATCTGGATCATCTTCAGTTAACTCATGGACGGGATACATTTTATAGGCTTTCATTCTTGCTGATTTAAGAATCTTATGAGCAGATTTTTTAGAGATCTCATGAATTTGACCTAATTCTGTTGTGGACACGTGATGATGATTTTCTTCCACTGTAAGGAACACATTCAAACTAGTTTCTTCATCTGTTGCTGTTAATGGACGTCCCCTTCTAGGTAAATCCTTCACTTGACGAAAGACTTCAAACTTTGGAATTGTTCGGCATACCGTACTTTTACTAATGCGACGATCCGGATAAACAGTATTAAACAAAATACGAACCTCTTGAAAAGAACGTTGACAATCACCGTACCCACCCATCATTAATATCTCAATTCGTTCTGATTCAGTAAGTTTTACTGCCATTTTCAAATGTGTCAATGTCTAAAATAAGTAAATTTATAGCGATGCAAAAGTTAAAACGCTTTTAAAATTGTCAAATGTGACGGCAAAAAGAATGCAAACACTAAACAACAACTTTTTTCAAAGGTACCTTGTTTTTTCTGTATTAGGACACTTTTTTAATTTTTTAACTGTTTTCTTGTGAATAAAAATAAACATCTTAAAACTTCCTGAACGTAATTTTTTATTTTGCATTCAAATGTGTTAAAAAAATCTGGGCGTTCCGTTTAAAAAAAAAAGTTGGACGTACCTATTGCCGATTAAACCGGAAGTGAAAAAAATATAAACTGTATTGCATAAAATGCATTTATATTAACTATACCCCAATACCAAATTTCAGAAATCATAATTTTCAAATAACAAAGTTATTCGACCGTTCCGGGACTTTTTACTAACGCATGTACACTTCTCGCAAGAAAAATCGGGACACCAGCAATCGAGAATTTTTAATTATTTTGGATGTAAATGTATGTTGTTCTACTCAGCATATGGCAGCATTTTTCATTCCAATATGTTTATATACATAAATCGGTCAATTACACCATCTATTTTACGAAAAGGACCAACTCAATTGCCGGAAAAGCAGGTCCACACCATAATAACACCTCCACCACCATGCTTGAAACTTATCTTGCAGTACCGTGATTCGTTCGCTAAACAAAACTGTTTTCCACTTTGCTACAGTCCAATTCCAATGTGTTTCAGCAAAAGTTAATCTGAAAAATAATGGTTAACAGGGTTTTAGCAAAATTTTAATCATTAAATGAAGAATGTTGATGAACACATTTCTTCTAAATGCTTTTTCGTAAGTAGTAGTTTTTTCGCTGGTCTGTAACTTCTGAAGTCGTTTTCCATAGCTCATTTACAAACTGTTCTGTCATGAATATTTCAATTTAGAGTCCTCACAACCTCAGTAAAAGTCGCGAACGGTTTTTTTTTTTGAAAATTCGACAGATTCTTCTATCCATCTATTCGGAAATTTCTTCGGTTCTTTTTCACCTCCAAAATTTCATGTAGGATGTGGCCAACACGTTCCTCTGAGATGCTGAGATCTTTGCTATCTCTTTGAGCTTCAATCATGAATCTTATCGACCATTTCATCGTTGGTAGTGGTTTTTGGGCGTCCAATGCAGGCCTATCAGGGCTGACGTCCTGGGCTCTCTTTTCGGCCCAGAATTCGTCTTATTATTCGCCGGTGATGCCAGGCTGCTATGCTGACAACACCGCTGTTTATTCCTCGTGGATTTAAGGACACCGAAACGCACGTTTCCTCGAACGTCCTTCCTATTCCTGAAAGTGTTCAATCCCAACCAAACACTCATCATCCCGATTGTTAATGGACGATCTGACCTCGGAAGGGTCCTCACACGTTGGTTTTTGAAGTTTTGAAGGCCCCTCTCAGTAAGGTTAATCTTCGAGTGCTACGGATAAGCAATGTTCCCCGTAGGTCTGCTCCAAATTCCGCTGCTCCCTCTCTTTTGAAGCACAGTAAAAATACAACTTCAGTGATAATGGGAGGTCTAAACTGGGACTGAGCGTCTGAAACGGGCTAACAAGCATGTATACATTCCGAACACACCTCTTAGTATCGGGAAAAAACGTTGTGGCAATTGTTTTTATGGTGGGAGTCGCACAGTTTCCAAAAACCCCGATGAAAGGGGGTAGCGTGACATCTGAAAAAAGATGATTAATTGGACATTGCATTGATAATTTGGTTTGGAAATTAAAATAAAACACCAATAATTTAGCGATAACGATCGATAATAACCTTTACGACACCCAAAACCCGCAAATCCTACTACTAAATAATCTTGAACAACAGTTGAGGATTTGGGTTGGTGACTACTATGACGAAATAAATTTCCGAAGCGTATTACGAACAGGATATGGCCTCAACTTGATAGGGCGCCTCAATATTATAGCAAAACAGCTCGTGAACGTTTAGTGGTCTTTAGTATGGAGGTCGAAGGCTTTTGGATGACCGAAACGATTTCCTTTCATCGCCAATTTCAGTTTTGATCGCACGGAGGGAGCCAAATCAGGAAATGAGGAAACCATAAATGCTCGGACGCCAAATATTCAAAATTCAGATCGTTCTCCAGTCAGAATTTTTAAAACATTAGTTGGGAAACGCGGGCCTAATTTTACCTGCAATCAGCTGTTTTTGACGAAGGAAAATTCCTTCTGGTACAAAAACTCGCCTATTGGGAAGAACGAAATTTCGAAATGGACCGAACAAGGAGCAGAATCTATTGGTTTAAATACCAAATGTCTCAAAATTACCAACCATTCTTGCAGTTCAATAGCTGTGTCACAATTAGCCAAATGGGAAGTTCCCGAATAACAATTAATAAAAGCAACTGGTCATGCAAATTCTTCCTCGATTCAGCCCTATTTACAGATGGACCAACAAATCATCACCAACAAATTTTGAATCATTTGCGAGGGATATAAATCCAGGGACAGGAAGCAAGAAGATAATAAAATATGCTTATTCTGATCATTCTTCAGCTTGGATTAGGATATGATCTGATAAGTAGTCGACTATTACATTGTTTCAATTTTTCTCGTGTGCTTCCTAATTTGACTGGACCAAAATTGACATTAATAATTAAAGACTAAAGCTCTCGAGGTAAAGCTCTCGTGCTCTAGTCAAATTATTATTAATGCCAATTTTGGTCTCGTCAAATTGACTCGAAAAATTGGTCACAATGCAATAGTTGACTATTTATCAAGATCTCGTTATATTATCTTTGATGACCGATAACAATGATGCCTCTTTCTCGATATTGTGATCAAACTCGTCGATTTCTGGCTCACAATCGAGGAAAATGGTCAGCATTGTCTTAATTTCGCTCTTCTCTTTGCTCCTTTGGCTCTTCTGGAGTGACTTCCATGCTGCACTCTGACGTTTTGTTTTCGGTTCGTATTGAAAGCATCGCGTTTCATCATCATCACCAGTTACAATGGCTGACATGCTCGCCGGATTCCTTCCGGAACATTTTGAACATGTCCTTGCAATGCTGAAGTCTCCAATCTTTTTCGTCGCCTGTCAGAGTGTGCGGCAGATCTTCTGTTTGCCCAAAATCTTCCGGGTCAAAATTCGATAGACTGTGCCTTCCGGTATCCCAGTTTCCTCTTCGATGAGTCTCACTTCGGAGAATTTTTTTGGCTTCCTCGATGTGCCCTTCAGTGTGGGTTGTTTTTGGCGTCGCTGCTCGGTAATCGTCCGTGTGACAAGGTCCACACGATATTCATTCCCGTACACATTTTGTTTACGTTTCTGGACAATTTTTATCTAATTTCGCTCCCTTCAACACTAATAGATACACTTATTCCATCATTTTTCCAATTGCCTCATACCCCCAGAAAAATTAGCTTTGGTAACCCTGCAAAATATTCTTCAACAGCTTCTTTGAGTTGTTCATCAGATGCAAAACGCTGTCCCCTGAGATGCTTTTTTTAATTTTTGCTTTTTTAAATTTTTTGTTATCTGCTGAACTTTGTTTGCCTTATGAACCCGGTAATTGCCGTGCAGTAACCAGTTTTTTGTGGATAAGAATGTGAGCGTTTTTCCTCTAGAGCAGTTTTTAAAATTTTAAGATTTATATGCCAAGACCCTCTTGGCATATATTCAATAAGCAAGACTCCTTCAACACCCCAGAAAGCAGTTGCCATCAGTTTGTTTCCCAGAAAATTGTGTCTTGGCCTTTTTTTAGTGGTGGAGACCCCTTATGAAGCCACTGCATGGATTCTTGTTTAGTAGGAGGGTGCCAATGATGTGCCCAAGTCCCATCACCGGGGCCAAATATTCTTGAGAAACTTCTTTTTTGTACAAATTTTGTTCAGGTGTAAGCAATCTGGGTATCCACCTTCTTCATACCCAAATCGTCAAGCAAAATTTTGAGAACACTTGCTTCGGATATTCAGACCTCATTGGCAGTGACAGAGATCTTTACACGCCCATCTTTCAGCACCAAATTTTCGACTTTTCGCACAATGTCTTCGGTTCGAGTTCTTCAACAGGTCGTCCAGACTTTGGGTCATCATTGATTGACTCTGGTCCCCATCGGAAGAGTCTAAACTAATATTTTACTTTAAAATAAGATGGCGCATCTTCCTCAATCATTCTTTCATGAATTGCTTTTGTCAGGAACTTTATTACGCTGCGATGTTCAACTTTTTCAATAATTTGTTTGACATCGTTACTCATTTGTTTCATAGCTAGGTAGATAACATAAAAATACGTCCTCGTATACAAAGTCACTTTACATAAGATGAGAAGTATGTTTGTGAGACCACGTGTTGGACAGCCAGCCATATTTGATGATACAAACAAACAAAGATTTATTTTAGATTGCCATCATTGTTATCGCTAATATTGTCCCGGTGTTATTGTGGAGTTTATCCTATTATTAGATCTACATACCTACATGCAATTATAATTTCATCCGCGATTAAAATGTGACAAAAACGTTACGAATTACATCTTAGATAATAAACATTAAATTATAAATATCTGTATAATTCAAAAACATCAGTTATCGTCCTCGATTCATTCCTTATCTTGGCAATGTCTTGTTAATATTTCAATTAATTTGAATGGAAAATTGCGTTAGAAAGTTGGATGCCCTTTGAGTCGCGTTGCAGCACCAACCGTGCGAGGTTTTGATTCAGCAACGACGTCCGTTGACTATCGTGTTACTAGCTCTAGTTCAAGCGAAGTTGGAGCCTTGAAACGAAACGATTTTTTTTCCTACTCAATCAAAGCAGCAAACGTACGCTAACTACACCGACCAGCCTAGACCTACTGACAAGTTTCATGTATATATACATACAAATACACCTTACATAAATACATATATATATGCTTTGTATATATTGTATTTTAATGCCAGTAACCTGTTTTCCATTAAAATGCGTCACCGCGTTTCTGCACCTACTCTGTGGGAGCAGCATGTAAACTTCATTTAGCACTGCGTTGGTGCAATCGAGAGTGGTATTTTTAAAAGTATCTCGATCTCGATCTGATTCATTCAAGCAGAAATACGGTTAAGCGGATTGCCCACACGGGTGTCCGTTTCGCTGGTTTGGACATTCAAGCTTTGACTCTTTGCTTATTCGATTAAATTACGTTTAATAATAATAATCGGTCAAGATTTGTTTCTCGAAAGGATTTACGGTTTTTAAGCAACAAAATTGAATGTTTGTAGGAACTGATTAATGATTGGTGGTGGGTTGTGACTTAAGCCATCTTAAGAAGGTCGTTGTCGCTGCTATCAGAGCAATGTGATGGTTTTATTGCTGCTGATATTTTTAAGGATCTTAACCGGTTTTAATATCACATTTTCCTGTCAAAGTTGATCTGTTGCGTCTTCTACTGAACCATCTTCCTATCAGGTTGAGGTTGGTGGGGACCATTTTATGAAGACACAATTATTGAGGGTTGAAGCAGGCATAACCAAACTCTTGATTATAGGTATTAAGAGAAGAAGGATTTCTTTTTGCATTCGAATCTGACTGTGAGAAATTTCTGGAGCAGTCGATGTAAAAATATTGTCAAAACGTAATAATGAAATGTCATCAGATTTTGTCAAGCAAGTGGCTCTTATTGTTGCACTGCTCGAGGAAGGAAGTAGCTGACGTAACTAACAACTAGGGGGTTAACCTCGAAGCGCTGTAGAGCGATTTCACGCACGATTCTTGCTGATTGGGTCGTAGACTCGGCCATCTCGAACATGTACGTCCTCAAAGGAGGACTGCCGCTCAAGACGACCTTAAGAAGTTTGAGCAATCGTTACGGAACCGCTGTTGACGTGAGTGAGAGGGGCTTTAGATGGAGGTTAGATGCAGCAAATCTGATTGCACGGAAACCGGCTACACGACCACACAGCTTACGATTTGCAAGGGAACATCAAAATTGGAGAATTGAACGAATGACGGTTTTGTGTTAGAGACCCAGATGGACGTGGTGTAGGGTGTGGCGACAATCGGAACGACGTTATGCATATATGTGGAGGGAGGATGTGGAGGGAAAGATTTTCAGATATAGAGGCAATTCTTCCTCCACCCGTTTCGCATCGTCCCATATGGAATTTGAAACGGCAACAACAGAAGTGGCCCCAAAATTGATCCCTGAGACACACCCTGATAACTGTATAGCGGGGCGGATGGGATGTTCGCCAACAGATTGAAAGCGTTGAGATAAATAACTTTTAAAGAAGAAAATTGCGATCTCAGACAATCCAATAAAATAAAATGAAGCACTGCCAACAATAAATCAGACAAGACGAAGCACGAATCGATTTGTACGTTATCGTAAGGTATATTGAAGAGGTCTCTTATAGAAGACATGTAAAATGGGATCAATAGAAACACTTTGGAGCATTCAAAGACTCTTACAATTAATAACAAAAACAATATCACTTTAACAACTACTGGAAAAGTCCGGTCTATGGTTGTACTAAAAAATGGTGTATTTGCAAAAAGAATAAAAGAAAAAACAGTTTTTCCGATAATTTTTTTTTATGGTTATTTCTATTTACACTAAAGTTGGGGTCAATAGAACTACCGGTTCAAAAATCAAAAGAAGAAAGAAAAGAACACAAGAAAATCTTTTTTGGATATTTGTTTAGATTAAAAACTTCCAAAAAAAAAAATATAAATAGAAAAGCATCAAATTTTGAAAGATTTATTAAAAAATTTGGAAAAACTCATTATAGACGTTGGCAAAAATCTAATTGCAAAAAAATTAAAACAAAACAGTCGTATTGTTTCTTAATTCTGAATAAAATGGGAAAACAGAGCAACCTTTTTTTGTACTATACTTTGATCTAGAGTCGCTAATCTACAGTCACTTTTTGTGGTTGTTTCTCTTCACCCCATTTTAGTACTTGAGTGATTTTTTTTCTCGAAAATGGAGTAAATTATTAACATGACCACTTAAGTAACATTAATAGAGTATACAATAGAAGTACTTCAGCTAAAATATAAACAATCTTACCTTTGTTTTCGTTGCCAACACAAACAAAGTTTTCAACCCTATATTTTGATCAGAAATTTTGACGTTTACCTTGAACTGTATAAAAGACTGTTAGTTGTCAACCTTCTTTTAATTTTTTTGTAGTGTATAATAAAATTGGTTGCCATCATTCTGCATCATTTTCACGCTACCAAACCAAACTTTTTTTTATTAGTTTAAAAGTAAAGAAATGATGAAAAACACAAGCAGTTTTATTTGACTAATTTTACTCTTCAAACTTGATAAGGTAATGAACATAATTTGATAGATTAAAAATTTATTCTACACGGTTATTGTGAACAATTGTTTAAAAATGTCTGTTTTCACAGCTAAAGAACGTAGTGAACTTGCAACAGCATTTATTAAAGATATGTCCAGTAAAGAAAACAGCCAGAATTTTGCTGCTGCAACTCGTATGTTAAAGCACTTTCTTTAAAGCCTTGAAAATGAAAAAGTTCAAGTCGTACAAAATTCAAAATGTGCAGGAACTCCTGATTACTTTCCAAGAATGGAATTCTGAGAATTTTCGTTCACATTAAATTTAATGGCAAAGTTAACAAACAAAACAGACAGGTTTAGGCAAGAGAAACCTCTACAGACCACATGAAACGCATTCACAATATCGTGATAAAGTTAACGTGTGGGTTGGACATTTTTTGCAACAGCATGAAGCACTTGCCCATTTTTAAACGAAACATTTCCTCATAGTTGGATTGGTCAATATGAAGTCCTGACTTAACACCATTCGACTTACTTTAGGAGCACAAGTTTACGACCTCATAAGAGGGCAATCAGAAGCTGTGGAGGAACTAAGGGCAAGAATAATTAAAGCTTATAATTCGATTACAGTGCGAACTTTACAAAACACTGGAAAAAATGTTCAAGATCGCTTGGGACATTGTCCAGCAGTCGAAGGAAAACACTTTGAACAATTCCTTTGATAATTACTGATAATTTTTGTTAAATTTTTGAGTTATTTGTGCTTTAATGATTTCTACTTGTTTCTCTTGTTCTTTTTTATAAATAAATGTTTACATGTTCTGTCTTCCAAAAGCTAATTTAATCAAAGCCTCGAGGAGCTTTCGTTATTTATTTTTTAAAACAAAGCCTGCTAGAAATGATAGTGGCAAGAAAACGCTATCACAAAAATATTTTTTTCAAAACTTTCTCGATATAAAACTTCTCGAATCTTCCAGCTTTGTTGCAAAAATGGTTTAAATATTTTCATCAGAACAAAAGTTAAGACAGGGTTGAATTTTTACCTTGCAATTCCCCATGGCAACAGTTAAAAAAAAACGTACTGTATAGGTACCAAAATTGTCAAATAAAAACGATCTAATCTGTTTGAAATTTGAAGAAACTGCATGGAAAATGGAGATGAAAATAAATTAAATTGAGAACTGCTCGATAGCCATAGTAGCAAGAGCGATTGAAGAATAGTTCTCCAATCAAGTTTCAGAAATTGTTTCAGCACAAGCCTCTGTTAGAATTTTTAAAGGTTTTTCCAAATCTATTTTCTAAAACAGTTCTTTTAAAGTTAGTCCAATCATATCTTCTATTTCGGTGAAATCTTCCCCTTTAGGAAGTTTAGGAAGTGGGCCTAAAATGGTAGCGCGACTGTGAAGATCATTATCTTTGATGGAATCTAAAGTTCAGTTTGTGAGTTTTGGACAATTGTTAGCCTGTTTTAGTTTCTACATTACCGCTCAGCATAACCGCAGAACCAAAAAAGAATCCCATCAATTTCTATTTTACTTGGAGCGAGTCCGTCCCTGTCGGTAGCATGAATATTATACGAACGGAGAAGTTCGCTTTTACCTGACCAACTTTAACCTTTTCAATAATTATATTTACACAATCTCTTTCCTCGTACCGGCTTTTAAAATGTAATTACGACGACCGGGTCAATAGGCTCTCCGTTAATTCTTAAACCTTGCTTATTATATCAATTAGGTAGATATCTATTTGTACAAGCTTTGTGGGTACTTTCCATATAATATATTATGTACCTATACGTAAAACTAATTAAAATATTCAATAATGAAAACACAAGAGAAATTATCGGTAATGGAGATTGTAATCTGTTACTCATTAGAAATTTATTTAATAATGTTGCTCTAATGTAATTTTGAAGTCTTCTTGGAGTTTATTAATGATAAGGTTAAAATAAATCTTTTTTTTTGTCTTATTTAACTGAAAGCGTTTCTTTTTGTTACAGCCGGTGATGGATCGTATCATTTCAAAGTTCTGGTGCCAAGTGGTGCGGCGGGTGCCATCATTGGTAAAGGCGGTGAAACCATTGCCCAATTACAAAAAGATACGGGAGCCAGACTCAAGATGTCCAAATCGCACGACTTCTACCCAGGTAGGTTATCTTTAACTTTTAAACTTAGAGAGTAATTTACAAACAACTATCTCGACAAACAAAACAATAATAATAAACGCTTCATTAACAGCGAATCAATCTCTTCTTGTAGTTGAAGCGTTTGTCGAAACGACCTCGTCAAACAGATTCGTTAAATATAATCCTAGATAGAATCTAAGAAACTCGTATTGCTAAAAGTGCTAGTCAAAAAATCGGGACCTAGCCATGAAAAAAAAAACCACATAACACTAATACAGTTATTCCATCTTTTTTCCAATTACTCCATAACCTGAAAAAAAAATTCCTTCGGTAACCCTGCAAAATATTCTTCAACAGCTTCTTAGAGTTGTTCATCAGATGCAAAACGCTGTCCCTTTATGAATCCAACAATTGTCGTGCAGCAACATGTTTTTTTGTGGATAAGAATGTGAGTGAATGTTTCCTCTAGAGCAGTTTTTAAATTTTTAATTGTGTTTCCATAGGCCTCTTCATTTATGGTAAGACCCTCTTGGCATATATTCAATGAGCAAGACTTCTTCAACACCCCAGACAACAGTTGTTTTCCAGAAAATTGTGTCTTGGCCTTTTTTGGTGGTGGAGATTCCTTATGAACCCACTGCATGGATTTTTTGTTTAGTAGGAGGGTCCCAACGATGTACCCAAGTCTAATCCCCGGTGATAATTCGAGATAAAAATGATTTGTCCCTCTCCAACTCGGTCAAATTTTTTTGAGAAACCGCGCAGATACCTTCTTCATATCCAAATCGTTATGCAAAATTTTGAGGACACTAGCTTTGGATATACAGACTTCATTGGCAATGACAGAGGCCAATACCAAATTTTATCTTCAGTTCGAGCTTGAAGAGGTCGTCCGGACTCATCACCGGATCATCATTGATTGACTCTCGGCCCCATTGAAAGAGTTGAGACCAATATTTTTACTTGAAATTAAGATGGTGCATCTTCCCCATAAACAGCAACCATTCTTTCATTAATTGCTTTTGGACCGTTGCCTTCTTTTGTCAGGGACTTTACTACGCTGCGATGTTCAACCTTAGTTTCACTCATTTTATCGAGATGTAGACAACTTAGCACATGTACTTCTAACAGTGACAGCAATTTTACAATAATTTGTTTGACGTCGTCGCTCTTTTGTTTCATAGCTAGATAGATAAGATTAAAATTCGCCCAGTACGAGGTTGGCTAAATGTGTGGTCGTTCGTTTTTCAAGTAAACGCAATCTGCCTCCCTTCTCGATGATCACCTTGCGATTTCTGAAGGCGCGGTGGGCTGTGTCTCCCTTAATTTGTTCAAAGAGCTTCTTGAGCTTAAAGCTTAAAATTTTATGGCGTCCTCAACTGGTCCAGCGCCGCCATATCACAAGTTAAGAGCCTCGATGTCTTGCAGAACAAGGTGTTATGCGTCATCCTAGTTAAATGCACCCTGGTTCACAATAAATATACAAATACACAGACGCACCTTAAAGGGGGTTGCTTCCTTGGATAAACCTATTGGGGGAGCTGGACTCAGATAGACCTCCGCTACGCATCAGTAGTTGAACATTAGAATGTGACCCCTGTAGCAAGACCGAAAACCACCTCGTAGAGGCTGGAAGGCTCAGGGACTTTATGGTACGTCCAGCTTTGGAGCATAACCAGACCTCGCGTCCTCAGGTCAAGTCCTTTTTCCATCTGCTGTAGATATTTTTATATTATTTATGTTTTTGTCTTTTGGAAATCTTTTTTTTTTTTTGAAAATAACACCTTTGACAATTGTCTTCTACGTTTTTTGTGTTATTCCAAAGCTACAGCCTCACTCAGCAAATCGATGATTTATTTTCTGTCTAATATTAAGACCGACCATAAAATCTGGAGTGCCGCAGGACTCCATAACAAGTCCACTTTGGTTTGCAGGTATAGAAATCAGTTTATGTTTAGGAGAACTGCTGTGGTAATTGGGCAAATTTAAACAGGAACACATCCAAATTTAGCATGTTTATAACCTTCTTCTCTTCATATTGACAATATTGTCGTGCAACTTCTCCTCTTCTCCCCATTCTCCCATGGGGTGGCATGAAATTTAAAGATCATATAAGAGTGTGTGTTAAAAAGAAGCCTGAGCTAGTGGGGAATGTGGAAAATCAAACATTTCGCAATTAGAATCATTCCGAACGATACTTATGTACTTAGTTGGGAGCCATTTTCCGCGAGATCGAGCCGACATCCCACGGATCGATAATTAGGTCACATTGTTCCCGTCTCGCGGGCGATAGAAGGGGTCGCCAAGCTCGGTGTCGCTTGGAATCTGCCGTAAACAATAAGAGGAATCTTTTAAGCTAGATTATCCCCCTCCTCTCCCGTGAAAAAATGTCGTTCAGAAAAATTTGAAACGTCCGCGAATCGACGTCGTCCTAGCTTAGAGCAATTTTAACTCGCCGAACGTTTACAGCCTTAACAGGATGATTGCGTCTAATTGCAGGTATTATTCTTTGCACTAGTTTTTATAACCTACTTGCATATGTATGGAGTAGTTAGTTGTACAACTCTGCATGTTAGAGTTTGAGTTTCGTCGATGATGGGAAAGATAAAAACAGAAAATAGAATAACTTCATAAAAATAAATATTATGTAGGTCAATGGGATGTTATATATCTAATCTCGTCGAGTTAATCTTTTCCCCCGTTTCATTGGAAAAGGATATGTTCAAACGATATTTAGGCGTTGCAGTATATTTCTGGCGCCCAACGTGAGGCTTGACAACAGGAGGGTGGTCAAGGTTTATAAATCAGTATTTTAGCTTATTCCGATTGGTGTTATTCTCAAGGGGTAAGTGGCGCCCCAAAATAACGATTCATCGCCAGTTTTGCTGCTAGATTTTGGGATCACATTTTAGTTTAAATTTGATCATTGTGTGGTTCGATTTTGATTGCTTACGATTGGAATTAATTTACACCGGTACAACCAACGGTGGGATATGCAAGTTTTCGATATACTGGCATCTTAATTGATAGCCCCTAAAGTTGAAAACCTCAACTCAATGACGATCCTGCTCAAAGATCTCAGAGCATTCCGAGGTTTCGAGACTCAGAAATTGTGGAAAAATAACTTTATTAAGCTGCGTTGTGGCTTCAGTTGGCAACACTTTTAAATTGACGTCCGTTTTGGGATTTAAATGAGGCTCATTTCCATCTCGGTGGCTATGTAAACAGGAAAAATTGTTGAAGATATTTGGGGTGGGTACAGGAAACCCACAACACGTAATCGTAGAGAAGTTAATGCTTCTTTTATTGCGGTTTGTGAAGTAGCCAACCCCTAATCTACAATGCGACTCTAAAAACAAATATTTTGGAAGGAACATTCAAAAGGGATAGGACGTAACTAGAATTATAGGGGTCTAGAGATGATACGATCGGTTGTACAATCTGCTATAACATCTTAGTTGATTCGACGATCTACGTTTGGAGGAAAAAAACACGTCAGACTTATCTTTACGTTTTTATTTTCAACTTGTAGTGCGACAAGTCCAGAGAAAAGATGTGGAGACGTGGGTGTCTTCACTACTGCAACGTTACATGTTTCCAGAAAAGGATGCAATTCTGTTCTGACATTATTACATTTCATGATTGCTTCTCATGTAATGGTATTCTACTATCTAGCTGGAATTGTAATATGTGGTGGGGCTTAGTGCAATGTGAGGAAAATAGTCTTCCCCCTTGTCTGCATACATGGTGTGCGCTTCTGCAGCATGCTCCTTGCGAATTGATTGCTGCTGTCTCCTGGTTTTGTTTAAAATTTTGTAACCAGCTTTGTTGCTGGGTTTTTTTTGCGGACAGATTCTCTATCAGGTGGCCTTAGTGCAATACTTAATGACTTGTTTTTACAGTTCTTTTGTAGTTTTTTCTAGTAGACGTCCGTTGAGGCTATCCAGCTGGATACATGGACTAGATGGGAGTTGGTTTATCATTTCGATTATTTCTTTCACCTGTCAAATTGAAATTTTGTCAAATCACAATCACAACTGAAGTTGAAATAGTAGTAGTAGTTAGTAAGTCCAGCCAATGAGGAAACCATAAATGCTCGGACAGTAAATGGTTGACGCCAAATATTCAAAATTCAGATCGTTCTCCAGTCAGAATTTTTAAAACATTAGTTGAGAAACGTGGGCCTAATTTTACCTGCGATCGGCTGTTTTTGAAGCCTAATCCATCTTGGAAGAAGAAAAATTCCTTCCGGTACAAAAACTCGCCTATTGGGAAGAACGAAATTTCGAAATGAACCAAACAATGAGCAGAATCTATTGAAGAATCGGGAAAAAAACGTTGTGGCAATTATGACGTGGCATCTGAAAAAAGATTCAGGACCGGAACAGGTCTAAATGAAGATGATTAATTGGACATTGCATTGATAATTTGGTTTGGAAATTAAAATAAAACACCAATAATTCAGAGATAACAATCGATAATAACCTTTACGACACCCACAATCCGCAAACCCTACTACTAAATAATCTTGAACAACAGTTGAGGGTTTGGGTTGGTGACTACTATGACGAAATAAATTTCCGAAGCGTATTACGAACAGGATATGGCCTCAACTTGATAGGGTGCCTCAATATTGTAGCAAAACAGCTCGTGACCGTTTAGTGGTCTTTAGTATGGAGGTCGAAGGCTTTTGGATGACCGAAACGATTTCCTTTCATCTCCAATTTCAGTTTTGATCGCACGGAGGAAATGAGGAAACCATAAATGCTCGGACGCCAAATATTCAAAATTTAGATCGTTGTCCAGTCAGAATTTTTAAAACATTAGTTGGGAAACGCGGGCCTAATTTTACCTGCGATCGGCTATTTTTGACGCCTAATCCATCTTGGAAGAAGAAAAATTCCTTCTGGTACAAAAACTCGCCTATTGGGAAGAACGAAATTTCGAAATGAACCAAACAATGAGCAGAATCTATTGGTCAAAATACTAAATGCCTCAAAATTACCAGCCATTCTTGCCGTTCAATAGCTGTGTCACAATTGGCCAAATCGGGAGTTCCCGAACAACAATTAATAAAAGTAACTGGTCATGGCAATTCGTCCTCGATTCAGCCCTATTTACAGATGGACCAACAAATCATCACCAACAAATTTTGAATCATTATTGCGAGGGATATAAAACCAGGGACAGGAAGCAAGACTTTCCACCTCATCAGAGACGATCGTGAGAAAAAAAAAACAGAGTTTGTAACATCATCGGCAACACCAAGTGTGCTTATTTTGCTCATTTCTTACTATGAAATATACTAGGAAATAATCTTAAAAAATATAGCTGAGGCTGATGGTGACCCGATTTTTCGATTTCCCAACTGCCGCTTAAAAAAAAAAAATTAGGCTAGCGAAGAATTTTTAACTTCAAACGCGTAGCGAAACGTTTCTGTTTATTGATTTTAGACAAAAGTGCTATTCTTGAGAATGATAAAAATAAGTGTTAAATGCCATCTATGCGTGAATGTTATAAACGTGCTCGATTACCTCGTCATTGTTTATACGAGAAAGGTAAAAAGCAGTGATTTATCGCGGAAAGAGTCCTGAGAGAGGGAATTTTAAATCTCCCAGCGCACCTTGCCAACTATCAAAATATTTGGATTTTATTTCGGGTAAATATTTTTATGCGAACACATGATGCCGGTGCTGCACAACTCGGAACATGTTAGGTTGGCCACGATTACTAATACACGATTCTTATTTTTTTGTTTCTCTTAATAAATTAACTTATTTATGTCGTGTTTTTTCTTTAAGGATTTCTTGGTGAATATCTCCTAACTAACTTCATTCACGTTATTATCCGAAAAATGCAAGAAATAACTACTAGTTCTTTTTTTTGTAATTTAGTGTAATTTAATTTTATTGGGAAAAATTGGCAGCCTCGACAATAACTTGATTTATAAATGTTGTATAAATCAACGTACCCCATTCATTTCTAAATTCTATACTTACGTCTAAATCTAGCTTGCATTATAAACAATAAATTTAAAACAAAAACACGCGGTTAATTAAGCATACATTCGGCTTATCTCGAAATATGTTTGATTTCGATATCAACTGCTAATTACGTATTTACATCGATTGTATTGCTAATGCTCTAATGTAGAACGAACTCAAGGATATTTCGACTTATCTACGTATGTAAATGTATATAGACATATATGTACTCATAATATATACATACTGTTAGATATTATGAACGTTACTCATTTATTTTGACAGAATTTACAGAAAAAAAAAAACCGAGATTGGGAAGTTTCTCAATCTCTTGTTTGGTAAAGTTTAATTTGTAATAATAACTTTGACGATTCTCGTTTGATTAATCAGTTTATTTTATCGTTCATTGTATAGAAGCTATATATTTAAAAAATGTGACAAGCACAAATGAGTACAATAATATTCCAATTTGATAAGATGAACACGAAGATAAAAAGTAATATTTATTTGTATGTATTTGGATTTTTATTATAAGGGGAAAGATATTTTGACATATATGACTTATTGTAATTATTATAGGGTAAATGATTTTTATTCGACAACTGACAATTTATAATTTTGCAAATGCCTGTCATGGCTAACTAATAAAAAAAGAACTAATGCAAATAATATGTATTGTAGAAGGTAAAAATAGTAACTTGCCAATATTTCGAAAACTATCCATTTTTATAATAGACATGCTTATATAAAGTTACCCTTATTTTGAATGCCGAACAAGATAAAATTACAAAAATTGCCACTTTCCATTGAAAAAAAATGACTTTCGGTAATTTTTCCGATTTCATTTTCAGACGTATATTTCGAACACTCTGTATGAATAATTGTAACAATTTTATACAATTAGTATTTAATTAGGTCATCTACTTGAGAAACATCACTTAAAAATAAATAATAAACTAATCCTTATATGGAAAAAGTGCAATTAATTATGTGCCTGCAAACGTCAAATTTAGCATAGGAAAGTAAATATGTCAAAAAAGATTAGACTTAGGTATAGGACATTATACATGAAATATATTTAGAATTTCACGTAGAATCTAAAAATGTGACAATATACAGGGTATTCTATTTAAAATAACGAACTTGGTGCCTACTTCCGGTATATCCCGAAGCGCCGCCATCTTGAAAATATTTTAGGCGAGTGGCCCCCATCGACTTTAGTATAATGGCGAAATTTCAGATCATTCCTACATATAGTTTTCCCGCAATCGATCGTTGCAGTTCCCGGTAAACCACTCTGTATATCTACATCATAAATGTCAAAGCACAAAGTCACATTTAATGGCAACCAATTCAAATTATGACATTACTTTTGCGCCACCTTGTACATCATATTATGTTTACGCCAGGAAATCTCTTCGTTGTTCAAATTGCTCGATTGTTTTGCAGTAAAACATTTTAACATGATGTGAAAAAGCCGACATTCAACGGTTGGAGAGGGATGTATCGTATGGTGGAGCAATGGGGAACAGGCACATTTTTCAAATTACTTATATGTAGGATATTCCAAAATTAACGCAAGATTTGAATTTGCCGCCGTTTTTGCAGTAAATTGTTGACAACCCTGGAAGACGAATAATTTGACAGTTGAGAGTTCAGGGTTAGTAAAAATGTTATGATCAAAATAGTGTTTTAACCTCGTCAACTGTGAAAAGATTAATCGAAAAATTCAGGGAGACTGGATGAGTTGGAGACGCTAAACACACCGGTCGTCCAAAAACAAACCGTTCAAATGTCAATATCGAAGCAATGCGTGAGAGTGGACAACCGAGGAACATCAATTCGGCGTCGTGGACAAGAATTGCAAATTTCAAGAAGCTTTCTACAGCGTATATTCAATATACAGGGTCAGGCAAATGTTGTAAAGTTGTAAAAAATCAAAGTATGCTATAGAGTAGAATTAAAATACTACGACAACTTTCATTACGGTTATTTTTAATAAATCTCATAATTTTGCCAGAAATCTGGTGTTCCCGCACATTTGCCTGATCCTGTATGTATACTTCCATTAACACAACAACTGAAGCCTAATGATCATCATGAACAGCGAAGGGAGTTCGTGGAATGGACTATTGAACATCAACATCAAGTGGTGAAGCACATTTGCACCTTGATGGCTTCGTTAATCGCCAAAATTGCTGTGTTTGAGGTTGGGAGAATATACATGTGCGGATTTTGGGCTGGGGACATCATTGGACCATACTTTTTTTTTAATGAGGCTGGTCAAGCACCAACTACTTACTGATGCTCGATATAGAGCATCCAGAAACAATTCAATAACTGCTTTCCTGGTCGTGTACTCTCTCGTTTCGATGATCAGAATTGGCCCCCTAGATCGTGCGAATTAAACGCTGCATCAACGAAATTCAGCCACAATTATGCAGAAGGGTCATGAAAAATGTCGACAAAAAAGTGCGTATGTGCCAGCAAAGCCGTTATGATTCAATGGAATATAACAATCTAAAGATTTTAGTCTTTAGTTCTTTCTTTTTCTGTGTTTTCTATTTAATTCAAATCTTTCGTTAATTTTGGGACACCCTTTATAATCACATACAGCGTGTTCATTTGAAAACTTCCCGCCGCAAATTTCTGGAAATCCAGAGAATTATGAAAAGTTTCCTGAAACACGTAAGAAGTATTATCGAGGGGGACAACTTTTGATGCAAAAATTGGCTTACCTACTTGAATATCTTAACTGGAAAGCGGTATCGAGTAATACTTCATTTTAATAGTCTTTTGAAGCACTACATTTTGGCGTTTAGTTTTTTGAAATTGATCGATTCGTTTTCGAAATTTTTAAGAAAATCTGTTGGTTTGTTTTGTTTTTGATTTGTATTTTTCTACATCCGTCCAAATGAAAGCGAATATTTTATTTTAAAAATATAATCGTCTCGGCAAGGATTCGAACCATGAACCTTCCGTTCACCGGACGGACGTGCTAACCAATTGCACCACCGTAAGGTTCATGGTTCGAATCCTTGCCGAGACGATTGTATTTTTAAAATCAAATATTTGCTTTCAATTGACGGATGTAGAAAAATACAAATTATATGTATACGTCATTATAAAGCGCGGCCAAATATTCAAGTAGAAAGACTACTGACGTCTTGCAGTACCTTCTGAAGTAACTTTTGTTATGGGCAAACCAGTTTGTTGCCTCCCTTCTTTCCCGGATAACAAAAACTTGTAATTTACAAATTTTTAAGTTGTGTGTTCAACCTCAAGTACCTTATTTTATAATTGTGCTTTTGCCAACCGTCAATGTTCATCTGAGGTTATGTTCTTCCCTTTATTTATATTGTCTATAATATTAGGCTACGTTTAGTTGATAATTACGGACGTCAAAATCGTTCACTATCCTTTCCATTCATTGCCTTCTCTTTATTTGTATTTTAGTGTTGTTTTCTCTATTGTTTCAAATCCTGTAAGGTCCTTCCTTTTGCCTCGGCGGGCTTCGTTCGTATGGTTTTAGTCATCACGATAGAAAATTGTGGAAATTTTTTCAAATAGAGCTACAAAGTAGTATCCCCATCTTCTTCTATCATTTCTAATGCTCGATGTGGATGCATTTCACTTGTTTCCCTTTCTGTATGATTTTTGCTTCATTTCTTGTATTTTCGTCTTTTAAATAGCAAATCAGAATGAAAAATACTGGTGGATAGAAGGCATGTAGTCCAATAACCCACGTAGAACAAATTGATGGGGCCAATATAACAGCCTAATACTTTGGGCCTTCATTATTTCTAGAGTATTGGCGAAAATGTTGCATTAGTATGATTAACGATTAACCAATATGCGGAAAGTTCTTATGATGACATATTGGTGTGTTGTTATTTTGTCAATGTTGGTATAGCAACGTAAGACAATAGACATAGATCCAATATTACATTTTCAAGTCTAGCCAATATAGTGAAACTGACCATGCTGGAACAACGGGTCAAATATTGGCATTTGTGCATTTGTTTTAGTTGGGCAACCTACAAAATATTGGTGTATTATTTGTTTTAACAATTTGACCAACATTTGAAAATTTATCGTGGCATAATATTGGGGCAACGTTGATATAATAATATTGGCGTCAGTTACATTAAAAAATATTGACCCAATATTGGTAAAATAAATTTAATATTGGCACAATCTTCACAAAGTGCGTTCGCTTAATTTTACACTCAATCTATCCACCATTTTTTGATAATTAAAATCTGGAGATAAATATCAAGAGGTAGATAGTTTATGATTAAGAATAATGGTTTCTATATTTTGAATTGGTTATTCGTACGCTATTCAGAAACAAGTGCTTTCATGCTAGTTCACCTACTAAGTATATAGTTCAGCTTTAGTAAAAGAAGCAAGCTGTACATGCATATGTCGGATCCTTCCAACAACTTTTACCACTTTAATAGGATAAGCGTTAAATCGTGAAGATACTAATCAATACATCTAGGAGAGCATCGTGTAACATTTGAATTGAAAATTTCAACTGTTAAACGGTACAAAGTGAGGTTACGTAACGCGGAGTGGAATTACGTAAGAGTGTAGTTGAATAATAGGTCACCGAGCACTCGGTACTTGCGTATTACATTGAAAGATTTCCGCGTTGTGCTGTTGTGTCACCGCTTAGACAATTCTATTGTGTATACGAAAGCTACGGACATGCACACACATACACACGCTCTTGAATACATATTTATACTTATACATAACATACATAAGTCTCGTAGTATTAAACGTGTGGGCTCGTTTTCCTATCGATGTCGGTATTGTTAGGAGGTAAGAATCGATACGGATATTAAAGGAAGACGAATCTGAAGCTGTTCTATCACCGTTAACGATTGTCGTTCGGTTATTTGTAGAATGTAAATTGGGACAATTGAATGTCATTGCGAGGGACTCGTCAACACAAAAGGCGTTTCATATTTGTCATGTTATGTATTTATAGAACGGTTATCTAGTAACGTTTAATTTTAGATCATTATTGATTTCTTTTGAAGATAGAACTGATTGTATTATCTCGTCATGCTTTTTTGTAAAATAGGTCTTGTTCAGACTCGATATGATTTCAACTCGTCAGTACACGTTTCGCATATGCGTATATTCTTAGATTAGATTCGATCGGAATCCATCCATGTTAATGAAGTATCGCGTCGTCGTTTCATTAAGTAAACAAAGACAGTTTCGTTGCGCTAAATATGTTTTCCTTAACTCGTTGCCACATCGCAACTCTCGTTTCTCGCTTGTCGAAGATCGTTTATCGAAAGTTTAAGACACTGTACGATCATTATGTCAGCTTCTGGGTGAACTCGTTCAAGTGACGAACCACGCGGTGGACCAACGATGAAATGATCGACAAGATTCATGATCACCGAGAAAGCTTTCGGCGCGATGGGTACCGCGTTTGCTCACACCGGAGCAAAAACGAAATCGGGTGACTGTTTCGGAGGAGTGCCTGGCCAGGATTCAACGCAATCCATGCGTTTCGTAACCGTGGATGAGACTTGGATCCACTCCTACGTCCCGGAGACCAAGGAACAGTCCGGGCGAATCAGCTCCCATTTTTTGGTATTCCCCAGGTGTGATCACGGGAGGGGGAAGGGGGGTACTACAGCGATTTATTGACCCGATTCGATGCGGTATTGAAGGAGAAACGCCCTCGTTTGCACCACCACCCGCGTCGTCGTGTCCACATTGAATGAGTTGCTCTACGAATTAGTCTCTCATCCTCCATATTCACTTGATCTAGCCCCCTCAGCGACGGCAGGAAAGAGATTTTCCTCGAATGAGGGGGTCATCACCGCTACAGATGATTATTTTGCAGACATCGAAACATCCTACATCGATACCGTATTAGTCTTGTCGATTCCCGAAAGAATCCCGAAGAATTCTTTTCTGAATGCCTTTTTTTAATGCTGGAATCACTAACAATGATCACTTGGTGGTTCAGTTAGTCTGACACGAATGTGGGTTGCTGGACCCCAAAGGGTGTCTCAGCGGCCGACCGACCGTAAGGTATGCGGCGTTCACGGAATGCACACACTCCTGTGGACAAAGAGGGACGAAACCGACTGCCCGCACGGGACCGACACCTCGTGGAGAGGACCGGCGAGCCGGTGGGCTCCTCTCTCCCGTGCTACCCATGTTAGACAAGTTTTCTTGTCAACGTTGGACGGGTCACCGCTGGAGACGCTTTAGCGAACTCCTGCCTCACATCTAACCCCACGGGGCCTAGGCCTCCTTGCGGATGGCGACTATCGGCCAAGCGTGGGAAACGGAATCTGGCCGTAAGGTACAACCAGTCCGCCCGTGAATTAAGCCTGATCTACGGGCACGGCCGGGCCGAAGCCCTACCCTAAAATGCCAACCGCGCCAACTCTTTCTCCCTTCCGGCGATCGAGTTTTCGCGGCAGCTACAATGAAACCGTAGGGTCCCAGAATCATCGAGTTGTTTTAGGATGAAACCAGAGGTTTCCTCAACCAGACAACCAGCAGCCGGACTACTCCTCGGCGAACCGACTTTTGTCCTCCCCTACTATCTTCGCCAAATCCTCTCGCCACGCCCGTTTTCCTGAGTGTGGCCACCAGGGATGGGGTAGTGCAACTGCAGAGTTCTCAAGGTATATCCCACCGTATATCCCGACAGTTAAGCGGTCGAGAATCCTCCCCTGTATACGAAGCCTACTCCCGCCACGCCCGTTGCCCTGAAACTATGAAATCAGGGATTGGGTAGTGCAGCCGCTGAGTTTTAAAGGTCGACGCTATGGGGTGAACGCCGATCCTAAGTTAGTCTGACAGAAAGCAATTCGTGTTTCGACAAGATTGCAGGGCACCTTCTCTAAACGTTAAATACGGAGTACCGCAAGGTTCCGTTCTAGGTCCGCTACTTTTGCTGATATATGCCTTTCAACATCGACGAGGCAATATACTGCTATGCAGACGATACATCGATACCAATTGAAGCAAGCGATGCAGAAGGCATTAATAAAAGGGTGATAGCAAGACTGGATCCATCGTCTTTACCACGGATAGCTGCTAAGTTTCTGCGTCTGCACATCGATAATGAACGAAGCTGGGATCACCAAGTGGCCCTCCGCGTGCACAATCCAATGAATCCAGTCTCAGCTCTAGACGTTCAAACTTACTGTAGTGAGGTTCATATTGAGGTGGCAGATATAAAGTATGGTAGATTGTTGGATCGTCTGTTCGGTAAGGATGTAATTGTTTCCAGTGATTTCAATGTTAAGTTTGGTGCATCCCGGATCCGGAAGCTAAGTTGTTGTGATTTGTTTACTTCTTACAATATGAGTCAATTGAATTTTGAACCTACACGTAAAAAACCTTGTTTAGATAATTTTTTTTACAAATATTGACATCAGTAGAAATGATCATATTACTTCTGATCATGCGGGTCTTATATTGAGAATATTGGGAGATAGGAGAGCTGCATGTGATTAACGTATTAGCTTATTTACACCTATTACGCAAATAAGCTTATTTAACTTGTATAATGTCTTGGAGAATGTTAGTTGGCTTTTTGTCACTGATCGAAATTTAAATTTGGACGAGAAAACTGATCTATTTATGAATACTATCTCCAACGCAACCGAGAGTTGTTTTCCCCCCAAAACTAAACTAGTAGATTCCCTTCCTTTTGTTTACTTTAAAACATTTCTGAAGGACAATCGCATCTCCAAGGCATTTTACACTGTAGACGATTTTTTTGTGAATGATTTTGTTGATATGTAGTTTCAATGAATTATTATTGTATCTATCTATATACTGTAGGGTACAATGTTGTTGAGTTTTGAAGTGTGTAAACACTATTGTGTAGTAACATGAATAAATATTATTATTATTTACTATTAATCCAGAGGAAGTACTTCGACCGTACTACTACCGTTCAAATTCTCTATATTTCAACCAACATTTGTGGCCTTCTTCAGGAGAAATTAAACTTGAGTTCCTTAAAATATAAAGATGTAATAATAAAAGCTGACAGGATTTATGATCGCGATGCAACGAAACAAATTAAATTACAAATAAATTATAAATCTTATCTGGTTAAGGATATTAATAAAATCTCTTTAAGAACTGAGAAAATAAGAAAATGTTACAGTTTAAAATGCGAGTCAAAAAATACAACAAAAAAGACAAGTGGATGTATAAGACAGCTGTAATATACAAACATTGATATACAAGGTTTAGTCAGAAAGTAAAGTTACAAGGTGTGTTAAAAAAATTTTGACAAAAATTTCTTTTTTTATTTTTACAGTAATAAGTTTAGTTAATTTACTCTGTTTAAAATATTACAGTAAATATTGTTCAATTGGTTTGTATCGGATTTCAAATTAATATTAGTTTTCTGATTTTGTATGTGATACATTTCCAAAAATATTCTATTTTTGTAGTATGGTTCTAATTGAAGGATTTCGACATCAATAAAATCAAAGTGGTGGTCATGTTCCTTGGCATGGTTTGCAAGTGCACAGGATCTTTTACCTATCCGACAGTCGCTCTTGTGCTGGCTAATGCGGTGTTTGAGGTATTGTGACGTTTGTCCCACATAACATCCCCTACAGTTAAGGCAATTGACTTTATAAATCAAGTTATTATTATGCCAGAAGGGCGTGGTATCTTTTAAAGTGGAGAACAGGTCTCTGATCTTTTGAGGATTGTATTTAGCAATTTTAAAATTGGGAATATTGCTGAAAAACGGTACAATATTATCAGTGAGGTCTTTGATGTAAGGAAGTTTTTTCATAGGGCACCTGTTCTGTTCTGGTCTCAGCAGGGCCATCGTAAAAGTTGGAACTGTAGATCAATTTTTGTAAAAGTGGTTTGGGATATCAGTTATTGACAAACATGTCAAATCACTTTTTCAAGTTGTTGTTTAGAAACCGGTCGTTAGAGATATGAGTAACTCTGTTTTTCATAGCAATTATGGTGTTGTTCTTCTGGTTGGTGGGATGATTAGAATAATAGTTTATGAATCTGCCTGATGCAGTTGGTTTTTGATACCAATCTAAGATGATATGGTTAGTGTTGCTTCTAATCAGTTTTGTATCTAAAACGGGTATGCTGTTATCTGTTTCCCTTTCTAGTGTGAATTGCAAATGTGCATTGAATGAATTGAAAGCATCCAGAATGATGTTGTGACAATCACGAGGAATAGCGCAGACAATGTCATCAACGTATTTATAAATAAAAGGTAACCGGAAGGGAAGGTTAGGTATCGCAGAGTCCAACAACTCATCCATAACCATCAAGGCCAATATTGGACTAATCGGCGAGCCCATAGGACTGCCGAAAGATTGTAAGAAAAATTTGTTGTTGAAAGTAAAAAAGGCATTGTTGGTGATGAAGGTGGTGAGTTCTGTAAATGAGCCTAGTGATAGTTTAGTGTAGTTTCCGATGTAAATCCACTTAGAATCAATGAGCGATATCACTAAGTCCAGTGGTATATTAGTAAGTAATGAAACCACATCTAGAGAAATTAAAACGTAGTTGTTGGGCAAAATGAACCCATCAATGTTGTTAACAAAAGTGAAAGTATCTTTGATATTATACTTGGTGATATCTGACAAGGCTTGGGTTAAGATATTAGCAAGAAATTTCGAAAGATTGTAGGTTGTGGCATTTATAGAGCTTATTATAGGACGAAGTGGAACTGAATTTTTGGTAAGCAATACAATTTCGGAATAGCCGAATTATATATGCTAAGACATTTAAAATCGTTGTCAGAAAGTTCACCTTTGTCTTTTATGCTGCGAAGAAGATCGTTAAAGTTACGTTGAACGATTTCTAGAGGATTGCGTTTTAAGCATTTATAAGTATTAACGTCTTCCAGCATATTGTTAGTTTTTTCGATGTATTCAGCTCTATCCATCGCCACAGTGCAACCACCCTTGTCAGCTTGTACTATGCAAAGATTAGGGTTGGATTTCAAGAAATGTTTGCTTTTGTTATATAGTGTAGTGAATGGTGAGGAGGTAGACGGTTGTGGTTTGGTAATGAAGTTTGTGATGACATTGGTTACCCTAGCCCGTGTCTCATTCTGTAATTCATCGGGAATGTAAGATATTATGTTTTCCACATCAGCCAGAAAGTTACTAATTTTAAGATCTTTGCCAACAGAGCAGATGCCAAACTTAGGACCCAAAGAAAGAAAATCAGAGATATCTGTGGGAATGTCTGTGGTTGTGATGTTTTTAAACCATTTACTGTTATCAAAGAAAGGACGGTCTCGAGGTAACAGATCCCTTAATTTGTTGAATTTTTTAATATGTAATGACTTAGCTAAATTGAATTTGGTTTTGTAAGCAAGCGTTAATGAGTACTGAAATTGTTCAATGACATGTAAATGCAATAATTATTACTATTATTATTATTATTAATGGATTAATGGATATTCTTCGGGCTACTTCGGTCTTCTTCTGATGATTACATTTCTGCGTTCAAATGAAGTTTTTTCATAGAGCATACTGTTACTAACTACGCTAACTACGATGTCCACTCACCGTGACTGTGACTACTTCGCTGTAGTTTCGTAGCATTCAACGAAAACGAAATTAATTTCTTTTTTGTTCTAATTTATTAATCCACTGTATTAATTAGCCCACTTTTATATAAAATTTACGCAACACACCTGATAGAAAAGAATGCGAGACGTATAATTTTAAAAAACAACCTCGTATACACATATAAAACCATAAAATCTGACGCATCCATTGCCAAATTTAACATAAATTGCGTCTTCTTTTTTCAAAAGAAAAAGATTTCTAGCGTTGCCCAATCCGAGGTGTAATATTGCGAAAAGTGCTCCTCGCTTCGATCATCATCGATATCGAGAAAAAACGCACAAAATGTTAATTGATTCGTAAAACGTTAGTTTCAAGGACCGGGGCATGGCAGAGAACCAGTTCCTGCATAGTGTCAAGACGGGTTTTTGCATATTTTTAGAATATCTCGCGTTCGACGCTTGCATAACCGAAATATGTGTGTGTGTTTTCGTGTTACATCGATATTAACACCGCGCATCGGCTCGATCTATTCAGCGTAGTTATGTTATGATGCAGTAAATGCCAAATACGAGTTATGCAGTAGGGCACCGCTTCGGAAACGATTTATAATCGTGCAGGTACAAACGAGGACATCTTTAACGCTCAATCCTTTGTCCTCATTAGATGGATTACGGACAAATTATAACTTCAATGAAGAGATCTCTCCTTCAGTTAAGCAATTAACGAGATTGAAGAAACTCTTCTCCATCTTTGAGTTCGATAAGCCCCACAACTATTTCTACATTCATCAAATTTGTTAAGCCTTCAAGAGCAGAATGCTATTCATTGGGTGTGATAAAGTTTCGACCACATTTCTTCACCACCTATGGCAAACTGGCAGACTGATCCAAACCTGTTCCTTCAAGGTCAAACACAAGCGAAATTAACATCCAGAAAATCGATCGAAGATGGTCTAAATCGACTTATTTCCTCTATAACGCATCCTACAATTCAATAGGGTGTATCTGACTCTACGTCAACCATTCTTCTTCAAGAAATTTCTTCCACTGGAGATCTTTAAAGTCATTCAAACTCTTCATTGGGGAAGATGTATCTTTTGTTTGACGATATTGAATTATTTTTGAAAGCTTTGCCGATGTAGAAGAGCGAAAGCGTGACAGGACCATGATTGCAACAGATAGTCGTAAACGAAAATAGGAACTTAGACTTCATTTTTTTTACCCACCTATGCCCAAAACATTTCTGTATATCCCTTTTGCAAGTACTGTATTGGGTAGAAATTATGAATAGAAAGCAGTTTTAAATTTTGTCATTGAATAATTTATAGAAAAAACTTGTGTTAAGTTTAACTGTCAGAAGATCCCGATTTTTCAAATCGGCCGGAGTTGTGGAGCGTGTCCTCTTGGACAATCACAGCGGAGCAGTACACAGAACAGTGCCTGCCCGAAGTCATCAAATCGATGAAGAACCTGCCAAAGTCGAGCATGGGTTCTGGGTCCACGGTATTGCAAGTATTTCCTTCTTTCCTCTACTAAGGCTAAACGTCATGTTCTTAAGCCTTATATTCTCTGGTATGAGTCCTTCCGGTTATAAATATGAAAGTATAATATGTTAATTTCTTCTAGCGAGTCTTCAATCAATTACCATTGCTTAGGATTCATCTAACCGTTACCCTTGGCGACTGTCCATTTGGGTGCAGCTCGATCAGGTGGCTTATCAGAGGGTTCGTTGATGACGTGGCCCTGTCTTGCGTGTTTTGCTCTACACGGAGTTGTTCAGTCAGTAATATTAGTATATTGTCATGGTAAACTTCTAATCGGTGTCACAACACCGAAATAAAAAACACCAAATGGTTACGCACAAAAAAAAAACAGAAACTAAAGTGCAAACTTAGACTTCATTTGTTTAAAAATACAAGAAATAAAAAATCAAAGAACGAAAAAAATTATTAAGAAACGAAGACTGTAATCTGACCAAAACTCAAAACCAACAAAGTTTGGGTAGCTGTCAGATGATCCGGATTTTTCAAATCGGCCGGAATTATTACACGGAACAGTGCCTGCTTAGCCGGCAACGAAGATTTGAGCACTGGAGGACTGAAACTTCTTCAGCACCCTCCTTACAGTCCGGACCTTGCTCGCTGGGACTGAGAACCTTTGATATAGCCACGGTCTCAGCTTTAAAATGAAAGAATCAAGTCGATCATTCTGGAACTTCAAATACGTATAAGGTCAGCAGATGCTCCTGCAACAAATGACTTTGTGACGAAACTAGAAAATATTATAAGTACGGATAAGCTCCTTCCAGAACAAGTTTACAACGCAAACGAAACTTGGTTAAATTTCAAACGCCTGCCACAAATAAACCTTCGCTGTTGGCAATGCAAGTTCAGCTCCAGGGTTCAAACTCATCAAAGAACGAATTACATATCTTCACTTCCAGTTTTTTATCGTGCCAAGAAATCAGCCTGGATGAATTCTTAAATCTTCAAGGATTGGTTCATAAATGAGTTTGTCCCGAAAGTAAAAACAAAAGTAAAGGACACGTAAATTAACAGAAAAATCAATTTTAGTCTTAGACAATGCTGGTACACATCCAACCGAACTTAAAAGCGAAGAAATCCTTGAAATAAAATTGTTATTCCTTCCAGCTAACGCTAACGCTGCTTCCTCATTCAACCAATGGATCAGGGTGTAATTGAGTGGTCTCTGAGATTTTAGGGAGGAAGGAAACTGAAGAAATAGATATTGTATCGGCTGTGAGGATGTAATTTACACGGTTGCAAAAGCATATGAGGAAATTCCTAGCTCAACATTCATCAAATCTTGGCGAAAGGCTTGGCCGCATATTGAAAAGGACGTCAACATTCCCATCTAGTAACTGAACAAGACGATAATGTAGCACTACTGAATGATTTGATGAAATTACTACCAACTTCCAGCGATGACGAAATTGTACAGCAAGATGTTGAAGAGTGGATGACGACTTAGATGATCAAATTATACAAGGAGTCGTGGAGACTGGGGCTTACTTGATGAGAACAGCGTCGCAGAAGAATCAGAAGACGAAACCCAAGAGGAAAAAGTAAGCCATGTGGAGGGGAAAAGAGTTCTTTTTCAGTTGGTAGCGATGTACATTGAACAACAGGTCTTGTAGTGACCGATTAAGAGAGCTTGTACTGTATTATATTTCGATTCAGGTCGGTGACTTCATCGATTTAATCAACAACATCAAAAACCAAAGAAAATTAAAGCTTTTTCCAATCAAACGGTGATAATATGCTGTAGACATGTATAATTAAATTAATTCAGTTCAGCAATGGCTACTGGAAAATTTTGCTTATCGTAGTTTTACAGAAAAACCCAAAATTGTGTAATATCTCCACATGAATATTGAATACTGAGATAAGTTATCGTCGAAGTACTTTACGATAGAAAACTTGTTCGTATCTATTAAGTAAAAATTTATTTTAGATAAATATTTATATTACGTAATAATAAACGATAGCTGTTGAATTTTTTTGAATTCATTTCGAATGTTGTAATATGCGTTTTCTTTTAAGATCAAATAGTAGATAAGTTAAGCTAAGTTTCAACATAACTTCAACCTTCGTGTGCCATCTCTTGCGGATTCCTAGAAATATTTCAGGTCGCCCTCGTATAATATAAATAAATAAATAAATTACCGCGATACATTTAATAGTCGTCGTGTAAAAAATTGAGTAGTTTGTCAATGTATACATTGTTATTAGTTCTTTATTCATGTTTTCGTTTTTTGTTTACAGTTTCTATTTAATTTCATCTGAAATTATCAAGATCGTAATTAGATATAATAGACGGAGAACGTCTGAAATCATCATAAAGTCATCTCGTTAAAAATAACCACCATGGGAAGCGTGATGTATGGTGCTACCTCATTAATTTGACGCATTTGTATGGTATAACCTTGGCCAACATTCTGTGAATGTGGACAGTGAATTAATAACGTTTCACACGACGTAAATTGTTTGATGTTTAACGGTTATACGGCGGTAACTATCAATATTGAAAAGGGAAGGCGTATTCGTTAACGTGTCAAGAGGACGTTCTTATGTAGTATGTATACCTATAAATACATATACATATGTATGTAGTAGGTACTTGAGTTAAGGAACGTCCCTTTTTGTGTGTTCGAAATTAATCATGTTTACACGTTTTTGTTTGTATCGTTTACATCCTTATAGAAATAAGTGAGGCATTTCCCATAAGCATTTGCAATTCTAATTATGTAGTGACAAACTCGAAACGAGTTTATTTTTTCGTGATTCGATGCTGCGATCATTTCTATTTTTGATATGTTCATAATGTAAGCACTTAAATGCTAGGAGATTGGCTTGGTCCCACAGCCACACAGACGAGGTTCGTCAAGGCCTTTCATAGGAGCTGGCCCTTCCTTCGGCATCACCGACTCGCAAATTAGAAAATCCATCTACGAATGGACATATAATAGGTCCAAAGAATGGTGAACAAAGAATGTCAAAGGCCTGAATTTACTAAAGACCTACTGAGTAAATATAGGAAGACTGTCAAAGTGATAGTAGGTCTGTTGACTCCAGTCATTGCAGACTGAATCGCCATATGTTTAACATCGGCTTCTCTGCAGATTCTGTCAAGAGGAAAAAGAAACCCCAGTTCATGTTTTGTGCCGCTGCGATGGCCTAGCGAGGACGAGGTTTCTAGCAATGGGCGTAGAGAACACCACAGCTAACGGCTACATAAAAGAGCCGCTCTCAAAAATGGAAACTAGGATACCCAAAAGCACACAGTCTATCGAGCTTTGACCCGGATGATTTGGGCAAAAACAGAAGGTTTGTACGCACCCTGACGGACGGCCCTAAAAGATTGGAGAGTTCAGTTTATTGTAAAGAGATGTTCAGAATGTCCGCGGAAGGAATTCGGCAAGCATGTCAGCCGTTGTAACTGGTGATGATGATGAAACGTGATGTTTTCAAGACGAATAAAAAATAAAACGTTAGAGTGCGACATGGAAGTCACCCCGGAAGAGCCAAAAGAGAAGAGCAAAATCAAGACAATGCTGACCGTTTTCTTTGATTCAATTCATAGTGGATTCGCCCCACAAGGTCAAACGGTGAACGCAGGATATTATCTGGGAGTTCTAGAATTTGACCGGAATATCGCACAAAGCCATCAATGTACGGCAATTCTTGATCAAAAAAAGGCATCATTGTTATCGATTATCCACCGTATTTTCGATTACATCACCAACGGTCATCCCAAAGACTTCGACTTGCTATACTGAAGGTCATCTCCTGCCGATGAGTATAAATGTTTCGAAGAATTTATTGAACGTTTCCTGCACTGTATTGACTCAGAAGGAGACTATTTTGAATAAGCAGGAATGAAAAATCAAATAATAAACGCTTTGTATTGCAGTGTTTAATATTAAAGTCAAATAAAATAAAAAGGAAAACATATATTAAACACTTTACAATAATAATTTTGAAACCCACCTCCTCAAAACACCTTGTTCCTGCTTCTACTTATTTTCCTTTTGCTTCCTTTGAATCTTTTCTATTTCACCTACTCTTTTTTTCTTTTCATTTTCTCACTTTTCAATCTTATCCAAAATCTTTTCTTTTTTATATTCTCTCATCCGTCATTTTTTCAAAATCAATCTCAATTCTCAACAACGTTTCTCTTTCTCCTGTCTCTCTAATTTTCAATCTTCTTTTCAAACTTTTGACTTTTTTTTTTTATTATTTCTGTTCTTCTTTTATAAAGAACTTTCTTCCTTCACCTGACTGTTCTATTTTTCAATCAACTTTTCAAAAAAACCGTTCTTCCTTTTTTTCCTGTTTTTCTCGACCTCCATTTTTTTTAAGTTTTTCTAAATAGCAGTAGCATGTGTGTAGATGTAATTTTGACAATCGAATTCGTCCCAAATTTACAATGTTTAATATATGACTCTAACGAAATTTGTTGGAAATAATCGAAATGACATAACATGACATTATATTGAAATGGATTTAAGCAAGCCCTTCGATTTAATTAATCACGAACTATTATTAAATAAAATGCATTATTATGGCCTTCGAGGAGTAATTTATAGTTGGTTCTCTTCTTATCGTTGTGATCGTCGTCAAGTAGTTGAGTTTGAAGGCGAAACATCAAGCTATCTTTACAACGAGCGTGGAGTTCCGCAGAGGTCTATCCTGGGACCTCTACTTTTCTTAATATTAGTAGTAGCGGGTAGTTTGGTCCTATTTGCTGATGATGTGTCATATGTATATGCCGGAGATATAGTATTGACGAAACTCTCATAGCTGTCAAAAAACAATTCTGCATAAATTTTCCAATTAGTTCATTTCAAGTGAACTTTGTTTAAATGAAGATAAAACGGTCTTCATGAATTTCACGCCCAGATCTAATACGGCAAACTACAGTTATTTAATAAAATTAAATAGGAAATCCTTAAAACAGGAAAAATCAGTCAAATTTTTGGGTTTGTACATTGATTGCGATATTGGATGGGATAACCATATTGATAACCTTTGTAGTGGACTGTCATCCGTTTGTTACGCTTTATTCAGGCTCGCTGGATTGGTAACCAGGGATGTGCTGTTGACTTAGACTTTATAGTAAATTGGGAGCAGAAATTAAAGACGTCATAAATATAATCATATTTAAGCGAAAAGTTAAATCCAAGACAAGTGGCCTGTGCAGCGACTCATAATTAGTATAAATACGAAGTTTCATTGTTATTAGACAGTTAGTCTTTGAGCTATCGTCAACCGAGTAACATAATCAGGAGTGAAAAGTGAAATATGCAAAAAATCACGTGTTCTCGTGCATTTTTGGACCTCTGTAATGAAGACAAGGATGGTGTATTGAGTCGAATTGTTACTGTAGACGAAACTTGGGTTCATCATTATGAACCTGAGTCCAAACAAGACTCCACGCAGTGGCATAAAAAGGGCACAGCACCTCCCAAGAAATTTAAAGTGTCACAATCAGCTGGGAAACTCATGGCAACGGTACTTTGGGACTCGGAAGGAATATTGTTGATTGATTATAAAGATAAAGGTGTTTCTATAACCGGAGAATATTACGCTTCAATATTAGAGCGACTAACAGAAGCCATTAAAGAGAAAAGACGGCGAAAATTGACGAAAGGTGTGCTGCTTTTGCACGACAACGCGCCCGTCCACAAGAGCCGCGTTGCGTTAGCTGCCCTGCATAAGGTGGACTTCGAAATTGTGAATCGCCCACCCTACAGCCCAGACCTGGCCCCGAGTGATTATTACCTGTTTCCGAAAATGAAAAAAGAGCTGCGGGGTAAAAAATTTACTGCCGATGATGAAGTCAAGGAGGCAGTTTCGGCGTATTTTGCAGATAAAGAGAAATAATTTTTTTATGAGGGTATAAATAAATTAATTGAAAGATGTGAAAAATGTATCCGTCTTGCAGGTGAATATATTGGAAAAGAAAAATAATTTGGATTTTTTATTTCCACCCCTTAACCCCCATTCCGCGAATATAAAAACGCTCCCTCGTATATTATTATTATTTGTAAATTTTTTTAGACCAGTGTCGTTGGGTTTGAGACAGACTGTGTATGCTAGGCAATCTTTCTCTGTATGAGTTACACAGAGGACAAGCTGAAAATTTTGGAGCTGGTTGAGACACACTATAACATTTATTAATAACTCACAGTTAAAAAGTTCAATTCAGGCTTGCTTATTTATACAATTTACTTTTGCATAGCGGTGTGTGTACATACAGGGTGTTAGTAAATAAGTGCGACAAACTTCAGGGGGTGATTCTGTATGCAGAAATAATGACAGTTTGCTATATAAACGTCCGTCCGCAAATGCTTAGTTTCAGAGTTATAGGGTGTTAAAGTTTTTCTTAAAAACTGACGATTTATTTATTGCTCTGAAACCGGTCGAGATAGGCAAATGAAATTTAGTGGGTTTTAAGAGATGGTTATTGCGCATTTCTTGACATCCAACCAAGAATTTTATATTCATCATTGGCGTGCATACGGGTAATGATCTTAATTTTTAAAGAAAAAAATGGTACGCCACTGAGATATTTCAAATTAAAAATCATTTTTGAATTTGCCATTCAATTTGTGATAAGAAACCTCTCTTGCCTTTTTTTCGTGTGGGGCGCCGTTTTTATGCAAAAACATAAAACATCTTAACGTGTATTTTTCATTTCTTTAATACATTATCTAGTAGGCTACTGAACTACTGCACTCTTTAATACAATAACATTGAACTAGAACAATATCAGAAAATAACACTAAAAAAATGTTAAGTAAGCGCAAAGCTACAACAAATGTTGAAAATGACCTCCCTCAGACATGACACAACTTTCAACTCTTCGCCTCATTAATTGTTGTATTCGCGCAAAAATTCCTGGTGTATTTCTTATTGTCTCACAGCCGGCTATAATTCGATTCCTAAGGTCATCAACATTTTCGACGGGAGTGGAATAAACTAATGACTTAAGAAAACCCCAAATGCAAAAATCTAAAGGATTTAACTCCGGTGATCGAGTAGGCCAATATTCCGTACTTCCCCTACCTATCCAACGATTTGGATACACTGTATCTAAGTGATTACGTATATTAGTGCTAAAATGAACTGGTGCGGCATCATGCATGGACTATAAGTGTTGTCTCAGCTGTAGAGGAATATCTTCAAGAAGACCAGGTAACTCTTGCTGTAGGAATTCAAGGTAAGATTCGCCTGTTAGCCGTAGTGGGAGGAAATATGGACCGATTAAATGAGCATCAATTACCCCAAGCCATACATTGACTGAAAAGTGATGCTGAAAATGAGCTTCAAAAATTCCATGTGGATTTTCCTCAGCCCATAGGTGATTATTATGGAAATTTCGTATGCGCTATCGTCCAAAATTAGCCTCGTCAGTAAACAAAACGCCATTTAAAAAATTAGGAATTTGAGCGATTTGATGAAGGATCCATTGGCAAAAAAATAGGCGGGGAAAAAGTCTCTAGGTAGTAGAGCTTGTACACGTTGAATATGAAACGGATACAATTTTGCTGTTCTTTAAGAATTTTGAATACAGTGAACTGGCTTACATTCAATATGTTGGCGATTTTTCGAGTACTTGTTTCAGGTGACTCCGCTATTAACTCGAGAACTTCTTCTTCTAGTTGCACAGTTCGTACTTCTCGAGGGCGCCCGCAGTCAGCCGTTTGTTTCCTAAATATACCATTTTCGCGCAAGCGTTGGTGAAGACGAGCAAATATTGTGTGATCAGGTATCCTACGTCCTGGATACAACTCAGTATACAAGCTAGCCGACCATTTCCATCACTTCGACCATAGACTAAATGCATGTCCGTTAATTCTGCATTTGAAAAGTTTGCCGTTAGTTTCAATAAAAGAAAAATTAATTACTTATTAACAATAATTTTATAGTTAACTAAAAGCTTAATAATGATGAGTTGCTATTCACTTCGTTAAAATATTTGTATTTAACAATGCATTGATATTGAATGTCGACAGTAGCCTACTAGATGATGTATTAAAGAAATGAAAAATACACGTTAAGATGTTTTATTTTTTTTGCATAAAAACGGCGCCTCACACGAAAAAAAGGCAAGAGAGGTTTTTTTATCACAAATTGAATGGAAAATTCAAAAATGATTTTTAATTTGAAATATCTCAGTGGCGTACCATTTTTTTTCTTTAAAAAATTAAGATAATTACCCGTATGCACGCCAATGATGAATATAAAATTCTTGGTTGGATGTCAAGAAATGCGCAATAACCATCTCTTAAAACCCACCAAATTGCATTTGCCTATCTCGACCGGTTTCAGAGCAATAACTAAATCGTCAGTTTTTAAGAAAAACTTTAACACCCTATAACTCTGAAACTAAGCATTTGCGGACGGACGTTTATATAGTAAACTGTCATTATTTTTGCATGCAGAATCTCCACCTGAAGTTTGTCGCACTTATTTACTAACACCCTGTATATTTAATATGTTTACAATGTAATTGCTTACGTTACACTATTACGCAAATAGTAAACACATTTCATCTTTCCCCCAAGCACGTTTAAATTCTACTACATAGCAACATTAATATAAACCAACTCTAAATTAGCAGATCCATGCACCTTTCTTTTTAACTAGTTTTTAGACATCGTAAAAAGCCTCGGCTAGAATAAATTATTTTCTACTGACCTATATTTCCAAAGCAACATGCAATTAGCGGCATATACTCCTCAACTCGCCATGCATGCAATAATATCCTTATACTAACTAAATTCAACTATATTAGACTACGATACCAGATGTATGTATGCATATTGATTGCATGTTATATTACTATGTATGTATGTAGTAGTCTTCGAAGTGAAAGTCCCATTAATTTTTCAAGATAATCTCCGTGGTAACGTTGAATACCGATGATTTTACATAATAGGTTACGGTGTATGCTATTTTACCGTAGTACTTGACATTTGTATTGGACGCTTCTCGCCGGCAGAAAGTTCATTCGGCTCCATTTCCGCCCGTTATGTTACGAACGCAATGTCAATTTCGGATTTAATTGAAGTTAATTATCATTCGATTAGCGTACTAATTGCAGATGGGACGCTCCTATATCAAAGACGATTGAACGTTAAGTGTTCGGTTCTAATGCAATAATGGTTATCAAAGGCCGTAGCCGGGTATGTATGGGTTGCCGGCCCCCGGCGATTTTTGGCTGAAAATTAAGGCCCCCTAAAAGTCGCCTATAGCCAAATTTTTAGCTCTAAATATTGAACGGCCTTCGAGTAAAAAAATAAAAACCAAAATTTTTTTGAAAATTTTTATTTCACGATTGGGTTGTCCGATCGGAACGACAAAAAAAAATGAAAATATGCATCCGTCCGTCACGCCATCAATTTTGTTTTTCAAGTTTTTGTTTTTTGAATTTTTTTTTGACAAAGTAGCCGTTTTGGTACAATCACCAAAATTTTTATAAATCTTCTCTTACTATTTCCCTACTATCTCAATTTTTTCCTAGACGATCCAAGTGGTACGCTATAGTAAAAAAAAAACATTCAGTTAAGAGGGTCGCGGCAACATTTATCTAACGAATTAAGTTATTTATTCCAACTCTTCAAATCTCCAAGTTGGTGAATTTCGAAACGTAATGGAAACCTTAGCGTTTGAATGTAGCACCACATCATTCGATCAGCTTAATCAGTACCGATTTTGAGACAGCTGTGCTTTCTACTCGTTTTGGCAAATAGAAATGACCTTGAAATTGAAAACCATACTACGGCGGTAAGGGGTGGAAATAAAAAAAAACAAATTATTTGTCTTTTTCAATATATTCACCTGCAAGACGGGTACATTTTTCACATCTTTCGATTAATTTATTTATACCCTCATAAAAAAATGATTTCTCTTTATCTGCAAAATACGCCGAAACTGCCTCCTTGACTTCATCATCGGCAGTAAATTTTTTACCCCGCAGCTCTTTTTTCATTTTCGGAAACAGGTAATAATCACTCGGGGCCAGGTCTGGGCTGTAGGGTGGGTGATTCACAATTTCGAAGCCCACCTTATGCAGGGCAGCTAACGCAACGCGGCTCTTGTAGACGGACGCGATGTCGTGCAAAAGCAGCACACCTTTCGTCAATTTTCCCCGTCTTTTCTCTTTAATGGCTTCTTTTAGTCGCTCTAATATTGAAGCGTAATATTCTCCGGTTATAGAAACACCTTTATCTTTATAATCAATCAACAATATTCCTTCCGAGTCCCAAAATACCGTTGCCATGAGTTTCCTAGCTGATTGTGACACTTTAAATTTCTTGGGAGGTGCTGTGCCCTTTTTATACCACCGCATGGAGTCTTGTTTGGACTCAGGTTCATAATGATGAACCCAAGTAACAATTCGACTCAATACACCATCCTTGTCTTCATTACAGAGGTCCAAAAATGCACGCGAACACTCTACGCGCTGTTGTTTTTGCGGCGGCGTGAGCATTCTCGGCACCCATCTTGCGCTGACCTTAGACATGCCGAGATGATCGTGTAGGATTTTAAAAATTGTTGTATCGGATACTCCAACCATTTCTGCGAGTTGTTTCTTCTTTAGTCGAGCATCTTCGAGTACATTTTTTTCAACTTTTTGGATAAGTGCTGGCGTGGTCACCTCAATGCTTCTGCCCGGCCTCGGGTCGTCTTCAAGGGATTCCCTTGTTTAAATAAACTATGCCACTTGGACACCATGGTTTTTTCCTGGACAAGAGTCGCCGTAAACCAATGACATCTCATTCATTATGGTCGCGACTGATTTTCCTTGCCTGGTAAGGAACTATGTCACTTTTCACTCCTGATTATGTTACTTGGTTGACGATAGCTCAAAGACTAACTGTCTAATAACAATGAAACTTCGTATTTCTACTAATTATGAGTCGCTGCACAGGCCACGCCCCCAATGCGCCTAATCACCCTCCTACAACCCGGTCATTCCGCGAATATAAAAACGCTCCCTCGTAATTCGATGTTTCTTGAAGCTTAAAATTAATACCTCGGAATAAAAGTATACGAACTTCATGATAAGCACGATCTTTCTAAACACTATACTAACCAATCCACATCCTGCTAGATTATAGCATTTTTTCAATTTTTCAGGTCAATACAATCCCATATCAAATCCCAATATTTTTGATTGCGCAATTAAAAAATCACATAATATACCGGGTGTTCCATTTAAAAACAATACACTCCTTTCCCGAACACCCTGTATAATTGCCAATAATTTTATTTTGCGCTCGTACTAGTCCGCTCTCACCTACATTACATAACTTTTCGAATTTTGCAATATTAAAGCCGTAATATGACAATCCCAGAGGATCGCTGCTTTTAATCTGTTTCTAACAGTTTGGTCAGAAATTTCTATTCCGTGTGCTCATCTTATCCCGTTTAGGAGGTCCCTTGCTGTGACAATACGCTTACGCAGGGAGGGAAGGACTTGATTTCGAGTAGTTCTTCGATTAGTATGTTTGGGAGAAAATAGAGAAAGATATAACATACTAAAAATATATGAAATAGAGAAGAATACCATATATATTAGATTCACATAATTTGTAATTCTAGTTGAAATGCCAATTATGACAGTGCATCTAGCGTAAAGTCAAGCGTTTGCTAAGTTTCGTCACATGTTGACATAAACAGTTTAAAATAGGTACAGGGTGAACAAAGTCAAGTGATGAGTGAGTCATCTAACATTTTCAATTGGTAACAGTGAGTAATTGGCAGCAATGTTAGCGCGAACTAACTTGTACAAAAATTGTTTTGACAGATTTTGTAAAGGTTACGTATACTGCTTCAGTAAGGTATAAATATGCAACCAGAAATGACTGGTGATGTCGGCGGCATGTGGCTATGCAGCAGACACCACGTAGTCGTCCAAGACATTTTCGATGTAATTCATTGTATTTAGTCTATTAGGAAGGAGGTAGATTTCGATTTCGACCTTGTCCAGCTCTTCTAACATATTGGCCGGTCTCCCGAAACTGATTCAAATTTGCTTCTTTTAATTCGTAATTTGTATGCACAAAACCAGTTACGGCAATTGCTAAATATGACTTCCATTTTGTTGTTGTAAGATTACCAACCTTTCATCCAAATTGTCAACAGCATTCCATAACATTATATCTGGTTGAATTGCACGAATTTGCTCCATAAGCATTTTAATTCTTGCAGCGTTGTTGGTCGTCTTCTAAACACTAACGGTGACTCTCTTGTCATGAAGACCTTATTGAACGATTTCTTCTTGATTTTCTGCAGACCAGATTTTACAATTTTGAGTATTGACTCCATCATTTACAGTCCATGCTCACTTGATTAGACTCACCTGTATAACTATGATACTTTTAGTTTTAACATGAATTCCGGGCATAGTAGCTCTATGAAAATAACACTAAATGAGGATCAATGAACTTTTTATATATTTATTTTAGAAAAACCATGAATACACATACATATGGATCATATGGTGCCAGTGATATGTTATTCTCTCTATCAGCTGGGTTTTCATTGCTATATTTTCTCTGGCCAATTCTCTTTTCAGGCACTCCCAGACATTTTGAATTGGATTCACGTCTGGTGAGTTTCCAGGCGATATTAATTTTATTAATATTTTGTTCTTGCAAGAACATTGTGATTTTTTGGCAGTATAGCTCGGTGCTCCATCTTGTATGAACACCTTGCGACCACTGCCAAACGATTCTTGCAACTGGGGGTCAACCTCGTCTCTAAAACACTCCGGTATTGATCCTGCCGCATGCTTCCCTCTACTACGTAAAGTCTTCCCATTCTCTTGGCACTGATCACTGACTAGATCACCACGGACGTGGGATGCTTCACTGTCCTGACTACACAAGCCATACTAAATTTTTCTATTGGACGTCTTCTTATGAACTGGGCTCTAGCGTCCATAATCTGCAAAGTCGCTTCATCACTGAAGCAAACTCGCTCATGTGCGAAAATAGATAATAAATTATTAAAATAGGATTAGATTTATGAACTTAATCTCTGCCAGTACTCAAGCAGCATATCTTTACGTAAATTGGCTCAGGCTAAGCGTTTCTATATCGTGCTGGGTGTCATTTTGGGCTTTTTAATTGGGCTCCGACATTTCGAATACAAATTTCTTCTTACTTTAGCAACGGATCCAGAAAAACCTGCCTCCTGAAATCGTCCCTGTAGATCACTGTGGGATGCCCTTCTATTCTGCACAGCTAAATTCCTTAAAAATCGTTGCACCCTGGGGGTGACTAAGGGTTTTCTGCCACAATTACCACCCCCAGCAGCTGTAACGGGTTGGTTCTCTTGCCCTTTTTGGTTAAACGTTTGACAGAGAATTGCAATACCCCACATTTTTTAGCAATCTCTCGTTAGCTATCCTCCTGTGTTGCGAATTAATGCAATTACAGACGACTTTTGCTCTGTAGAAAGATCTTTACATTTGCTCATCTGAAAAATTCCAATCGAAGACCTGTTGACTAATTTCTTTGTTAAAACCTGAATAAAAATTATAGCCGATAGCTAAATATTGACATAAATACTTACCTTTGAACTTCTAACGAAAACTTTACAAAAATTAATTCGAACACCCTTAATGGTAATGTAATACACAACAACCGAAAACTAGGAAAATTGTAGGTTACGAACAATTTTCATCATAATTCGCTATTATCGACCTAATTTTAAATCAAAGCAAGTACATTTGGTTAGGCAACCCTTAAGGCTACTGTGTTGTACGGAAGCACTACCCCATAGATTGAAAACAACGTTGAATTTCTTCTAAAATTTGAAGACGCAGCAATTCTTCAGGTGAGTCTAATAAAGTGAGCAGGGACTGTAAGTGTATTTAAAGTTTTTCTATAATTATTACATTAGTTTATCTATTTTTTGCTGCAGATTAGTTCTTTTTTACCTTACTTATATCAGAGAACGTCACAGAAAATTTATTTTGCTAATTATATATTGTAATTTGGGCTGGGGGTCTGTTCAGAATTGTGTCTCTCTCTCTTTTTGAAATAAGGTATAGAGTGAAATGTGCCTCATCTGTCCATAAAATTCGGGATAACCATTCGGGTTCAATTTCCATCTGAGCCATTACTGGCGAAGAGTAATCGTACTAAGTAGCCGAATCTTTAATTCAAACAGCCTTTTTTATATGGATGCATTTGATTGATTGATTACCTGTTAAAGAAGGACTGACTTTTTGACACATCTATAGTGAATCGTTCATTTTCGGAAGGAATCTTCCCGAAGGTTTTCAAAAAGTCAGAAATCGTTTCTGTTTACAAGAGAAGGTGACCTGAACTACCTGAACAATTATAGGCCAATAGCGTTAACGACTGCGTTTTCCAAAATTTTTGGAATATTGTATGCTGGACAGGCTTCGTTTCTTCCTGAATAAACATAAGATTGTAATAGACAATCAACAGGGCTTTCGTAAAAACAGATCTACATCTACAGCTCCTACAGAAAGCTTTTGATTGCGATTGAATTATATATCCATAAAAGGTTTGATTAAACTTTAACAGCTGAACGTTACTTAAACTTATTACTTGATCAAATTGGCCCTACATATGTTAGCCAGAATGTTACATGTCCAATGTACATTAATATGACACTCAGTTAAACGTTGCCCAAGATGCATTGTTCAAAATCATGTCACTATAGGAATGATAAAGAAATAAATCGTTTCATAACACACCAACTTAAAAATAGTCGATTTTACACCGCCTTCAACATCGCTAAGTGTATTTTCTGAAAGCATTTGGCCCCAATCCAACGGAGCAAGCGGTAATTACATCAGGTGTTAGTCATTTTCATCACCGAACAATGTCAGAATTAATAGATTGTATAACGGGTACTTTTTTACCCTTCGGTTTAACGACGCTCAACTTGACATTCGATGTAAAAATACCCCTCGTTTTAATATCCTAGAATATAATCCTATATTTTCGTTACAGGAACCACGGAACGCGTCTGTCTGATAACCGGTAACGTCGACGCCATACTGAAAGCCCTCGATTTCATCATGGAGAAGATCAGGGAGAAACCAGACCTCGGTAAACCGCTGACGGAATCCGAGAACAAGATGCAGGATCGCGATAAACAGGTGAAGATACTGGTACCGAACTCCACCGCCGGCATGATCATCGGCAAAGCGGGCAACTACATTAAGCAAATCAAAGAGGACAGCGGTGCTTATGTTCAAATTTCGCAAAAATCCAAAGATGTCAGCTTACACGAACGTTGCATAACTGTGATAGGTGAGTACTACTTCTCTATGATATATTCTATAGTTGTCGCTCAATTGAGTTCGTTGTTAAATTGCTCAAAGTTAATCAATTGGTAGCCTTCGAAATTTTGACAAACAGGATTCCATCTTTGTTAAGGGCCTTAAGAAATTGTTTAGTACGTTCTATGTTTTTGTGTACCTGCAACAAGGTCTTTCCGAAGAGGCCACTGTGTGTTAGTCCAATGTTTCTCTCTTGCACGGCTATCCCATTAACAGATAAAACAGGGAAGCTTTGTAAATCCTGATTGCTGACCCAGCATCTTTAGATCTCCGCAAAGCATCCAGATATGTTCCTCATACTTAATTTTTTTAACAGAAGCTCCAAGATTTGATAGGTTTCTTTAAGGTGTACCGAATATGCGACAGGAATGGAACTCAACACATTACCATTATGTAGTAATACTCCTTTTAGGCTCCTTTTGCTTGAATCGATGAAAAGACGCCATTCTCCTTTGTCATACGAAGCAACTCCCAACTTCGTAAGTAAATCAGGAATGTTATTATACTGAACTGAAATAAGGGCTCAAGTCTTTTTCTCGATTTCTATAGGAACTGGCTGATGTTCCAGGAGCCAACAAATTTTTCTCACCAAGTCTGGATGCCAACAACTCTGATGCATCTTTAGGAAGATGTAAATCTCTTATTAAATCATTTTGAGTAAACAGTTCTGGTTTAATACATTCTTCTGGATTAAAGTCGACGTCTTTCGAATCATATAGATCCTCATTAGAGTCAGATCAAACTATTGCTTCCATTTCTTGGGGTGGAACGGGTACTGGTACGTCAGGTCCGTGCGACATAGGTCTGATAGCAGAACTGACGTTGGGATATTCGACTTGAAAATGGCTTATGATGGTCTGCCGCAGGCACCTAGGCGTTAGCCCATATCCTGCAATTTTCGGGTGCCACACCGCACATAACAAGTTACGTGCCTTGAAACTGTCACCCACTATCTCACCGCCCGTACGAGACCGACACCTCGCGGAGAGGACCGGCGAGCCGGAGGGCTCCTCTCCCCCGTGCTACCCATGTTAGACAAGTTCCCTTGTCTGCGTTAGACGGGTCACCGCTGGAGTCGCTTTAGCGAACTCCTACCTCACATCTAACCCCACGGGGCCTAGGCCTCCTTGCGGATGGCTACTATCGGCCAAGCGTGGGAAACGGAATCTGGCCGTGAGGTACAACCAGCCCACCCGTGAATTAAGCCTGAACTACGGGGACGGCCGGGCCGAAGCCCTACCCCAAAATGCCAACCGCGCCAACCCTTTCGCCCCTCCGGCGATCAAGTATCCGCGGCAGCTACAGTGAAACCGTAGGGTCCCAGAGTCACCGAGTTGTTTTAGGATGAAACCGAAGGTTTCCCCAACCAGACAACCAGCGGGCGGACTACTCCTCGGCGAACCGACTTTTGTCCTCCCCTACTATCTTCGCCAAATTCTCCCGTCACGCCCGTTTCCCTGAGTGCGGCCACCAAGGATGGGGTAGTGCAGCTGCAGAGTTCTCTAGGTAAGCGCCGTAGGGTGCCTCACTTACCCACCGTATATTCCGACGGTTAGCGGCCGGACTGCCGGAGCGTATGCCCATGCTTACGCCCAAGAATCCTCCCCTATATACGAAGTCTACTCCCGCCACGCCCGTTACCCTGGAACTATGAAACTAGGGATGGGGTAGTGCAGCCGCAGAGTTTTAAGGGTCGACGCTATAGGGTGAACGCCGACCCTGACGTTGGGATATGTTATATTTTTCATATTTTTGGTGTTAAAGCCTTTTATATTGCAAGAACACAAATAACAATCATCACTATGGTTTTTTGGTACACGCCATATCATGGGTATTCCGAAACTTAATAATTTCGTATCGACGTGTTGTAAGATCAGTATGAATGTAATACATTGTTGCCAATTTAACTTTTTATAATAAAATTTTACTATAAACATCATTATCACAAAATTTTAACAAGCACACGTTTTGTAAAAAATCGAAAATCTCGAGGCTAAAATCATTCAAGAAAAGGTATAAATTTCTAAACATCGAATTTGTTGTAGACCTGTGTAAGATGACTTCGTTGTGCATCGAACGTTCTCGATTTCTAAATTGTTCCCAAAGTGGTTCTTCTCCTAGTCCATCCAATTCTCTATACAACTACAACAATTAATCAATTTCGATTGGAAAACTTTAGCTGGTATCGCTTTTATCCTTCTTGACGATTTCTCAAAATCTGACACTTTTCAATCGATGATTATCTGTACTTGATGCTGTCTTTGCTGAAATAATTACCGACAAACATCCGAACCTGTCTTTGACGTTTCTAAAAGCTTAGTACCGACACCGGTGAGCAACCATTTCGAATAATCAACTGCAACAAGTAGAGAGCCAAAATTTTGCTAGACAAAGAGAGGTCTGAAAGAGAACTGGCGGATTTTATATCACGAGTTAAAAGTTTGCGACACGAGCGTTAGCCATGTCATCGTCTTCGTTTCCACTAAAGCTGGACGCGCAAGCTCCTAAGCTTCCCCATCTCTGCGAAGTGGCATTCGATCTGGCCACAGGAGTCACTCTCTAGTGCGTCATATTCTTGGAAGCCCCTTTCGTGGAGACATCAAGTATCCGCGTCGAGAATCTGGTCGAGTCCAGCTAAATGTTGGACCAACTGGTTCTCCGACCGAGCAACCCTTCGCAAGGTATATCTGGCCAGCGCCCTTTGCCCTTCCCTCAAAGTTCGAATTTCGAATTGACAATGACACGTAGCACCCTGTTTTGTGGGATAATGAGCCTCTTGACCTGCGATTTAGCGGCGCTGGACTAGGTGAAGGCGCCACAGATCAATATTAGTCGGAAAAATACCGTATAGATTCAGATTTTAAGCTTAAGGAGCTTTTTGGACAGCTGTTAGAGGCGCTAGAGCCCACCACGCCTTCAAAAATCTAGAAGTGATGGCGAAACGTCAATTTGTAGTCGTGGACTACACCTAAGTACCTATTGGACCTGCGAACTCCACGGCAACGCCCGACCCTCTGCGGTGACTTCCAATCCGTCATTTCCAGACCCATTCGGTCAGTTGCTCGACAGACCTTTGCAATCTTCTTACTACCAGTGCATCATTTCTGGAGGTTGTAGGTTGTAGTAGTATTCAGTACTAGGCGAATTGGGTAGGTCACTGGTAAAAAAATATGAAGAGTTCCGGGTTGAGAAGCGAGTCCTGAAGAACAGCGACTCGAATGGATCGCTTAATGCAGAACGAGGGAACGAGGGAGATCATCTTCGGGAAGATGCCAAGACTGTCCATTTTAAGTAGCAAGCAGTCGTGCCACATCCAACTAAACGCCGGAAATACTGCACCAGTAGAATGTCCTGACTCCAATGCAACGCAAGACTTAAAAAGACACTTGAAAATTATGTTGATTCCTGTTGAAAGGAAAGCCTGCGTGACTTTCGAAAGTGCAATTAAAAACTTTCTGAAATTTTATTCTATTACTTCTGACATTTTTTTGACAGTTACAAATGCTCTATTGTTTTAGAAGTGACCTCTCTTCGCTGAGTTTCCCAATCTCATATGTTGTCGTCCTTCTAATACGAACTCGTAAGTTTTAATCGTAATGAATACGGTAAATTTTATCGTTTAAGTTTGCGACACTATGTTTATTGTAAGTAAGAGAAACATATTTGCTATCTGAATCGTGAAAAAAATCATTAAATATTTACAGTGTAAAAGGCAAATATGTAGTCCTCTAGACGTGTTGCTAGATATTTTTAATACACACTTGAAGTGGTACGACGCATGTCTAATTTGATTTATCTATTTAGCAATTTACACGCTAATATGTCACTCGAAAAGTAAACTTTGATTGTTACTTCACTCAACAAGGCACACATACTGCTACATACGTATATAAGTGTATATACAGGGTGTCCCAGGAAGATGCTCATGTAATCTCACCACATTAACATATTAAATTTCAATTTCTTATTCAATCTACCAATTAATCGGTGCTAATGATTAGGTGTTAATGGACGATATTAGTATCCGAATAATATGCAAGTAACATTTTGTTTGAAATTTGAAAAATGCTCCTTGTATTTATGAACGCACTTCGTGCAAGGTCGAATGAGAAGATAAGGAAGCAAAAAATTAATAGTGAATGTGCCACATGTTGATCGGTTCTGGGAGATAATTTGAAAGTTACATCATTGCCTGCGTGTTATCACCATCAGAAGGTCTGTTTGCATGTTTTAGAGTTTCCAAAAAAAATTTCAAAATAGATTAGATAACGTTAGCGAAAAAATTAAAATATAATAATCTTGATTACTACTTTGATGATGGCAATCCCAAACAAACTGAAGCAGGAACTTTTCCTGAACACGAAACTTCTTAGGCCTTCTTAAGAGATCCAGAGTGTCTCCATTCCAGCAATTGTTGCTTTGTTTCTGGGTCGTAGAAATGTACCCAATAGTGACGATGTGGCTTAAGAAGTCTGCATCGTTTTCAAACCGAGCACAGATCGAACATCCTTGCACGCTTCTGGCCAATATTCAGAGATTTGAACAGCTTTTGAATGCAACTTTGTATGGAATTAATGGTCGAAAAAGATCTTCTGCATCCCATAAAAGTTGGAATCTGGGTTGCAATATCCAGACGTACAATAATAGGGCCAATTTTCTTCAATGAAACAATTAATGCAGATAGATACCAAACTGTCATTTTGACAGAATTTATTAATCCGCTGTATGATGAGCTCCTCATACTGCAGGTGATCGTATTATCAGCCAAGGCCTGTGGCAGCATAACCTTAGTGTTTATTATTATTAACATTTTTTGACAACCCAAAGATTTACGCTACGCCACTGAAAGCCACCAACTGTAGAAAAACAAAATCCATAGTACCAATATAATTCGCGTAAGATCATTTACAGACACACTGTATGAATAGTGCTCTCGCAGACTTTTTTGGAGAAGATTTCATGCTCTACAAAAAAAAGTCCTAAAAGTTTTTTAATATCTTCTGTCGTTAAGCCTACGTCTGCAACGAAGGGCACAATTAGGGTTATTTTTGCAATATTTTCCTTTTTTTTTGCGAATCAAGATATCAAGAACGACTTTTTTGTAGAGCATGAAATCTTCTACAAAATGTCGGGGAGAGCACTATTCTAGTTGTTATAGTTTTCCAGTTCTCGAGCTAATTTTGTTCGTGATTAAGCCAATCACTGACCATAGGTGCATGATTTGTACTGTATATTTTAACTTTGAACGTGTTACCATGCTGCAGCACTATTTCGAATCTTCTTTTGTCTATATGGGGCGGTGGCTGTGGGTAGTCGATTATGGAGATACGTTGTCCCCCCCCCCCCCTCCAAATTATGTTTATTTATCCTAGAACACCAGATCTCAGTTATTTCGCAATCTTCTTTTCTCCCTTTTCGACTACTTGTGTTTCGGCAGGGCAAGACATCTCTCTCATCTCTTATTTTCGTTCGAGCTTTTGGTCGAAATCAATTGTGTAGTGGTCGAGAAGCCCCACAGAATCTTCTGGCAATGGTTTGCCTAAACTGGTGTTTCCCTCGGCAAAGTGAGGTTGGTGTGTCACTTCCTCTAGTTTGGATTTGGGTCTGATGTGGTGCTAGACGCTTTTTAGTGTCATATCTTAGGCACGCGGGTAGAAGGTCCACCAAATTTGTTTCCATAACCCTCTGTTGGTACGCCAATGAGTGATAAAACTTCATCTTGGTTATAGGCTATTATGCATCCTTCCGTTTCTGATAATAAGTCCACTGGACAGATTCCGGTGATTGATATTTCTGTAGAATTGTCCGTTCAAATTTTTCGCACAGTGTTGTTCTTCTAGTATTGTCTCTGTTGCTTTTCCTAGTCTATTTTTCATCTCTTTAGGGTTTAGATGAGTTACCAATTTTTATGCCCGGATGCTCCGTCCAATCTCTAGACGGAGGCCCAATATATGTATCTGCCGTTCGTTTCGTTGAACTAGACTGAAATACAGAAATGCTGCCTTGCCGGATTCTACGTGCTCTTTCACCGTTCTAAGGGTCATATTTATAGTTCGTGCTTGAGGTTGTGTTGATTGACGACACAACCTCAAGCAAGAACTATAAATGAATGGTGAGTGAATCGGTCAGTTGAATAACGATATAAGTCCAAAGAGATAGTTTTGAGAAAAATGGAAAAAACTATCTCACTTCGTAACTATTGACTTTTGAGGTTTGGTATATATTGTACCGGGTGGCCAAATAAGGATGTCACTCGGCCATTTACAGTACAGCTGAAGTGACCCCGGGAATCATCTGGAAATTATTTAAAAACGCGTAGAATGACCGCTAGAGGGCGTAACTGATCACAAGAAATTTTAATTCTTATTTTACCCGAAATTTACCAACTTAAGGTCTATCATAAATATGAAAATCGGAATCTACTCAAAATTTTGTATATTTTACGTTGGACAACTTTCTTGTATTTTGTCAAATAAGGGGTGGGAGGGGAGGGGGGAGAGGAAACTTTGTATTGAAGGACCGCTTATATCTCCGGTTCTGTTGAACCGAATTTTGCAAATTTAGTCTCGTTGGAAACAGCATTAGCCCTCCAATCGAATGCTTACAAATTGGAACCGATCTATGAAGTGACGTGCATGCTAGAGGGCGCTGTTTAATTTTTTTCGGGAATTTTGTTTTTTCTTTTTACAAGTTAAAAAATTAGACTAAATTACCAACAAGTCAGCGAAAACCGGGTATTGCTATCTTTTACCAATCCGAAGATATCTTCAGAAACGCATGAACGGTAAAAATGTCTTCTATAAATTTAAATTATTCTGCTTCCGTGAACGGAGTTAAGCAAATTTGGTCTTATTAGAAAGGATTTTCATTGTCCTACGTTTTGAGTAGATCCCGATTTTAATATCTATGATAGACCTTAAGTTGGTAAATTTTGCGTAAAATAAGAATTAAAATTTTTGGTGATCAGTTACGCCCTCTAGCGGTCATCCTACACTTTTCTAAATAATTTCCAGATGTTTCTCGGAGTCACTTTATTCAGTAATATTTTTTTCCCAAAGCTGTACTGTGAGCCGTTCCTGAGATATGGCCGAGCGACATTCTTAGTTGGCCACCCGGTACAATAGTAGCTTGATATAGGTGCCTACACTTCATGCTTATAAACAGATAAATCTTGATTTCAGACATTTGTAAAAGAATCATTCATAAAAAAGAATTGGAGTTGGTTTTTTGACTAAATCAAACAAAAAAACTTTTTTTGTTGTTTATTAGTACAAAACCGATTTGTCAACTACAAAATCAAAACGTATTCATCACTAATACATGAACAGATATATGTACATTCCTACTAAAGAAAGGCAAAACTTAATGAGGAAGCTGCTCTTCACATACGTCCTGGAGAATTTTTTTGATGTCAGCTGTAACTGGCAACTAGGGATGAACGTTTGGCTTTTGTAATTTAAATTTATGGCATATGAAACCGCCTATATAGGAATGGCCTGTGGCATACCCTGGAATAGCACTCTGATATATTAGCTGTCTGAAGTCATTTACCATGAAATTGGCAATACTGGAAGCATCCGCACTTTTACTGGTAGCTTTGTAAACCTGAGGCCACCAGTTTTTGAAGTCGACAATATCTTTGCATGTAATGTTAATGATGGTAAAGGGTTTTGTTTTTCTTGCACCACTTATCATTTCTTCATACTCCTCAGGGATATAAATTCGACCTGCCTTCCTCCAAAATCACGGTCACAAGGCAGAAAGAGTGTCCACGAAAGGGAAAATATCGGTAGATGGTTGTAAATTGCTTTTTTGCAGCAAATCCCAAAAAAAACCTTATTACTGTGTTGTTGTGGTTTTGACCAGTACAGCCCATCTGAGAACACATGTAATTCTGTTATTTCCGGAGGTATCTTGGTCTCATTCGGCCCTTTGAGGGCTTGCCCTTCGTGCCTATAATAAAAGACTTCCTACCCCAGCACCACCGGTGCTCTGTCAAAGAACCGTAGAAGTCCTGGACTCTTGCCTTTTAAAACCTTTTGACTATCTCAATTTAAGACCACCATACTTAGTACTCCCCTTCCAGAGTCAAAATCTGTCCTAATTGTAACTTGCAGGTTACACGTCGTTCAAGATCTTGTCCAAAGAATCGTTGTTGAAACTGGATGTGTTAGGTCTGTTGAAGCTGTTGTTCAGAATACAGATAAACTTGCTCCTCTTGTCTGGGATGCCAAGAAAGAGTTTTTTTTAAGATTTTAATGTAGTCCCACCTGTTGAGGACGGAGGAAGAGGTTACCTTCTTCTTAAAGATTGTTAAACAAGCTTTAGAAAAACGGTCACCGAAATTTCTTCAGAATCTGACAACTTAACGCGACCATACGATGTGTATAGAGGGAATTAGAATTCCTCTCTGCGATCTGTACATACGAGGGAGCGTTTTTATATTCGCGGAATGGGGGATAAGGGGTGGAAATAAAAAAACCAAATTATTTTTCTTTTTCAATATATTCACCTGCAAGACGGATACATTTTTCACATCTTTCAATTAATTTATTGATACCCTCATAAAAAAATGATTTCTCTTTATCTGCAAAATACGCCGAAACTGCCTCCTTGACTTCATCATCGGCAGTAAATTTTTTACCCCGCAGCTCTTTTTTCATATTCGGAAACAGGTAATAATCACTCGGGGCCAGGTGCGGGCTGTAGGGTGGGTGATTCACAATTTCGAAGCCCACCTTATGCAGGGCAGCTAACGCAACGCGGCTCTTGTGGACGAGCGCGTTGTCGTGCAAAAGCAGCACACCTTTCGTCAATTTTCCCCGTCTTTTCTCTTTAACGGCTTCTTTTAGTCGCTCTAATATTGAAGCGTAATATTCTCCGGTTATAGAAACACCTTTCTCTTTATAATCAATCAACAATATTCCTTCCGAGTCCCAAAACACCGTTGGCATGAGTTTCCCAGCTGATTGTGACACTTTAAATTTCTTGGGAGGTGCTGTGCCCTTTTTATGCCACTGCATGGAGTCTTGTTTGGACTCAGGTTCATAATGATGAACCCAAGTTTCGTCTCCAGTAACAATTCGACTCAATACACCATCCTTGTCTTCATTACAGAGGTCCAAAAATGCACGCGAACACTCTACGCGCTGTTGTTTTTGCGGCAGCGTGAGCATTCTCGGCATCCATCTTGCGCTGACCTTAGACATGCCGAGATGATCGTGTAGGATTTTAAAAATTGTTGTGTCGGATACTCCAACCATTTCTGCGAGTTGTTTCTTCTTTAGTCGAGCATCTTCGAGTACAATTTTTTCAACTTTTTGGATAAGTGCTGGGGCGTGGTCACCTCTATGCTCCTGCCCGGCCTCGGTTCGTCTTCAAGGGATTCCCTTCCTTGTTTAAATAAACTATGCCACTTGTACACCATGGTTTTTCCTGGACAAGAGTCGCCGTAAACCAATGACATCTCATTCATTATGATCGCTAGTGATTTTCCTTGCCTGGTAAGGAACTTTATAACGGCAGGATATTCGATTTTTTCCATATTTCACTCCTGATTATGTTACTTGGTTGACGATAGCTCAAAGACTAACTGTCTAATAATTATTTATACTAATTAACAGTAGTCGTTCAACCTTTCCACAAGAGAAGATGCTGTCACCAAGTATCTCATAAGAAACGGCTTTCTAGTCATTCATTCAAGGTTAAATGTTTGTCTTATAATACTATCGTGAAGTAGCACCTTTATCTGGCTACTCTTATAATGTAATTAAGTTGTTTTTAAAAATATTTTATTCAAATATGAGAATTATGTAAATAACCTTTAAACTTTGTGGTATACATTCCAAGCTGTGGAGGAAGGGGTGAGGGGGAGGGAGGCACCGAAATTATTAGTATTTCGGTACTATATAGTAAACGGTAGCTTCTATACAACACGTCGTATAAACAGCTTTAAACGTGTACGACCTTCAGCAACTAACAATAACCGCCTGCAGTTGGTAATCTTTTATGCATGCACTTGTAATTTTCCGTTCACGGCGATTAAGTAACGTAGTAAACAATCGAATCATTAAGTAACCCTCGTTTATTTCGATGATTCCACCGATATATTATTAATTATATTAGGGACGAAAAACACAGACAATTGTTTACTATACAGGGTGATTGGTGAGAATGGAAAGTATTATACAAAAACTGAACGGAATTTTAAAACAAAATTTTGTAGTTGGATATGGTTGAATATGAACTATCACGTGAAAATATTTTTGAATAAATATCACTTCCGGTTAACCGGAAGTGGGCATCAACTTCGATTTTTTAAATAGCATGCTATAAAATAAATTACAAATTCAGCTTCTATGATAAATTTTACACATATTTCATGCACCATACCCTATACCTAAATACCATTCCTTCTGAGTTATTCGACCGATCTTACTTTATAGTGATATTACTTCACGTAGGAGTAAATGAGGCGAATGAAAATTTGCATACGCGCAGCTGATATTATGTAGTTATACAGCATTTGAAGTTTTTTTCTGTAACATTATACAGGGTGTTTAAAAACTTAGTTGCTTGTAAATAAGTTCAATCCGCGGAAAGTACATTTTCTTAAATGGAAAGGTACATATTTTATTAGATATTATGATTCTACAAAATATTCTCTTTGAATGCCTATTAGGTGTTCCTATACCTAAAATGTAAGGTTAATAAGTTATAACGATTTAATTAACCTCCGTACCTGAAATGCTCAAATATGTCAATTTACAGAATCAAGTGTGCTTGGCTCATTTGTTTTACATACTTACTTGCTACTTATTTTGACGTCTGTCATTTTGTTAATCGTATTTTCAAAAATTCTTCTCATTGAATTATAGGAATAAGGGATCCTTTACGCAAATAACGCCAAATGATTAGCAAGAATTATTGGAATACGTCTCAATGGTTGCCATGTCGAACCATTTAGATAACTTATTTATTTGTGTTATTATTATGGTTGTTCTTATAATTTTTCTACTGTATCTTTTATATTATCTTTTTTATTTTTTTAATTTTATCTAATTTGTTATTACTAATTATTTAGACCTTTGATGTAGATTTACTTTATATTGATTATTCAAATACCAATTGTTGGGAGTATCTAGGAGAATTCTTAGATAATCTAAATTTTTTACTGATATTGTTACACGTTGGGTTTTACTTCACACTTTGGATTTTACTTTTATTTTAGATACACAAAAGACTCTTCAATCAACTAATATTTCATTGAGTAAAAAAACGTTTAACAAAATATTTTCTTTTGGACACACTACTTCAACTGTTTTTTAAATTATAACTGTTATTATTACTTAACAGGTATTGTTCTTTCAACATTGTTCTACGAACATATCGGTCGCTAAATCTTTTTATATCTTAAAAATTCTTAGAAATTTTTGCTGATCATTGGTTGTAAATGTTAGTATCTTTCACTAAACGTTTGATACGTTTATTTCACTATTTTCAATATACTGAGAAAAATGTATTGCACAGAAACGAAAACAATGTTATTACAGAGGTAAAATAAAAATTGTAAAAAATACTAAGATAACAATATGTTTTGTAACAAATAAAATAACTTTTTGTTGTTGTAAAGTAAATTCTCGCATTGTTTACCCTAATTATTGTACTGGTGCAGATCTATTTCCCACAGTGTACACGAGAACAACTAACTAAAATGACAGACGTCAAAATAAGTGGCAAGTAAGTTTGTAAAACAAATGAGCTAAGCACCCTTGCTTCTGTGAATTGACATATTTGAGCATTTTAGGTACGGAGGTTAATTAAATCGTTATAACTTATTAACCTTACATTTTAGGTATAGGAACACCTAATACGGATTCAAAGAGAATATTTTGTAGAATCATAATATCTAATAAAATATATACCTTTCCATTTAAGAAAATGTACTTTCCGCGGATTGAACTTATTTATAAGCAACTAACTTTTTAAACACCCTGTATAATGTTACAGAAAAAAACTTCAAATGCTGTATAACTACATAATATCAGCTGCGCGTATGCAAAATTTCATTCGCCTCATTTACTCCTAAGTGAAGTAATATCACTATAAAGTAAGATCGGTATCTGTCACTTTTTTTCTTTAATTGCGAATAACTCAGAAGGAATGGTATTTAGGTGTAGGGTATGATACATGAAATATGTGTAAAATTTATCATAGAAGCTGAATTTGTAATTTATTTTATAGCATGCTATTTAAAAAATCGAAGTTGATGCCCACTTCCGGTTAACCGGAAGTGATATTTATTCAAAAATATGTTCACGTGATAGTTCATATTCAACCATATCCAACTACAAAATTTTGTTTTAAAATTCCGATCCGTTTGTATAATACTTTTAATAGGCCATTCTCACCAATCACCCTGTATAGCGATGGGATTTAATTAGGAAAAATTTAATTTATACGTGTTGAAGCGAGGTTGACTCCAAGGTAAACCGAAGAGGAATATCACTGTTCCGTTTAAGGAAAGAACTCTGTGTTGGTAATACTTTCGCAGTTACGATAGAATAGTGAGTAACGAATTTGGCAAATTACGCTGCCTTTTTGCACAACTCTCAATTTAATTTAGTAATACGCGTATTTTTCATAAACTCGCTTTCAATTATTACGATTTCGTAACGTTATTGTATGTAGGCCGAATGAGATAATTTGATTGGACGATTTTGACAACCCTATCTATCATAAAACAATTAGAATAGAATTGCATAATTTACAGAGTTCATCTTTCGAACCGGTCGATACATTGCACTGGGAGTTTTCGTGATGGAAACTTGGTTTCTTACATCACAAATAATTATAGAACTCGCATGCATTCCAACATTTAACATTATATACATACGTGTGTCCCTGAAGGTTTTTACAACATACTATATGTATGTATGTATGAGGCAGGCTATCGAGCGTCGTGTGTGTTTTCGTCTTGACCGGAGAGCTTGCACGGAATGCATCGTTTTGCAAGGAGGAGATGTGGATATTATTATGTTTAATACTTTCGTGTGTGTGTGTGTATATAAGCAAGTCGTTTAAACTAAATTTAAATTTTCCGTTTGAGCAATTTTGTTTAAACGATGCCGTGCCAGATGTAGTTTCATATGCAATCGTGGAAATGGTGTTTTATTAAATATACCTAATATACATACAAAGAGATGCAGTTATTGTTAATCGACTTACATTTCTTAAGATTCCTGCATTAATGTTCTCTAACGCTAGTCTTATTCTGAGGAAGTGATAGAGTGTCGGAAAAAGAAACTGAATCATACGTCATAGTAGTCAAACCACTACCTTTTTTTCTCTAGAACGAAATATTACACTGTTAGTGTAATATTTCGTTACATTACAATTCAATTACAAATCAAGATTTTTGGCTCAGGCAGGGGGTGGTGGGGAAGTGAGCTGACTGGCAAAATTTTATTTGGTTCTTGTAGTTGTTCAAAACATTGATTAAAACTAGATTAGTTCGAAAAATGTCCTGAAAAATTTGAATGCCCCCTCCCTTTTTTAAAATCCATATTTGAGTCCACCCTCCTCCCGTTCCCCTTCTCTATCTCTACTTGGTTGTTCTATTGTTTCAAACATTGTTTAAAGAATTCAAAATTAAAATTTGAATAGTTCGAAAACCTCCTTGGTTCCTTGGTAGTTTCAGGTTGCTGTACTTCTGAACATTTTTAAAACAAGACAGTTGAAAACTTGATTTTTGGCTCAGGGAGGGGGTAGTGGGGAAGTGAGCTGAATGGCAAAAATTTTGTTTGGTTTTTGTAGTTGTTCAAAACATTGATTGAAACTTGATTAGTTCGAAAAATATCCTGAAAAAATTGAACGCCCCCTCTGCCTCCCCCTTTTAATCCATATTTGAGTCCACCCTCCTCCCATTCCCCCTTTCTCTCTCTCCACTCTCTCCACTCCTCCTTGGGTCCTTGATCGTTTCAGGCTGCTATGCTTCTGAACATTTTTCAAACAATCGAAGCAAAAATTAATATTTTGTTTGGAAAAACAGTTTTCCCTTTTCAGTTTTTCCTTTTCAGAATTTGAGAAACGTGAGATGAGATGTTGAAAATAGTCAGTGGCGTACATTTTTTTATCTGTCATATGTCAACTAAATGCTCTGTCATTTTTCGCGTTTGACGTTTCACTTGGACATTGCTAACTAGCTCAAGCAAGAAAATTGAACTAAAATAATTCTGAAATTACAAATCAAGACAAGTCGTGGACCCCTCACAATGTCTGTGCATGATGTGCTGTTACTTTGAGAAGATGGATAAAAGGTAAGAGCATAGCTATGCCATTTGGTAGGCCTACGATTTGGCGAGAACAAAAGGATCATTCGACAGACTATGCTACTTTTGTTGTACAAAGACCTTCGGGTTTTCCAGTCAAAATAAAGATAAAATTACCAATCCTAATTTACCTTCTGCCACTCGTCCAGTTCCTCATTCGGAAGCTTTGCCAGTTACCAAGAGCTATGGATGTTTCGAACCAAGAACATGTTGAAACCGAGATAGAAGAATACATTTCAGAGTTGTCGGACACAGATGAAGAATTAAATCACCTAGTTCGAGATTTCAATTTATCAAAAACTCAGGCAGAAATATTAGGATCAAGACTGCAAGGATGAAAGTTGTTAGCTCCGGGTACGCGTATTTCTGTATATCGAAATCGCCAGAAACAACTGTCACAGTATTTTTCAACTGAAGAAGGTCTTTTATTTTGCAAAAATGTTGACGGTTTAATACGAGAATTAGGTTATAAACACCAACCGGAAGAATGGCGTCTTTTTATAGATGCTTCTAAATTGAATTTGAAAGCTGCCCTTCTACATATAGGAAACATCAACCCCTCCATTCCTGTTGGTCATGCCGTGCACATGAAGGAAACATATGATAATATGACACGTCTCCTTGATAAAATCAATTACAAAACCTATAAATGGTACATCAGTGCTGATCTCAAAGTAGTTGCAATTCTACTTGGTCTACAACTTGGATTCGCAAAGTATTGCTGTTTCCTTTGTGAATGGGATAGTCGAGCGAGAAATTTGCACTATACTGTTAAGCAATGGCCAACCACAATACAATATACTCCTGAAGGAAAAAACGTACTCCATATAATTCGTTGATGGAGTCTCATTAAATACTTTTACCGGCATTTCACATAAAATTAGATCTGATGAAGAATGTCGTCAAACCATTGGACAAAGAGGGACCAGGATTTCGATACCTTAAACGAAAATTTCCTAATATATCTGAGGCAAAACTTAAAGAGGGGATTTTTATAGGACCCCAGATTAATCTGTTACAACAGGATCGAGAATTTGACGTACTCTTGAGCGATTTAGAACGGGCTGCTTGGGATGCATTTAAAAGTGTGACAAAGAATTTCTTAGGAAATAAAAAACCTGAAGATGAAGAAATTGTTAGTGAACTTGTTAGAAGTTACCGCGCATTAGGCTGTAATATGAGTCTTAAAATACATTTCTTGCACCATTTCTGCACCTGAACTTCTTTCCCCCGAATCTTAGAGATGTTAGTGACGGGGATGATGGGGAAAGATTTTATCAGGATATTTCCACTATTGAAAAAAACGTTATCAGGGCAAGTGGAATACCGACATGCTTGCTGACTACAGTTAGACTTTAATTTCGGAACGTTCTTCATCCCAATATAAAAGAAAAGTGAAAAGAAAGACTTTCTAAATACGTCCCAGCATAGCATATACTTAGTTAGTGTTAGTATTGCATAATCAATATGAATTTCATTTGTTTAGAATACCAGACGTGATAGAAGATTTTTGTTTTTATAATAATTATTAGGAATATAAAACAAAATAAGTTTGTATATACAGTATGTCCCCCGATTACTGCCCGGAGAGGAAAATTTTTTTTTATTTTTATTTTACGTAGAAAAGTTATTCTTAATAAAAAGTTTTGCTTGTCGAAATAGCCACTTTACAGCAAATAAATTTGAGCTATGATCTACAGGGTGTTCATAAATTAAGAATATAAGAAAACGGTTCAAGAGTGAAGTACATTCATGCTTGATGTAACAGAAAAACATTATAACAAAAAGTTGTTTATACTTAAAAAATAACACAAAATACAAAATTTGAAATCAAAATTAGTTGAAAACATTTAGGCAATAGGTAGCACAGTATCTACATGATATTAAATACTAAAATGCTATTCAAATGTCATTCCACCCACGTTTACGCATAATTCCACCCGTCTTTCGAACTCCTTGTAGCAATTTCTTATTTCTTGTAACGGAATGTCCGCGACACATTGTCTAATTTTGGTTTTTAGTGACTCAATATTATTCCCGAAATTGTTACTTTCATACACTTTTTGCTTTAAACGTCCCCAAAGGTAGAAGTCCATGATCGTTAAATCAGGACTTCTAGGTGGGTATGGATTAGGACCATACCTGCCTATCCATTTAACGCCAAATTTATCATTTAGCCAATTACGTACACGGAGAGTAAAGTGTGAGGGACAGCCATCCTGCTGAAAATAGGTTCTTCTCCTTTCATCTAAAGGCATATCTGATAATGCTCCGTAGAAATAATTGTCGAGCATTTCCAAATATGCATTTTGGTTTAAATTTCCGGGGAAGAAATAAGGACCAATTATACCATGATATGAAACTGCACACCAGACGTTTGCCTTTTTCGAATACTGGCTTCTGTTATGTATACGGAAATTTGGATTGTTTGTAGACCAATATCTGCAATTTTGAGAGCTAACTACCCCATTCGTAGTAAAAGTGGACTCATCGGAAAAAATAATGTGCTTTGCGAAATTTCTATCTTCCAACAAATGCTGTCCAATCCATAAACAAAAGTCAAGCGTTTGGAATCATCACCCGTTTCCAGGTTATGGGAAAATTTCGGTTTGTAAGGTTTAAAATTGTTCGACTTGAAAATCCTTTGTAAATGGCTTTTACTCAGTTCTAATTTTTGTGCACGATTCCTGAGAGATAACTTTGGGAAATTTTCAACGTCATTTAAAGTGACTACAGTAGCAGCATCATCTTCGTCATACTTTTTTTTTCTTTTTCCTTTTTTCCACCGTCCCTGTTTCTTGAAGTCTCAAAACCACTCGTTTTACCGCAGAATGCTCAATATTAATATCTGGCCACCTTTGGCGACACACTTCGGCTACACCAGAATGAGTATTGTTCGCCCAAACCATAACAGCGCACAATAAAAATCTTCTGTTCAAGAGTTAACATTTTTTAATTATTCGTAACGCAATTTTTAAATGACACACAACCACAAAAAATAGGAGCTGTCAATTAAATAATACAGTCGTAGATTGCTTTCCATTGTTTCTCTCATGGCCGCATTGTCGCATTTTTAATATCATGTAGATACTGTGCTACCTATTGCCTAAATGTTTTCATCTAATTTTGATTTCAAATTTTGTATTTTGTGTTATTTTTTAAGTATAAACAACTTTTTGTTATAATGTTTTTCTGTTACATCAAGCATGAATGTACTTCACTCTTGAACCGTTTTCTTATATTCTTAATTTATGAACACCCTGTAGATCATAGCTCAAATTTATTTGCTGCAAAGTGGCTATTTCGACAAGCAAAACTTTTTTATTAAGAATAACTTTTCTACGTAAAATAAAAAATAAAAAAATTTTCCTCTCCGGGCAGTAATCGGGGGACACACTGTATATAATTCATAAATAAAAATAAAAAAAATTAAAATTTGTTGTTCTGTGTAATTGATACGATCAGGGGCGTAGCCTGGATTTATGGAGGGGAAGGGGGAGGGGGGAGGGGCGAATGGAGTTGTAGGAATAATTTTCTATAGGTTTGTTGTTGGGAGTCTGGGGAATACTATTGTCTGAAAATGGAGCCATACTTTAGTTATTTTAAGCTGGTTAATGAGGTGCGTTATTATTGAAAAAACAGAACAATGAAATAACATGACTTTAATAAAATTAAAGTAATTAACATTAAATGACAGAAACTAAAACTATTATGATAAAACAAACATATATTAACCGTTTGTCCCATCTATATCAAAGTTAATTTTCTAGAATTGACTGAAAACCTTTTTAAAATATCATGTCCAAAATAATCTTTATTTTCGTTGATAGTTTTCCTGTGGACACTCATAAGACACAGTCCATTCAGACGTTGACTTGTCATTGTGGATCTGAGCCACGATTTTACTCTTCTCAGAGTGCTGAATGACCGCTCTACAGTGCATGTTGTACATGGAAGAGAAATGGCAATGGGAAGTGCCTTCTTCGTTGCGGGATAAAACATTTCCGTCTCTTTCACTAGTTCAACATGCTTTTAGAATTCGGTAGATATGATGGCTTAATCGGTAGATCAGTAGAAATGTAAAAAAATCGGTAAATTTTTGCCTTGGCACGTCTATCTTCCTAAAATAATCAAAATTTGACTAAAAAAGTCTGGCCTTAGGGAGGGGGAGGGGAGCTACGGCCCCCTCTGCCATACCTGGCTACGCCCTTGGATACGATACGTTCACAAACACTTTTTGAATGATTTTAATATCGGTTTCCCATGTCCTGCGTCAGATGTGTCTTCCAAATGCACTTTTAATGATTGAGGTAGCAAGTAAGATACGCAAAAGGGCAAACTCGCAAAAACAAAAAAAACCTGATAACAGGAGAAGCTTTTGTTTCGACTTGCAGCAAGTGCGCCCGTCGAGGATGCGTTTTATTCTCACCAAATTAGCAGC